>CM076239.1:25397828-27866247 GCA_038380155.1 Pseudococcus jackbeardsleyi
CATCGACCTTCCGACTCAACTTTTGTTCTAATGCTCCAATTTGGATCGTGAAAAAACCATTCGATTCGTCTCGACGAGAGGATTCCAAAAATGTATTGTTCTAATGCTCTGATTTGGATCGTGAAAAAACCATTCGATAGTGCTTGAAGAGAGGATTCCGAATCTGCATTACATTTTTTGCATTTTGAAAAATTCTCGACCGAATAACCAGCATTTTTCTCAATCTGCAATCCGCGAAAATCAATAATATCTCTCACCCAAATGCTCGAAATTAAACGATGAAAAAACCTTTCGATAGTGCTTGACGAGAGGATTCCGAAAATGTATTAGTTTTTGAAATTTGAGTGATTTCCGACCGAGTTACGGGCATTTCTCTGCGGCGCCGACCATACATCAACCTTCCGCGCCGGAAAAAAATCAACTTTTGTTCGAATGCTCGAAATGGGATGGTAATTGAACCATTCGTTTGTTCACGATGAGAGGAATCCAAAAATGTGTTACTTTTTGGATTTTGGGCAATTTTTGGCCGAGTTACGGGCGTTTTTCTTCATTAACTAACCAGGCAGCAAAAAAGCTATCTCCCGTCCAAATGCTCGAAATGGGATGACAAAAAAACCATTCGTTTGTTCATGACGAGAGGATTCCGAAAATGTATGAGTTTTTGCATTTTGAGCGATTTTCGACCGAGTTACGGGCATTTCTCTGCGGCGCCGACCATACATCAACCTTCCGCGCCGGAAAAAAAATCAACTTTCGATCTAATGCTCCAATTTGGATCGTGAAAAAACCATTCGATTCGTCTCGACGAGAGGATTCCAAAAATGTATTAGTTTTTGAAATTTGAGCGATTTTCGACCGAGTGACGGGCATTTCTCTGCGGCGCGGCGGCGGCGCCGACCAAACATCGACCTTCCGACTCAACTTTTGTTCTAATGCTCCAATTTGGATCGTGAAAAAACCATTCGATTCGTCTCGACGAGAGGATTCCAAAAATGTATTAGTTTTTGAAATTTGAGCGATTTTCGACCGAGTTACGGGCATTTCTCTGCGGCGCGGCGGCGCGGCGCCGACCATACATCGACCTTCCGACTCAACTTTTGTTCTAATGCTCCAATTTGGTTCGTGAAAAAACTATTCGATTCGTCTTGACGAGAGGATTCCAAAAATGTATTAGTTTTTGAAATTTGAGCGATTTTCGAACGAGTTACGGGCATTTCTCTGCGGCGCGGCGGCGCCGACCATACATCGACCTTCCGACTCAACTTTTGTTCTAATGCTCCAATTTGGTTCGTGAAAAAACCATTCGATTCGTCTCGACGAGAGGATTCCAAAAATGTATTAGTTTTTGAAATTTGAGCGATTTTCGACCGAGTTACGGGCATTTCTCTGCGGCGCGGCGGCGGCGCCGACCATACATCGACCTTCCGACTCAACTTTTGTTCTAATGCTCCGATTTGGATCGTGAAAAAACCATTCGATAGTGCTTGAAGAGAGGATTCCGAATCTGCATTACATTTTGCATTTTGAAAAATTCTCGACCGAATAACCAGCATTTTTCTCAATCTGCAATCCGCGAAAATCAATAATATCTCTCACCCAAATGCTCGAAATTAAACGATGAAAAAACCTTTCGATAGTGCTTGACGAGAGGATTCCGAAAATGTATTAGTTTTTGAAATTTGAGTGATTTCCGACCGAGTTACGGGCATTTCTCTGCGGCGCCGACCATACATCAACCTTCCGCGCCGGAAAAAAATCAACTTTTGTTCGAATGCTCGAAATGGGATGGTAATTAAACCATTCGTTTGTTCACGATGAGAGGAATCCAAAAATGTGTTAGTTTTTGCATTTTGGGCAATTTTTGGCCGAGTTACGGGCGTTTTTCTTCATTAACTAACCAGGCAGCAAAAAAGCTATCTCCCGTCCAAATGCTCGAAATGGGATGACAAAAAAACCATTCGTTTGCTCATGACGAGAGGATTCCGAAAATGTATGAGTTTTTGCATTTTGAGCGATTTTCGACCGAGTTACGGGCATTTCTCTGCGGCGCCGACCATACATCAACCTTCCGCGCCAGAAAAAAAATCAACTTTCGATCTAATGCTCCAATTCGGATCGTGAAAAAACCATTCGATTCGTCTCGACGAGAGGATTCCAAAAATGTATTATTTTTTGAAATTTGAGCGATTTTCGACCGAGTTACGGGCATTTCTTTGCGGCGCGGCGGCGGCGCCGACCATACATCGACCTTCCGACTCAACTTTTGTTCTAATGCTCCAATTTGGATCGTGAAAAAACCATTCGATTCGTCTCGACGAGAGGATTCCAAAAATGTATTAGTTTTTGAAATTTGAGCGATTTTCGACCGAGTTACGGGCATTTCTCTGCGGCGCGGCGGCGGCGCCGACCATACATCGACCTTCCGACTCAACTTTTGTTCTAATGTTCCGATTTGGATCGTGAAAAAACCATTCGATTCGTCTCGACGAGAGGATTCGTATTAGTTTTTGAAATTTGAGCGATTTTCGACCGAGTTACGGGCATTTCCCTGCGGCGCGGCGGCGGCGCCGACCATACATCGACCTTCCGACTCAACTTTTGTTCTAATGCTCCAATTTGGATCGTGAAAAAACCATTCGATTCGTCTCGACGAGAGGATTCCAAAAATGTATTAGTTTTTGAAATTTGAGCGATTTTTGACCGTGTTACGGGCATTTCTCTGCGGCGCGGCGGCGGCGCCGACCATACATCGACCTTCCGACTCAACTTTTGTTCTAATGCTCCAATTTGGATCGTGAAAAAACCATTCGATTCGTCTCGACGAGAGGATTCCGAAAATGTATTAGTTTTTGCGTTTTGGGTGATTTTCGAAAAAGTTGCCTGAATTTTTCCTTAAAAATCTACCCTTCACAGCAAAAAACCAACTTCCACCCAAATGCTCGAAATGGGATGGTAAAAAAACCATTCGATAGTGCTTGACGAGAGGATTCCGAAAATGTATTTGTTTTTGCATTTTGAGCAATTCCCGACCCAGTAACCAGCATTTTCCACAATCTGCAATATGCGAAAACCAATATTATTTCTCACCCAAATGCTCGAAATGGAATGGTAAAAAAAACCATTCGATAGTGCTTGACGAGAGGATTCCAAAAATGTATTAGTTTTTGCATTTTGGGTAATTTTCGAAAAAGTTACCAGAATTTTTGTGCGCGAGGTCTCCCCCGAAAATCTACCCTCCACAGCAAAAAACCAACTTCCGCCCAAATGCTCGAATTGGGACGGTAAAAAAACCATTCGTTTGTTCATGACGAGAGGATTCCAAAAATGTATAAGTTTTTGAAATTTGAGCGATTTTCGACCGAGTTACGGGCATTTCTCTGCGGCGCGGCGGCGGCGCCGACCATACATCGACCTTCCGACTCAACTTTTGTTCTAATGCTCCAATTTGGATCGTGAAAAAACCATTCGATTCGTCTCGACGAGAGTATTCCAAAAATGTATTAGTTTTTGAAATTTGAGCGATTTTCGACCGCGTTACGGGCATTTCTCTGCGGCGCGGCGGCGGCGCCGACCATACATCGACCTTCCGACTCAACTTTTGTTCTAATGTTCCGATTTGGATCGTGAAAAAACCATTCGATTCGTCTCGACGAGAGGATTCGTATTAGTTTTTGAAATTTGAGCGATTTTCGACCGAGTTACGGGCATTTCTCTGCGGCGCGGCGGCGGCGCCGACTATACATCGACCTTCCGACTCAACATTTGTTCTAATGCTCCAATTTGGATCGTGAAAAAACCATTCGATTCGTCTCGACGAGAGGATTCCAAAAATGTATTAGTTTTTGAAATTTGAGCGATTTTCGACCGAGTTACGGGCATATCTCTGCGGCGCGGCGGCGGCGCCGACCATACATCGACCTTCCGACTCAACTTTTGTTCTAATGCTCCAATTTGGATCGTGAAAAAACCATTCGATTCGTCTCGACGAGAGGATTCGTATTAGTTTTTGAAATTTGAGCGATTTTCGACCGAGTTACGGGCATTTCCCTGCGGCGCGGCGGCGGCGCCGACCATACATCGACCTTCCGACTCAACTTTTGTTCTAATGCTCCAATTTGGATCGTGAAAAAACCATTCGATTCGTCTCGACGAGAGGATTCCAAAAATGTATTAGTTTTTGAAATTTGAGCGATTTTTGACCGTGTTACGGGCATTTCTCTGCGGCGCGGCGGCGGCGCCGACCATACATCGACCTTCCGACTCAACTTTTGTTCTAATGCTCCAATTTGGATCGTGAAAAAACCATTCGATTCGTCTCGACGAGAGGATTCCGAAAATGTATTAGTTTTTGCGTTTTGGGTGATTTTCGAAAAAGTTGCCTGAATTTTTCCTTAAAAATCTACCCTTCACAGCAAAAAACCAACTTCCACCCAAATGCTCGAAATGGGATGGTAAAAAAACCATTCGATAGTGCTTGACGAGAGGATTCCGAAAATGTATTAGTTTTTGCATTTTGAGCAATTCCCGACCCAGTAACCAGCATTTTCCACAATCTGCAATATGCGAAAACCAATATTATCTCTCACCCAAATGCTCGAAATGGAATGGTAAAAAAACCATTCGATAGTGCTTGACGAGAGGATTCCAAAAATGTATTAGTTTTTGCATTTTGGGTGATTTTCGAAAAAGTTACCAGAATTTTTGTGCGCGAGGTCTCCCCCGAAAATCTACCCTCCACAGCAAAAAACCAACTTCCGCCCAAATGCTCGAATTGGGACGGTAAAAAAACCATTCGTTTGTTCATGACGAGAGGATTCCAAAAATGTATAAGTTTTTGAAATTTGAGCGATTTTCGACCGAGTTACGGGCATTTCTCTGCGGCGCGGCGGCGGCGCCGACCATACATCGACCTTCCGACTCAACTTTTGTTCTAATGCTCCAATTTGGATCGTGAAAAAACCATTCGATTCGTCCCGACGAGAGTATTCCAAAAATGTATTAGTTTTTGAAATTTGAGCGATTTTCGACCGCGTTACGGGCATTTCTCTGCGGCGCGGCGGCGGCGCCGACCATACATCGACCTTCCGACTCAACTTTTGTTCTAATGTTCCGATTTGGATCGTGAAAAAACCATTCGATTCGTCTCGACGAGAGGATTCGTATTAGTTTTTGAAATTTGAGCGATTTTCGACCGAGTTACGGGCATTTCCCTGCGGCGCGGCGGCGCCGACCATACATCGACCTTCCGACTCAACTTTTGTTCTAATGCTCCAATTTGGATCGTGAAAAAACCATTCGATTCGTCTCGACAAGAGGATTCCAAAAATGTATTAGTTTTTGAAATTTGAGCGATTTTCGACCGAGTTACGGGCATTTCTCTGCGGCGCGGCGGCGCCCACCATACATCGACCTTCCGACTCAACATTTGTTCTAATGCTCCAATTTGGATCGTGAAAAAACCATTCGATTCGTCTCGACGAGAGGATTCCAAAAATGTATTAGTTTTTGAAATTTGAGCGATTTTCGACCGAGTTACGGGCATCTCTCTGCGGCGCGGCGGCGCCGACCATACATCGACCTTCCGACTCAACTTTTGTTCTAATGCTCCAATTTGGATCGTGAAAAAACCATTCGATTCGTCTCGACGAGAGGATTCGTATTAGTTTTTGAAATTTGAGCGATTTTCGACCGAGTTACGGGCATTTCCCTGCGGCGCGGCGGCGGCGCCGACCATACATCGACCTTCCGACTCAACTTTTGTTCTAATGCTCCAATTTGGATCGTGAAAAAACCATTCGATTCGTCTCGACGAGAGGATTCCAAAAATGTATTAGTTTTTGAAATTTGAGCGATTTTTGACCGTGTTACGGGCATTTCTCTGCGGCGCGGCGGCGGCGCCGACCATACATCGACCTTCCGACTCAACTTTTGTTCTAATGCTCCAATTTGGATCGTGAAAAAACCATTCGATTCGTCTCGACGAGAGGATTCCGAAAATGTATTAGTTTTTGCATTTTGGGTGATTTTCGAAAAAGTTGCCTGAATTTTTCCTTAAAAATCTACCCTTCACAGCAAAAAACCAACTTCCACCCAAATGCTCGAAATGGGATGGTAAAAAAACCATTCGATAGTGCTTGACGAGAGGATTCCGAAAATGTATTAGTTTTTGCATTTTGAGCAATTCCCGACCCAGTAACCAGCATTTTCCTCAATCTGCAATATGCGAAAACCAATATTATCTCTCACCCAAATGCTCGAAATGGAATGGTAAAAAAACCATTCGATAGTGCTTGACGAGAGGATTCCAAAAATGTATTAGTTTTTGCATTTTGGGTGATTTTCGAAAAAGTTACCAGAATTTTTGTGCGCGAGGTCTCCCCCGAAAATCTACCCTCCACAGCAAAAAACCAACTTCCGCCCAAATGCTCGAATTGGGACGGTAACAAAACCATTCGTTTGTTCATGACGAGAGGATTCCAAAAATGTATAAGTTTTTGAAATTTGAGCGATTTTCGACCGAGTTACGGGCATTTCTCTGCGGCGCGGCGGCGACGCCGACCATACATCGACCTTCCGACTCAACTTTTGTTCTAATGCTCCAATTTGGATCGTGAAAAAACCATTCGATTCGTCTCGACGAGAGGATTCCAAAAATATATTAGTTTTTGAAATTTGAGCGATTTTCGATCGAGTTACAGGCATTTCTCTGCGGCGCGGCGGCGGCGCCGACCATACATCGACCTTCCGACTCAACTTTTGTTCTAATGTTCCGATTTGGATCGTGAAAAAACCATTCGATTCGTCTCGACGAGAGGATTCGTATTAGTTTTTGAAATTTGAGCGATTTTCGACCGAGTTACGGGCATTGCCCTGCGGCGCGGCGGCGGCGCCGACCATACATCGACCTTCCGACTCAACTTTTGTTCTAATGCTCCAATTTGGATCGTGAAAAAACCATTCGATTCGTCTCGACGAGAGGATTCCAAAAATGTATTAGTTTTTGAAATTTGAGCGATTTTCGACCGAGTTACGGGCATTTCTCTGCGGCGCGGCGGCGGCGCCGACCATACATCGACCTTCCGACTCAACCTTTGTTCTAATGCTCCGATTTGGATCGTGAAAAAACCATTCGATAGTGCTTGAAGAGATGATTCCGAATCTGCATTACATTTTGCATTTTGAAAAATTCTCGACCGAATAACCAGCATTTTTCTCAATCTGCAATCCGCGAAAATCAATAATATCTCTCACCCAAATGCTCGAAATTAAACGATGAAAAAACCATTCGATAGTGCTTGACGAGAGGATTCCGAAAATGTATTAGTTTTTGAAATTTGAGTGATTTCCGACCGAGTTACGGGCATTTCTCTGCGGCGCCGACCATACATCAACCTTCCGCGCCGGAAAAAAATCAACTTTTGTTCGAATGCTCGAAATGGGATGGTAATTAAACCATTCGTTTGTTCACGATGAGAGGAATCCAAAAATGTGTTAGTTTTTGCATTTTGGGCAATTTTTGGCCGAGTTACGGGCGTTTTTCTTCATTAACTAACCAGGCAGCAAAAAAGCTATCTCCCGTCCAAATGCTCGAAATGGGATGACAAAAAAACCATTCGTTTGTTCATGACGAGAGGATTCCGAAAATGTATGAGTTTTTGCATTTTGAGCGATTTTCGACCGAGTTACGGGCATTTCTCTGCGGCGCCGACCATACATCAACCTTCCGCGCCGGAAAAAAAATCAACTTTCGATCTAATGCTCCAATTTGGATCGTGAAAAAACCATTCGATTCGTCTCGACGAGAGGATTCCAAAAATGTATTAGTTTTTGAAATTTGAGCGATTTTCGACCGAGTTACGGGCATTTCTTTGCGGCGCGGCGGCGGCGCCGACCATACATCGACCTTCCGACTCAACTTTTGTTCTAATGCTCCAATTTGGATCGTGAAAAAACCATTCGATTCGTCTCGACGAGAGGATTCCAAAAATGTATTAGTTTTTGCGTTTTGGGTGATTTTCGAAAAAGTTGCCTGAATTTTTCCTTAAAAATCTACCCTTCACAGCAAAAAACCAACTTCCACCCAAATACTCGAAATGGGATGGTAAAAAAACCATTCGATAGTGCTTGACGAGAGGATTCCGAAAATGTATTTGTTTTTGCATTTTGAGCAATTCCCGACCCAGTAACCAGCATTTTCCTCAATCTGCAATATGCGAAAACCAATATTATCTCTCACCCAAATGCTCGAAATGGAATGGTAAAAAAACCATTCGATAGTGCTTGACGAGAGGATTCCAAAAATGTATTAGTTTTTGCATTTTGGGTGATTTTCGAAAAAGTTACCAGAATTTTTGTGCGCGAGGTCTCCCCCGAAAATCTACCCTCCACAGCAAAAAACCAACTTCCGCCCAAATGCTCGAATTGGGACGGTAAAAAAACCATTCGTTTGTTCATGACGAGAGGATTCCAAAAATGTATAAGTTTTTGAAATTTGAGCGATTTTCGACCGAGTTACGGGCATTTCTCTGCGGCGCGGCGGCGACGCCGACCATACATCGACCTTCCGACTCAACTTTTGTTCTAATGCTCCAATTTGGATCGTGAAAAAACCATTCGATTCGTCTCGACGAGAGGATTCCAAAAATATATTAGTTTTTGAAATTTGAGCGATTTTCGATCGAGTTACAGGCATTTCTCTGCGGCGCGGCGGCGGCGCCGACCATACATCGACCTTCCGACTCAACTTTTGTTCTAATGTTCCGATTTGGATCGTGAAAAAACCATTCGATTCGTCTCGACGAGAGGATTCGTATTAGTTTTTGAAATTTGAGCGATTTTCGACCGAGTTACGGGCATTTCCCTGCGGCGCGGCGGCGGCGCCGACCATACATCGACCTTCCGACTCAACTTTTGTTCTAATGCTCCAATTTGGATCGTGAAAAAACCATTCGATTCGTCTCGACGAGAGGATTCCAAAAATGTATTAGTTTTTGAAATTTGAGCGATTTTCGACCGAGTTACGGGCATTTCTCTGCGGCGCGGCGGCACCGACCATACATCGACCTACCGACTCAACCTTTGTTCTAATGCTCCGATTTGGATCGTGAAAAAACCATTCGATAGTGCTTGAAGAGATGATTCCGAATCTGCATTACATTTTGCATTTTGAAAAATTCTCGACCGAATAACCAGCATTTTTCTCAATCTGCAATCCGCGAAAATCAATAATATCTCTCACCCAAATGCTCGAAATTAAACGATGAAAAAACCTTTCGATAGTGCTTGACGAGAGGATTCCGAAAATGTATTAGTTTTTGCATTTTGAGCGATTTTCGACCGAGTTACGGGCATTTCTCTGCGGCGCCGACCATACATCAACCTTCCGCGCCGGAAAAAAAATCAACTTTCGATCTAATGCTCCAATTTGGATCGTGAAAAAACCATTCGATTCGTCTCGACGAGAGGATTCCAAAAATGTATTAGTTTTTGAAATTTGAGCGATTTTCGACCGAGTGACGGGCATTTCTCTGCGGCGCGGCGGCGGCGCCGACCAAACATCGACCTTCCGACTCAACTTTTGTTCTAATGCTCCAATTTGGATCGTGAAAAAACCATTCGATTCGTCTCGACGAGAGGATTCCAAAAATGTATTAGTTTTTGAAATTTGAGCGATTTTCGACCGAGTTACGGGCATTTCTTTGCGGCGCGGCGGCGCCGACCATACATCGACCTTCCGACTCAACTTTTGTTCTAATGCTCCAATTTGGATCGTGAAAAAACCATTCGATTCGTCTCGACGAGAGGATTCCAAAAATGTATTAGTTTTTGAAATTTGAGCGATTTTCGACCGAGTTACGGGCATTTCCCTGCGGCGCGGCGGCGGCGCCGACCATACATCGACCTTCCGACTCAACTTTTGTTCTAATGCTCCAATTTGGATCGTGAAAAAACCATTCGATTCGTCTCGACGAGAGGATTCCAAAAATGTATTAGTTTTTGAAATTTGAGCGATTTTTGACCGTGTTACGGGCATTTCTCTGCGGCGCGGCGGCGGCGCCGACCATACATCGACCTTCCGACTCAACTTTTGTTCTAATGCTCCAATTTGGATCGTGAAAAAACCATTCGATTCGTCTCGACGAGAGGATTCCAAAAATGTATTAGTTTTTGAAATTTGAGCGATTTTCGACCGAGTTACGGGCATTTCTCTGCGGCGCGGCGGCGGCGCCGACCATACATCGACCTTCCGACTCAACCTTTGTTCTAATGCTCCGATTTGGATCGTGAAAAAACCATTCGATAGTGCTTGAAGAGATGATTCCGAATCTGCATTACATTTTGCATTTTGAAAAATTCTCGACCGAATAACCAGCATTTTTCTCAATCTGCAATCCGCGAAAATCAATAATATCTCTCACCCAAATGCTCGAAATTAAACGATGAAAAAACCTTTCGATAGTGCTTGACGAGAGGATTCCGAAAATGTATTAGTTTTTGAAATTTGAGTGATTTCCGACCGAGTTACGGGCATTTCTCTGCGGCGCCGACCATACATCAACCTTCCGCGCCGGAAAAAAATCAACTTTTGTTCGAATGCTCGAAATGGGATGGTAATTAAACCATTCGTTTGTTCACGATGAGAGGAATCCAAAAATGTGTTAGTTTTTGCATTTTGGGCAATTTTTGGCCGAGTTACGGGCGTTTTTATTCATAAAATAAACACGCACCAAAAAATCTATATCCCGTACAAATTCTCGAAATGGGATGACAAAAAAAACAATCGTTTGTTCATGACGAGAGGATTCCGAAAATGTATGAGTTTTTGCATTTTGAGCGATTTTCGACCGAGTTACGGGCATTTCTCTGCGGCGCCGACCATACATCAACCTTCCGCGCCGGAAAAAAAATCAACTTTCGATCTAATGCTCCAATTTGGATCGTGAAAAAACCATTCGATTCGTCTCGACGAGAGGATTCCAAAAATGTATTAGTTTTTGAAATTTGAGCGATTTTCGACCGAGTTACGGGCATTTCTTTGCGGCGCGGCGGCGGCGCCGACCATACATCGACCTTCCGACTCAACTTTTGTTCTAATGCTCCAATTTGGATCGTGAAAAAACCATTCGATTCGTCTCGACGAGAGGATTCCAAAAATGTATTAGTTTTTGCGTTTTGGGTGATTTTCGAAAAAGTTGCCTGAATTTTTCCTTAAAAATCTACCCTTCACAGCAAAAAACCAACTTCCACCCAAATACTCGAAATGGGATGGTAAAACAACGATTCGATAGTGCTTGACGAGAGGCTTCCGACAATGTATTTGTTTTTGCATTTTGAGCAAGTCCCGACCCAGTAACCAGCATTTTCCTCAATCTGCAATATGCGAAAACCAATATTATCTCTCACCCAAATGCTCGAAATGGAATGGTAAAAAAACCATTCGATAGTGCTTGACGAGAGGAGTCCAAAAATGTATTAGTTTTTGCATTTTGGGTGATTTTCGAAAAAGTTACCAGAATTTTTGTGCGCGAGGTCTCCCCCGAAAATCTACCCTCCACAGCAAAAAACCAACTTCCGCCCAAATGCTCGAATTGGGACGGTAAAAACCATTCGTTTGTTCATGACGAGAGGATTCCAAAAATGTATAAGTTTTTGAAATTTGAGCGATTTTCGACCGAGTTACGGGCATTTCTCTGCGGCGCGGCGGCGGCGCCGACCATACATCGACCTTCCGACTCAACTTTTGTTCTAATGCTCCAATTTGGATCGTGAAAAAACCATTCGATTCGTCTCGACGAGAGGATTCCAAAAATTTATTATTTTTTGAAATATGATCGATATTCGAACGAGTTAATCGCATTTCACTGCGGCGCGGCGGCGCCGACCATACATCGACCTTCCGACTCAACTTTTGTTCTAATGTTCCGATTTGGATCGTGAAAAAACCATTCGATTCGTCTCGACGAGAGGATTCGTATTAGTTTTTGAAATTTGAGCGATTTTCGACCGAGTTACGGGCATTGCCCTGCGGCGCGGCGGCGGCGCCGACCATACATCGACCTTCCGACTCAACTTTTGTTCTAATGCTCCAATTTGGATCGTGAAAAAACCATTCGATTCGTCTCGACGAGAGGATTCCAAAAATGTATTAGTTTTTGAAATTTGAGCGATTTTCGACCGAGTTACGGGCATTTCTCTGCGGCGCGGCGGCGGCGGCGCCGACCATACATCGACCTTCCGACTCAACCTTTGTTCTAATGCTCCGATTTGGATCGTGAAAAAACCATTCGATAGTGCTTGAAGAGATGATTCCGAATCTGCATTACATTTTGCATTTTGAAAAATTCTCGACCGAATAACCAGCATTTTTCTCAATCTGCAATCCGCGAAAATCAATAATATCTCTCACCCAAATGCTCGAAATTAAACGATGAAAAAACCTTTCGATAGTGCTTGACGAGAGGATTCCGAAAATGTATTAGTTTTTGCATTTTGAGCGATTTTCGACCGAGTTACGGGCATTTCTCTGCGGCGCCGACCATACATCAACCTTCCGCGCCGGAAAAAAAATCAACTTTCGATCTAATGCTCCAATTTGGATCGTGAAAAAACCATTCGATTCGTCTCGACGAGAGGATTCCAAAAATGTATTAGTTTTTGAAATTTGAGCGATTTTCGACCGAGTGACGGGCATTTCTCTGCGGCGCGGCGGCGGCGCCGACCAAACATCGACCTTCCGACTCAACTTTTGTTCTAATGCTCCAATTTGGATCGTGAAAAAACCATTCGATTCGTCTCGACGAGAGGATTCCAAAAATGTATTAGTTTTTGAAATTTGAGCGATTTTCGACCGAGTTACGGGCATTTCTTTGCGGCGCGGCGGCGGCGCCGACCATACATCGACCTTCCGACTCAACTTTTGTTCTAATGCTCCAATTTGGATCGTGAAAAAACCATTCGATTCGTCTCGACGAGAGGATTCCAAAAATGTATTAGTTTTTGAAATTTGAGCGATTTTCGACCGAGTTACGGGCATTTCCCTGCGGCGCGGCGGCGCCGACCATACATCGACCTTCCGACTCAACTTTTGTTCTAATGCTCCAATTTGGATCGTGAAAAAACCATTCGATTCGTCTCGACGAGAGGATTCCAAAAATGTATTAGTTTTTGAAATTTGAGCGATTTTTGACCGTGTTACGGGCATTTCTCTGCGGCGCGGCGGCGCCGACCATACATCGACCTTCCGACTCAACTTTTGTTCTAATGCTCCAATTTGGATCGTGAAAAAACCATTCGATTCGTCTCGACGAGAGGATTCCGAAAATGTATTAGTTTTTGCATTTTGGGTGATTTTCGAAAAAGTTGCCTGAATTTTTCCTTAAAAATCTACCCTTCACAGCAAAAAACCAACTTCCACCCAAATGCTCGAAATGGGATGGTAAAAAAACCATTCGATAGTGCTTGACGAGAGGATTCCGAAAATGTATTAGTTTTTGCATTTTGAGCAATTCCCGACCCAGTAACCAGCATTTTCCACAATCTGCAATATGCGAAAACCAATATTATCTCTCACCCAAATGCTCGAAATGGAATGGTAAAAAAACCATTCGATAGTGCTTGACGAGAGGATTCCAAAAATGTATTAGTTTTTGCATTTTGGGTAATTTTCGAAAAAGTTACCAGAATTTTTGTGCGCGAGGTCTCCCCCGAAAATCTACCCTCCACAGCAAAAAACCAACTTCCGCCCAAATGCTCGAATTGGGACGGTAAAAAAACCATTCGTTTGTTCATGACGAGAGGATTCCAAAAATGTATAAGTTTTTGAAATTTGAGCGATTTTCGACCGAGTTACGGGCATTTCTCTGCGGCGCGGCGGCGGCGCCGACCATACATTGACCTTCCGACTCAACTTTTGTTCTAATGTTCCGATTTGGATCGTGAAAAAACCATTCGATTCGTCTCGACGAGAGGATTCGTATTAGTTTTTGAAATTTGAGCGATTTTCGACCGAGTTACGGGCATTTCCCTGCGGCGCGGCGGCGGCGCCGACCATACATCGACCTTCCGACTCAACTTTTGTTCTAATGCTCCAATTTGGATCGTGAAAAAACCATTCGATTCGTCTCGACGAGAGGATTCCAAAAATGTATTAGTTTTTGAAATTTGAGCGATTTTCGACCGAGTTACGGGCATTTCTCTGCGGCGCGGCGGCGCCGACCATACATCGACCTTCCGACTCAACTTTTGTTCTAATGCTCCAATTTGGATCGTGAAAAAACCATTCGATTCGTCTCGACGAGAGGATTCCGAAAATGTATTAGTTTTTGCATTTTGGGTGATTTTCGAAAAAGTTGCCTGAATTTTTCCTTAAAAATCTACCCTGCACAGCAAAAAACCAACTTCCACCCAAATGCTCGAAATGGGATGGTAAAAAAACCATTCGATAGTGCTTGACGAGAGGATTCCGAAAATGTATTAGTTTTTGCATTTTGAGCAATTCCCGACCCAGTAACCAGCATTTTCCACAATCTGCAATATGCGAAAACCAATATTATCTCTCACCCAAATGCTCGAAATGGAATGGTAAAAAAACCATTCGATAGTGCTTGACGAGAGGATTCCAAAAATGTATTAGTTTTTGCATTTTGGGTGATTTTCGAAAAAGTTACCAGAATTTTTGTGCGCGAGGTCTCCCCCGAAAATCTACCCTCCACAGCAAAAAACCAACTTCCGCCCAAATGCTCGAATTGGGACGGTAAAAAAACCATTCGTTTGTTCATGACGAGAGGATTCCAAAAATGTATAAGTTTTTGAAATTTGAGCGATTTTCGACCGAGTTACGGGCATTTCTTTGCGGCGCGGCGGCGGCGCCGACCATACATTGACCTTCCGACTCAACTATTGTTCTAATGCTCCAATTTGGATCGTGAAAAAACCATTCGATTCGTCTCGACGAGAGGATTCCAAAAATGTATTAGTTTTTGAAATTTGAGCGATTTTCGACCGAGTTACGGGCATTTCTCTGCGGCGCGGCGGCGGCGCCGACCATACATCGACCTTCCGACTCAACTTTTGTTCTAATGCTCCGATTTGGATCGTGAAAAAACCATTCGATTCGTCTCGACGAGAGGATTCCAAAAATGTATTAGTTTTTGAAATTTGAGCGATTTTCGACCGAGTTACGGGCGTTTCTCTGCGGCGCGGCGGCGGCGCCGACCATACATCGACCTTCCGACTCAACTTTTGTTCTAATGCTCCGATTTGGATCGTGAAAAAACCATTCGATAGTGCTTGAAGAGAGGATTCCGAATCTGTATTACATTTTGCATTTTGAAAAATTCTCGACCGAATAACCAGCATTTTTCTCAATCTGCAATCCGCGAAAATCAATAATATCTCTCACCCAAATGCTCGAAATTAAACGATGAAAAAACCATTCGATTCGTCTCGACGAGAGGATTCCAAAAATGTATTAGTTTTTGAAATTTGAGCGATTTTCGACCGAGTTACGGGCATTTCTCTGCGAGGCGGCGGCGGCGGCGCCGACCATACATCGACCTTCCGACTCAACTTTTGTTCTAATGCTCCAATTTGGATCGTGAAAAAACCATTCGATTCGTCTTGACGAGAGGATTCCAAAAATGTATTCGTTTTTGAAATTTGAGCGATTTTCGACCGAGTTACGGGCATTTCTCTGCGGCGCGGCGGCGGCGCCGACCATACATCGACCTTCCGACTCAACTTTTGTTCTAATGCCCCAATTTGGATCGTGAAAAACCCATTCGATTCGTCTCGACGAGAGGATTCCAAAAATGTATTCGTTTTTGAAATTTGAGCGATTTTCTACCGAGTTACGGACATTTCTCTGCGGCGCGGCGGCGGCGCCGACCATACATCGACCTTCCGACTCAACTTTTGTTCTAATGCTCCGATTTGGATCGTGAAAAAACCATTCGATAGTGCTTGAAGAGAGGATTCCGAATTGTGCAATACTCGTATTAAAGGGGTAAAAATTTTAGAGAAATGACCAAATAGGTATACGTACCTACCTAATCATTTGGGCTACCTGGCTAGGTAGAACAAGATCTAAAAACTGCTCAGAGAGTGGGAGGGGGGACACACGTTGGGAGTACCCCGCACTTAGTACACAGTGACAATGATACTGAATTAAAAAGAATTAAATTTTGTGAAATAAAATTTTGATATGATCTCCATTTTATTTCGGTGGGAAAACTATAAAAATAGATCTACTCCCTGATACTTACACTCTTAACCTACCTGCAGCTATACCTGGATGTATAATTCGCACACACGAAGATCTTGAAGCAGTAAAGATTTATACTGGAAGTATACTACTTTTATTTGGTAGGTAGGCTACCTATTTCTATGGAACTAAGCCCTACCTTCGATATATTAGATCGTTAATAGAGATGTGCGCTATCGATATTACTATCGAAACTACCGGTAGTACTATCGATAGTGCATTGTCCTAATATCGATAGTTTTGAAAACTATCGATTTTTTTTACTACTGATATTTTTTCGATACTACCGATAGTTTTCGATAGTTTTAAAATTCTGAAATTCTTACATTTTCAATTGAATTTGGACCAAAAATTCGAGTTATTCCTAATCTCTCTGCTTTCGAAAGTCATTTTACAGAAAAAAAGGGCATCAATTTAGCAAATTTTTCGAAAAAACACGTAATTTTGTTTACGAGGGGGGAGGGGGGTGGTACTTATGTTTGGAATAAACAGCTTTTCTGTTGATTTTTTTTCAATTTTTCAAGTAGAAACGTTTTGTGGGTAATTTTTCGCACTAATACGACCAAATACCTCCAAAAATAATGCATCCTAGGTGCGTAATTACTGTAAAAAAAAAAAAAAAAAAAAAAACTATCGAAAACTATCGATAGTTTCCGATAGTTTTTGACTACCGATAGTGTGACTACCGGTAGTCGGATGCTATCGATAGTGTGACTACCGATAGTCGAAAACTATCGATAGTTTACATCTCTAATCGTTAATGACAGGGATGGCGGCCCGGATCCATATGTTCCGGGTTCGGGGTTCAGGGTTCGAGGGCCAGAGGGTTCGGGTTCGGGTTCAGGGTTCGGGTTTCAGGTTCAGGGTTTTTCAGTTCCGGGTTCGTTTTGGGTTCGGACCATCGGGCCCAGAATCGGGATCTTCCGGGTTCGGTTCGGGTTCGGATTCTTCTTTTTTTAATAATTTGAAATGAAAAAAGTTTATTTCCGATTTTTATTTAACTGAAATGTATTAAACATCGATCGAAAAGATGAAACAAAACGATGTATATGAAGGTGGAGGTGTAATTTGCCCAAAAACCTGAAAAAACCCGATTAATGATCCGATTCGGGTTCGGGTTCGGGTTCAAAATTTTTCGGGTTCGGGTTCAGGTTCCATTTTTTTGGGTTCGGGTTCCGGTTCGGTTCGGGTCCGACCAAAATTATCGGGTTTTTCCGGGTTTCGGGTTCCGGGTTCGGTTCGGGCCACCATCCCTGGTTAATGATCAGATTTAAATGCCCTAGATACCTAATACCTATTGTGGGCGAAGCCAAACACAAGTCCCAAAATTTTCTCTAGGTAGGTTCAACCCATCATTCAATCGAAATCACCCTCTTCCCTGATTTTGACTTAAAAACCCATTTTCACTTTCAATACGAGAAATTTGAAAATGAGAGAATTCGAATGCATACCGGATGCAAATAACGACTATATTGTAACATAAAAAGTACTTACATAACTCGGATACTCGTAGTTACGCGAATTAAACATTGATTAATAAAATCATACTCGATACGTACAAAAATAACATAATTTAAAGAAATTACTGAATCGAGAGAACGATATTGAAATAACAGCATACGTAGATAATATAACTGCTCAACTTTATTCATTAAACGAGTTGGTTGAGGTAACCAATAACCACAATATGGAAAAAGTTCCATATTGAAAACATACTTGCATAATAACTAAAAAACTGAGAACCTTCGTCAAAGACGATCAAACCATAAGTGAAGAAACCTGAGAGAAATTATTACGTAGAAAATCATAAAAACTGAAAAACAAGACCACACACAGAGTAGTGGAAAGTCCGGAGACGAGGGGAATCTCACTGTAGACAGATAATAACTGAGCTACGTAGATAACGTCATGAACTTTTCAAAAGAAATTTTCATGACGGTACCTACCTAGTTTACCTATACCACAGAATCTGTATTACATTTTGCATTTTGAAAAATTCTCGACCTAATAAACTTAATTAAAGAGAATATTTTGATAATCAAATTTCGCCATCGATAAATTTATTCAACAAATCCAATACGAACAATGGATGCTTCACTCCCCCCATATGCCCAGCATTTCGAACCAACGCCGTTTTCAGGTTTCCAAACGATTTGTAATATCCTGCCAGATGATTCTTGACATACCAAATTTTCCTTTTTGCTTCGCTGTACCCTTCAGCTCCACTCCAGTGCAACTGCTTGATGAAATTTGAAGTCAAATAATGTGCATCCGCTAAATCCAATTGCCCATTAAAAAACATTATGGGGTATATTTCCAATAACTCTTCAATTTGCGGATTAACAGCTTGTCCCTGGTCATCTCTGAGAAATTTGTCGACTTGCTTAGAACAATCGTCATATTCTACTTGACCGACGTGAATATTCTTCTTGAACTCGTCGTCGTTCATTAATTCGACGTAAGAATCTCCCCCAAAAAAGTCTTCAAGAAGATAATCATATAAATGAGTAAAATTGGTAAACTTTCGAACAGTACCTCGAGCTTTATCTTTTGCAATAGCTGCTTCGCTCCACCGTGCATTGCGAATGAGTATCTTGACGTCTTCTTCATCCCGTTGTAGGATCAACTTTTGCCTGTGGTCGATTAATCCAAGTTTGTGAAGGTGTTCGGAATAATCAATCATGTTCTCAAGATCACACAATCCATTACCGATGAAAAGACCCTTTAAATTGAAAGAGAATTTCTCCGTAGCATTCCTTTTGTATATTTCATGGCCTAAAACCGGTAAAAATTTTCCAGCGTATGATTCTCCCGAAATAAAAAATTTATTCTTACGGAGCTCTGGAAACAGAGTAAAGAATTGAGTCAGAGCATCGAATAAATATTGGCCAATTTCTTTTTCTTCGCGAACGTAACGACCAAAACTGAACCCTGCTCCGACTGGATTATCAATGAACAACACGTTGTAATAATTATTCCATGAGTATTTTCTTTTCACCAGTTTACCACTTTTAACCTGGAAAGGACCGTATTGAGTGAAAAGACCGAACATGGAGCTACATCCTGGACCTCCGTCTATCCAAAGTACAACTGGACGAATGGACCATTCGGAGCTGGATTGTTTGAAAAACCAAAAAAATAAATTTGATTTGGTAGTTTCGTTTACCGTCAGGAATCCCGAATAACTGTGGATGTTTGGAAGTAAAGGCTTAACGTATGATTTTTCTTTGGCCGAATCAATATATCCTTTTTTTATCAGTGGTGTTAGGATCAGAGGATCTCCCCGACATTTTTTTGATGGTGCTGATTCGGATTTGGATTTGGCTGCGATGTTGATCAATACAAAAATCACCAAAAATAAACGAAACATTTTTACGAACGACGAATTGTATTAGTACAATAAATTATGCGATTCTACAACAGATCGAAAAAAAAAAATATGCGAAGACATCGCTCAAAAGTACTTACGGTGCCCACTTGAAAAAAATTAGGTAGTTGATAAAAATGGTTCGTGAATTAGGTAGGTATACAGATATGTTTTATCCTCATTAAGCTCTTAATGTCGCAAGAAAGAAATACCTTCATGCAATCGTAGGTAATCGTAATCATATTGTTAATAATCCCAGTTACATTAGCAAAAAACTAAATTGGTTTGGTTATTTGACTTACGTTAGGAAACCCGAAACCAGATTTCTAAGGACTCTTTATTTGAAATTACTTACCATCAGTCCAATTTTTAGATGTCATTTTGACAATTTTGTAAAAATGTGTGATTTTAGCAATTTTGAAAAAATCATTGTGACAATTTTGAAAAAAATGTCATTTTGAAAATTTTGAAAAAAAAAAAATATTTTTTTATCAAAACTATTTTGATGAACTAAGTACATTATTATTTTCATTGACAGTTGAGAAAAATGTGTCATTTTTCACAGTACAGGTCCCTTTTATCAGACGCGCACTGAGTAATTTTGATTTTTAGATCCTAAACCTGAAACCATTTCCAGTCAATTTGTGAGGGGTTTTTAAGTAAAAATTTTCAAAAAAGTGAAAAACGATTTTTTTGGTGAGATTGTTTCTGTTATAAGACGATGTCATAGGTACCTAATCATGTTTTTTGTCACAGGTTTTTGAATTTTTTATAACCCAATCATGGTAATTTTTAGGTGAAAAAAATCGAATGTCCACTTTCCAAATTTCACTTTATTTCATGAAAAAACTTTGAAACAGCGAGTAATGTAAGAAAATCAAATTTTTCGAGGACATGCTGTGAGGTGGGAAATGGCTGAAACGAATTATCTGTGAAATGTTCATTTTCTTTTCTTTTTTTTTTCAACTTTAGGTAGGTAGGTATGGGAAGAAGGTTTGATGGTGAAAATTGGGCCACTCAAAAAACAATGAATTGGTCACGTAGGCAAAAGGTGTTGGTGAAATAATTTTCAATTTCCAAAGCTCGTTTATATAAAAAGCAAAATGATAGGTACCTAATTTAAATATTGCGATTTATCGGATAGCTTCATGTTATCTCGCGATAATTCCAGCAAATCATTAATTTTTAATGGAAGGAAAAATGAATACCTTCACATATTCATTTTATTTCTCTGAAAATTAATTCAATCGATAATTATGTACTCATCTACTAGGTATTGATGTATATTCATAACCTATTAATTAATATGCATTGAAAAATTATAAACAGAATATTTCCAAAATTAAATCTTACTACTGACAAATTTATTCAACAAATCTAATAAAAATAACGGATGTTTTGCGGGCACCATATGTCCAGAATTTCGAACCAATGCGGTTTTTAAATTTCCATACGACTTGTAATACCCTGCTAGATGATTATTGACATACCAAATCTTCCTTTTTGCTTCGCTGTACCCTTCTGCTCCACTCCAATGCAATTTATTGATGAAATTCGAGGTCAAGTAATGTGCATCTGCTAAATCTAACTGCCCATTATAAAACATTACTGGATACACTTCCAATAATTTTTCAATTTGTGGGATTACATTTTGTCCTTGGTCATCTCTGAGAAGTTGGTCAACTTTATCAGAACAATCGTCATATTCCACTTGACCCACATGGATATTTTTCCTAAATTCGTCGTCGTTAATGAATTCGATGTAGGAATCTCCTCCGTTGAAGTCTTCAAGGAGGTAATCATATAAACGAGTAAAATTAGTAAATTTTCGAACTGTACCTCGAGCTTTATCTTTTGCATCAGCCACTTTGCTCCATTGAGAATTTCGAATTAATACTCTGACATCTTCTTCGTATTTTTGTAAAATCAACTTTTGCCTGTGATCGATTAATCCTAGCTTATGAAGGTGTTCGGAATAACCAATCATGTTCTCAAGATCGCATAGGCCGTTTCCGATAAAAAGACCTTTTAAATTGATGGGATAGTTCTGTGTGGGATTCCTGTTGTATATTTCGTACCCCAAAACTGGTATATATTTCCCAGCGTACGATTCTCCAGATATGAAAAATTTATTCTTACGAAGCTCCGGAAATAGGGCGGAAAATTGAATCAGAGCATCGAACAAATGCTGGCCAACTGCTTTTTCGTTATGAACATATTGACCGAAGCTATATCCAGCTCCTATCGGATTGTCGATGTACAGTACGTTGTAATAATTGGTCCATGGATATTTGGTTTTCACTAGTTTACTATTTTTTACTTGGAAGGGACCATTTTCAGTGAAAAGTCCGAAAATAGAGCTACATCCTGGACCTCCTTGTAACCAGAGTACGACCGGACGAGTGGACCACTCGGAGCTGGATTGTTTGAAAAACCAGAAAAATAAATTGGAGTTGTTGGTTTCGTTTACCGTCAGAAATCCGGAATAACTGTGGATATTTGGAAGAAAAGGCTTCACGTATGATTTCTCCCTGGCCGAATCAATATCTCCTTTTTCAATCAGTGGTGTTAGGATTAAAGGATCTCCACTACATTTTTTTGAGGGTGCTGATTCGGATTCGGATTTGGCTACGATGCTGATCAATGCAAATAACACCAAAAATAAACGAAACATTGAACAATGATATTCAGGTAAAGGTAAACTTGAAAAGTGTTTCAATTATCAGGTTGTAGTTTCAAAAAAATTATTATCACATGCTTCACTGGGAATTTAAACTGTTGTATGTTTATTTTATATGCAGACTTCACCTATATGTAAAATTTGTACACCCACTTGACAAAAGTGGTAGGTTGATATGTATTAAATATTTTGCGAATCGTAGATAAATTTTATCCTCATTAAGCTCCCGGTGTCGCAAGATACGAATTTATGTGTTTGGTATAAAAAAAAAAAAAAAAAAAAAAAAACTTAATAAAATACATACGATAATAAAACATTACAGAAGCATTGTTCTCAGGTATAGCTACCTACTTCGATCAGACTGGTAACTTTTATGTGTGATAAGTACGTATTAAATATCCACGTAATAAATTTGCTCAGGCTATTTATTGCTCCAACGAAAATAAAATATAAGATCAGTGTGCACAGTGTACAAACAAACAAACGATGAAAATGCCTTATAATTTTTTTTTTGTTTTTAAATGCATTTTTTCAAAAAATTTCGTCCAACAGAAACGTGGATGAGTTTTTGTCTTCATTTAATACCTATGCATAAAAATATCTTTATATCATGAAATTTTTTGATTTTTTCCAATTCTTAACAAATTCTATTTCTTCTGAGAAAAACTTGAAATAAAATTGGTAAAAACATTTATGTATCCCTCCTTATCTAAAATCATCTGTCTGATTTTTCCAATTTCAAAATGGTAAAATTTATTTAAAAAAATGTCAAGATTCGAAAATTTGGTTTCCAAGTGTATTAAAAATTGAAATTAACCTACGAGAGATGAAGCTTGCCTCGTATCCCTTATTGGTTAATTTTTCACACCCAAAGTTTTGATAGAGGAGAGAAGGATCGTTTCAATTCTAAAAGTTTTCAACATAGATACAGACAAAGAAAACAAATGATATAAATTATAAATCCATATTTGTGAGCCTGGATATAGAAGCCACCCTTAGAAGTAAAAAATTGATTTCTGAGTTAAGGTTCCCCGTTGATTCCCTGAAAAGCTCAAAATCAGTGTCAATTCAAAAATCATAAAAATGTTCGGGAAATGTACCAATACCTACTTCCATTCAAAACGTCTCCTTCGACCATATAATTAGGCAACTAATCCAAAGTCCAAGCAGATATCTTTGCCTACCTTTCAAATCACCGAGAGAATTGGTGTTTTCATTTTTAAACATTAATTTCAATCGATAATGAAGCTCATAAACGCACCCAGAAATAAATAAATATAACCCTAGCGTAAAAAAGGGACCCTGGGTAAAAAAAAAATCGATGTTTTTATTTTTATGTGTTTGGTCCAGATTTGGTGTCATTTGGATCAAAAACGTAAAAAATGAGACATCGATTTTTTAATGACAGAATCACATTATATTAAGGGAGGTCGGGCTGAGAGAATTTGAGAAAGAAGATGGAGGAGAGGGGAAATTTCTGAAAAATGGTGAACTGATCGAGAAATTAGTGATTTTTGACCGAAAGATAAGGAAGTGAAAAGTTATGAATTTTCAAAGTGAAATGGCTTAAAATTTTTTGGAAAAATACCAATTAAAGAGGGAAAAACACGTTTTTTCTCATTTTTGCAATAAAAATCTCCCTTTCAAGCCTCAAGTAGGGTTGGAGCCTTTAAAAGCTCTAGAAAGAGAATAGCTCAATCACCTAAACAATCAATTTAAAAAAAGTAGAAAAACTCAAATATCAAATTATGTACTTACCTATGTGAATTACAAGGAGAATGTTCAAATTCCGCAAGAAATCAATTTTTGGCAGGCAAATTATTGAAGTGAAGGTAAACATGCATGATTGAACTCAGTATGAGCTGCCTACCTTTTGGATTGAAGGTGTTTTAACCACAAAATGTTCCACATAGATCAAAAAAAAATGCACCATTGAAATTTTTCTATTTTTTGTTTTTGTAAAAAAAAAAAAAAAAAAAAAAAACGTTAGTGTTGATTCAAATAAAGTTTGAAAAAGTGAAAATTTTTCAATAATTTTTTCAAACCTCGAAGCAGCGCTTTATTTTGCAACGAAACATAACAATCGATAATTGCCTACAGCGAAGACTCAAATATTATTTTGGCCACACAAAGCATTAAACTAGAATAAATTAGATGAAGTATCTGGATCTATTAAATTTTCGCGTTAAATCTCGTCATCGACGAATTTATTCAATAAATCTAATAAAAACAATGGATGATTCGTAGGCACCATATGCCCCGAATTACGTATCAAAGCTTCTTTTAAATTACCAACCGATTTGTAATATCCCGCCAGATGATTATTAACATACCAAATATTTCTTTTGGCTTCACCGTATTCTTCAGCTCCACTCCAATGCAACTGTTTGATAAAATCTGAGGTCAGGTAATGCGCCACAATGATATCCAATTGCCCGCTAAAGAACATTATTGGATATACTTCCAATAATTCCTCAATTTGTGGTCTTACGCTTTGTGCTATGTCTTCTTTCAGATGAACGGAAACTTGTTCATTACAATCGTTGAATTCTATTTGACCAACGTGAATGTTTCTTCGGAAATCATCGTTGTTCATAAATTTAACGTAGGATTCACCTCCGCCGAAGTATTCATGAAAATAGTTGTATAAACTAGTGAAATTCGTAAATCCGCGAATGTTCAATTTAGCTTTTTTACCTGTATCAGCTGCTTCACTCCATTGACCACTACGCATTAATATTCTGACATCTTCTTCATACGTTTGTAAAATCAATTTTTGCCGATGGTCGATTAAACCGAGCCTGTGAAGATGTTCAGCGTAACCAAACATATTCTCAGGGTCGGTGTATCCATTCCCGATGAAAAGTCCTTTCAAATTGATGGGGAATTTCTGTGCAGGATTCCTTTTATATATTTCGTACCCCAAAGCTGGTATATATTTTCCTGCATACGATTCTCCAGAAATGATGAATTTATTCTTACGAAGTTCCGGAAATAGGGCGAAAAATTGAGTCATAGCTTCGAATAAGTGCTGGCCAACTTCTTCTTCGCTGTGAATATAATTACCAAAACTGTACCCGGTGCCGACTGGATTATCGATGTACAACACGTTGTAATAAATATTCCATGAGTACTTTCTTTCCACCAGTTTACCACTTTTTACCTGGAAGGGGCCATTTTCAGTAAAAAGCCCGAAAAGAGAGGTACATCCGGGGCCTCCTTGTAACCAGAGTACGACCGGACGAGTGGACCACTCGGAACTGGATTGTTTGAAGAACCAGAAAAATAAATTTGACTTGGTGGTTTCATTCACTGTAAGATATCCGGAGTGGCTGTGGATGTTGGGAAGAAAAGGCTCGACGTATGATTTTTCCTTGGCCAAATCAATATCGCCTTTTTTAATTAGCGGTGTTAGGATTAAAGGATCGCCACATTTTTTCGACGGTACGTATTTGGATGCAGAATTGGTTATTAGAATATTGATCAACACGAATGCCACTAAAAACCACCGAATCATTGTAACTTCGATTATGTAACAACGACTTAACTGTACAGCTCGAAAAAATTTACTTCATTGTTAATTTGATTGCTGAATAATGAATACATATCTTTGTTTTCTTTGCAAGTAGATACTGCAAATGTACCCACTTGACAAAAGAGGTGCCATAGATAAATGGTTTTATAATTGCAGATATGGTTTATCATCTTTATTCTCAGTGTAATTACATTTTCAACGTCGTATTCGATTGTTAAACTTTCAGAATCTATTTAGTTCACTAAGTTCTTCGTGAAATTCCGAAGGTGATTAAATTTTCACGATATTTTCCAATGGGGATATCACTGTTTAATTTTTCAACCTTGCGAATTGTGAATCAAAATTTTTTAAAAATATATACCCTGAATTTTTGCCTTAATTACAAATTAAGTAATCAAAGGTAGGGCTGAAGATTTGAGAAAAAGTAGAAAGAGGGGTCAAATTTCAAATGAGTAATTTTTCATTCAAAAATCAAAGTTTTTTTCTAAAAAAAAAAATTAGAGATTGATTGAAGAATCAGTAATTTCTGACTGCGATATCAGTCAAAAATCATTCATTTTTAAATTAAAATGACAGAATGGCGAAACAAGGGCGAAATTTAAAATACTGTTTAAAGGGGAAAATAGTGCAGTTTTCCCTTATTTTTGTAACAAAAAAATCTTTTTGACGAGCTTAATGAGGAAGCTGGAGCTCCCCGAGTCCCCTTGGGTGTATCCCTGATTACAGATAATTTTCGGGAGGGTATTGCATTAATACATATTTCCTACGAAATCCGTATTATAAATTTATAAATTTGGTGTCGAACATTTTTTATTATGTATTAGATAGGAAAAAAATCGTTTTCTTATTTTTTTTTATTAAGCTGAAAGTAAAAGAATATCATTTTTAAATTCTGTGGAAAACCACAAAAAAATGGGTATTTCGAGAAACTGATCAAGATACTGCTCAATTTTGCCCCTGATTTTAAAAAAAAAAATGCTCTGAAACACTTTAATGAGAATTATGTATTAAATACCATCGAAATATTTCCTTCAATCATAGATGTAGGCAACTAATCGAAAGTGCAATGAAGTATGTTTGCCTACCTTTAGAATATCACTATTATTGGCATTGTGAGTCTTCGGAGATTAAATTCCCAAAAATAATGAGGCATCAGAATAAGAAAATGTAAGGATGATAATTTTTTGAAATTTCAATAATTTTGACCTGTTCTTCTCCAGAGAAAAAAAAGCCAATTTTTTTTCAAACCATAAAAATCTGTTTATTTTAAAAACAAAAAGAACAATCGAAAATTGCCTACTCCGGAACACCAGGTAAGAATATTTCGATGACACAAAACACAAAAAAAGAACAAATTAGGCGAGGTACTTGAACCTACTTCCTCATTAAATTACGTTATCGACGAATTTATTCAATAAATCTAATAAAAACAGCGGATGATTCGCAGGCACCATATGCCCCGAATTACGAATCAAAGCTTCTTTTAAATTTCCAACAGATTTGTAATACCCTGCCAGATGATTATTAACATACCAAATATTCCTTTCTGCTTCGCTATATTCTTCAGCCCTACTCCAATGCAATTGCTTTATAAAATTCGATGTCAAATAATGCGCAACAATGATATCCAATTGCCCGCTGAAGAACATTATTGGATGCACTTCTAATAATTCTTCGATTAACGGTTTAACGGTTTGCCTCATGTCGTCTGTAAGGTGTTTGTAAACTTGCGAGGAACAATCGTTATATTCTACTTGTCCAACGTGAATGTTTCTTCTGAAATCGTCGTCATTCATAAATTCAATGTAAGAATCGCCACCATCAAAGTCTTCGTGAATGTAGTCGTATAAACCGCTGAAATTCGTCAGTTTGAGAATATTGAACCAAATTGTTCTACCTTCATCAGATGCATTACTCCATCGACCACTACGAATCAATATTTCGACTTTTTCTTCGTCCCGTTGCATAATCAACTTCTGTCTGTGGTCGATTAATCCAAGCCTATGGAGGTGTTCAGCATAACCCACCATGTTCTCAGGATCGCTGTATCCATTTCCAATGAAAAGGCCTTTTAAATTGATGGGAAAACGCTCGGTCGGATTCCTTTTGTATATTTCGTATCCCAAAGCTGGTATATACTTTCCGGCATACGATTCTCCAGAAATGATGAATTTATTTTTACGAAGTTCCGGAAATAGAGAAAAAAATTGAGTCATAGCTTCGAATAAGTGCTGGCCAACTTCTTTTTCGCTGTGAATATAAGTACCAAAACTGTACCCGGTGCCGACTGGATTATCGATGTACAACACGTTGTAATCATTGGTCCACGAGTATTTTGTTTTCACCAGTTTACCGTTTTTAATCTGGAAAGGACCATTTTCAGTGAAAAGTCCAAAAATAGAACTACATCCTGGACCTCCTTGTAACCAGAGTACGACCGGACGAGTGGGCCATTCTGAACTCGATTGTTTGAAAAACCAGAAATATAAATTAGAATTGTTTGTTTCGTTTACCGTCAGGAATCCGGAATGACTGTAGATGTTTGGTAGGAAAGGCTTGACGTATGATTTCTCTTTGGCCGAAGCGATCTCACCTTTTTTTATCAACGGTGTCAAGATTAATGGATCGCCACATTTTTTCGACGGTACGTATTCGGATGAAGAATTGGCTACAATATTGATCAATAAGAATGTCATTAAGAACCACCGAATCATTGTCACAACTTTACTGAGCCGCTCCACTGCTCGAAAAAAAAATAGTGTCTAATTCACTGAAGGTTTGATTGTTGAGTATGTTTATTCTGTCTGTAGATATTTCCATGGTACCCACTTGACAAAAGAAGTACTTAGATAAATTGCTTGCCAATTGCAGATATGTTTTATCAACTTCATTCTCATTACCCTCTTAGCCTTGTACATACATTGAAACGAAATTTGATATCTAATTATGTAGGTAAACTTTTGAAACCCACAAAATTTACTTTGCTTTCCTTAGACAGAACTTACATATGTACCTAATCATAAATTAAAATGAACTTTTCATTGGGGAAGGAAGAGGGAAAAACTACCTACTTTCCGTTGCTTGGATTGTCAAGATCTTAGCATTTGTAAAAACTTGATATTAGACAATCTTAGTGTTTAATTTTCTTTTTTTGCTAGATCATTGCAAAAATTCGTTTTCCAGTCGGACTCATAAATTCATAGAAACCTATTGAAAGTTTTTACCTAGGTACTCATCAGAATTTCACCTATCATCGATATTGAATTGTTTTCAGATTTCCAGCTGGTACTTAGGTAGATACAAAAATTTGATATCCGTTTTCTGAATGGACTCCTGGATCTGAGCAAATAATACACTGACAACTGATTTTCAACTGGATATCCTCTTTCTGGACAAAATTTCAACTCTTGAAGTAAAATAATGTTTCTTTTTTTTTTTTTTGAAAAAAATACGAATAAATATGAGAGTATGACACGCGAGCCTGTTTTACTGGTGAGCGATTTTTTTTCCAAGTCCACACGTTTTTCTTGTTCTGACTTTTTTCCAGCATCAAAATTTTTGACGAGGTCTAAATTTTTTCCAAACTTTAAATTTTTTGTCAAGGTTACAAATTTTTCAACAAAATGTTTTCAACGCCACAGAAAATTTTGTAAAAACAAGCCGGTCAATTCTTCAAGTCAAAAATTTTTCCTAGCCAATTTTTTCATTATTTTTTTTAAATTTCAAATAATTTTTACAACAGAAAAGTTTAAAGTTTGGAAAAGAATTTAGATCTTGTCGAAAAAATTTTGAAGTTGGAAAAAAAAGTCGGAGCAGGAAAAACGTATGGACTTGAAAAAAAAAAATCGTTCACCAACCTACCTGAATCCGTAAAACAGGCTCACGTGAAGAACGATTAATTACTTTTGTTTTTTTTGAGGGGGAGAGATTTTCTACTTCTACTTTTATTTTTAAACGTTTTCCATTTTCCCCTCATTATTTATGAGAAAAAAAGTGTAGAGCTAAAAATTTGGAACTGAAAAACTGGAACTGGAACTGTAAAGATGGGAACTGGGAACTGAGAACTGAAACTGGAACTATTATTTCTTCAGTTTTCCATCCATACCTCCACTTGACCCCTGGAGGCTTAAAATTTTTTGGGAGGTCTCCCACTCAAAGTAAACCACCCCACCAAATTTGGTCGAAATACAAAATATGTTGTTTTTTTTTCATTCCACCCTAAGGTACATATTTAAAATTTTTTGGTAATTTGGTAATGTAGGTATACAATACATAGGTAAGTATTTTCTGGGATATTCAACAGAAAAAAAGAGAAAATTTTTTCTCATCACACCCAAAGACTTCAGATCACATTTATTTCTTTGAAAAAAAATAAATAAATAAAAATACTGTTAACATTAAGAACCTGACTGTGAAACATTTCAACATACACCACAAAAACACCACAAAACGCATCAAATTGAAATTTAACAAAATATGCTAAGTGCCAATGCATTTCCGAAATTAAATTGCTTTATCGATGAATTTATTCAACAAATCCAATAAAAATAGTGGTTGCCTCGGAATTACCATATGTCCAGAATCACGAATCAGTGCTGTTTTCAAGTTTCCAGACGATTTGTAATACCCAGCCAGGTGATTATTAACATACCAAATATTCCGTTTTGCTTTACTATATTCTTCAGCCCCACTCCAATGCAATTGCTTGATGAAATCCGAGGCCAAATAATGCGCCACAATAATATCCAATTGTCCGCTGTAGAACATTATTGGATATACTTCTAATAATTCTTCAATTTGTAATTTCACACTTAGCCCAAAGTCATTTCCGAGTTGCCAGAAAACCTGCTCAGAAAAAAATTCATATTCTAGTCGACCCACGTGAATGTTTTTTCTGAAGTCATCGTTGTTCATGTAATCAACAAAGGAATTATCTCCCCTGAAATCTTCCCGAACATAGTCGTAGATTTGACTGAAATTGGTGAATTTATGTATATTATCAACAATTTTCAAGATTCTTTCAGTTACATGGCTCCATCGACCACTACGAATCAATATTTCGACTTTTTCTTCGTTCTGTTGCATAATCAACTTCTGTCTGTGGTCGATTAATCCAAGCCTATGGAGGTGTTCAGCATAACCCACCATGTTCTCAGGATCGCTGTATCCATTTCCAATGAAAAGACCTTTTAAATTGATAGGAAAACGCTCGGTCGGATTCCTTTTGTATATTTCGTATCCCAAAGCTGGTATATATTTTCCAGCATACGATTCTCCAGAAATGATAAATTCATTCTTGCGAAGTTGCGGAAATAGGGTAAAAAATTGAGTCATAGCTTCGAATAAATGTTGGCCAATTTCTTTTTCATTATGGACATATTGACCGAAGCTGTACCCAGCTCCGATCGGATTATCAATGTAAAGTACGTTATAATAACTGGTCCATGAGTATTTTCTTTTCAACGGCTTACCATTTTTTACTTCGAAGGGACCATTTTCAGTGAAAATCCCGGCAATTGAGCTACATCCCGGACCTCCTTTTAACCAAAGAATGACCGGACGGCTGGACCACTCGGAGCTCGATTGTTTGAAAAACCAGAAAAATAAATTAGAATTGTTTGTTTCGTTTACCGTCAGGAATCCGGAGTGGCTGTGAATGTTCGGAATCAGAGGGTTGACGTATGATTTCTCCTTGGCCAAATCGATCTCTCCTTTTTTTAACAACGGAGTGAGAAATAATGGATCACCGCATTTCTCTGATGGTACGTATTTGGACGCAAAATTGGGGACAATGACAATATTGATCAATACTAATATCACCAAAAACCACCGAAACATTTCACTATCGATAGTTGATTTTTTATGGCAGTCCATCAACTCGTAAATTGAATGAAATTCAACTGTGTGAGAAAAAATTCAGTTACGAGTCACATTTATTTCGTTTGTAAGAATAATCTTTTTGTGAGCACACATAATTCGTACAAGTACCCACTTGACCAAATTTTATCAGTTTTTATGCTCGCCGATCTTTCAATGCCGCACTGTAATGTTGCGGATTACGAAAAAAAAACTGCCGCTAAGTCTACGAAAGTTTTTATGATTTTAAATTGAAACGTATAAAATGAAATGGCGAGGAAGGTAATTCGACATTGCATCAAATTTTTCTTTGGTACGTAATCTTAGAAGTGTTAATTTTTAATAAATGTTCAAATCAAATAGAATCAGGCACGAATAGGTACTTATATGAAAAATATAATAGATGGATTGAGTGTTTTTATTGATTAGAAAAATTTTTCAAACACCTACAAAAAATGGGAGAAAAATTATAAAATTTCAGGTGAATGTGCTTGGTTAATAACTAGTCAACTACCTACATAGTACATACCTATTGGTCTATAAAAATCACATTTCTGTTTGAATGATTGATACCTACCTACGTCCTAATTCTGGACCCTACGCTGGCCTCAAAAAATCGTCCCAAAAATGGCTGGAATGATGAATGTAAACTGAAATAAACCTAGGTAGGTACATAAATGTACTTTTCCCATATTTTCCTGGAGGAATTTGCCATAAATGGCTATTTTCAACTGAGTTCTTCAAGGTGTCCATCTGTGGATGATTGGAGGAAAAAGTTTTACTTATGATTTTTCCTTGACCAAACTGTGCATTTATGAAAATGATACGAATTTTGAATTTTGTGTTTTTATATCTAGTAAAAAAAATTAATTAAAGAGAGATACTGTTGAGCTCAAGACTCCTCAAAAAATTATGAAAGTCCGGACCTTCTCCATGAGAAATTTCTGGCTATGCCATTGCAATTTGTAATAAATGCAATTATTTAGCAATGCTGGAAGCAATGTTGCGGAAACGGAACGGAAACTTTCACAAAAAACTCTCAGTATTTTCACTTTTCTACATAATCAAGGTTTGTTTGGGGTCTTTTTTTCTTCAATTTTTAGTGAAAAATTTTCAATAGAATATTGAGCATCTCAGTTTTCTACTTTTCCACGTCAAATTTTCAAAAATTGATTTTTTTCTGTTTTTACTCTGTTTGGAAATTTGTTGACAAAACCCTAAATTTTCTGAAAAAAATCTGATGTGTTATGTAAGAGGAGAACGAAGAGAAACTGATTTTAATTGAGTAAAAATTGACAAAAAATTGAAGAAAAATTGAAATTTTCACAAAAATGCTGAAACTGGTTTAAAGCTGAAATTCATTTTAGTTTCAGTTCCTGTTTTAAATTTTCAGTTCTCATCATTTCAGTTCCAGTTCCAATTGTTCCAGTTTCTCAGTTTAGTACCTGTTGTTTTTTTTCAGTTTTCAGTTCGAGTTCCGATTTCAGTATTTCATCACTGGTAGGTACCTAGACCTTCTGCCTACTTAACGTAAACTCCGCAAAATATTGATATTCAAAACCTTTTTGAGTGGTGTGACACAAAAAGAGAAAATCTGTGCACTTTAAAAAATTTCCTGACGATTTCTTAAAAAATTGATGGAAACGTGTTTCTGGAAACGAAGACGGAAACATTTCTGAGAAACGGAAACAATGAACTAAGAAACGGAAACGGAAAGTTTTTTTCGCGTTTCCACATCTCTGGTTGACAGCCTTCCTTTAAAATTTTTTCCCACAAAACTTTTTTGGATGTGAGGGCCCTATTGACAAAAAATTTTTAAAAATGCTAGCAAAATGCTAGCACACCGTGCTAGCTCTAGGTAGCGTCTTTTTGGACACTTGTTGCTAGCAAATACGCTAGCATTTTATGCTAGCATTACGCTAACAATATTGCTAGTGTAATGCTAGCACTCTATTTCCTAGCATTATGCTAGCATTTTACGCTAGCATAATGCTAGCATAAAATGCTAGCGTATTAACTAGCAACAAGTGTCCAAAAAGACGCTACCTAGAGCTAGCACGGTGTGCTAGCATTTTGCTAGCACTTTAAGTGCTAGCTTTCTGCTGGCTTCATTTTTTCTAGCGAAATGCTAGCAAATGCGCTACCGTTTTGCTAGCATGAAAATGCTAGCGTATTTACTAGCAAAAAGTGTCCAAAAAGATGCTACTTAATGCTAGCACTTTGAGTGCTAGTTTTCTGCTGGCTTCATTTTTTCTAGCGAAATTCTAGCAAATGGGCTAGCGTATTAACTAGCAACAAGTGTCCAAAAAGACGCTACCTAGAGCTAGCACGGTGTGCTAGCATTTTGCTAGCACTTTGAGTGCTAGCTTTCTGCTGGCTTCATTTTTTCTAGCGAAATGCTAGCAAATGCGCTAGCGTTTTGCTAGCATGAAAATGCTAGCGTATTTACTGGCAAAAAGTGTCCAAAAAGATGCTACCAAATACTAGCACGGTGCACTAGCATTTCGCTAGCACATTGAGCGCTAGCTTTTTGCTAGCTTAATTTTTTTCTAGCGAACCGCATTTCGCTCGCGTGAGAACGCTAGCGTATTTACCTACTAGCAAAAAGTGTTCAAAAAGATGCTACCTAATGTTAGCATGATGCGCTAGTATTTTGATAAAGGTCAAACGTTAGCGTATTGCTAGGGAATGTGATAGGTCAATTCATATGTTAGCATTAGGTTAGTGGCAAAGTGTTAGTACTATTGACAATTTGGCTAGCAAAATACTACCATCACTAGCATAACGCTAGCTTAGCTAACCAAACACTCACACAACGCTAGCATAAATCTGACTAGCTATACGTTGGGTAGCAAAACACTAGCATCTCGCTAGCATCGTTTTTTAACAAAAAGTTACCCCATTCCAACTATTAGCTTCACACTAGCATAAGTCCGCTAGCGTAATGCTAGATATTGTTAGCTAGCGTAATGCTAGATATTGTTAGGGGGTCAAACTTTGACGTGCGCTAGCGAAAAGCTAGCGTTACGCTAACAGATATAAAGCTAGCCTAACATACGCTAGTGTGAAGCAAGTAGTTGCTGGAGTAACTTTTTGTTATAAAACTATGCTAGCGAAATGCTAGTGTGTCGCTAGCCAAAGTTTAGCTAGTCAGATTTATGCTAGTGTGGTGCGAGTGCTTGGTTAGCTATGCTAACATTATGCTAACCCAAATTGTCAACATTCGGAGTTGTTCTTCACCATCACCCTATAAGTATATTTGCATAGCTCGCGAGCTATCTTAGCGCCTAAGGCGGAACTGTACCGCATAGACCGTACGGTCTGGACGACTGATTTTGCGCTTAAAATATGGATGGTGAAAAAATATTTTGACCCAACCGGGTTTTAAAGCTCAAGAGCAACATTTGGGGGGATTTCCGGAGCAATTGGACTCCACCTCGGGGTGTTTTTCTTGGATGAAAAAACGTGAGATTTTTCATTTCTTCACGATTGTCGTCCGAACGCTTGAAACCACTCCACTAGTTGTCTGTGGGAACTGGACAGAGATGATCGGGAGGTGGCGAGCATTTTCAAAAATTGCCGGTCTGGTAAAATTTTTCGTTTTTTAGATTTTTCGAACGCATACACTTCACGTTTTTTCATCCAAGAAAAACACCCCGAGGTGGAGTCCAATCGTCCCGAAAATCTGCCCCCCCCCCCCCAATGTTGCTTTTTTGCTTTGAAAACAGGTTGGGTCGAAATATTTTTTCACCATCCGTATTTTGAGCGCAAAATCAGTCGTTCAGACCGTACGGTCTATGCGGTACGGGTCCAGCATAGGCGCTAAGATAGCTCGCGAGCTATGCAAATATACTTATAGGGTGATGGTGAAGAACCCAACATACGCTTGTCCAATTGGTAGTGTGACGCTAGTAATTTGTTTGCTAGAATTTTGCTAGTCATCAAACGTTAGTAAATTGCTAGCAAATGCGAAGCTAGACCAATTTACGCTAGTGATGCTAGCATTTTGTATGCTAGAATTTTGCTAGTCATCAAACGTTAGCAAATTGCTAGCAATTTGTTTGCTAGAATTTTGCTAGTCATCAAACGTTAGTAAATTGCTAGCAAATGCGAAGCTAGACCAATTTACGCTAGTGATGCTAGCATTTTGTATGCTAGAATTTTGCTAGTCATCAAACGTTAGCAAATTGCTAGCAATTTGTTTGCTAGAATTTTGCTAGTCATCAAACGTTAGTAAATTGCTAGCAAATGCGAAGCTAGACCAATTTACGCTAGTGATGCTAGCATTTTGTATGCTAGAATTTTGCTAGTTATCAAACGTTAGCAAATTGCTAGCAATTTGTTTGCTAGAATTTTGCTAGTCATCAAACGTTAGTAAATTGCGAGCAAATGCAAAGCTAGACCAATTTACGCCAGTGATGCTAGCATTTTGTATGCTAGAATTTTGCTAGTCATCAAACGTTAGCAAATTGCTAGCATCTTGTTCGCTAGAATTTTGCTAGTCGTCAAAAGTTAGCGTATTGCTAGCAAATTCGAAGCTAGTCCAATTTACGCTAGAGAGATGCTAGCATTTTGTTTCCTAGAATTTTGCTAGTCGGCATTCGTTAGCATAATGCTAGCGAATGCAAAGCTAGTCTTATATATGCTAGCGTTTCGCTAGCTAGAATTTTGCTAGTTGTCAAACGTTAGTGTATTGCTAGCTATACTAGCAAAAAGCTAGCATTACGCTAGCAGACATAAAGCTAGTCTAACATAGGCTAGTGTGAAGCTAGTATTTTGCGAGACAACTTTTTGTTAGAAAACTTTACTAGCGAATTGCTAGTATGTTGCTAGCAAATGTATAGCTAGTTAGAGTTATGCTAGCGTGGTGCGAGCATTTGGTTACACATGCTAGCGTTGTGCTAGTGATGCTAGTACCGTGCTAGCAAAATTGTCAATAGGGGGGAAGGGGTGATTAAATTTTTTGGGTGGAGGGAAACGAGCTCGGCAAATTTTTTAGGGGGAGGGGCCCTCATCGTTGACTCAGGGGGCTCACCGCACCTCTGCATATTACACCTCATTCATTCATTGATAAAATGATATTTATTACATAGGTAGTAAAAATTTCAATACCTACTTCCAAAATTAAATTTCTTTATTAACGAATTTATTCAACAAATCTAATAAAAACAAAGGATGCTTTACAGGCACCATATGTCCGCAATTACGAATCAAAGCTTCTTTCAGATTCCCAGCAGATTTGTAATATCCCGCCAGATGATTATTGACATACCAAATATTCCTTTCCGCTTCATTGTATTCTTCAGCTCCACTCCAATGCAATTGCTGGATAAAATTCGAGGTCAAATAATGCGCCACAATAATATCCAATTGTCCGCTGTAGAACATTATTGGATATACTTCCAATAATTCTTCAATTTGTGGTCTAACGCTTTGTCCCAAGTCATCCTCGAGATGTTGATAAACTTGCTCAGACCAAACTTTATATTCTACTCGACCAACGTGAATGTTTTTCCTGAAGTTATCGTTGCTCATATAATCAATGAAAGATTCATCTCCACTGAAATCTTCCTGAATAAAGTCGTAAAAATGACTGAAATTGGAGAATTTTTGAACATCACCGAGAATTTTCAAGATTCCTTCAGTTGAATTGCTCCATCGAGCGCTACGAATTAATATTTTAGCCTCTTCTTCGTCTCTTTGCATAATCAATTTCTGTCTGTGGTCGATTATTCCGAGCCTATGCAGGTGTTGGGCATAATCACCCATGTTCTCGGGATCGCTGAACCCATTACCGATGAAAAGGCCTTTCAAATTGATAGGAAATCGTTGCAAAGGATTCCTTTTATATATTTCGTAGCCTAAAACAGGTAGATATTTTCCAGCGTACGATTCTCCAGAAATTATGAATCCATTTTTACGAAGTTCCGGAAACAGAGTGAAGAACTGAATTAAAGCTTCAAATAAATGTTGCCCAAGTACTTTTTCACTGTCAACGTAACTACCGAAACTGTATCCTGCGCCGATTGGATTATCGATGTACAAGACGTTGTAATAATTGGTCCACGAGTATTTTGTTTTTTCTAATTTACCTTTTCTGATCTGAAAGGGGCCATTTTCAGTGAAAAGTCCGAAAATAGAGCTGCCTCCTGGACCTCCTTGTAACCAGAGTACGACCGGACGAGTGGACCATTCTGAACTCGATTGTTTGAAAAACCAAAAAAATAAATTAGAATTGTTTGCTTCGTTTACCGTCAGGAATCCGGAATGACTATAGATGTTTGGTAAGAGAGGCTTGACGTATGATTTCTCTTTGGCTAAAGCAATCTCTCCTTTTTTCAACAGCGGAGTTAGGATTAAAGGATCACCGCATTTTTCTGATGGTACGTAATCGGATGCAGAATTGGCAGCAATGTTGATCAGTACGAAAATCACCAAGAAACACCGAAACATTTCACCAAGTATTTTTTTATTTAATTTTGCAGCAGTCATCAACTCGAAAAGTAAAATGAAAATCGGCTGCTCAGGAGAAAACTTCGTTAAATGCTTTATTGGGATACGATTAGGTACTTCATATCTGCGTATTTTTATTTAAATAAAATAATACGTTTTGTCTGCGTTTACTTATCGCACGTACAAGTACTTAACCATCTGAAAAAAAAAAGATAATTAAATCGTAATATGCGAGTTGATTAGGTATAGGTACCTACCTAAGTATGTTTTATCAAATTTTATGTTGATCGTGCTTTCAATACCGCCAACTGTGGAATACAAATGAAAACCGCCATGTAACTACACTCGACGCATTATTCTCACTAATTCTTGAGTCAATAATCAAATTTTACGAGCACACTTTAAACTGAGTAGATTTCAACAGTTTTTATTAAAAAATTCCGACAGATTGCACCATTAATCATCGAGGTTGTCGAAGAGGAGGTAGGAGCAGTTGAGAATACAAATTTTGAAAATCGATTTTTCACTTGCTTCGGAGAAAAAATCGTAAAAAATACTAAAAATTATTGTTGGGCTCCAACCTTTTGAATACTTACTAGTAGTAGACAGTTCAAGGTAGGTATCTCTGAAAACTATTTCGAAAATTTTTCACCCAAACGGTTCGCAGATGGAGATTGTTTTTCAAATGAGGGTCGGAGATCGGGCACCTTACCCTTATACAATTTTTTGACTTCGTTTTTTTTTTTGCGCTCTATATATGAAGAATACAGTAACTTTGTATACTTACTTATTTTATTAATTACGTAGGTACCTACCTACTACTTGGATATATTTCGAACACCTAATATCGCACCTCCAGTGCAATAACAACACATCTCAAAATTAAAAATCGTGAAATCAAAAACAACACATCTCAAAAAACTACCAAAAATAACAGGTATTGTAAAAATCTGTCGCCGTCATTGGAAAGAGCGTGAAAAATTACAATGGATCTTCACAAAAAAATTAAATATAAATTTGTCTTCAACGTTTAAAGAACCAAGAAATTTTCAATTTTTTTGAGATGTGTTGTTTTTACTTTTTTTGAGATGTGTTGTTATTGCACTGAGGGTGCGATATGTAATATGTACTTAGGTACTTGGTGGAAAAATAAAAGTAGGCAATTTCTAAAATTGCAAATTTTAGTGCCCTCCAGCATCCAGTATTATTCAATCAAGCTCAGAAAATTTAAATCTACTTTTTAAAAATTCATAAAATTAAAAAAACATTGGCATGAAAGATGGACACTTTTTCAAAAAAAACATTAAAAACTTGAAAGTTTTTCTGTGCCTACTTACTTAATCCCAAAGATTTGAAACTATCGATTTTTCTAATTTTGAAAATTGAATAATTTTCACTGATCTTTCAGTTAAAAAGCACTTATTTCTCAATTAATTCCAGTGCCGGAAAAAATCAATAATTTTAACTGATAGATCAATAAAAAATGACTGATTTGAACTTCAACCCCTCTCCCAAAGTTTTCTCAAATTCTTAGGTAGCCCCTCCCTTAATTATTTTTCTGGGTGCGCTCAAGATTGAAAATCACGGGAAAACGGTCGGAATTGCAGCACAGCAATAAATCGGCAAAAAATTCACTGAAAGAAAACAGTTGAAAAAATTGGTGAAAATTCAGAAAAATGCGTGAAATTTGTTGAAAAATTGAAGTATAAATTCTTTGTAAAGTGAATTCACTGAAAATAAAACTCTCTTAATTTGATTCAGTCAAAAATCCAAAAATTAGAGAAAATCAAGTCATTGATAATCAGTCAAATTCCACTGATTCCCCAGTTAATCAGCGACATTTTACTGCTAATCGGTGAAAAATTACCGATTCAAAATGAATTTTCACCATTGAATTCGTAAAAATTAATTGATTGATTGAAATGAGACGAAATTTACCTACTGATTTCAATCAGTAAATTTTCATTAGTTTTACTGATTCAGTAATGAAAATTCACCGATTGAATCAGTGAATTTTTTCACTGCTTCCAACAGTGACTCAATTTTGTCGATTTAAATCAGTCAATTTTGATGGATTCAAATTTAGTGAGAAAGATTGTCCCTGTGCTGCTATTCTACCTTTTTTCGGTTACATTTCGCTGATTCAGAATGGGAGGGATGTACCTAACCTACCTAAAAAATGAAATTTCTTTGAAAGTTCATAATAAATTATCATTTCCAAAACCTTGGACAATACTTTAAATTTTTCTGGTTAATTTGGCGAGTATTATTGAGTATTTCCTGAAATTTTTACCAGAAAAAGAATGATTTCCTCATGGTATCCAAAGACTTCAAATTATGTAAGTACATTTATTTCGATAAGAAAAAAAAACATTGCTAAGATTAGGTAGGTAGTAGGTACCTAACAGTAAGACTTTTCTACAAGTATATTTACAACAGCAATCACATTGAATTGAAATCGAATAAATTTGATACGTTTCAATGTACACACCTAGACCTACTCATTTCAGAAATCAAATTTCATTATCGACGAATTTATTCAACAAATCTAATAAAAATAGCGGATGCGTTAGAGATACCAAATGCCCGGAATCACGAACCAATGCTGTTTTCAAATTTCCAAACGATTTGTAGTACCCAGCCAGATGATTATTAACGTACCAAATATTCCTGGGTCATTCCATGTCAGTTCAACCACGAAGTGGAAAGTGGGGTCTTCGATTTTTTTGATTTTTTGCATGTGTGTAGACCTCGATAAGAGATGACGAATGGCGCAAACCGGAGCTTCCAAAGTCTTTTTGGAGGGCAGCCATGAGCCCTCAAAGTTTTGAGGATAGGTTGGATATGGTAAATTTCGAGCGTGGATAACTCAGAAACGGTGCTTGGTAGAAAGTTGAAACTTTTTGTAATGTGTATGGCCTTTGATGAGCTTTTTGGCGATTTTTTCGAAATCAGTGTTGCCACTTTTTTTAATGCCAAAAATTAGCAAGAAAAGTTTGAAAATGGTATTTTTGCATGAAGGACACCTTCAAAAATTCTGAAAAAAATATATATGATGCAACTTTTTGTGCTGAATAACATATAAAAAAACTGAGATGGCGTTATTTTTTAAACTCGTTTAAAAAAATTTTCAAGTTTATTAGAAAACATAATTTTGTATCCCAAGCAGTGAAAATTTTCTAAATTGGTTAAATTACATTATTTTTACCATATTTTGATCATATGTTGAAAAAAAGTCGACAAAAATATTTCTATCGAGCCGATCTTGAATAATATGTACTGTATAGGTAGGCTTTTATGACTTTCCCTGTTCAATATAGCAATCTAACATGAAAACATTATCTTTATACAGATTTTACATGAAAATAATTATTATTGAATACAAAAAAGACATTTTTGAAAATATATTATCATTTGTATCGATAATGCATTTCTGGGTGAATACAGTTTTCACAACCATGAGAATGTTTCGGAACCAGAATATTCGTAAACGAATCAAGTTTTTAGTTCTAAATGTAATTTTCGTTTTGTGGTGAAATTTTCCCATTTATGTAGTTAGTTAAAAATATATTTTTATGCGGGACTGCAATATTGAACAGAGGAAGTAACAAAAGCTTATACCTATACAGTGTATATCATTCAAGATCGGCTCGATAGAAATATTTTTGTCGACTTTTTTTCAACATATGATCAAAATATGATAAAAATAATGTAATTTAACCAATTTAGAAAATTTTCACTGCTTGGGATACAAAATTATGTTTTCTAATAAACTTGAAAATTTTTTAAACGAGTTTAAAAATAACGCCATCTCAGTTTTTTTATATGTTATTCAGCACAAAAAGTTGCATCATATATATTTTTTTCAGAATTTTTGAAGGTGTCCTTCATGCAAAAATACCATTTTCAAACTTTTCTTGCTAATTTTTGGCATTAAAAAAAGTGGCAACACTGATTTCGAAAAAATCGCCAAAAAGCTCATCAAAGGCCATACACATTACAAAAAGTTTCAACTTTCTACCAAGCACCGTTTCTGAGTTATCCACGCTCGAAATTTACCATATCCAACCTATCCTCAAAACTTTGAGGTCTCATGGCTGCCCTCCAAAAAGACTTTGGAAGCTCCGGTTTGCGCCATTCGTCATCTCTTATCGAGGTCTACACACATGCAAAAAATCAAAAAAATCGAAGACCCCACTTTCCACTTCGTGGTTGAACTGACATGGAATGACCCTCCTTCTTGCTTCACTGTACCCTTCTGCTCCACTCCAATGCAATTGCTCGATAAAATTCGAGGTCAAATAATGCGCCACAATAATATCCAACTGTCCGTTATAAAACATTATTGGATATACTTCCAATAATTCTTCAATTCGTGGTTTAACGCTTTGTCCAAAATCATCTTTCAGAAGTCTGTAAGCTTGCTCAGAACAAATTTTATATTTTACTGGTCCAACGTGAATATTTTTTCTAAAGTCGTCATTATTCATGTAATCAATGAAAGAATAATCCAACTTCGAGTAATCTCGAATATAGTCGTAAAAATGTAAGAAATTGGTAAACTTCCAAACATCTTTAAGAGTATTATGAATACTTTCAGCTGCTTCGCTCCATCGAGCGCCACGAATTAATATTTTGGCTTCTTCTTCGTCTCGTTGCATAATCAATTTTTGTCTGTGGTCGATTAATCCGAGCCTATGGAGGTGTTCTGCGTAATCACCCATGTTCTCAGGATCACTAAACCCATTACCGATGAAGAGACCTTTCAAATTGATAGGAAATCGTTGCGAAGGATTCCTTTTATATATTTCGTAGCCTAAAACAGGTAGATATTTTCCAGCGTACGATACCCCGGAAATTATGAATTTATTATTACGAAGCTCCGGAAACAGTGTAAAGAATTGAGTCAGAGCATCGAATAAATATTGGCCTATTTCTTTTTCGTTATGAACGTATTGGCCAAAACTGTACCCAGCTCCGATTGGATTATCGATGTACAATACGTTGTAATAATCATTCCACGAGTACTTTTTTCTCTCCAGCTTACCATTTTTTACCTGGATGGGACCATTTTCAACAAAAATACTGAAAATTGAGCTACATCCTGGACCTCCTTGTAACCAAAGTATGACCGGACGACTGGACCATTCCGGGCTCGATTGTTTGAAAAACCAAAAAAATAAATTTGATTCGGTTGTTTGATTTACCGTTAGGAATCCGGAGTGGCTGTGAATGTTTGGAATCAGAGGCTTGACGTATGATTTCTCCTTGGCCGAATCGATTTCACCTTTTTTCAACAGGGGAGTTAGGATTAAAGGATCTCCACATTTGTCTGATGCGAAATTGGGGACAACATTGAACAAAAATAAAAACACAAAATACCACCGAAACATTTCACTGTTTATAATTAATTTTCCAGCAATCGTCATCTCAAAATCGAACGAAATTCAACTGTGTGAGAAAAATTCAAGAAGTGCTTTACTTATAGATTTCCATTTGATTCGTTCAAGTGCCTATCTAAGTACTTGATCAGGTTTTATCAATTTCTTAGCTGACATATCATGATTTCACTTCATATAATCAAAGATAGTTCTCACCAAACCGTGAGTAAACAAAGCCATTTACATGTGTGGTAAATCTGTGGATAATTTTTATCCATAAAATTCACCACAGTTTTTCAGGGTTTCCCAAACTCTAGAATTGGTCATTCTGATGGATAATTAATGTCCATATAATTTGCCACGCATTATGATGCCATTTACATGTGTGGTAAATCTGTGGATAATTTTTATCCATAAAATTCACCACAGTTTGTCAGGGTCTCCCAAACTCTAGAATTGGTAATTCTGATGGATAATTAACGTCCATATAATTTGCCACACATTTTGAAGCCATTTACATGTGGGGTAAATCTGTGGATAATTTTATCCATAAAATTCACCACAGTTTTTCAGGGTTTCCCAAACTCTAGAATTGGTCATTCTGATGGATAATTACTATCCATATAATTTGCCACGCATTATAAAGCCATTTACATGTTTGGTAAATCTGTGGATAATTTTTATCCATAAAATTCAACACAGTTTTTCAGGGTTTCCCAAACTCTAGAATTGGTAATTCTGATGGATAATTAATATCCATATAATTTGCCACGCATTTTGAAGCCATTTACATGTGGGGTAAATCTGTGGATAATTTTATCCATAAAATTCACCACAGTTTTTCAGGGTTTCCCAAACTCTAGAATTGGTCATTCTGATGGATAATTAATATCCATATAATTTGCCACACATTTTGAAGCCATTTACATCTGTGGTAAATCTGTGGATAATTTTTATCCGTAAAATTCACCACAGTTTTTCAGGTTTTTCCAAACTCTAGAATTGGTAATTCTGATGGATAATTAATGTCCATATAATTTGCCACGCATTATGATGCCATTTACATGTAGGGTAAATCTGTGGATAATTTTTATCCAAAAAATTCACCACAGTTTGTCAGGGTCTCCCAAACTCTAGAATTGGTAATTCTGATGGATAATTAACGTCCATATAATTTGCCACGCATTATGTTGCCATTTACATGTAGGGTAAATCTGTGGATAATTTTTATCCATAAAATTCACCACAGTTTGTCAGGGTCTCCCAAACTCTAGAATTGGTAATTCTGATGGATAATTAATATCCATATAATTTGCCACGCATTATGAAGCCATTTACATGTGTGGTAAATCTGTGGATAATTTTTGTCCATGAAATTCACCACAGTTTTTCAGGTTTTCGTACATGGATAATTTATGATGCTGGGAGACAATCCATAAAAAAGTGAAATCACATTTTAACCTACTCTAATATTTCAACATCCTATAGCCATATTTCCGTAAAGAGTAGGTAGGTAATTAAGTATGTAGGTATTTTGCATTTCGCTGAACTTAAGAGGAAAAATCGATAATTTTAAAACTTTCGAATCAAGTACAGAAAAACTTTTTAGTTTTTAATATTTTTTTAAAAAAAGTGTTCATCTTGCATGTCAACTTTTTTTTTAATTTTATGAATTTTTAAAACGTAGTTTTAAATTTTCTGAATTTGATTAAATAATACTGGACGCTCTGAAGGGCATCCGTAACTTGATTGAAATAAGATAAAAAGCGGTTTCGATTGGTATCATGTCTACTTTTTTATACGTATTGTGAAACTGTGAAAGTAGTGTTTTTTTTTTCATCAAAGTTTACGAAATTTAAAGTTACAAAAAAATGACGATTAGGGAACAACAAGCCATCCGGAATTAAGTATGCAACCCGCATATTCGCAAATATCAGTAGTTTTGATTTTGACCATTTCCCTCAAAAATAATTTTTTTTAAAAAGTGTGTTGATAGTTTTTTTTATCTCTGCCCCTTCAAATCTCGAGTTAGGCAATTGATATGAACTGACAACAATTTTCATTTGTTCCATCGATCTCTACAACCAACCCTAATGACAGGTTCGCAAAATTGTGAAATATTTTCATTCAGGCTTCAGGCATAATTACTAGTTTTTGATATTGGCAACATTTCTGCTTCGGCAACTAGCTATACCACTGTCAGATAAAAATTAAAATGAGATTTTTTAAGATGGGCAACTACTGAAGCAGATTAGTGACTCATAATTCAAATCGGTCTCCCGTAAACTGAAAAAAACTGCACATCCTAGAACTCGAAAAATTGACAGCAAAACTCAAGACGAATCAAAAATGTATCTCTACTTTCCAAAATTATAGAGGAAGTAGTTTTGTTTTGTCCTCAAACAATATTTTACGATTAGTAAAAATCCAAAAAGAGCCTACTTTTTTGAATCTACACAAATATAAAAAAAAAGTTTCGAAATTGGTAGGTACCTACGTAAAATGAATTCCAGACTTGCAAAAATTTTATTTTTAAAAATTTACTTACCTACTTACCCGATAACTTGTCAAAACAATCATTGATCAATCGTAATTAAGTATAAAAATATTCGAAGTGAAAGTAAGCCAATTCTAGGCTTCTATCTCAAACGCGCCAGTACAAATATTCCAAAATTAAATTTCGCCATCGATAAATTTATTCAGCAAATCTAATAAAAAAAGCGGATGTCTCGCAGGCACCATATGTCCAGCATTACGAATCAGAGCCTCTTTCAAATTTCCAGCAGATTTGTAATATCCCGCCAGATGATTATTAACGTACCAAATATTCCTTTTGGCTTCACTATATTCCTCTGCTCCACTCCAATGCAACTGTTTTATAAAATCAGATGTCAAATAATGTGCTACAATAATATCCAATTGCCCGCTGAAGAACATTATTGGTTGCACTTCCAATAATTCTTCAATTAGTGGCTTAACACTTTGTTCAAGATCTTCCCGAAGATGTAAGTAAGCTTTCCATGAAAAATCATCGTATTCTACTTGCCCAACGTGAATGCTTCTTCTAAAATCATCATTGTTCATAAATTCGATGTATGAATCACCTCCGTCAAAGTCTTCGCGTACGTAGTCGTATAAACGAGTGAAATTTAAAAATTCACGAATTTTCTTAAAAACTTTATAATCTCCTTCGGCTGCTTTTTTCCATTCGGAATTACGAATTAATATTTTGGTTTCCTCTTCGTCCTTCTGCATAATTAGCTTCTGTCTGTGGTCGATTAATCCCAGCCTGTGGAGATGTTCAGCGTAAGCTCCCATGTTCTCAGGGTCGCTGAACCCGTTACCGATAAAAAGACCTTTCAAATTGATAGGATCTCGTTGCGAAGGATTCCTTTTATAAATTTCGTAGCCCAAAGCTGGTATATATTTTCCGGCATACGATTCCCCGGAGATGATAAATTTACTTTTTCGAAGCTCCGGAAATAGGGAAAAGAATTGAATCAGAGCATCGAACAAATGTTGACTGATTTCTTTTTCACTGCCAACGTAACTACCAAAACTAAATCCAGCTCCGATTGGATTATCGATGTACAGCACATTGTAATAATTGGTCCACGAGTATTTTGTTTTTTCTAATTTACCATTTTTGATCTGAAAGGGACCATTTTCTGCAAAAAGTCCAAAAATAGAGCTACATCCTGGACCACCTTGTAACCAAAGTACAACCGGACGAGACGACCATTCCGAACTCGCTTGTTTGAAAAACCAGAAAAATAAATTAGAATTGTTTGCTTGGTTTACCGTCAGGAATCCGGAATGACTGTGGATGTTTGGTAGGAAAGGCTTGACGTAAGATTTCTCCTTGGCTGAATCGATCTCACCATTTTTTATCAGCGGTGTTAGCATCAGTGGATCGCCGCATTTTTCTGATGGCACGTATTTTGATACAGAATTGGAAGCAATGTTGATTAATACGAATATCACCGAAAACCACCGAAACATTTTATTTATTGCGAGTAATTAATTTTGCATAGATCAGATCATCAATTTATAACTTGAAATAAATTCCCCTGCCAGAAAAAATTACGCAGGACGTAGGAACCTACTTTCTTACTTTATTGCGATACGAGTATATTTATTTGAAAAAAATAAATGAAAGTATTTCATTGTACTAACGAGTACCTTTTTAACAAAAGGGAAATGATAATTTAATCATAATTTGCAGGTAGATATATTTTATCAATTTATATACTCGTTGAGCTCTCAATGACGTTCACTGTCTAATACGAATAGAACCACTGCTAGGTATTCGATTTTAAATATTCGAAGTACCTATTGTTCTCATCATTTCGTAATTATTGCTCGAGCAGCAAATGTTTTCGTGATTTTTAAATGAAAAACAGACGTCACAACAGAAAATTTTTTGGACACCTTTCAGATCTTTATAGTAAGCTTTTATTTTTAAACAACTTATCCAATATTATAGGTACCTACCTAACCTACCTACTTGGAAAAAATCGGCAATATCTACGGTGGATTTGATTTTTTTTTAGCAAATTTAGTACATTGAGTATAGGTAAAGGTATAGATACAAATGAATGGAAAATCGCGAATAAAAATTGGTACCTAGGTATTTAAATAAGATGACTGTTAAAAATTTTAGCTGATGGGAAAGAAATTTTAAATAAAATTTAATCAATAAATTTTATTTTAAAATTTTAATTATGTGATTTTCTATTTTAATGGTACATATCAAGTATAGGTAGGTAAGTACCTACCTATAATAAACTAAAAATTAAACAAATTGCTAAATATTGAATTCAATTATGCTTACAGAGTGTCGCTTGAGAGGATGACAATAATGTTGCCTATCTTGATAATTGAAGGGGAAAATACTGTTTGTAAAAAAAAAATTACCTGGACAATTTTTTACCTATGGAAATAGGCAGTAGGTACATTGAAAACCAAACAAATTTTTTCATTTCATGACTTTTTTGCCCTGTTTCAAAATTGATCTAAAAAGTTGAGAAGAGATCTGAAAAAATCTGGAAAGATCCAATTGGATCTAGAAATGGGTCATTTTTTGGATCCAAACGGATCTGCGCGGACCCATTTAGATCTATTTGGATTCAAAAAAATGGCGCATTTTCAGATCCAATTGGATATAATTTTTTTTCCTGGTCGGTTCATAAAATTCCAAAATTGCAAAAACAAATGTCACCGTTTCAAGAGACTTGTCCCCATCATGATTAAAAAAGCGATCTGGGCACTTTTTCTATTTTCCACCATTCTTGGAAAATTGTAATTTTCACCAAATTTGAAAAAATCTTAAACTTTGATCGAGAAATGACCCCGATGTAAGAAACACAAATTTTTAAGGTAGGTACCTATCTATTTTTCTCATATTCCTAAACTAATTAAATTTTGAATTTCTAAATAAAATAATTAATTTAAAATTGTTGCATCGGTGCGGGATGGTAAAAGGATTTCTGGCACTTCTCCATTTACTGCTATTTCAATGAAATTGTCTTTTAATTTTCATCAGTAGGTACCTAAGGAACCATGTTGGATTTCAGAAAATTTTCAAAAAAAAATTCCAATCTCAAATTCTAAATAAATTAGACCCAGAGGGTATTAATTTTTCACCGAAGTAGGTTATTTTGAATTTTCGTTTTGTCGTGGCCAAATTTTCAAATATACGAAAACCTTTAATAAAAGGAACAAAAAAAGTCGGGCTCGTAATCAAGTTCATTTCACCAAGAAATCAACAAGTTGACAACCAGTCAAAAATGAAACAATAAAACTCATATTTTCATACCTTCAATTAAAAAAGAGAATAAATAGGAAGATAACTTGACTTCCAAAATTAAATTTCACCATCGACAAATTTCTTCAATAAATCTAATACAAATAGAGGTTGCCTTAGAGGTGCCATGTGTCCAGAATCACGAACCAATGCTGTTTTCAGGTTTCCAAACGACTTGTAATATCCAGCCAGATGATTATTAATGTACCAAATATTTCTTTTTGCTTCACTGTATCCTTCAGCTCCACTCCAGTGCAGCTGCCTGATAAAATTCGAGGTTAAAGAATGTCCAACAGCTGTATCCAATTGCCCACTATAGAACATTATGGGATATACTTCCAATAATTCTTCAATCTGCGATTTAACACCTTGTCCTTGATCATCCCTTAAGATTTCGTAAACCTGTTTAGAACAAACGTTAAATTCTACTTGACCAACGTGAATATTTCTCCTGAAATCGTCGTCGTTCATCAATTCAACAAATGAATCATCTCTGTCAAAATTTTCGTGAAGGTAATCGAATAAATAAGTAAAATTAGTCATTTTTCGAACATTATATCGAACTTTTTCTTTGGCATTAGCAGCTTCGTTCCATCGGGCATTGCGAATTAATATTTTGACGTCTTGTTCGTCCTGTTGTAAAATCAACTTTTGCCTGTGGTCAATTAATCCGAGCTTGTGGAGGTGTTCGGAATAATCAATCATGTTCTCAAGATCACATAATCCGTTACCTATGAAAAGCCCGTTTAAATTGATGGAAAATTTCTCTGTGGGATTCCTTTTGTATATTTCGTAGCCTAAAACTGCTATAAATTTTCCAGCATACGAATCTCCCGAAATAAAAAATTTGCTTTTACGAAGTTCCGGAAACAGTGTAAAGAACTGAGTCAGAGCATCGAATAAATATTGGCCAATTTCTTTTTTAGAGTTAACTTGGCGACCGAAACTGAATCCGGCTCCGATTGGATTATCGATGTACAACACGTTGTAATAACTAGTCCATGAATACTTGTTATTCATTAATTTACCATTTTTTACCTGGAAGGGACCATTTTCAGTGAAAAGTCCAATATTAGAGCTACATCCTGGACCTCCTTGTAACCAAAGTATGACCGGACGACTGGACCACTCGGAGCTGGATTGTTTAAAAAACCAGAAAAATAAATTGGAATTGTTTGTTTCGTTTACCGTCAAGAACCCAGAATGGCTGTGGATATTGGGTAGAAAAGGCTTCACGTATGATTTCTCTTTGGCCGAATCGATTTCTCCATTTTTTATCAGCGGTGTTAGGATTAATGGATCGCCGCAACTTTTCGACGGCTCGTATTTGGATGCAGAACTGGCTACAATATTAATTAATACGAATATCACTAAAAACCACCGAAACATTTTACTCTTGATTTATAGTTCATTTTGTGATAAATATCAACTTGTTAGTGAAGCCAAATTTTGTTCAATAAAAAAGCAAGGTAGGTACCTGTATGCTTCATTAGAAGTTGAGTATTTTTTTTATTTTTTATTTTTAAGTATCTACTTGACAGGAATAATAGATGATAAAATAATAATTGCAAGTAGGTAGATTGTATGATTCATCAAAATTTTATGCTCATATTAGCCCTCTATGCTGTGAACTGTCAATATGATACGAAAAAGTAAACCTCATTCGATGCTTCTTTTGTGAAAAAAAAGCTATTTCAAAGCAAATTTTATTAAACGCCTTATTCTCTATTATTGCAAAAAAAAAAAAAATGATTTATTCATAGCTCCAAATGCTCATCTTCGCCATAGTCCAATTCAACTTCTTCATCAGGGGAAATAATTTTGGATGCGCATCCACATCTGCAACAATAAAAATTGCAATAACTACATATACTTACATAACAGGAACCGAATACCAAGTATTCCAATTTCCGACTATTTTCTGCTTTGATTGTGTTTGGAAGGGTTGATAAAAATTTTTGGTCAAATTTTTAATCCATTTCACAAATACCTAGGTATAATTCAAAAGGACGTCCATTTATGTTAATTTTTTATTTCACTTAGAACGAGAAAAAAATCTCAATTTTTCAAAAAAATTGAAATTTGTCTTGATACAGTAAATAAGCGAATTTTCGTCCTCCCTCATCCCAGCGGTTTTTTTTTAAAGAATTGAGACACTTGGAATTTTATTAGACCACCACTTGTTTGTAAAAAATAAGAAAAAAATTCTTCAACTCTGAGTATAGAAAAAGAACTTTTTTTTACCTATTTTCATCCACTCCGTAAGACACACACATATCTCCAACGCATTCGCAACATCCATCATGAAACCATCGAATCTTTGAAGCTCCCATCGACTGACACGAGGCTCGGCACTGATTCCAAGGTATGCATTCCGACATGAAAGCCACGGAGCAATTTAAAGTCATAGAGTCTTTTTCAGGATCAACCTCTTGTACGTTGGTTTCTGCAAAATTAGGTAAGTAAATATTACAATAAATAAATACAGTACTTAATATTTATCTATAGGTACTTTCTTGTGTGCTCTTCGTGCATTTATACCAAGCTAGGCAATTTAGACGAGATGTACTTACCAGCAACAGTACCTGGGACCTTCTTGATCTTCAGCTTCAAAGTATCGGTGTTGTGATCGACAGGAAATACCAAAGGGGTCCATCTTTCCAGTGAGTCTGTTTCTGATACCAGCGAACTGAATAGAGATGGGATGGAATCCTTCAAATCTTCCACGCTTGAAACATTACTTAAACCGGTTCTTGTATGGTTAGATTTGGGGCACATTCCTAGAAATAAACACACCTCATTTAACATCCAACTAATTAAACTGAAGTGATCCGGAATAGATAGTCATTTTTTTTCGAAAATTGAACCAGAAGAACGAAAAAAGTAGGTAGTGCTTATACGTCTCAAACTTCCCATTCAACGTTCAACTCTGTCAATTATTCAGAAAATTTTGAAAATTAGATGAACAAGAAATTTTTTAGAAGTACATTTTTTTTTTTTTTTATACTGGGCGTGTATAATTGCCAAGATTTTTACTCCCAGTGTCGGAGAGGGTTAAATTTGGTGTTGGAGTTTGAGAGTTTTGATTAGTTGTAAAATTTTTTCGATTTCTATTTTTGAGTCTGGAATGGTTCTAGTGTTTTCAAGGATATTGAGGTTTTGTCTTTCTTGTTTTAGGTTTGGGCAGAGGAATAAAAGATGTTGGGTGGTAATTTTTATACAACCTCGAATTTTCTTATCCAAAATTATGTACTTATCATTGAAACACACTTCTAACATTTTCCCCACTTACTTGGAAAATCACATTTTTTCATGAGCAATGAATGAAAAATTTTTAAAACGATTTTGAATCAAAAAAGTGGTCCAAGTAATACTTACCTAAAAAGAAAAACTTTATCGAAAAAATATTCAATGACAATTTTCCACCATTTGCCATTTCCTTGAATTTGAGAAAGAAAACCTTACATATTCCGGGGATTTTTGTTTATTTTTGAAAGAAATTCCAAGATGGTGATTGGTAGGAAGAGTAATGGTAAGTGAGGAAAATTCGGACGAATCAATTTATCTGGTATAAGTATCCATAAATACTCAAACGTCAAACCATCTCATAGAATTTTAAATTTTTAAAAATTTTTGAACAGAGGTCTAAGTTCCTAGTCGTAAAGTTACGACCAAAGTTTATCGATTGAAGTTCTGCAAAAATATTAAAAAAGTGCATCATTTATTTGCTTTTTAAATATCATTTTTTCCAAAAAAAAAAAATCGCCCTTCCTTCGCTCGGGCAATATTCTAGTTATTTTAATTTACAATTTGATAATTTTTGACTAATTTTTCAGCCAAAAATCGTCAATTCCACAATAAATTCTCAATTTGTCGGAAAAAATTGACGAATGACTAATTTGAAATCTGACCCCCCCCCTTTGTTTTTCTCAAATTCTCAGCCTCTCCCTTAATTGATTTCTGGGTGCTCTTCAAAATCGAAGGGGCTATGTTCAGGAAGTAATGACCGGCAAATGATTCTTAAATATTCAAATTTTAAATACCTACCTCTGCGTTAAGCCACTTCCTGCCAATATCTTGGAGCTAAGTAAAAAAATATCATACCTATAGGCATCTATTTACTAACTTAATAGTGGCAGAAAGATTGAATAATTATGCGCATTAAAAATAATTAATTTAAAATTCAAACCAATCAACAAAATAATTTTCCGATTAATTTTTTTTTTAATTCAAAATTTAGATTTTAAGCCTTTTATCAAGTCAAAATGCTAACATCATATTTACTACGTCTTTATTCTGAAATTATTTTCAAACAATTTTACACCAAAACCCTTCAAAATTTGAAAAAAAAAAACCTACTCGTATAAGATCTCCCTCGGAACTCTTCACTCGTAGCTTTCGTTAAAATATTCTCTCAATTTTTTCTCGAAACTCAATTTTTGTGAATTTCAAATAACCCCTCTCCATTATTTAGTTTTTCGTAAATACTCACCGACACAAGAACAGCATTCAGTCCAAAGTCTATCATGTTCCAAGCATAGATAACAGTCCTTACAGCACGTACAATTTTTCAACTCGCATTTACACGCTTCGGTAAGGAGGCATCTGCTAACAGCACTCATGCAAACAGCTTCATTACAGCTATCCACCGAAATAGGCCAATAAATGACATAAAACACTGCACATAAATGCAAAAAGAACAATATCCGAATGCACATTTTTTTAAAAATATGCACTTGATTCACATTAAATTAAAAACTGCATGTAACGAATGCAATGTAAGTACGAAAAATCTCGACGACAATATTCGTATTCGAATTCGATCATAGCAACCGTACATCTCGAACGACCAGCAACTAATAAAATTTAACGAGGGAACGAATTCTTCCGAACACCAATACTAGGAAAATAAAATAGATCTACATGACCGCTAAATAAACTTACATGAAACATCGTACCCATTTCCTGTACGAGACCACTGCAATACAATAGATACAAAGACAAAACAAATACCTGGCTCGAGGGTGGATTTCTTAAGAATACCACTTTTGTTCTACCTACATCGTTGATGAACCACGTTCGCAAATCACAGGCTACATGTAGGTGCAAGGTTTTGGTAAAATGTATCGACATCGAAGACACGTATCGTGGGACTCGATAGATATATGGATAAGATAATGATGCATCAGGGGTCAATCTTTCGTCTTTCCTGAAAATGTGACGAAAATAATAATTTCTTTATGCAATATTTGTATAGATACTTCAGAGCACCTTGGAAGCCTGGAAGGTCTGTATAGGCAACTTAATCAACGCATGATTTTTGTATCCGAGCCAGATCGTAATGAATTGTGGTTGAAGTTTTTTTTTTGTTTTTTTTTTTTTAAGGTACCTAGCAAAAAAGAGGCAAAATATTTAAAATTTCCAACTATTTGGTTCAGACCAGAGTTAGAGGGCTTTCATATGAAAATTCATCGGATTAAATTCAGCATTATTTTTCATCGCGTAAATTTCATTCAAAAAATTATCATTTTTCATATAACACGTGAAAAGAGGAGTAGCTGGTTTTTCCCTACGAATATCAAAACGAAGGTCATTTTCGAGATTTTTCATATTTACTTTCCATTCGTACGTATTTTTTGCTGATATTAAATTCCCGGATATGAAATTCTAAGTACTTTTCATCAAACGAAAAATTAAAATAAAACATCGATTCAAGTGAGATCATTGTATATTTACATAAACGAATTTTTACACGTCAGAATGGCACTCGAAACATACACAACTGGTCGTTAAATTACTGTACAAAAAAAAAATCGTCGCTAAATACGTATATAAATTATTAGTACGAGATATTTATATAAACGATAACGATAATATGTAATACATAACATGATAAATTCTGGGTAAACGTGGTGTACAGTAGAAATTTTCAAACACCGTATCGATTATAATCGCACATAAATATGTAGGTAAATATTTAATTCGTTTCACGTAGATAGATAGATAAATACATAAATTATATCGACATTGTAGGTACGATGTACCTATCTGTTTCAAAAATGGTAACTGAACAATCAAATGCAATTAGACTCGCGGATGTAGACAAACAATGTAGAAAAATACTCGTGATAAGCTTTCGAATAGAAAAATATCAGTCGTGACAGCAAAAATATCCATTAAATGGATGACTAGAACAAGCAGGTACTAGTACTTGATTTTAGTCATTTTAATCGTAGATCCAAAAACTGACAGGGAGTTTTGAGGAAAAAATAAAAATGATAATTATTGATACCTATAATGCCCTTTATCGACGTTGCTGTTTCAAAAGAAACGAAAAAAAAATTCTAAAAATCAAATCAAGTATTTGTTCTAAACCAGTCCTCATTACCTCAATGATATTTTGTATAAAATTTAAAATTTTTACAAATTTTTTTCTATCATTTTAAAATTCAAAACGAAACAAAATATCAATTAATTTTCTCATTTTCCAACTGAAGTCATATCAATTTTTCTAATCAGTCAACTTTTTTTTTACTCCAACGATTTTTTCAAACATTGACCATGTTTTTTTTCACATTAATCAAACCGTTCTTAAATTATTGAAATTACAGATCACCTATATTGTATCAAATCTCTAGATAGGTAGGTAATTCAAATTAAAATCTCAACCATTCGATAAGAAAATAGTTTTTTTTTGTCTATTTTTAGAGACAAAAAAACAAGCGAACTACAAACATATTTTCTAATTTTGAATTTTTATGATTTTAGAATAATTTTTTTGTTATTTAACATGTATCATGTCCAATAAAATAAATTTTAGAAATGAATTCAAAATTATTTTGAAAAACTCCAAAATTCAGTTGCCTACCAGATATTTTTGAACTGTTATTCGAAAATTGAACAGACATGGGAGGGGAAGGGGCGAATAGCATAAAAAAAATGATATTTCTAGACTTCGAAAAACGAAATGATGACATTTTAATTTCTGATTCAATTTTCAATCATTCCCCAGACACCTCAAGAATCTAAATTTTGAAAACTCAATGAACAAGAATTTAGGAAATTTTTTAGATTATTATTTGAGCTCACTTCTCACCATTGTATTGTATCTTTCAAAAGTAGACGAAATAAAATCGTCTTCACCAACTTTAATTTTTTTTTTACTACGGTAAGTAGATCAAAAAAAGTATTTTGAAGAAAATTTTCAATAAAACTTCCTCTAAATTTGTGATTCAGTTTCAAAATAAGCTAAAGAGAATAGAAAAAGGGTACGCAGTAAAATCAACTTTTTGAGGGAAAGACATTAATTTCTGAATATCAAAGAAATATTCATCATATTGCAACAGACAATTTCAACAGAAATTCTGAAAAGTGTAGTGAAGAATGGTTTTTTATATTATGATTTTCTAAGTGGCAAAAATGGTCTCAAGCTATAAAAATACATAAGTACCTATGTTTGAAAAATATTAGTCCAAAATTTCATATTTTAGGAGGTTGAGGCTCTTTCTTGAGCATTTAGAAGCATAATATTAAACCAAGTTTCCAGATTCTCCGAAGAATTTTTAACTGAAATTGACATCGAGAAATAAAATCAAAATTTCCAATTTTCTTGGTTTGTGATTCTTTAAAGGATTTTTCCACCCAGCCTTCTAAGATCCAAACAGGTGTTTTTGGATTTCTAAGAAGATTTCTATTGAAAACAAAAACAAAAAAAAAAGAGAAAAGTTGTTTTGCAGCTTATTTGATTTTTTCTCAAAACCAAAACATACCTACACACCTATACTTTGGCACCATTAATATTTTCAACCGACTCCCCCCTTTCTTGTAAAAACTTTTCTTCGATTTTGAAAAATAACCAAGAGAGGGTCGGAAGGATAAGAGCAGTAATCGTCTTTCATGAATTTTTTAAATAGAAATGATCACACGCAAGTAGATATTGAGATAATTTCATCACAAATAATTTTTTTTTGACTTTTCAAAAATAATTACGTAAAAAAAATTTTGAACGTATGAAATAATGTAGAAAAATTGAAAAATAAATCCCACTGGTCATGTTTCAAGTGTGAAAATTCAAACCTTTCTGATTGAAAAATTTTCAAACTGTTAATTGAAAAACTTTCAAACTGAAAATTGAAAAATTTTCAAACTGAAAATTGAAAAAAATTCAAACTGAAAATTGAAAAAAGTTCAAACTGAAAATTGAAAAAAGTTCAAACTTTCTCATTTCATAGTTCATCAAATTACCAATTTTTCAAGAAACCATTTTTAAATAATTTAAATCACATTTAACCTTTGATATGGTTATTAATCGAGAATCGAGTCTCCTTTGATACTTTTTTCCAAACTCTACCGATATCTGACCTACGTTTAAAGAACGTAAAATTTTGAAGGAAAAAAAAAATTAAAAACGTACACAACGACGAGAATCAATCACCAGTGAAATAAGTCGATAGCCACCAAACCCTCAAGTCACATTTAAAGGAAATAATTTCTGTGATGATACATTTTTCTTTCCATCTATCAAAAAATTCGTTTACCTCGCTAAATCTTCGAAAAAAAAAACCTTATGAAGAGAAAAAAACGCGAAATTCTCCGGCGAAAAGGGAGGGAAAGTCACACGAATACACACACAAACACACGAGAGGGAAAATAAACATCGCCCCTCGACTAAAAAATAACAATATGATACAAAGTAGGTACATACGCGATAAAATAATTCGAAGATATAGGTACATTATACAGTATAAAAAATAATCTGCGAGTGTTATCAGTAAAGTAAAATGAGTCCGTACTATACATAAATAATAAAAGAGACAATAAATATACAAACAGGGTCGACGTGTCCCCCCAATTTGTACACTATTGCGATCACAGCTTCAAAAAAAGTCAGGTAAATAAAAAAACAACCACACAACAACAAAACAAATTTAAAAAGGAGCTTCGAATCGTCTTTGTGGTGGTTTCCTAAACCGGCGCTAATGATGCTTTTTCCGAAGTAGTTATTTGTTGGGAATTGGAAGTATCGTAGGGGCACGTCGGTATATACTTGTATTGATACTGAGGCGGAGGGCAGCCGAAATCTCGTAAACGGATTTGCTGCTTTTTATAACGCCACTGTCGAGTTATATAGATAACCAGCGCTGTACTTATGCAAATCATGATAAGTAAAAGCGCAATGTAGGACATCTCTTGCATAAACGTGAATTCCGGATTATCTGCGAAAATCAAAACAAACGTGTAAAAATTCAAATCCTTTATAATAAGAATTTGAAAAAAAGGAAAAATAATTCGAACCTGGGCAAAGCGGACAACATCGGCCAGGCTTTCGAACGCCGTTCGGACACGATTGAGAGCAGATTTTCTGCGTACATTCCATACGTCCTTGTACGCATTTACATTTGGTACACGCGTCGATGGCCCATTCTTGATTCGCTTTGAAAGTCAGGTTTTCGAACTGGCAACTATCGCCGCTTTCGGACTTATCGATTTTATCTGCCGAAGAAAAGTATAAAAGAAAATATTACAGAGGATGTTTTCTGTTTACCTAAATCGGATCAACGACTCGACCAAGGACGATAGTCGCTGGTAAAATAAACTTACCGATACAAATCGAGCAGCATTTGTTTTTCACCGTTATGGACCGTTTACATTTCGGATTACTATCGCACAGCTCCGTATAACATTGTACTTTGCCGTTGACGCATTTGCAACTGGTGCAGCTTCCTTCTCTCCATGATGAGCTGTTGGACGGCGTGAGGGCGCATTTGATGTCGTCTCCGCTGCGATAAACAAATAAACGAAATTAAATTAGGGCCGAGTTGTGGAATCTGAATGGAAAGAGGAGATTATACGATGTGAATGTGAAAACTTCAGTCGGTTTTTGCATTTTAATTGAGTGTAACTCAGTCTTGACTTTTTATCGTCGTATTTGATCGTGGAAACACCCCTCCCCCCTTATTTATCAATTCGAAAATTTACAACATTCTAAGAGTTGAATGAATTTTGAAAATTTATTCGTCGAGCTGGAATCGAAGGGACACGTGCTTAAGTGCGTTCAAAGAGGGTGTCCATTATATCTCAGAAATAATTTTCCCCGACTTCCAGACAAATTTTTAGAAATTTTCCAAACCTTTTAAATACATATGATATTCCTGAACGATGGAGGAGGATGCGATTTTTTCGCATGTCCAACAATTTTTTTTCGAAATCATATCCTCTAACGAGATTATTCGATGTTCTCTTTTCTATACGCAAAAACCACTTGAATTCAATTTTGGAAATTTTTTACGCCACCTCCCTCCCTCCTCCTCTCTCTCAATTCGGTACAAAAATTTCAGAACTTGATTTTATGACAGAAAAAGTTTCAAATGAAAGGCAGTCTCGAAATTCAAAATTGTAATTCTCTTCACAATCCAATTCCCCCTCCCCCTCCCAAAAAAGTACCTCAAATTTATAAATTCCAAGAAAGACTTTTTTTTCGACTTGGAAAAGTAAATAATAGATTGATAAAAAAGCCTGAATTACAATTCACTTTTTCCTTTTGAAAAATCGTTTTCAGTTGGAAAGTTTCGATTTCCCACTGACTCAAAAACCAACGTATAAATTTTCGACGGTGTGTTTCAGCTTCGCCTTTTTTGTTTCATTCTACATTGTGCTTTGATTCTGCGAAATCGTTCTTTATAAAAAATTTTTTCAACATGGATATATTTTTTCCTCTTGGGTGGGGGGGGGGGAGGAGGAGGAGGCATTCCAAAATTTTCAATACCTAATTTTGCGACACCAAATTTTGCAGGATTAAAAGTCAAAAATTTATAATTTTTTTGTGATTCCGAAATTAATTTATTGTCTATATTATCAAAAAGTCAGAAGCTGAAAATTGACTTATTAGAAAGTTAGAATGACAGGAAAAATATCAAAGAGCTGAACAAATTTTAAAAACAATGAGCCTTTCCTAATAAGGGTCGAAAATGGCCCTTGACCCAAAATTGGTCAAAATTGGCCCAAAATGTTACTTATGATCTAGAAACACCCCCTAAAAATTTTGACCCCCCCACCACCACCCCTTTCAGAATTATCGCGCTTTCAATGTCAACCTTTCAACACACGATATCTTTCCAAATTTTTTTTTGTAATTTTGAGAGATGTCACGGCTGGAAATTTTTTAATTAGTTCGGCCAAGTGATCATGCATCACATATATTTTTTTTGGACCCTGAAATTGGGGGAAACATGGTCAAAATAATTAAAGCCAAAAAAAAGTGATTTTTTTTACCACTTTTTCGTAGTAACAAACAGTTAGTTATCCCAACTCAAAGTGAAATTTTGAGTCAAAATAGTCGTAAATTGAAAGTACCTACATCATGAAAATTTCCAATTCCAAAATTTCAAATGCTGAAGTGAATTTCTCGAATTTTGGCGATTTTTTGAAATTTTGAGAAATGCACTTCAGCATTTGAAATTTTGAAAATGGAATTTTTTTATGATGTACTTACTTTTAATTTATGAATATTTTGACTCAAAATTTTACTGTGAGTTGAGATAACTTGCTTGTTACTACGAAAAAGTGGTGTTTTTTGGGGTTTCAATTTTTTTTGACCATGTCACCCCCAATTTCAGGGTCTAAAAAAAAAATATATGATGCATGATCACTTGGCCGAACTAATAAAAAAATTTCCAGCCATGACACCCCTCAACATTTACATTTTTTTTTTTAAAATTTCAATGTAAGAAAAAATTGGGAAAATGTGAACCGAAAATTTTCAAAAAATTCTCATTCATACTATCCAACAAGATGTATAATCTGTGAAAATTTCAAAAATTTTTATCCACCCCTTCCAGAGATATCGTGTGTTGAAATTTCGACATTAAAAGCACGATAATTCCGAAAGGGGTGGGGGTAAGGGGTCAAAAATTTTTAGGGGATTTTTCTAGACTATGAGTAACATTTTGGGTCAATTTTGACCAATTCTGGGTCAAGGGCAATTTTCGACCCTTATTAGGAAAGGCTCTTTTTATATTTTTTTTGAAATTAACTTGATATCAGAAATCAGGATGAGAGGAAAAAACATATCCATGTTTTCAACATTTCCTTTCAAAGGAAACTTTACTTCATTTTTTGTTGCTTATCAACATCTGAAGTGACCCAGGGCTTCACTCCCCATCATCCATTCCCCCAAATCCGCTAAGGTCGTTATCATTTCCAAAACAAAAAATATTTCTTTTCGATTTTTTTAAAATTTAGATATCAATTCATAAAAGTGAAACTGAAATTAATAAATAATATTTCATCTGAATACTTACTAAGGTTCCACTTCGACTTCATTTGAGACCGGGCAAACGGCGCAACATTCTCCTGGAGCAGAAGGTCTAGGATGCGAACACGGCGTAGGAGGGCATTCTTTGCTCCTGCACAACGCTCTACCTTCGTGACAAATGCATTGGATACATTCATCCAACATCCACGTTTCTCCTTCGATCATCAATGAGCCAGTGGGACTCGAGCAGACCATGTGATTCATTTCGTGTACTGTTATTTGATTATCGACATCTAAAAAAAAAAAACAATCAACAAAATGAAAATATGTCAAAAATAAAAACCAAAAAAAAATTCAAAAAAGTTGCAAAACAATAAAGGAAAAAATTCAACGAAAGCATTCTTCTCAAAGAGAATTTGCCAAGTATTTTTCAAGGCCGCTGAAAATAATCATAGGATTTCAACAGTAACTCACTTGGACAATACGGACAACAGCTGGAGGTCAAATTAACAACCGGATTTTCACAAGTCAAAGATGGACAGTGAATCAAAGAACACATTTCTTTGTTACCAATACAGGTACATTGGCGACACCCATCGAACCAATTTTCTCCATCATCTCGCCAAACATGACCCTCTGTAGCAAATCAATTCAAAAATCACCATGTTTTCCATCAATTTGAAAATCCAATAATTTATTTTGCTCGCTGCTAATTTACCTGTTCGACAGCCACTTTCTTCAGCATCTCGATCACCTTCGCGTATTTTCCAAGCTGTAACAAAAATCGTATCCAAAATTATCAGACTTTTTTTTTTTTTTTGAAAAAATTAAGATAATTTTTCGCATTTTTCTTCATCATTAAACATCTCTCCCTCTCCACTTACGTTTGCATTTACAAATCGAGCATCCTTTATCATTCTTATCAAATCCGTTCGAACACTGCTTGGGGCAATCATCGAGCACGGGGCATTTCTCGCATTTACAAATTTCGCAGCCATTTTCATCCTTTTGGAATCCTCTGGTACACGTTTTATCACAGTCTTTCATCGGTGGGCACACGAAAGACGTCGGTGCAGCACATTTGCATATCTTATGACCCACACTATCTTCTAAATAGTTTTCACATTGCAGCTGGCAATCTTCTACGTAAAAGCAATCGCATTAAATTAGAGTACTCCATTACTTAGGTACATAATTAATCTCTATGAAATGATTAAAATCTTGTGGCACTCACTTAATTGACAATTACACGTCATACACAAATCGTCGTTCAACGTGTTACCGTGGATACAGGGTTCTGTGCAATTTGGCAACGGCGGACAGTGCACCGGCTGTTGATGAGTATCTGGAAAACCACCAGAAACAAATATCGTCCGGTAAAACCAATCGTAACTGGGTTATATTCGAGGTTACATTGTCCTAATGTAATTTGGCGGGCGAACTTTTGTTATATAATTTTCTCGCAACGATTATGAAATTTTCATTCGTAAGCATATGGTCGCGGGTTCGGAGTGGCGTCGCCTCAATTTACCAACCATATTGGTTTACTCGTGGCGGTGTAAAAACAACCCGCGAAGGTTTGGTGAAATGAGATCGTAAATGCGAGGTGAATGGTCGACTTGGATTATATATTCGAAAGGGTGTCTTTTTGGGAGGTTATTTGATTGCTGGAAGAGTATAGCTGGAGAGCCTCGTTCGATACTTTGTATATGATGATTAGAATAGTAAGTACGCTTTAGAATGTTTCCTTTACGAAGGTGAATCTTTTTAGCGTCCAAATCGAAAGCCACGACACGCAGTTAGTTAAAACTTTCAATTATTGAAGTGAGTAAGTAAGCTTCTTTTTTTCAAAATTTCATATCAATCTCATTTTTGCAGTAATCTCAAGAAGAAGTTGAAAACAGAATTTAACGAATTTTAATTTTTAACTTTGCTTGAAAACACAGCGAAAAGATCGATTCCTAAGAAAATTTTGACCACTCTAAGCAGACAGGAAATTTAATTCTCTGCAACTTTCCTCGACGTCATTTTTTTTGCAGGGCGCTTAATACGCCTAGTAATTCCACTTATCCTTATTTTCCAACGGCACTTTGGGTGCTCGGCTCGGTTCGGTCACTTTCGTGTGACTTGTGTTTTTTACGCGAGTTCATAGGCGCACCCAGAAATTAATTATGGGAGGGGCTCAGAATTTGAGAAAAAAAGAAGAGGGGGTCAAATTTCAAATTGAGTCATTTTTCACTGATATTTCAATCAAAAATCATCAATTTTTCCTGACAAACAGAGAATTTATAGAGAATTTGGTGATTTTTGACTGAAAAATCAATCAAAAATTGTCAATTTTTGAAATAAAAGGATTAAAATACTGCCCGAGCGAAGCGAGGGCGAAAATTCTTTGAAAAAATATACTTTGAAGAGCAAAAAAATTGACTTTTTTCTCATTTTTGAAGCAAAAAATTATTTTTTCCGGGCTTAAAGGGGGGCTCGGGCCCCCTGAGCCCCCCCTTGGGTGCGCCTATGCGTGAGTTTGTTTTACGGATGATTTTTATTCAAAGTCCACATTCCGACGTTTTTTTCCAACTTCAAATTGAAAATTTTTCTTGACGAGGTCTTAATTTTTTACGAATTTTTTTTTCAACTTCAAAAATCAAAATTTTTCTTGACGTGGTTGATTTTATTTTTAAACTTTGAAATTTTTCTTGACGAGGTCTGAATTTTTTTTCAACTTCTAAATGAAATTTCTTGACGAAATCTAAATTTTTACGATTTTTTTATCAACTGAAGCATAATTTGTACAAAGGGTATAAGTCAAGAAAGTGAAGAAATACAAATGGTATGGTATAAGTCAAAAAACTGTATATCAGAAAAGAGACTTTATATTGTTTTTCTTTTGTAAACAAAGTTACACTCAAGTCCCTTTTCAATTGAAGTTTGGAAAGGTATTTAGAACAAGTCAAAAAAATTGGAAGTTGAAAAAAATTTCGACCTCGTTAAGAAAAATTTTGAAGTTGAAAAATAAATCAACCACGTCAAGAAAAATTTTGATTTTTGAAGTTGAAAAAGAAATTCGTAAAAAATGAAGACCTCGTCAAGAAAAAGAAATATTATTTAAAAGTTGGAAAAAATTCAGAGTTCAGACCTCGTCAAGAAAAATTTTGAAGTTAAAAAAAAACGTCGGAATGTGGACTTTGAAAAAAAATCATCCGTTAAACAAGCTCACGTAATCACGTAAGAAACGCAAGGCACACGAAAGTGATCGAACCGAACCGAGCACCCAAAGTGCCATTGGAAAATAAGGATAAGTAGAAATACCACTTTTCCGAAGTCAAGTCATAAAAAATTGATTGAAATTTGAAAAAATTGAAAAATTCCAAATTTAAAAAAAAATCCCCTTTGAAAGCAAAATGGTTTCACCGGATCATGTCCATTTGAATTACCTCTTAAGGTAGACTAAATTGCCATCTTTTTACTTTATTTTGTGATAAAAATCAACTCTTTGGATTCATTTCTCTCGAAGTTATTAACAGAAGAAGTTTGATACATTTCTCTGCCGCATCCTGTAGATGGAGAGGGGCCTCATTCAAACACCTCTCCCAGTTTTTTTTAAATTCGAGCAACGATATGTTAACTATAATTTTGAAAAAAAGTACTGAATTTTCAATGAACATAATATTTATAAAGAAAATTTGATAACGATAAGAAAGTACTAATTCGTATTTTTGATACTTAATTGTTATGTAATTCTTGATTTTTAAAATCATTTTATATTTTTTATATGTTTTAATTTTTGATGTTTTAATAATTATTTACGGTGGTTTTTGTGGTACCTAATTTATAAAGGGTGTCACTTTTTCGATAATTTCTGATATTTTTTCAGTAGGCAGGGAAACAATTATAGTAAATATCCTTTCATCACATACCACACAATTGACAGAAAAATGAAAATTCCACCCAAATTCGAAATCCGACCCAGCTAATAGCCGGCTTCGGCTCGACACACCACTCGATGCAGGCGCAATGCGACTACAACCTGTACACTATCGTCTCGTTAAAACCATTCGCTCATAGTTTGTACAAGTTATGCAAAATAAATACAGAAAGAGAGAACCAGAGAGAAAAAAATATACAGGCGCATAGAAAACTTAGCAAAGTTGAAAGCTGCTGTTCGCTTTTTTCACTCGGCTTGCGATTCGTCGGCAAACTTTTTTAATAATGAGGCTAAAAAAGTTTCGGTTTGGCGTTTTTATAATTCGAAATTATGCTTATGGCCGAGTGATTAAATTCTGCTAGTGTATTGAATATAGAGCTATGTGTATGTATACGTAAAGGTACGGATACAGTGAGGTGGCGTACGGACGCCAGCTCCGTTCCTCAACGTATAGTATACCTATAAAAGTAATTGATTTTTAATCTAGAACACGTTTCGCCATTACGGATGCACAAGCATTGTTCTTTGCTCCACTCTGCAGACTCTTTCGTAGCGCCAACGATAATGAAATTTTCATTTTTAAACGCGCCCTCCGTACGGTCTTCCATGGGGTTTCACCTCCTTCCCTTGATACTTTTTCTCGCTGTTTGGGAAAGTATCCCGATTTTTACAAGTTTTACCCTCTTAAGATGGAGAAAAACGGAGGAGGAAGGTGATGAGAAGGAACATCTGATGTATTTTTCATATCTCAATATACGCTTTCATATGAGTACGCGTGGAAGGGAAAAAAGATACGAACAACGAATCGTAATTCATTCGTTATTATTTCTAATTTCCAAAGAGAAAGTTTTTCAGAAGCAGAAGGTGCATTGGATTTTATAAATAAGCAATTTAGATCAATCACCGTTGAGTAAATTGTACGACTAGACCATTCATATAGCGCTGAAATGCTATTGAACTGGAGGCTGGAGGCAGAGAATGGGATTGGTAGGAAAGACCAGCTCCTGATTATTTTTGCTAAAAATGAGATTTCAACGACCAAGTCCAAATTCATTTCAGATACAGTTTTTTTCAGTTTTTCCAATTCTAAGTACCTAGGTATTTATATTCTCAGAATTGTATCCATATCCCATTTTATAATTTTTCTGAGCAGAAATTTTTTTCTAATCCATCGAACGGTCCTACTCCTACCAATTTTGATTCCATGTTTTTTAATTGAACATTTCTTCTAATAACTAACTGAGGCTAAAAAATTGAAGCTGAGAAAAAATTTCAAGAAATTTTCAGCTGAAAAAATATGTTAAATTTGAAAAAAAAATCAAAATTTTTTATTCTAAATATTTCTTCTAGCTCGAAAATTTCATCTAGTAAGTAATTATCTAATTTTAATTTTTTCAATTTTATCTAGACTTAGAATTTGAAAAAAAATCAACTTCATATTTTTCAAACATTTTTTCAACTCTGGCAATTACCTAATCGAAAATATTTTTCAAAATATAAAATTGAAAAAAATGAAAAAGATTTGAATTTTAAATTAAACTCAATTTTTGGCCAAAAAAACGAATAGCAGCTTATGAGCGTGAAGGACATGAGCCTGTTTTACGGAATCGAAGTGGTTGGTGAGCGGTTTTTTTTCAGGCGGTCCACATTTTTTATACGTTCGTTTTTTCTTTCAACTTCAAAATTTTTTTCTGACGAGATCAACATTTTTTCCTCGTCTTTTTTCAACAACTTCAAAAATTTTTTCTGACGAAATCAACATTTTTTTCATCGTTTTTTTTTCAACTTGAAATTTTTTTCTGACGAGGTTAAAATGTTTTCCTCTATTTCTTTCAAATTCAAAATTTTTCAGACGAGGTCTAAATTTTTTCTGTATTTTTTTCCGGATTCGAAATTTTTTGACGAGGTTTAAATTTTATCCTTAATCTTTTTTCCGGCTTCGAATTTTTTTGACGAGGTCTTAATTTTTTCTGTATTTTTTCCGGATTCGAAATTTTTTGACGAGGTCTAAATTTTTTCCTAAAATCTTTTTTACAACTTCGAAATTTCTTTGACGAGGTATAAATTATTCCCTCAAATCTTTCTCCACCTTCGAAATTTTTTTGACGAGGTAGTATAAATTCTTTTTCAAACTTCAAATTTTATGTCAAGGTTACAATGTACAATTTTTTAACAAAATGTTTTCAACGTCGCGGCTAATTTGTAAAAAAGCTCAAGTCAGTTCTTCTCAAGTCAAGAATTTTTCCCAGCTAATTTTTTCACTATTTTTTTAAAATTTCAAATAATTTTTACAACATGAAAATTTGAAGGTATGAATTTTTTTTTCTACCTTCAAGCTTTCATGTTGTAAAAATTATTTGAAATTTTAAAAAAAATAGTGAAAAAATTGGCTGGGAAAAATTTTTGACTTGAAGAATTTTGTTATACAAATTTGCCGCGACGTTGAAAACATTTTGTTGAAAAATTGTAACCTTGACAAAAAATTTAAAGTATGAATAAGAATTAAATATACCTCGTCAAAAAAATTCAAAGCCGGAAAAAAGATTTGAGGAAAAAATTCAGACTTCGTCAAAAAAAATTCGAATCCGGAAAAAAATACCAGAAAGAATTACGACCTCGTCAAAAAAAAAATTTGAAGTTGGAAAAAATGGAGGAAAAAATTTAGACCACGTCAAAAAAAATTTGAAGTTGAAAAAAAAACGATAAAAAAATGTTGACCTCGTCAGAAAAAAATTTTTAAGTTGAAAAAAAAACCGAACGTGTAAAAAAAATGTGGACCTGAAAAAAAATCGCTCATCTAATCTATAGTCTGTTCACGTTGAGAAGACCGTGATTATGTTCCCTCTCCCAACCAAAAATTCTCGTTTAAAACAACTTTTTTCTCCATTTACGTGCGGTAATACTGTGAAAACGTTGATATTCCAATGTTACAACAGTGCTGCAAAAGTCGTAGTTGGAAAAATAAGGGAGGAAAACCGGTTTTAAACGAGAATTTTTGGTTGCAAGAGGGAACATAATCACAGTCTTCTCAACGTGAACAGACTATACACCAGTGCTGAGTAAAAGTATATTCCATGGAGCGGAATTTAGAGAGGATTTGAGGCACTTAACAGACTTCAGTAGGTACCTATCAAGCAGGGATGTGTACCGATACCGATACCGATACCAGTACCGATACCGAAACGTTTTTTTTGCGAGAAAAAGCTGTACCGATACCGATACCATACCGGTATTTTATTTTTGCATGGTTCCGCTACCGTTAGCAGTACCCAATGTATTTTTGGAATAATACCGATACCGATACCGGTATTTTTAGCGGTATAATCCCGATACCGATATCGATACCGGTATTTTTAGCGGTATAATCCCGATACCGATACCGATACCGGTATTTTTAGCGGTATAATCCCAATACCGATACCGATACCGGTATTTTTAGCGGTATAATCCTAATACCGATACCGATACCGGTATTTTTATGGTACGGTACCAATACCAATACCAATACCGGTATTTTTAATGGTACGGTACCGATACCAATACCAATACCGGTATTTTTAGCGGTATAATCCCAATACCGATACCGATACCGGTATTTTTTACGGTATGATACCGATACCAATACCGATACCGCAGAAATAACGGTACACATGAGCGATTCTCAAGATTACGATCGTTTCGTTCTCGTTTGTGTGAGTGTTTGTTTTTCTTTCAACAGTTTCAATATATTTTTTTTCAATGTCGCTAAAAATAGATACTTGAATCATTTTTATTTTTAAACTTTTTTCGACTTATTAATTTTTTTTCACCTCCACTACCTCTAGATTTTATATTTTTTCCAATCACAATTTTTTCTCGAAATCTTCGTACCTTTCTTTAAAAATTTTTAATCTTGAAATTATTTTCTCAAAATTTTTTACCAAATTTTGTAATTTTCCTCAGAATTCCAAAACAGTCAAAGTCAGGGAAATGAAACGAGACGTTATTTTTTGCAAATCTGAAGAGTTTCAATTTGAAGAGCAAAATGACTGATTCTCTCAATTACGATCGTTTCGTTCTCGTTCTTGTGTGTGTGTTCGTTTTTCTTTCAACATTTTTTTTTTTTTTTCAATGACGCTAAAAATATTTTCATCATTTTTATTTTTAAACTTTTTTCGACTTACAAATTATTTTCACCTCTAAATTCTTTCCCAATCACAATGTATTCTCATTTTTTAAACTCTTCCAAAACTCAATTTTTTTTCTTGAAATTTCTTCTTAAAATTTTTCCAACAGAAATTTTTAAAAATTTGTTCTTAAAATTTTTCCAATAGAAATTAAAAAAAAATTCAACCAAAACTGTTTTTTTCATTTTTTAAAAACTTCAAATTTTTCTGTTAATTCTTTTCAAATTCCGAATAAGTTTTATAATGAATGAATTCTCAATTTTTTTAATCTCATGATTTTTTCTCAAAAATGTTTCACTCAACATTAGTTCTAAATTTTCTCAACTCTCCTTTTAAATGAATTTATATCAATATTTTCATTTAGAAAATATTTTCAATCACTTTTCGAAGTTCAATTTTTTTTATTTAAAATGTTTACAAATCCTACGTTTTTTCAGCATTTAAAATGTATACCACGATTTTTGTTTGAAAATTTTCATTTTCTCTAACTTTTCAATTTTAGGTAGGTAGTTGGAAAAATTTTGATTAAAAAATTCGGTGTTTTGAAAAATTTGAGAACAAGTTCAAAGTTTTGAAAATTTTAAACAAAAGAATTCAAGTTTTGGAAGAATGTCGAAAAAATGGTACCGATGCGGAAACCGGTATTTTCGCGGTATAATCTTGATACCGATATTATTTGTGGTATGATCCTGACACTGATACCGCTACCGATACCGGTATTTTTTTACGGCATGATCCCAATACCGATATTTTTAGCGGTATAATCCCAATACCGATACCGATACCGGTATTTTTAACGGTATAATCCCGATACCGATACCGATATTTTTAGCGGTATAATCCTAATACCGATATCGATACCGGTATTTTTAGCGGTATAATCCCAATACCGATACCGATACCGGTATTTTTAACGGTATAATCCCAATATCGATACCAATACCGGTATTTTTAGCGGTATAATCCCAATACCGATATCGATACCGGTATTTTTAGCGGTATAATCCCAATACCGATACCGATACCGGTATTTTTAGCGGTATAATCCCAATACCGATATCAATACCGGTATTTTTAGCGGTATAATCCCAATACCGATACCGATACCGGTATTTTTAGCGGTACGGTACCGATACCACAGAAATAACGGTACACATCCCTGCTATCAAGTATATTATTTCTTACCCATACAAGTAGGACAGCATTCTTTATCGTTGAATACAGGATTCAAACAAGCCTGACACAGATACGTTCGACATACAGTTTGGCCATTCTGGCATGTGCAAGTGGTACATGGATCGTTATTGGACCACGTGTGACCATTTTCCACCAATTTTCCATCTTCGGTGCGACATCCGTGCGGTTCACTGTTGGCCATTTCGTCGCCATTTTTCAACACTGCGATTGAATTATTAAAACACGACGAGTAAATTATTATAATCGTAGATCAAGGACAAAAATCATCGTATTCCAAATCAATATGGGCAATTTTCAAACTCATCTAATCTGGCATGTCCATAAGTGCGATGTAAATTTTGTTACATTTTCTAACTTTCTAGTAAAAAAAATCAAATTAGCGGGTCGATATTCAAAATTACAAAAAATTTTCAAAAAATCATTTTCAAGGCTAAAATGTTTAATTCTATACGTTTCATACTTCTAAACGAATGCAAAATCACAATTGATCAAGCTCTTATTTATACATACAATGACGAAACTCGATTTTTTTCCAAACGATATTCTTTTTTTCCCTCGACAAAAGAATGGTCAGACTTTCGATTTGTTTTGCAACTATTCCTATGAACCCGGCCAATTCACTTGTAAGTAAGAATTAATTTACCTATTCATTTTAATATCCGAAGACCCATTGGCAACTTACAGCCCGTGTAGAGGGCGCTGTTACTGATAAGGAAAAGGTGATCGTTTTGAAATAAACATTGACGATCTTATGTGATTTTCAATTCATCGTATGAAATTTCCTTTCAATGTTTAAATTCTTTGTGTAATTGTGATTTGTGGTGTAAAGATGTCGCCAATAATTCGGTTTGGCGACATTTCAAATTACTGTGAAAACTCAATCCGGCCCATTGAAGAGGGTTTTTATTATCGGAGAGCAAAAGTATCATGCAAACAGCATGTATTCAACGAAATAATACTTCGGTGAGGTATACGGCTTTGGTTCTGCAAACCAGTGACCAGAAAGCCAGTAACATTTCATTTCTCAATTTTTATCAATGAAAAACCAAGATGCAATTTGTTATCAGTTATAACTTAACTGCTAAAGAGAGTAAAATTATACCAACATTTTCATGAAAATTTCAAACAACTCCATGCAGGAATTTTTTTTTCATAAAACAGAATGTTGAAATTATTGAAAAAAATAAAAAATAGCCGTCTACGTTAATTACACAATTTTTAATGAATTTTTGAAATTCATGAATTCTCCATAAGAATACATACATTTCAAATTAACCATCACCTTTTCGTTAGTTCATTCAGTGGCCAACAGATGGCGACTTATTTGCTGTAAGTTGCCAATAGCCGGCGTCTTGGGTGTAGCGGGTGTAGCGCTCGCTACACCCGGGAAAATGAAAAAAACACCCCAATCAGGAGCGTAGCTATGTGAAAAATGTATGTTTTGGACATTAAAAAATTCTATTTTTTCAAGACTTCGCCCTCGCTTTGCTCGGGCATGAATAAAATCATAATTAAGTATATGAACTATGTAACGCGTACCCCCAAAAGCACTTTGATTTTTGTCTTTTACCCATTTTGCACCCCCCCCCCTCTCCACCACCAAAAACCACTGGTTCTGACCCCTCCCTTTCAGAGGTTTCTGGCTACGCCATTGAAAAGTTTCAATTTTACATTTTCACGAAAATAACATTTTCTATGGCATGACATATAAATTTCTGAGTGTTTTTTTTCGCTACACCCGGGAAAAATTTAAGTCGCCGGCTCTGCGAAGCACTGATTAAAAACTTGTGCCAACTGAAAGAAAGTTACCGTCAGGAATATACAAATTTTCAAACGTGATACAATCATTTTGCACATTTTGATCGATGTCTCTCTCATCTCAAATCTCTCTTTCGATATGACATGATAAAATCTCAATAATTTTCAAATTCAAACCCATCTTACCAGGTTTGGCACATTCATAAACCGGGCAGCAACTTCCAGGTTCATTTGTGCCTTGTTCAATTACAACAAGGGCTAATTCAGGGTCACACGACGGTACATCGCAGCTCGGCAGGCACTGACATCCTTGCGGTTTCGAGCAGCAATCACCGGGTGATTTATGAGCTGGTAACTGATAACTGTCCGAAGGACAATTGGGCATCGGAGGACAGACAACTCCAGTGCAATTTTTTCCTATTCAAGAACAATATTCATTCATTATAAACCCAACCAATTATTTAAAAAAAATAGCAGATCCTTTGGTTCAGTTCCAAGAACCTTCGAATTCGAATTTACCATTTTCTTCAACGCAGACGTAAACGTCGCAGCAATATCCAGGCTTAGTCGAGCTATTTCGAATGAGCTGCCTGATCAAGCCAGGACTGCAAGTAGCAGGTGTCGCCGGACATTTGGCTGGATCACATTTACATTCACCATCCGGACCAACTATCGAATCCGGAGGACATCTATTGCAATCTTGCGAATTACAATTTTCGCCATCGTCGTCTAAAAAAAAAAAAAGAAGAAAACTGCCCTCGTCAGTATCTCCACATTACAAAAATCTTCTCTAAAAAAAATACTACATATCACGTTAAGTTAGTTGCATAAGCAAAGCAAAGCGAATCTTTTTCTGCACACTTCATACGATCAGAACAGATAAGTAACCCCTGGCTATTTAAAATCCGTTGGAAGAAAAATTCTCATCCACTTATCCGACCATACCCGCGATAAATCGTACACCGAAGTGAAATTCGCAACCGTGTGATAATACAATCGGAATATTTTAGCTGGCAATTGAAAACACTCGAACACGATAAAGTTATACGAGAGGAATAACAAAATAAAGAACATACAACGAGCTACCAAGATCGCTGTATCGCTCAATGGAAAGGGTCGAAGATCGCGGGTATGAAAAAGTAAAGAAAGTATTGGAAAAGTACACGGTTAACATTCAAGAAACGGACAACGAAAAACGATACCATGTCGAGAATGATAAAATGAAACTTTTGTTTAGCTCGCCGATCGACGCACTACGTATTTTTAGGTGGCGAAAATTTCACGACAAAAAAGAAACGTAATCAAGTACAAATCGGCGACGGAAATAAAACGGAAAAAGGCAAAATGCTTTTTATAATCATTCAATCAGTTTTTTTCTACCATTCGAGAGAGAGAAAAAACCCGAATTTTTTCATTCAGTTAGCAGCTGAATGGTTTGATTTTTTAATATTGACAGTTGGCTCGTTTTTACCCCTTCGTTTCGTAGGAGCGTCATTTTTTTTTCCAACATATGGAATGAGAGACGGACGCGACGTTGGCGTAATCGAAACGAACCAGAAGTGTAATTTTTTCGAGAGAAATTCGTTCGAATATTTTTGGCTGGGTTGAATTTTTTTCCTTTTATCAGACTGAACTTCATTTTGGAGTGAAGTCGAGAATAGATAAATGAAACACACTCGAATACACAGAGGAATTGATTGGATTCTGGGAGCTTTTAAATTAAATTAATACAACTTTGACTGTATTCGTGTGATTTACCTGTTTAAGTCATTTAAAAGCGTATTTTGGGCACAGGCGCACCCAAGGGGGGAGGGGCTGGGGGGCTTGAGCCTCTCCCTTAAGCTTGGAAAAATTATGTTTTTAATAGCAAAAATGTGGGGAAAGTGCATTTTTTTGCTCTATTAACAATGTACTTTCAAAAAATTTTCGCCCTGGCTTTGCTCGGGCAATATTTTAATCATTTTGTTCTAAGTTCATAATTTTTGACTGATGTTTCATTCAAAAATCACCAATTCCTCAATATATTACCAATTTCCCAGAAAAAATTGATGATTTTTGACTGAAAGATCAGTGAAAAATGGCTAATTTGAAATTTGACCCCTCCCCCATTTTTTCGGAAATTCTGAGTCTCTCCCTTAATTAATTTCCGGTCAGGAGTCCTTAAAAAAATATCAAATTTTTCGCGTTTTTTCAATATTCATCAAAAAATTGAAAAAAAAATTTTCTTCAAAATAATGAAGAGAGCATAAATATTTTAATTTAGCACATCAACGAAAAATCGAGGAAAATTTACGATAATAGATATTGAAATATTTTTAGGGTAAATAAATTCCGAGACAGAGAAAGTTCGAATTTTGGTGAAAGAAGATTGTCGAGCTATTTAAATGAGGTGTGATGATTTTACCCGCAGTGGAAATTAATGAAGTTCGTGATGAATTTTGCTGCAGCAGTAATAAAGCGCGAGCACATACTTCAAGAAAGGCTACTGGTTGATCAATTTCTACATAGCTTAGTTGACTACAGTTCCATCATTGAAGGAAAAGACCTCCATGTATCAATGAATCACTAGAAAACGGCAAAGTTATTCAAAATGCTTGATGATTCGCGCGATGTTTTGATTTTCTACTGAGATGCATAGCTATATAAACGTAAAAACGGGTTTATTGATTTCCAAATACCCAAGTAAGTAATCATGTTTTTTTCTACCTCAATTCCATTTTTTCTTTTTATTTTCCGAATTTGGTGAAATCAATTTCCCAGAAAAGAAACTTTCGAGTGTTAAGTGAATGCAGAAGAATTCGCCATGGTACGAGGATGCTGCCATCAGTTTTTATATTTTATGATGTGAAGTGAATTTCAATTTTTTTATTTTTTTTTCGATCAGTTTGCAATTGTGTGTATTATTAAACAGTCATTCGTATTTAAGGTCAAGTGGGGTAGTGGCGAATAGGGGGTAAGTAATTGAGAACACTTTGAATACTGAGCCACTGATAGAAATTAAAATTTTGAAAACAACTGTAAAACTAACTAGAGTTCATCTACATTAATTTACATTACAATCTGATTTGATAAAATTTGATAAATTGAGTGACGAGAGTTTTTTCAAAATATTTTACCTAAATTACAAAAAAGTACATACTTATCATGGTTGCTGTTTTTTGAGGATTTTCTAAACAAAAAATACAACGTCTCATAATATCAAAAAGCAACCAAATAATCAAAAAACATTCCCTCATCAATTTAAGATGAACATCTGGACCCAAAATTGATTAAAAATAATTTTATTCCGTGTTCTTCATTACTCAAGAGTAATTTCCGATTTCAGGGTAAATGAGAACAGTGTGATTCTCACACCTGGTCACACTGATTTTCAAAATAAACATCTTAAAATTGATAAATAATATATTCGTCTGAACACATCTCAACATCTAGTGTGAAATAATTTCGTTCGCAGTGATTTTATTCGGAGTTTTCGAAGTTTTTAGTGCAATATGACTACCAAAAAGAAAAATAAATATACAGAAAAAGATTTTCAAGATGCTGTAGAAGCAGTATTAAGCGGAAAATCATCTTAAGTATAGAAAAGCTCAATTGGATTTTAATGTTCCCTCTACAGTAATTTAAAATAGAATTGGTGGTACATAAGTTCGAAAAATTCCAGAAAATATGATACTGAAATGTTAATTATATGTTATCTTTTTGATGTTTCGGTACCCTGCATTGATTTTATAACAGTTTTTTAGGAAAAAAATACCACATTTCGGTCAAACGACGGCAAAATCATGTAGCTTATAGCGTTTTTTCTATCTATATCAACCCTTGATCAATCTGGGTCAATTTAGGATAGTGATTTTGAAAACGTGTTGATTTTCGCCAACGAACTTCAAATGTGAATAATGCTTCGCAAATTGGGCATTTTCAAAGACGTTTTTTCAACTGAAGGAATAGATGAATGCCATACTCACCCAAATTCGGTTGGCTCTCCTTGGCTTCCAATGACATTTCTCTATTCCTCCAGCTAAAAAAAATTCTTCGAGGATGTCCAATTTTCGAAAAATTTTGCCCATTTTGAAGTTCGGAGGCGAAAATCGTACACGTTTTCAAAATCACTATCTTAAATTGACCCAGATGGATTCCAGGACCTGATCAAAGGTTGATATAGATAGAAAAAACTCCAACCTACACGATTTTTCCGTCGTTTGACCCTCATGTGTAGTTGCCGCTTCAAAAAACGCGTACTGACAGTATTATTACTGAAATCGCATTGTATCATATCATCAGTGAGTGAAGATGGGTTTGTTTCCAAATAAGTAAGTAATTGTCTGGTTTTTTTTTCTACCTTAATTCCATTTTATCTTTTTTTGTTTTCCGAATTCCATAAAATCAGTTTCTCAGAAAAGAAACGAAATCAAAAAGTTCAATCAAAATGAGACATACGATCTTCCCTACCTACCTACTTCAGAAATTTTTAAAACCAGATAAGTATATCTCTTTTCCATTTCTCGTTTTCAGGGCAATGGAAGTATTATTTGAATCGAATTTAATAAATTTCACACAAGTATACTTAATTACCTACACATACCTACAATTTTTTAAATATTGAACACGCCGAGTGATCAACATCGTGTGCTTCAGTGGAAGTACATTTTTTCAAATTTTTTTCCAAACATCTAGTATTAAGAGACGATTTCTCCGCGTGTTTAAAAATGTACTCGAAAAGATGGAGTTATACCTAGACCTACGTGACGTCACGTGTACCGATGTAGCGCGTGTGTCGGAAATCGTATTAAAATCTAATACAATATGCCGTCAACGTGTCGCGATACATAATCCCGAGTATATTAGAAAATAAAACGAAAAACGTGGAATATATAATATTCGCCGACACCTGATCAAATGTCAACCGATTTGATTGGGATGGTGGTTTTTTCCTCCTATTATGGCTCGTGCATTGAGTAGGAGGTGAATAAGATCCGAGACAAGAAGCATATTACACGTCGAGTCGTCAACACTGTGCCAGTACCACAGTACCAGGGTATTGGCAAAAAAATATAACATATACTTGTACATATTCTAGCCATAAATACGATTCGACATTTTCAAACAGTCGTATGATGCTGAGGGATTGTACAAATGAATAAGATTTCATTAGGTATGAATATCATTAAAAGAGCACTAGAAAACTTGGACGAAGAGCTGAAGAAAGTTCAGGTTCTCAGTAGGTAAGATGATTTTTTTTTTGAAATCAAAAGAGATTGAGAGTATAGCTGAAGCAAGTGGTTGTACAGGGGTAGCTAAAAGTTGGGCAACAAAATTTATCCACTCAAAATGGAAGTTTTTTGCCATTTTCAAGCCCATAAAATATACCTTATTTTTTCATAAAAAATTTTCTTTAAGCATAGGTACCATTTGCTCACTTCAAGCAATGCATTCTCACTTTTTGAACGCTGAAATCAAATAATTCATCTGAAAGTTTATACAATAATTGACGAATCGAGTCTACGGATTTTTTTCTCATCATCAAATGGTGATCAGATAAACTAAGGTGCAGTGGGGTAATTGCAAAACTGGGGTAGTTGCAATGTTGCAAAATCAGCTGCTGGAGGCCAAGAAAAATAATATTTGACCACACGGTCTTTTTGTACATCAAGGTACCTTTATTTCTTATATTTTCACCCAACAGGAACAAAATTGGTGAGCGCATGTGTTCTCTGGAAGTGGTTTTATCAAAAAGTGCCAAAATAGCTCCAAAGTAAAATTGTAGGCATTTTTTTCAATGTGGTCCAAAATAAATTAAAAAATAGTTTTCCGAATCGATTTCTGCGTGTTAATTATTAGAAGGCATGTAAGTCTGAGGTAGGACCATTGATTTTTTTTTTAATTTTATCTCGTAAGCCTTAAATATGCGATTTCGCAATTGCCCCAAAAAACATGTAGTCGGGGCAATTGCAAATTCGAATTTTTTTATGATTTTGCATTCACCCCAATTTTTTTTCAATTTTTAGAAATAAAATATGATCCGAAATTACAAAAAAAAAAAATAAATATTGGGCCACTAAAGAACATTTATTATAGGTATTAAAGACGTTAAGAGATTTGTATTAGAATTCTCCAACTCGGACAAAACTTGATCAAAAAACGGATATGAACATGTAAACAGATAGTAAATTTTATGTAGATTTCGATTTTTCAATCAGAACTGAAAAAAAATGAACTCCCTCCGAGATAATGTACGATTTTGCATTTACCCCAGGCGGGGTAAACTCCAAACTTGAAATTTCAAAATTTTAAAATTTCATTATCTCACAAAGGTGTGAATGAAACAATACAAAATTTTTTCCACCAACAGAGAACCCCTTGAAGTTCATGTGACAGAAATTTGGGATTGTTTGGTGCCATAGGGTCGTCACAGTGAACTGACAAAGTGGCACTAATCAAAAAGTGGTTTGCAATTACCCCACTGCACCTTACACATAACCTTTTCCGGTTCCCGGACATTTACCCGAAGCTGTTTGCTCGACACCCATTTTCCCGACAGAACATTTTCCCAACACCCATTGGAAAATATGGTTCCCGGACATTTACCAGTAAATTTTTCAATGGAATTGGCAATCGAAATGTTACAATTAAGTATGAGTAGCACTTAGATCTCGAAAATCATACCTACCAAATACAATAATTGTTTGGTTTTAAAAACATTAATTAGGTAGGTAGGTGTTTTTTTTAAAAAAAAAAAAAAAGATCATTTTCCAAGGACATACTACTATAATGGACTGCTACTTCCACGGGGATTTAAACAAATTTTTGAAGAAGCTATTCTGGAGGACTCTGATACAGATCCTTGTGCGCATGTGCCACTTTAATGTGATAATGGGTGATAATAACATTATCTTTTGGCGCTGAAACGTTACTGTACCTCCTTATTTTAATACTTATATATATGATTTTCAAAAATAATTTATTATTGCTGATTGAAAAAATAAATTAATATAAGGTCATCATGGCAAAATCCAAATCCAGCAATATTTGTGTTGCTTGCTGTAATAATTCCGCGTTAGATTCATACTTCAAGTATGTAATGCCAATGGAATATAATTACATCGAATTTCATGGTTACCTAATAATGTCTATTTTTCTAGATTTCCTAAAAATCCTTCTATCAAAGGAAAATGGATGTCCTTTTTCGACTTTAAGGATGGAGATATCAATCCGCATTCTCGAGTCTGCAGCCGGCATTTTACCGAAGGTGATTACTCTTTGGTTGAGATTTCTTCTAATATTAAGTAAAAAGAAATTTCACAATAGATATTAAGATATTATTATAAATTCAACGTCAACGTAACTATTATCAGCTATATAAAAACAACAAATTTTTGATTATTTCGCGCATGCGCACAAGGATCAGTTTCAAGTTCTGCCAGATTGTGTTCTTCAAATCCGTCAATTTACAATAGCAGTCCATTATAGTAGTACGTCCTTGTCATTTTCAGCCGTTGAGCTATTTTTGAAAAATCTCCCCCCCGATTAATTCATGCTCGAGTACCTACCTACCTACACTCTGAAACAACTGCTTTTCTTTCAAAAACCTTTTTCCTTTTCTTGATTGCCACCAGGCTGGTTGCGGTTTTTTGGATCACTAACAAAAAGTGGATATTGACTCCTCCAAACAGAAGAGTTTTTCATTTCAATAATCCGTGAAAATGACATCGTAAAAATTGGTTTTCATCATCAATTTACTTGTAGGTTAAAATAGAAAGCTGATAAGTTAGCATGGAGTTCAACTCAGCACATGAAGAAAAGTTGAATATGAATGAAAATTTTTAGATTCTATTCTAATTGAATTCAGATTTTTTTTAAATGTCTTGCTTGATTAAAATTTTTACCTATTTCATTTTATTTTTGAATTAACTAAATTTGATATTTAGAAATTCATAATTTTTATTTATAAAATTTTCTATGTGAATGGAATTCGATTTAATATTTTGTAGTTATTTTTTTTTTTCAACAATCGTATTTATGATTTTTTAGAATCGTGTCAAGAGAAAACTAACCTAATGAAGGTAACACCTTTCAAAGTCTGTTTTTCTAAAAAATGTTCAATGCCATGTCGTTGGGTAGCTTTCCCACACATTTTTTTTATACCTTACCTACATCTCACTAAGCAGCAATACGCAAGACATCGGTTTAACGTGTAATTTGGGCTGCATAACTACTCATTTGTAAGATGAATGAACATATTTTTCACATCAAGTAAGTACTTCTACCAATAATGATACATCACCACACATTGTCGAGTTCAGTTTGGGCTGCATAACCATTTATTAGTTAGGTAAGTATTTTTTAATCATTCATCTCATCTAACGTTAGTGACTATCCAGACCAAAAAGCACATTTTTTTTCGAAAAAAAACAGTGTTTTATAAATTTTTTTTCATAGATAGGTGAAGAAATATCGGATATTTTAAAAATCTATAAAACTTCGATTTTTTCAAAAAATTGGGCTTTTTGGTTTGATAGCCACTAAATAAGTTTTAAAACTTATTGAAAAAAATTTTTGATTTTTTTCTAGCAATTTTCCAAATTTTTTGGAGGTATTGGATATTTAAAAATTTGAAGCCTCTTGAGCGATCAATACATGAGAATCGATTTTGAAATTTGGAATTTTAGCCTTTTTTATTTGCTCGTCAATATTTACCGCGCGTGATTATAGATTATTCACTCGATGAGAATACAAAGAAAAAGGTTCTCTCGATGAAAATAAAGGTAAAATCCGAAGCGTGGAAACAGAAAGAAAAAGAAAATTTAACGTCTGAGGATTTAACAAAAAAAATTACGAAAATTTTCTGGACAGAAACAACGCAGCAGGAAGTCAAACATAAGTTTGAAAACTCACGTGGTCCGGCGACGATCACAGAGTATCCTGAGTTTGTTTCCAAGTGGTACGACGCTCTGGCGTCGTGCGACGGGGCAAAGGCGGAAAATATAGGCTGGATTTTCGAAGACTTTCATAAACAAAAAGATAAATTAGCTGAATTTGAAAAGGAATCGTTACTTAAACTTTTGGAAGAAATAAATTCAGCAAAGATGGACAAAGATAAATTGAAAGAATTAATTGTAGGCCAAATGGAACTAAAAATAGAAGAGCTAGAAGAAAAACATGCTAAAGAACAACAAGAACTTAGGGAAAACTATGAAAAAGATCGAAATAACAGATATTTTAAAAATCTATAAAACTTCGATTGTTCCAAAAAATTGAGCTTTTTGGTTTGATAGTGACTAAATAAGTTTTAAAACTTATTGAAAAAAGCAATTTTCTAAATTTTTTGGAGGTATTGGATATTTAAAAATTTGAAGCCTCCGGAGCGATCAATACATAGCACAAAAAGTATCCATTGAAAGATCGGAGTTTGAGTATTGATCATCGGAAAGGATATTATAACAGATCAACGAACATCTAAAAAAGTAAGAAAAGAACCGAGTAAAAGTTCTGTAATCGCGAAATAGGATAAAACAATTAGGCCTGAGATAAAAACAAACGAAAAAGGTGAAACCGAGTATGTTTGGCCTAATTAAAATTACAAAGGCCGGAATTTTAACCCCAACTATAGGACTGAAGGTTGGGTACCCTGGAAAGAGAGACCAAATGAAAAAGAAAAAGATGCTGATTCAAATAAAGAGAAAAATAAAACTGCTGAACCAACCAGTTCAAAAAACGTATAAACTTGGCGTCCCTATTGTTATCAAAATAGATCAAGCAAATCAAAAAATAAAGAAAACCCAACAGATATAATTTCTCCCGAAACACTCACTGAGATTTTCATAAGCTCAATGGTTGAAAGACCAGAAATCCCTCTGGCTAGAAAAATGATTATGGGAAAGAAGCCATAGGTATTAAAAATTCTATTCAATCATTGCAATATGTACCTACTCGTAAGATTTTTTGAAGCAACATGAATTGGAAAATAGATGTTTTTTTTTTTCAAAATAATATTTTCCCTCTAGAGACAAAAATTTGCAATCCAGTTTCAATTTTCTGAGAATCACGGGCGAAACTCGGGCAATCTTGGGAGAGGGGGAGGAGACAAAAAACCCAAAAATCGCGCCTTTTCGACTTCTAAAAACAAAAAACAAAATAAGCAATAAACATGTCCTGTTGATTATTTGTAATGGAAATGCATTACTTTGAGAAAATTTAAGGAGTCTGATCGCAGAGAAGGCAAAAATTTTTGAAGAGAAACCATTCAGAAGCTCAATTGAAATTCGTGCTTTTTACGCGCTATTTTTTTGACTTCTAAAAAATGGGCATTCTTTGATAAGCTCCTCTTCTCAATAATTTTTGAAAACTCCATTTAAAGTCATTACTAAAAATCCGGATAAATGAGAAAAACAAAAAATTTCGCTAAAAAAATATTCAGTTCTATCTGCGCTAAAAGGATACCATAATTGTGAAAATAACCCATGTAAAATTATTTTTAGAAAAAAAATTGTCCAAAAGCTGCAATTTCTTCATTCATTTAATCAATATTCTAGAACTAAAAGAGAGAGGTTTTCAGCACTTTTTTTGAAATTGGCCACAGATTATTGAAGCTCCCCAAAGTCGTCTTGTAGGGGCGAAAAATAAGATGATGGATTTATCGCCAAATACATCACATCTGAAGAACTGACACGAGGGTGATAAACCTCTCTCCAACATCAACTTACTGGGCACAAATTTTCTTCAAATAGGTACCTACCATTTTCAAATGATATGTACCTACCTATCTACCTACCCGATGAAAAAATTTCAGATCTGATCATATCTCAAAAATGTCCCAATATAATTTCATCAAATTACATCAAATCATAACTCATTGTATCAATTCATATCTGAAAAAATTATGAAGGTTCAGATCTAGTTTGATATGATGTGATCAAATGACATCTAATTTGATCAAATCATACCAAAAAAAAAAATCAGATATAATTTGATTAGGACATTTTTGAGATCAAATTTTATCTGTTTTGATAAAATTTGATCTAAATCAGATATGATTTGATACGATTTGATCTAAAGAAATGTCATCGGGTATTCAATTAATATGAATATTGAATAGTTGAATAAAAAGCCAACTTTTCCATCCTGGGTGGGAGAAAAACAATTCTAGATTTGCTTTAGCTGATTTTGGTATAAATTTTGAACCAACCAGTTGATCAATTTTGATCGATATAAATTCCAAACAGCCAACAAAAATTCAAATTTGGAAGAAAAATACGAGCCAATTTTCTTCCAAGATGCGGCCTTATCACTGCACTGCAAGTACATTATTTTCATTCAGCTAATTCGACTCCGCAACGAACAAAGAGATTCGCTTAATTAAACCATTAATAAAACCCTCACCTCTCTTCCAACCCCCTCTCCTCGTGTAAATGATTTGTCGACGCATAAATCCGAGCCTCGAGTTGGTTACAGTTTGCGTCCTTCATTACGAGTAATTACGTAAAAATTAAGCATCCCTCCTTCCCGCATTAATTTCGCCTTTCTCGGCTCCTTCGAACTATACGCTAACGATGAAAAATCGCGTAAAATCTATTTCGCAGCCGACTGGTCTGGCCGGAGAAACACGGAGTACGGGACGATAGAATCATCGCGCCAAAGAAATTAATTTCTTCGGCGGTGTTCGAAATCGGTTTTTTATTCCGAGTCATTTTTCTAATCCGCAATGCTTTTTCGTTTCGGCGCGATGAAAAGCCGGCAAAAATAAAAGAACGGGGAGAAAGTCGGCAATTCTCGTCTCTAAAGTATATAATTAAGGCGGTAATTTAGCCTCGTTCTAAGTTTCCTTTTTTTCCACTCACTCGAGACGCATCATTAGAATGTGACACGCCATTTAAACGGCTCGGCGGCGTGAAAAGTTTTCCAACGAAATGACTGAAAAAAATACACATCCAGGTCGAAACTTCTTTCGCTTTTGCAGCCCGAAGAAAGACAGAGATGGAGAATGGTACGATCAAATGTAATACTAAATACCGACGAGAGCGTGGCGTCAAATTACCCGAACCGTATTGATTTTCGAGACGTATTTCGTCGACAAGAACGCTAATGAATTTTCAATTTGTAAAAATTTCTACTTATTCAGGTAAACTTGCGCTACGTAAAACGAGTTTTTCATCGAATGAAAAACTACCTCCGTGAACTTGGGGAGGAAAAGTTACCGGCGAATAATAACGTACCGGCGAACGGCAAGTTTTCTCGGTACGGTGCTGCGGAAGGCATCGGCGGGGAGAAAAAAAATCCGCTAAGAAGCGCGTATACTAACAAAAGCATCAGCGCCCGCAATCTTTGGCTGCGTTTCAACTATAACGATAAGAAAACTGCACAAAGCATAATGCTAAACGAAAGAAGAAAAACTCGCCCTAAAGTAATATTTAAAGCGAATGTAATTGAAAATGCTTTTATTTTGCTTTATGGGGCTGCTTAAATGGCGGAATATTCGCGTCGTTCCCGCGGGACCATGCGGAGATGGCGTAAAAAATACGCGACGTCTTTGCCCATGTTCGAGTTGAAAAATACACGTAGGCAATGAACAATTTCGTTCACGAGCAGGTTCCGATGTAGAAAGAACTAGATGAAGGTGAATGTTGGTCCTTGGTACTATCGTATGGGGAAGGACGGAGGAGTGCAAAAGTTACGTCGGGATCTCAAACCGATATGGTGCAAATATCGTCCCTCAAATGCTAAAAGGGTCGTAACTACAAAATTTAGAATTTTTTTTTTGTTGAAATAATAACTAAGTATGGGATGTCCTCCATATATAGTAATTACATCATTTCAATTCAAACATCGAACAAATCGTAAAAATCTGAAAAAATATATGTTGTCGTAACTCCGTATTTTGAAATTTTGAAACTTTTTGTTAATAACTCCATCAAAAATGCGAAAAGGTGATGAATCGAAAATTTGACTTTCAGCTAAAGTGATAAAAAAATAATATGATTTTTGAATTTTGTAACAGATGTGACGATTTTAATACGTTTTTGCGGTGTTCAGAATGAATTTCCAATTATTTTGTTTTAAAATACCTACAGATTTTTAATTCGGCGAAACTTCCATCAAACGCTTTCGTAACCTTTTTAGCATTCACATCAGTCATCCGAGTCATCTGGATTAAAGAGCCTGTACAATACGTATTTACTCATGAAAGGTAAACATACTTATCCAAGCCCGGAGGAATTTCGCCAGGTTACACGGATTGTCAGAACATAATAAGTAATAGAAGAACGCATCGAACATAATAAGTAATAGAAGAACGCATCGAATCGGTAAGAAAATTTTTTTGTTTCAGTTTTAAATTAAATATTTAGAAAGCTTTAAATTTCGATAAACATAATGTCTATCCAATTGGCCTCAAACACAGACCATGTAAAACAGGTGAAGTGGATCTCCTCGATGGTGACATGGCCAAGTGTAAGATCATTATAAGGTCGAACAAACGATACCTTCGAATTTTTTATCATTTTTTGACTGCAAAAGCCTGGTTTTTGCATCACAAATTTTCGCCAGATAAATTATCGATCATTGAATTTCGAACTCAATTGGGCAAAGGAACATTATTTCCAAATACTCGGATCAGAATCTCCATATTGATAATTCTAGAAAGAAAACCTCTGTCAGCTTCACAAATGCCCATACTGATGTCAAATTTGAAAACCTATGACTAAATCTACACGAATGGGCTTCAGGCACGAAATTGAAAATACACTGCGAACTACAGAATCTTTCTTTTTCCAACTCTTCATGGTTAATGAGCAATTTTCAATTTTTTTTTTCAAATCTGCTTGTGTTTTTTTTTCGCGTTTGAAATTTTTTCTTAATAATTTTTTCAAACTTCAAAATTTTTCTTCGAGGTGTACAATTTTTTTCAAATAGCGGTTTTTTTCATCGTCTATTTTTCAAGTTCAAAATTTTTCCTTATTTTTTTCAGAATGAATTATTGCAAAAATTATACTTATTTTTCTAAAAATTTCTAATTCACCTTTTTCTTGATTTATAATTTTTCAAAATTTTTAAAATTTTGTCAATTTTCCAAGTTAGTTTGAACTTTTTTCATCCAAGTTTTTTAACTTAAAATTACACTGCCAATGACATGACTGAATCCTTCAAGTTTAGGTAAATCGTTTTTTCAAAGTTTCCATTTGAAATCACTTCATTTCTGTTTTGCTGAAAGAAAAAATACTCGGAAAAAACTATTCAAACTTGAAGGATTCAGTCATTGGCAGAGTAATTCTATGTTGAAAAATTATAGGTATGAAAAAAATATCAAATTAACTTGAAAAATTGACAAAATAAATTTTAAAAATTTCAAGATTCTGGAATAAAAATTGAGGAAAAATTGATGCATTTTTTATACAAACAGAATAAGTCACAAAAGTGAAAAAATACCAATATTTAGTATAAGTCAAAAAACTGTATATTATGAGAGAACGGACTTGGGTGCAACTTTTTTTTAAACCATCAGGTCCCTTTTCTTATACATAATACAGTTTTTTGACTAGAACGATTTGTATTTTTTTCACTTTCCTGGCTTATGCTGTTTGTATAAAAAATGCTTCAATTTTGAAAATCTGAAAAAAATTGTGGAAAAATTTCGAACTTGAAAAATAGACGTTGAAAAAACGAACCCTGTTGAGGAAAAAATCGTAGGCCACGACGAAAAAATTTTGAAGTATAAAAAAATAATTGAGAATAAATTTCGAACTTGAACGAATCAAAGAAGTGCATCTCTCACAGCAAGGTGAGCTTTCTTCAAATTCTACCAGTACCTTATCAAAATACTGCTTACTTAGAGTCATATCACCTGCCGACAGTTTAGTTATAATTTTGAATTTTTTTTACACTTTCATAATTTTTATAAGTAGGTACATATATCCAGTTCCTTAAATTTTTTAAAAATAATTTTCAAAGTTCTATTTATGGATAAAAAATTTTCGATTTCTCATAGCTAGGTAGTGTTCATTATATGACTGGACCATATGGGCCGATCCCATTTTTTGGGCTCCCAGGTGCCCCATAAGTGACCTATATTTCTTCAGTACTTTACTCGATTTCTATGCCCAAAAAACCACAAAATAGGTAGGTATATTTTTTTCAGCCAAAAAAATTCATGCAACAGAGGGTCAAGGATCTGGGATGAAAAAATTGGACTAAATAAGAAACATAATGTCCATTTTTTTGTGGAGTGAAACCCTATTCTAACACCACTTTCAAAAAACAAATCAATTTTTCAAATATTTTTTAAAAGTACCTACATAGGTAGGTATCACGTTTTTAAATTTTTCAAGACTTTTTTTGACAAGAAATCGAAAACAATGATTGCAAGAATGAATTTTACTTCCAACTACGAAAATCATCGACTATGATTTCTCGATCATCATTTCTTTAATTGTTATGTTTGAAGGAAATTGGCAGGATACGAGGCGGTAGTGAAAAATCAAATCGTGAGCCAATAATGATTTCAAGTAAAAAGAGCCAGGCAAAAATTTTATTTTTCAATTTTTCGAAAATTTCTGGTTGAGCCTTAGTAAGAAAGATTGGGGGTGAAATTTAAGAGGAATGTAATAGATTTTTAGGTCATTCTCAATTCTTTCTGCAAGTAATCTCTATACAGTTCTCATTCAAATCTCAAAAGAAAAGAGGCGAAACGATCACCTTCTTTGGACATATGCGTTACTTAGTCACAAAACAGAATTTAAGAAATTTTGGAAAATTGCCCACTCAGTAAGTACCTATATCTGACCATTTATTATTCACTTGCAACAATATTCAAGCAATAAAACAACGACAACTCAATTTTTATCTTCGGGGATACCTATAAAATGTACAATAAATAAGAAGTATATTGTCGAAGAGTTTATCCACGTTAAATAAAACAACATCTAAACAATCAAGTAACGAAATCGTTATTTTTTCCAATTTTCTTCAGCCCCAGAAACAAGGAAGAGTTGTATTGTAAATATGCATATACTGTGGCGTATAGATTTTCTATCTCTTAGAGTTTCCCCAACTGTAATTAAAAAGGCTTCATGACGTCATAACTCAAATGGTTCACTGGATCACAGTCAGAGTCTTTCAAGAATCCTTATTCTCGGGCTCCAAAAGCAACGAATTGCTAGAAGGCTTGAATGCGAATTGCTCTCGCATACAAAGAAAAAGCTCTCGTTCATATTTATAGGCGCCTAATCAAATAGAACGAGATTTTTCTGATTTTTGATATACTTAGAATTTTCCTCACCAATTCCGTTACTTCACTGAAACGATACTCTTTTTTTCTTTGTTTCAGATGGAAGATTGGATAGAATTCAACATTTGTCTCAACTCTCAAGTGGTGGCACGAAAATTGTACCAGCGCAGCTCCGGATCCATTTATTTGCGATTTATGCAGATTGTAATTATTTTTATGAATTTGAAAACTCACGATTTTACATGTATTTAAATGGGACGACATTTTCAGTTCGTACCAAATGAGATTGTTTACTTACCCACACTGTGTCGTGGTTTTACACACACAACTTTAGGCTGCGGTTCCCTAAACCCTGAAGGGGCGTAGCCGAAAATCTAACCAGCTATTGTCCTATTGTTCTCATGATTAATGATCTAAAATAGCCGAAAATCTAACCAACGGGGAAAAAATGACCGAAAATCTAACCAGAAGCAAAACGAACGAGTCATTGAACGAATGAATCAGTCTGATTCAAGACAGTCAACCCTGGACCTCAAATACCTTTATGACATCACTGCTCATACCGCTGAATGTCGTTTCGACTTTTTTTTTTCAAGTCCAGAATATTTACGTCATTTTTAAACAGTTGAGAATTTTTTGAAGAAGTTTCCCAAATTTTTTCCTCGTAATTTTTCAAACTCTTATTTTTTTCTGCGAATTATTCCAACTGAAGTTATTTTCTGATGCTATTTTTCCGCGACCAAATTTTTTTCTGACGTAAATTTTCCACGACCAAGTTTTTTTCTCATATTTTTTTCAGTAGCAATTTTTCTGACCCAATTTTTCCTCTGTAATTTTTTTTTGAAGAATTTCTCCACATCTAAATTTTTTTCTTAGCATTTTTTCAACTAGATTTTTTCCCTCAAAATTGTTATGACGTCAATCAAACGAAAATCATTTTTTCGAAAAATATGTAAGTTCAACACTGAAAAAATTCTTTAGGAAAAATTTTAGACGTCAGAAAATAACATCAGAAAAAAAATCAGTTGAGAAAATTACGAAGAAAAAAATTGGAAAGCTTCTTCAGGAAATTCTAAACTGATTATAAATGAGGTAAATATTTTGAACTTTGAGAAAAAAAAGGTCGAAACGACATTCAGTGATACGAGTAGTGATGTCATGAAAGTATGGAACATTTCATTCACTAAAATAAATCTCGACTCCGCTTGGTTAGATTTTAGGTTATTATCGAGCCTTTTGTTTGTTCACCTGTCAATCAACAGCAAGGGGTCGTGTCTGGTTAGATTTTCGGAAACGCCGCCCTGAAGAAAAGTAGCTACCTAAAAAAACCAAAATGTTCCATTTGGTAAAGAAAATGCCATTGAAAGTAAAGAAACCACCCGGCGTGCAAAAAAGCAGGAAAAGGCAGAAAAATTAGCAGAAAAGGGCAGGCATTCTCACTTTTTGCTCATTTCGACCCCCTGCTGCGCATTGAACGTACCTTTTGTTCCTGTCGGAAAAAGGCAGAATTCGGCAGGAAAGACGGCAGAAAGGGGCAGAAATTATCAGCAGACTCGAGCAGAAAACGGCAGAATAAATTCTGCTTTTCTTGCACGCCGGGCAACCAGGTGACCACGCCCTCGTCTTCATATTTCTATCTTTCAATACAAGGTACTTTGTAAAAAGATACAACCATTTCCAAATCTCGAAATTAAGGAACCATTATCAGCCTTCATACGCAAGTCCATTATTTCTGATCTCATCGAAGAGAACAATTTCTCCTCATAAAGTTGTACACCAGATAAGGTCGTTTTTACAAACAATTAGGAAATATTGGAGCTAGGTAACCAGGATGCGGTTACGAAGCGCAGCAAAAACTACGATGTCATTTACTTCGTAGGCTAAAGACGCACGTAATATGTGCCGGTTATAAAATTTGAAAAAAAATACACCAACCGAATGTGTGTATTCCCTGCGGTGAAATTTTCCGCCTACGTTGCGTAATTTGTGAAGCGATACGAGGATTACGCAGTTTCCGCGAAAATCCTGCTGCGGTGTGAAAAATATCTATACGCGGAGGTATTTTTTCTCCCTGTGGAAGAAGGAAAAATTACTCGATGCCTTTTTTTTAGAGACCAAGATGAGTGAAAAAAAGGGGGAGCGTTAATATGTGGAGTATTTATATCGATATGCATATGTATGTTCTGATCAGTACAAATGAGATTTCTTAAAGGACAGACACAGAGAGAGGTGTACTTCGTATTTTGGAGTATCCTAAGAAAATACTTAGTAAGTTATCAATAAAAATATTCGAATTTTGTAAAGCACTCAGCCAGTAAATCGTCGCAAAAGCGCCGTTACACAAAATGCCACATGGATATTTTCTTATTTGGCTACTTTCGTGATTTACTAAACCAGCCTAAAATGTTTACGACGTTGTCGTTTCACTATTCCGTGGCAAATTGCCGCACAGAATTTAATACGACGTCGAATATTTATATTGAAATTTCGCAAGGTAATAGCTTAAAATACGTAATACCATCAGTCGAGGGAGTATTATTATTTTTTATTATTTGCTCGGGTGTTGTAAAATACGAGGTTTTATAAAATGAAAACTATCTACCTATAATATACGCGTTTATCATACGCTGCTGGAGCTGATACCGAGACCTAAATAAGGTGTAAGTACGAATATACACAGGCACATATATCTGTAACGTTGCGAAAAGGTGTCAAGGGGATGTAATTTCGTTTAAAAGTATTTTATATAAAAATACTACAGTTGAACGTGAAAATTCGCCTATGCTAGAGTTTTGCTTCCTTATGAGAATGTGGCACAGAGAACGATATTGACGCCTGTTGGCCCCCCAAGGGGTATGTAAAAATTGGTAATTTACGTAAATTATTCGTACGGGGTTGCAGGTGTTTAATGGGGCAGCCCCGGATATGTAAATTAAATACCTAATACGTAATCATTATGAATTTATGCGGATAAAGTTGCTCGTCGAAGGTGTCTTCTTATTCGAGTTTCGAGCGGGTAGGTATATTTTTCATAGGGTACGTCGAACGAACATTTTTTCGTCGTCCTTGGAGAATTAAATTGAAAGATTCGAGCTGTTGAAAGTTTTTTCGAGTTGAGAAATAGACGGTTTGAATGATTGAGGGGATGAAAGGGTTGGAATTTCTCAAATTTCAAGGGCGAAATTCAGATACCCGCACTTATTCCTCATATGAAAACTTCGACATGATTTAAAATTCTTAGACTTGAATGAAAATTTGATAAAGGGTCTACTCGTATCGTAGATTTAGATTTTTGGTGATTTTTTTTTTAAATTTAATTTGGCACGGATTCTCGGATAAAAGAACACGAAAAAAATTATCAATTTTTTTTTTTTTTTTTTTGATGGAATAATGGATGAATAAATACATTATAGCGACTTTTTAAAAATTATTCCGTCACTGTTCAAAGTTGTAATTTCAAAAAAATTCGCCAAAAAATCTAAAATTTAATTTCAACATCTAAAAATAGGAAGATGGGTTTTGTAAATTATGTTCATACTAGAAGCAATGTAATCGAGACATCGAGAGCTTCCTTGTTCAACAAAAACCGCTAGAAAATCAAAAAATTTCAAAACTATATTCGTTTTTAGCTAGTCCCAAGAATGCAATAACCAAATTCTCACCTAATGGCCTTGAAAATAGATGTAACTTCAAATTGCAACGAGCTGATTGTCAACATTTTTCAAACAGGGAAATATTTTTCACGTGGCAGAAAAGGTCATCAGCACTACAAGCATTTTATGTTCATACAGGTTGAACAAACGACAAACAATGTTAATGTTGATGAAGCCCGACAGAAAAATATTTATGAACGACCAGAGAATACGTTTTTGAGATGAGAAATAATCAAGACCAAATAATTTCATACACGACGGAATATTATCAGTTTGATTTGATTATCGTCAATGTAACATCAAGGTTTACTCCTTCTCAAGAAAAATGATGTGTTCAAAGTTTTGGAGAAAAAAATTTCTATAAAAAAAGCGTACCTGAGGCAAAAATTCACTCATTTAAAAAGAAAATGGGAAATTTGCAGTAGAAATCGAAAAAGTTGATTCTACGCATAGCCAGGTCAAGTTTACAGACATTATTGAAATGCCCACAAGCATGAATAACTCAACGCAAAATTTAAAAATTTTCCAATTTTTTTGAAACTCTAGATTTGTTTACTTCTTTCCCAATCTTGATTTTTTTTTCAACTTGATAAATAAGTATTCAAGGAAATACGAAAAATAATGTCTTCAGTTGCACACACTCACACAAAGTCTTATCAGGACTTCAGGAGGGGCGCTGCCAAGGAAAGTTTTGGGGTTTGCCTCTGTCCCTTGAGGCCCAGAAATTTGTGTGAAAAATTCCATTTTTGGACATTAAAAAATTCAATTTTTTCAAAGCTTCGCCTGGGCATGAATTAAATTACAATAATTACCATATGTAAACTATTCAAGGCTAAGTACAAAAAAAGCCTCTTATCATCCCCCCTACCCCAAAAAAAACTTTTTGGTTTCAAGTCTACTTTACTGATCCAGAAAAAACTTCCGACACCACTGGTACAGGTTCTGACCCCTCCTTTTCAGACGTTTCTGGCTTCACCACGTAATGCTCGATTGTCAAATCATACCTTAAAAATTATGGTCTGTCTATTCTCACACGGAATGAACAACAAACTGTAAATCGTTCGCTCGAATCGCAACTTCACTTCATGATCATAAGATAATTGAAAATTTGAAACTGAAAATGAAATCAACAGATGTTTCAATCCAATTTTTAATTTTTAATTTCCTTTTCTCCAGATGTTTTCCAACCCTAAAATACCACCTCTGAAATTATCTCCCTCAATTTTTTTCAGGTAGATATAAAAATTTTTCAAATCTGACATTTTTTTCTAAAAACACATATATTTTTTCATTTCTCAACTCTAGAAATTTTTTCTCAAAATTTTAATTTTCCACTTTCAGAATTTTTTTCTCAAAATGTCATTTTTTTCCAGCTCAAGTCAAATCCTTTTCCAAGATTATTTTCCAGCTCTGAAATTTTTTAGAATAAAAAAACTGAAAAAAACGGATTGAAAAACATTTTAAGATACTTAATGTGAGAAAACATAGAGAGTGTCAAGTTTTTAAAAATTTCAAGATCAAAGAATGGGATTTCACAGTTGTTCATTTAAATAAATATTTGTAAACTGAAAATTATTTTAGTTGCAATGGAAGTGGAAGAAATTGAAAAAAAATATGATACGCTTACAAAAAATTTTAAATAAGAAAGTTTGGTGAGGGAAAAATTTTATTGGTGGAGTTGAAAAAAATTTACATTATAACTTACAAGAAAAAATTTCGAAAGGTGAAAAAATTAAAATTTTGAGAAAAAGGTACAGTTAACAGCTGAAATAATGAGATGATCAATGTAGCAGTGGAGATGATGACGAAAAAAATGCGGAGATCGCACAGTGGACCGAATTGGCAAATTACCTGTTCATCAGGTTTTATTCCTACAGAAAGATCCCAAAAATAGGAAAAAGTTCATTTTCCATACTATTTTTTCACGCTGAATTCGAATTTTTCAAAATTTTCCCCCTAAACCCACCAGGTGGGACGGTACCTACACCAAATATGGCAAAAATGTAAAAAAATCGACATGGGTATGCTATTCTAGGTTTTTTAGGTCGGGGATTTCGAATTTTTGGGTTATTTTTGCCCTAGACCTTCAGGTAGGGCGGTGCTCCCCATCAAATTAGGAAAAAATCGAAAAAATCGACATGGGTATGCGATTCTAGGTTTTTTAGGTCGGGGATTTCGAATTTTTGGGTTATTTTAGCCCTAGGCCTTCAGGTAGGGCGGTGCTCCCCATCAAATTAGGAAAAAGTCGAAAAAATCGACATAGGTATGCAGTTTTAGGTTTTTTAGGTCGAGGATTTCAAGTTCATGCTTACGATTTTAAAAAATTTAAGAAATCAAATAATTTTATTGTTGAAAAAATTTTGAAATTGGAAATAGAATAGCTTTGAAAAAAAACATGAAGCTGAAGTACATGATTGAATAAATTAGAAGTTGAAATGTAGTCCGAACCTAATGTAAAGAAAATTGAACTCGAGAATCAGAATAAGATTGATTAACTTAGAGCTGTTTAAAAAAATGGAGATTTTTTAAATGGTCCTTAAAAATTTGTTTCTATTTTATAAATTGAAAAAAGAAAACGATAGGTAATCACTTGGAAGAATACAGGGCACAAAGTTAAATCTCGTAAAAGTGTATTTAGGATAATTCTTTCAAAAAAATTTGGTACACTCCTTCACAGATTTTCGGCAATTTGAAGTTTTTATGTAAAAAACTCCATGCAAGCAGAGAAGGATCACCATGGAAAAATTTTAAAAAAAATTGCTGCGCATTCAGTTTTAGACATTTCTTTGAATTAAGGGGTTGAAAATCACAAAGAAGCACAGAAATGTTGTCATTTTTGCAGTTTTAAAATCTTGGGCATTTTATTCGACTAAATGAAAAAACTGATTCCATGTTCTTAATCAGTATGTCAAAATACTTTAATAAACAGCCTTTTCGCGATATTTTAGCTCAAAGTTTCAAAATTCTCATTTTTTGCCGATTTTTCATTGATGTTGGTATTGTTGGTACCACTGCTCTTGAATGATTTACATGAAAAATAACAATTATAGAATGGGAGAAAAAATTTTCAATTTTTTCATCATAAATCTCATTCTTTATATGAAAATTTCACTGTTTTGAAATGCTTTCAAAATTTGAGGTTGGTAACCCTGTTTTTGATGGTTTATAGAGATGTTAATCATCAAAGAATAGGCATAAGGGGGAAAAAATTTTTCCAATCACCTGTATGTTATTCATTATAGAACATCTAGCAATTATTTCATTATTTTCAGCATTGTTTTCCAGCTAAACTGTGGAATAACGGAAAAAACGCACCATTCCTGCAGCAAAACTGATAGGCATCGTTTCACACACACTCCAATACTCAATTTTTTGCAATCGGTTTTTTGGTCCAGACTGGCCTAAGAGACTTAAACCTTATAGAACAAATGAATGATACTCATATTTTTAAAAAATATCGCTTGTCTTTGTGATTTTTTTTCTCCAAAACTAAAATAGATGAAGCTATGGGATTTGAAAAATCAGAAAGTACATATTTTCCTCTTCAAGCATGATTTTTTTCAAAAAATAAATCACACATGAACGAAAATGAGGTGGAAATGAACAAAACACTTGACACAAGGCGTTATATAGTAGCCACAGATAATGTGTTGTATTCTAATTTTGGTACGCGCATTCTCGAAGCGGTGAGGATAATTCGGGTCGGTCACATTATTTTCATTCCATTTGGACAGTGTACTATCAACTTTGATAGACAAAAAGTCGCCAGGGGTAAATTCTATTTTGCCCTGATGAACGGGTGTTTCACGCATTCGGTCCACTGTGGATCGCGCATATTTCGGTCATTCTGTTCTCCATTCCGTGTGAGAATAGACAGACCCTAAAAAATATTAAGGTAACCTTGAGTGTTTTAAGGAACCTTTTCATGGGTTCTGGTTGGTTGAAAATGTGATAACGAACTTTTAAGGTTACCTTAATTTTCAGGGAATGATTTAACATTCGGGCCTCAGTCTTATTATCGAATAAAATATTATTTCTTATGCGTTGACAATTTTATTGGGTAAAGAAAAATTTACGACGCGACGGAGTAAAACCGTAAAAAGTGACATTTTTATTTTTTTTTGGGGGGGGACACCCGCGCGACTTGGGTTTCTCTTTTTAGAAGGGTCGAACTTGGAGAATGCTGGCACTACGTGGAAAAAAGTTATGTTGTCGTCTCAACTGGGCCTACTGATAACAATACCAATAATCAATAAAGATAATCTAATCAAGTAGGTAAGTTCTTTTGTCAATTCATTTATTTTTTTTACATTTTTGAACTGATAAGAACGCAGCATTCTTGCCCCGCAAAAAGTAGTAGGTAGTAAGGTACTTTTACCCATACGTGAAGACGAAGAAAAAAGTTATAAAAAGTACTTTTGTTCACAAAATCCGTTTTTTTGGGCACTAAATTTCAACTTTTTTGGCCAATCACGAGTTATTTTGTTGAAGAAAATCAAAAATTCAATTTAAAAAAAAATCGCGAAAAAAATTATAAAGACCTTCAAAATTAACTTCAAAGAAAGTGTTAATGTGTTAGTCCTCTTGCCATCACTCACTCTACATCAATATTTCATTGGTATCCAGCCAGTTAATCTGATTCTCATATTTTCAGTCAATCGGCAACAAATGACTAATTCAACTAGAATTAAAATTCACAAAAAAACAGCTTCCCTATCCTCTTTCCACCCTCCTCCCCCCACCAGCGATTCGCGAAATTTGATACTCCTCGCTCATCACGGTAACTAAAAATCTCCATTGTTAAATACTCGCCAACGAAGAAAATTACTCGAGGCTATTCTTCGCCTCGAGCTCGCGGCGACGATGCAATTTTAATAAGAAAATCTTTTCTCTCGCGTTACCCTCCACGAGTTAAGAAAACAAACTTCAGAACGACTCTGGTCCGGGGCAAGACGATGGAGTATTTTTGTTCAGTATATCGTACTAGCTGCGGGGAGAAAATAACGCTTGAAACCGAATTGGTCCGGTGGCTTTGTTTTAAGACTGTTTTTAAACACACACATATACGCAGAATAAGAAAGAACGCGTTCTCGCCCCCGGCTTCCACCCTTTTTTTTTCTCAATTTATCTCGCTTTCTGCTCATCTTTTGTGCATCTTGCCGAAAGCTCATCTGGTACGAAGGCAGCAGGCGTACACGAAATGAACTTTTATAAAAGCTCGTCTACTGTTTTCGAGATGATTGGATAGATTAAAGATGAGATTAGATGTGGCGCGTTTTATTTCGCAAGGTGTTCGGCGCCGCCACCGAGGTGTATACCGAGAAAGATCGTAAATTTCAAACGTGTATACACAATACACAACAGAATACAGATAGACGAAGCCGAAAAACACAGCTAGGCTGAAAGTACGCTGGAAAAGTTGAGTGATCAATTAGCATGGGCAATACGAGCCGCAACGCTGCCTACTCGGTAAATTTAATACCTGCGTATACCGAGGCATAACGATAAAAGTTTTTGCCAATGGATGAAAAAAGGACGAGGCGGAGAGGTACGCGTCTGAAACGTTATTCAGTCGAGGTCTCTGTATCTCGTGGTCTTCTCTTTATGCTCATACAACGATGATGTCTGAATGGGTGTATGTTGTGTGCGTCTGCGGTTAATTAAAAACGTAAACGTAATTTGTTTAGTTTTACAACTCGCGCCCCCTCGCCCCTGCGGTATTACGCCGCTCAGGTCGTATATCGTTTATGAGCGCTAATTCGGTCTTCATGTATCGAACCTGCTGGGACTAATATTATTTATCGCTTTACGAATAACCGTCGGTTAACGTTTTTATTACCAGCTACCGTATGAGCGGGCCCAATTGTTACAACTTTAACGTTTAATTTTATCGCCGCAGAAATCATATTTATTCAACGAATTTATCTCGTCTATGCTAAGTCGCGTCCAGGGAATGAGATAGCGGTTTTCGTACAGCTCGTGACGGGTTTGCGTATAATTTTATATTTTTTTTCAAGCTCGGCTGTGGTTCATTGTATGCGGTTGGGAAAGGAGGAGGGATGTACCAACGATTGAGTGCTTTGTTGCAGGTGCATGGGATCCCTGGATGAAGGGTCCATCTGTTTGGGGATGAGTTTGATGCTACTCGATGGACTTGGAGATGAAATGAATTACGCTGAGTTGGATTATCGATTCGGTTTTTTGGTACGACCCCCCTTCATATTTTTCCATTTTATATACGTGACTAATCGCGAGGAGAAATAATATTGGAAATAATAGAAAAATGAATACTTCTCACAAGGAAGGTATCCCAAATCAGAGTAAAATTTTGAGCCCAAACAACAATTAATCGAAAGTGCACCATACTGTTCGACCGTTACATCATGACACTTTTTGCAGGGTTACCAATGAGCAAAAAGTTCTAAATTTTAGGGATTCTCAAATTTCAGAAAAAATTTATTCAGTAAAATAAATAATCAAAACATTTGTTTTCTTTGAAAAATTGAAACAACATTCTCATTTACCAGCCACCTATTTGTCAGTTTTTTGTTGATTTGAGAAACCCTACAGTTTTTTTCCCCTTCTGGTCAAGTAATATACATACAGTATGACACAAAAGTCTTGTCCACGAAAAACACCTCATGATATCTCGAAACTGAAAAGAGATGTCGGGATGATTCAAACGGCAATATGTTCCTGAAGACAAGAACATTGAAGATTGATAGTCAAATTTTCAGTTCTACCCACAGGGTGTCCACAAATTGAGAAACCGGTTTTGATTATAAAATGGGGGTCTGGGTTTTTTATGGATTTGAAGTCTACACACTGAGACGATTAAAATGTGATAATTTTTTTTCGAAACCGGTTCGAAAATTTGCAACCGGTTGTCAAAAATACTCCAAAAATCGAGATTAGAAAAAATTTTCCAAATGAAATTTGTAGAGCTTTGTAAGCCAAACATTGTCAGTGAACTCATTTTTTGAAATTTCAACATCAAAAAAAGAATAAAGATATGAAATTTTTTTAGATTTTTAACGGTGCGGTGTTCAACATTCATTTGAAAAAAAAAATTCATATCTTTTTTTGTTGTTGAAATTGTCAAGTTGCCGAGAGTGAACAGATTCAAGAAATGAGTTCACTGACAATGTTTGGCTTACAAAGCTCTACAAATTTCATTTGAAAATTTTTTTCTAATCCCAATTTTTGGGGTATTTTTGACAACCGGTTGCAAATTATCGAACCGGTTTCGAAAAAAAATTATCACATTTTAATCGTCTTAGTGCGTAGACTTCAAATCCATAAAAAACCCAGACCCCCATTTTTTAACCAAAACCGGTTTCTCAATTTGTGGACACCCTGTGGGTAGAACTGAAAATTTGACTATCAATCTTCAATGTTCTTGTCTCCAGGAACATATTGCCGTTTGAATCATCCCGATATCTCTTTTCAGTTTCGAGATATCATGAAGTGTTTTTCGTGGACAAGACTTTTGTGTCATACTGTATATAATACTATCGTTTCAGGTAGTCTGGATCGGTGAGAGTGTGTGCTAGTGTGAAGGTTGTGACGTCACATGCGGAAAATAATTTCTATCACTACGGATATGAACTGATATCACCACATCGGTATCATGAAGGATGCGGAAGAATTTTTATTTCAACTTTCAGCAATTACCTATGTAATTGAATAAAAATGCCCATGAAATGTGCTGTAGCCTTTTGTGGTAATTAAATCTCACCAAAAAATGATATTCATTTTTTTTCTTTGCCCGCAAATGAAGAAATTCGAGAAAAATGGTTATCACAATAATTTTGATGAAGCGCCGGAGGTAAAATTGCCAAGATCACTCTAGGAACCGGAGAAAGAAGAAGATTACCCCTGCATAATCTGTATGTCAACGGTTTCGAAATTGAAAGAAGAGTGCTGCAATGCAATATGTGTGAGAAGTGGGTGCATGAAGAGTGTACAAACTACAATGGCGTCGGCTTCTACGTTTGCGATTTTTGTCAAGATATGTAATAGTTTTATTTTGTGACTCCTCATTAATGTAACACAGTTTTTTTCACCTCGAAAACCTATTTATTTGCGATTTTTTGTCGACTTTCTTTAAGCGATTCCTTTTGTCCGGGTGGTTTTTGGAGTGGTCAAAAAAAGGTGTCTCGGCAGAAGTGATATAAAGGCGATTTAAAATACGTTTATCCAAAATCCAACCACATCGTCGGAAAGTAGATAGATCAAGCTAAATTTTGGTGTAAAAATATTTCAAATTCAATAATTTTAAGGTACCTTTCTGGGCGTCTGAAAAAAAGTTACTCCTTTTGCCCGGGCTTCCCCTACTGGAACCTAAAAATTGATATCCATGAGTTTTATCGATTGAAAAATGAAGGAGTTAGGGAAAAAGTTTGAACCAAGATTAAATAACATGAAAAAGTGCGTTTTTTCAGAGTCCAATTTTTTTTTTAGAGAAAAGAAGTATCGCATGTGTGGGGAAAAATACTAAAATTTCATTCTTGGTTGACTTGAAAGAAATATTGCCCAAATATCTAGAAATCTATATCTATGACCATTTTTTATCATTTATGACTTCCATTTCCTTCCGTTCACTTCTTTAGATATTCAACTTTTGGGGGGGGGGGGAATGACTTTGAGTAAATGACACGATTGTTTGAAAACAGTTTAGTATATCAAGAAATTTAATGGGCTTGGAATATGAAAGGGGGGATGAAGAATGGTGAATCTAATTGATGAAAAACCACCAGGCCTGTCAAGTGTCAAGTTTATGATATTTTCTAGTGTCAAGTTTAAATCGGCTCCAAAGTTTTGACGTCATAGTCACGTGATTTTTTTAAAGGTTATGCAAAATTGGTGAACTTCTGAGGAATGTTTTTATGAAGTTTTTTGTAGAGGAGAAAATTCTGTACAAAACGTAGCTGTAGGTAAGTTGTTTCATTTCGATTGGTTGTATAGTTTCTGAGAAATGATAGAAAAATGCTGTTCTTCTATCACCTCTCACGAATGAATAGAAGACGACCGGCACCATATCATCTTAATGCGATTCAACAGCCCATAAGTTCGAAGTTTAACTTTTTTCTACGCCATGTGCTTGTATAACCATTATTTCATACGTTTAGCTCTCCCCACGGCTTGCCACCCTTCAATCAAGGCTTGCAGACATCCCAGCGAGCCATCGAAAGTATCATCTGCTATCGAGCATAATAAACTTGGCAATCGTAACAGACAGAAAACTAACGCCTGACGTAAGTGAAAATGTTTTATCTTCTCAAGTATGACAAAATTTAATTCCTTCTAACAATTTCACTTTTTTTTCAGATCGATGATATCTGGCGAACGATTTGGGAGCGGCACATTACGACCCTAATGGAAGCGGCGGAGGCGGTGATCACAATTATTTTCCCGCCGGATGCCGCCGCCGACGCCGCCAACCAGGCCCAGGCGAATTGAGACAGTGTTTGTTTTAATTTACTTTGTTTTCATACAAATCTTATTATTTTTTGGTACATGACTTTTCAATAATTTAAATATTTTTGCTAAGTTTGACCAAAAAATGACAAGGGAGATCCTTTTAGATATCATTTCAGCTTTATATATGATCGCCGGAATCATAGTAGTGGCCTGTGTTTGTGATTGTGGAAGTACCAATCAAGGTCTATGGACTAGCTTGAATGTTGATGTGGAACAGTCGCGGATCCAGCATCCCAATTGCAATGAAAAAATCTATACCATTGCAACAGCTGGCCTCGATTCCCTCCAACCTGCCGCAGCGCCAAGTGTGTACAACAACAATCCAGACTACCTGATACGATAGTATATACGTATATTCCTTGCTTCTGGTACCACTGCAAAAAGTGTCATGATAAAACGGTCGGACAGAGGACCCTATAACAGAAATTTCAGGTGCTGAAATGCATTTCTCGAATTTTGGCGAATTTTTGAAATTTCGAAATTACCTCATAACCTGCAATCAAAATTCGATCTAATCAACAAAAAAGGCTGAAATATGGTATATGCCCCATTTTTGACCTCCCAAATCCATTAAAAAAGATTTCGAGATGTTCAGAAGACACCATAAAATTTTGGAATTTTCCAACGCTGGAGAAAAGCTCACTAAAATAGCCCATATTCACTTCAGCACCTATAATTGCGGATTATGCATATTAGTGACCTATTTGATTGATTAGAGCGCAATGTTCCAAAATTCATAATTTTGGATTCGAATTCGCATTTTTGGACAGAGAATTTTCCTAGAAAAAATTCACTATTACGTCCACGACGCATGTTACGCAGTAAAAATGCAAATTTGAACTCGAAGTTACGAATTTTAAAAAATTGCGCTCAAATCGATCAAAAAGTCACGATTTGAGGGGTCAAAAATAGGGGTATTTATGGTATATACCAAAATTCAGATTTTTTCGTTGATTAGATCAAATTTTGATATTTTGCAGGCTTTAAGGTTATTTTGATTTTAAAATTTCAAAAATTCACCAAAATTTGAAAAATGCACATCAGCACCTGAAATTTGGTGTATATTTCGATTAATTTTTGTTTGGGCTCGAAATTGTACTTTGAATTGAGATTAAAATCTAAGCCATACAGACATGAACTAGATATGTAAGTAAGTGTTAGAAACATGAAACAAAAAATTAATATTTCCGACAATTCCATGTTTTGAAATAATAATCTTCTAAGAACTTCAGTTTTACGATTATACAGGATATTCAGCTTCTATCCCACTTCTTCAATTTTGTTCCCTTGAATTTCCAAACTCGAACTTTCAAGGAAATATCTTATGTCCCATTCAAAGAACATTTTATTAAAAACTCTAGTCAAGATAAGGATGAGACCAGGGCCATCCCATCTCATTATATTGCTAGTTTTCTGAAAGTTTGTGCGAAATACATGACGTTGTTAAAATGGATCTGTCTGGAAATTCCAGCCAAGGGGTGGAAAGAGAAAAATTACTAGCCTCTTTTAGAAAAGGGTTCTCTTCGGAATCAGCTCAATCATCTCTCGAAAAATGGGGGGAACTCAAAATAGATTCATATTCTCTCCGAAACTTTCAAAAAATCAACATTCAAAATTTTCAAAAAATTGAATTAAAAATCTAAATTTCATAAGACCAGTTTTTGAGCTCATTAGTGATTATCCAAATCAAAAAACACCTTTTTTTTTTTTTGAAAAATACATGTTTACCTATACCTAGCTTTTTCAATTTCTGTATCATGGAGGAAAATTGAAAAAAGTTATGAAGCATAAATTTTTTTTTAAAAATATGCTTTTCAGTTCAGATAGTCATTAAAATAATCTTTAAAATTAATTTTCAACCAATTTTACATTAGCTCAAAATTTTCAAAATCATGAATTTTTGACTTTTTTTTTTTTTTGAAAAATTGAAGACTCTTGTGAAATTGTAAGACATAATTCGGTGATACATTATTTCAATTTTTTCCTGGTTTCCACAACCTGCAACTTTCAAGTAGGTTAGTAAAAGTCAATTTTCAATACGGTGAAGTAACCATTTGAGTGAGTTTGGTAAAAAACTTGAAAGCTTAGCTAATTTACAGAAAAGATACAGGAACAATAGAACAGTATTAGTATATTTCACAACGAGGGAGGAAAAACGAATTTTTGACGAGTGTGAAGTTTATGGCACGATCGAAGCGAGGAAAACAATCACACGAGTCAAAAAAATTTTTCTTCAAGTTCTGAACGATATTTTTTCTTAATGGGAAGAAAAGCGCGATTTTAAACACTAGAGCGATTCGCGAAAGGGAGGAAAAGTATCGTTTTGCTCCCGCTATTAGAAAAAGAAGATTAGATTTCTGTAAAATATTTTCGGCGGAGATCGAAACTCGAGAAAAATGAACCTGTATGTGAAAACCCAGAAACTCGATTGTAATACGACCTCGTCCAATGGTTTCCTACTCGAAGAAGATTTGACAGACAGAATACGGAATTTTTTCATTGCCTGGGGTCTTATTTCGAGCTGATGTGAGCGATCGAAAGACACGATTTCACTTTTTTTATTTGCGAAAGCAGAAAAATTATACTGGAGATTGCCTTAAATCAATATTAGGTACCCAATTTTAATTTTCTGTGGCAATACATGAAATTTTTCAATCCTGAAACAGAAAGCGTATACGAAATACGAGTACATACGATTATACGAAGAAGAATTTTCAGCGTCATGTCATATCTTCCAATTTCTTTCATCATTTTTAAATAAAAAAGTTTCGACTTTTTTTTTATAATTCAGGAAATTTCAGGATCCTAAATTAGCTAAAATTTCAAAAAGTATGCGTCAAAACTTTAAAAAATAAAAATGAAGAGATTGAAAAAAGATTTTTGATTTGAAATACAAACAAGAAATTACCTGCCAAGATCATTCAGAATTTCAATGAGCAATAAAAAAAATAATGGTTCTTGCACCGAGGTGAATTAAAGAGTGATATTTTTCCTCGCAAATAATTCGACATTATAATCAATAATAAAAATGATTGCTAAGTACGGGATGAAACGTTCCACAAACCCAACATTTTTTCTGGTGATTTGAGAAGGAATTGTTCTTTAGTATTAAACGTAGGTAAGTGCATAATTATACTACTTTACTTTTTGCGGATCTGTACGAATTGTTGCCCATGAGTACGTTTTCAAGGGGCAATCCTAATGCCTTTTTCCAGAACTTTGGAAGAGAGAGAAAGAGTTGAGTGAAGTGCAGCAGCATTGTTAACAAATGAAAACTTGATTATTATTTTTTGTTTATTTTTGCCCCCTTCAGACTTTCTAATCGGGAAAAATAAGTGTTTTACGATTTTTGTACCAAACCAATACTACTTAATGGGTACTAAAGTGATCTCATTATTCGTAAGACGTTATTATCATTTTTCGTTAACTCGACAGTAATTTTCAAGCCATCCTATGCTTAGTTGAGTATTATAGGTACTTGCACAAAAATTATGGAAATTTAACCCATTTCAGAGGCCTAAAAAAATTCCGAATCGAGATGCAAAATCTGTACAGAGCTTCTTCAGAGTTTTTTCATTTATACTTTTTCAAATTGTCAACACCAAAACCCTTCTTGTACCTGTTCAGTTTGAAAATTATCAATGTTGCATCAAAAATTTCTCAGCCACAACTCCGACATTCCAATAGGTAAGATGTAATTTAAAACGTATGACCATAAAAGAATTAAAGAGGGAAGAATTGGTTTATTTCGCAAGGATGAGTAATTCCTTATTTTTATTTTGAATTTGTAGCAAATCTTGAACAGGAAATTAAATGATAGTACCAAACTCAAATTTTTCATTCTCGTTTCTTTCTTCATTTTTTTCGCATAAACAGAGAAAAGCAGTGATTGAAATTAATTCGAGATAGCTGGGAAATTATTTCAAAAGATGGATGAAAACTGTGAAGGTCATAAATGAAATGGGTAGGCGCATTTCAATATTTGAATCGAAGTCTCATATTAAAACTATTTTGGTAAACATTTATAAATAATTAATTTAATAATAAATTTCACCCACTCTATACCCTAATTATAAATAACTTTAAAAATTAAATGAATTGTCGAATTTTAAATTTAAAATCATACCTACATATTAACATCTGAATAAAAATTAAACAATTTTTTTCGAGTACGTAGAACAACCAATGAAAGAACGTATAGGGAAGACAATATTATCGCTTTTTTGAATACTTACCAGAAAATTTTTCAATTTTTGCAATCAGATCGCACCTGAGCATGAAAAACTTGAACATGCTTAGATGTGTTAAATTAATCGACCACGAGATGAAAAATATTTGACATGGTATTGGATTAGCTCAATATTCAGCTTTCCCAAAATCCAAAAATACAATTTCTAAGCATAATCCACGCAAATCAAAAACCATCACGAAACTAGTAAAATTTCCAACTTTGGAAATTTCGAAAAATCTCACATAAAAAAAAAGACAGAGCTGAAAGCAAATAATCGTTAATCGATGAAGAGCACCCTAAATGACACAGAAGTCGACTGTCATTCCAAAAAAAAAATAATTCAACCCAAATGATTCATTTTTACCAATTGTGACCTCAAATTCAGCATCCATCTATTCCGAATGAAAATTTCAAAAATACATCCCTCCAATTTTCACCCCCACCCTAATAAAATTTCCAAACATCCAAGCTCAAAGATCACCGGTTATTTAAAGCGAATAAAAGAAAGCAAAGATGAGAAAAAAGGCAACTTCTGAAATGAGGGGGAAAAAAAGCGCGCTACCGACGACGCAGCGCTGACAGCTTTTCGTTGAGTTTCCAGCTCGATTGATATTTACGATACGAAGTTGCGAAAAATTAGGTTTCTTTTTAGCCAATTTACACGGTTCGTCTGACTACATACGTAGTGTACGGACCGGTCGACTATGTGTATGTTTTCCACGTGAAAAGCTGCGAAGAACGTTGTGTACACGCGTCATTTCATCCATAAATTTCGCTACAGTTTTCGAGTGATGGTGATTTTTTTTTCGCACTGGTGTTTTTTTTTTGCACCGCCCGTGTGTATTCGCTCGTGTTATACGTGTATTTTCTCAGGGTACTCGAAAGGTGTCCTTGTTTCCATTGAATCGCGTATATGGTAAAAACAAAACTATACAAATCATTCGCTTTGTTGTAATCTCGCACGTCAAAAAAGCTCGTCTGTGCGATAGGGTGAGGCGGAGAGACGCGAGTATATTGGTGAAACAGCGCATTAAAAATAATAAAAACAAGCTTAGAAGCAGCCGCGCATCGCGTCGTGTGTACACAGATTACATTGTAGCTCTACTCGCAGAACGCCCACGGCGCTAACGAATTTTCCAGCCGGTAAACTGTGGACCGAAAATTTTCCCTAGATTGTGTGTTAAAATATGGTTATTATTACAAAATGCCAGATAGGCAGAGAGAGAAGGCCGACCTCTGACACTTTATCATGTAAATGAAGGGGTTGTAAAGCCGTTGACATGACGGCTGCGTGTATAGAGCGTTGTGTGTGAGGTCACATCGTCTCCCCTGAGCCCCTGCTCCGGTCGCCTGTTGATGTATGGCTCGAATATCGCGACTGGTGAAACGATTTATTAAAAATGGCGAAAAATGAGAGAAAAATGTATATTAAAGCGTTAAATACACCGCGTAAACATCGATCAATTCATCATGTATGGTGTTTTTCGCGATAATACGATGGTTTGAGAAGGATTCGGGCGTTGGAGGTAGACTGGGGGAACAGGAGGGATGATCGTGTTTGAATAATTCGTCGAGATGGTGTTTTTCATTCGGGAGATGAGTGATTTTATTTTTGAAAATTTGAGGTTGGAATTGAAGTAGTTGTGTTTTTTTTGCGAATATTTGACGAGAAGATTTTTTGAATATTGCAGAATTTTTCAGAAATTGAAATGAAACGTTCGATATTCAATTCGGCTTCAAGTTGTGACACAATAATTCATAAAAATGATTTTCCCTGAGTTTTCCACTTTTCCAGGTTATTTTTCCAAGTTATTGAGGACTTAATTTCTATTTAAAAAAGTATTAGTTTCTTCTGAGTTTGAAAAAAAATTCACAGAGAGAGGATGAAATCATTCATGCCATTTTTTTCTCATTTTATCAACGGTTCAAGGAAAAAAGAGACGATAATAATACGATTTTTTGAAAAAAAAAAAAAAAAAGGTATAAAATCTGGATTCATATTGAGTACAGAAATTAAAAATTGTAACGACGAAGTGTACAATTTTTTGAAAATCTGATTCAGAACACTTACCACCTTCAAAAATTGCTCTTCCTTTTTTATTTTGTCAAAGAATGCAATTGCAATGAGCCCTATTTTTCGAAACGTGATACGAGAACTAATAATTGAAAAATAGAAACTGCTTATTTTCGACCCAATAGGGGGTGGTAGGGGGCTCCTGTTTCTCAGCCCACCCACAAATTTTATTTAAGAACTTTGGAGGGGGAGAAGCACAAAAGACCGGACTCGAAGCACAAACGAATAAAGACCCCTTTCTTCCCCCGGTCGGCTGTGGTGAAAGCTGACGAAATGCACCTAAGAAAGGGTAATTTTTTGAAAAATTTTTCCGACTTTTCGAGATATTATTTTAAAAACAAAAAATCAGAAATCGGCTGTTTCATGTACATAGTTTTTTTTTTTCAAAGCTTTATTAAAGAGCTGCCTATAGTCCGGCATTTACTTCTAAATAATAACAAGAAAATGAAGTAAGTATTATGAATTCCAAGCTAAGAATTCCACTTCCACGAGTTTTCCACCTCTCAGAATTTATTTGGATTTTTTTGAGTGGATGGATATGTTTTTCCTCTTGGGTGGAAGGGGGGGGGGGTGTCATTCCAAACTTTTTAAGACGCTATTTTGCGTGACCAAATGTGAAAAATTAATAAATTGTTTGTATTTCCGAAATTAACTTATTGTCTGTATTATCAAAAAGTCAGAAGCTGAAAAAATTCTAAAAACAAATTTTTATATTTTTTTAAAATTAACTTGATATCAGAAGTCAGAATGGGAGAAAAAAACATATCCAGGTTTTCAGCATTTCCTTTCAAAGGAAACTTTACTTCATTTTTTTATTTTATTCGATTGTGATTTTATTTATTTAATTTTTTTCTCATGTATTGAGGATAAATGTTGCATTGATTTTCCTCCAGTCAGTTCAAGTCTACTTCTTATTGAAAATTACTCCTAGGTAGTAACTAGTGACTGATTGATTACCTATCTAGTATCTACCTATTATTGTTTTTCAAAGAAATGTGATATGTAGTTTTTAAATACCTATATAATTTAAGTAATTTTTAAGAAAATACCAAAGCTAGGTGATTTTTACAAACATCAAAAAAATTAGAAAAATACCGAAGTGCATTAAAAAAGGTAGGTACCTACCAATTAATTTTTTTGAAGAATTTTTTGGTTTCGTTATCCATATTCTGAAAAAAGTATTATCTCTCAGGTAGGAAAATAACCACGCTTTTTCCTACTGAATATAAGACATCACAATTTACATTCTCTCAAAAAGATGCATTATGATTAAAAATTTACGTAATTGTTTGGTATCAACATTAACCTCAAATCTCAACCTTAGCCCTATCAATAAAAAATTTCAAATCTAGAAAGGTACAGGGGAGGATTGTACAAACAAAAATATCAACGAGACTGAAAAAAATAAGGTTGGCATCGACTCATTTGATTTTTCCTGAGAAACTGGGTATTTATTCAGGAATTGGTGATTTTTGATGGAAAATAATTTTTTACACGCCAGAAAAGGACTTCATTGCGATTAGCATTTTCAATTTTCATGGATGAATCAACGACAAATAATGATGAAGTTTCACGCCAAATAACGCCCGACCATTCAAGAGTTGAATACAACGGGGGAAATGTGTTCACAGATAGGGAATAAACACACCAAAATTATACACGACGGAACATCTAAAAAATTGCTGAAAAAAATTAAACTTGAGCTCCTTTTCTCATAATACTTACAGTTTTTGGATTAAAGCTCTACATTCAATTTTAAAAAACCCGACTCCTCTCTTCCTTTGTTCAAAAAAATCGGAAAGAAAATATTCATTATAACATTTTTAAAAAAAATATGTTATTATAGGTATGAAATCAAGGTTGTTTTTTTTTAAAGAAAAAAATCAGCATTATTTTTCAAGTCTGATTAGACATCAAACTTTTCATCCTTTTTCCAAGATTTTTGGAAATTTCTTTTCAACAAAAAAATATTTCTTTTTGGTATTTTCGTGCGTATGTGGGGGGAGGGGGGTCAGACTATGAGACCAGACATTTTTCCTCTGAGGGTTTTAAAGTAAAAATAATTCAAAATCCGAGTTCTTCTTCTTCAAAAACTCATTTACGCACATTATTAAAATGGAGTGAAAAATAAACATTTCAAGTGTAGATATCTGTAAATTTTCATTGTGCCATTGTGCACTTCAATGGCGAAAATTCCACACAATTCTGCTAATAACGTAATCATTACATATTCGTTATGTGCAAAAAATGGTAAGTTCATTTTCATCAAAATCTCATTTAAGTCGCCTGCTTCGACAATTTAGTGTCAAAATTCAATAGTATTTTTTTTCTTTTTGCAATCTTTAACATTCTTATGATTATTTTTTCAAAAACTTTCAAATTCAAGCACTACTCTTCCCTACCTACCGTGATTCTAAAAGCGAAAATCATTCTAAATTTGAATTCTACGCCTTCGAGAGCTGTGTGTCCAAACATTAAAGATACAAAGATCTCGTAATGGTTGCGAAAATTGCAGGAAACATACTCAAAAATCTGATTCATTTCACAGATGAATCAGCAAAAAAAATATTCTGAAGATGCTAATTCAAAATCCACTTCACTTAATCCGTGTAAGTAATCTTCCACAATATGTACCTAATCACAGTGAAACTAATATCTTGATGAATAATCTTCTACATGTTGCTATGAGGAATAACTCAATCCATGGAATGGCTCGATTGATCATTGGCCAAATTCCAGACACCCAATGACAGTTGAAAATGATCTCATCAATTTTTTCAGCCTGCCATCTCAACCCACATTGAAGTACTCAAAACCAAACATTCTTCAATATTGCAGCTTAACTGCAAGTACCTCGCCTGAAGCACAAAGCATATAAAAACCAAAATAACCTGGCCACTTATGGAAATTACAATTTTGGAAAAAACTTGATAGAAGATGAGGCGAAATTTACCAAGCGTAAATATTTCCAAGTATTATACCTGATGCGTAAAATATAAGTAGAATGAAATACCATACATTACTAGTGCCCACTTTACTCACCCACATTCCCACACACTTCTGAACGAGCGGCTTAATTCATTAAATCAAAAATACACGTATAGGTACGTACGTTATACGTCATTAATTAAACATTTTGAATGATTCGAGTAAGAGTACCCGGTTACCTCGTTCGGCCTTTCTACCTTTCTTTCTCTTTTTCAAACGCAACTCTTTCAATATGAAAAGCCTGGCGGAAAGTAAAAGAGAACCAACGCAACGTAACGTAAGGTTGAAAGCGAATACTCTTTTGAACGTCGTTTGCCACCGGTATGGTCCTTTTTAAGTAACTGTGTACCGGCTCGAAAGAAGTTAATTTTAAACGAATCCCTGTCAAAGAAAAGAATGTATGAAATGCTTTGATGAAAAACAGCATATAGTGGAAATAGAGGCGGGCGCGCTCGGCTAAGCCGCCAAAGTACCTGGGGAAAATATTTGAAGGAATGTTCCCTTCTCGTCTCTTTCTTCGTTTTTTTTTTTTTTTTTTCGCGAATGGAAAAAAGTAGCGATGGAAATTAACCTCGAGTCACGAATCGAGTTGTTTTGGAAAATTTTCCAAAAGATAGGGGAAAAGCAAGGTTACCAATGAAATGGCTACGTTTCGATATTTAAATTAAAGTTTTTTCTACGATATTGAATCAATTCGGTTGCCAAGTTTTGACGTCATTAGTCAGTTGATGAGTGGTCAAGAACACGGATAAAGAGTTCAAAAGGGGGAAATGTTGGAAAATACTCGAGAATTTTTTTTTTTCAATGTGCATTGAAATGATTGAAATTATAAGGTGATTCAGATTGAAAGTCCAGATCATTAGAATACTTCAATCTGATATGAAACGAGCATGTAAGTAGGTACTACTAGGTATCAGTGAAATGTATGGAAAAAAATACCTCCTTAATTTATTTGAAAAAAACGAACAACGTTGTATCATTTGTAACATGATTAAGGTTACTCGTGAAGTGATTTGCATCACTCCTAAAAATTTTGAAAGAAAAAAATAAGTATATTCCAACTTGCTTTCAATTTACTGGAAAGCTGGTAAAACACCCCATTATAGGATCAAACTTTTATATTCTTTTCGGCAGGTCATGTGGTTGTTTTCAGATTATTAATTTTTTAAAATTCTTTTTAGTTTAAATTTTTCATTTTTCGGAGTTGGAGAGCACTGACAAAATATGATTACAATACTCCAATTTTTTAACATAATTTTTTTTCATTATCTCAAGGAGATGGCAGGAGATCTTTTTCAAGAAAAGAACTGGCAAATTCAACCATAACTGGAAGGTTGCCGACATTGCCGACAACGATGAAGAAAACCCCTTATTTGGTCCAAAAAATGAAGCTTGATTCTATAGTCCGTACAACGAAAGATGGAACTTTTCCCCTACATTCTCCCACCACAAAATTTAAGAACGTCGCGTCGTGATTGGACGACATTTGAAATCAACGCGCGTCGTTGGTTTCCGCGTTTCGAGTCGAGTAGGGGAAAAGTTCCTTCTTTCGTTGTACGTACTATAATCGTTTGAAAGTTATGAAAGGTACCAATATTTTCAAATTGTATGTTAATTCTAGAATTTTTTTGTTAAATACTAATTTTTTTCAGATCATATTTCCAAACATTTCAAGATGGTTCCAGAATTAGATTTTAAAAAAATGAAACAATTGTCTGAAACAAATGCAATAACTGTGAGAAAAAGCTGAATGAAGTGATGCTCAGAAATTTGGTGCTGTGGAATGGTTGTATAATCGTACCCCTCATTCTGCTCTAGATTTTTCCACTCCGCATGAAAAATTTTATAAAAAGATACCTAATTTAGCTCAAATCAAGGTATTTGGTTCGAAAGTAGAAGGTTTGAATGAGACATTGCCAAAAGGCAAGAAATTTTCATCACGTACGAATGAAGGTTATTTAGTTGGCTTTTGTAGTACAGGGTATATTGTGTATGATCAATATTTTTTTGTCGAAGTTATGTACCAAATACTTTAAACGTATTTTTCTATGTTTTGGTTTAGTTGTAGTTTTGTGAATTTTTTGTTGTTGCTAGGTTTTTAATAATTTATAATTTTTTCTTTTTGAAACTGTATAAAAGGTGACGAAGCTGCAAATGTGATGCGTTCTGTAGAAAGGTACCTTTTTTGTTTTTTTTTTTTTTTAAAAGTTTTTATTGTCTATTTCATTTCCTCATTGTTTTAGATTATTTTATTTTTAAAATTTACGATTCTTCATTGTTTTAGGATACCTACTTTTATTTTTATAATTTTTGTTTAATTTGTTTGGAATTAATAGTATATTACATTATAGGAGATGAAATCGTTATCAGTTCCTTGTCTTGATTGTGAAAAATAATTTGTCAATGCGGTTTAAGTAATAATTTATGAAATTGGTTGATGTTTAAAAGCGTGTTTGGAATTAATATATAATTTATAAGATGTCGGGCGAAAATGAACCATCGTCGACGCCGGGTCTCGCGGCATCGACGCCGACGGCGGTACCGAGGCGCACGCAATCGGTAAGTTAGTCAAGCATGGGCTTGATTATTATTTGAAATACATATGAACTGAAATTTATTTCGTTTTCAGCGTAAGCTCGACTGCGATACCGACTGCGATTTCGATTGCGACTTGCGAAGAAACGAGTTGGTCCTGGTAAAGACGGCCACGCTCTCCTCCTGCCATCGTTCAGGACTGATCCCCAAACCTCCGTTACGACGTCCCTTCGCCGAGGAAGCGGACGTGAAAGGAAGAAACTTGGAGTACTTTTTGTTTGCCGTCGAGGCGGTTGAGGGCGATGCGGAGCGTCGCCGTTTTTAACTGGAAAATTGCTGCTGTCACTGGTTTAGTGTCGTTTATTTGGTTCATCGTCGATATATTACGTTTCCACCTCAGCAGACAAAGCCACCAAAGGCGAGATTATCACTCAGGCAATCGTCGTAACAGCAATTCAACAAATTCGAATAACAATAGAAGAGCAAACGGAAACGCCATTTTGGAGAGTGAAATTGCTCGTATGGTCGAATCTGGTTTAGTTGACTGGAATATACGCCTAGAATAAAAATGTATCTTTCTGGATCAATACCGTCGACGATGCAAAGCTCAGAATCCTCAGAAGTGGGCCTGAGAATCTCGTCAGCCATCTCTTTATCCCCTCTTCGGTCCTGTGTAGGTTGCGACATATGTTTCAACAACATATATGTGGCGTCCCCTCAGAATGGGACAACGGAAACTAGAATTTCAACGGTGTGCAGCCATGTTTTCCATCATGGCTGCATATCACGTTGGCTTTCTAGGAACCGAAATTGTTCCATCTGTAGGGCGGCGATGCCATTGCAGGAATTAATTCCATTCGGATGTTACCAGGCCGAAGAGGGGAGGGAGGTAGATACGAAATCTCGGGTCGCATTGGTTGAGCTCAACATTAAACGACTGATTCTCAAGAAACGCTTACTGGATACCGAAAAGAAAGTCGTCGAGCAGGCGAGAAATTTGACTCTTGTTCGTTCCAGGATCGCTCGAGAGAATAAAATCGCCGACCAAGTTTCCAAAGGGATAATCCATCCCTCGACCATCTCAACAGTTTCGAGAGTTTTGTCAAGAGACCTAAGAAGCTTTCGACAACGCGTACTTGGAAATGATCGCACGGTGACGGAGGACAGATGGCGTTTGGATCGGGAAAATCTACTGCGAGATGTTTTCAGAAACAACGTGATTGATATCGATTCAGACGACGATGTCCAAGCAGTTGGTTTTCTCGTTTTGGTAAAATTCTCGTTCGTTTATTGTGTCAAATTGTACCTGCGTAATTGTCAAACTCGAGTTTGCAATTCTTTGTCAAAATTTTTCTAATCAGTATTCACCGATTATGGTCAAAATTTTAAAAATCATGCAGTTTTAACCTATTTTTAAGTTTTAAATTTTCGCAGGTCAAGTACCTGAAAATTTTATTTTATGGTTAAATTTTTCCGGCCTAGTTTCTTTTATTTTTGTGCCGAGGCCTAATTAGGCTAAATTATTGGCTGTTATTGAATTGATTCCCAAATAATTCTTCTAAAAAAAAGACAATCGAATTGATTCCCACCTTTCGTTTACATGTAATCGAATTGATTCCCAGTCTATTAGTGTTAACCAGGAGATACCACGAGGAGGTTGGCTGGATCATCTCCCAAAAATTAAAAGTTGGAATTTTTTAGTAGGTGCAAAATATAAATGTACGTAATGGAAATAAAATAAAGTAAATGTTCAAAGTTTTGGAGGTAAAAATTTGAAAGATAGCTGGCGTACGAATTGTAATGAAGTTATTTCTTTTCTGGAGCATCGTCCCATAGCATCTTCTATGAACACAATTTTTTCATCTCTCGTTTTGGATTTTCGTTTCGTGCCGCCATTGATCTACTTTTGATGTAATTACGTTTCACATTGTATTCCGAGAAGGACGTCCACAATTTTTACCTCCAAAACTTTGAACATTTACTTACTTTATTTTATTTCCATTACGTACATTTATATTTTGCACCTACTAAAAAATTCCAACTTTTAATTTTTGGGAGATGATCCAGCCAACCTCCTCGTGGTATCTCCTGGTTAACACTAATAGACTGGGAATCAATTTGATTTCATGTGAAAAGGACATGGGAATCAATTTGATTGCATGTGGGAAGGAGGTGGGAATCAATTCAAGTGCACCCAAATTGGAGTGGGAATCAATTCGAATACGTTTGACATTTTGGGAATCAATTCAATAACTCCCAAATTATTTTTGTTCTACTCATTCGAGGTTCGTACTTACATTTCTCTCCCTTGCAGGTAGTAGGGGTGATAAGTTTTAAGTTTCTATTTTGAAAATAATTTGTTTAAAAATCCTATTAAAAATTTAAAAAAAAAAATGCCGTAGAAAAATTTTCGTGATTAATTCACACCAAAAAAAATGAATAGTCTATCGGGTATTTTTAAGAATTTTTATAGGTATTTGTTGTTTATGCCAATTTTTCCTAGTTTTTAAGCATGAAACAATTTTTTGATCGTTGCTTTATGCAAGAGTATATTTTGTAATTTTTATGCAATTTTTACTTCAAGTCCGTTCAATTTTCGACATGCTTCATGCATGGTATATTTTTTCATGTATATTTATTTTCATGATATGTATTTTCTCTTCATGAAATTCTATTTATTTTCTCTTGACTGGACAAGATCCCGCGCGAGAAAATTATGTAAATATGCATATTCTCTTATGAGAATTTATTTTTATTTATTTAATTCGTGAACGCGACATTTTCACCCGATTGAACAAGATTTTGCGCGAGAAAATCTTTATTTTGTTTTGTAAAATTGCATGCTTCTTTAGAAGCGATTTTTATTTCGAAATGTATATTGCATTTTGTTGATTTTCGTAATGTAATTTTTAGTTATTTTGTACATTATGAAATTTGCATTTTCAACATTGTAATTTTCGATGTTTTCAACTTTGTCAACAGTAGGGATAAATTTTTGCATTTCTCTCTGATTTTTCTGTTGATATATTTTCGAATGCATTTTATTTTAGTATATTTATTTTTGACTGGTTTTTACCAGGTTTTAATATACCCATGTGATATGTTTCTGTTGATATCATGTATGCATTCAATTTTCATGTTTATGTGCTAGTCTGTTTAAAATTTTGGGGTTTGATTTTCAACTTTCTCTTATAGAGTCTCTATTGATACTTTTGTTTCAAAATTTTCAAATTTTGGAAAATCTTTCGTTTATTCTATTCTGGTGGGGAAAGTGACTTTGAGCCTGCTGAGTGCAGTTGGTCATACAAAAATTGGTTTTAAGGGCTAAGACTACAAAATTTTGCCAAAATTTTCAAATTTGGATCAGGCTAAATTCATCTTTGAATCTTTTATTTCCATGAAAATCTACCTACGTCTGGGTTTTAGGGACTTTTGAACCTGCTGCATGCAGGTGGTCATAGATTTTGAGTTTAAAATCGCTTGAAGGGCGAGGTTTCATGGAAATTACAAAATTCTGTTTCCGACTTTGGATCTTTCACGTTTTCCATAAATAAATACCTGTTTTGGGGGTTCTAGGCTTTTGAATCTACTGCATGTAGATGGTCATAAATTTTGTCTCAAAATTCGTTGGAAGGGTTCAGGCACTTATGGAAATGTTCAAAATTTTCTACTTTCAAAATTTCCAAATACTCTAATTCTTGGTTGTAAAATTTCTTGAATCTTCTGCAGCAGATGATCATAGATTTTGGTTTCAAAATTCGTTTCATCAAGGGCTAGGTATTTTAGGGAAATTTTTTCAGTTTTCATGACTCTTGCTCTCTCTTGTGTTATACTGTTTCGATGTTGTTTTATAGTTACCATTAGCTGTAAGTTTTGTTCTTATTTTTAGTCAATGTCAAATTCTATGTACACGGGAGGGGCAGGGGTGGCCTAGGTAACTGTCTAACCAAGGGTGCAATTACTACCGGCACGTTTCTTCCCGATTACCTATCTTCGACATGTATTCGGTGGGGCAATGAACCGGTAGGTGAAATAACATTGATCTTCAGTGCCTTCATAACGTTTTTTCGCATTCTCCATTTAAAAAATTCCAAAGATTAGAAGAAAATACAATTTTTTTTCAAAGGTCGAAATTGCATAAAATTGATTTGTGTTTATCAGTGTTGGTAGCATGACTCAGGGGCTTTGACATGAAGTGTTTTTTTTTTCAATTTTTGAAGCATAATACTTGATATTTTTGCATTTTCGCGCATATTAACAAGTGTTGGGTGGAGTTCGAATGCTTTTAATACTGACTTTTTCTTTGAATATGGTGTAATTTTACGCATTTTCGACCGTTGAAAAAAATTGTATTTTCTTCTCATCTATGGAATTTTTAAAATCGAGAATGCGAAAAAACGTCCGCTCGATTTTTTAATATGCATGTCAAACTGTCCTTTGGAGAATTTTTCAGATTTTTTGAAGCTGTCCCTGATAGGGAAATGTGATTTTTCAACTTTTACAGCTGATTTGTGGCAATAAAAAAAGTGGCAACGCTGATTCTTAAAAAATCGTCAAAAAGCTCATCAAAAGTCCTATACATAATGGAAAAAGTTTCAACTTTCTACCTGTCACAGTTTTCGAGTTACCTACGCTCAAAATTTACCATATCGCACCATCAATGCGATAACAACACATCTCAAAAAAAATGAACTTCTTTATTTTTAATGTAAATTGAAAACTGATCAAAGATAAGCACGTTTTGGGAAAAAATACGAAGGTCAATTTTTTTTGAGATGTGGTGTTATTGCACTGATGGTGCGATATCTAACTTTACCTCAAAACTTTGAATGCTCATGACTGCCCTCCAAAAATACTTGGGGAGCTGCGGTTTACGGCATTCGTCATCTTTCATCGAGGTCTCCTCACATGAAAAAAATCAGAAAAATCTCCGACCCCCCCCCCTTACCACTTTGCGTACGAACTGATATGGAATGACCCTATACAGTGTCAAGTATAATTGTTTTGCTCAATCTCAAGATTTAGTTCAACGATCATTTCGTAAGTTTTTTTTTTTCGAAATTGTTTTGTAATTGGTTTTTAAAAACCTAAGAATTTCGGAAGTCGGAACACTCCTTATTTGAAGACCACAAATCAAAATTTATCAAATTAATCGCAAGAATTTACATGGAATTGCGTCTCCACCACGAATGCCGGCGATTGAACTAGAAGGAGAAGTATATGTGACGGACGAACACAGCTTCCACTACTAGGTTATCTACAACCAAGAATGATTTGAAACGCGCAAGTTTCAAGCACTCAAGTCAAATTTCAAAACCTCAACCAATGCACTTACTGAAAATATGATCTCAAAACAATTCCCATTTCCCCATTCAATAAAATCAACCTACTTCTTCCAAACTTACATCGATCCGAAGATATCAAACAAATTAAAGTTCGAAATCCGCCTACACATCCCACACCGAAATAAAAAACCGCCGCAATCCGCGAACACTCCTGAATGGGAAACCCGCGATAGAAATAAATCGCACGCGAAATGAAATTAAAAAAACGTGTCCATCCGTTAAATGACCGGCCACCGCGGCGAATCTCTAGGTCTTCCGAGTAAACATACCGACTCACCAATATTGCACACTCGCAACAGGATAGGGCACAGTCATTCGACTCATATCGTAATTTTTACCGGCCAACCTACGAATTATCATCGGTAGTAGTAAAAAATGCAAATTAAACGACGCAAGGTGATTACCGCGCGCGTCGCGTCATATGAACGTAGGAGTGTTTTGAAAACTCGTGTATCGATGCTGGACGTCGTCGATGAGTTTTATTCGTACCATTATTAGGTAGTATATGGTTTATGGAATGGACACTTAAAATAGAGAGAGCCACGCCGCCGCGTAGGTGGCGTTAATAATTCAGGTACGATATGCGTCTGCATTCCATCATTCTCTCGTCATCGCGAATACTCTCAACGCTGCGAGGCAATTGCCAAAATTCCGGTAACGAAACGATGTCCGAATTCAATCGTTCGTTTCGTTTGACCATTATATTGAAGGGAAGCAATAATGATAGAGTATAATTATTCCAATAAAATTAATAGTTCCTGAGCTCTTGTTCATTTGTAGGAATCTTCTGGATTACTTTGGCTATAAGTCTTATTATTGGACACACAGATCGCGACATGACAGAAAAGAATAAGTACCTATCATTGATATATATATACATTCAAGATAGATTTCTATGAAAAAGTACTATGAAAAAGTAAGTCATTTTTTACATTTCTGAGCTGAATCCAACTCCTTTAAGTACCAACCACCATCGGAATTTTGGAAAAGAAGATTCTAATAATTCTTAACTTTTCTCAATTTTTCCGATTCAAACGGTTACATGGTCATTGGATCAAGTACCCCCAAAAGCCGGATAATACTTTAATAGGTATCTGTCATCCTTTACATTGAGCTCCTACGGGAGGAAAATGTACGTAATTGCCTAATTCATGAAATAGGCAGTTTTTTTGCCTAATACATGAAATAGGCAGCCCGTTGCCGATTTTAATCATTTAGGCAGCGTTACATTGAAGAATTGAAATTATACTTGTGGATGCAGTTTTGTAAGTGTGTAATGCGAATTATATGCAAGAGGTATGTATTGAATGGGGCGACATTTCAAGATGTCAATCAAAATTTTTAAATCAGTCTGGGAATTTTCCCGAATATTTGTAAGATTTCCGACGAAATATTTTCGCCTTTTTTTTTTTTAAATCTCATCCTGCAGAAATTTGATTAGACAATTTTGAACTACTAAATGTAAAAATAATACTGCATGAGAGAAAACTGACTCTCATATCTAAATCAAACTTCGTTTTTCTCAAGTTCGATTTTAAAACAAAAGCAAAAAAAATGAAACATTGTAAAAATTTTGAGTCCCTTCGTATTAAGAAATGAGGGTTAGAAATCCACTGAAAATTCTCATAATAAGTTTTCTGTCGTAATTTCACAGATTTTTTTTCGAGATCATCAAAATTTTAAAAAAGTTACAAAATATCTCGAGTTCTTTTTCCTTCAACCAAGATAGTTAATAAATCTTAAAGTTTGATTTACCAAAAATATTTTTCACATAGGTAAATACTACTCCAGGGTCAAGTAAATCAGAAACCAAAATTTCTAGTCTTTCTATCAATTTCAGGACCTGTTAGACACAAGGAGCGAGGAAGAGAGATATTTTCCAAACTTTTTCGAATTCTGATGATCCCTGAAAAAAACTTGGTAAAATTACTAGATAATGAAAATTTGAGAATTTTTGGTTTCTAATTCTCATTTTTTTAAGGGCTCAAAATGTTTACAATTTCATTTTTTAGCTTCTGTTTCAAAATTGAACTTGGAAAAAAAATTCAATTATGAAAATTTACCTCCGCCCCCCCTACCCAATACCTACCCCATGAAATCGTCTTCTATGGAACGTGAAATTTACACTGCAGAAACTTACAAGGTTAATAAATCCATAAAAGATTTTTCTCATATACGACAAACAATCTAGGTAATGAGTCAAGTCGAAGATTGCGAATCAGCCATTCAATATTTTCAAAATACATGAAGTCATCCAAGCTATACACACAGTCACATTCATCAATTTTGTCACAATTCATCCTTTTCAGGATGGGAAAAGGTAGAACTGCTCGTTCAATTTTTATGGTTCAACGGGATAATTACCCATGGATAACACTCTCAATTAGGATTTCACAATTGAATGAATTTTCATTTTGTGCATTTCTGAACAAGATTTTTTGAAATCGTGAAGGATTTTCAAAAAAAAAGTCTGTCTAAAAATAAATCCTTCATCAGGGTATCTAACTGATTTTTTTTTTGTAAAATCACTACTTTTTTTAAAAATTTTAAATTTGTACCCCCCCCCCCCCCCTCTCCAAAAAATCGACCCCCTTTCCAACATACAAAAAAAAACGATCAAAATTTTTCAGACAAAAAAATGAAATTAGAAAAAAATCTTTATTTTAAATGTAATAAATGAAAAATGAACAATTTTTGAAATTTAAAAAAATTAATTTCGCGTCTTTGGAATTTTTTTATTTTTTCACTACTTTTTTTTCAAATTTTCGTCTGAATTCACTACTTTTCCACTACCGGCATGACAGGTTTTTCAAATCACTACTTTTTCACTACTTTCACTACTTTCACTACCCGTTAGATACCCTGTTCATGAATGTAAACTTTCAATCAGAAATTTGGTCTCCAATTAGATCCAAATGTGAGCCAAGTCCAAAAGCGACGAGCAGCCATACTAAAAATTGTTTCTTGTGGTCATCTTTTAACAGCCTAAAACATGTCTCCTCTCTCCTACCAATTTTTAGTTTCGTATAAAACAATTTTTTTTGCTGCTTCTGAGAAATGCCAGAAATGAACCGAATTTCTTTTTGGGAGAAAATTTTCAACCTACAAGTTTTCCAATTTTTCAGTTCCACATTTTCATCGCAACTTTACAAACTTAAAACCGGCAACCAAAATTTCAGTAGTATGGTACCCGAGGCCAAAGGTTACCACTTGAACCAATTTTGATCCTTATCACCAGAAAACAGTTCGAAAAAGACTCCCATCCTACCAACACAGAATCCAAATTGGAACTCTACATAAATTCTCTCCCCCCTCTCTGAAAACTATTACCATCGATACACCAGCCATCAAACCCGGATCTTTAAATGTAAATCACGACTTTGTACAGCGAATTGAAAACTTTCTTTCGTTTACGATGCTATCTCGCTCAAATAGACTTCGAAATGAGAAAAGTTATAGCGTTGTTATTGATGAGTACACTATAATACAAACATCCACATCTACCATCCACCATCGCCATTTTCGCTAGAGCACAAGTTTCCACCGCCATCGCCACCCGTCGCGTCGATATATCTGCGACGTATGTGCGACATATTCTCGTCCTCTACCACGAACGGCGCATCATTGTTTAAACATCGCGATAGTAAATGTAGATTCGGGTAAATATACAGAAAACTACGTACGTTTACTAAATATACTCTGTGAGGTTTCACAACGAGGTGCATTTCTTCATTCTCCAAGTACCTACTTTTGTGATTGCAAAAAAGCGCACAGTATGACCCGAAAAAATATTGGGTTAGGTGGAGCGGAAATTAAACATTTGTTTACGACATCGTTTATACGAATTACATAAATTTTACATACTTTGGGTTCTATCCCTCTTTCAAGAAAAATATGTATTTTCTCGAGCATCATAACCAATGTTCTTGTATACGTCAAATGTTGACCTTTTCGAAGAGTGTACCTATCTGCAGATTTAATTTTCGAAATTGCTGGGAGCTCGTCAATGCAGGTATCTTAGAATAAGGAATTAGAGTTGATTTAAATTTACATTGAAAAATTTCCAAAAGCTCTGAACGGAAGCGAGTTTCGAGCGACGACATTCCAATCTCCAATCTCAAAGTTTAATTTTTACAATTTTTTCAATTCTAATTTTTTTCAAAAATAGGTATTTATTTCGTTTGAAAAATGTTTCAATGTAAAAATTTTCAACTTGAATTTTCTCAGTATTTTTTTTGTTTCAATTTTATATTTTTGAAAATGGTTTCCAATTGATCATTATGCGAAAAAATGTTGAAAGACATGACGTTGAAAATTTTCAAATTCAAAACTGATAAAAAAATTAAAGAAGAAATGCAACACCTGTAACAGGGAAAAAATTTTGAAATTGATGAAATTTCTAAGAATTGTTACCCTGCCGTAAAGGAAGAACCTTGTGTAAAAAAAAAAAATCAATATCTTCATTTTTATGTGTTTGATCCAGATTTTTGATGTCATTTGGACCAAAAACATGAAAAATGAGACATAGATTTTGTTTACACTAGGTCCCTTTTTTCCAGCAGAGTCGCATATTAGTGAAAATTATCAAAAATCATTGAGAAACAGTTAGAATTTCAGCACAGGAGAAAATCAGTGAAAATCTTCAAGAAATCAATGAATTTTACCGATTTTTCCTTTGCTGCATTCTTACTGCTCATCAAAGACTTTCACTGATTCATAATGAGAGAGTATGAAGTTCAATTCCAAGAAAATTCAACTCCAAATTTTTTTTAAAAAAATTGAGGAAAATTTCAGTAGGTCTAGGTACTGGCCCGTTCGCTTATGGCATGTGGTCCCATAAAAGGTAATGTAATGAAAAATATTGTAATATTCCAACAAATATACATCAAATTTCAACTTACAAATTTTGTTCTTCACTTCATATTTTTTGAAAATTATCGAACTTAAAAATTATGTTAAATAAGATTACAAATTCTCTTCTTTTTTTTTCAACTAGAAAATTTATCAAGTGAAAATTTTCCAACATCACTTTTTGAGAGGATTATTAGGTGACTATGCTTTTCAATTTTATTGATTCAATACGTAATTAGAAGATGTTCTGAAGACTAATCAAATTATTGAATTTAAAAAAAAATTAAAACTGGAAAAATTTTGATAAAATTAAAATTATTACCTAAAAATTTTTCAATTGGATACATTGAAAAATTTTCTGATCAAAATAATTTAGACTTGGATCTTCTAAATCTCATTTGGAGCAAAAATAATCAGGAGTTGATCCAAGAAAACTGACAATAACCAAGACTTAATTTAACCCTTTATTTGGAAGATCCCTTCAACCTCCAACAAAAAATCCGTAATCAAATCAATAATTTCTTCTCTCAAATTTAATCATGGCGGCTAAAATGCATCCTACTCCTTATTGAAAATTTCAAGAAGTTTGAAGAGTAAGTAATATTTCATCAGAAATCGCACACAAACTTGGAAAAAAAAGCAACGATAGAAACCTTTTTTGTAATAACTTTTTTCAATTTTTTTTTTCTCAAAAATGAATACTTACCCCGCTCATATAAATTTCTTATTAACTACCTACGTATTTAAATTTTTTCAAGATCTGTTTGACCGAAAAAAGTAGCTGTTGAATGAAAATAGTAACTTTTAGGAACTTTTCGATAAAAAAGAAACAAAATTGATCTAGCTTGAAAAAAGCGACCCAGACCCAAAAGTAGCCAATCACAATTATATCAATGATCTATAGGGAAAGAATTTAATGTCATAAAAAAGTTTACGTACGACCATGTAATATGCATTTTTGACGTTTAAAATATTTAGAAATAAATATGGGTATCCCTAGGAAGGATTTTTCGAACTTGACACTTCAAAACGCCAAAAATCGTTTAATCTTGATCAAAATTACTCAAATCACAAATCACCTTTTATAAAAATTAATAATATTACAAATTGAACTGAATTGCTTTAAAAAAAAATCGGTTGTTTTCTCGCAAGATTTTTAGTTTTGCTGGTGAAAAATGGTTCAAAAGAACTTAAACTGAGGAGTGGAATTTTCAAAATATGCGTGAAATTGATTAAAATATGACGAAATACGTTCTTTAAATGTCTGAATATTAACCGAACACTGATCTTGTGATCTATGATTTGTAAGTAAGTTTGCATAAATCTATCCCACCAAAAACGATTCTAATCTCATCAACTCTCCTCGGCACGAATTGCAAAAAAATTTTCAAAACGTTTTATTTCTATCACCTGTGCCAATCTCATTGTACAGCATATTTTACGATACCGACAAACAACCATCAGATACTCTGAATGCAGTTAATTATATTTAAACGTCTACGAAGGCGCAAGTCTGCGGTGAATTACAGCACTTCGTTCGGTTATCTCTTAATACACCATCGCACACATAGAGTTAGTAAACAACATGCATATTCACACAATTACACCAGCGTATAATACATTATTAGCTAATTAATGCGACAATTGTGTACATTATGTATTGGAATTGGATACTTCTTAATATGCGATTCGTTCGTATATGTACGGAATTGTAAAGAGGGCCAGTGTTAATTGGAAATTTGATTGATGACGAGAATCTCGAGTGCTATATGCTTCTTTTTTTTTGTCATTCAATTTCACATGTACACAACTTCCACCACGTCTATATATAATACCAATGTACATATTCATGAGCATAAATTTATGTTTGAACTAGCCATACAATGTCGTTAAAATGCAAAACAGCTATCGCGTCTAATTATCGAGTAATTGAACGTGATTACAGATGCATCTGTTGAACGTGTATCTTGATTGGATGGTCGATGGCGATGAACGTGACGGGAAAATTATGTGCGAGTGTTAAACGAAAGAGCTCAGGTTCAAATGAACTCGTCGCAAAACGAAATGAACAAGTGGAATATGAAACCAGTGTTGTATACAGGGTGTCTCAAATTTCGATTGAAAATAGGATGAAGGACGATGGTACATGGAAAATCGATTTCCAAAATGAAGAGATCAAGATACTTCGAAGTCGAAAAATAAAAAGTGTGAGTTGACGTCAGACGGCTAAAATCCAACGCTGAAAGTTCATTTTTCCTTCAACAACAAATTTTAAGAATATTGTTCAAGTTCAATTTTTTGAAAATTTTCAATTTCGAAATTTTCTAGCACATTTTCTTCCAATTTTTCACAAGTTTGAATTTTTTCAAAATTTCATTTTCTCAAAAGTTCTTTCAACTTGCAATTTTTTTCGCAGCTCGACAAATTCCAGTTCCAATTTGAAAAGATGAAGAAAATGTCATAGCAGGACTGTGTTGTCCCTTGCCAAGTCTCTGCCATACGGGTAAGAGGATCGGCAGCATACGAAGGTGCACGGGTTGATACGACGCGACGTGGCTCGGAAGAGAATAGCTCGTTCGAGTTATTTTGAAAAAAAAAATCATCACGTTACTTCCATAGGAAATTTTCTTCCCAGAAAGAAAAATTTATATTTATTAAATTTTCCAATCAGTATCGAAAACTTTTTCATGGAAATAATGCGATGAATTTGTTTTTTCGAAATGAAGCTCAAAGTTTGCTCTTTATGCTGAAAAATTTTGAATTTTTTTTAGTAGAATGAAAAAAATGACGAACAGCTTTGAATTATAGAATTTCACGAATTAGCCAAAATTCATGAAATGGGCAGCATTTTTGCCTATTTTATGATTTAAGCAAATTACATGAATTAGGCGTAACATATGCGTTCAACTAAAAAATTTTGTAACCTACCCCCGCCCTTAAACTGAAAAAATTGAAATGATAAAATTAATGCGATGATTACAGGAAAAATACTTATGTCAGGTAAGATTTATTTCAATTTTTTTTAGTAAGAAAAATTCCGGAAAAACGGTTGAATCTGAAAAAATTTTGTTGTCTTGAATTTTTCAATGTAGTTCTTATTTCAATATACTTAGATTTGCCCCAAAAATTTCCATCATTTCTTATCCTACTTTTGACATAAAATATTACAAAAAAAAAGTTCACAGGATCTTGAAAAAGAGAAACAAGTCGAAGAAGAAAATGAAAAAAAAGATTCCAAGGAGGTTACCCAAAGAACAACCGGAAAACGTGAGTGGGTAATTTATTGAGAAATTTGTGTCAAGTAACGCAGGGAGTCACCGAGTGCCTTTTTCGATTTTTGGCCTTTTAACAAAAACTGGCAATAGGTTAGAATATGTAGGTTATCTTAAAACCGCAACTCAAATTGAAAAAATTTAATTTTTTGCCAGTTAGAAAAACTGGTATTCTATATAACATCCAAATTACATTTATTTCAACTTTCCGGTTCATGTCCATTTTTTGCGCGATGTACTTAAATACTGAAATATTGCAGAAAAATATAAAATGCATGAGGGTCTAACCTTTTTTTTTTTTTTTCAAAATCTCTACCTTTTTACGTTAAGTATCAACTTGTGTTTTCGTCCACAGGTGCACCCAGGGGGAGGGGGCTCAGGGGACATAAGCCCTTCCCTTAAGCTTGGAAAAAATATGTTTCTAATGGCCAAAATGTGGAAAAAAAGCTTTTTTTGCTCTCTAAAAAATATCTTTCAAAAAAATTTCGCACTGGCTTCGCTCGGGCAGTATTTCAATCATTTTATTTCAAAAATAGATAATTTTTGACTGATTTTTCAGTCAAAAATCATAAATTCCTCAATATATTCCTCCTTTGCCAGAAAAAATTGATGATTTTTGACTGAAAGATCAGAAAAAATTGATGATTTTTGACTGAAAGATCAGTGAAAACTGACTAATTTGAAATTTGACCCCTCTTTCATGTTTTTTCTGAAATTCTGAGCCTCTCCCTTATTTAATTTCTGGGTGCGCCGTGCGCCCATGTCTTCGTCCAATTACTTAAGATACGTGAGGATTAATTCAATTGTGTAAAAATTGGTAAAATTTTACCAAAATGAACAAACATTTCTGGAATTCATTTAATCAAACTATTTAGTCCTTATGAGACCAAACTTAATCAAAGAGTTCAACATTCAAGAAACAGGAAGCTAAGGGAGATCATATTCCAAAACCAAGTTGAAATTTGAACACAGCGACCTCGAAAACATCACAAAAGACTACTAAAAATTTTCAAAATATTGACTCAAATTTGTTGTAGGTAAATATGCCGCGATGCTGAGGAGGTCTATTTCATAAAATTAATCAAAATTCGCACTCAGCATTTCCGAAAACATAACAAACGATATTACCAATTTTCTAGAAAATTTACAGCCTCTTAAAGAAGTAAGAGAAAACTTTTAGGTAATTTTACACCCTCAGTGTAAGAATCGCTCAGAAACTGTACCAGATTTCACGCCTCCATATTCCGACATCAAAGCAGAAACGCAACTTATGATAAAAAAAAAAAAATCCGCGAGTTCTAAAGCTCTAATGGACCGATTCTCAGATTTTTTTTTCATTTATAATTGACTGTATAATTTCAATTCTTCGTGATCCCCCCCCCCTCCTCCCTTCAAAAAAATCATGCTTAGTGAGAACATTTAGAAAAATAGAAAAACTGAATTGAAGACTTAATCAAAATGACAATTTAAGTAAGTAATTTTCAATCAAGTTTCTCTTTTTTTTTCAACATTCAAACACAATAGTTCGAGTACTTTGCGAACCACACTGTATACTGTCGCGTACAGCTACAGCCAAGAAAACTGCCATTATTGACCTCATCGTAATGTATTATTTACGGTTTTTTCCCCATATCCTGCTACCAAACGGAGTAAAATTTTCCATCGAATTGAAATCCAAACGTCGAGATACGATTATGGTGACATTTTTCAAATAGAGTCAATCTTTCGTTTATAGATCGAATACTATAGCGAGTACTTTCTATTATCGATATACATACTTTTTCTACAAAACGTGAGCGATGTTTGGTATTTACCGTAAAAAATGCCTTTCACGTGGAATTGATGAAATTGCTTTTTTCAATAAGGGCCTGCCTTTTGTACACGTGCACCGATATACCAACGTAGCTCAGTTATACGTTGGAAATTTTCAACGAGTTGATCAATTAATGAAAACTTCATAAAGGTATTTCGGATTAGTTATTTTGGTAACTTTTCAAATCAAAATTGAGATATTTAAAATGGCGAATTTTTTATACGAATGCATAACTTTTAATAGACCCAACGCGAATCGAATATTTTCGAGTGGAATTTTTTCAGTAAGGTCTGTGTGCTTTTCGATTTACTAATCTCGTTTAATTTTTTGGTATTTCTAGTTCGGCGAAAATTTGTAAATATTTCTCCGAAATTAACTCGGTAAAAAGGAGTATTTGCTTTGAATTTCTCGAGGATTTTTCATATAATACGTATACTCGCTTATAAAACGAATTCGGTGAAATTAAATTTCGTCCAAATATCTAATAACGTTTACTTTTTATTTACGAAATTACTCATTTTCCAATTTATCGCGTATAAAAAGAGAAAAGCAACGTCGGGCCGGATTTTTGCTCGCCTGGCGGTCCGTCGAGGGGGTACGAATTATCGGATCGCTTTGAAATTCAACCGTAGCTGGAATTTCGGTATTCGGTTTACGGAAGTGGATTCGAGAACGAGGTTTAGTTATATTTCCTCTTTTTCCTCATTCGTGTTTCTTCTTTTTGTACTGAAGCCTTAAATCTACATCGAGTTGAAACACATCGAATTTATTCTCCATTGAGTGAAAAGTATTCGAAACCCTGAATATCCCCTTCCTTGGAGATCCTGGTCAACATCGGTGAAATCCGTTTTATCGAACAAAATTAATTATTTAGCTGGTCAATGCATAAAAATTTGAAAAAGATTGTTTAAGACGCGCAAGGGCCGGAAATTTTTAGACATACGGTGGTCTCCGACCTGGTTAAGGGTTTGTTTTTGAAATTACACGGTTCGGGGTTGGTGGTATATTAAAAGAGGGTACGGGAGACGGGTGGGAAGAGGCAGGATTGAAAATCAGTCGCCTTACGTTTGCTTTTACCGCATTCGGCGTCGTTTTAATTGGCGTTAAAGTTTTGTTAAATCAGATTAACATCGAGTCGATTGTATCCGGAGGCGATGTGCGTGCGTGTTTTTTATGTCTCCGAGTTGCCAAATTTGTCGAAGCTCACGTGCTACGCCAAGGTTTCTACTTTTCCCTTTTGCAATGTAATAAAGGACGAAATCGGGACGACGTTGTTTTAATTAACGTGTAGAGATCGGTAAGATGGGAGATGAACGAAGGATTTAAAGATAGGTTTACGAAATTGGTATATCTTCGGATTGAAGTACCTTCACGTAGAGGGCATAGAAAACCCTTTAGAGCAATAATGTAATATCTTTAAAAAATTGAATATTTATTTATGGGAATTTATCAGCTAACATCTATATGTATCCTAAAATGTCACTACAAATTCTATTCAAATCTATAAAAAGAGAGTAAGTAAATTAATTTTTTTGTAAAAAGTTTCTACAAAAAATATTGAACTTTTTCAACAATTTTCAAGGGGTTTCGAAAAGAAAAGAAAGTTTCCAATCAATAGTAAAATTTTTAGAAGAGTTTCATTTTGAAAACATAAAATTTTTCAGGAACCTCGGAAGCTACAATAAAAACAGAAGGCTGGACAAAGTTGCACACATTGTACCATGGATGAATAGCTCGAAAAAATATACTGGAGCACGTTATTAATTTATTACTATTTTCAGGAAATGCAAACGTTCAATTTGGTGGAATGATCTGACAACCAGAATATTGTCAGTAAATTTTAGTAAATCACAGCAAAAAAAAAATTAATTTCCTATCGACTGGCATAAAAATTTCAATTTTCGTCCAATCATATATAACCATTTTTTATGAGCATTATGTTTTTTTATTCGTTTTCAGCATGTCGACTCTAAATTAAAGTTACTCAAAATTCAGATCGACAATATCAATTTTTTATTATGATTTTTAACAGAAAATTTCATCCTTTTTCCACCAATGAGATGCAATCTAAATGTCTAGAATAAATAATCGCACAACTACATTCTCATTTGAAAGTTAATTCATGTTTAGTGTTCCACTTTCAAAATATGAGATCTGGATTGTTTACATTCGTCTTTCATCAGGTATCAGGTGTTCTTATGTAAGTATGCAGTTGTAGTTTCAATTTTTATTAAAAAAATTATTTTAAATGCCGCAAATTCCAGAATTTGTCGATTTCTTCGGGGTAGAGAGAAAAAGACTTTTTCATGAAGAATGTTCTCTGCTGAAAGCAAAACATTTACTTGCAGCGATGAATTCATCAAAACAAAATGAATTACCAGCCATAAATTCCTATTGCTTACAATCTACAATCAGTGAAAATTCACATAAAATTGAAATTTTCATTGAAATTGTGGTATTTTCTTCATAGCAGCGTGATTATTTATGCTAGAAATTTCGTTTGTATCTCATTATAAAGAGCATGAAATTTTCTACTCAAAATCATATCGAATAAAAAAATTGGTGTTTTGTTGATCTTCTAGATTTTAAGTAATTTCACGTTACGTTTGACCAAAATTATCAATCCAAGTACTTACCTGAGATGATGGAAAAAAATTTCAAAAAAATTTGTGGTATACACTTTTTGCCTATCACTATTTTTCAGGGATGATAACTGAAATTATTTTGGTTTTTGGTTTTCAGTTATGGTACAAAATTTAGGCAAAAAAAATTGGTTATGGTTAACTTTTATTGTCAAATTCGTGATAATTGGTTATTAATTTTTGGTTATGGTTTTTCTGTTTCATTATTGGTTTTTGGTTATGGTTATTGGTTATTGGTTTTTTTCGTTTTTTTCGCCCTTTTGAGAGGTTAGAACAGTTTGAAGCAAAAAAAAAAAAGTGGTATGTCCAGTTTTCAATTTTCGATCCTTCTTTCCCTCCTAAAATCATCATCTGTCAATAATATATAGAACACATTATTACGTAAAAAAATCATTCATCACATGCAATGACACAATTTTGACAATTTTTTGAATTCTTTTACAAGAAAAACATTTTTTTTTTATTTTTAATTGACTCATGTATCGCTAAAATGTGTCAATAATGAAGGAAAACGTTTATTTTACTATTAGAAGTGAAAAAAAATTAACCAATAATTGAGCAAATTTTTAATTGGTTATTGGTTATTAGTTAAGTTAGAATTTTTTGATTTTTTTAACAGTTATGGTTTTGTTACGGTTTTTTCTCAAAAATTTGTTATTGGTTTTCGGTTTCTGGTTACAAAATTTCCCAAAAATACTTGGTTTTTTATTGGTTTATTGGTTACAGTTATTGGTTTCAGTTATCATCCCTGCTATTTTTTAAGGAGCTACGGTGATTCCAATTTCAATGAAATTGAAAAAAAATGAGTTTTTGACAAAATTTAAAATCACCGCAGCCCCATCAAAAATGATGATAGGCAAAAAGTGTATACCACAAATTCTTTTGCATTTTTTTTTCCATCATCTCAGGTTGAGATGCTTACTTAGATTGATAATTTCGGTCCGGAAGATGGTGATTCTTGTTGTTCGTTTCTGTGTTTACTCATTCGTTTATCTGTGGAGTTATTTCACTTTTACGTTTCTGTTCTTCAAGTTATAGTCTGTGATCTTGTGTTGAGAGTTTTTCCGTTATTATTACGTAATACTGTTCTGTCTGTGTTGCATCAAGCTATTTTTCTAGCGTTTTTCTCGATTATTTCCGAGAGTTAAATAATATTTAGTTGGAGTTCAATTCAATAAAGTTTACTGAGTACGGTGCGTAATTATTTTGTTCTATTTTCGTTGGTATTTCGGTACTTTTCCAAAGGAAATACTTGAATATTGAATTTGAAATATTAATTTCAGACATTTAATGTAGGTAGTTTAAGATTGGTTAAGTCATAAAGGAATATTCTTGTGATAATACTGATATTTTTCATTCAGTCATGACCTGTATTAATGACATTATAATGTGAAGAAAAATGTAGTGCAAGAATTTAGAAAGTGTTTTTCGCTTCGTTATAACTGAAGTTTCGATGGCAAGGCATAATTCACTAAAATAGATACAAAACCAACTTCCTGTTTAATTTTATCAACGAGTACTTCGACCTGTTCTGCATTCGAAACATCCAATGTTGGATGCTGCGATGTTGGTCACCGGAATTTTTTTCGTAAAATGCAAATTAAATTTATTTTTATAGTATTTCAATTATTTCTGTGAGCCTTCTGAAATTTTATCATTTCCTAATTTCTACAAATCTTTTCGTTGCTAAAAATGCTAAAATTGAAAAAATGATCACACTTCTTTATAAATATCGTTTTTGTCTTGCTATTTTGTTACCAAAATTGGAAAAAATATAATATGAATATTGCAATTTTCATTTCCGAATTGTTGATGCAGGTTAATTTTCAAGGTATTTATTTTCTCAACAGTCATGTTTTACGTTTATTAGTCTATTGAATAGCTAAGGAATAGAGTTATTTTCATCAAAAGCAGGCTTGGAAAATGAAAAAAATATGAAACTTTTTAAAAAATTGCGAGATGAGATACAATACTTAGCTAGTAGCTACTAAGAATAAGAAAATGTAGTGAGAATAATTCATGTGTTCAAAGACTTTTCTATTTTATTTAACAGCGAAAAGATTTGTAGGAAATTGAAATTTTGGTGGATTTTTATCCAACAATCAACACTCAAACAAAGTTCAAATATATGACCACAATAATATTTCAACTTTGAATTTGAAATAAGATTTCGATTTTCAATCCAAAACGGCTTACAAATAAAATTATTATTATATTTTGCATTTTACAAAAAAAAATTCCGGTGACCAACATCCAACATTGATAAGAAACGCGACCAGAAAAAAAAACCAAGTGCCCACGCATGCGCAGAGACACAATGATCCTTCGGTACGAGTTCCTATGATAGAGTTGTCCGCTGCCGCTGCGAGGGCCTATTTTAGAAACAGTGTTGCCAATGCAAATACTGCAGGTAAGTAAATTTTAGATTAACATCGAGTCAACCATGCCAGCGCTTTCTTGCGAAATAATATTACATCCTTGCAAGAGGGAAGGAAAAATATTCTCGATTATTCGAAGAAAATCAATCTGATATTTCAAGTAAGACAATCTTGAAAATTTCGCAGCAATCTGCAGAGCTAATACGTCCACCAACCAATGACCAGACATTCACTTAATCTTGATAATTTCTAACCTCACAAACGAGATGGATTTCCTTACAAAAACATGAACTTTACGAACCACCACATGCTTTCTCCTCCTTGAAAAGATCTTCAACACCACTTCACGATCCTTTTTTCAACTCTTCGTCTTCGGACATTGATTGAACACTACTCGATGCAAACGTACAACATCTGTCGAGATGGTATCGTTTCTGCACAAAAACTCGTATATAAGCGCATATCGCTCCTCTACCATACCCGAAGAATCCCGTCTGTTGATAAAAAATCTAATTGATGGTTACATTGATGTATGACCGTTGTTACATTTGTTCGCGGTGAACTTTTGCCACTACCAAAGGGGCAAGTTAGCCAACCCGGCGATAAAAAGAAATAAGACAGATTTATATAAATTAAAACATTCGAGTCGGTGGTTTCATTATACTGTGTAGCAGGAAGCGAAAAGCAAAAGATATGAAGACTCGACCTCGGCAACGCGTCGGAAAAGTTTACTTTTTCCGTTTTACACACTTTACGCCGACTGTTTACTTTTAATTATAAAACGAGTCGTCTTAAATTTCTTCTCAAGATTATACTCAGTTTCCAATGCGCGGCGCGCCGGGCCGCATAAAAAGTAAACTAGTTGAATCGAAAATTTTGTGCGTGGACCAGATAGCGAAGCGTTAATTAAATTTCTCTCTCTCGAATCGCTACGTATACGGGCGAACCTGCCCGTTGCATGTATATTCTTACACCGCACCCGTGCTTCTGTCTTTTTCCGCAATAAGTACTCGTATTTTGTTTATTATTACGCCGCGTTCGCCGCCGCCACCAAAGTGTTTTCCTCCCCCTCGACAGCCTCGAGCCGTGGACGTAAGCTACCGTTTCTCGCGACCTAATAAAATTATTAAGCCGATAATTTTTAATTAAAATGATGATTCGGGCGTGTAATAAGAAAATCACGCCGGAGCTGCATTGTTCACGAATGGCAAACAAGCTGAGCGTGAATTTTTCGCAATTTTTTACTCGTCCTTGGAGAGATTCCGAAGCAAGAGGATGTCTCGTTGGGGAATATTTAGTATTTACAGCGAATATCGTGGGTAGAGTTAATTAGAGGTTGTTTTTCATTTTTTTTCTCTATCAGAAGGATTGGTAGGCATTCCATTTGAGATCGATGACACGTGTGAAATTTTTTCTGTGTACTAGGCAGAGTGGTTCGCCGAGGGAAAGTCTACAAAAAAATCCGTTAATTTTTTCCGAGCTTTATGAAAGATGAAACGTATGCATACAAAGTTGGCCTGTTCTAGGATATTAAAGGAGGGTTCGATAGCGGTAGGTGGCCGAGAATAATTACTAATCTGAGGCGACTTGGTTGCTCTGAAGATGATTTTCCCAACTAATATCCACCAAAATTCCCAACTATTTTTCCTTTTTTCCCGAAACCCTGCCTAATTTACATAAAATTTTTCTACTTCTTGGAAACTTTCCAACGTGTCAAAATTTTAAAATTTTGAATTTAGTAATAAACATTGGTTTTGACTGAAAAAAAGCTATCCAATTTACAACATTTTAAATAATCTTACAAAGTTTGAATTTTTTAAATATAGTTCCCCTCCCCCCTCCCAAAAAACATACCCATTTCAAGAACAGAATCGATAAGTACGAAAAATGAAATTAACAAAACCAAAATCAGCAGTGGGGGGGTCGGAAGCTTTTTTGGATGTTGGTGCAGAATGAATAAAAAAAAACTCGGAAAACCAGAAGGATTTTGGTGGGGGGGGGGGGGCAAAGAGGAGCCATTTTTCGTTCTATCACCTTCAATAATTTATACACTTGAATGCGATTTTACACATGCCCGAGCGAAGCTTTGAAAAAATTGAATATTTAATGCCCAAAAAAAGCATTTTTTCCCCACTGTTTTAATGCTTCGAAAATTATTCTTCTCTGATGTAATTTAGGAAGAGAATGCAATGCACCACTTGCAACACACTTTCCGATGCCACTGAAGATATTTTAAGATTTTTTTAGCTGACAATTTTTACAATTTTTTTCCTATCTGTATACCCTTGCTTCCTCCCCGGGACAGACATATGTGTTATCCAATTCCAACAATTCCTGTTCAATGTGAAAACCTTTGATACATAATAGAGATAGGTAGGTAGGTAGTAGGTACTAGGTAGGTAGAGGTGCCTACTTAAAACTGATGAGGGTAAGAATCAAGGGTGAAACTTGGGCAAAAATTTTGGGAATGAAAAAAAATTTGTCAACCAATATTTCATTATTATTTTAAAAAAAAAGAAATTTGCTGACTCGTACCTATATTTCAAAAATGAAAATTTTCTGGCGAATTATATACCTACTAGAATATTGAGAATTCAGGTAAATTTACTTCTCCACTTTACAAACCAAAACTTGGGAAAAATTGGAAACTACAGAAAATGAGGCCCAACGAGATATGGATATATTGCACGATATAGAACAAGAATTCCTCCTTGCCCAAACCAGACAGCGCCTACTCGAAAATGCAAAAGTGCTAATGGAGGAGGAGGAGGAGATAGAGGCGGTTGTGGATGGGCTCCGACAGCAAGTTATGGGTGTCGAAGCGCAAATTGATTACGAACAGGCACTATTCAACTTTTTGCAACTTTGGGATGGCCTGGGGGTGCCCCTTCCGTCGTCACGCCCCTGTCCAAGTCTTGTACCCTCCCAAAAAGCTTCCTTTTCAGAGAAGAGAAGCAAAAATGAGTCTTTTTTCACACTGTTGCCTCAAATAGTTCATAACAATATAAATGTTTGAAAGTACATTTAATATTTTTGTGCTTATTTGAATCAAATTGAAAATTGAATTTATTACCTGAAAAAGAGTCAGTATTCGGTAATTGCAAAAATTAAGCAATTCTTTTTGCGGAACCATGTAACTTTTCTTTTTTTAAAACTTCCCGATGAAAAAATTTCAAATCTAATCATATCTCAAAAATGTCCCAATCTAATTTTATCAAATTACATCATCAATCCATATCTGAAAAAATTATGAAGGTTCAGATGCAGTTTGATATGATGTGATCAAATGACATCTAATTTGATCAAAGCATATCTAAAAAAAAAATCAGGTGTAATTAGATATAATTTGATTGGGACATTTTTGAGATAAAATTTGATCTAAATCAGATACGATTTGATCTAAAAAATTTTCATCGGGCAGCCAAAAGGTTCAACAATTTGGCCCAAACGGAACGAGGGAAAAATTATTTGAAAAATTAACGATAAAATAAGCAAAAAAAAAAAAAAAACACTTTTTTGATGATCGTCTTGTAATTGGATTTTTAAAAAAATTCAGGAAAAAATCAAAATTCCTTGACTCATCCAAGTTTTTTTTTTATAAATCAGACACCCTGATTCAAAAACAATCGATTGTAAAATTTGGAAAATCTTCGAAACCCCATTTTCTGGAAAATTGAACTATGTGACACCCTTTAAAATAATCGAGATAGTTCTATACCCTCTTACGAAGCCTTTTCAATTCAACACGACTTTCACACCACCCTGTATCAATTCACGTTACTTTTAAACAAATTAACACCTGTTTCGAAAAAAAAAGGAGGGAAAAAAACGCCACACGAAAAAAAAAAAACGCTCGCCAATGTCAACGCTCTGCGCGATGAAAACCGCAAACTTTTAAATATTTTCTCTTTCATCGTCGCCTTTCGAGCTTGTGTTGTGGTTTTTATGTGCAAATGTCAAATCAACACCGAAACTTTTTTTCCAACGGCAGCGAGACACTTGGCAAACATTTCGATTCCAATAAGCGCTTTTTAAAAAACGCTCAAAATCTTTAAAATTGTGCTCGCTCGGTCGTTCTTTTATTTTCGCCGTAATGAAAAATTTTCTCTGCTCCGAGTACCTATCTAACTTTTAAAAGCAAACAAAAAAGTGAAAATATTTCTCCGTGTTCTCCAACTTGGTAATGAATCAAGTTCAAAATTGGTACTCTTTTTTGCATACTTCGTTGTCCCTCCTCCTTCGCTGGTCGTCCTTCCGAGCCTTTACTTCTTATATACTAAATGGAAAACTTTACGTGTATTTTTCTTTTATTTTTTGCTTAGCTGCGAGGTAAAGTTCTATAAGATGAAACCTTTGCTCTTTGCAGTGATTTTTTTTCGCTCGTTGACTTTCTTCGGTGGAATTTTTGAATGCATATCAAACGAGAGGATTGAGATTGGAAAATTCCTTCCGGTTGGAAAATTGGAATTTTAAAGGATCGTATGAGTTGGCCGAATGAGAAGACGTTGAGATCATTTTTCTTGGCCATTTTCATTCCAGATCCCGGTAAATTAATAATTATTTCGAAAAATACATTTTTAGTCGCAAAATACGCCGGATTCTGGCTGGGGCGAAATCGAGTAAAAATTTAAATTACGAATCCCTCCACCGCTGCAGTTCGTTTACACGCTTAATGATAACTATCGCGGTTTTATTTATTCAAATGTCGAGCAATTTTTCTCGACTGCAACGTGCAGAAGACAGAGAGGAGGACGAGGGGCACGGCGCGCGGCGGAGCTGTTATTTTTAAAACACCGCATCTCTTTAAAACGAACCACCTTTAAATTTCCTTTTATGAGCTCGAATCGTAATAACATCTTGAAAAATATTTCGCCGAGTTTAAAAACCCGAAAAAAACGCAAAAAAAAGAGAACTGAAAAATTAACATACAAATGAATATTCATAAAGAGTGCTATAAAGAGATCGGAGAATATTTTTGAAATATAAAAAATTTCGACTTGGTCTTTTTACAACGCCGCTGCACAGAGTATAAAAGTCGTAATGTTTTTTACGTTTTTTCTCCTCTCTCCTACTTTTAAATACTCTCGTACATTGTCAGTGTAGTTATATGTGCTTGCGTTTTTTTTTTCGTTGCTCTTCCGCATAAAAGCCGAAATGCCAACGTTGAATAACAAATCACCTATCTAGGTTACCTTAATAATACCTTTAGTTTTTGGCTCTTTAGTACGTGTAGTGTACGTTGCCTGTTGGTTACTTTACCTTTAATTACATTAAACGGTAAAGTTTATGGCTGCGTTGTAATTAGATCTATTTTTATCGTCCGAACGACCGTTAATTTACCGACTTTGGGCTTTTATTATCCAAAGGTTTCGACGATGATGGCGGTGTCGGTAGGTTTCATTTGTACGATAGTTTGGAGGGAAGAGAGTCGTACCTTAATTTAAAATTTAGTATCTACGTTGAAAATCTGATATGAAAAAAGGTGACTCTTAAGATCAGAGTAGGTATTGATGATGTTTCCTACAATTTTTTCAAATTTTCCAAAATACTTATAGATGAAAACAGTGAAAGTTATAAATTGAACATCCTTCAACATTTAAATCGAAGTCTTCATACCTATAATATTAAAGCACTTTGGTAAACGCCCGAACATGTCATACCTAAATCAAAATAAGACTGGTTTGCGAATAGAAACCGCCCTAAATACACAAACAACAAGCGATGAAGGAACATCTGAGAAGCGAGAGGATAATAATAATCGCATTTTTTGAAAGGCTCTGGAGTGGTAAGGGGTCATTTTTTTTTTTGGCTTCTGGAGGAACGAGGAACCTGATCAAAATTTTTACACAATTTGATTTGTTTTAACAATTCTATCTCCACGAATTTTCATTCGATTTTTTTAAAAACTTGTCGCGTAGGTAGAGGTACTAGAAGGAACTCTGAATTTTTTTGTTAGATTCTTCCAACCCACTTTAATGGCTTTAAATTTGGCTATGAAAATTTCAAATTACCCTAGCGATTACGCAATTTTGGAACGGGCAGAAAATTTTTCGTATTTCCAAAATTTTTCAATGTATTTCACGTCTCTCTGAATTTTTTCAAATTTCATCAAAACGTAAAAGTTGATCAAAAATATTCAAAAACCGCAAAAAATTGATGAAAATGTGGTAATTTCAAGGGACAAGAATAATTACTTACGCCATTTTTTTTTCAATATTTTACTAATTTTCAGCATTCAAAAAAATCAGAAAAATCTTAAAAAGTGCAAACACATTGAAAAACTTGGAGAAAAAAACAAAAAACTTTATCCATGTCCCAAAATTGAGTCCTCTAAAGTAATTTGAAAATCTCGTAGTCAAAAAGGTAATCAAAGAAGCTGAAAGAATCTGAAAAAAATTCAGATTGCTCCTTTCTGGTTTCTAGTATATCTACAAACGTGCCAATTCGAAAAAAACTGTTGAAAAGTCGTGACGATCGAATACTTTTCTAGAAAAAATCACGTATTTTGGAGCCCCAGTTCTTCAGGAATGAAATAAAAAATCACTCATACGCTTAGAAATCATTTTCTACCGAGACAAATCGAATGATATACAATTTTGACCAGGTTCTAACCATAATAACTTCATAAATCAAAAGATCGGATGGGTAACTACAGTATGGAGGAAAAATCATGTCCGAATCATTGTCCTCTGGTTGATATTATGGTACCCTCATGGTACATTTTTGAAGTTCGAAATGAACTAGAGGAGCAAAAATTTTGACTTCTGAAATAATGTTAACCAGGATGATTGCCAATACTGATATCGAGACGTGTCAAGATAAACATGCAATAACTGTGTGTTATACTTCTGCTTACTCTCTAAACTTGAATCAGTCAAAATTCACTGATTAAAAAGACAAAAGTGTGCAACTGAAGAAATCAGTGAAAATTTTACCGATTCAATCAGTGAATTTTCATTTTTGAATCGGTAAAAATTGTAATTTACTGATCGAATCAGTAAAAATTTTAATTCACTGATTGAATCAGTAATTATTCACTGATTGAATTAGTAAATTTTAATTTTTACTGATTCATTTCAGTAGTTGAAAAAAAATTACTGATTCTAAAATGAAAATTCACTAATTGAATCAGTAATTTTTCACTGATTGACAGTCAAATTTCACTGATTAATAGTTGCACACTTTTCGCTGTTTAATCAGTGAATTTTCAGTTTTTTGACTGATTCAGATTTAGAGAGTAGTGATTTCGATATAGGAAGGAATTTTTTTCGGTATGCCATATCACCGCGTGGACAATATACTTCTGCTTAGTAATTTCGATATGGTAAGGAATTTTTTTCGGTATGCCATACCACCAAATTTTTATAAAGCAATATTGGTATAATACCAGTATTACATTTTTTTACTGGTACATTAACCTTATTGGTACCAACACAGATTAAAATCTAATCCAGGAGGCAAAAAAATCCTAGATTTTGGTACCTCATTTGAGTAATTTTAAAAATGCTATGTCAAGCTCTTATTCTACTCTCCTTGCAACTTTTGAATAAAAATCATACTAAAATCGAATTCATGATACTCAAGGAGAACAATTGTCTCTATACTTTCCCTTTCCCACAGCAAGACTTTGATGAATTTACTGCAAAAAGTAATAATTCTAACATTTCTTTTTCATTGATTTTTTGAATGGAAGGATAAAAAGAAGGATTTGGGCAAATTTGAAGAAAAAAATTGTTTTGAAAATGGAAAAAACCCGTCAATGAACAAGGCAAAGGTCAGACACAAATCGACCTAAGGTGAAAGAGGTGCAAACATTTTTTTAAATTGAATAATCCTTGGAAATAGGGATCACAAAAAATAAGATCCATTTGGTAACTTGAGAAATTTCATATGTATCATGATCTTTGCTATACCGTAAATCCCAAAATCATAGAATATTTACAAAAAATTTTAGCTTCCTCATCAGATTTCGCTTTGATGTGCAAAAACCGCAGAATGCGAATTTAAACGTAAGAATTATTTATTCATTATTTACTCAAGTAAGTGATCAAATGTTTTTTATAACTTCATCCAACATTTTGATTCAAGTGTTTATTTAAACATCAGTAGGTAGGTACCTACCATTTTTTAAAAAAAACAATATTTTTTTTTGAAAAAAATAATTCTTCATTTATATTAGGCAAATTTTTTGAAAATAAAAAAAAAAGAAGTGAAAAAGCAGAAGAAAGGTGTTTCTAACGGAAAAAATAACCGACTCTTCGATTTAGAAACCATTTTTTTAACACCTAGGTACTCGATTTGATGAAAACTAAAAAATCAAAATTTGGCCTAAAGCGAGAATGAAAATTTTTCGAAAAAAGACCTTTACAACGTAAATTTTTAGTTTTTATTTTTTGTGGGAAAATGAACCGACGTTTATCCGAACGTACCAATTAATAACTGCCAATCCAAATGTACGTGCAAAAAAGTGTATCCGAATTTCCGTCGCATCAGTCATAAAATTGAAAATCATAAGTAACACCATTTTTTTTTTATCACTTTTGTAAAAAGTCAAATTTTCGATTCATGACCTTTTTGAAATTTTGATGGAGTTACGACCAAAAAATTTTAAAATTTTAAGAATAATATGGAGTTAAGCCTTACACCAACATATCTTTTTTATAATTTTAAGAATTTGTTTGATGTTTGAGCTGAAATTTTGTGATTATCGGGCAAAGGACATCCCATTGTTACCATTTCAGCAAAAAAAAACAAAAAAAAAAACGGAAATTTCTAAATTTTGGAGTTACGACCTTTTAGCATTAAAGGAACGATATGCAGCAAAAAACGAAACATTTTGATTTGAAAAAATAATCATAATTTCATTATCGCGATTTTATTCATTTTTCCAATTCCGTTCCATTTCTTCCAAATCCCAGAAATTTTCCTTTGAAAATCATCAAATTTCCATTATCATAAATAACGTTAGATTATTTCAGAGTAGGCATGGCAGAAGTACAAAGAAAATAATATTCATTTTTTAAAAAAAATGTTCATTCAAAACTTGCTCCGAAATGATCCATCTCAACATGCACTTCATACAGACATTCATCATTCGAAATCTCGACAGTACACCTTCCTTAACACTTTCATCATTTCAGGGAAAGGAAAAAAACCCACCTACCAAGGAAAAAGGAACCGTTTCAGATTATACACACGGTTTCCAACGTTACACGTCTGCCTACGAAGATCGCTCAGTTATTACACGACTTTCGCATTTCAGCCAAAATTCACCCTCAAGGTAATAATTCCATTAACATTAAGAACAATGCAAGTTAGCTCTCGAAACAGGTATCTTTTACTCTCCGGTACATACACTGTCGACATATTTACGTGCGTATACGGTAATATACGAGTAGGTACCTTATTATCGTACACTTTGTATACGGTTGCTTACGCTTTCGAGCATTTCGGTATCGTTGCCTTCAGCTTAGCGAACCTATGTACCACTTCGTCTTAATCGTCGAGACAAAACGTCGTAATATGCTTACGAAGACGACGATGATGGGTTAGGTAATTTGTCTTTTTAACGCTGGCTTAACAATATACGGTTATTTAACGTATTAGCAGAACGTATATAAAATATCGTCAAAGTAACTGGCCTCCAGCAGCATTTGTGGATTCATTTTCATAGCTACCTATCTACCCAAGTAGATATAGACAGGGAAGGGTGGAGTTTTGGGCACCCCTTTTCGAAATGCCTACGTACAATATTTCAATAAGGATAACACGATTATTAAATTAAACCGTAAGTAATGAATGGTTGTTTTTGAACGAGATGAGCATCGTGCGTCGTCGACGTAATCGAAGCACCTGTTATTGAGACGTGTTTACTCGTCCAAATGGTAATTGGATTTATTGAACGTTTCAAATTTAATTGATATTCGGAGATGATCAAAAATTGAGACCATTTACCTGGTAAATATTCCAAATGAAAACACCGAGTTTCAGGAAGACTTGATTTATAAGTACATAAGTATATGCTCTCTGAATTTGAATCAGTTCAAATTCACTGATTAATAAGACAAAAGTGTGCAACTGAAGAAATCATTGAAAATTCACTAATTGAATCAGTAATTTTTCACTGATTGACAGTCAAATTTCACTGATAAGCAGTTGCACATTTTTCGTTGTTCGATCAGTGAATTTTCAGTTTTTTGACTGATTGAGATTTAGAGAGTGAACAAGAGGTAGATATATGTAGCTTGAAAATGGAGCTAAAGAAGTCGAATGGATTCTCTGACTAAGCAATTCAGCATACAACCAGTTTTTTCATACCTACTGAAATATCTAGGTAGGTACTTGAATAAGTATAACTATCCATATAACATCAACAAAATTACATCCTACAGGTGCCTACAGGGGGCAGCAGTGGTGCCACTGATGCAATGATAATCTAAGTTATTAGTAAGTAGGAAGGGCAATTGATATTTCAACAATATGTAAGTAAATATAAAGTGCTAGTCAATTCGAAATCATTATTTGTACAGATTAATCGTGCTTCTGACTAGTGAGTAGATAATTCCAACATAAAATAACGCTGATCGCGAGTGATTATACAGATGGGTATTCAAGGGTGTATTAACTTTGGGTTTGAAAAATTGAAATTATGTATAATACAGATAGTGATGTACAAATTCGCGAAAAATCTTTTTGCGAGAATATTCTCGAGAATATTCGCGAATATTCGCGCATATTCTCGCATATTCTCATGCAAGACTCATATAGGTACACCAATACCTCTAGCCTTCACCCAACTAAAAAAAAGTGATCAACAAGGACCAGAAAAATATGTAAAAACATATTTTTCTGTGAGCATTCCTATCGCTCATATCGGTGGTTTCTTTACGATTCAAAGAATTCTGAGTATTTTAAGCCCCATATGTTAGCGCATATTTTTGCATATTTTGGGTATAAACGCATATTTTAGTATAAGTATTTTGATCATTTTGCTCGTTTTCGTGTATATTTCACTCATTTTGTCTTTTTATTTACACTTTTCCCGTCATTACCAAGGACCGGATATGTATGAAAAAACGTATTTTCGTATGAGCATTCCCATCACGCATATCAATGGTTTCTTTACGATTCAAAAAATTCTCAGTATTTTGAGCCCCATATATTTTCGCATAGGTATTTTGGGTATACCATAAACGCATATTTTTACGTATTTTGTCATTTTTGACGCGTAATTGGCCATATTTTGACCATTTGAAATTCATTTTATCTGTTTTTTGCTCTTTTTTTTTCGTACTTACCACCCAAAATTTAATTTTTTAATTTTTTTCTGTCTGAGAAATGAAAAAGGCCTGTTGCAACTTTTTTTTTGAAAAAGTAAATACTTTTGATTTTGAATTAAAAATCGATTTTATCAATAAGAAATTACTAAAATAGTCAAAATTGCCTAAAATGAATAATATTTCAGCACTTTGAGTGATAATTTAACGACAAGATCAAAAAAAGCTATATATTTTTGCATATTTCACCCCTTTTTAGCGCATAAAATATGTACATATTTTGCGTTTTTTAGAACATACATACAATCCGGTCCTTGGTGATCAATGATCATAATGGAAAAAGTCTGCAAAAAGGTCGATAATATTGAATAAGTAACATTTTATAGAAGAAAATCAGACATCTGATGCAATAACAGTAATTACCTCGTCAATACCAGTATTTTGATATGCCACAAGCTATTTGAAATTTTTGGTTTCGAGAGAATATTCTCCTGAGCCTCGAGAATATTCGCGAATATTCGCGAATATTCTCAGATTCTGCGGGTGAGAATATTCTCCTTGACATCACTAAATACAGATTGAAATTATGGGGTGTGTTCACTTTGGATTCGAAATTGGTACAACCCAAATTGAAATTAGGTATATACATTCGTTCCTGACTGATTTGATCGATAATTTTTCCACCTTATTGAAATTAAATGGCTATTTCATAAGGAATCAAATGACAGGGACGACAAAGAAAATGCTAATACCAGCAATTTTTGAATTTAAATGAACGAATTTGCACATATTGATGATTTAAAATCGTGTAATACCAAGGACGTAATATAATATGGACTGATAATTCAAATCGAGAGTTTTGAGAAAGCGATTATGCGGGATTCTGTGATGGATTTAGTGCGCATGCGCGAGGTTTTGTGTTTATCAACATGATAATACAAAAATTTGTGTACGATCGACGACCATCAACGATTATCTTCAGGGGTGTTAACCAAAATCGAAAAAATAACGGTTACGGTTTAGCGGTTTCGGTTTTCAACTATTTTTTTTCGGTTACGGTTACGATTATGGTTACATTTTTTTACTCATTTCGGTTACGGTTAAAAATAACGGTTTCGGTTAATTTTTTCAAAAACTGTAAAAATAGACCAAATACTCAAAAAAATTGCCAAAATCTTTCCAGTCTCCAAAATTTGACCATTGGCGTTCAAAATTTTCAAAAAAAATCGTAAAGTGATGAATAAATTAAGACCTCAGACCTGATTCAGGGCAGATATTTTAATTTTTTCATTTCTTTTTCTATTCTTTATTGAAAAAGAATAGCTGAAAATCGCAAAATCAATTAACCGAAAACCGGAAAAATCATTTCGGTTACGGTTATGGTTACGGTTACATAATTTTAATTCATTTAGGTTACGGTTTACGGTTACAGTTTCATTTTTCCAAAATTTTGGTTACGGTTACGGTTAATCATACATTTATAGCGGTTAATTTTGGATTTCGGTTACGGTTTCGGTTTCGGTTAACACCCCTGATTATCTTCGACTGTTTTTCAAAGTATAAAATATCTTGAAAATATCTTCTATTATTAATAATGGATAAAGAAAACCAAAGACCAAAAAAACGCATCGAGGGAATTATGGAAAATGAAGTTGTGGAAGTATGCAATACAGTAAAGTAACTATAGAGATTACAAAAATTTGTTACGAGCTTGCGAGAATAGATGATTTTTTACTGCTTTCACTGCTTAGGAAAAAGAAATTAATGAAAGGCCACAACAAATGTTACCACTGTGGAAACAGTTCTGCTGAAGACTCTTATTTCCAGTGAAGTCTTCATGGAAACAAAAAAACGGGTCTATTTCTCTATTTTTTCATTTCCTCGAAAACTTTTTACTCTCAATTTTCAATGATGAATGATGTCAAAAAAACACTTCGTCACATTTATTGATTTATTTTGCGTTTATCACAGAGATTACTCGAAAATCATCGAAAATGAACAGAAATTTTGCGCATGCGCACCAGGGGGGTGAACAAAATCCCACATATATGCTCTGTCAAAACAACGCTTACTTTTTACATTGCATTATCAGTCCATATTATATTACGTCCTTGTGTAATACCTAATTTCAATTTGGGTTATACCAATTTCAAATCCAAAGTGAATACACCCCAAACCCCATGGATCATCAATAACTCAAACGCTAAACTTTCACCAAAATTTTTTGTTTAGTAAGCTTAATTTAATATACATTTATGATCACATAACATACGTACAAGTTTTTTAAACATGAATTGGATAGGTAACCATGTGCTGCTAGGCAATATTGGTCTAAGGTAAGGCAGATTGAGTGCAAAGGTATTTAAGGTGGAAGCTGCATAAAAATTAACCAACAACCCCAAACAGAGAAATGAGCAACCAAACAAAAAATTAATCGATTTTGATGTGGTTGCTCAAAAGTAGCAACTTGATGAGGGTAATCACTTTTTTATTACTTAGTTTTGAGATGAGTATTATGACTGCTCAGAGTTTTTCATTTCAGATTTGTATTTCATGAATAGATTTCTATCATTATTAGCTTCTCTTACTGTCTTACTAGATCATTGACAGAGTAAAAATATGTAAGTATTCTTTTTTCAAATTCATAATGAATCCGATTTTAAAAGATTTCTTCGCTCAAAAAACGCAACAATCTAGGCGTGCAAGAAAAACAGAATTGTTCTGCTTTTTTCTGCTGATAATTTCTGCACTTTTCTGCTGTTTTTTCTGATGGATTTTGCGGAATTCTCCTTTTTTCTGCTCCCGTTAAGCATTGCCAATCCGGAAACCCAGAGAACAATGCGCAATGCGCAACAGGGTGTCAAAATGGGCAAAAAATGAAAATGTCTGGTCTTATCCAAGCTTGTGCTATTTGTTCAATTGTTCAAAAAATGAACAAAAGTTCATTCATGTTCAATTCATGAACAAACACAAAAATGAACTGAATGAAACGAACAAACAAATTTTTGAAAAAGAACTGAACGTGAATGGTGAACAATCAAAAAAGAAAAAAGGAACGAACAAATTGAAAGAACAAGTTTTATGAAAAAGAACTGAATGGGAATGGCTGAAAAATGAAAAAGAAACGAACTAAATGAACGAACAAGGTTTACTAAAACATAAAACCAACTGAACATGAACTGCTGAAAAAAATATGAACGAACGTAGTTCCTGAAAATGAACTGAATGTGATGAGTGACAAACATTTCGAAAAAAATGTTCTGTTAAAATAAGGAAAAAATGTTGATACCTATTCTTATTTTTCTGTACAAATTTTAAAAAAATCCGTCAAAAACCAAAAAACAATCTTGATGAATGAACGACTATTCAAAAAATGAACTGAACGTGAACTAGACAAAATGAACGAACGAACGACAGAACTGAACAAAAAGTGAACAAAGGAGTGAGCTTTTCAAAACGAACTGAATGTGACCATATGAATGAATACTACAAGCTTGGGTTGCGTTCAGGATGGATTGTGTATACACAAAAATGACGTCATTTTTGTGTATAAACCAAGTATAAACATACAAAAAATTCAGAGGATGTGCGAATTCATTCCTTTCAAAAATGAAAATTTAAAAACTGATGGATAGCAAAGCACCCTTTTTGCCTTGAATTTACATTGAATGATTGCAGTTTTATTTTCTTTGCATGTTTTTATCATTATTTTTTCGGATCTAAATCTTCCAGGAACGAAAACAATCTGATTGGTTAATTTTTGTATACACCTAAAAATGACGTCATTTTTGTGTATACACAATCCATCCTGAACGCAACCCTGGTCTTTTCTGTTGATTTTTCTGCTTTTTTGCACGCCGGAATCGCGGCAACTTTTGCATCATTTTTTGAATCATAATCCTCTCAGAATTAGAGATTTTTGTCAGCGAGGATCATACCTCGTATTGATACTTCAAGAACCTCCATGACACCTTTTTTCTCCCATCTGTTCAAAAAATGAATGAAAAAAAAAGCTCAACAATAATTCGGGCTCGACGACTTGTCTCTTTGTCTCGACAAAATTCATCGTTACTTCATTTTTAAACGAGAATATTTCGCTCGAATACTTGGTGTGCCATCCTCAACCCAGTAGTCTTTTAAGCGTAGGTATACTTCAAAGAATAATATAAACAGGAGCTCTCGCAGATAACTCCATCACACATACCGCCTTGATTTCCTGCATAATAATACACCGAGTGTAGTGTAGGTACAGTGTACACACAACGTATATACTATAACATCTCCATACGTACATATATAATACACTTCTCAATTATACACTCACGTATACGCGTTCCACGAGTAAACATCGTGTCGAAAACTTCCGTTTGATCTACGGCCAAAATTTCGCATCTCGCAAATATTTCAGCGTTCGGATGATGCTACTTTCATCTACCCTGCTCAATCCGCTCGCTTCCGTTTTAATCCATTCCATTCCTTCCACGCATAACTCTATTTCGCAATGTATCGTTGAATGACCTCCTGCTTCGTCGCGCTGCCTACGTCGGCAAAAATATCGCTTTTAAATCACACGTTGAATTTAAAAAAAATTCGACTAAATAGATAATTTACGTACGTATTTAGGTATGTTGTTGTGATCATCGAAACGTTAGTCGTGGGAAGTTGTTTTTCTTTTTATAAAGCTCGCGAGTTCGTATATTCGTTCGCGTCGATCGATGTAAATATGTGCTATTAAAACGATCGGTTTACGTGGGTATATTTGATGTATCTATACTTGTTTTGGTAAATAAATACCTGATGAATTACCGGCAATCTTCGTAATGAAATTCGTCGACACTTAGAGATCTTTATAGAATTAGGAACATCGAGATTTTGTCAGCTTCGATGGTGACGAAAATCGGCTAGTTCAAAGAACATGTACCAAGCTCGTATTTTAGAACCAAAATTTTAGCTGTGAAAGTCCAATTTTTATAATTTTTAAATAAATTTTCAAAAATGTCCGAAACCGCCTATTAATTGACTATTTTTTTTTCAAAAATGCAGATTTTTGAAGCAAAAAAACAAATATTTATTCATTTCTCAAAATTGAATTCTGAAGTTGATTGAGATCATTTTTTGGGATAATCTGAAGTCTCCAGAAAAATATGACATTTTCCAGAAAATTGGAAACTAGGTATTATCATCTGGCGATGTGACAACGTTGTCACTTTGAACGATTTTCATTTTTTCAATTACCTGACCACGTTTCCCAAACTTTCAAAAAAAAATGCTTCTATCCACTGCAAGGTGTAAACATTTTGCAAGACAAAAAATGTATAAATTACAATACTTATTTGTTTTTTAATTACATATCATTAATTTTAGTGCCATCTTTACTCAGAAGTTTTCTAAAAAAATTACATTTACAAAAAAAATGAGAAACAGAAAGGAAATTAAAAGACGCTTCAAAAAAATTTTGCAGAGAGTTGAAAATATTCTCATTTTTCTAGTTATTTGTTCAAGACGTCCTATTTGTCATAATTCTCCAAAGAAATATCGCGATAACTCGTTGAAAATTACGAAACACATGGGCACACCCAAGGAGTGGGCTCAGGGAGCTTGAACCCCCCTCCCCCCTTAAACTAGGATAACAAATTTTTTCATTGCAAAAATACTAAAAAAAGTGCATTTTTTTGTTTTTCAAACAGTATTTTGCCAAAAAAAATTCGCCTTAACCATTTTCGAGTCAAAAATCACCGATTCCTCAATAAATTCCTATTTGTCAGAAAAAATTGATGATTTTTGACTGAAAGACCAGCGTAAAATCATTAATTTGAAATTTGACCCTTCCCCTGATTTTTCTCAAATTCTCAGCTCCTCCCTCTTAATTAATTACTGGGTGCGCCTATGACGAAACATATTTCAATAATTTTCATCTTATTAATTTTTTTCATCAGAAAGGACAATTGGTACAATATATCTGCAGAAAAACTGCACTCCAACAACAACTTTCAAGTAAGTAATTCATTACTAATTTTCTCTTTTGAAATAAAAAAAGAAGTCTACGTTCAGTAGATATCTTGAAATGGAAATCAAACCCTTGAAAATTTACACAAAAAATGAAAAAAACAGGCACTCAAACAAGTATTAATTGCAATCAGAATGAATATTCTAGAAAAAACAAATACTTAAAAGTAATCTGTTTTTTTGTTTCATCTTTTTTGTTTTTTTTTTCCAACAAGATCTCCAAGAATTTTAAGATGTGAAACATTGTTAAACCATTGTTTGTTTTTTTTAAAGAACATGACAATCGCGTACGTTTTTTAAAGCTCCCATTAATCACATATCTAGTTCTGTTTTGTTTACGAAATCTCGGAGGTCTTATTAAATGAAACGAACAATATGTACTCGAATAAACACAACAAAATAGATTTGTGATGCGTTCTGTAGAAAGGGACCTATCATGTATTTTTTTTTCTAATGTCGATTTTTCGGTTCTAGACTAACTAAAACGACGAAAATCGACACTAAAAAAAAAAAAAAAAATACATGATAGGTCCCTTTCTACAGAACGCATCACATTTGAAAAAATTACCTACAATCTTTGGAGAAATTCGTGTTTTTTCAATGGCTTTTACAAGAAATTTAATCGATAAAAATACAAAAAAAAATTCAAAACTGCGTGTATTGCCTTTTATTGCTCTAAGAATTGCTCCAAGCAAAAAAAAAAAAGAAATAAAATATGTCGATGAAAAAACCTCTTTTTTAAAGCCCTCGAGATGTGAAGTGGCTTTCAAACTTGACTTTTTCGGATCCTTTGATATATTTCCTATTTAAACTAAGAAAAAAATCTTGAAACCGCGTCAAAAGGATGGTTAAAGGAGTATCGAGCTATTTTACAATTTTTTCCACGAATCTTAATCAGCCTTATCAAAGGATTGCATCTAAGTGCAAGTCAAAAAAATACCAAATTTGGAATGCGAAGTACTTAAGAATAATTTTTGTTTGATCTAGTAGTCAAACTAAAGAGAAATGTAATCGATCAAGCATATGTGACCCTGCCATAAAGAAGGGACCTAGTGTAAAAAAAACTTGATGGGCCTTATTTTCACGTTTTTGGTCCAAATGACACCAAATTTGTACCAAATACATAAAAATTAAGACATCGATTTTTTTACCCAAGGTCCCTTCTTTACGGCAGGGGCACATAAATGTCCAAAATCTACAACTTCATTTGTTTTTGTTTTTTTTTTTTTTTTTACAAAATAGCACGCTCATAGGTGAAAGAATAAACCGTGGTCCGTAGGAAAAGAAAAAATTCAGCAAAAAAAAAGACCTCATATACCAGTCCAGTGCAACTTCCAGACTCCTGCGGGAGTGATATGGGCAATGGGCATCAGCAAGTAAATTCTTTTTTATTAGTTTTATTGTCAATGAACAATGGGCATTGGGCATACCAGTTAGATATCGAGGGCTTCGCTGGAAAACCTCAGTAGCTAAAATGTGAGCTTAAGGGTAAAATGAAGGAGAAAGAAAAGCCAATCTGCCAGAGTTTCAGAGTTGACCAAAATCCTTTGAAAATTGCAACTCTGAGTCAGCATTAATAGAGTTTTTTACAAAAAGACTCTGAGTCTTAAGAGAGTCTAATAAAGTCTTATTTCAAGTCTCTTTTTCCGACTCTTTTTTTTCAAAACTTTTGGACGTAGAAAAGCAAATTAGTGAGAAAAAAGACTCGGAGTGTCATTTTGAATAGACTTCCGAGTCTTCGAGTCTGTTCCAGAGCTCACTCTCATCAGCCCTGCAAATAATTGAGGCAAATGCCTCGTCAAGAGTAACCGATAATTTTTCTGGAATAGCAACAACAACTCGAATAATTCTATTTCCCATACTCATCAAAAAATTTTGACAAAATCAAAAAAAAATTTCCCGATGCACCCAAATCTACCAATCTGATATCAGAACCCCCATTTTTCAAGCCAGTATTCACAACCAATACACAGTACGAACCCAAACGCTCAATAAATTCTTCATCCACCTTTCCAATTCCTCGCCACCTCCATCTGTTTTTGGCACACGGAGCCAAAAAAATCGCGAACCATTTGAGCCAACAAACCGAGTTATTTCCAAGGGCCAATTTTTTCGCCATCAATCTTCTTCGCAGCACATCATTTAAGGCGCCACACTTGCATTACACACGAGTATATCATCGTCTCTCATCTTGGGAAGTTAATATTCGGCCGTCAAAGCGTACGCCAGAGAGGTAACCAGGGCGCAAATATTTAGCACTGCGTCGCGTCGAATTCTGCCAAACAGACCGCAAATATTTCAACGTATCTGCCTTCTTCACCGATACACACGCTAATAATATAAAATTATCATATCACACAGATCGACGCGTTCGCGATGCGTAAATATCTCCATCCATTTAGACGCAACGAGGAAGAGACCTCCGGCCCTGATACCCCGGTAAACAGCACAGTATCGAAAAAGCATTCGAGTGAATTATGATATTTTCCGTATAATTATACGTATAACATTATTCATCATACCGCAGATAGGCGCAGACCCTTCGGATCACCTCTCTGTCTATAGTCTCACTTCCAAGTACCCTTACCCTCGTGAATAGTTTATGCGTATATCGCGATACTCGTAGAACATAAATAAGTGTAAAATAATATATAGGTTTACGTAGTGCAGTATACGTACATTATCGTACTGTCTAACTCGACTAAACGGCACGTTAATAGCTTTTGAGAAAGAAAAGTTCGCTCGTTAAATACATAACTCTCCCTTCGCCCATTTCCTCATCGTCTGGTTGTAGCGTCGCGTCGGCAAATTATCACAATAAGGGATACGTTAACCTTTGACATATTATTTACTAGGATAAAAATAACAACAACAACCGAATGACCGAGGACGAGAACGATCCAGGCGAGAATTCATTCATACCGAAATAGGTACCCGTGGTTCATATTTTTGCAACGAAGTATGACCAGTAACTCGTACATTCTTTGGGCAATGAGCCATGACAAAAATGTTACCGGATGATTTATACGTTTACGTAGACGTAATAGTACATCGAGTACCTACATAGTACGTACAAATACCGAGAAAAATCCAATATTTGCAGCGAACGTGGGAAGAAATACCGAAACAGACCTGAGGAGGGAGGTCACAGGAATGTTCAACGAGAATTTGAACGAGATGTGGTCTATTTGGAGGGTTGTGGCGCCAATATGGCAGATGGATATGTTGCCAGGTACCTGTTGGAAGAATAAAGGTCCGACTTACTCTCTAAATCTGAATCAGTCAAAAAACTGAAAATTCACTGATTAAACAGCGAAAAGTGTGCAACTATTAATCAGTGAAATTTGACTGTCAATCAGTGAAAAATCACTGATTCAAATAGTGAATTTTCATTTTTGAATCAGTAATCTTTTTTTAACTACTGAAATGAATCAGTGAAAATTAAAATTTACTAATTCAATCAGTGAATAATTACTGATTGAATCAGTGATTAATTACCGATTCAATCAGTAAATTAAAATTTTTACTGATGCGATCAGTAAATTAAAATTTTTACCGATTTAAAAATGAAAATTCACTGATTAAATCGGTAAAATTTTCACTGATTTCTTCAGTTGCACACTTTTGTCTTATTAATCAGTGAATTTTGACTGATTCAAGTTTAGAGAGTACTCTCTTAATTTGAATCAGTCAAAAATGCCTGAAATGACTGGATAAAAAAGTGAAAATCAAGTCACTGATAATCAGTCAAATTCCACTGATTTCCCAGTTAATCAGCGTCATTTTACTGCCAATCAGTGAAAAATTACCGATTCAAATAGTGGATTTTGACTGTTAAATCAGTGAAAATTAGTTGACTGATTGAAATCATTAAAAATTTACTGATTCAAATCAGTGGATTTTCATTATTGAAACAGTGAAAAAAAATTCACTGATTGAATCAGTAATTAATTAACGATTGAATCTGTGAAATTTTATATTTACTGATTTAGTAGTGAAATTTCACTGACTGAATCGTACTTTTTTTTACTAATTCCTACAGTGACTTAATTGATTTTGTCGATTTTAATCAGTCATTTTTGACTGAATCAAATTAAGAGAGTAGGTGATTAATGGTAAGAATTTATGCAATTTGATAAAATCAGATTGGGACATTTTTGAGATATAATTTCCATATCGTCAGGGGCACAACTGATAAACAGAAAAATAACCTCGAGTGGAAATTTTTTTTGGAAGTAAGTAATTTTTAAAATTTACCTACAGAGTGTTGAATTGAAACCCCAGACATCCACCAGCGAAAAATTTCTCTCATGGTAATTTTTGTTGAAATTTGAATTTAAAAAATAGTCTAAAAAAATTAAATAATGGAAAAACAGGACGTTTTTCAATCATTCCATCGATTTTTTTTTAAGGAAAGAAGGACAAATTTTTCCTTTTCACGTTTTTACACACTTACAATCAAAATGTAACAAATAGAATGCGAGGGGAAAAAACTGGATTTTCCCGCTTTGCGTTTAGATTTCAATTCAACACCCTGTGTTTTTTAAATTTAAATAAGTAATTTTTTGGCATTGAAATCATTGAATGCCTCCATCAGCATATTTTCTAAATTGTTTATGCTGATGGGGTCCGAAAAAAAAAATTTGGCAAGACATGAAAGAAGTCCTAGTTGCCACCTCTGTGGCTTGGATATAGAAACCTCCCTAAGGCGACAAAAAATCGTTTCTGAGTTGCAGTTTCCCCCTCTTAATTCCACTCCTTCTAAAAGGCTCAAAATCAGTGCCAGCTCAAAAACCAATTTTTGAACTCTAAAGGTGCGGTTTCTGTGTCCAGGTTCACATGTGTTTCACCAGTAAGCGGAGAATAATTTTTTCTGGAAAAATCATAATTTGATGTGACTAATAGAAAGATAGATAGTTCATGTGTAGATAAACAAAAAATATATACTGTATGCCTAATTAGTACTTTGAAAGAGTACCTAATAAAAAATTGCCAAAATAAGAAATGTCACAATGTGAGGATGATAGAAGGGGTTTGATTTCAAATTGGTAGGCAAGGATATGGAATAAATTGAACTGAAGGTACATAGAATGTACAAATCTGCTTAAATTAAGTAAAGATAGTAAGTAGTAAGTATTTTTTTCTTCTTTTTTTTCTGAAAAAATGTAGTTTTATTGACAAGCTAGGCGATATTTTCGAGCATGCAGTTAGATTTCTAGAATAAATGTTGGCTAGTTTTGAAAAACGTTTCCGTTTAGATGAAATGTACCTTATGTTTTAGGAGCTATTCTGGACTTGCGTTGTCGTAATTTCGATTTACTTAATTGATGATTTCTTTGAAGCAAAGAAATAAACAGAAATTCTTCCGAAGTCGTACTCTAAGGTAGATTTTCCGATGGATTGTGTAGAACAGTTTACAAACTTGGATGATGCCCGCAGCTCATTTTGAAAAAAATGGCTCAAAAATGTTTCACCTGTTTATCGAAGGATTCCCATAGATACTCGACTGCTTCGCAATGAGTGCAAAAGTTATCTCACAAGGGAGCTACCCGAGGTGGTCAAAAAATTCATAAATTGCGCACGAATTATCGCGATTATCAAGTCATCAAAAATTCATTCAAAATTTAAAATTTCCTTACTTAGAATACATATTAAAATCGTATTACCGCCCTCACAACCTCCATCAGCTGGATTTCTTCAAAATCCCAGCTTCGTCGATGGAATTATACAATCAATTCCACAAACAGCGAAAACAATTCGATAAATGAAGTAATAAATGTAGTTGAAGCAATAGAAGTGACTATAGATTCAAAAGCGGTGTACTGTGTAATGGTTCCCGGCTTTTTCCTCGAATCCTTTTCCCGGAGTAGAAAGACCCCCCAAATGATCCTATTTACTCTAATAACTATTTACCCGAATAGGTAAGTACGTTTTTTCCGAATGCATTAAAACCCGAATTAATCCGAAAAAATATACCTATGACTAAATCTACACGAATGGGCTTCAGGCACAAAATTGAAAATACACTGCGAACGACTAAATCTTTCTTTCAAGTTCGAAATTTATTCTCAATTATTCTTTTCAACTACAAAATTTCCTACGATTTTTTCCTAACAGCGTTTTTTTTTCAACGTCTATTTTTCAAGTTCAAAATTTTCCCACAATTTTTTTCAGATTTTCATAAAATTAAAGCATTTTTTATAAGAATAGTATAAGTCAGGAAAATGAAAAAATACAAATCGTATAAGTCAAAAAACTGTATTTATGTATAAGAAAAGGGACTTGATTGTTTTTTTAAAAAGTTGCACCCAAGTCTTTTCTCTCATATACAGTTTTTCGACTTATAGGTACTAAATATTTGTATCTTTCAATATCTACTGCTTGTATAAAAAATACATCAATTTTTCCTCAATTTTTGTTCCAGGATTTTAAAATTTTTCAAATTTATTTTGTCAATTTCTCAAGTTAGTTTGAAATTTTTTCATCAAATTTTTTCAACATAAAATTACCCTGCCAATGACTGAATCCTCAAAGTTAGAATATTTTTTTCCGAGTATTTTTTCTTTCAGCAAAACAGAAGTGAAGTGATTTCAGATGGAAACTTGGGGAAAAAAGATTTAAACTTGAAGGATTCATTGGTTCAAATTCAAACTAACTTGGGAAATTGACAAAATAAATTTGAAAAAAATTTAGGGAAAATTTTGAACTTGAAAAATAGACGAAAACCCCGCTATTTGGAAAAAAATGTACACCTCGACGAAAAATTTTGAAGTTTGAGAAAATTATCGAGGAAAAACTTCAAACTTGAAAAAAACAATAAGCAGATTTGAAAAAATAAAAATAAAAAATTGCTCATCAACCATGAAGAGTTGCGGAAATTGAAAGATTCTGTCGTTCGCAGTGCGTATTTTCAATTTCGTGCCTGAAGCTCATTCGTGTAGATTTAGTCATAGGTCAAATTTCTCTGCCTCAGAGGCACAAAAATACTCAGAATCGAAGGCATTGAGTTATCACATCACATGTAAAACATCGCCAGAATCAGCAAATTGTATTTCGTCTGTGTAGAGTTGGCGTGGTAAAAATATATCGATTTTTCGATATAATATATCGAATTGTAATTTTCCATATCAATTATATCGATATTTTGTTATATCGATAATTTTTCACCACTAGCTACCATTAAATCACGTCAAGTTAATTAAAAAAAAAAAAAAACACGAAACTACTGGTATAGTTACTTAATTCATTCAAAGTACACCCAACATCGTAAAACCCACCTACTACAAATCTTCACTTCACCTCGTCCAGCCAACGCGGAAAAATACTTCGTAAAACTTTCTCTCGCAATCCGTCATTCCTTCGTTATTCCAAACAGACGGAGAAAAACCGGGAAAATGAAGATGAACTAAGAAAAAAAAAATGAAAACTATCCCTAAATATCGCCATTCTACACGGCTTAATCCGAAGAGAATTATTTCCTAAGAATATTCGTTTTTCGATATAAATATTAAATTTAAAAATTCGTCAGTGTTTATTAAATATCACGCCTTAGACGTTGATAAATCGACTGCTTACTCATTCAATAAATACCCCAGGTGGTGTTATAAGAAATGACATCTGCGTTCAATAGAGTATCCCATTTCTTTCTCTTTTTTTTTTTCACTTCGAATACGAAGGATATTCGCGAGTTCGAGTCAAGGCCGTTGTTGTAATACGACCGAATTTACTTAGTGAAGATGGAGACGGTAAATATGATATAGTTTGTGAAGAAGATCGGTTTTCTTTATTCTAATCAATTACAATATTGTATTAAATTAGAGATCTTAATTTCAATTATATCTTCAAATATGATTGTTTTGAGAATCGAACAAAACAGAAATGTGTTCAACTTACATCTTGAATAATGACACGAACTGATCATTACATCAGAAGAAATGTTTCAAAAAATTAAGATGAATTGAAGGTATTTCACTTAGGCAACTCTAACCGAACTCATAATGTCATAAACATGGCTAGATTCGAAGAACGCCCCGACCAGGCATCCATTTACCAATTCGAAGATAATAGAGCAAAGTCTCATTGAAAATCATCTAATTACGCCTGACGTGCTGAACTGGAGGACAATAAGACATCTGAAATCAATTTCCGTTTCTCGTTAAAATTAATGTACTATCGAGAAATAGAAACTGGATCTTACGATCTTAGGCATCTTTCCCTATAACCAAGTTTCAGTAAGTAGATTCAACAATTTACTTATTCAAACAAACGAAGTGTTCAATTAATTTTTTTTTTCGCACGTCTTAATTACAAATTTGAAGGAATTTAATGGGAAATTATCAAAAAAAGAATTGTAAACAAAATTTCTAATGAGATGGCAAACTCGAGAAACTTGAACTCGATCACTAAACTGATCAAGGCTAAAAAAATGTCGGTTTCGATATAGGATCACTCAAAAAATGTTCACCCCCCTCTCCTATCCAAATTACACAACAATTTATGTTGAAAATTAAATATTTTTCATCTCCGAAAGAAGGCATCGAAAAATTTTGTATTTTTGACAGATTGCAGATACCAAGATGTACTTATTAAAGATTTAAAGACGTATTATCTAAGAATTTTTAAATAAATTTTCCGGTTTCTTCCTTATCTTTTTTTCGCGGTTCAAAAATTTTTCAAAAAAGTGGAAAGAGAGAGAGGGGGAGTCATACTAAAATTTCTCACCTCCAAAATTTCGTTACCTATTCAAGTATATGCATTTTTTGAGAGGAGGGGATGAAAATGGGCGCAAAACAAAATTTCAAGGCGAAAAATGTCCATGGCTTCTTCATCTCACTGGTTTTTTTTTGGGGCAAATTTCTGAAATTTTCAAGGGAACTCACGAGAAATTCCGGAAATTTTTTCGAAAAACTTGCGTTTTTATATCAATATCGACATTCAAGTGATTTTTTTTTGCCAATTGGTTCAGGAGCTGATTTCACAATCTTGCCCAAAAAGCCTTTTCAATTTCATCTATTTTTTACTTTTTTTCAATTTTGAAATTGGGCTATCTAGATATACTCGTACGTTCATTTTGCAAAATAGCTGCTCCTAAAAACTAATTTGACCTTAAATTTAAAAATTATTAAGTACTTAGTCGGTTTTATTAAAATTTTGAAAAATGGCAATTTTCTGCCGACTCCAATTCTTTCTATTACCACCCCCCTCCCCCCCAAAAAAATCAAAATCAAAAAAACTTTTTTTTCCCTAGAATTTCTGCTAGAATATTTTTTTCAATAGGGCAAAATTTCAGAAAACAGAGGAGAAGACCCATCACCACTAACACGCTGTTTCTGTCCCCAAATTCTCAAGAATTTTCCAATAGATATGTACGAAAAAAAAGACGATGTGAGACACTTCGACACCTTATAAAATAATGATCAAAATGAAAATAGTACTATATACATCATCATCATCAACATTAATATGATGCATCATTAGAGCAACTGTCGAATTAAAATGGAAGATAGTTCGCCACCTGAATACAAGATTTCATCGCCGAAGACTAATAAACGAGCGAGATAGGGAAAAAACTTCATATACGCCAACGACCGCGAAAAGCGTGGGATTAGAAATGGAGTTCCCCACTTCCTCGACACTCTATCGTACATATTTGTTTACACACATCCTAAATTGCACAAGGCGCGGAAGGCGGATTAACGAGCCGAATAAATTAATCCGCGATGAGAATATTATTCCGCGTTTCATCAATTTTATCGTCGTCTATATGTAATTTACCGAGTTGTTAAATGTGTTAAAAAATCCACTACGATAACGATATTTCAACTCAGATTAGCTGTTTCGAAATGAATTAATTTTAAAGCCAAAATGATACAAGGCAAAAGATGTTATTAATTTATATTTATGAGACGATCGAAACATATTGAACACCGAACCGCAGGTACCTACATATTATATAGATAAAACCGAAAACGATTAAATTTGCGAATTTAACATTCCAATTCCATCACAAATTAGGTAAGTGATCTTTTTAAAAATGAGTTTTCTTTTCTTTTTCGTGTTTTACACCCGGATTTGAAATTTTCTCACACTCTTATACCTCAAAAAAGCATATTTGATTAAATCTCAGTTTCATAACATTCGGATCATATACACACCACCAGAAGACCAGAACAGAAAACACAAAACCAATCCAAAAAATGTAGCGTAGTTGCAAATCATTTTTTCTTCTTTTTTTTAGATTTATTTATAATATGTGGGTATGCAATTGGAAATTAAAATCAGAAACTTCGTCCCACGAAATTTGAATTTGAAACTTATGAAAACCAGTTCGATAAGAATTAGATATTTCACAGAAAAAAAGGGACAGACTCGCCTTTTGTTTAGGCTAGACACAAAGAAAGCTAGTTCTGAAAAAATACAAGCAAGCTACCAACGAATCAATTAACTAAATTTAAAAAGCAATCGCGTGAAGTAGGCATTAGGTACATGTACTTACGACCAAAAGTCGAAACGAACTTCTCACCTGAAACAAAAAAATATGTTTTTGATTAAAACTTAGATCGTTGTCATCAAGTAATGATAATTACATTTCAAATAAATTTCATGTTAGAAAAAGAAAATTAAAATTAACTAAAAACACAAACAAACATTCAATTTTTAAATTTAAAATTGAATATTAAAGATATAGGAAGTTACCATAAGGGGATACACAGATTTACCTACTCGCAACGTTTTCTCAAATTTATAATACCTAGATCCCGGAAACCAGATCATGAGTAAATAATTGTTTGATTTTTTTTTTAAATCGAAAAAAAAACATGAGGAGTATTGAATAGATCATGACCATGACTTGAATGTGTCAACAGTTCATCGTCATTTCACTGAAACAAAACATATTCTTGTAGAGAACTCATTCATGGGGTCGAGGTGCATTGGCTGTTTTGAATGCTAAAAATATCAAGTCCAAAAAATTTCTTTGCGGCTGTCGAGTTATCAAAATTTTTCTGGAAGTTTTCTAAACTTCTGCCAATGGAATTATTTTTTTCATCTTCATAATTAAAATCCTGAATTTGGTTTCTAAAAGTTTTCAAGATCCCAAAAGAATTTCTAAATATTCTCATTTGGCCCTATTAGAAATTCGGAATTTTCAAAAATTTAGTCAAAAGAACTTGAATTTTTTTAGTTTTTAAATTTTTTATAAAAATGTTTCCAATTTTAAACAAAACGGTAAATTTTGAACAAAAAATTGAAGGGAGTTTTCTTCTCCTCCCTTATCCAAAAAATGAAGTTAACCATAATCTTCATAATCATAAAGGTACTCGTTATACAACGTTTTTCACAATTTAAAGATTTTTTTAGTAGGGACTGGAGGGGGTGAGGTGAAATTTGGCCAACATTTTTTCTAAATGAAAAAGTGGCAACTTTTGGTTTTTGGCCTTGGGCTCAAATGATGAAAAGTTGGAGAAAATCAATCCCTGGAGATGATGCCCAAAAGTTTCGGGTACTTACTCAAATTGTGTTGTGTTAATTTCAAAAAAACAAATGAAGAGAGTGCAGGGAGGCAGGGACAAAAAAGGCAAATGAGTAACTGTACTTGGACCCGGTAAAATCTTTCAACTGCCCTTTTTTTTTTTCAATATAATTTTCTCAAGATTTTTAATCTTGATTTTTTTCAATTTTATTGCGTTTGAACTCCTTTTAACTGATGATTAAGTTGAATGAAATTTTGAAAAACAACGATATATTTTTTTCTGAAAAATTCATAGTTGGAATTTTTTTAATTTAAAATTTTCATGTTTAAAAAAATACAAATTTTTTCCATAGCGTATGGAGAAAAATTTTCGGCTTGGAGAAATTTTCAGAAAATATACCTTAAAATCAATTTAAAGGCATCAAACTAAAATTTTATCAATTTACATTTTCTCAACATTTTTCAATCTCGATTTCTTAAAAATTTGTGCATACTTTTTGAGAAAAGGATTTTTTAAATTTTATACTTGGATTAATTCAGGGTGTCCACTGTCCACTATATCTCAGAAATAATTTTCCCTGACTTTCCAGGTTTTCCAGGCCAATTTTTAGAAATTTTCCAGACCTTGTAAATATGTTATTCCTGAAGGATGGAGGAGGAGGCGATTTTTTCGTGAGTCCAATAATTTTTTTTTTCAAAAATTATATCCTTTAACGAGATTATTCGATGTTCCAAGAACATCTTGAATTCAGTTTTGAAAATTTTTTTGACGCCACCTCCCTCCCTCCTTTCTCGCAATTCGGTACAAAATTCTGAGACCTTGATTTTATAACCGAAAAAGTTTCAAATGAAAAGCAATCTCGAAATTCAAAACTGTAATTCTCTTCACAATCCAATTCCTCCTATCCCAAAAAAGTATCTCAAATTTATATATTCCAATAAAGACTTTATTTTCAGCTTGGAAAAATAAATAATAGATTGATAATTAAATATATTGATGAAAAAAAAAATAATTAGCTGAGCCCGAGCAAAATGAGGGCAAAATTTTTATGCAAAAGAAGACTTTCAAAAGTTTAAAATTCATTACTCCACGTCCTAGTTAATAAGTTTTCCAAAATGTGACCAGAATATACAAATTCTTTTATGTTTCCTTTTCTACTTTTCAAAATCGTGATCGGGGTCATTATGGTGCTCCGTTTTCATTACATTTCATCAAAAAAGTACAAGTTCAAAATATCCCCGAGCGTGACGATTAATTTTTTTTGAAAATTTTACAATTTAATAGACAAGAACATGCGTTAAATTTTTTTTTCTATAATTATAATGAACAAAAAATAATCATGAATATAATTAGGCAAAACAACTTTGCCCGAGCGGAGCGAGGGAAAAATTTTCTGAAAAAATTTCAGTAAAACGAGTCCAGAAACTTCAGAAAATTGATTTTTTTCTGGATTTTTACAAAATTCCAGCAAAAATGCCGAAAATTTCAAAATTCCCTGACTTCCCGGTTTTCCAGAGAATGGACACCCTGTAATTTCAGAATTGAACACAACTTCGGAGAAAAAAATCGAGCTTACGTTAGATCGTCAAAACCCCATTTTTGGCAAAAATAATCTAGAGCCAATAAAATCATCTAGTTTTCGTTTTTGTATTCATCTCGTACGTTTTCACCCCAGGTACAATGTATATCGAGCAATGGTAAACTCGAGCCACAAAAAGCGCAGGGCAAAAGGGGAAAAACACCATATCCACGATCTCGCCATCCAAACAATTACACCAATACAGCACATATCAGATCCACCTAACTATCGTATGTAAAACCCCCCTCATCGACCTTATCTCTGGAACCTCGCATTTATATACGATGCAGGCCATAAACCCGATGAAAATCTGCGCTCCGTTTCGTACGAGATCTTTAATGAAAATTTTTAATACTTGGCGCAAGCAGGTACCTTTTAAAAAGAGCTCCGGAGCGACGAGGCGTCGGCGGTTAAAAAGCTCAAATAAAACGTCGTTTCTCTTAAGCTACTATACTAATATACCTACGTTGGGATAATACGTAAACGTATATTTGGCATCCAACGCTAATAATTTTTACATTTATATTAAAATAAGAGAGAGAGAGGGCCTATTTTCGTATTCGTATATAGACGACAAACATCCAACGAAATTGAAACGATTAAAATTATAGTACCTGCGAGTTGGGTAGACTAACTATACGTTTCTATTCTACATATGGTCTACGGTACCCTTTTCCCTCCCCCTTCATAACCTCCCGTAACAAATCCTCGATTCAGGCTCCGTCTCATTCTTCGGCTTATTCTCTTATTTTTCGGCTCGTACGATACCATCAAATAGGCAATTTTCATTCGAACCTCGGAATAATTTAGTTTGCAGTATAGGCGGCCATTTTACTGGAACGAGGCAGAAGGGAAAAAATCCGCAGTCTTTCGTCATTAAAAGCATAGCCAAGGTATTCGTTCGAGTCTTGGGCTTGGTTTTATTACCGCGCATTTTTCACCTCTCTTTGACCCCATCAGAATGGCAGACTTAAAACTCTATTATTCTTTTACACTCGAGTTTAGCTCGAGTACCTATAATAATTACACACGAGCGGGTAATTTTTTTGCTGATGTCATTTCGTATCGCCCGGCGTCCGCAGAAATTCAGTTTTTTTCGAATAGATACCGAAATACTCAGCGGGACAATTCGCCGTAAGCTCGAAAGAGCCCCAGACCAACGTACGTTTATAATTGTAAATTGGATTTCAGCGAAAAGTTCGCTGCCATGTACCGAGGTATTTATAGGAATATTATAATACGACCTGTGTAATCGAACCGATTAATCGATTCGTCATTTTGTATAGAAAACGTCATTTCGATATACGACAAGCACCCAGACCACGTCTCTGGCGCACGTAAACAATTCCCTATAATTTAAACTACATCGACAGGTTAATCGTGCGATTGGACGTGGCGCGTGGCTGAATAATCAAAATGTGCACCGTGTACCTAAAAGCTATCGAATTATACCGATATCATCATTGGTCGTTTCGACGTTACGTTGGGTTTAATACGAATGCCTAATTACGTAGAGAGCCAGACGCGGCAGTATCCAAAGCCATAGCTGTAGTAATTATACGGATAAATTCTCCGTTCGCGTACGCCGTTTAGGATCCGGCCAAACAAAAACACTAGGTCTAGGTCACATATACGTACGCCAAGTTGAACTTCGCGCGCCGCCGATAACACACGTAATAATGAATCACACACATTATTACCAAAGATCGGTTCGTTTGCCAACTAGAACGTTATAAGGTACCTACGCGTCGCATCTCGACCTCTCCTCGTCTCGTGCGAATTTTTTCCTCTTCCGAGAACGTCGACTGGGCCGAATTTTGTATTATGACAGAGAAATTAGCCGACAAAGGACGATGGCAGGACGGGATCGGTCGTGAGGGATTTCCTGAGATATTTCGTCGTTGATTTTCGTGACTATTCGACGATACTATATTTTCTATTTTAATAACCAGCCCGGATGAAGTTGGTGATAGAATGCGAGGTTCGAGGGGAGAACGGGGAGCATACCTTGGCTGCGTGATTTGAACGAGTGCTAAGGTGAATTTTTCTCAAGATATGGTCAATTTTTTATTATTGCATAATCCCAACGCTAATCTTTTCCAAATAGAATTTTATCAGGCCCACCCGCAGGAGGTAGCGGAGATATAGACCATAGAGATCACTACCTCATAAATTTTTCAAAGGTGCTTCAATTTTTTATTGCTTTTGTGCTCAATTTTTGAGATTGTAGAAAACAAAAATTGATGAAAATGGTAAAAATAGGGCATTTTTGATTGAAAAAGGCATGGATACCACCGGAATAAAAAAAAATGATTTCACCCTTGTTGAAGGACCTATGACTAAATCTACCTACATGAAAAATGGGCTTCAGACGCAAAATGAAAATACACTTCGAACGAGTGATTCGTTCTCTCTTTTTCCCGTGGCTGGTAAACTTTTTTTTTCTCAAGTCCGCTTTGTTTTAAAATTTTCCAAGTCCCAAATTTTTTACTCGATTTTTTCAAAAACTTCAAAATCTTTTCGTAGAGGTCTAAAAATTTTTCCTAAAAATTCCTTCAAGTCTGTTTTTCAAGTCCAAGTCTCAAATTTTTTAATCAATTTTTCAAGTGTAAACTTTTTAAACGTTACTTAATTATTTATGAAAAATTTTTCAAGTCAGAACAGAATATTTTCAACGTCACGGCAAAATCAAATTCGTACAACAGGCCCAGGTAAATTCTTCAAGGCTAAAAATTTTTCCTGGCAAACATCTATTTATTTTTAAATGTAAATATATTTTTTCCCCTTAATTTTGTTTCAAAATTTTAGACATGAAGAATTGACCTGGCCCTGTTTTACGAATTTGCCGTAACGTTGAAAATACTTTGATAAAAAATTTTACACCTAAAAAATTCAACTTGGAAAATTGACGTTGAAAAAAATTTTGGAAAAATTTTACACTATAAAAATTAACAAAAAATTGAGAAGTTTTGAAATAAATCATAAATTTGAGTAAATTGGACTTGAAAAATAAACACTGCGGAAAATTTTTAGGAAACAATTTTAGACCTCGATAGAAAAATTCTAAGTTCTGAAATAATTTAAAAAATTTTGAAGTTTGAAAAAAATAAGAAGAAAAAATTTTGAACTTGAAAACTTTCAAAACAAGCGGACTTCCACGGGTAAAAAAGTAAAGAACAAATCACTCGCTCCAAGTGTATTTTCAATTATCTCTTGCAGGGGCGGCGCGATAGGGGGTATGGAGGGTATAATACCTCCTCCCCAGACAATTCTCAGTCGGCAAAATCGGCAAAATTTTGGAGATATAAGGCGAGTCGGCAAAATCTCAGAAATGTCAACAAATTGAAAAAGTTTTAGAAATTTTGCAGCATAATTAATAAAAAATTGAGCCTTTCTGAATTTCAAGTTTACTGTGCTCGTTCAGAAAACACAATCCAACTTCAAAATTACTTATTATCCAAACCCATATTTTCCAAAAATTTCGGCCTCACTATGCTCGGCCTGATTGATTTTTTTCTTCCATACTTTTAAAACAATCCAGATTCAACAAAAATGATATTTTCCTCAAAATTAATTCAACTTGTTTTATCAAATTTTTTCTCATCAAAACTCATTTTTGATGTTTGAAATTGAATTTTTCAAACGCTTTGGCCTCACTACGCTCGGCTTTATCGTATTTCTTTTTGAATATTTTTTGATTACAAGTGGTCGGTTTTTTACTCAAGTTGAATAATCAATTAATAGTTAACATTGTTTTATTGGACTTAAAATTAAAGAAAAGTATGGTATTCCGCTTAAAATTTTCTCCCTCGCTTCGCTCGGGCTAAATTTCTACATATAATCTTCGAAACCAAGTAATTTGTTAATACAAAAAATTCTCGGATTGTCAAATTTCGGAATTCTACGTAACTCGGCATTACCTCCCTAGAAATTTATGTTAGAACCGACTCCGATCTCTTGCACACATCAAATCTAAAAAAGTTTGATAAATCATTATTTTGATTGATTTTTTCTAATAATACATCATTTTCCAATAACTAATTTCAGATTTGCTGAGTTTTTTTTTTTTTTTTTTTTGGAAGTTCTTAATTTTTTGGGGCAAATTTTTAGGTAGGTATTACCTAAAATTTCTTGACTTTTATATGCGTACCTAGCTACCTACTTCATAATATTGAAAAAAAAAAAAAAATAGAACGGTCGTAAAATTTTTAGAAGGTATTGGGCTACGATCGCAAAACGTAAAATCTTTGAATGAGAGTGAAATTAGAATGTAAAGATCAATAATATTCCATAAAATATTTTCCATCCTTTCAAATGATGTTACCCATTTCTCTCTTTTTTTGATAAATTTTTTGTCTGCACCAGATTTTCTAAGAATAAACGATATCGACCCTTGAAAAAAATCATTCGAACCATCCTACAGGAATCTTTGTCATCATACCATCAAACGGCATAACACTTACGTAAAACAATTCAGCCGATTCACATGAAAAAAAGTCAACCACCGCACGTGAAACTACTTCAGCACACTCAGTTAAAACTCCTTCTTATCTCAAATCTAACCGGGATAATTTCCCGAACGCCAAACGGTTCTTTGTATACCTCGCCACGATCACTATCGATATTTTCCTACGAAATTAAAAAAGTAAAAAAAAAAGCACGGTAAGAAAATATCGCGGCTACAAAGAGAAAAAGTTGAACGTACCGGGGGTGATGGAAGAGGGGAAGCTACGTAATACTTGCACTTATTCGGATTGCTAAAGCGTCGATAACTGCGATAGAAAAAAATAAGTCGTCTTTTTTTCTCCTCTCTAAGTAAGCCATTTAAAATAAGAACGAGTTTTTTTTCTCACATTACATACAAAATCCCCGGGAGGTTTACGCGTCAAAATAAATTCGGGGCTGTTGAGTTTATTTATTTTTGCGCACGAAAATCCTGCTTTTCTTTTTTTAGGTTGCTTTTTTATATTTACGTGTGTTTCTTTTTTTTTCACCCATCTTCCACTTCACATTCCATCGTATTCGTATATACCTACGTTCAAGGTTAAAATTTGCGAATGTTTTGCCAAAGGCGATATTTTCATACTTTGGGGTGTTTATGTATCGTAGTTTCACGATTGAGCAATTCGTAGAATCAATGGATACCAGGGTGGTTCATATTTTGAAAATTCAAAATTTTCAAAATAATGAACTACTGTGAGAAAATTATGCCCTGAAAATTTTCACCAAATTGATTAATACGAGTATCACTGAAGTTTAAAACATAAGAATCTTGCTTATTACGTAAAGTGGTTTAAAACTGTTTTCGAACAACTTAAGGCTAGATTTACAATCGTATATAAGAAATAAGAAAATAAGAACGTGAGAAATATTTTGCTACGTTTCATTGGTTTTAATATCCAATTAATTCTGATATCTGATTTGTCAGAAATGGGATGGAAGGGAATAAAAATTAGATCAATAATCATTGCGTAAGTAGCAAAATTTTCAACTGAGAAAACAAAATCTGACCTTGAGAGAGATATGAATTAGAAAAAAAGAACAGATAGAACGGAAAATCTCAATCTTATTAATCCAAATGATGAAAATGTAATTTTTCAATTCAAATTATTCAAAATTGGCTGATTAAATAGACAAAATTGAGTCACTGCAAAAATCGGTAAAAAAAAATTATTGATTCAATTGCTTAGTGAATTTTCATCTTTTAGATTTTTTTTCAATTCAATTAAATACGCCCTAAAAACGCGCACTTTCTTAATTTTCTTTCCAACTGACTGAACTCGAAAAAAAGGTTGAATGCTCCTTACAGTCTTTAATACGCTCACAGTTGAAGGACGCCAAATAAAAAAAATGAATACAAATTGAAAAAGCGAAAGTTTTAATCTGAAAGACAGCTAAAATATGACTTTTAGAATTTCAGAAAGCTTGAAAGCAAAATCTAAAAGTTCTAAGTTTTATCTTAGAGTTTGACAGACCATGCAATACACACGTATAAAGAACATTGTTTTAAAACATTCCGTTAAAAAAGCAAGTAATCTTACACTATCACCAATTCATTGAAATTTTTTCACAATCGCAACAAATGAACCAATCATTTATTTAAAAAAAAAAAAATTGTAACAAATCGCACTCAGTACATTCAACAATGTATGCTCGATTACACCCATGCTATGTTCAGAAATGCAAAGGAATCCTAAAATTCATCCATATCCTTCACAAATCAAAAAAAATCACCATCACAAATTGTTTCAATCAACTTAAAAAATAAACATAAATCGATGTACCCAACACGATACTTTTATTAACCTTCCACACCCGAATTCAAATTAATTCCGCAACCACCACCCCTTCCACTCCTAATCACTCAAATCAAACTCGCGTAGGCAATTTCGCAACATCTCCAATTTCAACGCGTTCTTCTGCCACATTTTCAGCACGGTGAAAACTTAATTCGTCGCAGCGACAACGACGACACCGGAGGCTACCGTAAAAAAATCATTTTCGCGATAAAAAAATATTTTGCAACGAAAATTACATTACAGTCTCGAGCAGCATAGTTGTAACAAAAAAGTAAGAAAAAAAGTGGGAAAATATACACGTAAAAAATTTTTCGTTAATCTCGATACGTGTTTGGATATTTTCCAAGATTGTCGGGTACTTAGGTGTGTAAGCGAGACAGAACGACACGAAGGCGGACAAGATGGCGAGGTAGGGGGCGAACGAAGAAAGCTCAACGAAAAAGCAGATCCCGGCGACATTAATTTAAATGAAGTCGCGGAAATGCGATGATAAACAGAATCACGTACCGGTAAACGCGTTATAATAAATGAGAAAGCGTACTTCTATACGAGAAAATACGTTTCCCATCGAAAAACGCCACTTCTACCGGGTGTTCGTAAAATCGCGTTCGTTATTATGATTTTTAGCTGGGGAAGGATCGTTGACTTTTTGCAGAAGACGAAGATGGAAAAAAGGAAGACCAGGTTGACGCATTGTTGGGATATTTTTGTTTTTAAAAAATTTTCTATGTATTCCTTCTTTAACGATATTTTCGAGGAACCAGCTTTTGTAAAAAAATTTCTGAAGAAAAAACCTATCTAAGAGCACGAGGAAGTGAGTACCTATGTTTACTCTCTTTACATTTATCTACTTAGGTAACATTGTTTATTTTTCGCGAAATATTTTATTTGATTTTTTTGGTTATACCCACCGTGCTGAATCATGAACAGGGACAAATGCTCACTGATGATTAATTTTCAAAATGAACTTCTTAATAAATACGTAGACTGAAGATTGAAAAATTGGGTGAATACACAAGTTCAGAACGGTTTTTTTTTCAAGCAAGAAAAGGTTTTTTTTTTCAAAAACGTTCACTCTATCAACCAAATATATATTAGGGGCGGAAAACGTCTACCCCTCGAACAATAGGCAGGGTTCAGTCTTTCTTCAAGTAATCTCAATCATAAAATTGCGAAGAAATTCAAAATTTATCCAGTAAATTATCATCACTACAAATATAATTAAGTACACTTTTTACGTTTCAGCCAAGAACTGCTCGGAATGACGGTGAAAATGAACGATTTTATTCCAACTTCATAAATATAATTTTTTACCAGTGGTCCCCAATCACAAAATTATTTTCATCATTGAAATTTTCTTCTTCAACACCGACAATATTTTTCTACGCGATATGTAAACGTAATTTTACATTGTTTTCAAGCTCGAAATTTCACAAATAAATATTTCTCAAAATTTTTCAAGTCCAACTAAGTACTCCCAAAATTTTCATCATCAATATTTTCAAAATATGAAACAATTCATAAAAACATTGAAAAATGTCTCAAGATTCCTGAAAATATTGAGAAAATTTGAACCTGAAAAATCGTCTCGAGCATCCATGAAAAAATTTTGAGCAAAATCAAAGTTGGGAATATTCTTATGAGAACTAATCATTTTTGGTAAAAATTCAAACTTGCAAAAAATTCAAAAAATTTTCTCAAAATTTTCTCTACCGCAGTAGTCTTTTTTAAATTTCAAGTTTGAATTTACCCTTCATTTTTAAGAATTTTTCAGAAATGTTATTCTTCATTAGCTATTCTCGAATCATCAAAGAGAAAATCGCTATTTTCACTGTTTCTTTACCAGTCTATGGAGGCCACATCATAGAAGAAACCTTCGAGTACGTAAGCTCAAAATTATGGCAATGGACTCGCAATACTATTTTATGAGCATCATTCTTTATCATTTTTCAGCTGCACGAATCATGGGCCTACATGAACCATTTCTAATAAAAAGCAAATCACTTCTTTCAACAACATTGCCACTGACCAGCTTCATAACTAGAACTATCCAACACCATTGTAGGTTTCCTTCAGGAATTCAGGATGCGGGCCGGAGTTTTCCTTCGAAGTGGAATTAAATCCCAGTGCAATTGCTGAAGTGATATATTTCTATGATGCTCCTACTGTTTGATAGTTTCTGTTTGTGATTGTAGTTGAAAGCAGTATTCAGCAGAGAAGAATAAATTAAGACATTTATTTTAATACATATTTTAATTTTAATTGATTAATTATTGGATGAAATGAATTATTCAGAATTATGTAATTATATTTTTAGAAAAATACACAGAGGAGTTTGATTTAAAAACATTGGGTTATTTGTTATGGATTCCTAAAGGAATGGAATATTATGTCATAAAAATCGTTTTTGTCAAAAATATCCCTAAAAAATACGAAAATTTGGATAAATAAATTATGTTTAATAAAAGAGGAGTATCGAAATTCGAGATTTTCAAAGTATAACAAAAACACGCGAATGTTTCCATTTTATGAAGAGTTGCCAGGTCGAATTCAAATTAGTAATGAGTCATTTCTGTTTTGTTTTTTTTTACAAATTTTCAATTTTTTTTTGTATATTGAGTTGCACAAGCGAATATATTCAGTGGCGTAGCCAGAAGCGTCCGGGGAGGGGGGGGTCTAGGTCGGAAACTATTTTTTGACTGGCTGGAAAATGAGTACAGAAATTTGAAAAACGAGAAATTTTTGGCGGGAGGAGAAGAGGGAGGGGTAAAAATGAGCTTTTTTCCTCTTTTAGTCTTAAATAGTCCATGTAATGTGAGTTAATTTACGCCTGAGCGTAGCGAGGGCGAAGCTTCGAAAAAATTGGATATTTAATGCTCAAAAAAGGTATTTTCTAATGATTTTGTTAATGCCCGAGCGAAGCTTTGATAAAATTGGATTTTTCAATTTCTAAAAAAGACATTTTCACAAAAATTCTTGACCTCAAGGGGAGGTCCAGACCCCCCATCCCCCATTGGCTACGCCCCTGAATGTATTTCTGCTAGGAGAAACCTAATGTCAAAATATGAAAACACAGAGGTCATAGGGCTGAGGACTGCGGAAGAGATGAAACCCCCAGTACAGTTAGAACAATTAACAAACATATATCTAAATGTACATAAATATTAAGTAAATAAGTTTTTTTAATTTTAATTTTCCTATCAATTCAAATCAGATGAATCGTATCTAATTGAAGATAAATAACGAGACAACGACAATGTCACAACACCGGGGTTGGAATAGTGACGAGCTGACGAGGATAAGAATATCGAAGAGCAAGTACCGCATGAACGATACAATAATACGGTGGCCAAAAAGAATAAGAGAACAACTCGATAGATCATTTCCGGTTTCCGGAGACTCGTAGAGACTAAGATAATAATACGCCACTAAATCAAAAATAATCTGTCATCCAGGCCCAAGTTATTTTTCTCATCTTGAAGTAATATTGTGATAAAAAGTCACCCTCGAAAGGACACTTCGCGCCACCATTTATAAAAAATGATACCGCGTTTAATTTCCACATCCACTCAACATTGTCTCGTAAACCTAAATTGAATATTCTTGTCATGAGTGAAAATATTTAAATACGGGTATATCTCGAGTTGACCTCAGCTACTCCCTCAGTCAAGGAAATCTGGATTTATCCACAATGCATTGCCCGAGGTACATCCATGCTCCTGATGCAGTTCTACTAGACACGTAGCAGCTGAAGGGAGTGGATTTGGAAGATCTTTTTAACCCAGATCGAACTCGAAACAACAAATAGATCTTTGGACTGTATTTAAACGAGCTGATAATAATAACGTTTATTCATTACACGTCGCTCCGGCAACGACTTCAAATGCAAAGGAGTTCGAGAAAGGAGGCGCAATAAGATGGTGTTTTTATATGCGTTAAACCGACCAAGTCACGAATCGGTTCGGTGTTTTTTTTCACAAAGCGAGACCGGACCAACACGAAGTAGCCGAAATTTTCACCAGATTCGATCCGTAATACCTACGACCACAGTTGGTAATTTATTACCATTGTGTACTTCCTCTTCTTTGTATACGGCATGTGCATAGGTAGTGTTTCTAATGCATATCCACGGGTATGTAAATTAGACGTGTACGAGGACTCGCGGCTAAAGAGCGAAATTTACCAACGAGAAATCTTCGCTGTAGAGATAAAGTGTATTTTGGTTCTAAATACCGCGAATAAATACACGAATGTGGTTTTTTTCCCTGGACGATGCGACTTTTCGTGGCATACGATACCTTTGTCGGTGTCCTTTTTTTTTTCATCGGGCCAACGCAACACGAACGTATAAAAAGACCGTCAACCGTGTCGTGTCGTATGTACGTATGTTAAGTTGGACAAATTATCTTGGCAATGTTCGGTGGCAAAAAGATACTTAATTTGAAGACAATTGTCGTCACCTCGAATACGTATTTTTTTCTTCGTTCGGCTCATTCAGCGATATGATAATGAGCTGTTTCTGTGCGAAGTGTAGTTTTGAAATTGAATTCATTTTTGAAGCTATGCATAACGAACAAAACGCAAAAAAAAATTAAATGGGTAAGTAAGTTCATTTCGCAGTTTATTTGATTTTGCGGAATAATGCGAGTTGCCCACCACAAGGTATATATGCTAGATATCCCACACAAATTCACTGATATAGATACCCATACACCATCATTCAACAAAATATTCAGAAAACTCACAACCTGATCCATCGCTTCACCCCAAAAATCATTGAGATCCAATTTATCAAATAAAATTGTTTCAAATTTTTAAAAAATCAGTTTATCAAAATTATAAAAAATAACTGCATTATAAATAGTAAAATTGAAATTTCAAACCCGTAACACTCTACCATAGGAAAAATTCCAATGAAAATTAATAAAATTCAAAGTTGAATGCAGCGTAAAAAGAAAAATTCCAAGAGTCATCCACCCTCTCCCTCAAATGAAGAAGAAAAATTTGCTGAAATTCGTTACAGAAAATCAGCAGAAATTGTTGTCTCCAAGTTTGTTAAAATCCGAAATTTCGACTGAAATTGCCAACCAAACCAAATTTCATCATCATTCGATAAAAAATCATCCAGTGCTTTGGATTACGTCAGAATCAGAAGATATTCGAAATTTGACGTTCATCGCATTCGAAGACATCAAGCAACAGCTATCCTCAGATTCGTCAGAATCAGTCCGCACAACAGAAAATTGACAAAAGCGGTTGTCTCAAAGTCCAAATCAGTCCAAATCAAGAATTTCAACCAAACATTGTCAACCAAAACATTCTTAAATTTATTCCTCGAATAGGTACTTCTAAATGGCACTTCGCCACAATTAAAATTTTATGTTGCTCTGAAGTTGAAAAAATATTCTCGGTGATTTTGAAAATTGTAAATTTTGGGGTCCGCAGGGTAACACACTTGGCTCAATTCTTTTTCTAATTTATTAATATTTTTCATCCATATCTTAAGGGGAGTTTATATGCATTTGCTGATGATTTAGGAGTTGTACTCAGGGAGATATCTGGAGCGCCAGCGCCACAATTGAAAGAATTGGGATATTTATTGTTATTTTTTGTAGGTACGTTAAAATTTGTTGTTTTCCCCCCTTAAAATCAAATATTTTTTTGGTTAGTTAGCAATATTTAATATTAAGAATTGTTACTAGGTATAATCTTTATTCAGTCTGAAAGTTTTATTCATGTTGTTCGCGCAAGTGGCGCATAAAAATTGGTACAAAAATATTCATAATTCAATAATTTATTTATTTTCTCCCTCTGCCGCTCGCGCTACGCACATCGGCCACGAAAATTTTGCAACATTATGAATTTACACATTTCAATATACCTCAACCTCTTTTCCTGGTCCACTGACCATGCAATTGAAAACTATTTTATTTCCTGCAGTCGGATTGAAAAATTGCAGAGTGTGAATTCAAAGATTCTTGGATGTTTTTGAAATTCAAATTGTCCAATTGTCCATTATCGATCATCTCATAATAGAGACATACTTTACTTTTTTAGTAAAGAATTACTTAATGACAGCGCTGGATTTAGGTTTTTGGCGCCCTACGCACAGTGAATTGCTGCCTTTTAACATCTTGCTCCTACCCCCCCCCCCCCCATCTATATTTTGGGTTATAAGTAAATGTGAACAGAATCGAATGATCGAAGAATTTTTCAATTCTTTCCTTTGACCTCAAAATTTTAAACAAAGGGATCCTTCAAATGCATACTTTATTTTATTTTTAAAAAATGAATAAAAAAATAATTAAAATAGTTGCTTTGTAATGTAAATGTAAATAAGGAGAAGTGAGGAGATGATAATTTGATTAAAGAATACTCATTTTAGAAGAAATATGTTATTTTTTTCCAAAATTTTTGCGCCTTACGCACGTGCGTAGTGTGCGTCTAGGGAAATACAGCACTGCTTAATGACGGAAATTGGTCAAAAAAATCCAATTGCATTATAAATTAATAACATACTAATTTTTGTGAAATTGCAGATGACAACAAAGACTTCAAAACTTGGGTAAAAAAACAATAGAATATTTTTTGATCAAAAAACGTATTGTTCACATTACAAGTAACTAGACAAGAGTCAAAAATTTTGAAACTTTACGTTTAGTGCCAGCATCGGAATGCAAATAGCAGTAAGGCAGAATTAATGTTGAATTTTTTTGAAAATTTTCATTATTAATTTTGAGCATTTGGAAAATTTTTCGGGTTGATTTTCTAGGTTAATGGTTAAAAAGAAAATAATAATCGAGAGACATCTAACAGCAGATTTTTTCCCAAAACCAGCATCACTCGGAGTGTTCGAGCAATGCGAGTTGCGAGTTTCACCGCTTCATGATTAAAGTTTTATTTTTTGGGAAAATTCCTCAAAGTAAGTTAAATCATCAATATTCGACTACTCTCCCATTCCAAATCAATGAAAAATCAATGAAAAAAAAGGAAGAAATAAAGCATATTATGAAAAATCAGCGAAGTTCTTTGATTTTCAGCGAATTTTCACCAATTTTTCTGAGAAATGTACTGTTTTTTTTTTTTCAATCCAATTTCAGATATTTTACCGACTTCTAGTGAAATTCCTTTGATTTTCCAGCATTTTTTTCACAGTTTGCATTCAGTGTAATTTTTTCACTGATTTATTATTTATCTACCGAGCCGCAATTATCCCATATGTGAAGAATAGAGAAAATGAAATAACTCCTTCCTATTTTTCGCGTACAAGGTATGAATGAAAATCTATCCCGAGGTGTTAAACGTGGATTCAGGTGACTACCCATCTCCAGATGGTCCAAGCTTATACCGAGAGTTGTTCGTGGTATAATTTATCTGTTAAATGTCACGAAGAGGTCGAGATATTTAAATTTTTGAATTTTTTTCGGAGGCAATTTTTTGAAATTTAAACCCTCATACCGCCCTCCCAGTCAACTTCAGTGGCTAAAACTTTTAATAAATTAGTGAACAAATCGTTCTCAAAGGATTAAAGTATCCAAAATACAAATCTTTCACAGAATTTATCACTGGCAAACGATAAAATCATTTTTTACGATCCAATATAATAATAATATGCTCTAGAGCAATAAGTTACAGGGATTCCTCTTTTCCAAAAATTTCCCCTAATTTCTGCAAAATAGAACTACCAAAGCACAATTACCAATCGTACGTATTCAAAATTTGTAAAAGTTAGTAAGCTATCATTGAAATTTCCCAGGATAGAATTCGATATCATTTTTAAATAATTATCAACGCCACATTAAATTTCCAGCCGATTTCATGAATTCCATCGGAAACTTTTCAATCACAAAACGATCAAGATTTCACATCAATACAAAAACCACCAATTTGCAAAAATCACTCCCTCCTTTTGAAAATTTCATAATCTTTTCTGACGTAAAACTCGATCTCGATCACATCGAAATAGTCGGAGAAAAATAACGTTCGCATGGTATGCTCGTAAAAGAGAAAAAAACCACTCGCATAACATCCAACGAACGAGACGTTCCAACATTCGTTATTTTTTTTACACCACTCAAAACACGCGGCAATCTCGCTAAAATGATGTCGAGTAATTTAATCCTTAATGAGGTGTAATTTTCAACAGAGTTGATTTTTCCAGTTCAAAAAACGTGGCATTTTTTTCCAACGAGCGAGTAATAAAGGTCACACAATCGTCGGAGTATTCGGTGAAACATCCCTTAGCAAATGGAACGTCCGTCGCGTCTATTCGCCTCGACCTTCTCCCATCTGTATCTTTCTGAAGGCCACTTTATTTTGTAAAAGCTATGACACATTCTTCGTACACATAACACACGAATACCATAAAATTATCTCGCATATGGCACGATGGTCAAAACGACTAAAAATGTCATTTGGTCGAGTCAACCAAACACCTACTGGCAATTTGAAAATATTTCAACCTTCGATTATTCCCCGAATACTTTTTTACAACCTTATATTTTTCCAATATGGATTTTCACGATGAAAGAAACCGCACATGCAACTAAGTTGCCGCTACAATGAATTCTATAATTATCGGCTACATTTACGTACGTATAGTTCGCGTCGTAAAATAAACCGATAAAAATTTTCTTTCTCGGAGCACTGGCTTCGAGAAAAATTCGTTACGGTGTTATTATTATTGTTTTTTTTTTTTTCAGTTAAAATGGGTATACTTGGACGAATCGTGTCGTTCCATTAATAAACGTCCTTGCAAATTGCAACAACGTAGGAATTCAGAATTTGCATGCAATTTTACTCGACACGTCGTCGTTGGAAATATGTAATACGAACGTGTGAGTGTAAGGTTACACGAGCGATAAAAATTTTCAAATTGAAATTTCAGACGTGGCATTCACATTAGCGAAAACACAAGAATTGGCTCGAACCTAAACAGAATTCCAAAAAATCTGAAGGCGGGGTTTCCTCCCTAAAGGCCTCAGGGATGAATCCAATCAAAAAAAAATCGAAATCAAATTTTTTATCGAATGGATATTTCACTTTTTGCAAGAGCTTCGCCCTAACCGCAGGAAGTAGGTACATACTTATTATTGGCTAAAAACGAAGTTTACCTACGTAAAAAATTGTCGAGAACTAAAAACGTTTTTCTCGTTCAATTCAATTTTTGAGACGCATGTTTTGTGTTACATATTTCAAAAAACTCTGAAGTAGGCCAAAATCTAGGGTGGGGTTGGGGGGCGGGGGTCAAGTATGTATCCTGCAAGTTATTTCATTTGCATTGGTCAGGTGCTATATTGTCCGTCCAAAATATCATGAGGTAAATTGTGCCTGTTTCTTTTGCACTCTCATTCTGAATCAGTGAAAAGCCACTGATTAACAGTTGAAATTGCAGCACAGGAAAAATCAGCATAATTCACTAATTTTTCACAGATTTTCACAGATTTTTCAGCGATTTTTCTCAATGATTCGTTTTCAGTGAAATTTTTTCAACTGATTTTCTCCTGTGCTGCAATTCTGACTGCTTTTCAGTGATAATCGATAATTTTCATTGATTTATAAATGAGAGAGTGCCGAAAGCCAAAAAAAATCGGGTCAAGGCTTTCCAACCTGGAATTTGCTTCTACCGCTCCATCATTTTAATACAGTTTTGAAAATAAATTTGATAAATAAATAGGTATATCTACATAAATGAAGCAAACATTAAAAAATTAACAAGAATTGTCAACGTTCATGTGTTCAATTATTTGTATTTCGTTCGTTATCATCCCGATACTTATTTTTTGCTTTAGGTAATCCAAAAGAATTCAAAAAAATTATTGGCTAGTGTTTTGATATTGAAATTGCAGTTTTTCCCAAATCAGAATTTAAAATTTCCTATTCCTATATTTTTCTACAGAGAATCATAAATTTCCCACGTTTTCCCTTCACTTTTTTCCTCATACCTTTTAAGCTCTCCTTGAAAAAAAAAAAAAAAAACTCAATTTACAAAAACTTGCTATTTTTCTCTTTTTTTATGCTCCATTAAACAAATTTCTCATTTCTTCTCGTTTCAATCAAATTTCCCACAATTTCTTTTCTTCTATAACCTATTTTTTCACTTGAAATTTCCCCATGTGCTGAAAAATTCATAGTTTGTGTTTTTCCTACGCCATTGTAAAAATTTCCCATTTCCCCCATTTTTTCACACGAAAATTCTTACGATATGGAATATTTCCCAAATTATCCTCCATTTTTCCTATGTATTTTCTCTTTTTTTCTCAATTTCCTTATTTTTTTTTTCATTTCACTCGAAAATTCCCACGATATGGGCAATTTTCCTCAAAATCTCAACGTTGCTGTTGGCTTTTAGCATAGGAAATTGATACAATTCATCGCATGCTATTTTGGACAAACAATAATATTATATTATACATGGCTTTCGTATGAACTAGAGAAAAATAAATCCCAGATGAGGGGGAAGGGGGGGGGGGTTAAAAATAAACAAATTCAAAAAAAACTCGAAACTTCAGAACTTTTTATAATTTTTTACTCCAAAAAACTGATGAATCTAATTGGTGCCGAAGTATAGCATTTGCTAGATGGATCAGGTAATTGTTTGCAGATATAAAAAGCAAAAAATATTACCGGAATTTAAGTCCATACTTAATGTAATTTCAATTCATCACGTATAGTTCGTCATGCTAATATTGCCAATCCAATAACCCTGTTCTACCTCATCCCTAAATTTTAAATTCAAGAAGTCTTCATTAAAATCGTAAGTACCATCGAATGTAAAATTGGACGAGGAATATACGTTTAGATCATACCAATTTTTATGTAAAATTCATTTTTAACCAATATAGTGTATTTTCAGGCGAAAATTGAAAAAATGTAAAAAAGGGTCAATTTTGAGCATTCCTGAGGTCAAGACGTCAAGATGAGGTTATTTCAAAAAAATAAGATATTCATCTGATAGGAAATCTAGCGTTGCATTTTTTTTGACTAGGGGCTTCCCTGAGGCAGAGAAAAAAAAATCCACTTTTTAAAGGGGTTTTGCCTCCTTTTGGGGTTCCTCCACACTTGGCAGCCGGAACATTTTCCAAGTCGTTACAATTGAACGCGTCAGAGCAAAAAGGGACATATACCCGGTATATGTCCCTTTTTGATCCGATTAGTGATTATGAATCTGTGAAACCTCCTCTTTAAAATGAGACCTTGCTCACTTTCCAATGTTGGAAATTAGCGAAGTTACAGCGAATTCAAAGTCTGAAACCTAACGAAAATCATAACTTTTTTTTCAAAAATGTGATATTCGAGGGTTTTTTTTCACCTCAAATGCGATATACGCAATTTTTTTATTGAGATAAGCACTTATTTGTGTTCCTTTGACCTCAAAATATTGAAAAAAAATTTTGCGACTGTTTTCAACTCTAGACTTCAAAAATGTGATATTTGAGGTTTTTTTCACAATTACGACTATTTTTTCACTTTTCAGGTGCGATATACGTGATTTTTTTAATGAGAAAAGTACTTATTTGTGTTTCTTTGACTTTGAAATATTAAAAAAAATATTTCAACCGAGTTTTTCCTTTCTAAAATACGACTTTTTCAAGTCACTTCAAAAAGGGACACCTGTTTCATAATTGTCGCCGGAAAAAGGGGACATAGAGGTGCCCAAGTTGATAAGCTGCTGTTCAAACACCAGATGGTGGTAGATTACGATTCTACCGCTATTCGACAGCCAAAGGATGGGTCTTTCTACTTATCCTTATTTTCCAACGGCACTTTGGGTGCTCGGCTCGGTTTGGTCACTTTCGTGTGACTTGTGTTTTTTACGTGATTACGTGAGCCTGTTTTACGGATGATTTTTTTTTAAAGTCCACATTCCGACGTTTTTTTCAACTTCAAAATTTTTCTTGGCAAAGTCTGAAATCTGAATTTTTTTCAACTTTTAAATAATATTTATTTTTCTTGACGAGGTCTAAATTTTTTACAAATTTTTTTTCAACTTCAAAAATCAAAACTTTTGTTGACGTGGTTGATTTTTTTTTCAACTTCAAAATTTTTCTTAACGAGGTCGAAATTTTTTCAACTTAAAATTTTTTGACTTGTTTTAAATACTTTTCCAAACTTCAATTGAACCAAGGGACTTAAGTGCAACTTTGTTTAAATTCTCTTTTCTCACATACAGTTTTTTGACTTATACCATTTGTATTTCTTCACTTTCTTGACTTATATACCCTTTGTACGAATTATGCTTCAGTTTATAAAAAAATCGTAAAAATTTAGACTTCGTCAAGAAATCTTATTTAGAAGTTGAAAAAAATTCAGACCTCGTCAAGAAAAATTTTAAAGTTGAAAAAAAAATCAACCACGTCAACAAAAATTTTGATTTTTGAAGTTGAAAAAAAAATCAACCACGTCAACAAAAATTTTGATTTTTGAAGTTGAAAAAAAAATTCGTAAAAAATTTAGACCTCGTCAAGAAAAATAAATATTATTTAAAAGTTGAAAAAAATTCAGACCTCGTCAAGAAAAATTTTGAAGTTGAAAAAAACGTCGGAATGTGGACTTTGAAAAAAAAAAATCATCCGTAAAACAGGCTCACGTAATCACCCAAAAAACGCAAGTCCCACGAAAGTGACCGAACCCAGTTCCGACAAGTTCAAGTATCATTGAAATAGTATAGTTTTCAAAAAGGTAAATTTTTTTTCTCCAAAATACCTTCGATCTCGGATCAAAAATTCAGATCAATAACCCTTCGAACCCCCATTTTCTCTCCCTTGTCACACCCATCCCACCAACTTTCCAAATTACTTCTCATCGACTCGATCGATTATTTTTCCAATCATCCCATCCGGAAGTCTTTCGAACGTATTTCGATTAGAAAATAATCAAACCAAGTAAAACCACATTATCTGCTGTCTACATAAAACACTCATACCGACGCCCACGCTATACCAATTAAGTATAAATATTATTATATTTAGATATACCTACGTATGCACTTGCACAAGGGAAACAAACAATACACACACACATTAACCGCGTGATTCGGTGTCGAAGAAATTACCATCATGAATGAAGTTTGTGCTTCTGCTTATACCATATGGTCGTGTGCCTTTGGTGTTTTCGTACAACGATACACGCCCCGATAAATTTACCTGTATCTATTTAATGAATTGGTTAACGTATCTGGAGGGGGTTCAGTCGGCATAGAAATAAAAATAGAATCGTTTAAAAATACCGCACGCTGTTATTACAATTTACCCGAGTCTATAATTTATAAGTAAAGAGATAATTTTTACCATGGGGGTTTTCTAATAGGACGTATGGAGTAAATGGATACAGATAGGTACTCGTTTACGTCAATCGTGTATTTTTCTCCCTACATAGCCAGGTACCTAGAAAGTGGACCTCGAAGATTGGCTCAGTTCTGTTGGTTAACAGAAAGATGAAAAAAATGATGAGTTGGACCACGACTTGGAATCGTAACTACCTATTGCCAGAAACAGGATTGTTCTGAATGCAATTAAGATTCGAATTAATTTCCTATAAATCGATTAGGAATTCGAAACTGTTAGTATTTTTTTTTTCAGCTAGGATAAAAGGTCTTATTTTGGATTTGGTAAGACACTTTTTTCATTTCTTTTCTATTTCAGTTCGGACTTCCACGAGGTAAGTATGTTTTAGATGTAATTTGCTCCCATCATCTAATTTTTTTTTGAACAGTGGTTCGTTTTTATAATTTCGTTTGTCGAATTCTCGAATTCGAATTATTGATATTTATAATTTTACACCATTATGATTTTACTTTAATAACACATTGAAGATGGCTAACTAATTGTGAATAATTTTTGTATAAAAAAAAGCATTATTCAAAAAAAAAACAGATGAAAAAAAAACATGTATAAAACAAAAAAAAAGCTCAAAATGATTACATCAAAATTCAGTCTGGAAAAAAATGTACAAATAAAAAAAAACGAACATCAAATCATCTGAAACCGATTAAATTACCTCATTTTGAGAATTTTCTTTTGAACATCACAAAATACGTGAAAAGATTTTCGAAAATTTGCGATCAAAATAACCGAATTGCAACTCCACAGATTTTTGTTGAATTGTTTAATTTTCTTCAATCATTCGTAATTTTTTCAATTTGATCAAAGTATGAATAATACAACATATTTCTACAACATAGGTTATCAACACATTTTGACTCATTTTGAAATTGAAGAAGATACAATTAAGGCTACAAATATTTTAAAAAATAACTTAAAACTGCCCGCTAAGAACACTTGACTTCAAATTATGCTTCACCTAAATCGAGTTTTTGATAATTTCTACATTCCTGAATGATTTTAAATTTCATCTTCATCAAAAATTATTTCCCCTTTAATTTTGCTGAACAACGTAATAGAGCCTTTTTGGAAATGACGAAATAATTTTCAAAACTGAGTATCCATTTTCCATGCCTTAAGAAAGTTACCAGCAACAACAGGAAAATATTTCATTCAGCAATGTTTTTGTGAACGGTTAACATTCGATTTGCAATTGACACAGGTAGATAACTAGGTATATGAAATAGTCATTGAGTTTCGAATCAATCGAGCGTCATTCAACGGGAAGTTATCGAAGAGCTTTTGAACAGAATTGCTGAGGTTTTCATATCGGGTGTTGGATTGCTCACCGTGGCTTGAACGTTTCGATAAAATTTGATAGATACGTTGAATGCATCGAATAGGTACTCTGTATAAATCGTCGGATACCAATACGTACAAATAGCCGTAATCGAGAACACAGTTACAATGCGTGTATCGGATGAGCTATCATTGATGGGAAATAGCAAATATTGAATATCTGCAACCAAATAGAACTTACAGAAGCTAATTTTTCATTTTTTTTACGTTGGTAAGCAATTATTATGAATTTCTTTTGAAAACTTCAGGATGAGAAAAATAGACATAGCGGGCTCTTACCAGATATCAAATAAAATTTTCTCGGATACCTAAGAAAATTTATGACTTTTTGAACACCTTTTCCAAAATCTTTTCTAAAAAAATATAATTAAATGGAAGAAAAAAAACTAGAATCAGATTTTAAAATCCCAACACTGGATCAGAAATAAAAATTAACAGAAAAAAAAGCCAAGAATTTCATGAAAAATAGAACAAGGCAAAATTTATCCAAAGGATTAAGATGAACAATATCCATTAATTTTTTGTGCTATTTTCTAGATTTTTAGGCGTATTTTAATATCTATTTGGAGATCACTAATTTCACTGATTTTTCCAGGCTTTATATTTTAAGATCTGTTATTCATGTGGTGTTCTTTTATAAAATCTAATTTATTACCTAATTCATTTTTAAAAATTTATTGAATTTATTTATTTTTATGTGAAATTATTTTTCAATTGAAAAGAATTATTTAGTTGGAATCATTTTCATACTATAATTCCAATAAAGTAAGTATTCAATAAAATATTTCATTTAAATTCATTGAAAACGCGTTCTCATGGTTTTTCACAACTAATACATTATATCCCTCAAAAACAGGCGATTTATTTTCTTCAATTTCTTTCAACGAAATATGGAGAGGAAAAATATCTAAAAAGCGAAATGCACAATAAATAATACCATTACATGGATGTTTGAGGGAAGATGCATCATCATATTTCGGAATCATTCACAATCCTAAAGAAAAATCTCACGATCAGTGAATGGGGGGGGGGGGGCAATGATCGCTCCGGATTCATGAAGAATCATTTTCTTGAATTGTTCACACCTCATCCTCCACCAGCATAAAATTGAAAAAAAATTCTACTTAAAAATAACAATAGGTGATCATTTCAAGCAGAGATTGGGATTTCTGAACCTGATTGGCGAAAGAACCGCGATTTCAAGAGTTGTGATTCTTTTTTTGTGTGAATTTCTTACTTATTGCGATTCTTTTTAAACACAACACTCTTCTGTCATTTTCCACATTCGCAAATGCAAAAAAAAAAAAACATTTGATTAAGAATCTGACATCGCAAAAATACAAAAATGTAGGTAAAGGAGTAAAGCGAACACTCAAGAACTCCAGTGAACAAGCGAAAGAAAATAAATTTTATTGGCAACATACTCTCACAATTTCATACAAAACATTAGAGAAAAAATTGCGAAATAATCGTAAAAGAGTTGCAAACGAATCATTCGAGATAACAAAAGAACCAGATTCTAAATGGAGATTCTTCTCGGAAAAAAAAAACACGCTGATTTTTCAAAGTTCCTATTCCACCGAATACCGAATCCGATTCTCCAAATCGCTGAATCGCTCGTTCTCCGATTTGAAGCAAAAAAATTAAAAATGGATCTAAAGATGAAAAGGAAGTTATTTTTGTATTCAAGTACATATACATATTAGCATTCCTTGTACAGACAAATCAAAGACTTGATCTTAGGGTTGGGTGAGTAGTAATCGATCAATCGGGTCAAAATAAACGGAGAAATCGATTAATCGATTATTTAAAAAAATTATCGATCATGTATTTTAAAATTTTTGAGTTTCCGTCGAAAACACAATTACTTAATGCATTCCAAATTCGAAAAAAAACACCGTTTAGTGGAAAGTTGAGAACAATTCAATAATATGATGGCACATGTCAAATTCAGACTACTTTAGGCTGATAATCGGGACGATTGATAATCGATTAATCGAAAAAGGCGATTAATTGATTATATAAAATAATCTCCCAAATTTTTTTGATTAATCGATTACTGAAAAAAATCGAAGTCCGATCATTTCCGAATTAATCAATGGCGATCAATTCCGAAAACAAATAAGAAATGTTCAAGGGAAGATGAATCATTATTTTTTTCGAACGCATTCATCAATCAGATACCACGCCACCAGAAAATGCTCTCTTTCGCTAATCAAATCGTCAATCTCAGTAAAATCAACTGATTTCCAAAAAATAATATACTTACACTTATTTCAAAAAAATCAAACGTATACTCCACATTCCTCTAAAAAAAAACCTCCATCCAATTCCACAAATCAGTCCTTTCGAAACCTCAACGACTCAAATCATCCGCAAAATGAAACATAATTACATCCAAGTACTCCGGCTGCGACCAGCCTTAGGAATCACGCAGATATATCAATTCAACGACCCAGCGACCGTCTTAATCTACATAGACCACCGCACGCTTTCCAAATCGTATTCCATTTTTCGATAAATTTCTTCTTATAAAATACCCCGACGCGGAAGTAAAAAGCTATAAAATAGCACACCTCGGTTGAGAAGAAATAAATTGCAACATTTCGAACAAATGTTACCCCTCGTAATGGAATCAAAAACAACCCAGCTTGCTCTGCAACCGAGTAACGTCTCGAAGCGAAAAACAAACCGAGAGAAAAAAAGTCGTCATCAAATTTGAATAATACGTTCGTTTAAATCGAGTCGTAAAATTTATGCAATCGTTTTATTACCACCATTCGATGACATGATTTTTTACACACGTAAAATCCCGCGAAGTCACCGAGGTAGAAAAATCCTCAACTCGGACCGACGTGGCCACAGAATTACATTCAATTCATTCGATAATCTATTTCCGTACACCAAAGGATCAGGAAGACTTTCAAAACACCGGATTCTCAGTTTGAAAAGTTTCAAAGATAATGCCTGCACATTTGAAACGACTACGCCGCTGGAAGAAAATCCGACACTGGGGAAAAAGACATTCCGACGTGATAAAATAATTACAATCATTATACGGATCAAATCCAGCACACCGAGATGTTCACGAAGAAAAATAACCCACCGGAGAACGCAGGGGGGGCGAAAAATTGAAAAATAATACCGCATCACGCGTCGCGACGCTGACCGAGGTTTTTCTTTCGTTTAGCCATAAATTTCTCGATAGTTATAGGTCAGTGGTACGTCGTAGTCTTCGGTACACATATAAGGTGGCCACCGATACTGAGCAGCCTCCCGAGGTAACGAATTTCGTGCTTTGAATAAAAATGACATCATTTTTGAAACAAAAGCACGACATTCGGTGAGATAAACTTGAATCTCTCCTCCTCGGTCTCGCTCTTCGGTTCGGATAAAAGTATGAAAAACAATGTTAACCGGAGGCTACAGGGTAGATAGGCTTCTACCCCCTACTCCACCCAGAGGCCTTCTGCTAGGTGGAGTAAAACGCCAAGAGTGAGAGATTTGGCGCGTTTCTTCCAAATACATGTGACCCTTTTTTTAGATAAATGGCTTTCTATTTATTTTACGGAAGTGAAGTCTGCCTGAGAGGCGTGCGGAGCAGCGAGACGAAGTACGTTCGCGAAAGAGTGATGAAAACGCGTGATACAAGGTATCGCACATCGGCTGCGCTATACTACGTTGTGTTTTATGTCATACCGTGAAAAACTACGTCAAAGCAAACCCTCCCGCGTAGTTTCGCCGGCAGACGAGAGAAGAAAGGGGGTATAAGACAGGCCGAGAATTTCGCTCATATTTTTCGCAAGACACGACCGTAATACGAAAAGAAAACTGCGTCGAGAGTAATGAAAATTAAATCTGGGTACGTTGCGGAGTCTGCGATGAAAAAATATTCGCCGAATCAAATATACCAAATTCAACAAGTTCGAAATACAGTAAAACCTCGTTATAACGCTGATTTCGTCCGGTCCCTAGACCTGCTCCATTTAAATAATGTAAAATTTACCTCGAAATAACGCTCAAAGTGCCCACAAAATTCGGATATAGCGCTCTCAAAAAGTCGGATTTCGTATAAGTATAAAATTTGTCGAAAATTGCCCAATTTTACTCTAAAATTGTCTCAGATTTCATGAAAATGGCAAAAATTTCAAGTCATGTTGCATAAAGATTTCAAAAAATGATTTTCGATGCAATTTTCAATATTCAAAATGTACTGAAAAAACCTAAAAATGAATAAAAATTTGTTTGCTTCATTAAAATGACCCGACCGACAATGCTATCAAACTTGCAAATAAACCCCTTCATTTTGGTGAATTTTTGAATGAATTTCCTTATAACGCTCAAAAAGCGTAATAAAGAGACTTCGCTTTTAACGCTAATCCGGTTATAACGCTATTTTTTTTCGGTCCCTTGGAGAGAGTTATAACGAGGTTTTACAACATTGATAGAAAACTTAAGCCAAATGGATTTTTTCGTAGAAGAGTAAGTTACTAATATACGGTTATAGTTCAGATTTCAGACACACTGCATTTTCAAACATGCGTTGAAATGTACCTACTCTCTTAATTTGAATCAGTCAAAAATGCCTAAATTGACTGATAAAATAGAGAAAATCAAGTCACTGATAATCAGTCAAATTCTACTGATTCCCCAGTTAATCAGCGTCATTTTACTGTGAATTTTTACTGATTCAATAGTGAAAATTCACTGATTGAATCACGATTTTTTTTATTGATTCCTACAGTGACTTGATTTTGTCGATTTTAATCAGTCATTTTTGACTGATTCAAATTAAGAGAGTAGTATTTATTTTAGTATGACACAAATTAAAATTTTCGAGAAGACAAGGTGTCTAACAAATTCCGAAAATCCAAAGGACATTCAACATGACCTTTTCAAAATGAAAATTATAAGCCCCCCCCCCCCGCAAAAAATAAAAAATCGGTAACTCAAACAAATCTTGGAAAATAAATACCAACAGGGTGTCCAACAAAATCTCAACCCCTAAAAGAAGGACCTTCGGCATAACATTTTTAAAATTAATATTGCTCCTCTCCCCAAAAAAACACCTCATTTTAGGACGTTTTTTCCATTTCAGAATATTTCATTGTTTAAGATGGAAGAGAAGAGTTTTTATCATAATATCGAAAAATAAATTCATTGAGCCTAAGCGAAGCGAGGGTGAAATTTTTTGAAAAAAAAGGACATCCAGAATCTAAAAATTTCTTCATTAGGTAAAATTTGTGCTTTTTTCCGTGTTTTGCTTAGACTTTCAAAAAAAAAAAAAACTGATTTCCATTCAAAAAAATCACAACATTTTTGAAAATTGAGATTGTTACAAGTTTTTCGATAAATGATAAAGACAACTTTTTCACTTGAAAATATCAATTGTCTAGGCTGGGAAAGGAAGAAGTTTCATACCATCATTTTGAAAATAAAATTGTGTAAATTTACTGAGCCCGATGAAGGCGAAAATTTTTCGAGAAAAGAGCATTCAAAAGCTGAACTTTCTCAAGCACTATCATCTTTCATCATCTCACACAAAGTTGCCACTAGCGACATTTCAAATCTTAGTGATTTATTTTAGTTTTTGGTGGGTGGGTCTCAAAATTTAAAAATGGGAAGAACTTTTTTCTCAATATAAGGACCTCGAAAGGACCGGGAGGACCCTTCGGCCAATATAAGGACCGGAAGTACCTGTTGAACACCCTGAAAGAGGAGCCATCAAAAATTCCCCTTAGGAGAGAAACCAATTGCTCTTGATCAAGGAACATAATTTTCATCACATAATAACGAAAAATTACTCTAAATTCAAAAATGAGTTCATCCCATTCGAGGTATTCTGTGCACAACTGATTACTACTGAAGATTGTAAAAGCAGGGAGATTCCAATTTGATATCAGTTATCGCAAGGAATTCATTCTTGGAATCTTATAGGTAGAGGTAGGTTTCTTTAAATACAATATACCTGTCAAGTTTTCGACATTCTGTTTTCAATTTACGCTTTTCAACTGATGCTTACCGAGCACAGCACAAGTATGTAGCAATGTAGAATTGTAGAATTCTTTCATTTCATTGGAAATGTTTGAAATTGCTTGAATAAAGAAATAAGCAGTTCTAAAAAAATCAAAAAATTTAAAAATCAGGAAGTATTAGTTTCTCTTCCATCCCCTCCCTAAAATATTCTCCCGAGCTTGAATAGGTACCTACTTGATTACTGTTATAATAATTCTCAATCATCGCAAAATGAATAAATCAATATAATATTATTATTATTACATTTTTGTACTTTACTCAATATTTAATAGCACTAAAATAGACTGCCTAGTATTTTTTTTTCAAATTTCATCACATCACTCCGAGAATATACTGATAATTGTTGTTGGCAGAACAAAAAACAGGTAAGTATATTTAATTATTTATTCTTATTCTTAGACATCAACTATTAGCTAAGCCCCCAGAAAACTACACAAAACATACCATCACGAACATCACAATCAAGCACGCCGCTCTAATAAAGGGTTCAGTGACGAGGGGAGAAAAATTCCACAGACTGGAAAAAATACCACACATTTAAGATACCTATAGATACCGAACAACAAGAAGGGTTGAAAAAAAAACTACCAACAAAGACGCGGGTGTCGTAAAAATCAACAATAAAAAAAAAATGGTAATCGGAGTCTTTTGTGTACTTGATTTTGACACGCCACCTTTACCAATCTTCACCTTTTAACTCCTTTATTCTTCATTTGATAGTAACAGTCGATAACAAGAGTTTGGAAAACAACCCAGCCAGAATAACTTTTATAAAAGGGGATCTTGCGTTAATTTTTTGAATAATTCAAAAGTCTCGTCGTGCTCCGTTAGGGTCGACATGCTTCCATCAGCATTTCAACATCTTGTACACACATTTCAGTAACGTTCGATTTTTTTCATCTTTTCATTGGTTCTGCTGCTCATGTGATCGCAGCTGTTATCAGCAATACATTCGAACTTCAAAAATTTTGGAAATTTTTTAGTAACAGGGTAAGCATTTTCATTGACTGATGATCTCTCAATTCCCTACACTCATTACTCGTCGAATAGTTGAAATGGTTTTGTTCCAGTTTGAAAATCACAATCATCGCTGAAAGATGGAACGGAACCTTCTCATACCGAAGTAAAATCACAGGGTGTCTAACATTCATTTATCTCAAATGTAGCCTTAAGTCTAATGTAATTAGGACAAAAATTCGCGATCTTATTCAAGCTGAATCTACCGTTCTCCAACATTTAGATGGAAGCACAGTTGACTCCTGACTTCGGGTTGACTCCAGAGTCAATTTCAGACCTCGACTCTTGACTCCGGAGTCAACTCCTATGCTCTGGATGGAAGTGACTTCCTGAGTCTATCTGATTCATCATCTGTAAAAATTACTCATAAAAACGCAGAAGTACCATCAGTGCACAAGCTTGTTGTAACAAAGTAAACTCCACTCAACTAAGAGAGGTTAATGTAAAACCTCACTGAAAAAACAAAATAATAATGTGATAAATTTTATCACATATTTTTTTCATAAATATTATTTTTTTGAATAAAATTTATTCTATTTTGGATAAGATGAATCGATTTTTGTAACTTCATTTTTTTCAGCGTAGATACCTAAGTAACTAACCCTGAGTAATGAAAAAGTAAGCTGGCCAATAATCTAACTGCAGCTGAGAAAAAATGGGGGGAAAAAATATGAGGAGTAGGTAATTTTCTCATTTTTCTCATCACTCCGAAATGCAAAATTCTAAAAGAAAAGTAGAACTTGAATGAGTAGGTATGCACGTAACTAGGTATGCAAATACATCAACAACAACAACAACAACAGAATAAAATGTTTTAATTTTTCAACTTCTGAATTCCGATGATGATTCTTCTACTGAGAAATAAGTTATCGTAGGTATATATTTTCATCAACTTTCAACAGTTTCAACTGCGTTTTTCCTAGCACATAATTGTAAATTTTCAACCAAGCAATTAAGCACTTAGATTTTTCCATTGCTAAAAATGAAAAAAAAAACAACTCAGTGGCAGAGCTATTACATATTCCGAATCTCTAACCGAGAACGTGCAATGCATGTATTTAAGCCCTCTGATTGAATCTTTTCGCTCCGTTCATCACGCAAACCTTTATCAACTGATAATGCAAATCGCAAGTAAATAATATCTCCGCTCGTCCGCTCTTCAATTTTAACTTTTTATTTATCATCATGCAAAAATATATGATTCGAACATTTCAAGTTAACTAACAAAATCGAAAATATTAATTCTTAGTTTGTAAAATTTTTTGATTATACCAAGTAACGTATTGCTTCGGCGCTTCAAGGTGCCAAACTTTTGTTTAATATTGATTGAATGCTTCAACTGGGTATGCTTTCATTTGTTATCAATAAGTAAAATTTAGGATCGTGATTTCTCATCCTATTTCAAACGAATTTTTATGAAATTTTCGATAAAAGCATTTATTAATGCACTGTCTTTGGAGGACTTTTGCGATATTTCCAAAAAGTATTATATTAATCGAAAAAAAAAAAAAAGATTTAAGAGAATAATTTTGCAGACTGGAGCAGACTTTTCCACAATTTTATGATTTTTGTAAAGTAATTTTTTCAAAATTGGAAGGATTTATGTGAAAAGTCTCGAAAGTCCTCCAAAGATCTCACTGCACAGAAACGAAATATTAAAATTTTAAAATATATTAGGAAAACGTTCCTAAGTTGTCTAAATTTACCGAAAGCATACCCTTAATTTTAAGAGGAAGTGCATTGCAATTTCTGGTTTTTGCATATGTTGAATGATAAGAGAATTCGCATCTCGTGTATCTCGATTCTCGATGTGCATTCTTGGTTAATATCTTTCTGGAGTTGAATAAGCGCTGATCGTTTAATTACAATGAATTGTGTTATTGTTAGTTAACTTAAAATGTTCAAATAGCATTTTAATTTTTGTATGATGATTAAAAGTTGAAATTTACGAGCGACGATAAAGGTTTGCGTTATGGGCGGGGCGAAAGGACCAATCAGAGGTCTTTAATACACGCATTACACATTCTCGGTTAGAGATTCCGAACATGCGAGAAATCGATACTACTGCAGGTTAAGTAGTACCTAAGTAAGAAAGTTCATATATTTAATAATTTCATTTTTAATTGTTGCATCATTAATCCGAGTGTAAATTTTCAAAAGAATTAAAATCAAAACTTTTTTTAGTTGGGTAATTTTTTAATTACGTCACTGCATTTTTTTGCATGCTATAATTAAGTTTCAGGTACTTCTTTTTCAGGATTAAAATTTTGACAATGCTGAAAGAAATATATAATGTTGGTATGATGGGACCAAAATTGCAAAACGAAAATATTTTACTTCTCTAGATGATGTTATAAAACATATCATGATTTTAACCATTTTTTACGCCCATTTTCATTATGAAAAGTATTCTGATACCTAGTTTCTGAAACTTTTCGGCTCAATACTTCCGCAATTGAAAATATTGAGCTATAGTTAATAGAAGAGCTATACGGATCATACCAATCACAGAGTCATAAACACAAGACAGAAAAATTGAACGTTGCTAAAATGTATGTAAGAGATTCTTAAATGCTTCAAAATTTATACTAAAAGTTAAGGTATGAAATTGAAAGCAATGTTAAATGTCGACATCACACAAAGAATACAACCAATTAACTAATTTCTCGACCAACGGCAGATTCACATTTTTTTCATTACAGGAAACAAACACTACAAGATTTCCTCACCAACAGCAGTTTCGCATGCTTTCATTACAGGGAAGCAATCAACTATTTTCTTACAACCGAATCTTTTTGTAAAATATTTCCAGTTCATATCATATTAGAACAACATACCGGCGTTGTTTTTTCCACAAGCTTTGAAATTACCAGTAAGAGAAAGGGGGAAGAAATATTTTTCAAATGAAATTATTGTCTCACGGTATTTAGGAAACAACTTTTTGAAATATTCTTATAGTAGCAAGATAAACACACAATGAATTCATAAGAGTAAGAGTTGATCGACAATTATTCCATCACCAATCAACAATTTCTCCACAAATATAAATTAAAACTCCAAAATCGCTGTTCAAAACGCCTGTCCAATTTTCACAATCCTTCTCTCATTCAAATACTGGCGCTGGGAATTCAAAGTACAATCTACGCGACGAAATTTTCACTCGCCGACTAAATCCCTCAACACTCCACGAAAGGTCATAAAAACGATAATAGACCAGTCGAGAATGATCGTCATCGAGTATTTAGACACGTTCCACTCGAATGCAGGTATCTGCGTTTTATTGACGACGGAAAAAAACACCAGAGCCGGAGTGCCATAGCATGGCACCTTGTCATTAAAACCCATTAAGTTATTTTTCGCGCAGATAAATCCTATCGTAATATGTTGTAAATGCAGACTTACTGTCTGAAATTTCTCGCACGAAGAAAGCACAAACAATCGTTCTTATCTATATGTAATTTATGTACGTATACCAAAACGAGGTATCCAAGTATATACGAAAATTTCTCCATGTGTGTACCTACTCATTGGCACACGTGAGAGATAAAAACAAAAACCACTCGAAATTTTTATTTTATCGGTTTTATACTGACGAGGAGGGGAAACGATAATAAAAATATCGGTAGGGCAACTTTGTTAATTACAGCTACCTTTTTTTCTTTATTAAAAATTTTACATTATGTATTTTTCATATATGCAATAGGTACCATATTTGGTATTAAGTAAGTAAGATAAGATAGAAATTGAAAATTAATGCGACTTATCGTTTTATATGACAGGAAATAGACACTAAGGTAAAAAAAATACGCAAATATCATTAAGTAGCATACGGAAGGAACTGAAGGCAATTGAAGCAATTACATGAAAGAAAATATAGGGATAAAGAAAGCAATATGAAAAAGTAAGGTGAAAACATTCACAAATATATGTCCAACTTCCGAAGCATTATGAATCGCCTAAGAGATCTAAGATCTAAAATAATCCCGCTAGCAATCGTGCCCATATAATAAAATTAATGCGATCTTTCCTTGTAGAATTTCAATGTCCAATATTTGTGGTGGAATCTTACGATACGGAAAAAGACCTCAACTGAGACATATAGGTAATCACGAGACAGATATCTATTTTATTATGAAAGAAAGTTCAAATATTGCTCTGGTATTTCTTTATTTACCTATTAAAAAAAGTAAAAAAAAAATGAAAAAAATTATTAGAAAATGTCGGAGGCCTCCTTGAAAACTAAATTACATATCAAGAACCACAAAATTAGATCTATGGATGGCAGCCGACATCACCACCGACAGTTCAGAAATAAACGAAACGAATCTTGAAAGATCTATAGGTAAAGCATTATTGATAATTTTTTTTGAAATTACACCACAAAAATTGTTTCAAAACTATATATATTTTCAACGATTACTCAATACATAGCTTGGGTTCGAGCCATACATTAGAAGAGTAATACTCATGCGAAGATGGGTAAAAAAAAACTACGCAAATTTTTTCTTTCGTTTTTTACCACCACCTACCTAAATTTCAATCATATATTTTTTTATCAACGATCGGTTCGTTTAGGAACAAAAATATGTCGATGTTTACGTAGGTACTTGAACGCAAGATTGTGGTCAATACCTTCGAGTGTTGGTGTGTCTGTGTACTGTGTACAGTAGTGCGCCATTATTTGGCATTATCGTATTTATCTTATTAATGGAGGACACACCCGATGAATAGGTGCATTTTTTATTTTTCTAATGCCGCAAAAACAACTTTCACCGGTTATATGATGATTTTTTTCAACTCATAATTTTTCTTTCGAATCTCATCGGATTATAGGTTTGCTGAAACAAAAGTAAAGTTCGTAGGGAATAAAAAGGGTTTTGCAATGGATAATCTGCCCCTTTCCTTTGCAGAGTTTGAGGAAAACCTCAATATGATTTCAAGCACGTGTGATCGACGCAAAAAGCCTAAAATGTAATGAATCAGACATATATCAGACTCCTAGGTTCGGAGTAAAAGGTAAGCCTTTTTTATCACTTCCCACTTAATTTCAAAATCTGATTGTGTTCAGAACAATTTTAAACATTTTTTTTAATGATTACGTAATTTAGCCTCATTTTTTTCATCCAATAAAAATACTGCTGAGATTCGTTTCTCACATTCATCCTATTTTTTGAGATTCTATAGAAGTCTCATTTTTTAAGGTTTTTAAATCCGATTGTTTTGACACAAATTCCTTAAATTATGTTAATAAAGTGAAATATTATTACATAAGAAACTATCATTTCCCATCAATTCTTCTTACACAAGTCATAATTTCAAAATGATCAAAAATTCATTGAGGATACCTGCCTACCTACATCATTTAAAAAGGGAAAATTTTGAAAATCTGTCAATTTATAATTTTTATGGACTTGAATATTCATACCTGTTAATAACATCAAATTGAAAACAACTTTTCATTTAAAAAAAATTTCTACTCAACTGGAAAAAATAAAAAAGAAATGTTTTTTAAAGATTCCTTAATAAGTATTAATAACACAAAAGTGTGCAACTGTAGAAATCAGTGAAAATTTTACAGATTTCATCGGTGAATTTTTCATTTTTGAATCGGTAAAAATTTTAAGTTATACTGATTCGATCAGTAATTAATCACTAATTGAATTAGTAAATTGAAATTTTTACTGATTCATTTCAGTAGTTAAATAAAGATTACTGATTAAAAAATGAAAAATTTACCAATTGAATCATCAGTAATTTTTCACTGATTAATAGTTGCACACTTTTCGCTGTTTAATTAGTGAATTTTCAGTTTTTTGATTGATTCAGATTTAGAGAGTAAATTTCGAGTACGATTATTAACATACCCCCTAGGGCCCCTGGAAGGAACGTATACTCGATTATTGCAAATTCCGTTTTTGTATATGGTACAACCTGGATTTTGTAAACAACTTGTACATGATACCACAACACATTTTATAAACGTGAAAAAATTCTCATCTGTCTTTGGATGGTCTTTGGATTTCGCAGAGTGTTCTAAAGAGAGTAAAATAACTTGATGAAAATACATGTTTTTAAATTTAATTTTTTGATATGCATGCCATTTTTTTCAAAATTTTGGGTTCGAATTTTCATCAACTGTAGCCCAATTTGGGTTAAAATTTTTCGAAGTGTAAATTACAACTTTTCAATCTGTGATCCTTTCTGAGTAGACATACTATCAGATTGAAATTCTGCGAGGACTCAAGTTGAATAATTCAACTAAACAATTCTATTTCCCAAAGTATTTTTTTTCGGGAGCAATGTGCAATACCAAATTCACCTTCTTGAAACAAATTATGTCCTCTTCAAAAACGCTTAGCAAATCATTCCAAAATTTTGGATAAATCGATTAAATCATACCAGGATAATCGTATTTACATATATGTATTATATTTGTATACTAGGTAAGTACACCTTCTCCCTCATTTTAGAGCTGAATTCGTACTCTTGTGTATATTCACCTACCGATGGAGATTTCAAATAATCTACGAGTACCTCGATAAATACTTAGTAGGTAAAGGTATACGCTATGCAGCCGATACTATGTAAAATAATACAAACACACCGATATACCTGTACAGTGCGAGGGAAAATATGAATAATGCATGGTACAGATTTCATACCTATATACGCGATGATTTATTCTCATCGACGACGACGATATTTGCACCAGCACAGTATCGTTTTCGCATTTAATTCTGTTGTATCGTAGATACGTTACATATACCTATGAACTTATCTTACATAGAATTAGTGCAGTAAATAATTTCGATGAAAGTGGGGGTTGGAGGAATTGGGTAATGGTAATTGAGTATGTTTAGTCAGGTTTTGTGGGCTCCTTCCCTTTTTTTCTTCTTAATTATAAAAATTGGTTTTGGGAAACCAAAAATTGTTTCAAAAAATCTCGATTAACAGTTGCACACTTTTCGCTGTTTAATCAATGAATGTTCAGTTATTTGACTGATTCAGATTTAGAAAAAAGTTACGTTCAGAAATATTGTGTTGTTTTTTTTTTGCAATAAATATCAAAATCATATAATTTCAAAATTCGTATTCATTTTATGGCGGATAATCTCTTTTGGAAAAGAAGGGCGAAGCCGAAAATCTCACCAGCGTATTAAAAATAGCCGAAAAACTAACCAACGGGGAAAAAATGGCCGAAAATCTAACCAGAAGCAAAACGAACAAGTCACTGAACGAATGAATCATTTCTGAACATGGTCTGTGACACAATACAGAGGTGATCAGAGTCCAAGTAAATTGGGAGTCCAAGTAAATTGGACTCGTAAAGTCCGTTTCGAGTCCAAAAATTTTGAATTCGTGAGTACACCTCTCATTGGCGTCAAAATCAAGAAGGGTTTCTTTCTATTTCTACGAACGCAGAATAACGAAAAATTGTGCGAATTTCCGAAATATTTTCCCGATGTTTGGGCATTACAAAAATTAATGGACTCGACTGGATTCGGGACTCATAAAAGGACTCGTTTCCAAATCGTTGAAATTGGACTCGCGAGTCCATGATGTACGAGTCCATCCAAAATGGGCTCGGAGTCCAAGAATCCGACTTTGAGTCATTTTCAGGACGGACTGTGGTCACCTCTGGACACAAGACAGTCAACCCTGGAACTCCAATGCCATTCATGACGTCACTGCTCATACCGCTGAATGTCGTTTCGATTTCTTTTTTTTCCAAGGGCAGAATTTTTACGCCATTTTCAAAAAGTTTAGAATATTTTGAGGAAGTTTTCTAAATTCTTTCCCAGTGATTTTTCAAACTCTTTTTTCTTTTTGCGAATTTTTTCAACTGAATTTTTTTCTGATGTTATTTTTCTGCGATCAATTTTTTTTCAATAGCAATTTTTTTCTTGGCAATTTTTTTGAAGAATTTCTTCACGTCTATTTTTTTTTCAATATTTTTCAACCTGATTTTTCCCCTCAAAATTTTTATGACTTCAATCATACAGAAATCTTTTTTTTAAATGTAAGTTCAACACTGAAAAAATTCTTCAGGAAAAATTTCAGGAAAGATAATTATGAGAAAAAATTTGATCGTGGAAGAATAACATCAGAAAAAAAATCAGTTGAGAAAATTACGAGAAAAAAAAATTGGAAAACTTCTTCAGAAATTCCAAACTGTTTAAAAATCACGAAAATATTCTCGACTTCAGGTGGTTATGCATATTGCAAACCACTGGACGCATGCAAAAGAGAAATATTAAAATTTCTCAAACCTGAACAGTTCCAGGGTGCATTCCGGATTTTCAACTCCCCCTGTTCAGTATATACCCTGGCAGATATACTGGTGACCTGATGAAATTCAAATTCAAACCGGGCAGTGCACATAAAAAGAAAATGAGAGGTGAAAAATACCGCCCTTCTGGAAAATTAAAACATGCCATTCGAAAGGTTGTTACGACTTATAAAACTATCAAAATCGCCGTATATTAACACCATTGCGCCAGTGGTGAAGAAAAAAGTGGTAATCTACATCTGTGTCTCACAGCTGACAAGCTAAATCAATTTCTTGAAAATCGATTAACAGAAGTGCCCACGATTGAATCGATTATTTTCGACAATCCAAAGGCTAAATTCTTCTGCACACTCCAGTTCATTATGCCATTAATGAAAATGGTGCTTGGCGAAGAAAGTTAAAAGTACACCGCCTTCTAAGTCAAAGGGTAGGTGTAAGAATTCATAGTCATGCCGTATGATGTGAAAACCGCGTTGTCAGATTTTATACACAGACTAAATGAGGTAATTCTGAATGAGGATGGTGTTACAAAGTTCGCTGACAACATGATGATTTGTGGAGACACTTTCCAGCAAACAAAAGAACGACTTAAACTCATTATACTTAGAATCCAAGCAAGTGGATTAAAGTTGAACCCCACAAAGACAAGGTTGTTTCAATCCAAGACAGAACACCTGGGGTACACTCTTGTGGAGCAAAAAATAGGAAAACAGGAGCAAAAATTAAGCAAGTTCTGGGAATTCAAACAAAAACACCTGAACAAGCACAGAGAAGTTGAGCTCAAGAATAAGAATTAAATCTTGGCACTGGTTGGGTTAACTGGTCTATACCTGAGATTTATACTAAATTACCACCAGATTCTAGCCCCCCTATTCTAGCTTACAAAAGATGGAGTACTGTTGTCTGGGGAGAGGAGTAAAAGAAAGCTTTTGAAGAATTTAGAGTGGTAGTACCTTGCCAACTTCAAGCTAATGCCTCCCCAAGACGATTATGACATTCATCTTGAGACTATGATTACAGACAACGCTATAAATGCGGTCATGTATCAGGTCATAGATGGAAAAGATTTGGCCGTAATGTTTACCAGCTTCGCATTTAAGCCGCACCAGAAAAAATTCACTTGCTTAGACAAGGAAATGATGGCATTAGTGATCACAATGCACCGTCTACAAACCTGGTTGCATGTCTGGCGAATACACACACGTGCCAATCTACCAATCATCCAGACTCATAGAAAGGCTGCGGCTTGGATAACTGAGCTTTGTGGTTACAATCTAGTATACGACTTAAGAGTGAAAAAGTCAAAACTTTTTAAAGCTCAGGAGCCTGAGGTGACAATATATTCTCTCAACTTCACCACCCCCCAAACTTACACACTGGAACTTTCCTAAACTTATGTGGATGAGCTGATGGAGGATTTGAGAAATATTGGAGACATACAAGTCCAGAACAAGGCATGCTCGAAAATAATCGAGATGCTAAAAATGCAGATTCCTGAGAAAAATAAAAAACTGGCAGCTAAAATTTTAGCCAAAAGGAAAAGATTCTGGATTGAAAAAGATCCAGAGGTCCAGGAAATTTTATACTGCCGCTATGAAAACGGCCACCTGGTCCCCTACCTGCCTGAAGAACTATACCAAGACATGGTGAAATACCTTCACAAGATCTACGGGCACATTGGCCCTGCAAAGCTGGTATTAATCTTCAAAAGATTATATGTGTACCTCTGTATTGAAAGGGCCCTTTCTGTCTGTATGGAGTTACAACCAGTGGGCAATACTAGAATGAATTCCTGTCCAAATGCCGCAAACCCGAGGTCTCTAAGCACAAAACTCGATTTTCTATGAATTTTTGAAAACTGGAAAATGGAAAACCTGAAAAATCAAAATTTCAAGAAAAATGTATTTTTAAGTTTGAGAAACGTTTTTTATGTAAAAAATCTTCATTTTGATGGTTTGATGCTGTCTATAGGAGCTGTTAGAATGATATTAAAAAGAAGTTTTTTTTTTTAAAAAAAAAATCAGTGAAATTGATGTCCTGGCAAAGTGGGCCCTTTCATTTTTCCATGAAACACGGTTTAAGTTGTAGAAATCGTGAATCAACAATGTGAGCCCTTTTGTCTTCATTACGTTTTTTGCGATAATTCACCAAAAAACCTCGGAATCGAATTTTTTTTTGAACCATCTGATAGAAGAGGCATTGGAGAATCCAAAAATCGAAAAAAAATTCAATTTTTTGACCATTTTTCACAAAAACTGCTATATCTCCGAAACTAGAATCAACAAAGTGGGCCCTTTTGATATAGAGATACACATATTTTTACCCCAATGCAATGAAGTACATTAAAACGATGTGTGTAAAGTAGTAAACAAGAATTATGTAAAACAAAAAATTCTTGAATATGGTTAAGCTGAAGCCTGTTTAGTAGGTGACAGCATATCAGTTGACCTCTTTGGTCCAGTTGCCAATCACAAAGGCATACCGAGATACCTGCTGGTGGTAAAAGATGTTTTCACCTCGAAAATTTGATCAAGACCTATACCAAATATGAAAGGCAAGACCATAACCAATACCATGGAATCGGTGCTCATTGAAATTAAGAACCATGGGGTTAATGTCAACAAGGTCATTACTGACCATGGTAGTTAGTTTATAAGTGATAGATGGTGTGCCATGTGGGAGGCCCATAGGGTCAAGGTTGGTCATACCACCTGTTACAATCCCATGTCCTCATTGGTTGAAAGATCAATGAGAATGATCTCCAAAAAACTCTGAGTAAAGATTAATACTTGCTCTGACCCATACAAAAGTCATTGGGGATGGCACAAATACATTCATGAAATTGAGACAGAGATTAACAACACTCCAAACCAGCACTTCGTGAAGCCGAACAAGGCCTGGGGCATCAAAGATGTTTCAACTTCAAAGTCAGCCAAGAATAACAGCTTGGATTTTAAACACAAGCTTTCCGAATGTCGAACGTTGCGGGGATTTGTGGGAATTCAGAAATTAACGGAGGAACTGGTGAAATTCGGCGCTTTCCCACGAAAAATTTTACTGTCACCTGGTGGAAGCAACACACTCAACGAACGTAGAACAAAACAGGAAGTTCAAAACGATACCCTGGCTTTGCTTGATAAATTGGAAGAGCTGGGTGCTGAGGAAATAGTAGTAATACCCCCCCCCCCTACATTTTGAAGGGGAACCCAAAATCCAAAAATGGTACAGAAACCAGCTGGCCATACAATTCAGAGAATGTAACTGGGACTACCTACTATTACACCAGACAGGATCTTACAGCGACAATAGCGGGAATGGCAGAACCAGTGATGGAAGAGCCGTCTTTGGAGCGCTCCCGCTCTTGCTCTTGCTCCGGCTCTCAGTGGTCTGGGCTCCCACTCTTTGCCCGCTCTTTTTATTATTTCAAGTAGGAGGGCTCTCGCTCTTTGTAGCTCTTACTCTTTTTATTCGGCGCTCGCTCTATGCTCCGCTCTTGCTCTTTGAATTTTCACATGCTCGCTCCCAGCTCTTGCTCTTGCTCCTGCTCTTTCAAAATATGAATAAAAATTGGACAAAAAATGAAAAGTTGTATGAAATTATCAAGTTTAGTTCGAAAAATCGTCATCAAAAAATCAAAAATGGGGGTTGAAAGTTGAAACATACTAATTCCACAAGATTTTTCTCTTGTTGTCTTACAAGAGAACATTACATTTCACAAAGTAGCAAAAAAAAATGATAAAAAAGAAGAGCGGAGAGCCTGAAAAATTTGCCGGCTCTCGCTCCCGCTCTCGCTCCAGGTGAATTGATCACGCCGTAAAGTGAACGCTCTTCAAATGAGTTAGTGAGGTGTTTTTGAAAGAGCGCTCTTTTTAGTTTTAAAATTTTTCATTTTGTGGCTCTTGGCTCTCACTCTCACTCTCTCAAAAAGTGGGCTCTTTAAGGCTCTTGCTCCCGCTCGCTCGCGGCTCTTCCATCACTGGGCAGAACCGAAGATTAAGATACCGTTGAGAAGAAATTTAAATCGAAAGACTATCAAGATGGATCATTTGCCAATGAATGCAGTTGAATTTAATCAGTCATTCATCCTGAACCAGCTCTATCTAAAACTGGTCAATATGAAACTATGGACTAATCCACGACCTGCTGGGCTATACTCGAGGGTTCACAAAAATGGTGAGTGAGATAATAAAAGTGCGAAGTGGAGGCCAACTGTACAAACAGCCATATCCCCTTGAATAGTCTGCTGACTGAGCAAGAGCTCGCGCAAACGTTTGTGTGGTAACTCGATGAAACGTGGCCACTGGTCACGATGCGACGCGGTTAAATAAAAACCTTGGAAAATTATAATCGTAATAAAACAATAAATACATACCGTGTGTGTTCGTTCGAGGTCCATCACCTCAGTTTGGTAAATTTTGTTTTGATTTTGTTTGTTTCTGTATTTTTTGTATTGCTCCAACACTTATTTGCGGTTAAATTTAAGACCTTTTAACTTGTTATGAATGAGAACGTGCAAAAAATGCATGAAATTTGCGAGGCTCCATTAGCCAATAATATGGCAACCATGGTCAATTATGTGGGTTTAAATAGGCACCCATGCTGCAAAGCTCAAAGGGGCAGAAGGCGACAGTGTCTGCTCCAGGCCATAGGGAGACTCGGATTTGTGCTTCCCAACGCAGTTGCTGAGGCCTAAACCTCTACGGTAACCGCAAAGGGGCATAATGTGAGAGGGAGATTGGCCCTGGTGCCTGTGGCAGCACTGTTTGCCTAACAAGTACATCGAGTACTTGAATGTACTATGCATGATCCAGCGGCAGTAGCTATCCAGGTCCGCTGGTTATGCTACTAATGTGTTGTTAACGTGTAATATTATTCTGTAAATGTGATTTATTCTGAATGTGTAATGTGATCGTGTTTGTTGTAATTGAAAGAGCAATACATGTGTTAAATTCGAATTGATGTGTCATTCCTTGTACGCTAATCACGTTAGATAGGAAGTTGTTCCAGCAATAGGATCAGCGGACTTCCGTCCTCCCTATTACAACTCCGGAGTCAATTTGGAGTCAGTTTGACTCCGACTCCGGAGTCGACTCATATGCCCTGCATGAAGGTATTCGAGTTCACACAAAGTAGAAAGTTGAAAAATTTCGTTCACTAAAATGAACCTCGACTCCGCTTGGTTAGATTTTCTTACCTGTCAAAAAACAGCAGGGGGTCATGTCTGGTTAGATTTTTGGAAATGCCCAAAAAAAATTCAATAAGTGACTTACATGTTTTCATTCAGGTAAGTAAGTAAATTTTTTTAACCAATAATTGAAAAGGGGAATAATTAAATAACATACATCTTCTCAAATTCACTGTCTTTTCGCAAGTCGATAACTATTCGCAGCGCAGGCGCAGCGAAGTTGAATTGTTGAAGGATCAAAAGTGTTGAAGAGATTAGAAAAGAAACTTTGTGAACAATGGGTAAATTAATTTAAATGAAAATCAGTAATTCTGCAGTGACTTTTAATACAAAATTTGCATATTTTCACGGAGAGTCTGGGAATTGACTGTAAAATCTATGATTTCATTTAAGAAAAATGTGTTACTGTCTCGAGTGAAAAATTTCCTAAAAAATCTCACGAAACAACAAAAATGAATAAATTAACCATAACAGAAAATATTATTAAAGCATCTCAACAGCACTTCAAAACGATAATATTTCAGGATCATTGGACAAATCCAACCAACACAATGAAAATCAAGAAAATCTGAAACAAAATCAATTTCAATGTTCAACCTGATTCAATTTTTGAGAGAAAAATTCTCCCATCAACATTAAGTAAAAACCATCATTTTTCGGTGTAAAAAGAAACACGTAGCCAGATAAAGTACACAGCGAACTTTCAAAATGAAAAATCGTCTACTGATGATATATTTAAACGCGATACCGACGATTGAGAAACTTAATTAAGCGAATTTGAAAAGAATCCGGAAAGATGCACGTACATAATTTGTTTCATAAACGTTTACAAGCCGATAACAACAAATATGTGATATTCGTCGTGTTATTCTGGTCAGTGGTGTAGAGAAAGATTTCGCTATCACGTGGGGCAATTAAGGTCGATCTGGTTGAATAATTTCAACTACACGACAGATAATTCATCACATCTGCGGTGGGTTTTGTCGTTTTATGCCTTGGCGTGTAGTTAGGGCGACGATTGACACTTGACAGTCTTGGAAAATATGTGATTTGATTTTTGACTACGGATGACAAAAATGCAGGATTTGTAATTCATTGATTATTACCTTAGACAATACAATATGGTCTAAGATTATTACCGTCCAAATAGTCCGAAAAGTCTGAAATTCAGTATCCAAAAGCATTAAGAATTACCACGTGCAAAACACCTCAAAAAAAATTTTCAAAAGAAAATAAAAGAACGTACTGTTAAAGAATGCAGTCTGCAGGGCAGCACCTTTAAGCATGTGTTGGATGACCAACGTATATTGCGAACTGTTACACTCACAATAACCGAATTAACAGAAAAACACAAATTAACTGAAAATTAACTGTTTAATGACACTTTAACTAGAAATTGACAAATTAATGGAAAAACAGAATAATTCGCAAGGCGAATTATCCACACGTTGCACGAATTGACAAATTTACTGAAAAGAGCAAGTTAACATAGGGCACGAGCGGTTGCTCGTGGCCGAGACGTTGACAGAACAATTACACACGTAATTAACAACTGTACTGACTCCGATCTCGGTACTCGGACGTCCAAGTACCGGCTCGGAGCGTCGTAATACTCGATGCACCCAGTGTAGCCACACGATATAGGTAAAGGCGATGTGCAGCCAAATTTACCTATAACATTTGCCCCCCCGGCTTCACAAAGGCAGCAATGCTAACCGAGGGAAGGCGAGCGTTATAAATAAACTTGAAGGCACCGCCCCTACCTGCCCCATCGTACTTTCCTAGGGGAGGAGGCTGCACTGGGTGAAGTCAGTCACGACACTCCAAGCAGGTGCATGGAGGGGAACTAACCTCACCCTCAAATTATCAAAAGTTCATTGAACTTTGAACTTAAACGAGTATGGTTCAAAACCATACGATATCTTCGAAGATATCGGGTAAAACGATCACACGATCGAGTTACGATTGAAAAGAGCGCCTTTGCGCTTGCACCTCGTAACAGTCGTATACTATAATACTCGGCCACGAGACACATAGGAAAAGAAAAAAAATTTTAGACGGAGATCATCTCAACGTCTATGCCCGTAACTAAGAAGAAAACGAAAGAGACAATTTTTAGGAAAAACTGTGTCCAAGGCGACGTCGCTTTGGGCAACAGTTACCAAGGTTCGAAAAGGGTAGCAAAATTTGTCAATTCGTATTTTTCGAAGTTCGAAATGTAAAATAAAAAAATAGGAAAAACACAAACAAAACAAATGTCAAAAATGCATGAAGATACAGTCATGAATGCATGGAATTCGAATGCATAAAAAAGAAAAAAAATACGTTCTTAAAACTAAAAAAAATGTTGAAAATTGACAGTTTCAACTTTTATATACGTTTTCTTATGAAATAGTGCAATCTTATAACTAAAACAAATGAACACATAGGAGCAAGAAAATTAACGTCGACGTCGATGTTGGTTTCCTTGGAATTAATCGTGGTCCATGAATCGTGTCGGCAATCGGGAACCATTCGTATTCGGTTATAACATAATATGTACAAAAATAGACAAAACAACAACAAAAAAAAATGTAAAGTTCTTGTACGATATAAAATAATAAAACAAGAACAAAATGTCGAATATGTAAAAAGTATACAAATTCATAGAATTATAAGAAAAATGACATCCGTCGAAGTTGTGTCATTTTCCAAAATTATTCGGCGTCGCTAGCGAAATAAAAAAAAATACCGATCGAGAGAAATGTAGTATCGACGCGCGAAAAGTAGTAATCGGAATTTATTGCTCGATGACGTCATCGAGCAAATCGGGCGGCTTACAGTTCCATGTCGTCGTTATCATTGCCGTCTCGAGAATTCGCGTCCAAGTCAATATTCAGACAATCGTCGCCTTCAGATTCGTCCTCCTCCATCTCTGCAATCGGGTTGAGTCCAGCAGCCTGGACAGCGTTCTGCTCCGGCAGACGATCAACTGATTGTACAGAGGTGGGGGGGTTGGTGGAGCAGTTCGACGTCGAGCTGCTCGCACCGTTTGTTGACGACGACGGTCCGGCTTGCGGGATCGCCGGAATATCCGGTTGCGCGACGTTTTGAGCGGGTACGACCGGCGGCTCCGCCGGTCGCACCGCTCTTTGCGGCGGGAACTGTAAGCTGCGCGTAGTGTGGATGTAGTCCAACTGGGCCCCTTCCTGCGCCTGTAAGAGCGCTGACGTCAGCGCCTTACAGGTACCGAAGGGGATGGTCACACGGCCTCCATCAATCTCGGCGCGTCGCCAGTTGATGTCGGGGTGGTGGTTAAAGTCCACCACCGTGAATGACCAATTGGGATCCTGTCCCAAGTTCGCGCGCAAAAACGAAATATACATACCGCGTATTTCGGGCAGGGGATCGGGCTGTGTTGGAGTCAGCATGATCAGTTCCTGTAAGCCTGCCGCGCGGGCTTCAGTAATTGTAGCTTCGAAACGCTGCGTCACAGATATGAAGTGGGCGTATCTATTGGCGTCGTTCAGAAGATCCGCGCTGCCCGCCGAATATATAATACGGCGCGGCGCCGTCCCGGATTGCTGTACCGCTTGACGCAGCGCGTCAACCGGCAGCAGCGGACTGTAATAGGGGTGTTGGTCTAAGTCCGCGCATCGTTGTCGAAGAACCGAACGTAAAATGTTCCAAACGAATTGGTCGCCGAAAAGAACATAACTACCTAGAACGACCACCGGGCGATCGTTCCAGGATGCAATAGACAGCACCGAACTTATGGTCTGAGCTGTCGGCAGCATAGGACCATACCAGCTCGGCGTCGCGATATCGCGGGACACTACCGGCGTCGGTAGGCCCGCGAAACGCGGCGCCGGCGGCTGGTTCCTTCCCGGATTTGCGGACGCCGAGCGCGCGCGCGCTGGACGTGCCGCCGGTCGGTTCTGCGCAGCGCGATTGGCGGATCTCGAACGATTTGCAGGTGGCGCACGGCCCCGCCGCGCGGGGGAGCGTGACGCCGAGCGATTGCGACGGGGTTGCGGCGCATCCTGCCGTGCAGGATGTTGGGCTCTATTTAGCGGCGGTTGTTCGTAACAAGGCGCGTTCTGCGCGAATTCGGCGTGTGGTGCAACTGGTTGCACCAGCGGAGATCGATTCGCTGCATCTTCTGGCATGCGCCAGAAGATTTGTCTTGGTTGGCCGGATGCCGCAGCTGCGGCATCCTGCGCCAACACTGCACGCGGTACGCCGTCGCGTGCTGCCTGTTGGATAGCGATGTCCAATTGCGGTCGCGGTTGATTCAGCGGGAGTGCGTTATTCGGCGCCGGTTCGCGCTCGCGATCCGGTAACCGAAGAGATTGCACGTATCGGTTAAGTTCGATATGGCCCGCCGCGCGGGCTTGAACGAAATCATCTAAATTAAAACGTGGCACTATATGATTGAACGCGCGCGTAATATCGACTAGTGTGGTATTTACTGCGGCTACTTGATCCCGTAGGATATTGTTCGCCGCAGATTGGTCTAAGGCCTGCGACCGCAGGACCTGGTTTTCCTCCAGCACCGCCGCCTGCAGCGCGGGCGGGGGTACCGGTCCGACCAAAGGTATCGTTTCTGCCATTCGAGCAGCAGGGATTAACGCGTCGCAAAGCGGACAGTGGAAGCAGTCTGGAACGTACGAATTTTGAGGACGAGGCGGGTTCCTCATCCTGGCTTCCCGGAGCTCCTGTTCCACCCCCGCGCGCGCGCACGGGGGATGAAACGCATGGCCGCATGACCAATATACATATATTGGCATCCCCGGGGGATACCGACTGGAGCCTGATGGTTCTGCTGACGGTTCGGCGAGGTTTCGACGACACCAGGAACATAAAATAATTTCCGGCATTTCTGTAAAAAAGCACGAAATAGATCGTCAAGAGCACGGTTCAGATTATTGAGTCAATAATCTGGCGGTCATAATCGGGCCGCCGGTGTGCGCATTCGTCACGCGGGTGCTAAAATCTAAACTGGCGCACTCGCACCAGTTTGCCGGATGGTCTTTGATGTCAAATTCATCGTCGCTAAGAGGAAAATCCGTTAGCGACGATGTATCTGATCGGAGATCATCGACGTCGATGATCTCATACATTTCTAAAAATAAATCAGGCGTCGGCGGCCGCACTTGCGGTCGCTTCGGCTGAGTATATTCCGCCAGCGACGGAATATACGTAGACACGACTGTATTTGGCGGCTTCTCGAATTTTTCCGCCTGTATCAGGCGATCGAGAAGTGGTTCAGACGTATGCAATAATTGAAATTGCTTGTCTGAATTTTCCTTGGGATTGTCTGAAAGCATAGCTGCAAAAAAAAAATGAAGAAACGATATACGACTTCGTATACGTTAAATTGCTACGTTCCAACAACCCAAGAAAGCAGCGAAAGCAAAACTGCGATGAAAAGAATCGATAAGAGATAAGGTTGAGACTCGGCCGATTGTTTAGTCTAGGTACATCAGCTTGCTTTGAAAAGCATTGCCGATGTACCGAATTCTTTCGTCGACCTTCGACGAGCGGCGTTGTCAACGTTATCTCGTCGTCAATTCAGTTCATGTAATTTTGCCAACCTATCTACCAAATACCAATCGAATCTACTTTGAACTACGTCTAAATACGAAGCGAGGTTCAAAAACTACAGCAAAATACTCAAATAGATGTATTTAAATCGACTTCGATCTAAATAGGTAGGTACCTATTTGTTTTCGCACGTGCGAAAATCACTATTCAATTTCACTCGAAATTGAATAAAAAGATACGATATCAAATTTGCAGTGCAAATTCATGAATTCGTTCATAAATAGGTATTAAAGGTAGGTAAAATTATGAGTATTATACCAGAAAGTAGAAATACCTACTTTCCTGGTATCGGACAGGTACCTATTCGACTAGAAATATAAGCTACAAAAAAATCATATTGCGAGTCGCAATATTTTATCTGAATTTCTCTCTTTTTTATTTGATGTAATGCAGAAATACATCGCGACCATGAGCGGCTCGCTCATTTTCATGATGTATTTTGAACAGCAAATGTTAAGTTACCAATAAATCTGCCTGCAGATTTATCCGTACCTTGACAAGAGAGAAATTGATAAAAAAAATCGACTAGTATTTCTTAAATATATAGGCAGTGAAAATCAAAAAAAATATTTTCGTCGTACGAAAATTTCTCCTATATTTAATGTAAATGATTCCAACATGTTTGGGAAACATTGAAAAAAAAAATATTGAATAGGTCGTACCTATTCATTTCTCGACGTCGAGAAATAAATATACAATATTTCACCACACATATTTTAGTAAATATCTATGAATGTGACGGCATTCACAGTGTTTTATTTGAATTCTTACATTAAGAGATAGGTAAAATAATTTGCAGCGAAAATTATTAAGAAATGAATACGAATTGGTTTTCGACTTCGAAAGCCACTGTATTCAATTTCAAAAATTCTTTACGTTGAAATTCATTAATTTCGCACGTGCAAAATTAACTGAATTTCGTCTAATACTGATACAAGGTAATTGAGGGCTAAAATGTATTTTCAAGCTAAAGAAAAAATATTCGATCGGAATATTCGTGAAAAGAAAAAGGGAGTAGGTCGTACCTACTCGTCAGGAATATTTTCGATCGAATGTGTTTATTATGGGTAGCCGTGAATTCAGCCGTGCTGGTTCATTTTTACCCATAATAAATTATCCGTTTGTATTTTTACAGCTACGGGTAATAAAATCTACAAAAAAAATATCCATCCATTCTTGCAGCGCAACAATGGACTGGATTTCTAAAATTAAACACGTTATCGGCTATGGACGACCGTCGTTCGTATCGATAAGGTTTTGCAGCGTAACATTAGACAATAGATTTTCAAAAAGAAACGTGTTTTCGGCAGTGCCGAAATCAAATGGGTATACGGACCCGTATACCGTGCGTTTCAACTGCGTAGCGTTAGGTAGGTAACGTATGTAGGTATACGGTTGCATCATACTGGCGTCAGTATGGTGCTGAATTCGTACACTCGATTAAAGCTATTTTTACCATATTTTCGTACCTGAAAATGCCGTGCATTTTCGTGTATCGAAACCTTATATTCTACACATACACATGTACAAATATTCTTCAAGAAGACTCGGCGACATGCTGCAGCGCGGCATGGCGACGACTTTTCAATGAAGTTGAACCGTGTTTATTAGTCGAATTCAATATTTGAATCATGCGCGGCAGATTCGCCTATTGAATTTTCTAATTCACAAACACAGTATTCAAAATATATATATTCACGTGTATTTTTAATAATAATAAGCGTAATAAAGCAGGTACATGTGACGATGATGCATTTTAATACACGACGTCGTGTATTAAATCTATCATTTTCCTGAAAATCACATACATTTATACACATATTTCAGTCATATCGCTCACGAATTTATAGCTTTTTCGCGTCGAAAAAGTATGAATTACTAAATATTGTATTCCACCTTCGAGTAACGACTTTCGTTACTCGGTTGTAAATGTAAAAAATACGTTGAGGTGGGCGATAAACAAAATGAATTCAATGCTGAAAATGTTTTCTTGTCTCCACTCGATCTTTCGAGTGGAGATTGTTTCAGAATCGTTGGAATTCGACGTCGAATTCCAACTTCCTATTTTAATATCGAATGAGATATTAACTGTCAGTACCCATGGATGGGTAAACGTATTGTATCCATTACCATAATCAAATCTACAAAGCATATTTAGTAAGGAAAATGAACTCACCGAATATTCTGCAACGTAGATTCAATATAGATGCGAAAAATATTCCGACGTCGGAATGTATCAATTGGATAAACGGAAAAGTTTCGAACTTCGAAACCGATTATTATATTATAAAATCTTTACGGAGGTAATAGGATTTATACAAATACTTAAAAACAAATATTTCGCACTCGCGAGATATTAAAGTTCAATACATCAAAATAAAGTTAAAACAGCACGAAAAATACGCAGAGTTCAATGCGAAAAGAAAAGCAGACAAGCAAAGGCTATATACGCAAACATTGACATGAGATCTGTCAATCAAAACGAGAAAATTAATAATGGTTGGTACGTTACCAACCGGTCGCCTTTGCGTATCAATCGCCAGGAGATAGCAGTGCTACCCTCCTGGAGTGCGAAAAAACGTTTATTGATTGCCAACCTACGTAATTGAAGATTATGAATTCGCAAGTGCAAATTCATCTTCGCTTTCCGAGTCTGAAATGAAAATTTCCGTGAAATTTTGTTTTTCCGACTCTGGAATAAAATTCATCATCGCGACCAGCAAAGATTTTTTATTCTTCCGCGTAATATTGCGCGGCGGGTTGGCAGCGGCAGTTGATTGAAGATTTTTATTTGAACGTAGCGACTTCGCCCGTTCGTTGGTGACGTTCGGTGTTGGCTGTTCGTTCAGCTCGTTGGATTTCACCGTGACGTCACTGGACGGATTATTTCTCGTTGCCGCCGACGTCGGCGGTGCGGAGGTGCTTGCCTTTGATCGCAGCGTCATGTTCGATGTATTAATCGGCGGTGCCGATTTTTCTTTGCTGTTTGACGCTGCTTGCGCGGCGCGGCGTGCTGCACGTTCATCGTGCAGTTTTTTCGCAGCATCGCGTGCGATTTTTTCCGCTGTAATTTTCACCGGCCTGCGAAATTGAGCGGGTGAAAATTCCTTACCTATTTTTTCGTGGTCGTGCAAGTATTGGTAAATACGTTCTTCAATACTTTGTTGATGTAATTTTGATTTAAAACAGGCGTCCTGTTTTAAATCCTTTTGCTGCGCGACCGTTAAAAATAGGGAGATTTGACGCACATTAACCGTTTTACCTATCGTATCTTCAATAGATTCAACGATTTTGTAGCAGTTATGCGTCATTTTTCTGGCAATATAGTATGGCCCGAGCTTTTTCGGTAAAAGCTTCTCGGAAATACCATAGCCAGCAGCGGATGATTTATGCTCAGTCAGCAAAATCATGTCGCCTTCGCGCAGCAAAGGCGGATCTAAATTATTCTTATTATGTAAATATTCGGCGTGCGCACGCTGCTGCATGCGCCGCTCCCGAATATATGTTTCGATTATTTCGCGCTGCGAAAGTGAATCGACCTTAATTTTCTTAAGTTCGGACGTATAGACAGACTTTTTGGCGAGACGATCAGCGAAGGTGTTGGCGTAATCGTCGCCATGAGCCTTAACGTGGTGCAATTGAAAACTGTCAAATTTTTGAATCAGCGATTCAATCGTCAGGAAGAGGTCCTTGTGCACCACTTCGTGACGTTTAGCATTTTTCCAGTTATTCAATTTCCAATTCGGCATGTATTTATTCATTGCATTTGCAACGTACTGTGAATCAGTAAATAATTTTACTTTTTTCACGTCATTGAAATGCAAGATCTCCAATGCCTTTTGGATTGCAACAGTTTCGGCTAAATTATTCGAGTTGGCGAAGTTCGCCACCGAAATTCTTTCGGATACGTTTCTCTCTGAGTCAGGAGAAAAGCATATTCCGATGCCTGCTATCGCCTTATCGAGCCCGTTGTGCGAACATGCTCCATCAGCCGTTACACGTACGAAGTCGTCATCGTCGTGTAAAAAGTCATCTGGTTTCTCCGGATCTCCGGGGGCCCAGTGTAACTTGTTTTGCATCAAATATTCTGATGTCACTGATGTTGGCTCATTTTTTGTCAGAGTTTCAAGCAGTGCTTGGAGCTCGTGGCGAAAATTGAAGATGTTCGTTTTCGCGGGGATTTCTTTCGACAGTTCGTTAGAAATGCCCCAGGCCTCGTTCGGTGTAAAGTTGAACGGTGTTGGAGTGTTGTTGATTTCCAATTCGATTTCATGGATGTATTCGTGCCATCCATAATGACTACCGTTCGGATTATACCGTTCGTTGACCTTGACCCGCAATTTATCACCAATTATTCGCATCGTTCGTTCTACGAGCGACGATTGCGGGTTATACGTCGTTGTATGACGGGCTTCGATGTCATATTTATTTAACAAGTTAGTCCATGAGTCGCTCGTGAACTGTGATCCGTTGTCCGTAATCACCTTGTTGATTTTCACCTGGAAGCTTAGGATGTTTCTTATGATTGCTTCCATTGCCGGGTTTATGGTCTTGTTAAAGATGTTGTGGAGAGGGCGGAGCCAGCATCTGCCCGTAAACACGTCCTTTACTACGAGTAAATATCTAGGGCCCGATTTTGGACCGCATGGTCCAAAAAGGTCCACTGAGAGAACGTCTCCCAGATGGTACGCCTCGATCTGTGCGTACTCCAGGTGTTTCCGCGGCGAATAGCTCTTGTTGATTTTACACACTATGCATTGATTGCATATTGTGCGTATGTACTTCATTGCGTTTGTATAGAAGTACAGTCGTTTGAATATCGACTCTAGCTTCGCCGCACCTGGGTGCCCGTAGATGTCGTGTAAATAATCTATCGTGTCAAAGAACAGTTCACGAGGCAGAACTGGCACTGACATTCCGCTTTCGTATGTTCGCATTAGTATGTCTCGTCCCTGTTCGTCGGGGACGAGTGCGAACTTCTTTCTATGCCTCTCTTGTTTTGCCTGCAGTTTTGCGCTTTCAGCGGGAGATCCCGCTAAAATTTCTGCAATTTTCTGACAGGCTACGTCGTCTTTTTGGTATAGTGCGATATCATCTAAATTCGATAATAGGTCGCCAGTCATGGCTCCGACGAACTCTACCGCGTAGGGTTCGATGGAGGTCCATTCCAGGGATTTTAATGCGACGTCGATCGTACATAGTGTTATTTCCGGAGCGTTTATTTTTTGTAAGTAACGCTTCGGGGTCTTGATGTCATATTCGAGATCATAGCTATTCAGCTCGGTAATCCATCCGGCTGCTTTGCGATGAGTCTGTACGATCGACTCGAATTTTCGGACTACTGGTCTTAGGTCCGATCGCACGTGAATCTTTGATCCGTGTAACCACGATTGCATCTTATGAATCGTGGTTACAAGATTTTGCATCTCCCGATCTAGTATCGTATACTTCTTTTGATGCGGGCGGAATGAATAACTTGTAAACATGACGACGCATTCTTGATCCTCTACAATCTGGTAGAGGACCGAATTCATCGCGTCGTCGGTGGTCAATGTTTCGAGATATAAGTCTAATTTGGGATCCAACGGCCGTAGTTTAAAGTCTTTGACATACTCGGCCTCGAGTTGTCTAAAGGCTTCGGCCTGTTCTGGTCCCCATTCACAAGTTTCTTTGTTTGGGGTTACCAGACGATGAATGGGCGCGAGAATCTGTTGGTAGTTCGGGATAAAACGCTGGTAAAGTCCCGTTAAGCCGACTAACGTTTGGACGTGTTTCAACTTTGTCAGGGAAAATTCGCCTTTCGCGTTACTGTGTTTCTGCTTAAATTCGTTAAATTTCTGAATTTTCTCGCTCTGTTTTCCAATAGTGTCTTTCGCAAGTCGAAAGCCGAGATGTTTCGTTTCTCGTTTAAAGAGATCGGTCTTCGTCGGATTGAGCTTCAATCCGTTTATTCGTAATAGCGTTAGTACTTTCTTTAAACGCTCTTTCATCTCTTGGAAGGTCTTTGCGGCGATCAAAATGTCGTCGACGAAAGTTTGAACGCCTTCCATACCTATTGGAATAACCTCGTTCATCATTTCGATGAATTCGGCCGATGCGATCTTTAATCCGTACGGCATTCTGTTGAATTCGTAAACCTGGCCGTCGACTTGAAAGGCGGTGAACTGACGCGATCGAGCGCTCAAGATAAGTTGCCAGAACCCGGCTACGAAGTCAAGGGTACTGAACCACTCACCTTGCGCTTCGTTTATTATCGTTTCGATGCATCTTGGTTCTGTTAAAACTCTTTCAAGCCATTTATTAAGTTCATCGGCATTGAGACATAGTCTCAATTCGCCGTTCTTCTTGACGACCGGTGCGAGGGTGTTGATATACGTTGATTTCGATGGTCGAATAATTTTCAACGCTAACATAGTCTTGATCGTTTTTCGAATTAGTAATTTCAATTTTTTCGACGGGCGGTATTTCTCACCTCTCCAGGTGCCCCATTTCTCTTCGGGGGTATTGAATTTGAAATCTACCTCCCGTTGTTTGCCGTCTACTTTCCCTGTGTATAATCCGGGATATCGGCTGAAACAATCATCGAAAGTTACTAATTCATCGTACGTGTCGTCGGCTTCTCGCTGTGTTATCCACCCACCTTGGACCGCTTCGTTTAGGTCTTTACGTAATTTCTCGCGAAATTGCTGCGGGCCGTAGTCCCGATCTTCGGGATCGAGTGGAAGCCAATCGAGTTTTTTCGTACGATCTTTTGTTACGTGGACAGATTCGTGTTCATAATGTTTATGGACATCGATTTTCAAGATGTCCATGTGATACAAATCTGCCCCTTGAAAGGAATGGCTGGGCAAAAATGGTAATTTTGCCTTGTGTGTACGACCTTTTGGTTTACACCATGCGTAACCATCTTGTTGATTAAGTTCGATGCCAAGAATTTTCATCGATAATCGTCCTACGATTACGATTCTTGCCGTAGTTTCGAGTACGTAGAACGGCATAATCATTGGAATATCCATGAAGTGCATGGCTATCAAGACGATATTTGACATCGAATCTACCAGCTTGCCGTCCGCTAATTTCATCTTTATCGGACGCGCAAGAGGTACGTACATTATATGATGCGGGTGATTTCTGGTGATTTCTTCCACCAATGAGTGGGAAATGACATTGGGCAGTGCCCCTGTATCCATTTGCACCGAATGCATCATTTTGTCGCCAAATTCCATTTCGATTACACAAGTCGGGTCTTCCGATGTTTCGGTTACGATTTGCTGCAATATGATCGGATCGAGATCTTTTACCGAAATTTTTGCATTTTCGATGGGGTCAACGAATTGCACATCGTAACTGGGGTATGCGAACTCGCATCCCGTTTCGAAACCATCAGAGTGTTCGGTCTGACTTTTCTCGTCAGCCGTTTTATAGTCCGTTTTTGCACGTTTCGACGGTCGTCGTCGAGGATGACGTGTGTTCAACTTGTGAACTTCTTCCGGATCTATAGGTTTTATTCCCTTTTGTCCTGATACCGGCGCCGGCTCAGGTAGCTCATCCGCTTCGGTGTCGTCACCGGAGGAAGAAGAACTAGATTCCGAGTCGGAATTACGCATCGGGCGTCTTCGGGAATCGTTGGCAGGTATTTCCTGCGATTTGTTGGATCCTTCATTCGACTTCGTGAAGGATGGAATTTTCGATGTTGACATACCCGGCGGGGCCATTGGTTTCTCAGGACGAAGCGTGTAGGTTTCGTAGAATTTTTCGTGTTTTTCTCTTCGTTCCTTTTTCTTTGCCCCATTCGGGTCTGGCTTGTAGTAATCCGGATCATCGTTACGAATTTTGATTCTCCCTGACGCAGTGCGTTTTCGGGGTTTCGAATCATGGTGTTGTTTGTCACGGAGAAGGGCCTGTGCCGCCTCGGCACATGTCCTTTCCGATATGAAGTATTTCTTCATTGGTTCGGAATAATGGAATTTATCCATTCTCGGGATCATATTATCGTCCGAGTCGTGCGCGGGTCGCGCAATACGTCGACCGAGATAATTATTTTCCCACACCATTTCAGCGTAACAATGAGCGGGTTGATGCCATATCGAAATTCGATCGTCTTGCGTCAGACGAGTAAACATTCGGCGGAATTGAACATACCGGTATTTTCGAACCGGTTTTTCGCCTTGTATTCTCGGTTTGATAATCGGAAAGCATATGATTATTTCTTCAAATCCTTTCTCACATAAACAATTAACTACGGCTCGCAGTTCCTTGTCTAATGTTTCGAAGGGTTTCTTTGAATAATTCAATTCTAATGTTCCAATTCCGAGAATAGCTTTCTTTTTATTGAATTCCACATTTTCGATTTCCTTCAGTAAGTCACCGAAGGAAATTTGATGTTTAAGATACGAAGGGAGCGGTTTCATTCTCGCGTCCTCCCGTTTTAAGAAATGTGGAACTCCGTCGCCGATGAATTCATAATCCGCAAAATATTTTTCGAAATATTCGGGCTCAATATTGCTCTTGCTAGGGCTTGGCCCTCTCGGCCCTAGCTTCACTCGTTTTCCGAGCAGTCTTCTAGGGTTACTCCCGAGAATTGTTCGTTGATGATCTCATCAACATTTTCGTATTGAGGGTTTTCATTCGACTCGGTTTCAATGTGGTTGACCGGCGGCGTCCGCGGTCGTCCGTCATTGAAATGTACCTTCTTCAATATAGGCGTAGTGTCGTCACTACGTCTGGGTGCACTACCGGCATCTGTCTGTCGCGGATGCGGTGCATTATTGGTACGAGTATTCGGATTCGAGCGATTTTGATTATTACTCGGATTAGAATTCGAACTCCAATTTTGATTTCGATTGGAGTTGTTCCAATTTTGGTTATTATTATTATTGTTATAATTATTCCTATTCTGATTCTGATTCCGGTTTTGGTTATATTGAACCGGGTTCGTCATAAATTGGGGACGTGATGGTGATTTTTCGTGTGTGGTGGTTGTTTCAATTTCGAAGACGCCAACCGCATCTTCGGGAACTTCTTCGTTATCACGCGAAATGTCGTATAATCGTTTATGGAATTTTTCTAATTCTGACTTGTCTTCAAGTGAGAATTTATCTTTCATCGTCTGAGGCATTTTATTATACATGACGGATATGACACGCGAGTCGGGTACATTATCCATGTTAATTAAAGTCGGATACCAATTTAGGTATTTCCCAGCCATTGCACGGGAATTTTCGGCTTTAAATATCGTTTTTTGGAAAGCTCTAAAGGAGTTTTCTTGAGCTCCTATGCCCCAGAATTCCGTTTCGAAATCATCACGAAATTTCTCCCAATTGTTAGCTGTCGCTTGTTGTTTAACCCATGCGAGATGTTCGTTTATCAGGGTTAAAACTAGGCCACATTTTTGATGTTCCGTCATATCGAGGTCCTCAATATGATCTTCGAATCGACTCAGAAATTCCATCGGCTGATGTATGGTTTCCTTGTTGAGGATAATTCCTCTTGTTCTGAAGGCTTCAACGGAGGTGTCCGTTTTCATCGTCCTTCGTCTACTTTTTCGGGCTTCTGGGTGCCTACCTTCTTCGAAATTTTTTACGGCAGTAGCCGCGCGCACTTGGTTAAAAATGCGTTCATCGAGTTTTTCACCGACGTTTTTCTCGACGTCCGTTAGACGGTCGATTATTACGGAACCCAGTTGTTCTTGTTGCCCCATTCGAAACCGTATGTTTTGGTCTTTACTGTCGATATCTTTTTCGATATCTTCGAGCCGTTTTTTCGTATTTTCTTTAATTTCTTTTACGGTATCGTCCATACGTTTCGAATTTAATTTGAGGAATTCGCCGATTTTAGTTAGAGCATCTTCGGTTTCACCGATTCGAAGATGTTGTTTATTCAAAACACTCTGAATACACTGCGACGTCGCAGTGTTTTCTTCATTGTATTTCGCTTGATCTTCGAGTTGTTCCTCGATTGACGTAAAACGGGCATTATTTTGCATTCTTTCTTCTTCCAGCATCTGCTGGAAGGTATTACTGGCAAAATTACCTTCCCCGATGGCGAGGTGCGGGACAGCCGAATTTCCTAACATTTGGCCCCCACCGGAGGTATTCCTTTGTATAACCGGAACTTGATGTACTGGCGGATTCATGATTACTTGAGTGCCCCTTGGCATGATGGTAGTATTGTGATTCATTGGCGCATGAACGGTGACTGGTACGAGTATACTATTCGGTTGATTGGTCATCAAACGTGGCGAGTCAATACGGTTGCCTACGCTGTGCATAGGCGGTATTGGTCGCGAAGGGGTACCATTACGTAAATGTCTACGATCTTTCAAATATCGATCATGGGCCCAAACGTGACTTTCCGTGGATGCGGGTCGCGATCCTATGTATTGGAATGCTGAGGGGGTCGGAGGGGTTTGTGCCCCATTTCCTCCTTGTAGAGCCAATGTCATACTTGGCGAATTTCGGTGCACGTTGTCTTCGTTTTGATCCGAATCCGATGCCGATGCAAAATTCTCCTCGATTCCTGATTCCTCTGTGTCAGGATTTGGGTTATGGTGAATTACGCTGTCACCTTCGGTGTCGGAGGTGGAGACGTTCTCCACCGTTACACCTGAGGGGTGACTACCAGGGTCAGACAAAGGTCGATCTGATGAGATGTTCGAGTTGACGTTTATATTTTCGGAGGTCACGGGAGAATTCTGCGGCGCTTGAGTTTCTGGATGTTCCGGAATATTTAAATTTAACATTTGGTTCTCAAATTCTTGATCTTCAAGATTCGGAGGTCCAAATTCTTGGCTAGGTCGGGGGTTAATTACTGCTTGAACGTCGAGCAGTGGATTGTTTACGTCAGCCAACGGTTGATCGTTTTCAATATTCTGACGTTCAGAATTATTGTTTTCGGTCGAAATAAGATTTTTACGTTTCCTACCTCTCTTCGATTTCGCGGATGTCGTCGCGGTAGATGTATTATTTACGGTCGGTTGCGCGGCGCGGTTCGCGGCGCTACGAGTACGAGCACTGATGGCTGCTGCATCAGCAGTCCCAGGTTCTGGAATAGCCCTAATTTCGTTTACACCTAACTCTATATCCGACATTGTGGATTTTTATTGACGTCAATAAAAATTTCCAAGAAAAATACAAAAATCCTATAGCAAAATCAAATAAGTAGAAATAATCGTATTGGTTGCAAGCTTAGAGCCCAAGCACACAAAGCACACGTTAAAAAATATGCAAAATATGTTAAAAAGAAATTAGCAATTTGAAGTCAAATTGCAATAAATGCACCAATAATAAAATAATGGAGTAAAGTATAGGCAAATTGGCTGCACTATAATAAGAAAGAAAATGTTCATCAGGATATTTTCGCAGTGCGAAAATATAAGAGCAAAGTACAGGCAAATGGCTGCACTTAAATAAAATTGAAATATTCCTGGAAAAAATTAAAAAAAAAATATTTACGAAGTCGTAAATATTGTCAGTTCTTGCAGCTGAAAATTGCAACAGAATAACGTTGCTTGCAATTTGAAGTCAAATTGCAGTAAAAACCTATGAAATATATTGGAGCAAAGTTATAGGCAAACTTGCTGCACCTAAAATAAAAATATCTAAAAAAATACTAAAAAAAATAGATCGTGGAGGTATTTCAAGCCGTGCTGAAATATTCTCAAAAAACAAAACAAAAAAAAATATCACTTTTAATATTTACGAGGTCGTAAATATTATCTTCCTATGTCACTAATAATTATTTTATAAGAAATAAAAAAGGGAATAAAACGTGGTATGTGATAGCGCGGTTGCACTATCAGCTAATGTTCACATAAAGCACAAAATCGGGTAATTTTCAATCAGGTTATCTGACGTCAGATAATTTCCAAGTTGAAAATTAAAAAGTCAAAAATCGAGTTTACAAAGTGGTAAATAATTCAAAAATTATTTACGACTGGACAAATCTGAGTAGAATCGTACACATATGTACGTATATACAAATCACAAGTATAGTCAGCAACAAAATTGAGCAGTTGCGATGTCCAGCAATGCCAAGGTACGTAAGCATTCGTCAGATAAATAGTCGCTGATCTAGAGTTCCGAGATTGTTGGCCATACAATCTCAAGGAGCTACGATAGGTCGGCAAAAAATTCAGCGCGAAGTCGCAGCTCGATGATGCCAGACGCTACGTTTGCAAAATCGTTGCTGGTTGATAAAGTCCGGGTGGTGCGGGAGGGAGCGGAGTGCTCGTACCTGCCGCGTTTCCGTTGCTGAGCTCGTCGAGACGTTCGAGCCGCACTGGAATGCGTCTATCCAAGATTCCAAGATGGCGACGATATGGTCCGATGTCCAAAAGGGCACCTTGAGCCACCTTGATTCACGACTTCGTGGATCAGGTCTCAATGGAAATGTCTCAAAAATCCAGAGCAGTTCAAACACGAAAATAGATCGCGAAAATCTTGGTACATAAAAAGATGGTTAAAAAAGTTCACAGGGGGGGGGGGTTTCTTAATTCGAGTCGAATTAAGAAATACACATAAAAAATGGGAAATATTGAAGTTCAATATTTCCGGAACGATCTTTTTAGGGGGAAAATTAGCTTGAATACAAGCTCAAAAAGTTCACCAGTGTATAAAAACACTCACCTGTAAATCCGTGGATTTACCTTCAACTCAGGTGTGCGATTCTGGGGGGTGCACTCCACCAAAAACCACCACGACCAGGGCGCCAATGTTAAAGAATGCAGTCTGCAGGGCAGCACCTTTAAGCATGTGTTGGATGACCAACGTATATTGCGAACTGTTACACTCACAATAACCGAATTAACAGAAAAACACAAATTAACTGAAAATTAACTGTTTAATGACACTTTAACTAGAAATTGACAAATTAATGGAAAAACAGAATAATTCGCAAGGCGAATTATCCACACGTTGCACGAATTGACAAATTTACTGAAAAGAGCAAGTTAACATAGGGCACGAGCGGTTGCTCGTGGCCGAGACGTTGACAGAACAATTACACACGTAATTAACAACTGTACTGACTCCGATCTCGGTACTCGGACGTCCAAGTACCGGCTCGGAGCGTCGTAATACTCGATGCACCCAGTGTAGCCACACGATATAGGTAAAGGCGATGTGCAGCCAAATTTACCTATAACAGTACAAATCAAGCACAACACGATAAAACAGTTCAACCGGTTGATTTTTCTCATTAATTTGCCCGTTCTCGCACACATTACTCATTATTTAATTTAATCTAAAATGAAATTCGCAAACAGAAACCAATACAGAAGTAGAAAAATATGTACATTGTATAGGTACATTCGACACAGCGTCAAAATAGAAAACACATGAGTCATAAAACCCATATCGCTATATCAATGCGAGATAACCTGTTGTTTATTTGGATCGTATTACTTACTTAGTTTAATAAACAAAACGATACGAGAAATTAGTCACAATGCGTAATATTTTATCGAGACGAGATACAGCCGTTGGAAAATTTTCCGTCGAGCAAATTCGCATTATTTTTCGACACCTTCGTACATCGATTAAGGAAGAAAAAAGCACCGACACCTGCCTCTCGATCGTTCAAATAGAAGAAAAAATTACACTGGGCAAAGAGTTGAAGGGGAGGGCAACCATCGTACACACCTGAAACCCTGCATCGTTCGAATGTGAGTCGAAAAACACGATAATGTGGTCGAATTAAACCCAAATTCCGGCTCATTAACGACACGACAGTAAGGAGAAAAAAAGGATAAAGTCTCTTCACCTCGACATAAAGGTATTCCGGATACGAGCACACATAAAAAAAAAGTACAAACGTCGTTTTTCTTTTAAACGCACATCGAGCATTTTTTCAGTCGGAAGATGAACCAACGTCGACCTCCTCTACGCTACCGCACAAAGTGAGAAAAAAGATTAACACTCGGCTTTTAAAAAAGTATTTGAATTTCGAGCGAGGAGCCTTGCTGCCGTTTCAAACGTTCGCCGTATAATTACCGTGTAATTTGTCTGAAGCGTTCGAAACGACTTTTTCGAGAAATGTCCGCCAACGAGCTATTAAACCGAATGAGCTAGGCGAAGGGAAAAAAATGACGAAAGCTCGGTTGGTTTACGTCCGAAATTCTCAAAGACTTCAAAGACGATACACCTTCCATCGAGGTGTATTTATTCGGGGTTGTTTTCGACTGTTTAGCGGGATAAAGGAGAAAAAGGAATTGAAATTTGTTTATTTTGATGGTTGTACGCTTCGTTTTTAGCGTAATTGAGATGAGTTTCTGAATGGTTTTTAATCGAATTCGATTTCTAATGGAATGGAATTTTTGTACAGGAAAAAAAATACTAGAGTGAATTCTTTTGGTGTGAGGAAGGTGAGAATTGAAGAATCGAAAATCTTTACGAAAAATGATCTAAATCGTTCGATTCAAATTACGCTATGGTTAATAGTCAGGGGTGAAAAGTCGTGAGATGAAATTTTTGATCTTGGCTTTTGAGGGAAAATTTCAAAAATCAACTTTTTGATTTAGCTTTTTGCTTTTTGATTCATATACAGTCAACTTTTTCAAGCTTTTAGCTTTCTATAGCGTTTCAGTAGTAAGCAATATTTTGTGAAATATTTCGACTTGAAACTTTTTCAATTTTAGCTTAAAACCTTTCACTTTTACCTTAAAATTTCTGATTCATAACACCAAAACAGCACAGTGAATGTATTTCATTTGTACTATTTTCTCAAAATTTCAATTTTTTCAGCATTTTCATAATTTTTTCCCCAAAATTCCAATTTTTCAACTCGAATAAATTTTTCCTGCTTTCTTAAAACTTCCTCAATTTTTTTTCAGCTCCAAGATTCTTGTCAATTTTGATGATTTTCATTTACTAAAATTTTTTTCTGCTCTGAATTGTTTCTTATTTTACTGATATTTTTCTACCATAACCATCCACTATAAAATTCCATTCTTTGATTTTAAAATTTTCAAAATTTTCCATCTCCTCAAAATCTTTTATCTTGAGTTTTTGAGATTTTTTTCTAAAAATGTCACAACTGAAAAATAACTATTTGAGTTTCAAGAAAAAATTTTCAAAACAGTAAAAATTAACAGTATGAGAAAAAAATTCAAGAGCTGAAAAAGTATGGAAAAAGTTTGAGAAAAATTTTCAGAACTGAGAAGAAAATCGAGAAGAAAAATTTAAGAGGTTATAAAAAATTTTATTCTAGATAAAAAAAATTTTGAAGTTGAAAAATATTTTTGGAAAAATTTTCTGAAGTTGAAAAATATCTAGAGAAAAAAATAAAGAGTTGAAAATATGTATTTCTGAGATATTTTCAACTTCGTTTCAAATTTCCAAGTAAAAAGTTTTAAAAAACTGAGAGAAAAGGCTTTCGGCTTGTCACCTAAATATGGTCGATTTTCAGGTTTTCGCTTCAAACTTTTGGCTAATAGCACATCACTGGAAATACCTGATAATGAAGTGATTAATTTCAAGTACTAAAATCAGCTAGACAAGCATACTTTTTGCAATTTCTAATTTTGTTTCGTTGAAATGTTTGTTTTTTTAAACTAAGTAATTCAATCCGATGGCAAAATCTGTTCGATGTTAGATATAATCATAAGCTTTGGTTCATCTCATTGAAAAATTTGTATTCGTACAGTTCTTTATCTTGCACCAAACCAACGCAATAACGCATTCAGAGCGACAAAACTCGAACTTGATCGAGTCATGTGTCCTCTCAAATACGCCACGATACATTTGTTGAAATAAAAATAATCGCGTCGAGTACGTAACACCAACGCCAACGCGATTAAATTAAAAATAATAATAATAGCCGAAGTAGACGTACGTACAATTTTTTACAATTAACACGTAATAAACGACAAGGCGAATTAAGTGGCGAAACTTTTATTCGAAATTCCATTTAAACCTTCGCCCTTTCCTCCTTCCCAAATGTTTTTTTTCTTAATTAGATACACGCTGAATAAGCGTCTCTCATATATTGGCCTTTGCTGTCCTAATTTCTGTAACTCGTTCAGTTTTTTTCAACATCTTTTGATTTTAATAACTTGAAACATAACATAATAACATAGATTGATTTGATTCATTATTTCGAAAGTTGAAGGAAGAAATGGTCAACAAATTGTGCCCAAATCGGATGATTATTTCGCTCATTCAACCCAACAAGAAAAAATATAACGCAACTTCAACAACCAATTCAAGTCATGCGAGTAAGTAAGCCAAGATGTTTTAATTCATTCACTTTTTTCATTATGGTACCTACATTTAAAAAAAAAATCACCACCTGAAAAAAAATCCTCCAGAAAGCGAAGAAAAAATTGAGTAGTCATCGCAAGAATAATTTTACTCAAAAAAATCATAATCTAATTTTGGAAAAAATAAAAATAAAAACATTATCAGAAGAGGAGGGGGTAGAAAAATGCTGTCGATGATATTCATTTTGAAAGAATTCATACTTAAGACCATCATCGTGAATTTTTTCGTTAGTAGGAATTCTTTTTAATTTAAAATGAAATTCAAAAACCAAGGGGAAATGTTTCTCTGTCACAGAAAAATGGTGTGAAGGTGAAAATCAGGCACCAGAGACGTTTCCAGGTAAAAATCTCTAAGTGCAATGTAAAACCAATTATGGGAACAATTACCCCTCTAAAATTCTACAAAGTGTCAAAAATAAGCGAGGAAGTAAGTTTATTATTTTTACTCAAAATTCAGAAAAATCTTTCAACTTTTTCACAAAAAACTAGGTGTTTTTCATGATTTATTTTATGATTAGAGAAATACCGCGAAATATCCATTTCATATAGGTAATCGAAGAAAGATCCCACACTACCACCGGAATACCTACATCCCAGTAAAAAAAAAATGATAATTTGCAATAAAATCTCGACAAAACACACAATTTTAAAAACACCAATTTCCAAATTAATAATAAATTACCCATAAATAAAAAAAACTCCTCGGTCATTTCATCACCACTACCATTAAAGAGAAATTTCACGACTTGGAGAAGCAGATGAGGAGCAACTTCTATACAGAAAATATCCATACATATCCAGTCAACCATCGAAAAAAACAAGGTGTTCGTCTTTAATAGAGTTGCACAGCACAATTAGTTACCGAGATGTCTTTATAGACAAATATAAATGGATGTTTATTTTTTCCTATAATAAAACGGCGAAAATCATTCGTTGACAAATTTACATTAATTTTACGATTCGCCGAGATCTGAAACGATGTTTAGACGAATTAATGCTATGGAGACAACTCGTCAATTAAAATTCCTCGTATACCTATAAATAGTACGCGTTTTTTTTTTGGATTGAAGGTTTGGAGAAAAAGAAATGTAATCTGCGAGATTTTTTTATCTCGTTTTCGCCGGAGAAATAATATGTGATGGAACGGCAGACGTTGACTAGTTTGGTGCAATTAGTTGAACATATATAAAAAAGTATAGCATGTTGTAATGGAATTTTACTAATTTCCGGATCTGAAAGCAGCAGCTGGAATGAGTCATATTGTCAGAGTTTGAGTGAATTTTAAAGCTAAACATTTTTCGTGGGTACTTTACCTAAACTTTTTCCCCCTCGCTTTCCAAACTTGAACATGAGAATCACCAATTAAGTAACAAAAAATAAAATCAATCAATTCGTGATCACTATCTAACTGTACATGAACTTTTTTCCTCCATTGGTTTTCTTTCACTTAAGCTCTTCATATACTTTATGTAAATTAATCGAATCATTTTTCGAATCATTTCCAATCCGATCAATAAAATTGGTGGTTACCATTTGTCCAGCGCCAATACAAAGACTCTAACCGCAGGCGATCGCTATACGACAACGTTTTAACAACAATACCATTTAGATAACACATCGCGTAAAGTAATGTCGCCGATGCCAGAAGAAGAGGTCGGGAGAGGTGGATACTCGATGTAATAACAATCTAACGCACCTTTATAATTAGGCGCCACCGTGATAATTCGAGTGAGCTATCTATAGACACTACGTGGTTAAAAATTACCTACAATATTTATTCGAAGCTTCATTCTCTTCTTCCTCCTCTTTTAGTCACAGCAACAAATAGGTACTCATTTTGGTATGAGTCGTTTGATGCTATACGACGACATCAGGGCTATGATAGGCTTATAGGAGCCATTTCAGCAACCGGTTCGTATTTTTTTTAGGTTCAGAAAAGTTGATTCATTTATGAAAGATATGAAATCTACTTTTCGGGTTCATGAAGTGGAAAATTACCATCGATTTTGAAACATTACACTTACAAGGGAGGTAGATTATCCCTCAAGTTCATTTTTGAATTTTGATGAATTTTCTAATTACCTCAAAATTACTTCATCGTTCTGTAAAATACGAGAAGTTATGATCCAATCAACACAAAAAAAAACTGAAATTTAGCATACTATTTGCTCATAAAAGTTACTGTTCGTTACTTTTTTTATACCTAGGTTACTTTTTTTGAAAAAATTCTGATCAACTTCCAAAATCACACACCATCATTTTTACTTAAAAAAAAAAAAAAAAAAACTATCGTTATATCCCACTTTTTAGTTTGATATCTTTGGTGAAAGAAAATTTTTTGAAAAAGAAGCAGGAAAAGGAAGAAAATCTCATAAAATTGCTGAAAAAAAAGTTACATTGAGCACCTGAAATCTTTGTTGAAAGAGTCACAAAATAAGTTGGCGGAGGTAAGAAAAACGTATGAAAATGTTTTTTCGCTCGGCCATAAAAAGTTAAAAATAGCTGCGGATAAGAAAAATTTTGAAGAATCAAGTGTTGCTTGAGAGCTTCTAAAGTCGGCAGCATCGCTCAGAATTGAAAAGAAGGGTCTGATTGCTAAAGCCTCGGCTATTAAAGATAAAATAGGTAACGAAATTCATGAATAGGTAGTTACATATTCGCAGTTGTGAAGAAAATTCAACTTCCAGTTTGAAGTCTAAAAAATAAATTCATCTATCTGATAAATAAATATCATCTTGTTTTTTTCTTTTCTTATATTGATAATATATTAGCAATCTATATTTTATTCATTTTTTTCAAATATACTCACGTTTTTTGTTTTTTCAAACAAGTAAAAAAAAACTTCCAATTTGAAGTCAAAATTGAGTTTATGTTTAAAACTAATACGTTCAGTTCGGCTCTATACGATTTCAGAAAAATTATGGACATAATCGAGAAATCTTGGGAAGAATTTCCATAATTGTTCACTCGAAAACTGGAAATTGATTCAAACATCGAATGTATTGGCATGAGATGGCTAAAACTGAAATCTGCTGTTGAAAAAATGCCATTTCTTTGGAGTTTTAAAAAAGTTCAGACTGTTGCAAATTAGCACAGGTACTTCGAAAAGAAATTACTCAATAACACGAAGTAATGAAAAATAGTTCATTTTTTCTTCACCTAATTTTTTAAAAAAGACATCAATGGGAGAGAATTTGGGTAATCTTCTTTCTATGACGTCTCAACACTGGTTTCCATCAGAACAGTATTCAATGAATATCCGGTCCGAAAAAATTTGGAAAACAAAGTTCCGGAAAGAGCTCGTTATTTTTACCGATTATTCATTTCATCGTATAAAATGTTTATGCACATACATCGCGCATCGCAGAGATTCAATCACATTCACATGGTTACCATTATTTTCCCGAATTTTCTGCAATATACTCTTGTGAACACAACAGTGCACTTTTATTTTAACCAGAATTAGATTGATGAAAAATTTGAAGTAGGTACCTAGGACATTTCGCCCCTAAAAAATGTATTTAAATTGTCTCTGACGGAGAATTTGAGATCCCGATGAAAAATTTTTAGATCAAATCATATCTGATTTAGATCAAATTTTATCAAAACTGATAAAATTTGATCTCAAAAATGTCCTAATCAAATTATATATCTAATTACATCTGATTTTTTTTTTAGATATGATTTGATCAAATTAGATGTCATTTGATCACATCATATCAAACTGGATCTGAACCTTCATAATTTTCTCAGATATTAATTGATACAATGAGATATGATTTGATGTAATTTGATAAAATTAGATTATGACATTTTTGAAATTTTTTCATCGGGATATAGCAATCATTTTGATTTTTTTGTCTTCCACTTCTTGAAGAAATATTTAAAATAATTTTGTTCTAGCAGAATGAATTTTTTTCAACATTTCATATCTTGAAGAAAGGCAAGATTTTCAACCACTTCTTCTGCACACAATTCAGATTTGAGATAAGTTAGGGCTAAGACACACTCTCAATCTAAATCAGTGAAAAGCCGCTGATGAAAAAGTCGAAATTGCAGCACAGGAAAAATCAGCAAAATTCACTGATTTTTCAGTAATTTTTCTCACTGATTCGTTTCCGGTAAAAATTTTTTCACTGATTTTCTCATGTGCTGCAATTCTGACTGTTTTTTAGTGATATTCGACAATTTTCACTGATTTATAAATGACAGAGTAGAAAAATTTTCCGAAATTCTCAATAGCCAGTTGTTTGGAAAGACTGGATAGTTTTGGAGAGCAAATTTAAAATTTCCCGACTTTTTTCAAATTTACAAATTTTTTTGAATTTTTCAGGTTTTTCAGAAAATGACAAACCTTGAAATAAATATGTATTTTGAATCTGCGTAAAATTCAACTTTTATTGATACAGTGCCATGCATCAGATGAAATTCTTCAACTAATTTCTATAACACGAATTCCATAAAGGTATCACACGAATACCTGGAAAAACTATAGGGATACTGCACACTCAAACAACACTGTGACAAAAACACCCGTCTCGCAAAACACGAAAAATCCGCAGCAATCCAACCAACCGAACGAATTCATTCATAAAAATTCAACTCTCGATAACCAATTTTCATCCCTACGGTGAAAATTTCCCACCATCCAGTCCCCTTCCCCCGCTCTACCGCCTCATAACGAACCTATCTCCAAATATACGCACTCGACTCGAATTTTCTTCGCTGAGCCATTATTATCGGTAACCGTTGGCGAAAACAATCGAAAAAATTTCTTCTAATGGCCACTCGAAAATTATATTTGTTGCTAGTGTTTATTTTTATTACCGCATCAACGCGCGAATTGCCGAGATGAGAGAGCTCAATGGCTTCGCACATAGAGAGAAAGCAACCGAGGGAAAAAAATGTATCTACAATAAAAACAGAGCACACGAGATCCGCGAGCATAGAAAAAAAAAAGCCAAGAGGAAAAAATAATGTTAATTTTTTAACGTATTTAATACGTGGCGAGGAGGTGCGAGATGCCAATGCGGAGGGAGGCCGAAGATCGGGGGAGTAAAAACGTGACGCAAATATTATCTCTATACACGAACCGGCGCGTATACAAACACATCGTAATATACAATACAGCGAAGACGCTGCGCCGATGTTACTAACACCGAAACGTTGATTTTTACAATTCTACCGCCGCCGACGCTATTTCTGAAAAAAAAAATTGTTATTTTTTCTTCCACTTTATCGTCATCCCGACCCCCTATTCTGGTTAAATCCAACGAAATAAGGTACAAAATAGGATTACGAAGGTTACGTGCGTGGTGTTTGTTTTACACCCTTTCTCCGATGAGTGTTTCGCTCGTTTTAAATGGTCTGGTGTATGGAAGAGGATATAAGACGGAGAAGTACTAGTTTTGAAGATGGTTTTTGACCTCATCCCAATTTTTATTAAAAATTGAATTAATTTTCGAAAAATCTTATCGATACTAAATTGAATATGGGCATGAGTACCTAGACCTACATAGGAGTGATTCACGCGATACAAAGCATTTCTTTGTACCATGAAAATCTCACAGAAATCCGATAAAAATTTAGAACTGCCTGAAACTTTGGTACTCTTTTAATTTAAATCAATTAAAAACTGAAGACGGACCGATTGAAATAGACAAAATTGAGTTACTTACTGATTATGGCAGTAAGAAATTATTGGTTTAATTAGTGAATTTTCATTTTTGAAACGGGAATTTTTCCATCACTACTGAAGAGGATCAGCGATGGAAAAAAATTTCAGATTCAAAAATGAAAATGCACCGATTGAGACAGTACCAAAATTTTTCACTGATTTCAACCATGATTCAATGTTGTCCATTTCATCAGTCAATTTTGACTGATTCAAATAAGGAAAACATGGATGTAGAAACTCGGGTTCATAAAAGACAAGAATGACGACAAATGATGTAGGTTTCTATTTGGGTTCATATTCACAGGCGAGGAAATGAGGAAAAAATTGAAAAATTTTCAACTTCATCAAGTGAGGTATCGAAATCCCTTATTTTTACTCAACAAATCAGCTTCTTGGCCATTTCGACAACGAATTTGAAAACTAAGCCTTCGAAAGAGAGGTGATCAAAATTGAAAATTTTCCGATTCCATCACTTCAGATGTTTTAGAAAATATTCAACTCTCTGGACTAATTTTTGGGGCCATTTTGGTCCCAAATGTAAATTTAAAATTGTAATTCTTTCGCCGAATAGTTCGCAATTTGGAACCCTTCCGGGTTGACTTTAAACTCGAAGATCAAAATGATCTCAAAACTGATTCAGGGAACCAAAAAACATGGATTTTGATACGTTGGATATGGTTGAAAAATGTTCAATTTTTGTTCTTTATTTCCATTTGCCAAGGATCATTTTCAGTCGAGGGGCAAAAATATCCGAAAATAGATTCAAGAACTTTGAACCCTAGTTCCCCAATTCAGTCAATTTTCATCCAATACTTGTTGAACTGTTTTTCCTCCTGTTTTTTTTTTTGTTTTTTTACTACGTGATTCGCAATTCAACTGAACTGACCTCTTTATTAGAATCTGAAAATTTTGGAAAAAAAAAAATAATAGGTAAGGAATCATTATTCTTTGTGATAACAATAAACACAATTCTCATTCCGGTTTCTTTCATCCTTTAAATTTTTCAATTGACTTGGAAAAATTTTGTTATGTTACAGGTTTCCAAGGCTGTTTTATTTTTATCAATGAAAATAATTTCGAAGAATCGAATTTCGCAAATCTGAAAATTCTATCTCTCATTATTTGCTTATTGTGCGATTTCAAAGTTCAAGAAACAGTATAAATGGCCTACACCATTCTGTAGCGCGTTGTTCGTACAATAATATAGATATTTAGGTGAACACGCATCATTTCAAATCTAAACAATGTACCGCTCGGCGAATTAGCCACACGCGGTATATTACACCAGCGTACAAACTGACGCGCCGTGTACAATGTTCAATTAAACTCGAACTCTTTAAATTGATGACTGCAGCATAACAACGTGTGATTTTCAACGGTCACATTACTCGGGCATAATTAATGCACGCGCTCGTCGTTACAATGACCCAATATGTCAACCTAATACGTTGATATTCTAAAGTTCATTTCGCATCTATGAGCAAAAAAGAAGAAATCGATAATTATCGATAATCATAGTGCAATCTTTACGTGAATTCGAAAGCTAGACGTATTGAACGTTTAACCGCATCAAAGATACCTTTGAAAATCGGATATCAAACGAATTTTGAATAATAGGAGCCTACTCAAATAAAGTCAAAAAGAAATATTTTCAAAAAAAAAAAAATGAAATATTTTCTTCTTTCATGAGGTATCAATTTTTATAGAAATAGGTAAAGTGAGTTGAAAATCTATAGGTAGGTAACAGAAATTACAAAAATTAAAATACTATTTGAAAAAAAATTGCATCGATGTGAGAAAATTTTTCAAAATCTGTAATCATCTTTTTACAGCACCGCAAACGAATCAATGTGGAAAAATGTTATCGAAGAATTTGGGTATTTTTAGGAGAAAAGATTTACCGAAGATTATGGAAGGTACCCAAGCACCCTTTAAAAAAGAATTTTACAGATATCAAAAATTACTGATCGTGAGAACGAGAAGTTGAATTAAACGAAATTATCCTATTCGTGCATTGTTTACATTGTCAACAAACGGAATATTTTAGATGAGTCATTCGCCAAGTATTTGGCGTATGCTAAAAGTACATAATAGGTAGATACATCTATATGTACTATCATTTCAGAAAAAATTTTCAACGATAAATCACACTTTCATACTCGCCACATTCAATTTGAAAAAATAAAATGATACCTAATGCTAACTAGGAGTTTGAAGGAAAATTATGAATTTTTTTATCGAGGTTTGAGAGAGGAGGAGAGGATTTCTCTTCAATCAAGTGGATGAGAAAAAAAGCCAATAATTATTTGAAACTTTTTTCAATTTCCATCCCATGTCATGTATCGAAATTGAAAATTTGAAAACTGATGATAATTAAATTGTACATTTTCATAATTTTTCGTCTCTGTCAAACATTAAAAAAATAAATAAATAAATAAAATTATTTCAAGTTTATCAACTCTACATCAAATTCAACTTTTCGTTCGAATATCAGATTTCAACTTTTTTTTTCTGAATTTCAATTTTAAAAATTGCTGAACACTTACCAAAGTCAAAATCTGAATTGAAAATTAAATTTTTTTTAGATTTTTCCTTGAGCGGCTTGATGACGACAAGCTGTTAAAGCCGCCATTCGAGATTTTACTTTTGCAATAAGTTGTGCACTTTGAGGAAGATGTAACAGTATTCGATTATTTGAATTTTTATTTTTTGGAAGATTATTTTCAATTTATTACTTTGCAGAAATTCTCAATGGATTTCTTTTAGTTTTTAAAATAATTTATTAGAAAATTGAACCAAGTGGGTACTAATTTTACACTTTCTAAATAGTGTTAATACATGTTTTCAACTACATAAGAAATGCGGAACACCAAACGAAATACTGAAATAGAGTAACCAAGTAAGTACGATAGTAAGTAATTTTACATTGTCTCTTTTTTTTTTTTCAAAATTCACGAATGCAAAATAAAAACAATTGTATAAAAATACTTCGAATAATAGGCAAAAAAAAATTAAAAAGTGAGTACAGCACATGCTCTGCGTTTTTTCGCCTTTTCTGTGCGAATTAAGTTCCAATAAAGAGGGCTCCTAGATATTCCACCTTTAGACCGTGGTCATTTCCTTGAACTTTCTTCACATCTGATCATCTGAAAAAAGAAGCTCCTGGAGCTCCTTCCATGCCACGTTCTATAACTCTAAATTTTTCCTCGACAAATACGAACTAAAAATAATTTTTAAACGTATGAGCAAAATCTAAGGAAATGAAAAAATGAAATAGAAAATGAACGGGTTGTTTTTCATAAGGGTAAAAAAGTAATCAGGTTATGTAAAGTTATTTTTTCAATTTTATAAATGTATTATTCACATTACAACTCAAGTTTTCAGATAATACAAAATACAATAATTATATTTTTTTTGTAATTTGATAAGGTTGATCAATCTTGATCCAAGCTTCGCAGCTTTCATATTCCACGTTCCCAGACTATAAACTGGACTAAAGCACCGATGACTGACCGGGAGAAGCATCCGGCCTCAATTTCAACGCTGCAAGAACTTTTGCAACTGGGACAAATCCAACAGTAATGCCATTTGTCAAGCCATTGTAATATAGATCCACTAATTCTAAAACCATCGTAAGTAATGTTTTTCAGCTCATTAAAACTCATGTAAGTATTTTCGATTCAAACATCAATTAATAATTCAGCACCACACCGAAAACAACCCACTTTACACAAAAACCACCCAGTTCACAACGCTTATCAACATTCGATCGCTAATCAAACTAATTTCATTTCCAATCAAAACCTGGAACAGGTAATTATAACAAAAATAAACAAAACACCCATAGGCAGACCACCGCGATCGTTCATATCTCGATCTGCTCGTGGTGGGCTCTTCCTATACTCCATACCAGTACGCCCTCCTACTACCTATTTCGCAATTCACAAGCGAATGTGTACGTTGGTATAATTATCAGAAAAATTTCCACTTCGCACATACCAATCGGACGTATCATTTTGCGAATTAAACTCGGTCGCTAGATAATTACTGTATGGTGGAAATTGACCTTGAAAAATCATCCGAACCAAAGTAGCCGAAACTGGTACAGAAAATTTGAAACCGTCGTATACGATGTGGACGATTAGATCATCGGCCAAAATCAACCAAAAACCTTCCATCTTATCCAAGTTGTTCAAAGCGGACACCACAATTACATATTATAATACCGCGTTAAATAGGTATTAATTACCGCTGTGCCGCAGCGTAAACAATCGTGAAGGTTTGTGGCCGTAGAAAAATGACTAGGTAGAAATAAAAAATTTTTACCATACATCAATGAAAACGAACTTCTAATTCATTTATTAGCTGGATAAATCGTTTCTTTACAACTTTTTCTCAATCCAATCATCAGGTTCGTCTTGATTTGTCAATTTTTTGAAACCCTGTTTTTAAGAAAAAACCTTCGGAACCCAGTTCAGAGGTAACGAATTAGTCAGGAATAGACACTTAGGTTACCTCGAAGTTCTGAAATTGTCATGAATGTAGTTTTCTAATAATAAAATCATGACAGTGACAAGTCAATGGATTGATCATTTGAGAATAAGATATGAAAATGATTATTTTAATTTTCAATTTCCTTCAAGTAAGTTACATCAAAAAATCTCCGCATCCGTGAAACTATACGAATGTGGATCCCAGGTCTCCAACTTTTCCTAAATCGTTAAAAATTCGTCGAAGTCTCCAAAAATTCTACCGTTTCCGAAACGTTTAGGAAATAAACCAACAATATTCGGAAAATAAGAAAATTTTCATTTTTTTTTTTTTTTTAAATCAGAAAACTTCTCATTTAAAAAAAATTGAATGGATAAACATCTGTGAAATTTTTGCTAAATAAAATTTCGGATATTCAAAAAAATATATGGATTTCATGAGATCATGAGTGACGCCACAATGCCTACATAAAATAAAGGCGACGTGAGTGACATGAGTAAGTAAGTAAATTTTAATAATTCTTTTTCAAAATTGTTGCTCTACATATTTCATTTGGGCATTTATTTCAATATTATTCGGTAACCCATCGCATCGGCGAATTGTTTGTTTTGATTCAAATGAAGAATCTCGAAGATAAATTACTCATTACCGTTTTTTAAATACTGCATTATTTTGATTTAAAAGTGCCCGAAAAGATACTCAACTAACAGCCCAAGAGAAAAACTCTAAAAACAAGTATGTTCACCGCAATTTTATTCATAGAAAAGCTTCAATATGTTAAAATCGCGCAGTATTTCTGGGAGGGAGGGGGAGAAATTTGATAAGAAATTCGAATGTTTTGCACTAATTTCGCTCAAATTCGCGCGAAAGTTTATTTAGGAGTAAAAGTACGTTTTCAAAAAATGTAAGCCTTCTTCGACCTCAAGGGGTCGGGAGGGAGGCAGAATAATTTTTTTCCTAAATTTGGATATTTACGGGGAAAATGGCCAAAAAAACGTTTTTCAATAAACATAAAACCAACCTTGAATTTATTTTTGAAAAACGTAGGTATGTAAGTATTTGCATGGTAGATAGAACAGAATGAGTGGGGAAGTACATAGGAGTTAAATATCTTGTGAAAAAAGTAATTATCTATTCAGATTCTTCAACTTAAGTAGGTATAAATTCTATACCCATAAAATACCAAAACTTTCAAAAATAAAATCCTCAGTCGGTTTTGTATTGACCGAAAAACTCTTTGACTTTTTTTTTTGTAATTTTCACCGAAAATGATCAATTTTGAGAAACGATTGTTCAATTTGCTGAGGTCGAGTAGAGCCAAATCTTTTGCGAGAGTACTTTGACACCAAAATAATTTTCCACAATAATTTGACCGAAATCATTGTTTACAATTCTTTTCCTTTTAAAGGGGGCTACCCCCCTCAGAAAGCAATATTGGCTGAGGCGGTGAGATTGCATCACAGACTTTGATAATCATTTGTCATTTGAAAGCTTTTTAGGCAATAAAATCGCGATTGATATAATTATTTTCTAAGCACTTTTATGATGCTACATCTCTTATGCTGTATGGAGGTCCAAGACAGAAAAATTATGAAAAATTATCGGTGAAAAATAGTCATGACGGAAATATCTCAATTTTCACACAATGATGATACAAAACAATTTTAAAACTCTTTCAGGAGATTTTAAACTATGTTTAGTTTGCGAATCCTCCATCAACTCAAATCGTTCAAAAAGCTCAAAAATCATTTCAATCAATAATTGCTTGCAGTCATCCAATGTTTTTAAAACTGATAACTACAATTTAATTTCGTCCCTCTAATGCTATAAAAGTTCGTAATTACAAAATTTCTGTTGTTTTTTTTTTCTGAAATGGCAACTATGGGACGTCCTTCATAAGGTAATAACATCATTTCAGCTTAAACATCAAACAGATCCTTAAAATTAGAAAAAGATATGTTGATAAAACTCCACATTCCAAAAATTTTGAAACTTTTTGGTCGTAACTCCATCAAAAATGCAAAAAGGTCATAAATCGAAAATTTGATTTTTTACAAAGTGATAAAAACACTTTGTTAATCATGATTTTTAAATTAAGATGTGACGATTTTAATATACTTCTGTGGTATTCAGAATGAATTTTCAATCATTTTGTTTCAAAATACAGATTTTTAATTTGGTGTAATTCCAAAAATTGTTCAAGTGTAAAAGGTCATAACTCCTTTTTAAAAATTTTAAATCGGTATTTTGGAAAAATAATAATAGAAAATTCATTCTCAACACTAGAAAAAAAACATAACAAAATCAACACCTCTTCCAATAAATTAAAAAATCTCAAGTATTACAGTTTTTTAACTCTACTGTAAAAAGTAAAATTTTAGAGTTACGATCTTTTAGCGTTAGAGGCACGATTTGTTCATGATTCGAAACCAAACTCAAAATCTTCGAGAAGTTCCGATAAAACACGGCTGAAAGTCCAAAATTTCACCTTGCACAATCCAACATTAAAGACATGAGACGAGAAATTATTAGATCGAAAGATGTCTACATCAACGTAAGCAGATATTGAGTTTCGCTCATAATGGATCGTAAAGTGGATCCCAGGTACACTTGACGTGAACTCTGAGTAAGAGGTAGACCAACATAGAGAAGGGAATTGAGCGATTAAGTGGTATTTTTAAAGATTACTTTTATCTGGCGAATTTTTACGAGTTGTTGACTCGTTTATTGAAAGAGAGAGAGAGAAAATTACGCCATGTGGTATTTGGTGTTTTCGTTGCTGTTGAAATTAACTTATATGCAGTATACTAAACGACGTCACCGTCGCAGTTTGATTGTAGCATAAGTACGTTGAATCAAATTAAATAAAATCTAATTGTCTTTCTGCAAAAACCAAAATTGATGCATACTATTATATGATTGGATTCATAATTATGCAACAACGAAGTAGGTAATCTATTATTCCCAACCTGTCAATACACCAGCTTCCAAAAAAATTACAAAATAACGCACCAACCAACCAAATCTCTGCAACTAAAACGTCTTCCACCAACAAAAATGTCCCCATTCCTAAATTAACGCATCCCTACTTCGAAAACTTCCACTTCGCCAACTAAAATTGCCCTTATCCTCTTGGAAAAATCCATCCGCAAACAATGGTTACAATTGAATAGTCCACCTCGGTATGCGAAATAAAGATAAAAATTTCATTCCAACGTCGTCATCGTATCGTCGCCGCTGATAATCTTTCTCCCAAATAATTTGCTCTTTCGTTTCAAGGTTACGTAGTGTCAACAATCACGAGCTCGTAAGATAAACAATTCGAGAATTTTTCGACGACCGAGCGAAAAAAAATACCTCTATGACAATTCCAAGTGCTAATTTTATAAATCCACCGAGTAAGTACGTACAGGTATGATACCCTTAAGCTCCGAAGACCAGACAAAGATCTTCGATCTAGCTGGTAACTTCGACTTTGCCCGAGACCTCGACGGTTGAAAAAAAAACCAACCTATTCTGGCGCACAAATCGAGACTGAATAAAAGGCATATTGCACGTATTTACCTATGTCTGCAGCTCTGTAGGTCTGTTCACGACTACGAATTTATGTATATTGTATACACAGTCACAGACACCCATTTCATGGCCAAGGTCATACGCAATACGATGCTCTATATTCACATCGGCAATAATAACACAATAGGCAGAAAAAAAAAGGACAAAGATGAATTACATCGGAAGCTCGGCGCGTTCGCTGGTGTGTGGGCGTACAATACGTACGGATTGCATTGCTCACCAAATTTTTAATAGAAATTGCACCGTCTCGTAAAAAGGAGAGAGAAGGCGATAGGAAAGAAAGAGATGACTCGATGTCGGTGTTATCGGCGAAAGTACCTATAATATAGCGTACTTTTATCGGACGGCGGCGGCGATATTGGTTGGAATGTACGTCTACGTACGAGCGAGTGTGTAATGGAAGTACATTATGTGTATTACACGGTTCGACGATACTCTAATTAAGACGTGTGCGTCACCGCGCACCTCTGCCACCGCCATCTGCAGTCTGTCTTCCGCTCTTCGACGTGTAATATTGTACGTAAAGTGAATTTATTTACGCGAGGGAAGGCGCCGTCGGCGTCGATGGTCGTGGCGCTGCGGCGCCCGAGTGATGAGGGTTTTCCGGGGCTAGAGAGTGGAGAATTGCGTCAGAAAAATCAGGAGTTGGATATCAGAAAGAATGACATTGACATATTATAACATTTTTGCAAAATTCAATAGGTATGGTAAGTTGGATAATTTTTTCAAAAAAAATCTACGTAGGTGCTGCGTTGGTACACGACAAATGGACTGAATTTTCCTCCAAGTATCTCCCCCAGCCTTATTTCACATTTTTCGAAAAACAAGACTTTTAAACAGTGACGTAACCGGAAATTTCTCATGGGGGGGCGACTTCCGAATTTTTTCGAAAAATTTGTAGTTCACCTTCCACCATTCTATTCTTACCCCCACCCCAAAAAATACACTATGAGAACAGTAAATTCGTAATTTGAAACATTTTCGTTGAAGAAAACCCTTCAATAAAGGTGTAATTTTGGAACAAGCAATTTTTAAACTAATTTTTTGACCTTGAAAAACGAAAATAATAATTAGAAAGTTGAGATTCCTTTATGCCCGAGCAAAGCGAGGGCGAACCTTGAGAAAATTTGATTTTTGATGCCCTAAAAAGGCATTTTTACGTAAATTTTTGACCTCATGGGAGGGTCCACCCCTGGCTACGTTACTACTTTTGAAACCCAATTCGTCATTATTTTTGATTCGTTCGATATTAGAATTTTCCAGTTTCATATATAAGAGAAAGATACTAATTTCCTTGATCATATTTTTCAGGAGTGCTTAAAAAATTACATTTTTTCGTATTTTTTAAATATTTCTTAAAAAAAGAAAAAATTGAAATTTTCCCCTGAAATCAAGTTAGAATATTTCAACTTATAAGAATTATCATCAGCTCGGATGTTCATAATGTCTTTTACTCACAATAGGTATTTTTTGAAAAAACATTGAGGGAGGAATGAGTACGGAAAATCATTGTTGATGATTTTAATATGTAAGTGGAAATTTTCTGTACTATCAGTTGGGGAAAAATCTTCTGTAGGTAATTTTTTCAGCCTAAAATATACGTAAAAAGTGATTTTTTTTCAAAGACTTCTATTTCTACGAAGAAAAATAGGATCGTGGTAAAAATGAGTGTCGATGATAGTTTGGGTAAAAATAATTGCCCAAATTAGACCCATAATATTTTTTTGAAAATAGTCAGCTTTTTATTCTGATGCAGAGGAATTAAGAATGGGAAGAGTAGGGGAAATTTTTGCAAAGGTTCAAGCACAATTTCCTATAGCTATTTCTTTCCTCATTTTCTGAAAAGAAAATTACAAAACGTTCAACCCCAATAGTTAAACAGGAAACGACAGAAAATCGAAATCTTGATACTTTATTGAATTTTTTTTTTTTTAATAATACAATATTAGAGACTTGAAGAGATTCCAAACCTCAGAAATGATTATTTTAAAGAAAAATCGCGTTGAAAATATTCATTTGTTGAATATTGGATATGTCACGGTTCAAGAGGAGGCACAAGAGCAAGTCGACCAAAAACGCAACAAAACCAACTCAAGATGACGTTCTCCTTCTCGTTATGGAAATCGAAGGACAAGCCAAGATCGACATATCGACAAAGACGACACGTACAGGTTATCGACTCCAACCGAGGTGAAAAAATTCGATCGAGGAATTTCTCACCTTGATGGGAAAAGGTGTTCATCCTCCCTCGCCACTATTGGCCTCCACTGGCTACACCACTGATTGGATGGGAAAATTTTACACGTCAGGGATTATCAATTTACATATCACAACCACTCAAGGTTGGAAAGGATTCGACTTGAATCCAAAAAACATTACAGAATCGTGAAATGGATTCCAATCCTTTGATTTGTTTTTCTGCGTAATTTTGGGAGTCCCTTGGGGGCCCTTCAAAGCAATAATAGCAAAAACCAATTATGACTTTGTTGTTTTATGGGTCAAGTTGTGAAGAGGTAAGACTCATTTTTTGTTTTGTTCGTCATTTCCCCCCAATCTCCCTACTACAGATTTAAAGATTTGGTTACCCCAAAAATCGACACGTCTGTTCGATCTCATCTCGCCACCGCGAATTTGATCAACCAAGAAATCAATTCGGTTTGATTTCCACAACGCATAAGGGTGTTGAATAAAACCAGGGGTGAAACAACTGTCACACCATGTCACAGGACAAAAATGTGGCTGAACGAAGATGATCTTTTACCACGTTCACGAATCAGTTTACATTCTACGTGGATAACCTATAGTAAGCGGTAGTCCAGCGGTGGTGTGCAGTGGTTTGACAGATGTTGTGATGTCTTAATCACGCCGATAGAAGGAATATAGGAGTATAAGGCGAAACGATACGCCGCGGTGTTTCTTTGGAAATAATACACAAGCTCACGCTGAGTATTTTATTACTCTCGACGTGGATTAGCTACCGGTAAAGTTCTATCTCACAGAGGAATTCGATTTTTCAACGTATAATTATAAGTATCAATCTGATCTACGAGAATAGGATGGCATTTTTATAAAGTTGTGGTTAAGAGAACCTCAGAAGGACTTGAGTAGTAGGAAAAACAATACCTAGGTTCTGATTGGACCAAGATTCTTTTTCCAAGCAGTCCAATAGAACCGTTGACGATCCCAGTTTTTTAATTGAGTGGCTTAAACTTTCTGCAGATAGTAGAAAATTAAAATTAATTGATTTTACTTCAAATTCAAGATATTGCAGACTTGGATAGACTTGAAGGAATTGAAAAATATTCACGGTTGAATTGAAGATTAAAATTAATCAGGATGAATTGAATTTAAATTCATATAAATATCCAGATGAAATCGTCTGTCGTTAGATATCAATTTACGTTGTTGATTCCTTTTTTTTCTTTCCTGAGTTACTTTTGAGATGGATGCTTGTTCAATTATTACATACTTATTAGCAATTATGGTGAAGTGTTTTCAAATCGTATGCTCAATTATTGCTCATTAAAAATGAATTCTGATTTTTTGCAAAGAAATTCAAAAAATGCAAATTGTGAATTCAACGAATTTTTGATAAATCATGAAATTCAGATCACTCATTCAAACACTTCAAAATTGAGCCAAATTTTGTCTAATGTTCATCTTCCAACTGCATCACGATTCACGAATTTTTATAAAAATTCAGACAGCAACGAGAAATTTACAAATTGAAAATTTCAGTGATGGAAAGAAAGGCTCGGGTATGGTGAGTCATTCGGCTTCTGTTGAACTAATTCAAAATTTCCATGTCATTCCATTTGTCTAGGTAGAGGATGATTTTAGAGATTAGAGGGCATGAGCGAATTTTCATCTCACACCTGCTGCAAGACTAAGGCTCCGAAATACGTGATTTACAAGCTAAAAATTCGATCTTCACGAATTTTCAATCAATTTTTTTTTCAAACTTGGTGCGTGTGAAGAAGTACTGCAGAGGAGTAACCTGAAATTTTTCAGATTTTTCCAACCACTTTAATGACCTTGAATTCAAAAATTCCTCTGAGAAACATAATTTTGAGACGGGTAGAAAGAAAATTCTAGTCTTAAGGTTGCTCAATGAATTTCACACCATTCTCAGAGTTTCTTCAGATTTTTACGAATGGTGTAGGTTGATCAGATTTTCAGAAAACCGTAAAAAATTAGGTGAAAAGCAGTAATAAAATTATTAATCACGCCGTCGGGTTTTTGAATATTTGTTAAGTGTGAAAACCATTGAAAATTTTTGGAAAAAATTATCTGTCTATAGCTCGGTACATTGGAAAATTGTGACCCCAGGGCGCGTTTAATTCAAATTCGAAGTCATCAAAATGATTAGAAAAATGCATGGAAAAAATTTCCAGGCATTTTTCTCCAGTATGTACCTCTAGTCCTCTACCTATCTATGTGCCAACGGTGAAAAAAATCGGGTGAAAACTCGCTGCGATAGAATTTTTAGCTTGCAAATTACGTATTATTCCCCCCACCCCCGGATGTGTGATAAAACTTTATTCGTGTGCCCTAAAATAATTTTCCATCAAAACGAATGAAATAGCACAAAACTTGTTGCCGAGTTTCGTCAGAGGCTCAATAACCCCACAAACCACGGAACCACACCTTGCAAGCAATGATTGAAAAAACTCAAAATCTCGAATTGCCTAAAATAAAATGCAGTTGGCAGCTTTGGCGTGAAAAAATTTTGCCAAATTCCATCAAAAATTATCATAGGTGACTAGATGTCAAGTCGTATGAGTATGAGGAAGTTACTTAAATTTAGTGAAAAAATTCAAAAATTCGTCAGATTTAGGTCTACAGTCCAAGTGGCAAAAAGTGTTCATTGAGCGTGCTTTTCTGGGGCGCAAAAAAATCAGTTGGTTTATTGTTGGTATGGGTCCCATGGTACGGAAAAAGTGTATTTTGGATTTTTGTCCTTGCACAATGGGGAGCTGGGGCCTAAAAACCCCCATTTTTTCCCATTTTTTCAACTTGATCGGGCGCAAAAAATTTTTTCACAGTGTGATAGCAGACACTCCCCCGACTCCAAATATATGTCACAACCCTTGGGCCACTTGCACAATGGGGGACTAGGCCCCCCAAAGTGCGATTTTTCGCCAAATTCGACCATTTTTGGCACAATAATGCCTCTGCATGCGACATGTGGTCTGGGGCGCAAAAAAAATCAAATGTAATGTATACCCACATTCATTCTGCATCTAATGAGCCAAAGTTCGAGGAAAACGGTTTGCACAATGGGCCGTAGTGAATTTTCAAAGTTGAGAAAATGAGTAATTTTCACCCCCCTTCATCATGAATAAGTTCTTAAAAAAATTATGAAACTTGGGTTGCGACCTATCAAAATGGGTTAAAATTTTGCAAGAAACCCGAAATTTTTAGTGAAAATTGAATTCAAGCCCTTTCGACCCTTTTTGAGCCCCAAATTGGGCCCTATTTTTGAGTTTTTTCCAAAAATGGCATGCGACCTATCAAAATGGGTTAAAATTTTGCAAGCAAAACGAAATTTTTGGTGAAACTTAAATTCAAGCCCTTTCGACCCTTTTTGAGCCTCAAATTGGGCCCTATTTTTGAGTTTTTTCCAAAAATGGCATGCGACCTATGAAAATGGGATAAAATTTCGTCAAAAATTCAAAAATGTCATCCAAAACCATTTTTAAGCAACTTTTGAAAATTTTGAGTTCCAAATAGGGTCAATTTGGGTGTTTTAAATGAACTGGTGTGTGACCTATAAAAGAAGGGTAGAATTTAACCAGAAAATTTAATTTTCACCAAAAATTTCGTTTTGCTTGCAAAATTTTAACCCATTTTGATAGATCGCATGCCATTTTTGGAAAAAACTCAAAAATAGGGCCCAATTTGAGGCTCAAAAAGGGTCGAAAGGACTTGAATTTAATTTTCACCAAAAATTTCGTTTTGCTTGCCAAATTTTAACCTATTTTGATAGGTCGCATGCCATTTTTGGAAAAAACTCAAAAATAGGGCCCAATTTGGGGCTCAAAAAGGGTCGAAAGGGCTTGAATTTAAGTTTCACCAAAAATTCCGTTTTGCTTGCAAAATTTTAACCCATTTTGATAGGTCGCATGCCATTTTTGGAAAAAACTCAAAAATAGGGCCCAATTTGGGGCTCAAAAAGGGTCGAAAGGGCTTGAATTCAATTTTCACTAAAAATTTCGGGTTTCTTGCAAAATTTTAACCCATTTTGATAGGTCGCAACCCAAGTTTCATAATTTTTTTAAGAACTTATTCATGATGAAGGGGGGTGAAAATTACTCATTTTCTCAACTTTGAAAATTCACTACGGCCCATTGTGCAAACCGTTTTCCTCGAACTTTGGCTCATTAGATGCAGAATGAATGTGGGTATACATTACATTTGATTTTTTTTGCGCCCCAGACCACATGTCGCATACAGAGGCATTATTGTGCCAAAAATGGTCGAATTTGGCGAAAAATCGCACTTTGGGGGGCCTAGTCCCCCATTGTGCAAGTGGCCCAAGGGTTGTGACATATATTTGGAGTCGAGGGAGTGTCTGCTATCACACTGTGAAAAAATTTTTTGCGCCCGATCAAGTTGAAAAAATGGGAAAAAATGGGGGTTTTTAGGCCCCAGCTCCCCATTGTGCAAGGACAAAAATCCAAAATACACTTTTTCCGTACCATAGGACCCATACCAACAATAAACCAACTGATTTTTTTGCGTCCCAGAAAAGCACGCTGAATTCGATTTCTAGAGCACTTTTTGCCACTTGGACTGTAGACTAATTGTTCAGAAAATGTGTAAAATCTCGAGTCCAGCCTTTCGAGACCGACTGACCGAAGTTCCCAGCAGCAGCAGGTGGTCCACAAAGTGGCAATTCTCGAGATCTCTTAGCTCTTCACATTGTGAATTGTGGGTAGGAGGTCTAGAAATTCAATTCTAGCAACGCATTCCACTCGAAGACAACTACCTCATCGATTTTAATAAAATTCCAGAACACAACAACTTTAGCGATGGGCTGTAGCTAAAATTCCAGACCTCAGTCCATATCATACCATCACCAAAAAAATAAAAATAACACGAAATTACCTTGCATGGTGGTAGAAAATTGGCAAAACCCATTACCGAGTACAACCAAGAAAATCAAATTCTTCAAAATCGAACACGTCTTCATGATGATGCCGGATTACTGCACTTTCGCAAACAAACCAACCAACATGTCGAGTTTAAACTTGAAAAAAAAAACACGATAACGGTTTACACGTTTCTACAACGAAGCTACGTAATCGACGTCGACGTACTGAGCTACAATGTATTCGAAGAACATTCGACAAAAAAAAATTACCCGCAAAAATCAACGAACACTCCGTCACGGCGATCAAATTGCACCAAAAAATTCAACGTTTTTCAAAAAAAGAACTTCAACGAGAAAAATTCGAACTGAAATTTTTAAGAAAATTTTACAACGAGTAAATCGGACCACGAAATTGATATTCGAAAATGCAAATTGCAAAATCTGGTCAAATGAGTCTCGAACGTATTATAATCAACGAGAAAAAAAAATTGCAATCGATACCGAACCTTACACGATCAAATTTGCAGACCGAAACGCATCAAATGAAAATCAAAACTAAACGTGTACACGGATCGACGATGCGGCGCGGACTTGACTAAACGTACTCGTAAAACACGCACCTTGAACCGACTCGGCGACTACGACAACTGACAGCTTGTTAATCGCTGTTTCGTTGTAAACATAGCAGCTAAATACACATACAAAATAATACAATACCGACCAACCATTACCCTCACTCTTTTCGGTGCAGTATTGTACCACGTATGTAATGTATGGACGTAAAATCCAGAAATTTCGGCAATGTGCAGAAAATAATCCTTCCTGCATCGAACCACAATCAAATGATCCCCTCGTGTACCGGTACTTGCAGTTGAACGGAATACTCGAACGTTGGGGAAGATTCCCCCCTCCCTGGCGGCAGGCCCGTTTCTCCAATGAAGTCTCTAGCTCTAGATGGTCGAGTAGAACGCGACCGGCAACGTAACACGTAGCGAGTGTCTCGTATCGAGTACCTATACCTATGTACTTTATTATGCAATTTTTAATTGCTTTTTCGTCTACATAGGTATGTGTACTTGGTACCTATTTACCAACCGACATGTGTACACAGAACGATACGTATGCAAACGTGCCATAGCTGTACGTAATCTGAACAATGTTCACGAATATTTGCAGTTCTACGTAATTTGATAAATGCATTTTTTCTTTTTTTTTGGAAAGGACGAATAAAAATTGTTTTAGAATAAATTCTTTCAACAAGGTTGTCAACTGAGTTTGCAGAAAATTACTATTTTGGTCGAAAGCTAATATAAAATGCATCACTGGAAATTATTTGCAGCCGATTTACTCACAAATTACTAAAAATCAGTATTTTTGTCCAGAAATCTTTTGAAAATCACTTTCGTCACAAAACACTACCTTGGAAAATTACTTTTAGGCATCACTGTATTTATCCTCAAAAATCACTCCATAAAAGCAGGTGAAAAAAAATTCAAGATCCCTGAAAATAGCTGATTTTCAACTTTTTTTTTAAAAAAAAAAAAACATTTTTCATTTAAAATCACGAAATTAATCCTTAGAAATTGAAAAAAGATTAGGCAAACAGAGTAAAAATTATCAAAATCAATGATAAAATCGTCAACTTTTTTCAAAAACTGAAAAATCACTGATTTATTAGATGAAAAATTACTGAGGTTGGCAATATTGAAAATTAAGAATACATAAGCAAATGACCCTTTGAAAGAGCTGAGAGGTGTAAGTACCTTTTGAAAATTTCAACTTTTTTGAGGAATTGATTTTTTGCCTATCCAAATTTGAAGGTTCAACACTTGAGATCGGCTATACTGGGGGGAGGGAGGGGGAGGCAGCGAGGTTTCAAGGAAAACTGATAGAAATTTGGATATCAAAAGAAATTTGGATATCAAAATTCACTTTCTGAAAAGCTGAAATTTGAACTTTAGCAGCAGTGAAATTCATGTCATGATAAATCGATTTCTTTTTTTTCAACTTCAAAATTTTTTCTGTTAAGGTCAAAATTTTTTCCTATATTTTTTTTTCAAATCCAAAATTTTTCCTCGTTTTTTTTTCAACAACTTCAAAATTTTTTTCTGACGAGGTCAAAATTTTTTCCTCAATTTTTTTCCAACTTGAATTTTTTTTGATGAGGTCTGTATTTTTTTCCGACTTTAATTTTTTTTGACGTAGTCTAAATTTGTTTCTGTATTTTTTCCGGATCCGAAATTTTTTGACAAGGTCTAAATTTTTTCTGTATTTTTTCCGACTTCAGAATTTTTTTGACGAGGTATAAGTTCTTTTTCAAACTTCAAATTTTATGTCATGGTTACAATATACATTTTTTCAACAAAATGTTTTCAACGTCGCGTCACGGCAAATTTGTAAAAAGGCCCAAGTCACAAATTTTTCCCAGCCAATTTTTTCACTATTTTTTAAAAAAAATTTCAAATAATTTTTACAACATGAAAATTTGAAGGTATTATCTTTTTTTCATTTTTCTCCATAAAAAATTTAATGCCTTCAAGCTTTCATGTTGTAAAAATTATTTGAAATTTAAAAAAAAAGAGAGAAAAAATTGGCTGGGAAAAATTTTTGACTTGAAGAATTGACCTGGGCTTGTTTTACAAATGACGTTGAAAACATTTTGTTGAAAAATTAAAACCATGACAAAAAATTTGAAGTTTGAAAAAGAATTTATACCTCGTTAAAAAATTTCCAAGTTGGAAAAAACATTTGAAGAAAAAATTTAGACCTCGTCAAAAAAAATTAAAGAACATGAAAAAATTTACGACCTCATCAAAAAAAATTTGAAGTTGGAAAAAAATGGAGGAAAAAATTTAGACCACGTCAAAAAAAATTTTGAAATTGAAAAAAAAACGATGAAAAAATTTTGACCTCGTCAGAAAAAAATTTTGAAGTCGAAAAAAAACGAATGCTAAGTTGATCATGAAAGCAAATTTAAAAATGTTTCCGATTATTTTAAGATTTTTTGGGTAGCTGTGCAAATTGCGACAATGATCTCAGTCATGTGAGGCAGGGGTGGCGGTGGACCGCGCTGCTCGTAATTGGATTTTTTCAGTATTCTGTTGTTTCTTCTCAAATCGATTTTTGAATTTTTTTTTCGGGCGCAGATTCAAATATGAGCCAAAGTAGAAAACCGTTAGAAGTTGAGTGTAAATCTTTATTCGCAGTAAATGCTGGACCTACTGAGATGTTTTCTATGTACAAGAGCGAAGAAGAAAGGCTGAAGTCGTTCGAATCCGTTAACTGGCCAAGACATTACAAATCTCGAACTGATTTATGCATATAAGTAAAGTTTTTGCTGAAATAGGGAAGACATTTTTTTTTTCGTTTTTAATGAAAACTTACTTCAGCACATCCAAAAATTCTTTTTGTATGTACCAATACGTACCATTTCGTCATATTACGAAACAATCGATGATGGTAATGATGACGAAACAAACCGAATATTTACGCCAATATAGAATAATTGCACATACCGTGGTAATTAACGTGAATGTAACGCCCAAAGTACATACTAAAATTCGTAACGAGTACAGTAGTATATTAGAAATAGATCTTACTCATACTCATACACATGTACTCGATATTTTGTACGAGTAAGTAATTGCATAAGACGATGAAAATGCATTCGTCATACTCGCTATTTACCTAATTAAAATCGACTTTGTTAATGCCAAAACTCCCTCGAAAACAGAAGGAGAAAATAACACTTCAGCAGTCGTCGGTATCATGGTAAGTACACCAACGCTAGGAATTTTTTGCGCGCACCTATTCACTCATTCTGAGCTATTTAATTTATGCGCCAAAAATAACACCACGTGGTCGTAGTTGTTATTGGTGACCCTGCCCGTGTCCGTCGACCGAATATTGGCCGGTGCAACAAGTATACATTGTGTAGGATGCGTTGAGCTCGTGAGAGCAGGAGTGAGGGGGTGTGGAATGTGCATGTGCATTCGTATTGTGTTTGTATTATTTCTTCGAAAAATTATTAAAGAGCTTGTAAGAGGCTCGCAAACAATGGAAATTCCTTAAAAATTAAAAAAAAATTAAAATTACTTTAATTGATTTTAGAAGGTCTATTAGCTATGCAAAAAATCAGTTAACGTGGAAAAATCGTAAAAATTTCTAATAAATCAATAAATCTCGGGAAAAAACATACTTAATGAATTCCAGGAAAATTATCTTTATTTAAACAAGTTTCGTTAAGAATTGACTTCATCATAAAAATTGCTAATCGACAAGTGAGATATTACTTAGCTGTCAATAATGGGAAAAAAATATTTCTTTTTGAGAAATTATGACGGTGTTGATTTAAAAAATGTAACCGTTTTCAATGCAACTCCTTGATTTTTTTCAAACTGCCTCCAATAGGTAACGTATGTAATAGGTATACAAAAAACGGTACATACCACTTCTCGAGAATCAAGTTGAGTTTAATTTCAAAATGGGAAAGATGAACTTTTATTTTCACATGAACTTTCCGGTGGATGAAAATGGCACACTCTATAATTGGAACAAAATAGAATCCTGGGGTAGTTCTTAAATGTTCCAAAATTCCATTCAGTTCTTCTGATGATAATTAAGAGGCTCGGTTCATTTTTCAACCGGATAAGCTGAATGCCGTTAGATGGCGACGAGTTCATGAAAGAGTTCATAGCTGAGGCTAATTTAATGATTGAAAATGGTATCAAAATTAACGGTCAACAATTTAAGGTGGAAATCTTAAATTTCATTTACAACGCGCCTGCGAAAGCCTTTATTTCGGATTGCAAAGAGCATATTGGGTTCCAATGAAAGTATTCTCGAAGATCATTGCGTATTTTTGATTTTCTCAACTTGCAACTTCATGAACTCACCATAAAATTACAAAATTTGCGCAGCTAAAAACCTATACGACAAAATTTGAGAAAAATTGTTACTCTCTGATTTATAAAGAAATGTTACGATGATATCAACTTGACGCCTATGAAAGAATCACTGATATCAGCTGTAGAAAATGTAAGGTAATTTTGCAGGTTGCTGTAGATGAACATCTCAACACTCAATGAAGCAGCGTTCTATGTAGTTGATTTTAATTAAGATTGAAAAAGACAGCGAATTGTAACTTGTGAGGTGTAAGAAGCATTGTGCATGAGATAACAAAAAGGAAAATTCTTACACTGAAAAAAAAAAAAAAAAAACACCGGTCGACACGATTTTTGTTTCTGGGTCCTCATTGTGAAATTTGGGTTACTTTTATTTTTTTGACCACACTTTGCTTTGGGGGCGGGGAGGCCAAAAAACTTATTTTTCGAGGGCAATAAGCCTGAGCATTACAAAAAAATTTGAAATTTTTTTGGACCAATCTTATAGAAAATTACACGGCGAATCCCATGCCACAAACCACAAACCTCCATCTCGTTTAGAAAAAAAGTTACAGCTCATTCTTTCCAAAATTTTGGTGAAAAATGGTATTTTTTGGGTATTTTTCACAAAATAGTGAAATTTGATAGAAAAATAAGGATTTTAAGACCATAATAACCATGATGAGAGTTGTGGAAAATTTCACAGCGAATCGAATGCCGCAAACCGCGGACCTCTATTTTTTTTAGAAAAAAAGTTACAGCTCGTTCTTTCCAAAATTCTGTGAAAAAATCGCATTTCATTTTTTCACAAGAAAGGCACAAAAATGTGTTTTTTTTTTCACATAATTTTGGAAAAAATGAGCTGTAACTTTTTTCTAAACGAGATGGAGGTCTGCGGTTTGCGGCATGGGATTCGCCGTAAAATTTTCTATAAGATTGGTCAAAAATTTTTTTTTTCAAACTTTTTGCACCTAATGCTCAGGCTTATTGCCCTCGAAAAATCAGTTTTTGCCCCCCCCCTCCACCTGCCAAAGCAAACTTTGGAACAAAATTTATCCCAAAAAAATAATAACGTGTCCCAATCCTCAAAATAGGTAAAATTTATTCATTTTTTTGACAAATTTTTATTATTTTTTTCTGATAAAAAATATCATTTTTCAGAACAAATTTCACCTATTTTGTGAATTGAGACACATTACTATTAATTTTGAATAAATTTTATTATTTTTTGATTAAAATTTATTATTTTGGTAAAATGTATTCATTTTTTTTTTGATAAAATTTATTATTTTTAGGGTAAAATGTATTCATTTTCGTAACTTCTGTTTTTTCCGTGTACTAATAGAAAAAATATATTACGCCCATTGAAATTCCAAAAACAGTGCATCTTGAAAAATCCCGAATATGGACGCACAAAACGACCGAAAGGAGAACCGTTGAAGGACTCCACTGCAGAGAAAACCGTTCGCTTTGAATCTAGACAAGCACCAGGAAGGAGAATCACGTATTGGGATCTTTTTTGGAGAACTGTCAAAGGAATTTGACAAAAAATCGTACCTTACGAATACACAGCCGCCTTGTAAATACAACATGGATCACGAAAAACGTATAATCAAAATCCTTCCCTCTTAGAATTAAAAATTCAGCATCGTATAAATATACATAATTCGTCTGATAAAGTAGTAAAATCTTGAAAATAAGATCACCCATATTAAATCCCCCTATCCCGCAACCATTAACGGATTACCACGGTAGAAAACAATAATCCTCGACTAGATCTTATTCAAAGACTACGCCGATCCGTTGAAAGAGACATCGGTTAAAATTGCGCTAGATGATAGCAGACGGGGATGGAAAAAACCCAACCTTACAGGTACTTAACACCGCCACCAAGCACAGCTTTATACTAAAATCACACCAGGATATATGGGGTGTTAGTGAGAGAGATGAAACAATACGTAGCATAGCTCGGCTGCATCGTATACTATACGAGTATAGTCGTAAAGTGGACCGAATACCTTGGTAGAGTATATTATATGAAAAGCTCGTAAAATACGTAGTATCCGCAAGTATACGAGGAGGGGGTGTATAAGCAGCCGGGTATTTGCGGTTCTCACGCACACTTATACAATATAAAGTTTTAACCCTTTCACATTTCAATGAACTGGAGTTGTTCTACCTTTGTAATGAATATCAAACCACCATTGGCCTTAAGCTTTTGCTACTACGTTGCTCTACGTCTCCCGGCGCCGCAAACCGTTCATAATTTTGAATCAAATACCACCCTTAATCTCGTGGCTACGACATATTCGCAAAGTATATACGCTGCTGTAACGGTCTCCGCTCATGCCCATTCTGTTTCGCTGTACAATTTGCGTGAACAAAGGTGAGATGAGGTGGTACACGGATCGTATACTCTTGCACTATTAAACTGCACGACGAAGGATGGAATTATACACACGTGTATGGGTATAAAAGAGCACTCGGCCAGGACGACGCGTTTAGTATTCAAAGGATGAATTTTGATTTGCTCTCTGCCCGTAATACCTAGATATTCGTAGCTTTGCCGATGGTACCTTATCATGAACGTGTGCTAGATTCGAATTTATTTCAAAGGACCAATGATTTTTCAACTTGCGAAAACAATTTTTACGCTACGGTGCGTTTCGGTGTTTTTGAAGGAAGATTATTTTCAAATCTCGTAAATTGAGCTCATTAATCGAGAACTAATGAGATTTGACGAAAATTTTCAATTTAAAAATAACGACACCTCGTAAAAAATTTATCTACATACTTTCAAGTAGGTACATAGGTTGAATATCACGAAAAATTGAAAAATAAAGGGTAGATGATGCATTGAAATTTGTAAGTCGATTGTCGAAATTCAAGAAGTACTCGAATTGTTTTAGATTGAAAAAATAAACTTCGTTGAAGGAGAGAAAAAGTCCATAGAAAATCATCAAAGATTACTTACTCAAATGCATGCATTTCATGTTCTCAAAAATGAAATTTAGGAATCATACCTGAAACAGAATCAAAAAATTTTATTTAAATATGCTTTTAACAAAGCCTTATAAATAGAAAAAAAATTCCACCCCTTCGGGCCTTACTGTAATACTTTCCGAGCCCCCCCCCCTCCACATTAGCCATCAGAACAACTACTTAGCAGGCTTGGGTCGTTCGTTCAAAAAGTGAACGAAAGTTCGTTCACGTTCACGAACGAAACACAAAAATGAACTGAACGAAATGAACGAACGAGTTGTTGGAAATGAACTGAACGCGAACGATGAACGGTTCCAAAAAAAAAAACGAACTGAACGAAACGAACGAACGAGTTTTTGATAACGAACTGAACGTGAACAGTGAACGGTTCCTTAAAAAAACGAACTGAATGAAACGAACGTGTCCAACGTTCAATTTTCATTCATTTTTTTCATGCAGACGCTAAAATGTTCAGAATTGAAAGCCAATAAAAGTGTAGACAAATATTTCGCGGTATTATATGTATCAGTGTGTGATGTGTGATTGCGATCACTTACGTGATTTGATTTTACTGATTTTAACTGTACTGGAACGAACGAACGAACGAACGAACGAACGAAACAACGAACGAACGAACAAACAAACAAACAAACGAACGAACACGAACGAACGAGTTGTTGGAAATGAACTGAAAGTGAACGATGAACGTAAAAAAAACAAAAACGAAATGAACGAAATGAACGAACGACCATTTTCAGAAACGAACTGAACGTGAACTGAACGTTTTGTGTTTTTTTTCGAACTGAACGAAATGAACGAACGACCATTTACAAAAAATGAACTGAACGAAAATGAACGAACGTGTGGGATTTTCAAAACGAACTGAACGTGAACGTGAACGCGTTCACGAACGACCCAAGCCTGCTACTTAGCAATAGATTGTCCGCCTATTTAAGTGCTAGGTAAGCCATTATAATTGTTTTTTGTTACATTTGCAGAGTATTCTTGAAATTCCACTGATGAATTACATTTGCAGGGTATTCTTGAAATTCCACCGATGAAGTTTCTTTCACAAGTTCACATTTTGCTAATTTAATCCAGATCTTGAACACCCATCTCCATAAATCGGCTTTTCTAATCAAACAGACCAACTCATTCAATTTTTTTTTGAATTCGATTTTTTAGCGAAACCAATCAACTGTTTACCTTTTCTCATTCTTTCCCTTCAAAATTCAATCTGCATCTATCGAGAAAATGGTTACGCTTAGAAAATTAGCAAAAAACTTCATTCATTTTATAACCAGTTCAACCAGTTGTAAATTTATTCATGCCTATTTTTATAAAATTATAAAAATTATTTTCCGATGAAGTAAAATTGAATGTCATCGACCCCATTTTGAAAAACTGATTCCATCTTCGAACCGTCTGGGTCAAAAATTTAAGAAATGGGCTTAAAAGATAACTTGAAGTGTCTACTGCATTCAAGTATCCAAAAGGTTAGAGCCCAAAAATAATTTTTTATATTTTTTACGGTTTTTTTCCCTAAGGAAGTTGAAAATCAATTTTCAAAATAATTCATGTTCCCAATTCCGACCCCCTCTCTACGTTGACGATTAATGGTGCAATCTGTCGATTTCTTTTATGGGGGGAGGGCGGTTCCTTTCTTGTAGACAAACAAAATGAGTTCAAAACGACAACTTTGTAGTCAAAACTCGCGAATAAAATTGGAAAGAACAAAATCGCGTACAAAACAATTGATAAAATTTATTGGAGAGGAGGGCGGAGTTAGGACACCATAAAACAAAAATTTTGATCAAAAAGTTTTGGTAATTATTGAGATCAATCTTCAAAACCAATTGCGCCAATCAAAAGATTTGAATAGACAAATGGTATAGTGCTATCCTACTCCAACAATTAATTTAATTACATCACGATTTTTTTTTGAAAAAATAATAAAGTAAATTTTTTTCTAAAAAGTGCAAAGGAAAGCAAAAAATTTTAAAAATTGTTCAAAAAATCTTGATTTTAAGAATAAACTTTTCGAAATTAATACTTACCCTAGATTAGATTTTTCTCGAATTAAATTTTTTAAACATATGTATTTCTAACAATTAAACAATCACCAAGATGAATACATATTGTTAAAATTGGAAAACAAAAATTGTCAAGAAAAATTCTCCAATAATAAAGAAAATGAAAATTTTTTTTTTGAACAAAAATTTCAATTTTCACTTACTTATAAATTTTACGATATAAAAAAAACCTCCATTCGCCAGATAAATGTCATTTTGGTGTTTCCAAAATAATTCCAAGTTTGAATAAATTCTTCAATCCTCGAAAGAAGAGTTTCTCTTCAGTCATTCCTTCCGGGTCTGTCTATTCTCACACGGTACGAACAACAAAATGTAAAATCGTTCGCTCGAATCGCAACTTCGCAACCTGTCTTGTGACGTCGCGTCGCGTCATAACATCGTAATCGTAAAATATTCGAAAATTTGAAACCAAAATCAACAAATGTTTCAATCCAATTTTTATTTCATTCTCAAAATAGTTTCAATTTTTAATTTCTTTTCTTCCAGACATTTTTCAACCCTAAAAATTCTTCATCTCTAAAATTTTTTTACCTGGAATAAATTTTTACCAACTCTAAAATTTTTTCCTTCAATTTTTTTCAGATACATAGGTATAAAAATTTTTCAACTCTTGTATTTTTTCTAAAAATACATATTTTTCATTTCTTAACTCCACAAATTTGCTTTCAAAATTTAATCTTTTCTCAAATTTTGTTCTCGAAATTAGTTCCAACAGTTCAATTCTTACACCTTTTGAATTTTTTTTCTCAACATTCCAATTTTTGCTCAGCTTAAATGTTTTTCTGAAATCATTTTACAGCTCTGAAATTTTTAGAATAAAAAAATTGAAAAAATTGGGTTAAAAATATTTCAAGGAACTTAATGTGAGAAAAAATCGAGAGAATGTCAAGTTTTTAAAAATTTCAAGATCAAAGAATTAAATGGGATTTCACAGTTGTTAATTTAAATAAATATTTAAAAAATGAAAATTTTAGCAAAAATAAAAATCGAAGAAATTGAGAAAAAATCTTAGCGCTTACAAAGAATTTTGAAGAAGAAAGTTTAGTGGGAGAAAAAATTTATTGGAGAAGTTGAAAAAAAATGACATTATATGAAAAAATTTCAAAAGCTGAAAAAAAATTAAAATTTCGAGAAAAATGTACCGTTAACAGCTGAGAGATGATCAATGTAGTATCTAGTGAAGATAACGAAAAAAATGAACGAGATCGCGCAGGTCATTTTGTTGTTCATTCCGTGTGAGAAGACAGACCCACCCTTTCCACCTACAAACGAAACAAGTTCACCAACGAAAACTATTCGATTCTCACCAAAACCCATCAGAACAACTCCAAATTCTACCAACACTCACAATCAAGTCTCAATTCCCAGCACAAAACTTGCACCCATCGGAGCTTCCTAAACCACAATAATTTCTCCAAAACCCACCCAAGCGAAAAATTCAGCTCAAAAACACCCTTCTCCCAAAAGGTCGAAAAATATCACCTTTAAAAACACCCAACACACCGGTAATTCTCAGTTTCCATCTGGTTTATTCCTCGCATCTCGAACCCTTTACCATACGCGACTTGGAATAATAACTTGATCGTAAATTCGACAAACGTAGCAATACGTAGGTACCAACGTCGGCATAGCGGAGAGAAAGGGGCAACCAAATATTGCGAAAATTCTAACCTGACATTCTTTGATTTATGAATCTCGCCGGCGAATCCGATTAAAAACTTTTTAAAAATATTTCGGTCCGCGAATGCGAATACGTTCGATTCTACGCACGATTTGTATACATGAGAGCTCGCGCCATATGACAATGAAAGCAATACCGGCACGTTTTTGCGGACCCGGCGTCGAGCCAGGATGAGGCGACGGTAGAAGGGAAGGATTAACCGTGGCTGGGCGCGAGTGTCGTCGATTCGGCGAAAATTCAAAAAACCATATTATAACCACCGAGAGAGAGAGAAAAGTCAACCAAAACGAGGGGAGAGGGTTGAAAAATAAATGGTTTTAAAAATACCCAAATCTGTACCTAACCTAACCCACCTATATGCATTCGCTCTCCGGTAAAATCGTACATAGAAATAAGGTAACGTTTCAAAAATAGGTACCTATAACCTGCGTTGCTGTAGGTACACCGTGAAATCATCGGGTTTCGTCGGAGCCAGGGTATATCATTATTTCAAACCGTATATGGTATAGAATTACAATAGCACATTTTAATGACAGTTCAAGTTTTCAACCGTTTTGACATATTAATTAGAAATAGTTTCGTTTGAAAATTTACGACGTATAAGCGAACGGCGTTTTATATATGTTAATAAATAACTTAAAGCTCGACGAAATGCATCGTGCCGATATGTGTATTACCAGGCTAAGTCACCTCCGCACCTTCCCCACACAATTCAAACCACTTTTCGACGAAAAGCTCGCAGCTTAGGGTATATAACTTGCAAACAGATATACTACGTAATGTTAAAACGTGGCTACATATACCCTGATTTTCTCTCCCTATATGTGATGTACCTACATATAAACATAAGGCAGCCTGTTTACCAAACTATATACAGATATAGGAAAAGGTACGAGTCTACCTTGAAAAGTGAATTTTCACTTAACAAAAGCTCACCTAAGTTTATTCTAGGCTTATACCTACGTTACGTCGCGTATAGTCGAAGACGTTAATGGGGGAGAAAGACGCAGACATGATGAACAACGTACCGACAAACAAGGTGGCAACTGTTTAGTTATATTAAGATAAGCCCTGTAGTCGTGCTGTTGACAATAAGTTTCAAATTAGATTACATAGGCGAGATTTTACCAAAAATTTCGACGAAACGCGACGCGAAGCCGACGTCTACCTGGATAAACGTTGAATCGAATGGCGCTACGTGGAGGCCTATTTTGCACGTTACACGAGCTAAAAATCAGTTCGGGGTCGCCAACGTGGATGAAAATTTCTCTCTCAGGGTACAGGGTGTCCATTCTATCTCGGAAATGATTTTCCCTGAATATTCCAGGTTTTCCAGACCAATTTCTCAAAATTTTCCAGACTTTTCAAATATGTTATTCTTGAAAGGTGGAGAATAGGGTGGTTCTTTGGGTGATGAAATTGTGCAAAAGAATGATTATAAATGCATCATACTCAACCATTTGTTTTTTTAAATCACTAGATCTCACAAGATTTTTATAATCACATTCTTTCAACCACGAAATCGGCCATAATTCAATTTTTAAAATTGTTGAATATTCTCAGTCTTAAAATTCAAAAATTCCTTGGCAATTCAAGCCCCCCCCCCCCAGAAAAAACATGCGCCTCAAATTTATAAATTCCACAAAAATCTCTCATTTTGGCTTGGCTCAGTAGCTCGCTGGAATGGGCCCAAGCGTATCGATGGCGAAAATTGAAAAAAAAATCTTCAAAAGTTGAAAAATCATCTCTGTATAGTGTATACCCTCGCAAAGTTTCCCAAAATGTGACCAGAAAATATGAATTCTCTTCCATTATATAGGTACCTACTAATCCTGGCAGAAGAAGGGTTTTATGCCGTATGAGGGCTGTGTGGAGCACAACTTCATCGTGCAGTTGATTACTGAGGATTGTAGGCGCAGGCGGAAGCAGGTAGTACCAATCAATGGTCCGGTGATTTAAATTACTCGCGATCGCTTACTTTCCTCATCAATTATAGAAAAATTTTAGTGAGCTCATACGTGTTTGAGATATGGAAAATGATCTACTTTTCACGCTCTACAAGCTGGTTTTTTCCCCGCAACTCTAGCACCAACCAGTCGAAAATTATGAAAGTTCGAACTTTTGAGCTTTTATAAATTTCGATTGGTAGGTGCTTATGGGGAAAAAACCAGCTTGTAGAGCGTGAAAAATAGATCATTTTTCATATCTCAAACACCTATGTGCTCACTCAAAATTGTGCGCTATTTCAATTTGAAAATTAGAAAATATGATTTTAGCGATTTTTTCGAACATTGAACTTTGATTCCGCTGGAATGGTTAATGCTAGAATGTTGAAACCGTTGAAACAAAAACGAGGTTGTAGAGGAGAAAAGGTAGATTAAATTTCATGTCTCATACTCATGAATCGGTAAAAAAGAAGACAACGATTGATTTAGCTATAGGAACAGTCTGATGTTATATTGGGTGAATAATTAGGTACTAGGTCAGCATACTATACGAATTCTGCCAGAACACGACCCTGTTGGCGATGGCTACATGGGTTGTGAAAGTAGCGCGACAGCTGATAAGAAAATTTCATCAACATAAAATTTTCTGTCCAATTTCATTTTGGTAAAATTTACTCAACGTTTGCACGAAAACCAGTAAGATATTTGGTAAATAATAAGGTAGATATAATTTGGCTAAACTATATCTCTCGAAACTAATGCCTCTTCTGTTCAACTGCATTGTTGTACCTACTTCACGATTTCGCAAACCAACGATCAAACTATCATCAATCGATTGTGGAATAATTTTTCGATAGTACTGGATAATATCACCACTCTCACGAATATAGTACCAATAGCAGTCGGTTTTGGGATTCACCCTATACGATCCATATTTAACCAGAAAAAGTGGAAGTTCTTTAAAACTACTGAATCTTGAGTGAAAACTTTGATCGCATTGAGCCACCTCTAAACCTCGATATTTTTCGGTGAAACTTTCGGAAGTTCATTTTTATAGTGAAAGGAAAAAAAATTAAGGGGTAAGACCAGAAAGTTTCAAAAATTTTTTTTCCCCATATAAACTTGACGCACCCTAACGCGCATGGATGTAAACAATATCATCGATGCTTATCATAGGAATCGCAAACTGACGAACAAATCAGTTACTAATTTGTTAACTGAGATAAAAAAATGTTACGGAGGATACGCTTTCGATATGTTTTGTCCAGCATCCGTCGTCCAATACATGGAGAACGAAGGTTCATCTCAGCAATTCAAAGCGTTGAGGAGGACTTTTGACCATTCATTATAGAAATACTACATAACAGACATTACGCCGCTGCATTTCTACAGCCGAAATTCAACGAACTTAATTGTTTGAATAAAGAAACTCGAAAAGAAACCCTTGCTTATGGGCAATCCTACATTTGATCATCAGGCCTCTCACCAGATTCTCATCTGGGGATTCACAAGACACTGTTTCCAGTCAAGAAGAAGAGGAGTATTCCCAGTTTTTTAACAACAAAAAAAAAAAAAAAATGTAAAACAGCCAGTGAATTAGCAGAGTACCAAAAAATCAAAGATTTTCAGAGTCCAGTTTTGCAATTTTGGAAGGCCAAATCGAAACAGTTGCCAAATTTGGCTAAATTAGCCAAACACTTATTTGTGATTCAAGCGTCAAATGCTGCTAGTGAAAGAGTTTTCAGTACGGGAGGGAGAGTGTTGGAGCAACAAAGGACAAGATTAGAACCTGAAGCTGTGGATGCAATTTTATTTTTAAATCACCTTCGTTGATTTTTTTAAATTTCCGTAATACAACGTCATTCGATTTTCAAATCGTATTCAACCATATGATTTTTTAAAAATTTTGGTACCATGTACCTAGTACCTACCTACTTTTTTCATTTCTTGAGCGCGTGATATATTTTTTCATTTTCTTATCGTGTGATATTTTTAATTTAATTTTTCAATAGTGAAATATTGTTTTTATATTTTAACGTTTTTTCTTTTTCATTTACCATGTGATGTATTTTTAAATTTTTTTACCATGTGATATATTTTTCAATTCTATTTTTACCAATGATTATTTTTTTTTTATTTTTTTCAACAATGTAATACCTATTGTTTTTGGTTTTTTACCATGTGATTTTTTTCATTTCTTGATCATATAATATAAGATTTTTTTCATTTTTTTTTTTTTACCATAAGATATTTTTACATTTTTAAAAAAAATATGTAATATCTCATTCACTTATTTCTTTCAATTTTATGATTAGTTTCCATTTTTCTACCAGGCGATGTTTTATTTTTCATCATGTAACGTTGAAAAAAAATATATGAGAAGAATCATAGTAGTGTAAGAGGTGGACTTGGCCCTACTGACTATCCCTAGAGTGTATGACTCATTAAGACGTTTGGAACCAATGCAATGGCTGCAAATGTCTTCATCGAGGCTGAGGCGCTCCCCCCCCCCCCCCGATCTCAACTGGATTTATTACGAAAATTCGACGAAACGAACCGTCTGCTCTCCGAAAAGACGCTCCAACTTAACCAGTCGAACGCGGCTTACCAAGAGCTACTCCAGGCGCGGGTTCTTCATATCGAGAACATTAGCAAGACTAATCAGCTTGCCGATGATCTCGCTCGCGCGTTCGCCGCTTCGAATCCCAATTTTGACCGTGACGCATTCGTCCGTGCGCAAGATCTCGGCACGGATGCTCTGAATGCATACGTGGTAAGTATTGGCGTGCCGACGCGCCCGGCCTGGCCCGGACCATCGTCTGCCCCGGTACTCTCTAAATCTGAATCAGTCAAAAAACTGAAAATTCACTGATTAAACAGCGAAAAGTGTGCAACTGGTCAATCAGTGAAATTTGACTGCCAATCAGTGAAAAATTACTGATTCAATTAGTGAATTTTCATTTTTGAAGCAGTTATATTTTTTCAACTACTGAAATGAATCAGTAAAAATTGAAATTTACTAATTCAATCAGTGAATAATTACTAATTCAATCAGTGAATAATTACTGATTCAATCAGTAAATTAAAATTTTTACTGATTCGATCAGTAAATTGAAATTTTTACCGATTCAAAAATGAAAATTCACTGATTAAAGCGGTAAAATTTTCACTTATTTCTTCAGTTGCACACTTTTGTCTGATTAATCAGTGAATTTTGACTGATTCAAGTTTAGAGAGATACCGTACTCGGCGCCGCTGGTACCGCCAAATGTTACTGATCCAGTCACAAAACAAGACATCGCCGACGCAGCACAGTGGAGAATCTGACGATTTAGCGTTTCAAAAATCAAAAAATCGATATCTTCAGATTAACGTGAAAAGTGATGCGATGGGTAACTGAGACTATGGCAACATCGTTTGCAATGTTTTGCTACCGTGGGCGATCAGCTGATCAACATGGCAACGTGTTGAAAACCGCGCCGCGGATGGCACGGCAAACCGGCTGTAATCAGCTGTTTTGTTTGCGCGTGGGTATCAACAGTGGTTGTATCGATGACTCATGTGTTACACATTGTTGGAAAGATAATTTTATCCTCTATCTGGTGGTGTGTTTATTTTTTCAATTATGTTTACTCATTTTGAGAAAAATGACGATTAAGTAAGTACAATTTCGTTATCATTTTACATAATATCATAGAGTGCCAGTTTTTTCTCCCGATACCTCCCGCAAAAATTTTGAGCGCTTTGGACTCGTCAATATATGTACTTTCAACAAGAATTGGTACCCCGTCCCCCCTGGTCATTATTGCACTTTTAAATGTGGATTTTTACTTAAAAAACGTAATTTTTGGATAATGAGCTGCTAAAATATCATTTTTGGATACTGAGTCCCTATTTTACAAAATATGATGTAATAATGATGCTGTATTGTGTTCGCCATCATATTTATTTAATTTCGCGTTTTTTTTTCAATTATCCTAATTTTTCTGGTATCTGTTTCATAGTGTGACATTTGCAGAAGTGTTCTCTACAATCAGAGCACCATAAGTTGCTTTTTCACTCAGAGGTTGTAATGAAAGCAATATTACTACCTATTGGTCAAATGTCTGAAGAGGCACAAGAGTCGTCCAATAAAATCTATAAGAGATTGAGAGAGAGGCATGCTCGGAAAGACTTCAAACTTAATGTGACTACGGATGTGTTTCATGGAATGTTGGTCAGGTCGGATCCAAAAATCTCAAATATTTGATCAATGAGCATAAAACATAAGAAAGAAGATCTACCAGTCGAAGTTTCCCAGCTGTTGAAGAATATAAATACTTTGACAAACACATCTGATGAAGATAGCGAACCTGATGAAGACTGCAGCTAATTTACTTGTATACCTAGTCTTGAATGTGATTTCTATTTTTATTATGTTGTCGATTGTTTCTTTTATCTCCTATATTACATGAAAAGTATGAAAAAATTGAGCATTTAATTTATTTTTGAGTATAAATTTGTAAATGGGTTAAATTTGCATAAAAATGTTATACCAAGAGTAGAAAAAAATTGAAAAGTATATAAAAAATTGAGCATTCAACTTATCACACGACTTTTTCTGAAATTTGGAAATTTTTGAACCCCCTCATCTCCCCCCAGGGGTCAGGTTTGGGAGATAGGGTCGAAATTGTTTCAGAAATGAATTCCAGGACCAAAATAACTTATAATTTGACATATTACACGACTTTTTCTGAAATTTGGAAATTTTAGAACCCCCTCATCTCCCCCCAGGGGTCAGGTTTGGGAGATAGGGTCGAAATTGTTTCAGAAATGAATTCCAGGACCAAAATAACTTATAATTTGACATATTACACGACTTTTTCAGAAAATTGAAAATTTTTGAACCCTCCTCCCCCATAGGGGTCCTTAGGGGGTCAGGTTTGAGAGCTGGGGTCGAAATTGTGTCAAAAATGTATTCTAGGTCCAAAAAAACATGACTTTTGACATGTCACACATGATTTTCGAAAATTTGTGCTTGAACCCCCTCTTAAGGGCCCCTTTAGAGGGCCAAGTACTGCACCTAAGGTCAAAATGACTCAAAAAACTGATTCAGCGCATCAAAATACTCCTATATCTACATGTTTCACGTCGAATACCCCACATAATAATGAGCTATGATTTTTGAAACGCTAAATTGTCAGATTCTCCACTGCGCGCAGCTGCATCCAGCGCGCCGCCAAAGAAAAAGATGTCTTTGCGAAAGGCCCTGAATGCGCCGAAACAGTCAAAACCGTTAAAATTGTGCTTGAAAAAGTCGATTTCAAAGGAAACTGTTGCCCAGGCCATCGCCGGCGCAGCAGAAGACGTGCGTAGTGGGAAATCTCCCCTATGCAGAGACTCCTCAGCACCAGGACGCTCACCGTTGGTGAAACCCTCCGGCACAGGCATAAATCAGCTGCCTGATAAGCTGCAGGATTTCATTGCCAAATGTAGCGCAGATTATGATCGCGTGATTGCCAAACACCACAACGATCATATCGGTAGAAATCTTTCGTCTTCGCCGATACGTTTTAATCGCAGGCCGTCAACGTCACGCAGCCGGTCGAAATCTGCGACGCGACCATCGTCAGCCGCCGCTGCGACCAGCCGCCCAAATTTGGCGACGCGATTATCATCCGCCGCAAAAGAATCCGTCGCGACGCCTTCGACCTCGAGCGGCACTGGCAGAATTTCCCGTCGGGACAAACGAATTTTTGGCCTAACTATGCCTAAACTGACCAACACAGAGCGAGCCTCCTCCTCTGCCACCACCCACGAGCAGCTTTTGTCCATAGATTTTACTTTCCATCAAAATCGGATTTAGAAAACTTTTCTCACTCATTTTCAAAACCTTCGTAGCATAAAATGAACAGAGGCGAAAATTCAGGTTCATAATAGGTATCCATAATTTTAAAAACCCCAGTACTCAGCTATTTACGTACTTGGGTATTATTAAAACGTCAAAAAACACGTTCGCGAAGAAAAAATATAACGACTCGGTAAATAAACCACCGGTTGACTTTAACGATTACCAGGCCAACATTTCCATAAATAATTTTCAAACTATGTAATAACCTAATTAAATTACACTGTTGACCTTTGGTACGTAAAGCCACTTGAAATATTTGCCGGACGACGACAAAGTGCACAGCAGCTCGATGTTTACATTCCATTCGTATATATGCTTAAACCTACCAACACAGAAGGGTTATAAGAGTGTAGAAAGACCGCAAAACCCCCGCAACCGTCGTACCCTGCGGACTCGTACAATTACGCGGAAATAAATCTAATACGTATAAAAAACTGCCACCGATTACACACGTGCTAGTGACCAGGCCGCAAATCAAATTACCCGTATAAAATTCATCAACGCGAATTTTCGCTCTTCACCAGACAGACCAACACGTCGACGTCGCACACGGCGGTGGGAATTTTCAACCATACGTTGGCGTGATGAAATACAATTTAAAAGCTGCCAGCTAAGTCAACCATTCATCAAATTATACGCGAAATACGCGCCCTAGGTTCCTATTAGTGGCTCGTGTATTAACGAAAACGTCATGAAAATACGTCTCAAGTCTGCCAGCTTTCATTTCCCTGTATGTATTTTCGAGCCCTTAATGCGAAACCAAAGGTGCTCGTTATACCGCTAAAAATCGCACGAGTGGATGAAATATTCCCACGCAAAACCAAAAACCAAAACCCATCGAAGCTGTTGAAACTTTTCCTTTTGGGTTTGGCGGATTTCCTAGAGTTTTCGTAATTAAAACTTAATGATGATGGTGGAAGAAATGACGCAATTTGAAAAGAAAAAAATTGTCAGCAGGTATTTTCAAAAAGATTAGTGATCTTGTATAGGGATAATTATTAAAATTGGGCTACTTAAAATTGCAGTAGATATATTTAGAAATCAAGTCTCGAGAAAGTGAATATTTCTATTCAGGTACTAAAAAAATCAAACTCCATTGCAAAATCCAGTTCAACTTCGATCACGTTCGTCACACCGACAGAAATAGGAATCGCATAGGTATACGAAAAAATAACCTCCAGATTGAAGAAACCTTGAAACCTATAAGATCAGCCCAGGGATCGAAGGAAATGAAACCTTGAAAGTGAAACACATTTTCCAAGTTGTAGTCCATGCTTCATCTAACAGTAAGATAGGTACTTGAATACCTACTCGTAATTTTCATCAAAAAACGCTACTCAAAGGATTTTTGAAATTTTGGCTGCATCCATTCTGATTCCTAGTCTTTTTCACAACGATCTCTCTCTATAGCGTTTTCACCAAGTTTCGTGGGAAAACATTATAGATTATCGAAGATACGAATTTTTAAATGTATTACTCAATCGTGAGGAAAAAAATCAGTCCTCAACACTGAGAATTTAATCATTTGAAATTTTGTTGCTTAGTTTATGGAGAAAAAATGATATAAACATCGCCACAACTCTTGCCCCTCTGCACTTGTCCTTAAAATATGATCGCAAGTTCAATTACTTATGTACCTATTTTTTGACCGAAAATAGCCTCAAGAGCTAAGAATATTTTAGATATTTATGCTTTAAAATATCATAGAAATTAGATTTTTTTTTACATTTACCTATGAACTTTTTTTCACAGGAATTTTAAAAATCACTTTCCTTATCGGTATATTTCAAAAATTTTCAAAAATTTTCAATGAAAATTGAAAAATTGCTTTGAATGAATTTTTCAAATATCAAAATAATTTTAATTTTTATATTTTAACCAAAAAAAAAAAAATCATCGGAAGAATTTCTACCGAAATTAACATGAGGGTAGCAGGTGGAGGAAAGGAATGCACAATGAATTCTCTTCATTCTGAAAAAAAAACAGGAGGGGAAGGAAGGGTCGAAAATTACCACTGATGATTTTTTTTATAATTTAATTACCCATCCACAATAACTTGAAAAAAAAATTAATCGGGTTGAATAATTCTCTATTTATTTAATTAATTGTTTTTGAAAGCAAATTTTATCCACTTGATCGAAACAAAGACAAAATTTTCTAGAAGAAATGTTTGACATCAAAAAATGGAATTCGAAAAAAAGAAGGTATTTTTGAAAACATTTTTGGCTCAGAGTAAACGGGAGGAAAATGTAGAAAATTACAGACTTATAGTCAAAATATGATTTTTGTACGACTTGTACGACCTGAGATTGAAGCCATGAAGTAAAGTTACCTATATATCTTGCAAAATTAATAATTTTATTCGATAGATATTGTTGACATATACCAAATGAAAAAAGTTGAATTTTAGAGGATGCTCTACATACACTGAAAAAATTATCCGTGAGAGAATACCGCGAATCCCGGTAAATTTGGGACGAAGTTAAAGATTCTATGAAATACCTACTCACAGTACAGGAAACCATGGAATTAGTGCGGGAAACCATGGACTCGGTACATGGTTTCCCGTACTGTGAGTAGGTATTTCATAGAATCTTTAACTTCGTCCCAAATTTACCGGGATTCGCGGTATTCTCTCACGGATAATTTTTTCAGTGTATTGCGGAAATTAATTCTGGCCTATCTATAAGAATTCTATAAGAATTTTCGTTTTTTTTTTTGTTTTTTTTTTTGGATTATAGAGGAATAAAATGACAAAAGACCGACCAAATATGATTTTAGAACGTACTTAAAAGGAAGAAAATGAAAGCATTAGAAAATTTCAATAGCCATTACAATTACGTATAAAAAAAACTTGAATGAAATGCCAGACTTGATGACGGTTTTTGCAAGAATTCACTGAGACTACAGAATCGTTGCATTTAAAAAAGTATTCCTGACAGGCTGACAGAGCCTTTTTTTGATTTTCCAAAAAAAATAATTGAAATAATTCTGAAAATTTAAAAAGAAGCTTGAAAAAAGGGGTTTTTGTTAGCCTATCAGAAATGTTTTTTTACGTCACAATATCGAAATTTCATCCGGATTTGGTTCAGCAGCCCCAAAAAATTTAACAAAAACTGTAATCCAGTCTTGCATTTTTTTCAAATTCTATAAATGTAATGGCAATTGAAACTTTTTAATGCATATTATTTCTTCTTTCTACGTCCTAAAATCGTATTTGTTCATTGTTTCATGATTTTATCCCTTTAAAATCAAGGGTGACAAATGAAAATTCGGATCTGCGCCTTATATGTATAAGTTTTAGAAAGGTCAGAATTGATTTCTGCAATACGTAGAACACCCTCTTAAACAGAAGTGGAAAAATTTTCTCTCTCAAATCTCGGGAGAAAAAATTAATAAAATGAGCTGTGAAACTTCAAATGAGTAAATCCTTTTTCTGGATTTTTACAAAATTCCAGCGGAAATTCAAGAATTGCAAGAACGCAAAATTACGTAATACGTACTACATATTTTTATAATAATAATAAAGGGTAAGCTTTTTTCTCCCATTAATCGCTTCGTGCTGAATGATTATTATTTTTCTTTCCATTTTTGGAGAATATTAGACGAGATACTTAAAGGTCAGTTAATTCTGCTCAACAGACACATCTACGAATCATACAAGTGCTAGACTATAAAAAGTCAACCATGTAATGAATTATCTAATTATTCTATCATTAATAAAATTCATTCCAACCGAAGCATTTGCTTCAAAATCACACATAAAACACAACAGAGATAGTATCAACCAAAAAATCTCATCCAATTTCTCTGTATTCTAACCCACCCTCCAAGCTGAATTTAACAGCTGGGTAAAAGCAGCATTACCAAATTAGTACAAATTTACATTTTTGATCAGCCTCAGGCATCGTTGAAATTGCTTCTAAAATTATTTCGCATATTTTCTTCTCCTCTTTCAATGTCTCCCGATATTTTATCTATGTACTTTTTTCTGGACGTATCGGAGAGAAAAAGTCGTACAAAAAACTTAACACCTCAAGGCATCTTTCTCTATTACCACCAGACTTGTAAAAAATATCTCGAAGGGTCCAAGCGAGCGTATTCGTGGTTTGTTGGTTTACAACCAACACTCTTATCAAAAACTAAAGTTACTTGATTTTTTTTCTCTACAGCAAAGATCGGTGTTTCTTTTCTCTTCCAGTTCATCGCATACCCAAACGTTGCTGGCAATTACGTAGGATGCCAGGTAAATATAAAAAATTGGCTCGGTGTTTAAATTTACCTGACACGTGTGAAGAATTTTGGTATCTCTTTGAAATCGTACCAAAGTGTAAGGTGCCTCTTACAACGAAACCTTACGAGTTATTAATTTGACGTCGTTAAATTTAAATTTGCCAGAGTAAATTTCGCGCTGTTGTTAAAAACTTTCCCTCTCGGAGTTTTATTAAATTTTAAAAAATTTACTTTAACGGCTCGGCGGTCTGGGTAAGACGATATTTTTCCAACTATTTAGAGACGTTTTTGTTTTTTTTTTTGCTTGTTCAACGAACACTCGGTAAAGTCTGACGACGATTTATGAGCTTTATCGTTATTAAAATGTTGGACTGCCACCTGAGCCTCAGGATTGATCTAGAAAGTTTTAGAGATTTATTGCTCGAAATGAAATTATCCTATAATTACCTATTAAAAGTATTCATTTATAGGGCTTCGACTTACGAACACTATCTTTATATGTAAAATGTATTAAAAACAGAAGAAGGAAAACGTATGACAAATTAAAGGGGAAAGACATTAGGAAATGAAGCAAGAAATTTTTTACTTTTTCATTTTCTCAGTCTGTAGGTAGAAGGTACCTACCTATAAGATTAGTAGGAAATTGATACGCCTCTCAATTCTGCAACGCGACTTTCGAGCTTTTCAAAGTCTTCAACTCGACTTAGTTTTGAAAAATGTAATAAATTCTTTTAAATCAACTTTGGATGCATTTTACAAAGGTACAAACAGTGATTTCGAATGAATTTTCAGGTTCTCGATCGTGGTATTCAATTTCTCAATTTTCAAAGTCATTCCAACTATTTTTCTAATTTTTTTTTTTGCCTCCAGGATGGTTGAGCGAAATTGAATAGTAAATCATGACCGAAAAAAAAAAAACTAGGAAGAAATTATAATATTCCAAATTAATATTTTCAGTTATATGAGATGATCGATTTTCCCATTGAAAATTTTTCAGGGAACTATGTATGAATATGAAGACAGAAAAATCTGTAAAGATGAAAAAATTACCTAATAAGCAGAATTCATTGTATGTACCTATAGCACTTTCTACCTATACAACCTACCTAGCACATTTTCATATCATAAATTTTTATGGCGTCCATCATTTTCTATAAATGTACTTTTTTTTTTCATTTTCTCAGATCAGTTTTTCAAATTCAGACCTTACCATTTTATTCAACACAATCTCATAACCACAGATATGTAGCCGGGAGGGGGGGGGGTCGATCCTCTCCTTTTGCCATCAGAAATCCAGGAACTTACGTGACAAAAAATGTTTTATTGGAGCATTAAAAATGAAATTTTCAAAAAGCTTCACTCGAGCATGCACAAAATCACAATAAGTATATGAATTATTTTAAGTGAATATGTCAAAAAAGGTACTTTCTGATTTCTGATTCCAAGCCCCCATGCTCACTCTGCACCCCTCCAAAAAAAGTTCAGACTCTTTTCTAAAAATTCTATATAAATCACATAATGACTTCAGGACACCAGTGTGATTCCTCAATAATACTTATAAAATTATTCATAGTTGAATTTAGTGTTTTTATAGTTGAAGGAAATTCAGGGGTGGAGGGAAAGGGGAGTTGAACTCAAAATTTTTCAAAATATTACGAATTTTCGAACCCCTTAATGCATGAGAAATTTCTAGTTACGCTACTGCATAGCCAATAAGCATAGCAATTTTTCAGCAAGATTCTGTGTGAATTTTGCAAGACTTTCGCTCTAAACGTTTCAAACATGAGAAGATTTCCATTTATATAAAAAAATATATATATATATAGAATCTAGTTTCAAGTATTCTTTCAAATAACTACAACAAAAAAAAGAGTTTTAAAATGTCATTATAAATTTAACGTTTTTCCTGCAGTCAAAAAGTTGGACAGCATTCGATATAAAATGTAAAAAGAGGAATGGTATTTTGACTAAAAAAGAGCGAATTTCGAATAGCGCCTCTTTCAATCAACTCCTTTTTTCGGAGGAAAAAAGGAATCAATAAAAATGTAAAACATCGATCACTAACTGCACATTTTCCTCTTGAAAAATTTCTAACGGTTTTTTCTTGAAGGTCAAGGTTAGCGAGGCCAAAGGGCTTGAAAATGAAAATTTTCAAACACTGAAAAAAATTGAAGGAATGAGATTCAAACGTACCTCTTTGTAATTTAGGTTTCTTGATTTTTTTCATCGAGTTTTTTAAAATGTGGCAAACGTGATTTTGTCGCAAATCCTACATCTGCTTTGTTTAAAAGGATGCATTGTGATATTTGGACCAACCTACCAAATAAATAGGGAAAACCCATGCAAAATATTGAAGATCTAACTTTGTAAAGTGACGTAAGTTCTCTCAGTAGTTACGCATGATATTTTAGATAAACTAAAAATCTCGATCTCTACACCATTCACAAAGAGTTACCATGGAAGAAACTTTTTACCACTTAAATGTCACGAGCTGTACATTCGAAGTCTTGAATGACGAATTTTTTCAAAACAAGTACAAAATACTGCTCTATCTGAAAAATATTTCAACATTTTTCCTAAACAATAAACATCTCAGAGTCATGGATTTTCGAAAGAAAAAATTAGGCCAAAAAACGACCCATCTCAATGAAAGGCGTACAAAAGTCGTTCATCGTACTGGTCTCATATAAATAGGCCATGTAAATGGATTAAAGTTTTCGTTCGAGTATCCAACGAGCCATTAAATTTTATCGCAAAAATGGATACTTATCTACGAGTACCTACGTAGGTACGTGTTTTTACCTTGAAAACTATATAAGAGACGATGGCCAAGTTGACCTTTTCTGACATTACAGCATGGTCAAAAGACGACCAAAACGTCTTAGAATGTCTCACACGGATCTCTTTCAATGGTTCATCTCGTTCGCAACACCCAAAGAGAAAAAGGTAAAAGAAAAGTTGAACAGTAAAACGAGACCGGAATGTTAAGAAGCGAAATTTGCATTCGACGAAATGCTCCTTCACCGGCCATATCCATTAATCTGGCAGGTCGAAAAAAAAAAAGCCTGGTCGTTGGAATCGCGTCGATAATGCGAAAAAATAATATACCTGCGAGACCGCACACCAGACGTGCATAAACATTTACCCAAACTTGAGCTAGGGATACCCAGATCGTCATAAAATACCAAATTTTCTCTTTTTTATTTCGGTTCACCGGGTGTAATTCGGATGCACGCGAAAGTATTTGGTATTCGAAGATGAAAAGCTATACCATTGGGATTCGTAGAATTGATAACACTCGTCGCGTCGTCGTAATTAGTTTATAATGCGGTGTTACGAGTGATGTAGGGGCAGGGGGCATGATACAGTATTCGACCCTGCGGTAATTATTTTACGTACACATTGTATAGATGTATAGATACGTTTATTACGCCGAGAGATATCTAAATTATAAGTGTGAAAATATAGACGATAATTTATCGGTATTTTTCATTTAATTAGCGTAGGTGGCTTTAGTCGAATCATATAGCTCATTATCGTAGTCTATAAATGAAGAGAAATAATTAGAGCATTAAATAATCGCTTCTCGTTTTGTTGCGAATATTTATAGTGTTATCAGAAGGGTCGCAAGGAGCGAGGTCGAGGGTTAGGTACAGTCTAATATAAAAAAGGTTCATTGATTATTGAAGCATTTACTTTTTTGGGACGAGTTTAAAGCAACAATTTAAATGATGGATTGTCAATGTAGGTAAGTAAGTACATTTTTTCATGTATGCTGTTCTAGTATATTCCAATGTGAACTTTTTACAATTCGACAATTAATTTAAAAAATTCTAATTTTAGGCGACCAGCTATCTAATGAGCCAAAATATCATGAATCATGATCATTATCTTGTCAATATGAAAACCCTTCTGCAAAAAAGTTGCACGTTCTCTAAAGTAGGTACCTATTTGAAATACCACATCTTTGCTGAATTGTGCCAACTAAACCAATCTTCTTTTTTTCAGGGGTCCATTTGGTGGACCAGTTTTCGAGTAAATCGCGTATTTTTAAAATTTTGACTACTCGCATTTTTGAAATTCAAAACGTGATATCTCGGCGAATTTTGAACCTTTTTGGGCTGGGATCGGTTTTATTCGACTACTTAGGGTCTCTAGTATTGCCCCATGGCAATAACTCCATTTCGATCATATGGGCCCTTTTCTTTGAACTCGACTGTTTAAAATGCTGACAACTCGCATTTTCGAAATTCAAAATACGATATCTCGGCGAATTTTGGACTACATATTTGGGCTGGGATCGGTTTTATTCGACCACTTAGGGTCTCTAGTATTAGTATAGCCACAGGGCATAACTCCATTTCGACCGAATAGGCCTTTTGCTAGCGGAACAACACATATGAAGATTGACTGATTGAAAGAGACGGAATCATGTCACTGATTGGCAGTGAAATTTCCCTGATTTCACAGTCAATCAGTGAAATTTTACTATCAATCAGTGAAAAATTACCGATTCAATTAGTAAATTTTCATTATTGAATCCGTAATTTTAGCTCAACTACTGAAATGAATAAGTGAAAATTTCAATTTTCCGGTTGAATTACTTAGTAATTTTTAAGATTAAATCAGTAAATTTTTCACTGATTTCTACAGTGACATGATTCTGTCGATTTCGTCAGTTAATTTTGACTGATTTAGATTTAGAGAGTAAAATAAGAATAAGAAATGTCACTCAACAATACGCGACAGAAATTTTACAAAGCAGATGGAAGAACCTGGATCCCATTATATTTTTGAAAAACATGCGGTAAGAAAAATATGTAAAACGCTTGAAAAATTGAATAGATTAGATACCTTCACCACAGTGGCGGATTTTGGTTCTTTGCCTCCCTATGAAATTTTCTTTATGCCTAAGTCTACTTTTTGAACAAAATACCCTCATCCCTCAAATTTTCAAAACTATCCAAAGTAAGAAAAATTCTATTTTTTGTAAAGAAAAAATCAAAACGTAAGTAAATAATAGCAAGTTGAAATTGCATAACCAAAGTCTAGACTCCTAATACGCCTATAAATAATTTTTCTTCAATTTTAAATAAAATTAAAACATGTTGATGTTGAATGATTTTTGAATTTTTTTTAAAAATTTGCCGCTTATTGCCGCACTTGAAAATTTGGCGTTCCAAGCACGTGCTTTGTGGGCCTTTGGGGGAAAAAATGCAAAATGATTTGCTCAAGATAAAAGTAGATTTGTCAGCGCGTTTTGATGTTAAAAACATAGAACATAGTAGAAAAAGATGAACTCAATTGATATAAAACCCGAATTGTGTCGAAACGTCGCGACGGTCTTCAAAAATTGTAACTTTTCAGGACAATTTGAATAAAGTTCATCCTTTTCTACTATAGGTATGCTTATTTTATGAATATTTACCCATCCCGTTTTCATGTTGAGCCTTCACATTTGATTTTTTTTCAGATTTAGAAACAAAAGAGTGGGATGCGTAAAAAATATTCAATTATCAGTGGTTAGGAGAGATTGTTTATTTACTCTCTTATTTCAAATCAGTGAAAAATCACTAGAAAAAAGTCAAAATTGCAGCATAGAAAAAAGCAGCAAAATTCTTTCGATTTTCAGCAAATTTTCACTGATTTTAGAACAATTTTTCTCACAATTTTCTTTCAGTGAATTTTTCCTGCTCACTCATTACGAGGCTGCAAATTCTGATTGATATAAATGAGAGATGATAGCCTTATAAAAAAAATCCTATCGATTACAGAAATCCTTCGTCTATTTAAACTGAAAATTTTTCAGAGATTGTTTATTTACTCTCTCATTTCAAATCAGTGAAAAATCACTAGAAAAAAGTCAAAATTGCAGCATAGGAAAAAGCAGCAAAATTCTTTCGATTTTCAGCAAATTTTCACTGATTTTAGAACAATTTTTCTCACAATTTTCTTTCAGTGATTTTTTCCTGCTCACTCATTACGAGGCTGCAAATTCTGATTGATATAGTTATAAATGAGAGATGATAGCCTTATAAAAAAAATCCTATCGATTACAGAAATCCTTCGTCTATTTAAACTGAAAATTTTTCAAAACGTCAGAACTTTAAGTGACATTCTACAGAGCGATTCCAATGTTTTCAAAATCACTTTCAAGTAAGTACCTAGGTATCTAATTTTAGTGGTAAGAAAAATTAGAAAATTAGATAATATCCATAAAATAGTAGAAAAATTGCATCACATCAGATTTTTCACAATTTGGGCTTCTGAGTTTTTTTTTTTACTCTCTTTGATGAATGACACTGGAAGTATATTTTCTGAGAAAATGAAGGGCTCAACAAAAAAAATGAATAGAACAAATTGTAGGGCACAAAATTTTTTTCTGAAGAATGTAATTAGTTTTTTTTCTTGGAGGCTAATTTTTCAGATACCCTTTTTTGAAAAAAAATATGAAAGTTCAACTTTCTACTTCAACCTCACAAATATCATCTCAAAAGTCAATTCTCCCACAAAAAAACATAATTGAACTTACAGAAAATAAATTGAACGCTCTATAATTTACATTCCATTCATTTTTTGTTGAACTTTTACTTTTCTCAGAAAATTAATTTCAAGTGTTAACATTGATCAAGAAGTGCTGGAAAAATGTTCAACAAAAAAATCAAAATTGTGAAAAATCCCACTGTGATGGAATTTTTTGCTATTTTTTTTTTTTCATGATCAGTGCGAAAAAAAAAATTAGAAAAATTACCCAATAAACTTGAAACAACATTTCAATAATTTTAAAATGAACCTGAATATCTTCATTCATACACATTAAAACACCTCACACGAATTTCGAAAAAAATATAATTCAAATTCGTTAAAGAATAAAATTCAAGGCAAACGATCAAATAACGTTTCTCAATCCCTGAAATGAATTTTCACTACATTCAATAATTTTTTTAATTGAATATTCAAGTCAAAATCACTGGTTTCTCGGTTAATTCTCAAATCAGTCAGAAAAAGCAGTGAAAATTAACTGAAAAATTGTTTTTGAAATACTTGATTTTCACTGAAATTCATTAATTACGACTCTAAAAAGGTTCAAAAAAAATGTCGTTAAAATGTCAAAGATAATGAAATTGACAAACAATTTTCAAAATGGTAAAACATAATTTTTGTTGGTTTGTTGCGGTTTCTCCTGAATGAAAGAAGAGAAAAAGAAAAAAATTCAATTCGGTAAAACCTAATTTCTTTAGTCAATTTGTGAATAAATTCTAAAATATGTGAGGCCTGCAGATTTATAAAAGTTGTACAGAAAGCAAGATCTTGTTCAAAAATTGATACAACATCTAGTAAAAATACAAAATTTCGAGTATCCAAAAAACAAGATCATTTTTCAACTTCCCAATAATAATCCAATTTCCGTATAAAATTCTGTGATATCCGCACCAACAAACACAGCCTTTAAAACAAAACAACCTCAGACATCACGAAAACCGTAACGCTACCGAAAGTTCATATCTATTGAAATTAATAGCCTGCTAAATTAGTTTAGGTGTTACGTTTTCTCTTTCTACTTCGTCGAGAGAAGTTTACGTTTGATTAATTTCACTGTATTGAAACTGTCACACACGCGTTGAATTCCTCGCGCATCTTTACAACTCGGCACACATCGCGTGCTAAGCACACGCCATACACTTCCAGTAACTTTTCTTCCCATATGTAAACTGCTTTGAAAGAAAAATCCTCTTACACGAGCACACCCACACACTAGCAGCACGTTTCACTACACCAATTTCCCGGCAAGAATCGAGGAGAGGTGTGATTTTTCCATCAAACGAATACCAAAACTCCTTATGCACGGTAAATGTGCTCCTGCTCTTTCTCGAGCTCGCGTATATACGTCGATGAATATTCACCGAATTTCTTATCTTATATAGATGGCATAATTGATACCGAAAACTAGCTAACAGCTCAGAGTTTGCCAATGCCAACGTATTCTCGAGCGAGCTTTCAATTTTAGCATACGTTAGGGTACCCATCCGTCTATCTCGCATATTCGACTATTAAACAAAATCTTTCACGCGTTGTACCTTTAATAGGCTTCAAAAGAAGCAAGTTGCGTGTAAATTTCAATACTCGCTACGATTCAGTAATCAGTACAGGTATAAAACAAGGTATACGTATTTGGAATATAACGAAGAACAATGGATGGCAAAATGTGACAAAAGAAAACATTCGACGTTGCTAATCAATAACAATATTGCAGATACATAGGTACTGATTTTTCAATAGTAAAAAATATGTATTTCGAGCATCCCAACATGCCCTTATTTGACTCCATTTGCGATAAGCAAATCGAATCGGTATTGTTTTGAAATAAAATACCAAATATGGAGGCACATACGCGTATTTCAGGATTTTAAAAAATTATCAAGCTAATTACACCGAACAATGTAAGTACAGGGCATTGTATACTTATAGGTAATTTTACTCATCACATAGTGTTTTACGAGTAAGATGTTTCCACAAGAATAAATTACCGTAAGGACATTCTTCGGAGTAAATTAGGTATCGATTACCTACTTCTTTTTTTTGTTCAAATTTTGTTCGTAATTTAGTTATTTTTTCAATATTGGTGTTCAGTTGAGTAGTATTATCCACAAATGATTGAGAAATCAATTTCACCGAAAAATCTAAATCTATTCAGACAATGGAAAAATCTATATTTTTTGATTGATAATTTTTTATTTAAAAAGGAATCTGCGTGTCTACTTATTTAAAATTCAATCGATCAGAAAAATCATGGATTTTTTGGCAGTATCGTAGTCAAAAGAGACCCAATTTTGGAGGAAAATGGAGGTTTTACTCATTTTAGGAAACGTAACCGCGAAGGATTGAAAATTAAATTCGCCAAAATCTACTCATTCTTCGAAAAAGTGCATGTTCTTTTTTTGAGGGCTCGAGATGTGCAGACGAGGGTTGATCAACATGAATCTGCTTAGTCACCCATTGTTGATTTATACAACATTTTGGTGGTAAGAAAGGTGAAGGGAGGAGGGGGCAAGGGAGACAGACATGGATGTGTTCTATAATTCATCAATGACTGAATTATGGAACACTTTGGTGGGAGGAGAGACCAAAATTCTTTCTTAATTTGAGTCAGTCAGAAATGCCAAAATTGGCTCATAAAATAGAGCAAATCAAGTCACTGATAATCAGTCAAATTCCACTGATTCCCAAAATCAATCAGTGATATTTTAACGCCAATCAGTGAAAAATTACCGATTTAATCAGAAAATTTTCATTGCATGAAAAAATTCACCGATTGAATCACAGTAAAATTTAATTTTTGTTGCTTCAGTAACAGAGTTTCTAACAAAATTTATTGAGCAAAAATACATTTTTCATGTCATTTCAAATCAGTCATTTTTCACTAATTTTTCAGTCAAAATGATTGATTTTTTCGACAAATTAGAAATTGATTGAAAATCAGTGATATTTAACTGAAAGATATGTGAAAATCGTCAGTTTTAAAAAAAAAAAAAAAAAAAAAACACTACCCGAGCGAAGTGAGGACGAAAATTTTTCAAAAAATACTGTTCGAGAAGGTCAAAAAATACCCTGTAGTACCTACAAAAATTCTGCCCCCTTGATAATTGAAAGAAATGCAGGTCCGACAAACGTATTCCCCTGCAGGGGCGGCGCGATGGGGGGGTGTATGGGGGAGGTAACACCCCTCCAGACAAATTTTCAGTTGGCAAAATCGGCAAAATTTTGGAAATATAAGGTGAGTCGGCAAAATCTCAGAAATGTCAGCAAATTGAAAAAGTTTTAGAAATTTTGCAGCATAATCAATAAAAAATTGAGCCTTTCTAAATTTCAAGTTTGTAGTCCTCTTTCATAAAACACAATCCAACTTCAAAATTATTTACTTTCCGAACCGATATTTTCGAAAAATTTCGGCCTCGGTACGCTCGGCCTCATTGATTTTTTTCTTTCATACTTTTAAAACAATCCAAATTCAACAAAAATGATATTTTTCCCCTACCTTATTTCAACTTGTTTTATCAAATTTTTTCTCATCAAAACTCATTTTTGAAGTCAAGAAATTAAATTTTTCAAAAGCTTTGGCCTTGCTACGCTCGACCTTATTGTTTTTCTTTTTGAACATTTTTTAAGTACAAGTGGTCGGTTTTTTTTACTCGTGTTAGATAATCAATTTATATTATAACATTGTTTTATTGGTCTTGAAATTAAAGAAAGTATTCCGCTTAAAATTTTCTCCCTCGCTTCGCTCGGGACAAATTTGTTTACCTTCTCTTCACCTTAAAACTACATAAAATCTTCGAAACTAATCTGTTGAAACAAAAAATTCTCGTATTGTAAAATTTCAGAATTCTTACTCAGCAATTTTGAATTTTTTAGTCGGCATTTTTGAACATCATTACCCCCCTAAAAGTTTATGCTCGAACCGCCTCTGTTCCCCTGTATCCCCTCTCATCACTAGACCTGATTGAATCCTGATTGAGCCAAAATTTTTGAAAAAGGCATTAAGAATCTTTTTAAATTCTAAAAAAAAAAACGATATCTATTGACTCATTTCTTGATCTCCCTCCAAAGAAATCGTAACATTTTTGAAAATTCCAATCGAAATTATCACCGAGTCCTTTGATAAATAAGAAGGAAATTTCTTTTATTTGAGAGTACCTAATAATTTTTTAGGTTAATAAGAAGAAGTTTCATGCCATCATTACGAAAATAAAATTATGTGAATTTACTGAGCCTGAGCGAGACGAGGACAAAAATTTTTGAAAAAAAAGCATTCAAAATCGTTCCTGATTTACCCGTGAAGATTTTCGCTCCTCATGAACCCTTATGGGTGGAGTTTCCAACAAATAATCGTATAGGCGACACGATCTCCTTGCGTTTTCTGCGTGACTGGTGTAAATGATAAACCTGTGAAAGTAAGAGATTTGACTAATATTTTTCTAGTATTGAAGAGGAGGCAAAATCTTAAAATCCCTTATTTTTCCATGGGATTTTCTTTGAAATTTTTGAAAAAAATACTGGCCTTTTGAGTAAATTAGACAAAAATACTGACTTATTGTTAGCTAGTATCGAGTCGTCATGTTTAATAGGTAGGTACCTACCTACTTGTATATTTACGTTCGTCCGTTTTATCCTTATCTGTTACCTGATTTTACTCTAGTTGAACTACATACGAATATATTCGTTTCTATTGATGTTCTCGTTACCCAACGAGTATGTTCGCTCTCTCATGTCTCTCGGATAAAGCTACAGGCTGACACTTATACTGGCCGTTAGACACCCTGAGTAATGAAAATTGTCCGATTGAATCAGTAAATTTTTTCACTGATTCCAACATTATGGGCTCTCTAAATCTGAATTAGTCAAAAAACTAAAAATTGACTGATTAAACAGCGAAAAGTGTGCTACAGTGATTAATTACTGATTTAATCAGCAAATTAAAATTTTCATTGATTCATTTCAGTAGTTACCTACTGATTCAAAAATGAAAATTCACTGATTAAATCAATAAAATTTTCACTGATTTCTACAGTTGCACACTTTTGGCTTTTTAATAAGTCAATTTTAACTGATTCAAATTTAGAGAGTGATCCATAATGACACCTACACTACGGTCTTGGAATATTTCATATTTCTCAACGGATGGCCGAATGCTAGAGCTATATTAATAGAAAAGTGTAATATCTTGAAAAAAAAAATTTGATACACCAAAATTGTCGTTTTCTTGAACAACCACACGAGGATATGTCTGTAATGATGCGTTCATTTTCTAGATGAGTCGCAATCAGAGCTTGCCTCAGGCCTCAGCCTCACCCATCTCGCATCTCGGGTTCTACTTCGACAAATAGGATTAATATTCCTCAAGTAGGAGAAACGTCAGCCATCGAGGTAGCTGTGAGAAGAGCGAGAACCACTGGTCCAGAAAAAGTATCACCGATAGCGTCTCAAAGAAACGGAAGCTACGAAGACCATAGTATCGAACATTTCCGCAATAAAGAAGATGAAAATCTTGACCAAAATCCAACGGTGATTTAAAATCCATCCTCGAAGCGAGAAAATTTTAAATTTTCCGATGAGCTGATTTACGAATTTAATCAAAGTGGCGATACCCACCCACTGATTTTGTTTTTTGTTTTTCATTAAAAAGTTTTTAAAAATTTAATGTTTTTAAAACTGGCAAGTTGTTGAACATTACCAATTTTTCGGCCTTGTAATCTCTTCATTTTAATATTGTTCAGTGAGTTGTTTATTAATATACACCTCCACCTCCAGTTCCAGTTCCAGATAATTATTTTACGTAATACCGAGAAAAAGTAAGTAAATTTTCTTCTTCAAACATCTCGCTTCTTATTTTCAAGGGGAAAAAATGCAAAACAAACACCATCAGAATTGTTCATGCCCATTCAACACCAATACAACAAATAACAATTCAACTCATAATCTGCAGTACTCTCTTAATTTGAATCAGTCAAAATTGACTGATTCAAATCGACAAAATCAAGTTACTGTAGGAATCAGTAAAAAAAATTACTGATTCAATCGGTGAATTTTCATTACTGAATCAGTATAAATAAAATTTCACTGATTCAATCGGTTATTAATTACGGATTCAATCAGTGAAATTTTTTTCTACTGATTCAATTCAAATAATTCAATAATGAAAATTCACTGATTTGAATCAGAAAATTTTTACTGATTTCAATCAGTCAACTATAATTTCCACTGATTCAACAATCAAAATTCACTATTTGAATCAGTAATTTTTCACTGATTAGCAGTAAAATGACGTCGATTAACTGGGAAATCAGTGGAATTTGACTGATTATCAGTGACTTGATTTTCTCTATTCCATCAGTCAATTCAGACATTTTTGAATGATTCAAATTAAGAGGGTACCGTTTCATAAAAACTAAATTCCATTCCTTCATGTATAACCCCAATTTATTGATAAAAAAAGACCAAAACAGAAAAAACCTTCCCAAAATTCGTTTGTTTCTTTTGACAAAATAGTGATAAAATTCTACGACGACATGAAAACGGCAGACTCTATTTTTCTCAACAAACCCTCTTTCTATTTCCCGCGACCATATCTTCAGCGAAAGCCAAGAATAAATACACATGTCGTAGATGTACGACAAGAAAAAAAAATGAGAAACGAAAACCTTCCTATACGTCAACAACTATACCAAACATACGTCAACCTACTCGAAAATCTCAATAAAAAATCTCGTTGATACACGCGACGAATTAAACCAGCAGCAACGAATTACGTCGAGTACGTATTTTGGAATTTAATCCGAGACGAAGAAACCCTCGCTCGTATTCGTAAAGGGCAAAGGATGAAAAACACTCATCGGCGAAAGGGAGAAAAAATATACGAATACAAATGAAAATACGACTGCATAAACGTTGATATACAACTCGGCGAACGCCGAATACCACCTGGTACTTTATTTTTCGACGCTCGCGCCGCTGTTTGATGTACGAAAACAGAATTAATAAATCTTTTTTCAAAATTAGTTATTTTTACAAAAAGGTTACCGAATGGAGGTGCTCCACTGCTCTTGGAGAAAAAACCGTGAACGAATCAATCATAGATATCAAAATATTATAGAGTGAAATCGAAATTGCAAAATGTTAAAAAGATAAAACAACCAAACAGCTTTCTGTATGAGTTGGTAAATTTTCATTTTTTAAAAATTAATTAATATTTCAATGGTAAAGGTAACAAGGAATGTGGATGATTCGTATGGCGCAACAGCTACATCATGAAACCGGCATTCCATTTTTGTCGCTTGTTTTTTTTGTACAGATTATTACTTTTTCGGAAGACACCTCTGTTTAAGTCACCGCACTCGAGACTTCGGCGATGAATCAACCAGACAATAGAGAAGTAAATGGCGACACAATCTTGTTGACATGTTGAGAAATACTTGTACGTACTCACGACAACAATCGCTTTAAATGACACTACAATGAACCAGTTCCAATAGTCACGCACTCGTTCGCATCTTAAATTCACGTCGAATAGATTTATTTAGTTGAAGGAGGAAAAGAGGTGACGATAAATACGATTTGTAGGTATATTTTAAGAACCAAAATCTAATAAATTCAATATTCAAACGCAATGTAAATGCGAAAGGAAAAAAATACCCACGTAGTACGTCATGTTGAATTTCAACGTATCTATCTACAAATGTGTCAACTTGCTTCGGAAGCGTGGACACTAATGACAATATAAGCTATTTCAACAAAATCACTGATAAAATAAACATGTCTCACCACAGAGGTCCACTCAAAATTCTAACCAGAAAAAAAGTCAAAGTTAGACATTTAAACAAGGTGTCCACATGGTATTTCAGAAATGATTTTCCCTAACTTCTTCAGATTTTCCACACTAATTTTTTCCAAGTTTTCCAGATATTTTACATGGTTGTTATTTAGAAAAAATCGTGGGTGGAAAAGTAAATTCTTTCGTGTAAAATGATCTAGGCATCCGAACATCTGTACGTCGTTTCAAGAAAAAGAAGGGGGTTCGAGTATAGGATTTTTGCAGACTTTCCGTAGAATTCGTACAGAATTTTTGATCGACTTTAATAACATTTTAAGATATCTCATACACCAAAATTATGACTTTTTGTGCGACTGACTAATTTTTCAGTCAAAAATCACAAATTTCTCAATAAATTCTCAGTTTTTTCAGAAAAAGTTGATGATTTTTGACTGCAAGATCAGTAAAAATTGACTTAATTTGAAATTTGACCCCCTCATTTGATTATTTCTGGTTTCAATGTTCAAAATATTTATTGCGTTTTAATTTGAACATTTGTCGTTCACTTTCTTCTTCTCATCGTGAAAACCATTATTAATAGGTGTCGTGCGATAAAACGAGACCATAAGGACTTGAGATTTATCATCATAAAAATGTCAGGAAGAAAATTGCACTTCAGTAACTGGTTTTTAAACATGATTTTCCAAGAAAGTGTTGACTTTCTCGAATGGAAATACCATTTTTTAAATATGAATTAAAGTGTGTAGAAAATTCATGCTTTTTTGAATTAGTGTGATGAGTTTAAAAGAAAATCTATAATTTTTGGCGGCTAAATCAATGATAAATCTACGACTTTGAGTGAAATTTGCTTTACTGATAGAAAAAATGAGAATTTGACAACTCCAGATTTAGATAATCAACTCAACGCATTGAGTGTGTGTTCTTAAAAAATCACAGATTTCTGAATCTTTCAATCGAGTTGACTCCCTACCTTTTTTCTCCAATCCAATCCCACGACTGGAATATAAAAATTATTTAGGTATTATTGTTAAATGGTATGCAATAAACAGCATAGACGCACTTAAAAAAAATAATAAAATTTATCCAAAAAAATAATAACGTGTCCAAATTCTCAAAATAGGTAAAATTTATCATGTTTTTGAATAAAATATATTTTTTTTGGTAAAATTTATTCATTTTTTTGACAAATTTTATCATTATTTCTGATAATAAATATTATTTTTTAGAACAAATTTCACCTATTTTGTGAATTGAAACACATTATTATTTTTTTGAATACATTTTATTATTTTTTGATTAAAATTTATTATTTTGGTAAAATTTATCAACTTTTTTTGATAAAATTTACTATTTTTGGGGTAAAATGTATTCATTTTCGTCACTTCTGTTTTTTCGGTGCGTAATTCACATTCGCCAAATTTTATACGAAAGGATTTTCCGCAAAGATGAGGCAAAGTAGAGAGGAGAGCCTTCAATGTTATTTACAAATATAGGAGCTTAGAGCATTAGAACTTATTGGAAGTAAACATTCGCTTAAAACAATAATTAACACCCACGTACGCGGGTATTTATTCAACGAAACAGGCGAAAAAGAAAAACAGGTCTACGAGGAAGGAAAAAAAAGTATTGTATAAGTATTTCAAACAAACAAAATGAAAAACGAAACATCGCAACAACGTAAATTTTCGCTGATACACGAGTTGCCATAGTCTACGTAGTCCAGAACGTAATTCTCTCCAGAGAGTAAAAAAGTAGTTTCGCGAACAGAAGTGAAATAGCGAAATAAAGACGAGTAAACGAGCGAGGGAGGGAGGAAAAACGACCTAAATTTGAAATGAATTTTATATGAGGAAAGAGAGAAATTTGTAGATTTATGAAAAAGTCTAAATGGAGAAAGACGAGGCGTGCAGTCTCGGAAAAAAAAATCCTACTACGAAAAAGAATTTAATCAGCGACTAATAATAACAAGTACGAAACACATTGTTTTTCATCGGAGTAGAAACATATTTCAAATACCATCTTTGCGTTGCCGCCGCCGCTGCTGCCGTAAAAAGGCTTATTACGAATCGGAAAACAGAGAGCCGAAGGATTAGAAAACGAAGCTACTCCGCGAGTTGCGAAATTTTCCTTTTACGTTGCGATGGAATATGTAAATTGAAACTGCTTTTAGGTAGATTACTTCGAAAGGTTTGATGATTTTTTTTCCCAACGTGTACGCCGAACGAGGTTAGAAGACGTATTTTTAACCATGGCCCGAACGATATCAACGCGAACAGGTACTTTGGATTTTGGTCGGGTTCAGCGAGCTTTTCGAAACTCGGTAATGTTTAAAAATTGACGAGCTTCCGGAATCTTTGGGCTATTCGCGAGTTTTAAAAAATAACTCTTTAAGCGGGTAATTCTACGTTTTAGTTTTGCGAGATGTGAATAATTAATGAGTTATATTTCAACGTGAGGCGTGGCCTTTTCAACGTCGAAAAGGTTCCGTCTGCTTTAATCAACGCTACCGAAGCGTAGGCATATGTACGAGTGAAAATAGCCAGCTTGAAGGATATCCCAAGAGTGCTGTAAGAATTTTCGACGTGTGATTTAGGTATAGCTTCGTCATCGTGAGTAGAAAATACACAAAGCATCGCGGTTGAAGGAAGATTACATGACGTCGACAATTTTTGGGTTTTGCTCTTCATTGAAAAGCAGAATATCGAGAAAGAGGGGGATGGTGTAAAAGTTGTCCGAGATTTTAAACCTCAAAATAAGATTCTGACTTGACCATTATTCGTTCCTCACTCACCTTTAAAATCTAGCGATTGTTCAAAAATGGTTAGAAGAATTTTTGTCAGAAAAAAAAACTGTACGTTGGTCTTCTCAAATTATTTGGTGGTAGAAAATACAAGGAAACTTTTACAGACAAAATCATTAAGTACAGATGATTTTTCACCATTATCTTCTGATCTAGAATATTTTATTTTTCAATATAAAAAAATACATTTTTGTGTACGATCAATTTTGTAAAAAAATGTCCAGGTCAAAATCATTTTCAAAAAAAATTCCCTTGAAAATGATTTTTTCACTTTTCACAAATGAAAAAAAAACACGATAAATTATTCAAGTGCCTGTAAAGAATGGAGCAACGGATTTAAATTAACATCAAATATACTTTTTGAGAACTGAAATATTTTCTGTAATCATTTTTTTAGGTGCAGCATTTTCTTGTTTAATAATTTTTAAAAAGGTCGTAAGGCAGGAATTCAATTTGAATTGTGAGCTGAAATTTCCACCAGGAAAAAAAAATTAAGAGTTATCTGGTTCCTCGGTCGTCTCATGGCATCAATGCAACATCACTGAAATTCGCTTGTGGCTAAACGAGGGAGAGGTAAGTTGATAATTAAAATAATTCGAAGATGACACAAGTCGACAAAATTTTATTACTTTTTGTCTGGGTTCTAATGCCAAAATTCTGATTCGAGACGTCAAAATACTTCATCATGCTCAATTCTGGCTTCCAAAGTTTGCTTTGGAGTGAGAAGACAGAAAACTGTTTTTTCAAGGACAATAAGCTAACACATTGAAAAAATAATAATGCGCTTTTTCCTTGAGAGTAAAAATCTTGGAACATGGACGTGTTCAAATATAATTAAATTTGATGACTTTGTATTAAAGTCCGGTACAGGGTATGTACGTGAGGCTGCTTAAATTTTGTTAGGTTAGATCCAACAGACAATGGAGTTGAGCCATAAGAAAACTGGCTTTTACAAGTCACAAGACGGGCTGCGCGAAGAACTGCAATAATTGCGCGAGGAAAAACAAAAACTACTTCAACACATAGCCGAGTATCAAACAGCTGAGGAATCGACAAGAATGGTAGCCGAGTATCAAACAGCTGAGGAATCGACAAGAATGGGGAAAAAAGTTTTTCAAGAACGCATGGTGCAACTTCGAGATCAAGCCACATGATTTTTCACAGTATAACAAAAGCACTGAACACTAATGTCGGAGCCTTTTTATGGAGGAGGGCAGAAAGTAAGCACAAAGGTTTCTGAAGCATTTTAAGAGGAGGAAGCCAAAAGAGAACTTTCTGTCGCACTTTTGCCTCGAAAAGATCATATAATTGAGATTTTTTCATACCCCAGCGAAACTATGAAGAATTGGATATTGAATAACCGAAAGGGCATTTTTTAAAATGTTTTAATGCTGTGAAAAACTTTCCCCGAGCATAGGCGTACCCAGAAATTAATTAAGGGAGGGGTTAAGAATATGAAACAAATAGAGGGAGGGTTTTCAACTGATCTGTTAGACAAAAATCATCGATTTTTTCTGACAAATTGGAAATTTATTAAGGAGTTGGTGATTTATGACTTAAAAATCAGTGAAAAATCCAATTTTTGAAATAAAATAATTGAAATTTTGTTAATTATTAAATTTTTAATTAAATTAATATTTTTTTTATGGTAAGTAATGATTATTTAATTTTAAAAATTAATAAATTACCTATAAAATTTTCATCAATAAGTATTTCTTATAATTTTTTTAAAAAAATTTAATTGATTAATTATAAATTATTTAATTACCTACCTATTTTTTTAATATTGGTTTTATTAAATTTTAAGTATCAATATCATCGATGCATTTCAATGAAAAACCTGTACATATTAAGCCATTTCGTACGTGAAAGTTTTAGTGTCAAATTAGGACAGAAATGGAATAACTGGATGAGAATCAAAAACAGCTTCTCATGTGTTTAGGAATTTAAAAAATCAGTCATCACGTACCTAATCTTTTTTCATTTTGAAAGTCATTTGATCTTTTGATAAAATGTAATTAAAAATAATTTTTCTATTCTTCGTTTATAAAATTGTGATCAGGTTATTATGATAGGTTTTTCTTTCACATTACATTATAATATCAAAAAGTAAAGTTCAAAAAAAACTGTACAAAGAAAAGAACGCAAATTACCCCAGTACAAATACAGTACCCCTTTTTTTTTTCATATCCTGGATTTCTGGTACACAGTACACATCTAGCTGTTGGTTTGGAATGAAATGTTAAGAGCGTTTACATTTTCTAATGATAAATTTTCGCAATTAAAGCCTGTAGGTTATATTCCACCAATTGAAATTTTTATTCATAATAGGCGAATTTCTAAAAACTCTCAAGGTCTAATTTCAACTGAGACTTATTATATCGATAATCTATATTTTTTTCGAAAATTAAAAGCAATTTTTGAAACCAAATTTGAGATTTCTGCATTTAAGGGTAAAAGGTATTCAAAAAATGGCTGATAATTCTGAGAAACCTACTAGACATACTAATGACGATGTATTTTTAACCGAACAAGAACGTAGGGATAAAATTGCACGCGAACGTAGATACAATCAAGCTTTGAGAGAAGCTGCTGGATTTTCTACTGATCCCAAAGAATTAAGGGAAAGATTACTCAAAGTTCATCAAAACCAACGTCATAGGATGGCTAGGGAACAATTAAAGTTCCAAGAAATGATAAGGAAATATGAGATTCAAATCGAAAAAATGAAACAGGAGGCGGAGGAATTAAAGCAAACTACCAAAGATGTTGAGAATCAATTGAAAGACACCTCCCCTCCACCCGATGAAGAACTTGATGTGATCGTCAAGAATTTTGATTTTGATTTATATGACGACGACGGACATCCTCTTTTCAAAAATCGTGAAGAATATGAGGAATGGTTGAAGAATGAGGAGCGTTTAGCTAACGAAGCAGCTAAAACGGATACAACAAAACCTCCTCTTAACATGAATAAGACTACAAATATTCCTGAAACCACGAATGGGGCAATTTCTGGAAATCAACAACCTCCAAAGACGGGTACTAAAACTACCATGTCTAAAATTGTAAATCCAGAAGGCCGCCTCGATGTAATTCGTGATATTTTGGAATATCAAGCCATAATTCCGACAAACGCTCAGGTAGAAAAATACGATGCTACCCTAGAGGAGGATTACAACAAGCTTTACAAGCTTTTGAATGTACCTGAGGAAGCCCAAAAACAAATGGGAAAGCCTCAATTGTCTGCTTATGAGTATAAATTTCAAAAATTTAAAATGTTCGAACAATTGCCAGAATGTACAAAGCCTCGATTGGATGTGAACTTAAATCCAAAAAGTAACATCCATCCTAAAAAAGCTTTCCATGGCATGAAACGATTAAATGCTGTTGAACCTCAAACACCTATTCCGGAAAAATTAGAGGTATCAAAACATACTAATCCAAACGAAGGATTTTTCGAAAGGAAAATGGCGGAAAAACAGGATCAAGAAGGAATTTCCGACTAGAAATTTGCTGAGGGAATTAATTCCTCCATTCCTTTTTTTGAGAATTTATTACAAAAACAACCAAAAAAAAACGCATTTTCAAATGATTTCTCTTTCTGAATTTCCAAAAAAAACCTAGTGAAATCAAAAAAAATTCTACGATTTTTCTAAATGTTTCAAAATATGGACACAAAATATTCATTTTTTCAAAAAAAAAATTTGTTGAAAATTCCAATCGCGATTGCTACCCAAGAGAATCCATTTTTCGCTTCAAAATATTCAATTGTCTGGAAGGTTTGTAATTTAAAAATGATAAATTTGAATTTATAAGCCCGAGCGAAGCAAGGGCGAAAATTTTTAGAAAAATGTGTTCAAAAAACTGAAATTTAAAAAGGAATTGTAATTTGGAAAAAAATTCGCGACTTTTGAATGTCAATTTCGCGACTTTTTCGCGACTTCCGCGACCGCCTTCTGAATTCGCGACTTTTTCGCGACCGGTAGACACCCTGGATTATGTAAAAATAATCGAAATCAACGTCTTCGTAAAAACTTTTCTGGATTTACCAACATTTTGTCTCGGATATCCCATCACCAATATTTTTTTAGGTAAAAATAAACCATTCAAAAAAATTACCAAAAATCTAAAATAATGAAAAAAAATTAATCATCGATAAAAATAAGCGTCATAGGTTCATACGTGCAAATATATTGTATCATCGAATAAAAATATCATTCATGACGAAAATACAGAGGTCGATTTGTAACACCACAAAGTTCACAAGAATTTGTCGATACCATGGCCCACAGCTCTCGAGTATGTTACGTTCAGATAGGTACTCGTTTAGGTGCTGCACCTTGTATAGATATACGGTCTTCGTACGTATATGCAAATAATGATTAATTACTTGGCGCTATACTAATCAATCTACGTCTGGAAATTGGCACGAGTTAGCAGAAAATTTCACACCGTTATGTAAAAAGTACCCGACGAAGGTACGCGAACGAATAATAAAAATCAAATCTCGCATGTGGCGTGTCTTTTTCGCCTCGCATAATATTCAGTGATAGAAAATACATTACAAAGGTGAATAGGTGACGGGGAGGGGGAAAGCTCGTGCGTACATAGAACTCTCATCATCACACCAGACCAGATACCTATTTTAAATACTTCAATATATCGAAGCATCATTCCAAGGCAAACATTCTGCCCATAGCAGAAAACTACAAGATACGGTATAAAATAGCAAAACGGACACGGATTGATTAAATAATTCAATATTGATTTAACTCGATAGATGAATACGTCGATAACCAACCATTGGCGTCGATTTTAGCCTTTGGCATGTACAGAGCCTACATGCATCGTGCGGTCTCCGTACTCAAGGTACGTAGATTTTACTCCCAAATATAGCCAAGTACTCGTACTATAGCGGGTGTTTGTCTTTGTATACTCGACAAATAGGTGGTATTTCATCTCTACACATAAGACAAATGACCATTCCTTTATGTAGCAGTTTATTTGGCGTTGCGTAGGTGTCGACCAAGCAACCTATCAGTCTGTTCATTGTCGAATATCGCTGTTCCACGGTACCGAGAAATTCTCCAAGCGGTTTTTTCGCTATGGGAGAAATTTTCAATAAGGTACGCGAATCGACGTCTCATTCAATCCCCTGCAGGGTGTCACGACCTGCGTCATAAATTATCCGCAATCGTATAAGTAGACACGGTCTGGCGAGTTAATTGATATATCTATGAGGTTTATTTTCAGACGTATCATGTCATGTTGTGGGATCCGTGCGCGGTGAATAGGTCGTAGGCGTGAGCTGCCACCATTTTTGGTATAAATGATTCCAGACCACATACGAAATTGTTTCACTGTCGCGCGAAACACCCACTGATGAATTTTTTTTGCAACGACCATGGGAAAATTTTTTTTATTTTAGTTCTGTCAGAAGTCGTGAATTTAGAATGAATGATTGAATAGTAACCTACTACAGCGATGCGGACGATATCGAGATATGGACGAGGGCAAGGAGGAGGGTAAACACCGGTGTGTAATTTAATACGTCGCTGAACGGGTGTGCAGATACGTATTATTTTTTGCTAGACTGTTTCATTATGCAAATTGCCACGAGTCTCTCGTGTCAGCAAATGTACTCGTCTCTGTCATTTGATATAAAACAGATTTGTCAAGTTTTACGTGTTATAAAATCGACGTAGAGGTGTCTATAACCTATGGATGTCTTCGTGCCATGCCATCGTCGCCGAAGTGTCGAGTCAGCACGAAATTAGAGGTGTCTATGGTCGCAAGGGTAAGCGTTTTTTATTTCTTTGGTATTTTTTTCGGGGTGTCTTTTTTCTGTCCATAGATAATTAAGAATCACGTTGCACATAAGTTACCTACTTAAGTAAATTATAAATTTAAAGGTCTAGGAATCAAATAAACGATTAAATTGGTAGGCGAAATGAAAAAAATTCATGAAATTCGAAATATAAGAACTGATTAGGGGTGAGAGAAGAAAACTATAATCATAAAACATCATAAGAAAGAAAACTCCAAAAAATTCCTATGGACTGTAGGCAGTGTTGCCATATCTGGCATAATTATGCCAAAATTATGCTAAATCACGCAAAAAAATTTTTCTTCATTTTTGGTTTCCGGGCATCATAATAATCGTGTTGGAAAGCAAAAAACACCCTCAAAAAATTATGCCAAATCTGGCATAATTATGCTAAAATAGCAACAGTGGCGTGATCAAAGTCACTTACGAACTATTTTAAGCAAACAACTTTACCCGTTTATGGAATTTCAAAATTTATGTACGTTGCTGAATAACAAGAAATCGCGTTGCACATAAGTTACCTACTCAAGTGAATTATCAATTTAAAATTCTAGGAATCAAATAAATGATTAAATTGGTAGGCGAAATGAAAAAAATTCATGAAATTCGAAACATGAGAACTGATTAGGAGTGAGAGAAGAAAACTATAATCAAAAGAAAGAAAACTCCAAAACATTCGTATGGACTGTAGGCGTGATCAAAGTCACTAACGAACTATTTTAAGCAAACAACTTTACCAGTTTATGGAATTTCAAAATACAATATTCATTGAACAAAATTGCCTACAGTCGCTTTGAGAAGAGGAAAAATAACAACATAAAGGCCCGACCGGAAAGAAAAGACCAGGTTGCGAAATCGTACAATATAGTTCTGATTTGGAACGTAAAGCCATTGATTGTATTCGGCGCAAAATAAATGGGCTGAAGAAAACTTCAGCGTGAAAAAAACTCAATCCTGACCTTGTCCGAGTATGAAAACACACAGGGTCTATATCTGAACCAGGTAACGTCTGCGTGAAAATCCCTGCCTGACAAAGTAATTTTCATTTTTTGTTTGTTTTGTTTTTCGCCTTAAAAGTTCCAAAAAAAAAAATGGAATTTTGATAAACTCAATTTCTAGCAATAAATTCATAATCTGTTTCTGAATAATTGTTAATAAATGAAAAATTTTATATTCAAACTCAGTGAAACATATTTTACGCTTTTGCAAACACGTTGGGTAAAACAACTCATCCCTTACTTCCAACTTGTAACCTTATCAAGAAATTGTTGGTCTCAGAAGCGTGACGACCGAGGGCCCTAGACTATCTCAAAGTTGCAAAAAGCTGGGAAGAATTAGGTAAAGTTGGGATTTTTTTCCCAACTAGTCCCAACTTTTCCCAAGTTTGGATTTAGGATATGTAATTGGGAAAATTGGGGAACATTAAGAATATTGTAAAAAAATTTCGCCGTCGCTTCGCTCGGGCTTAATAACTTCACACTTTGTTTCAAACATAATGGATATGAATCTTCCTTCCTCCTATAGCCAGGACCCTGTCCAATCCCAAGCAATTGAATGTCTTCGAATGAAAAAAATTATCTTTCTCATTTTGTCATTCATCAGAGGACTTCGTGACAATCTTGAATGAAATTTTCAACAAATTTTCGATTTTTTTAGAAGGAGAGGAGCTCATCAAGCAGGGACCGAAAGCCAGCCGAAAGCCGAAAAGCCGATTCAGCCGATAATTTGAGGCTTTTGAAAAGCTGGCTGTCAGCTCAGCTTTATAATTCAGCAGCCGAAAGCCAGCCAAAAGCTTTATGTTTTCGGCTTTTTTACAGCTTTTTTTCAAAATTTAAAAATTGAAATTAATGGTGCAAATGTTCGTTTTTTATGTACCATTATTTTATTTGAAGTTGACGATTTGAATTTGACTGGTGTTTTCATTTTTTTACTTTTAAGATCTTTTGATTTTACACATTTCAGATTTAAAAAAATTTTAAACTTTGAATTTGATTGAAATTTATCGTAATAAAAGCCGAAAGCTGACAGCTGAAAGCCGAAAGCCAAAAGCCGAAAGCTGAAAGCCGAAAAAAGCCGTATTTTTGGCCAGCTGAAAGCCAGCCGAAAGCCAGCTGTAACAGCCATTATAATTTCAAAAGCCGAAAGCCTAAGCTTTATAATCCTTATCACAAGCCGAAAGCCGAAAGCCTAAGCTTTATCAATCGGCTTCCGGTCCCTGTCATCAAGGAACGTTGCTTTTTTCAAAGACAAAAAGTAGGACAAAAAAAAGAATTTCAATGAAAAAATTTTAGGATTTTGATGCTATCCCGGTAAACATTTTTTGCGTTTTTTTTTTGCGATCTTTTTGCGTTTTTTCCAACCAAAACGCAGCCAAGAAACGCAGACTTAATGACTTTTTAACGACTTTTTGCATTTGTCGAAGGTGATGTTGACTGGTCAAACGAGTTTCTCTTGGCATGATAATGAGATGAAACTAGTTGTCTTTTGCGTTTTTGTTGCGTTTTCGATGCCAAAGCGCTACAAAAACGCAATTGCGTTTTGTCCAAGAAAACGCCTGCGTTACGCGAGCGTAACGCAGGCGTTTTTCGTGTTCTTTGCATACCGGGATTTTTTCTCAAAAATTTTCGTCCTTGCTTCGCCCAGACTCAATAAAATTTACCCTGATTTTCAAACTAATGCCTTCCAAGTAAATTAAAATTCATGCTTTTTTCACTCTATTTTCTGAATTTCAAAAAAAACGACGTTTTTTAATGAACTTCTCTTCTCAGGCGTACCCAGGGGGACTCAGGGGGCTCGAGCTCCCTCCTTAATCTCGGAAAGAAGAACTTTTTATTGCAAAAATTGCCTCTTCGAAGTGTATTTTTCAAAAAAATTTCGAAAATGGTTTAATTACTTTATTTCAAAGATGGATAATTTTTCATTAATTTTTCAGTCAGTTCTCAATTTGTTAGAAAAAATTATCACTGTAAGTGAAAGATTGTTTTTAAAAAAGTAACTAATTTGAAATTTAATCTCCCCTCCTTTTTTAAAAATTATCTGAACCCTTCTCTTAATTAATTTCTGGGTGCGCTAGTGCGCCTATGACTTTTCTTCCAAAAAAGTAAAAAATTTTTGAAAATTCCATTCAAGATTGTCGCGAAGTGCCCTAATAATTGAAAAGGGTAATTTTTTCATTTTTACTTACTAAATTTAAAATCAGAGACATTGAAAAAATTTTAAAAAGAAGTTGTATAATTTTTTGAAAATTATTATTTTTTTTGGGGGGGGGGGGAGAGGGGTATAAATAGAGAAAATAGTTGAGAATTTTTCGGGAAATTAGTTGGGAAAATTCGAGGTACACCCCCTCCCTAGAACAAATCGCTTCGTCACGCCACTGGTTGGTCTTTTCTTTCATTTTTATTGGTTTTCATTACATGATATTTCAGTGATGTGAAGCAATGAAACGGGGAAAAAGGGAGGATATGAATAGGAATTTTTACGCTGATATTACCCGCGGTTCATACAGGAGTGGGCAAAAGTCAGGTTACACTATCAGAAACGTTGCAAGAATTAATTGTTGACCATCATAATAAAATCTAGTCCAGTGCTGCTTCAATGATCTCGGTTTCTTGAAGGATGTCCACAAGTTCGTGGACGCAAAGCTCAAGCTTGTGGCCTTGAATTCGCGAACAGGACAAAAGGCAGGTAAACACCTTCACTGAATGTACACGCTACACGTGTCAGCCTCTCGTACATTGAAATACGTACCTGATCACGTCAAAACGTAAGCAGAAGAATTGTACGAAGATCCAATGAATAGATTAACTTTTTATAACACTGGGTAAGTAATTATCCTCCTTAATTGAAAGATTGTAAAAACTAATTCCCCCCTCTTCTCCGAACCAGAATCATTTAAAATTTGCAAATCATCGATACGGTGAATTCAATTGAGAGCGAACACTTTGCTCAACTTTTCACATCAAACACAAATAAAATTTTCAATCATAATATGTAATATTCATTGATTATAGAAATAGTATTTCTATAATCAATGGTAATATGCAATTTTAACCCGATTCATTTCTTATCGAAACCTTGTGTAGGTTTTTTTCAAACACAATAAATATTTTTATAGAGAAAAAAATAGCAACATTTTGCAATTTGCATTTAAAATTTTCCACTCGAAAATTCAAAACCATCCCACTCGAAAAAAAAATTCCCACCATCTCATACGATATCCGCGAATACAAATCCCTACACAATCTAAATATAAACGTCGAGCGATTATTTTTATCCTTAATTCGCACGAAGAAACTAGACACATAGAAACGACACAGAGACCCCCTTCAGCAACAATGTAGTTTTACTTTAAATAATTGCCGCGTAATTAATTCATTCATCGCGTATAATAAGTCGACGAAGCAACCGAGCCTGTCAACGACAAGCACTACAGCTAGGCGGTTGTAGGGTGCTCAGGAGGGGTACAGGGGTTCGGTGAGCTATATACTCGCGTAATGTAAATTAAAATTCTAGCGAAAAGTCATTTTATGTGTCATTGTATGTTTACATGTATGACACACGATGTTTACAGTTCATTAGCCGTGCATTTTTAGTACACAAATGGAAGATGTACGCGTATCGCTGACGAGAACTTCGCAACGTCAAGCGAGGTATTCGGGGATGAGAAAAAAAAAACCATCGGCGAATACGCGGCTAGCTTATTTCATCTCTCATTTCTCGCTCGCTTTTTAAACTAATTAGCCGCGTGAAAACGACCATACGGCGAAAATTACCAAAGGTGTGAACCGTAGCGAGGTATTTGAATTTTAGCAGGTATAACTCGACAATGAAGGCTTTTTTCGCTTTTTTTTTTCGCGCACCATCTCGTATATGGCTTTTGTTTGGCTAAATACGCCTCGCTAAGATAAGAGGAAAAGAAAAGAGAAAATGGAGACGAGGTGCGAACTCCGGGGTCGTTTATTTTTTTAATGAGCCATATACGTATTAACGTGCAGCGAGAGGTAAGTTTGTGAGTGACGTTTTGACAGAAGACGCCGTATGCTTTGGCCAAGTTGGCATAAAAATAACATTCTATCTCTCTTCGGTGCGTGTATTTTTTCAAACATAGTAATTGCCGAGGTAGCTGTTCGGCTCGATTCATCAATTATGTAAACTCGAACCTCGCCAGCACTATGTTTATGCATTCCTACGACCGAGGAAAAAAACTAGCGAAAAAGCGACACAATGGGCTATTCCGAAATGATATATGGGTTTCAAAAATATCACCGAATAACCGGTTCACCCTTGATTTCAATTTAAAAATTTGACCCAGTGATTGGTTGAAAATTGATAATAATATATTACGTAGCGATGAAAAATTTAGATCAATGATCAATTGACCATCGAGCGCATATTGTCGAAAAAAAAATTTAAACAATATGCATACGAGTATTTTGCGCATCGAGTTGACCTATTTTGACACCACGTAAATTGCGTTGTGTTCCATTACGTCCGCCCATCGGTACGAGACGTCGCGTTTACTTGGGAGTAAAAATGTTAAAGATATCTATTACCTATGGCTCGATATTCGTACTTCTCACCTTACATGATTACTTCGTAAAAAGCTACGAGAATAATCGCGCAAAAAGCTTTTGAAAATAACCTCGAGTACATGGAAACTGAACAACATTTGATTTTAATACGAGACATTTACAAAATACACAGACGTGTAGATAATAACGAATCTAGTACGTATCATCCAAATGTACCTATCGTTATTGTACTCGAAGCTTGGGTAACTTTAGTTTTCTTAGGTATTCGTATATACTCCTTCGTCAAATTGAAACCTCATTTTTATAAAATATCTAACTCTGGGGAATTGCATTTGTACATCGATACCCATCAAGTACATTCCGTTTAGGTAGGTCGATGGGGTACGGAGAGAACGCTCAATCGTATTTACATCTTTGAGACGAACGAAGGACGAAGACTTTTGCGCAATTTTCAAAATAAAACAATGAAAATACGACGAATTGAGCTGAAGAACGAGAAGATTTGTTAGAATATAGTCGTAAATACACGGTAGTGTTTTGTTTCTCCCTTTTTATAGTAGATAATGGCGATGTATAATTTTAGGAATAAATTAAACGGAACTTTATTTTTAATTTAATATGTACTTCAATTTATTATCTGCGAGGATAATAGCGAAAGCGGCAGCATTGATCTTGGATGGTAATGAATGATAACGAATGAACGCGTCATTAATAAGATTAATAGAAAATGGAACGATTCGAAGAATTGCCAGATGTTGAATAAAAAAACGCCGAAAAATTGAACCGATTTTGCCTAATTAACCGGCGTTTATGTGATATTTCCTCGTTTTAATAATATGAAATTATTTGATATTTTAATTAAACGTACGATGGGCTATTGGAACGAGAGTACGAATCAAGAATTTCGAGTTTAGATACGACGGAACGGAAAAAACAAAATTTTTGAGTCGTGATGCCACACAAAAGACGAGAGCTGAGATTAGAAAAGTAAAAAATTTAATTCAATAATTGATTAACATCTCCCGATTGCACAAAAGCTACATAATTCTAATAGTATGAGAATCGAACCACTTTGTAAATTGGCACCTGTCCCAAAATTTGATGTTTGAACCCTATTTTGAAAACTACCAGTAGTAAGTACCAATCTACCAATCCGCAGCTACATACAAAGTGAAAACAGAAAAGTTTATAATTTTTTATGAATTTTCGACTGAAAACATTGGTGGTCGAAATTGGTGCCATGAAACTGTAAAAAAATTTCTCAAATTTTTTTACGAATTACCCTTGGTACAATTTTAAACAAAATTGTCCAACTTTGAAGGCTCATATCTCGAGATTGAAGAGCTCACTTCCAAAGTGGCCTAAGTCAATTTTTGAGAAAAATGAGTTTGATGCGCCGTATGAAAGGATACCAATCTGTGGTAGGTATTCCGACCTACCAACTCATATTTTTGCAGTGTTACCAGCACTTTTAAATCTCGTTTTTTTTTCCAAAGTGGCCGCATTTAAGCATCTCCTACATACATGTTAGCAACGCTAACTTTTTCTGCCCTCTGATTGGCTGCCGTGTTCACGTGATCACGATGCTATGCGTTTGTTATCAATGCGAATGCGATGCATTTATTTATAAGTTGCAAATCGAAATTGTTTCTAAGTTACCAAAAAATTTTAATCTTTTTGTCCGGTGCCCTATTAATCCATTATGATCGAAAATGGAGAAAATTTATTTTACACACGAATTTACGGACGAAAATTTACCACCACACAGTAAAATAATCTCAAAATCAGATAAGGAAGTTCAAATTCGTAAAGATTACCGGCTTGGGTGAAAACATTCTCTGAAAAAACTTCAACACAATGGAACATGAGAAGTTCGAGGCCACAGGCCACGAAAAGACTGTATAAAATTGTTAAGTTTGATTTTTTGGAAATTCAAGTTGCCAGAAACAAATACCTAAATTTATGGTTCCTAGTTTCCAAGTTCGTTTTTTCCTATTGTACTTAAGTACAATAATTATCGTTAAGATTTGATTTATCCCTATTACTTTTGATAATATTGTTAAGTTTGATTTTTTGAAAATTGAAGTTGCCAGAAACGCATACCTAATTTGTGGTTCATATTTTCTGAATTTTTTTTTCTAGATTTATTCTTTTTTGATATTTCGAGTTTATGTTTTGTATATTATGTCCTTTATTTGTGGATTATTTTCAAGCATGGAATTTAAAGTACATACAGTGTTAGACTTAGAAGGGCGCATAGTGTTGGAAGGGTGGAGTCATACTAGCCACGCAGCCAATCAGAGAGCAAAAAAAGTTAGCGTTGCTAACATGTATGTAGGAGATGCTTAAATGCAAAGTGGCCTAAGTCAAACTAAATACCTCCTCTCGAAGTGTGGTGCGTTAACCGATGAGGAAAGAAATTTCTATGAAGTTGCATTAGGTGGAGCTTTGTTGGACCATGACGAACCCCCCGGTCAGCGCTTCTTCTGAAGAGGAAGATGGCAACAGTGCAGACGAAGATCTGATTTGAGGCGTTATTCGAAAATTGCCTAATTTTTAATTTTGTATTGCGTTATTCGAAAATTGCCTAATTTTTTAAATTTTGTATTACGTTTTTTGAAAATTTTCTTAGTATTACTGAAAAATATTGCGATGTTCTATTACTAATTTTTTTTTTTGAAAATAGAGCTTTCATTTTTCAAATGACATTAATCAAAAATATGTCAAGATTTTCTTATTTCAGTAATGTTAACTGTGGTGATTTCGAAATAATGATGCGAAAATGCTGATATGGCACTGATTGAGGGGGGGGGAGAGGTGGTGGTAATTTGCAGGGCATTGCAGAATAGTACCTACAATGCAATACTTCGTTTAATAAAGATTTATTCGACTTAATTGGGCGAGAAATGCAAAATTGAAATATTTAATTTATTCATAACTCGCAAAAATCACGACTTTGCCAACTTTGAGGGGTTCCAGCTAACTAACATCAAATTTTTGAAGATCGAGACCTTCACCACTTGTTAGGTATTCCACTGTACTATAAATTTAGAGTGATATGGGAAAGAAATGTTCAAAGGCAAGCCGTATAAACGTACTTTACTTCGTACACGAAATGAACCTTTTTGACTTAGGCCACTTTGGAAGTGAGATCTTCGATTGTACTTCGGGAAAAACTGTTTACGGGGTCTGAAAGAGAATTGATATTAGGAGATTTAAAATCGATAATCAAAAATATCAAAGTTGAACTTTGGTGACGAAAGCTCAACTTTCATGATGAGAACAAAAGATGAAAGCTCCAATTAAAAATCTGAAAAATTTAAAGTATGTAGGTATGTAGTCATTTTTACTCTCTTTTCAGCCAACAAATTTTCAAGATACGAGTCTCTAATGACTTGTGATACATCGATTGTCACTAATTTCGGGTCGTAGAATTCGAATATCGACTGTTTTTCGATTTTACTCCTTCCCCTTGCTCTAACCGACCCTCTCCTGAATTAATTGTACCGATCTTTCGGTTAGAGCAGACAGAAGGGGATAAAATCAAAAAATAAGCCGATATTCGAATTCTACGACCCAAAATTAGTGACAATCGATATATCACACATCATTTAATCTTTTAATCGTACTTTTCCCCAAAATTCGGGGCTAGGGGGCACCGAAGGGTCAAATCCAAAAAATAAGTAAATATTTGAACTCAACGCCTCCAAATACTTAAAAAAGACAGGTCGCACGTTATTTTTCATTTTTTCAGATTTTGCCCCTTTTTAAGATGGCTAATAGGGGGGGGGGGGGGTTCAGAGGGGTCGAATGAAAAAATGAATTGCATATTTGAAATCAGCGCTTTCGAATTAGTAGAAATCGATGTGCTACTTCACTTTCTCACTTTTTTGAATTTTGGTCAAAATTGTGGACCCCTGTACCCCCACAGGTCTAGAGACTCCATCTTGAAAATTTGTCGGTTTGAAAAAAGGGTAAAAATAACTACTTACTGTAATTTTTTCAAATTTTTAAATGGTAGCTTTCTTCGATTGTTTTCATCGTGAAAGTTGAGATTTCGTCACCAAATTTCAACTTATAGCTTTTCAAAATGTGATTATCAATTTTGAACCTCCTATCAATTCTCTTATCAGATCCCGTAAGATCCCGTAAACCGTTTTCCCTCAAGTACAACCTATCTCGAGATATGGGCCTTCAAAGTTGGACAATTTTGTTAAAAATCGTAATTGCTGAAAAAAAAATCAAGGTCCACCTTCACGTCCCCTTGAGGGTTAGGAAAAAAATGATCGTGGTTTTGTCAATAGATTACCATGGGGAGCTCGTAAATAAAAATTGAGCGAAATCGGAGTTGGAAAATTGATTACCAGCAAGCGGGCGTACAATGAGTCATGTTTTGAGAATGCGAATTAAACTCTTGAGGCGCCTGTTCGATTTCAACCATTCGCGAGTATACAATTTAGAAAATTTCCAAAATTTTGTAAACTTTGCATTTTTGAAAATTTTTAGTGAATTGAAAGTTTTTACGTGATCAGAGCACATTGATCGATCTGAATTTTTCAATTTAATTTTTCCAACTTCCTCAGTCTCGTCTTGAGCGATATATTCAAAAATAGAAAAATTGGTTTTTTGACCAATGGTATAAATCTATCATTTGTTTCTTTCATATTTCCATCCTTTGTTGAAATTCGAAAAATAGGATGATTTTAACACCTTTCATTCAATAGCTAGAATTGATAAAAAATTTTCAAACTTACTCATCGATGCGAGCATTTTTTATTCAACGTAAATAATACCTAGTTTTAGTCGCCGCAACTCACCTGAAACAAAAAAAAATAACTTGTTCATTCGCGTTGTCATACTCGATACACTTTTTTTTTCATTAAAAAATCATATTGGATAAGCAGAAGCAATTTTTCTTCGGAATATTTCTAAAGACTTGATAAGGGGGGAAAATTGCGCATTCGCTGATCGATACCGCGATAACAGACAATTAAAAACACAAAATTTATAACACCTTTCTTTACATACACTCACAGTTGCAACGGATAATGCAGGTTGCTGATTTCGTTTGTACACGGAAGAAAGATACATAGGTATGGTACATATTGACCTAAAAAAGGAAAATTCATTCACAAACAAAAGAGGTCACATCACTCACTCATCACCTTGATAAGTACCTAGATAAAGTAGGCAATTTTTTATTCAATTTTCATTAAAACAGGTAATTTTTAAATAATTATTTATAACATGAATTTTCATATTCGATGCCGAATGGTAGATATTAAATATATGTGACCTGCTCCGAGAAAACGTACCTTATGGAAGAAAAAATGAATTTTGAGTTTTTTACGGATTCTGGTAGATAAAAGTATGTAGAATCAGATGGGCTAGGTATTTTTTTTCAAAAAAAAATTTTTCATGCCAAATAACGTATGCCAAAATGACCAAAAAATCCAAAAATGACAAAAAATTGATTTTTTTTTTCCCCCTAAAAATCAATTGTTTTTTAATGTACAGCCGAAATTTGGCGACCTGACGTCTCGAAACATCGACGTAAATCGATTCCCAAGATATGAATTGACTAATGTATCTTTGCTACAGCATTACGTTTGTGTCTGAATTTCCTGAATTTAGCGCCACTTACCGGCAAAAAAAAGCTGAAAATTTTCATATGATGTCAGGACACCCACAGCCAATCATAGCAAGGCTTACAAGACCATTTCACCCACATTCGCGCCACCTACTATATTAGTTCAAACTTTAAAATGCGTTTTTCTCAAAATCTTATTTTCTTCCATAAGGTACGTTTTCTCGGAGCGGGTCACATATATACAACCAGTGCGGAGGAAACCCCGGCTCGCGACATAATTGCATCATAAAATCATCGGATTCTTACTACTTGAATAATATCAAGTTTGAAACTAATGAAAAAAATCATTTCATAACAAACACGAAACATCGGAGAGAAAAGAAATAAATTGTAGGCTATGATGTAATATGCAAACAAAATATAATACATCGACAATACTGCAAAAAAAGAAAACAAAATTCATCAAATGAATTTAGAAGAAAAAACTTTCATCCATGAAAATGATTTGTTAATAAAAACTAAGCTACTCCCTTCGCATCTCTCCCTTCATTTTCAATTGGACTCTTCCAACAAGTAGATGCTCCAGCCAAACTATCATTGAAAAAAAAAAAGGCCAAGATTTTACCCTCATAAAACATTCTCGACACATGACCTTACGCCCAGAATGAAGACGATTCGTAGGTCATGTTCATTCATTAGGATATAAATTTCATGGAGTTCCTCACCAAGTAAGTACAGTGATTTCTTGTGGAAAATTGATACAAAGAAGTTTAAAATGCACCTTGAAATTTTCATTAAAAAATAACATCATCAAACAAGTAACATTTCAAAAGTATTCTTTTTTTATTTTACGTTTATCCATCTTATCTATTTATTCATTTATTTCGTTTCTTTATTCTTGTTTTTTGTTTCATTCATTTTTCCTTGATTCAGTATTTCCATTTAAAAATACCAAAGAGATATCGCAAATTTATTCATAAAATATAAGACAGCAGTAGCCTTGCATTGAAGACGCCGCGCCAGCGTCACTATCCACTCTCGTCAAAAAAATGAATTATATTCCAGTCGATCAGAGATGTGAGGTATTTTATTCACGTATAATACAGCTGTATAATACGCGTATAATACTGTATTATACAAAAATAAAATACGGTATAATACATATTTTATTAAATTTTGATAAAAATTACCTAAAAATTTGCACATTCTCAAAAAATGTTGAAAAATCGGACATTTTTCTTAATTTATGACGTTTTTATTACCAATAAAATACAGTATTATACGGTATTTTTGGTATAATACCGCGGTATAATACCCAAAAAATAAAATACCGTATTTTTACATCTCTGCAGTCGATTGATATAAAACGGGTAAATTTATATTTTTCAATTTTACTTAGAAAGCCATACCGGCCATACGCAATAATGGAATTCATCAAGTCGTTAGATTTGCCTATCTTGATATTATTAGGGGTCGCAAAAGAGAACCGAACCATGTATTCTTAATATACAACTACATCGTGACACAAACATGATGCATATTATTTTCCTGATTTTTGATTTCTCTTCGCCCTTGCACGGAAAATACAAATTTTTTGAAATTGGAAAAATCAAAAAGTAAGCTTTTCGTTTTTTTTTTTTTTTTTTTATAATTGAACCCTGATACCTAAATTTTGTTTTGAGCAAGATAGAAAAGTTAGGTTTGCATCATTGAAAAAATCGAAGGGTTTTCTTCCAGAAATATTTCCAAGAATGGTAATAATAAAAAGGACATAATATTTAGCAATCATTTAGTAAGTTTGAGAAATCTACTCCATTTTAAGCCACTGAAGAAAAGTAATTCACAATAAGTACATAAAGTCGATCATTAAAGCGGAGTCAAAATTTTACTCTATGATGTTGAAATCTGGATGAGCTACGGTCATTGATTTTTTTTTTGTTTTGAATTTTGCCTGTATGGTTTTTGACGGTTTACCACACTCGACCAAACTAAAGTAGATTGAAGGACAACAGATGGACAAGAATAATAAATGAGTGGGTCCTAGGACAAAAAGAAAAAGAGGAAGGCAGAAGGCAAGATGGAGAGACACAATTGTAAAATTCTTGAAAAACAATTCACATGAAAGGGTTGCATACGACCGGACAGAATGGAAGCGATTGAGGGAGGCCTTTGCCCAGAATTATTAAAATAATGAAGGCTTGATTGATTGTTTGATCGATGCTGTTGATAATTTTCAAAGGTAAAATCAAATATTCGAAGAAAAAAAACTTATGTAAAGAAGATGACGAAATTTTCATTTTTGCTAATGGCTAAAAAAGTTGTCTACTTTTGGTTTTATTATTAACGATGTTTCAAGAAGAGAAAACTTCGATGTTTCCAATGGAGCAAACCGTACTCCCTTATCATAGCTCGAATCAAAAGTACGTAACGAGCGCTTTATTTCGAGAAAAACTTCACTTTTTTTTTCAAACATCGATCAAATCAATCAATACCATTGAAGGAATTTTTCAACCAGAAATTCTTCAAATGAAGACTACTGCAATGATGACGTCAGAAACGATTTTAATTAACTAAGGGAAAGTCATAAAGGTAATTCCTTCTATGGATGAAAGTTACGAGCAACTCATGATTGTTCCCGTCCTTTTTTCGTAAATCGAAGATAGGATGGCCAAAACTCATGCTCAGGCATCAAAATTCAAAAATGACGTAATAAAACTTACTCCCCCCCCCCTCCAAAAAAAACTTAAATCTGACTGAAAAAATTTTTAAAAAGTGATTGCATTTTTCAGAAACGATTTCGAATGTTAAGATTTGAAAATGAGTTTCATTGACACACATTTTTCTCATGAAACTTTTTTTTTGTTTCTTTCAATTTTCAAACAAAAAAACATAGAACGATTTGAGATTAGACTGCAACTTTACTCTCTTAATCTGAGAAATAGAAATCGACAAAATCATGTCACCGTAGACATCAGTGAAAAATTTACTGGTTCAATTGATGAATTTTTATATTTGAATCCGTAAAAATAAAATTTCACCGATTCAATCAGTGGTTAGTGACTAATTCAATCTTAGAAATTATTAATTCAACCAGTAAATTAAAATTTTCACCGATTTATTTCAGCGGTTGAGCGAAAATTACGGATTCAAAAATGAAAATTTACTAATTGAATCGGTAATTTTTCACTGATGGACATTCAAATTTCACTGATTAACTGTGGAATCAAGGAAATTTCACTGCCAATCAGTGACATGATTCAGCCTTTGTCGATCAGTCATTTTTCAGATTTTGACTGATTCAAGTTTAGAGAATAAGAATGCCAGCCCAAGGATCAAACCTTTTCTCCATTATAAGGTATCTGAGTAAGTAATCTTTTATTAAATACTTGGTACGTAAGTAAGTATAACTCGAATAGTTTTCAATGTCATTCATGCACTGAAAAAAAAAAAAAAATTATAACACGTCTCAAGTCGCAATTCTCAAAATAGGTAAAATTTACTCATTATTTTTCATTTTTTTGGTAAAATTAATTTTTTATCAGAAAAAATGATAAAATTTGTCAAAAAATTAATAAATTTTACCAAAAAAAAAACACATTTTACCTATTTTGAGAATTGGGACACGTGATTATTTTTTTGGAAATTTTATTATCTTGGTATTTATTCAATTTTTTGATAAAATTTATTATTTTTGGGGTAAAATGTATACATTTTCGTAACCTCTGTTTTTTCTCTGCGTGTGGAACATTTCCCAATTAAATCAAGAAAAATCTGTTCAAATACAGACCTAGACGGTACGATTACAAATTTGTACAAACACGATCGACTTGTAACAAAATCAATTCAAATGACAACAGTATCGATCTCCACTCAATCGTTCACAACTCCGTGGAATTTCAACCAAGGCTGCCATACACCTGGAAACCAACATCATACCCCTAAAACATCTCCACCAAAAAGCATTCCTTAAAATCTGCCCGCTTCGAAATCGAAACAGATCTCGAAAAATATATATAAAAACAGAATCCACTCCGACGAGAAGCATCTTCTAAAAAAATGTAAATTTCGCTCTATAAACTATACTCTCGACGACCGCCGAGCGACTCCAATAAACGTTTATTTATAAGACTATAGAAAAATTTCGCGACAAGAAGTGAAATATAGCGCTGTTTAAAAGGCTGCCGTGGCACGGGCGAACGAGACGAAACCGAAGGAGAGGAAAAAGTTTAGAAAACTCGTATCGTAACCTGCGATACGGTACGATACAAAGCGTATATACGATTATATGGAACAATAAGTGGAAAACTATGTTTTCAAAGTTAAACTTTCATAGGAAATGACTCGCCCCGTAAGTAACAGTTTATTTAACGCGCTTTTATATCCATTATATACAATAAGTAAAAATGAAATCATCGCGTAAATCGGCCGTCCCGACTGTCGGAGTCGCAATAAGCAACGGGTAGGCGCTTACGGTGGTACCAGCAACAGCAGCGGGATGGTTTGGCCGCCGTCGTGAAAATATCCTCGTCATATTTCCCACGCTTCGTTTCTACTCATTTTTTGCTGTGTAAAGGATTTTTCTTGTAGATTTAATTTGCAGGTTTTCTTCAATTGATTATGTCATCGTATGATGCAACTTTTTTGTCGGTATGAAAAGTTGCCCCGGCCATCGATCAGAAGTAATTCAAGTTCAAAATTACGAAATTGAGTTTTCAATGTTTTCATTACAAATATTCCGTATTTTTTCCATTTTACATTAAAATAACTCGAAATTTTTAGTAAGGAGGTGGGTGTTTTAGGCAAGGAAAATAATCTACGTGAAATTTCCCACACGATGAATTAGAATTGAAAAATGTGCTGGCAACCGATCGAAAGTTATCAAAGATCAAAGTTACAAAAATAGCTTTCAATTTTTATAGCAGATATTCACTATTTGTTTTTTAAATCGCATTGATATAGGTAACTCGAAATTTTGAAGGAGAACACGGGTGTTTGAGGTAAGGAAGATGATCTACGTTGAATTTTCTGCAAGATTGAATAAATTTTGATTTTGAAAGTTCCTAGGGAAAAGTCATCAGATCGGATCAGGCCTGAAAAATGGCCGTTTATGAGCAGGTATGATCATACCTGATCAAACATAATCAGGCATGAGCACTGAGCAGGACAAAAAATAAGGGTTTTAGTTATGATCAGACCTGATCAGGCATGAGGATAACTATTATACGCCAGAACTGCTCAGGACTGTTCAATCGCGGCCATTTTTCTTTCCTGATCAGAGCTGAGCAGGGCTATTTAGTCATGCTCAGACTTGATCAGGTCTGATGATTTTTCCCTGGGTTGTGCTGGTAAGCTACAAAAGTAAGTTTTTTTTTTGTAAAAATTATGCATCACTTTATTTGTAACTTTAAACTGATTATTAAAGACAATTTGAAGGAAGCTGTGTTCGCAATTCCCGACTCAGCGGCGGCGTGTTATTACGTGCCACGAAGTGCTCCGCGTGAAAATTTTGAACTCAAGACTTTCATTTTCCATTTCAATTTTCTATTTCCGTTTTTTTTTTTTTCTAAAAAAAAAAAGTCTGAAAGACAACACTTCTACAAAGCTACAATACACAAGTATAAACTGAAAGTAAGCTATTAACAAGTATAAACTGAAAGTAAGCTATTAACAAGTATAAACTGAAAGTAAGCTATTATACAACTTTTCTGGAGTAATATTTTGTCATTCATTTTTTCCACGAGGTACTTGAGTATTTCGAGACTCAAATAAGTGTCTGAAATGCCTTCAAGTTTGGAGTCATCCAAAGGTTTAAGTTCTTAGAAGAAAATTTAAACTCGCCAACTCTATACCTAAATCTACCTCAGCCATTGGTCCAATGTAGAAGTATATTGGAAGCGCAATTGACAATGAATAGTTAAGTCTTTGAAATCTTGAAAAAAAAAATGTTTTTCCTTTTTTTCGTCAATGAAGAAATTGTATTTCAGACCAAATTGCAAGAAAATGAAAAAATTGTCATCTTAATGATGGATGAAAATACATTTGAAGTCATTTTTTGATTATAAAGACAGAAATGTCGTTGGATACGCATATGTTACGCCTATAAAAATAATCGATGTAATTGCCTATTTCATGAATTGGGCAATAAATTTGGAGAAAATTCAAGCATTGACCTATTTCATGAATTGGGCAATAAATATGGAGAAAATTCAAGCATTGAAATAATTTTGAATGCAGCAGTTCAAGTCTGTAATGCAAATTATGAATGGAGGTAACCGATTGAATGAAGCGATAGGAGGTATGTTGGTTGCGTCGTTTCCAGTTTTTTTTTTGTTTTTTTTTTTTGAAAAACGAGTTTGAAAATTTTTGAACACACAGAATTCACCCCAACGACTCTAATTTTTTTCATATTGGAAAAACGACAAAAAACGAAATTTTTTAGGTATTTCAAAGAAACGACAGGAAACGACGGATCCAACACACCTAAAAATTTTGTTTTTTGTCGTTTTTCCGATATAAAAAAATTAGAGTAGTTGGGGTAACTTTGGGTATGCTTAAAAATTTTCAAACTGTCGTTTTTCAAAGAAACGACAGGAAACGACGGATCCAACACGCCTAAAAATTATCGTTTTTGCCGTTTTACCAATATAAAAAAAATTAGAGTCGTTGGGGTGAATTCAGTGCGTTCAAAAATTTTCAAACTCTCGTTTTTCAAAAAAAAAAAAAAAAAGACGAAACGACGCAACCAACATACCTCCTATCGTTTCATTCAATAGGTTACCTCCATTCATAATTTGCAATACAGACTTGAACTGCTGCATTCAAAATTATTTCAATGCTTGAAATCAACGTTGCCTAAATCATGAAATTTTCTCCAAATTTATTGCCCAATTAATGAAATAGGCAATTACATCGATTAGGCGTAACACATATAATACTGTCGCAGCTGCGAAATCTGCTCATGTGTTTATGCTACGTAGTCTTCTGTCAAGTTTCAAAGAAGTAGCCCACATTGTACCTGTGTGCACTATGAAAGCTGAAACATTATTATTCGAATTTTTAAAAAAAATTATTACAAGGCTTACACAATATTGGATTCAAAGTCTTGGTGGTCGTGTCTGACAACAATTCTATAAACTCAAAAACGATGTCTATGTTCTCCTTACCACCTGAATTGAAAATCGCTTACAAGCATCCATTCGAAGATGAAATTCCTCTATTTTACTTTTGTGACTCTGTTCATATATTAAAATGTGTTCGGAACAGTTGGATCAATAAAACGGATCAAGATCAAAGCATCCAATTTCCCAAGTTTTACTGCAATACAGAAAATGATCCGGACTTCCTTACAGCCTCATTTGCCATTCAACAAGATACACCGCCAGGAAACACAAAAGTTAGATTAAGATTCCTTCTCTAACATTTTCCTTAATAATTATGTTAAAAAACGTAATGAAAATGTGAAGACTGCTTTCAAAGGAATTCGTCATCGAAATGAATTAGAAAATCCGATGACTATCGAGAATGAACCATACCTCCATTTGAAGCAATTCTCAAGTTGGCTTGAACGTTGGAAACGAATGGGTATTCAAAATGGATTTACCAACGACACATTTCGAGAAATAAGTCATACAACGAATGTGTTATATCTAATGTGTGAATTTTGTATCAACAGATCACCATTTTCCCATTTTTTACCCGGAAAAGTGCAGACCGATAGTTTAGAAGCGCACTTTGGTAAATATCGGGCCATGTCTGGTTCCCAGTATCTAATTTCTGTTAGACAAGTATTTGAAGTAGAGAGTAAACTTTGTTTACAAAACTGGTTACCTTTGAAGCTGGTATCACACAAGTTTGGAAAAATTGATTTGAATAACATTGAAAATATTCAAATTTTCGATGATGATCTCGATCTGGAAGATGATTATGTTTCAACTGATCTTCTTTTTGAAATTAATCTGGACTTCAATTTTGAAGATATCGAGACAGTATTGCCAAACCTGACTTATATTTCTGGTGTTTGTTTACGAAGATCTCTCAAGAAATTAAAATGTAAAAATTGCAGTACACATTGGATACTGAAAAAGGACACTGACACCGTTAACGATGCTCAATACGATGTAATTAAAGATTTGGATCAAGGTGGATTAATTTTACCACACAGAGACGTAATTTCAGTCATCTTAATTACATACGTCATTTTTGAACAGTTCATGTGGAAAAAAATGAAGATTCCTTTTTGAAACTCAAAAATCAAAGAAATATTGTAATGCGCCTGGCTATCGATGCTGTCAATTAGGAGTTGATTTTCGAGAATGAAAATTGTGTTGAGCATACTGTTTCTTTGATAAAATATTTAATCAAGGTAGCCTCCAACATTTTCCTTAATAATTATGTTAAAAAACGTAATGAAAAAACCAGCATGGAAAAAAGTAGTAATAATTTTTTTGTATGTTACAGTCGCAGTCCATCGGAAAAAAGTCCAACAGTGTTGGGTGATCAACTCGATGGCTTTTATGGTATCCCAAGAAGATACCATAGAACATGCGCAAGGCAGGAGAATCACAATATACGCTTTTGCCATGAATCTGTACTCTCTAAATCTGAATCAGTCAAAAAACTGAAAATTCACTGATTAAACAGCGAAAAGTGTGCAACTATTAATCAGTGAAATTTGACTGTCAATCAGTGAAAAATTACTGATACAATTAGTGAATTTTCATTTTTGAATCAGTAATCTTTTTTCAACTACTGAAATGAATCAGTAAATTACAATTTTTATCGATTCAAAAATGAAAATTTACTGATTAAATCGGTAAAATTTTCACTGATTTCTTCAGTTGCACACTTTTGTCTTATTAATCAGTGAATTTTGACTGATTCAAGTTTAGAGAGTATATCGAGGAACTACTAAACCAAGAAAAATGCGACGAAGAAGTCATTCAGAAACTGAACAAGTCAAAAAAAAACGAATTGTCAGTGGATGGCAAAGTGTTTAAAATTCTGTATGAAAAATGAAGGAATCTTAATCTAACTTTCATTTTGCATATAATCTTACTTGTTTCTGTTTTCATTTTGAATGTTATTGACTTTTGTATTATCTACATGCATGCGTTTCTTGGCTGTGTATCTTGTTGAATGGCTTTTATCGGTTACTGTGAATCATATTTCTAAGGAATCATTGGTGATTTTTTAATTTCATAAATCCATACTCTTCTATCATTTTCATTTTTTGTTTTGTTATGAGTTGGTGAAGTCACACAAAACTAAAATTGAATATTGGGGATTGAGAAAGAAATATTTCTCATTTGGACGTAAGATGTGAGTTGTAAAAAATAACTTTAGGCAAAAATATTTAGTTGAACAGAACCGAACAGGTTTTGAAATACTTAGTAGATAAACAGTAAATAAGTTTATTTTTTAAATACGTGGTTAATTTAGCCAAGTACACAAAATTCACGCACGTATATGGTAATCGTGCAAATATGGCGATATATTTCGGGGTTATTCGAGGAAATTAACGTTGCCACCGTTAGCAACATACAACACTCGAGATAGAAAGAGAAAACAAGTGAAACAATGTTGAATTAGTACGCGCCCAAACTCACCGTTCAGAGGTTGGTTTAATTGTTAAAGTAATGGCATAGCCATTTGTAGCATTTAACTAATTAAAACACACGTTTGCTACGTGGAATCTATTATTTAAGTAAACCTCGTCGCGTAGGTAAATAGCGTCGAGTGAATTGCATCGTATAAAATATCTCTGTTGTACGTTTAACTTATTATACCAACATAAAGTTGATCAAGTGGTTTATCTAGTTGAAAGTTCAATTTTTTCTTGATCATTTAGGATTAGTTGGAAGAGTTTACATAGGATTTACAAAATCCTCGAGCGAATTTTGGTCAAGTTGACCTTGAATTTTAAAAATCAGCTAGAATATCAAATTAGAATTCATTGCTCACGGACTCTCTTTTTAAAAATCCCAAATTTGTTAAAAGTAGGTATGGAAAAATTGGTTGGAACGTATTTCTCAAAAATAAGTTAATGACAAAGATCCTTGAATGCTCGCTTTGTCGGATCACGCCTTACCGAAGAAAAAATTTCCAAGGAATATCTTGATCTTATATCAAAGAGGTATCACAATTTTTTCCGGTAACTTATTCTTTTTTTAAAATTTCTTTGAAATAATGATGTTTTTTTATCAAAATTTGATATTTTTTTTAATCAAAATTTGATATTTTTTTAAATCAAAATTTGATGTTTTGGTTATTTTTTTAAAAAAGCACAAAATTAATATTGTATCTTCAGTCGATTACCTCTATTATAAATTATAAAAATAAAAAAGATTATGAACTTTTTAGACTGAAAATAAGCTACCTATCTAATTTGATGTTTTAGTTATTTTTTTAAAAAAGCACAAAATTAATATTGTATCTTCAGTCGATTACCTCTATTATAAATTATAAAAATAAAAAAGATTATGAACTTTTTAGACTGAAAATAAACTACCTATCTAATATGGTTTGTTTTGTCATCAATGAAAATAACACACAATCATAAAAAATGCATTATTGGGAGTACTTACCCACAAAGAAAAACGGTTGATTTTAAATCCATTCACCGGAAGATGCAAATGAAAAAGGGGTTGACGAATCGCAATTTCTTCGTTCAGAAAATCAAACTTTTGTAAAAAGCCAAGTTATAGGGAATTCAATTTTGGCTAAAAATTTGATTTTCATTGCAGCACGGTAAGAAGCTTGAAAAAAAAAAGAAAATCCCCAACTTTTTTACTAAAAGGGAATCAGTAAAACAATTCTACCAAGAGAATTGGTCAAAGAATTCATGAAAATTCACTGAAAAATCACCGACAATCAGCGGCATTAAGTGAAAAATCAGTTGACAGTCGCGGAAAATCAACTAATTTTGCTTATTTTCCAGTAAGAGTCACCGAGTTTTCAGTAACCTTTTCATTGATTTTATAACATTTTTAGGGAGGGAGAGAAATAATTCAGATACCATCCGATTTCAGTTGGAAAATTGGATGTTTTGATCACAGATACACAATTTTCCTAACCGAAGGTTCAGGTGAAGGAGGTGCAAGATCCTACTCCCACATACTCTTGAATTTCTGAAAAATTACTCAATTTGGAAACATTTTATTTTCAGGGAGGAAAAATACACTCAGCCAAGTTTGAATTTATATTTTCAGGCGAAAACTTTTCTAACTTAGGGCTCGATCAAAAGTTGAAAAGTTATTGCATGTATTACGCCTAATCGATGTAATTGCCTAATTCATGCATTAGGCGAAAAATTTGTCTATTTCATGAATTAGATAATTTAAAAATTAAATCATTTAGGCAACGTTAAACTAAAGCATTGAAATTATATTTGTGGATGCAGTTTGGTAAGTGTATGTATAGCGAATTTTGAAAGAGGTATTGAATGGAACGACATTTCAAGAAGACGACCATAATTTCAAAATCAAGCCGGGAATTTTCCCGGATATTTGTAAGATTTTCGATGAAATATTTTCACTTTTTTTTCAATCTCCCCCCGCAGAAATTTGATTAATTCTGATCTTTCAAAAAGCAACTCGAATTTTTTTTAAAAAGAATTTGGGTACAATGGAATTTCCATTCCTACTGCAGCGTCGGTATCCTTGATCTGTCTGTGCGCCTAATTTCATTTCAAGACAATTTTGAACTACTAAATGAAAAAATGGTACTGCATGAAAGAAGATTAACTCCCATATCTTAATCAAACTTCGTTTTTTCAAGTGCAATTTTGAAACAAGAGCAAAAAAATGAAACACTGTAAAAATTTAGAGTCCCTTCGTAAAAAATGATGGTTAGAAATTGACTGAGAATTCTCATAATAAGTTTTTTGTAGTAATTTCACAGATTTTTATGAAATTTCATCAACAATTTTTTCCCATACAGTACCATTTTTTCATTTAGTAGTTCAAAATTGTCTTGAAATGAAATTAGGCGCACAGACAGATCAAGGATACCGTTCCAATACCTTTAGGTTGATTGCGATTCTAGGTTTAGGTACATGTGGTTTTTTTCTCCTTTCTTTTTTTTTTTACTTTTTTCTCCTTCGGTAAATGTAGCTTTTTATAGTTCGTATACTAAATCAGGTTTCTGGAAGGCATAAATATTAAAGTTTTTCTGTGTATTTCAGGTTCGTATGTTAACGAATGGTACGGCGATACCGTTTCATAAACACGTATGTCCAGATTGCCATACCGTTCCCAAAGGTAATGAATGGATTAATCGTGACATATGCATATGAATAAAAAATAATTGCGACGAGAGTATAACTACATAGGTAGATAATTTTGTAATATTTAAGTAGGGAAGTTATTGTTCAAAAACATCACACGTATAAGAATCGTCCAGCATAAAGTCTCTAGACAAGGGGTTGGGGTAATATTACAAAGGTACTGAATTTCGGTGCCCAAAATAAAATTTTTCATCTTAGCATACTTGCTCTTCAAACTTATTCTTTTGTAATTTGCTTCATTGTATGTTTTTTAAAAAAATAAGAAACTCAAACCCCTGCTAGAAGTCATAAAATAATTGACTGCGCATAGTGGACCGAATAGTTCGAAGTTTCTTAGGCCGCACTAGACCGAAAAAGAAATCGCATGAAATTGTGTATTGATATGTGGATAAAACGATGCTATTAATTTTTTTTGCTCAAAAGACGCGTTTTTTCAGTTATTCAACAATTTAACAGTTGAAAAATGCCAACTAACCACATCAACTTTTTTCAATATTTTCAAAATTTCATATTAACTCCTTCCCTGAAAGATTGGGAGACAAAATGTTCTCCTATTCGAAATTCTCGACTTGAAACCCCCAGAATTTCATACTCAATTACCCATATCGTAGTTTTTCAATGACACTGCCTTCCTTGAAGATTTGGAAAGGAAAAAAACAAATTCGAAATCCTCGACCTAAAAATCCTTGAATTTCACACTCACAGAGGCTAATCTTGCGGGGGGGGGGGGGATGTCAATCGGCGAGTATGAATAAGTTGACAAATTTTGAAATAAGTCGGCAAATTTTTTTTCCTAGTCCGTAATATTATTTCGTCAATTTTCAACTAGTAAGTATGAAATTTTCTCAATATTTTTCCAACTCCCAACTTTCTTAATAAAATTTTTACAACTCTCCAATTTTCTTTCTAAAAATTTATTACGACTCAATTTTTTTCCTAAAATTATTTATTATGACTCATTTTTTTTTAAGAAAACTGATTCCGACTCAATTTTTTTCTAATCTTTAACAAAACTCAGGTTTTTTTCGAAAATTTATTCCTCAACTCTCAAATTAAAAAGAAAATTGAGTTGAAAAATGATAAGATTAAAATTGGGAGTGGATAAATAGATTTTGTCGAAAAAATTGAAGCTGGAAACAATTTTTAAAAAAATTTGGAGCTAATGAAAATTTTGATCAAATTTAAAAAAATTTAAAAGAGAAAAAATTGTGTTGAAATTGAAAAATCGTTCGAAAAAAATCAAGAGTTCAAAAAAGATGGAACATATCGTGAGAAAAATTTGGAGTTGAATTTCTTTTTAAAATTTGAGTGGGAACAAAATTTTAGAAATAAATTTTGGTTGGAATATTCTAGAAAAAAACTTGACTCGGAATATTTTGGAAAAAAAATAGTCTGGAATACTTATTTTAGAAAAAAATTGGGAGTTGAAATAAACTTTATAAAAGATTTGAGAAACGTTGAAAAATTTTTTATACTGGTTAAAAACGATGAAAACGGACTTCAAAAAAATTCTAAAAATTGAGATGTGTGCATAAAAATAGTGCACCGCATGTGGACCGCATGGGCAGAAATCAGAAATCGTCCTTCCTGAGAGCGATGAAAAAACTACACCGCACCCTGTTGCAGAGAAAAATCTAGACAGTCGTATAAAACTCGATGAAGAAGTATTTTGCCCATTCGGTCCACTATGCTGCGCAGGAAACGTTCCAAATGGTTTAAAATGTACAAATTATTATAATTTGGTATTTCAAAATTCTGTCGAAGGAAGACATCTAAATTTTTGTCGTGAAAATTTATTCTCACCACCGCCAGGTCTGGAAAATAGTCATAAGAATCAGATCGACTCGAAGAATAAAACAGCTTCAGACAGACATAATCCTCCCTCACATCCAGGACTGCATTCACAATCCAAAGAAATCCTATCTGGTCACCCAGAGCACAACAATTCCACGCAAGTAAAGTTTCTACAACATTGTCAAATGCCCTCAGCCATCTTTCTTTATCTCAGCCCTCATCCAGACTTTTACTTCGTTAACGAGAGAAAAATTCCATAAATCGTGCACACGTGTTGGTTGTTTTTCCATCCCACGTTAGTCCTCTATCTCCACAGCACCAGCTAACTCCTTACACATATAAAATTACCCACCAGAAGTAAACTTTAGACCTACGTACAAGGTAGAATTGGGTGTAGGTAGTCGTATACCTACCCAGTTTACTGTATGCGCTGGGGGAAGCCACGTCATCGAGCAAGGGGTACAGGTACACCTATACGTGGATAGGTAGACGTAACGCTGTGAACATCGAAATGGAGGAGAAACAAGATATAATTCTACGCGAAAACTAATATTTCACGTTAGTTAGAAGTTTGGAAACAGAGCGAGAGAGCAAGACGAGGGAGAGATTTCTGTCAGCGGGTAATATGTCAGCCGGGCGAGGGCACGGGCGGCTTCGGCAAAAGTACCGGTACTCGTGCGGAAAGCTGAATTATAACCACAGTTAGTCCCCATACTTATCTTTTCCGCAGGTAAAAGGCGTGCATAAATATTTCATTTTGCCGCCGCTCACCTATACGAGCGCGTCTTGCGGCTAAAAAGGCACAAAGTTTTTTTTCCACCGCCGAAGCACGATGCGATGTAATTCACGGAGCAAAAAAAAATTACCTACGTAATTTCGACGACCACGCGGTCGCCTTTTCCCCCCTCGAACCCCCCCCTCATCCGGAATTTTTATTTATCGCTGGAAACTACCACCGCCTCTTCGTATTGCATTGTGTTCTATTTAAAAAATGAAAAAAAAAAAAACGCAAACCGCGAATCGCGAGAGTATAATACAAGGTACTTAAATAGGTTACACTATTCGGAGCTTTTGTTTTGGCCCACGATACAGATAAAGTTACCAGCATCGTCGGTATACGCGAGAAAGATGGAAAGACAAGAGGCGATATAAACGCGTGTTCGTTTACGCGGCTTTCAAAATTGAACTACACGCGATCGACGGAGCGACGAGACGGGCGTTTGGTGGAAATGAGACGGGGATGAAGAGGATGTGAATCGGAGCACGTCGTAGTTGATGTTTCTGTTTCAACGGTTTTAATTGTATTAGCAACAAGTCACTTTGACGAGAGAAATACAGCAAACTTACGACACACCAAATTGTTGTTAAAGCAAACGTAAATTTCATCTTCGACAAATTCGCTCCGCTCTGTCTCCCTGACCTTTCGCCTTCCAAGTTGCTGTAGTTCGACTTGCTCGACGGTTCTGGAGCAACTTACATATACGTCGAGCTTTCTCTCCTTTTCTACGTTTCCCGAATGTATTCCGGGTTCTCTCTAATTCGTTGTTGATACGTAATACGATTACGTACGCAATTTCGTTTACTTATGTACACGTGAAATTAAACGAGTGCTGAGGAAATTAACGTTGCTTAATTTCGCCATTGTTGCTGTTGTCAAGTGTAGATGATGGAATATCAAGTATGGCAAATAGAGTAGTTCTTATTTTTGACATTTTCAGGTGCTATTCCTGAAATCTTTACTCATAATGGAAAAATAATTTTTTAGGAATTTCGACCTGATCGATAAATTTTACTAACACCAATGAGTCGCGTGGGGCTTGGTTGGCTCATCACATCGCAGTTAACTTCGTAAGATGAAGTAAAAAAAAAAAATCAGCTACTTACCTATAAGTGGTAAGTACAGCTGAAGTTGTAAAATTTCAAATAATTTCAGTTCTTTAGCTCAAAAGTATGAGAATGGAATCAAGATTTCCAAGCGAGCATGAAATTTTTTGGAAAAAAGTGGAGAATCTATTGAGAATTCCAGAAAAATTCCTACGTAACGTTTTGAGGACTTCAGGGATCAAACCGCCAATGTTTTTTTTTTTTAAAAAACAGCAAACTTTGAGAGTCACCAAATCCATCACCTGTTGCGTTAGGGGACTGAATTTTTTTTTTTGAAGTTTCCCCACTGTCGAAATCAGAGGGTTTTTTCACTCCATTTTACCAAGAGTTTTCTACACAAAAAACCAGATTGAAGGATACAATTTCTATTTTATTTTTAGTTTTTTAAATATCATTAATTTATTTGAATTTCGAAGATCTGAGCCTAAAGTGAAGGTGTGACCCAAGTGAAAATTTTCATTTTGAGAAAAATGAGCAGGGTTGTTACGCAGAATAAATGGCGCATAATATTTTGCATTCTGCGCGCAGAATAGCACACGCAGAATAGCTCTCTATTCTGCGCATAATGCAGAATATGCATAATATGCAGAATACACAGAATACAAACCTATTTTAATCAATAATCACATTATTCAAATGATAAATTCAATTTGAAATATTTTTTAGAAATTTTCCACTTAGCTTCAGATATTATTAAAAAAAAATTGAAAATTTATAAAAATTGATTCAAATTCTAAAGTAAATAGGTAGTGGCAGTTTTTCCTGTTCACCGCCTCAAATTAGCCCATATCTGAGATCGAGGATCGATATTGATAGTAGTTACACCTAAAATTAGTAACAGTTGGTCAATTGGTCAACAAACGTCATGAAAAAGAAAATAATTGGGCTTTTTACATGCCCAAATTTTAGCTACATTTATCACATTATGCATCATTCTGCACATTCTGTGTATTATACGCATTCTGCATCTATTATGCATTCTGCACTGCATTCTGCGCAGAATGCAGAATGACAACACTGAAAATGAGAAAAAGAAAACCTATTCAATGAAAGAAAATTAATATCTTCAACATCTGTCTTTGGGAATTGAAATGATCAACCTTCAATCACCTGATCATCGCATTTAGCACTGAAACTGAAATTTCCAAAAATTTCAGATTTAGCATTTGGCATAATGTTTAGCAGAATTCATTTCAGTTTTAGCATAATTATCGAAATTTTAGCATAATCTTTTTTTTTCAAATCGGCAATCAGAGCTCTATACAGCGAAAATTGGTTTCAGTAGTAGTTCTGTTATTTTCGTCTGTGGCTTCTCAAATTATCAGCAAATGATGCAATAATTATGCAAATTGCAATGTGATATGTGAATTTTGATGATATTTGATATTAGATTAGAATTAGGTACGTTTTATTTACATTCATCCAATTACGAATTATCGCAATCGCAAATATCTAAATAAAAATTAGTAATTATCATTTTTAAGAAATCAAATTCAATTCATCCAGATTTATCACTTGCAAGTAAAAATAGACCATTCAAATTACGATGTAGATAGTGATTATGATTACGATTTAGATTTAAACGAAAATCCCGAAAGTTCTGAAAGTTCAGCTGATGAAATTGATGAAAATGAAGACATTTCCGTAAGTGTTTCAGTTGAAAAAAATTCAAATAGGTACCTACCAAAGTATGACTTTTTTGGAAAAAATATAATTTAAGCTTAAAATGTAGCATAATTTCTCAGCTTACAAATAATTTGAACATACACTAGTAAAAATGAAGAAAAAAATTTAGCATTGTGATTTAGCATCATCTTTTTGGCTTTTTAGCATAATTTAGCATAATCCTCGCTTCCATCTAGCAGGGTGAAAAATTTTGAGATGGCAACACTGGCAACAGAAAATAATCATTTGTAATATCAAAAAAATGCAGTTAGACCACTTTGCAGTTGCTATCCTCAAGTGATTCCAAGTTCTAATAATTTCGTCAGCAGTCAACACCCGGATACTTTAATTACATTCATTGAATTTTTTCAAAGTATTCAGCAAATGGGTAATTAAAATTTTTCAGCAGTTTAAACTTGAATTTTCTTAAAATTTGATCATTTTTTTTCAATTTTTGAAAATATCTTCTTGTTATTGAGTTGGAAAAAATTTTAATAGATAAAAAATGGGAAAAAAATTCAAAAAATGTCAAATGAAGTTGGAAAAATTTTAGTGGGCGCAGATTAAAAAAATGAAGTAAAGTTTCCTCTGCAAGGAAATGTTGGCAACATAATTATGTTTTTTCCTGTCATCCTGACTTCTGATATCAAGTCAATTTTCAGCTTCTGACTTCCTGATATCAAGTGAATTTAGAAAACAGAAAAATTTATTTTCAAAAGTAAGATGTTAATTTTCTGATACCAAGTTAATTTCGAAGTATGAAAATGTTCAAGTATTTAAAAGTCATCTAGCGGATTTCTCATATTTTTCCTGTCATTAAATTTCTAAAACAGCGTTGAATAAAAATATATATCGATCTATGACTTTTTGACACTAAGTTAATTTCGAAAATACAAAAATTTAATTCGTTTTTGACTGATGATCTTGAAAAATCGTGACGCAAAATAGAGTCTTGGAAAGTTTGGTCTTGAAAATTTGGGAGTGACCCTTCCCCTTCCACCCCAAAGGAAAAAACATATCCATGTTGAAACTGTTCGAACTTCAATTTCTTCAATTTTCAAGTTCATTTGTCAAAAAGCGAGATTTCGTCTTGAATTTTTTCTTAGGTAAAGATATTATGGAAAACGGTAAGACAGTATTGTTATTTTTCAAATGTTATTTTTTTTAATGTAAAAAAAGTCAAGAAACAAACCTCAACTTATGTTTTTGACATTCGAAAATGTGGTTTACATAGGTACCATCCATCCACAAATAAGAAAAGCAGGGCGGAAAATAATAAAATAGTACAGATATAATTATGCAGATAGTTCGAAAACTTTCTTCACAGATAAAGATGAAAAAATTCACTTCAGTAATAGAAACCAGTAGATAAGTGATTTTATAATCCGTTTACTTGGATTCCATTACCATCCAATCATACTGATAGGTACACTTCAACACTAATTGAATAATGTATCTACCTACTGGAAAAAATTGCAACTTCAATTAGTTGCAATCAAATACAACGAATTCGTCATTTTTAAATCAACGAATCAACATGTAAAGGTAGTATAATTATTATTCATTCACCGAATGAACCAAATATCATAGGTACCTAAGTGAAGTTTTTCAAACTTTACCCAACAAAATTTTTTTTAATTGATGGATAATCTATCTGCATTCATTTTGTCTTATTTTTTCTATCCATGGTGACTTCTTTTTTAAAACAAAAAATCAAAAATCCGATGTCAAAGCGCTAAAATCCATATCTACATTTCGGGAGTTTTGTTCGTTGTTCCCTGAAGTGAACTAAAATGGCAGAACCAGTAAATGAGAATCATTGAGCACATTGGGGGTCTGTAAGTAATCGCGTATTTTTCAAACTGTTATGAAATATTTGAGATAAACGACATTGATGAGCTCAACACTTCGATTCAATTTCAATTATAATTAAAAGTTACTTATCATTTTCAAAAGATTTATAAGCACGCCAGTCCCTATTTTTAGGCTAGTTTTGAAACAAACTTCTTCCCAAAAAGAAAAACTTACTCACAAGCTCAAGGAAAAATTTCCAACCCAAAAACAATCCAACATCAAATTGCTCAAATTGCAGCAAATCCATCCACGAATAGCTCTAACGCACATATCTGAAATTCTAAATCATCGAAGTAGATATTACGACGAAATAACTTCGCAATGCCCACACACGAGTTAAAAATTCCCAAAGATTTGTATCTCGTACAAGCAACAGGTTGTTTACACGATATTTTTCTCAGTCGAAGGGGAAAAAATCCCAACGTAGTATTTACCTATTCAGATATTAAATATTATAAAATAACGACAAATGCCTACACTTTTCCTCGTATTTCTCCTACAGCATCGAGCGTTTAAAAAGTTACCACGTTTTAGAAACGAGGCGCGGTGGGAAAACGAAACACAAGGTAAACGTTTATTACTTCGAAAGGAAATTTTTCACTCTTGCTAAACGATTAAGGATATTTTCAAAAAGCAACGTAGCTTACTCGTATTTGTGTGTAGATTTCGTTCCTTTTTTTTTCTTGCTTTTAAACGTTTAAAAACTTTCTTATGTTATTTCTTTTTTTTTCTTACGGAGTTTTTCGTCCGACTTTATATTGGAGAAGAAAGTTTCGCTTTAAATCCCGCAGGAAGAATGTCAAGATTTATTTCGTCTAAACAGATAAGCCGGCGTAACTGGATTTTTAAAGACGAATTTTTACTGTGTAATTTTTTTACCCTTATATTCTTTTTCACAAGAGTAAGTGTATTATACGAAAGCGATTTTTATACGTTTCAGGTTCAAAAATGGCACGGTTTCGCGAGTGCATCAGTGAAGTATAAATTATACAAGGGAACGAAAAATCGTTATTTTCGTCCATTTTTTTCTCAAATATTTGATTCATTACGTCCATTTCTAAGTATTTTCTCATTCTGGATCAGTAAAAAGTTACCGATGAAGAGTCAAAATTGCATCACAGAAAAAAAAACCAGCGAAATTCACTGATTTATAGCGAATTTCCATCGATAATTCAATGATTTCGCCGATTTCTCAAAGATTTTCACTGATTTTTCAGCTAAATTCACAAATTTTACTGACTTTATAAAGAATTTTCAGTGATTTTCCAATGATTTTTCTCACTAATTCGTTTTCAGTGAAAATTTTTTCACTAATTTTTTTCTGTGCTGCAATTTTGACTGATTCTCATTAGGAAAGTGAAAAGTGGAGGGGGGAGGAGGAGGCATAAGGAATGATACACCTCTTACATTAATCTGAAAAGAATTCTCCAACGCTATTTCATTAAATAATACACCAAAGTAAAAAATGACGAACAATTGAAAAAAATTCACCTCTCACTAAGAGAGAGAGAAAAAAACATTCGTACGATTTTTTCGAAACGAGACATCGCAGTCAGAAACTACGCTACCCGAGAACAATTTCTGCACAATTTTTCATCCTTATTAAAATCAACTGCCATGCCTTGCCACAATCGAATCGAACGTTAGTCAAATTTGGCATGTACGCGAATAACACGTACGATATTCTTCGTACATACGATAAGTAAGAAGTATCTTTCGCCTTCTCAAGTTTTTCTCTCGCCTTCGTCATATAGCAAAATCAACTATGTAATTTGACTATCGCATATAGTTGGCAGCATGCTGTTATTTTTTTCTCACCCTGCGACCCCTCGCCCTGTCTTCGGAAACGCGACACGAGCAGTTCAATTTATTTATCGAACGTCTGCAAGAATGAGATCGTCACGCTTCTCGTTTTTACGAGGTTTTCAGATACTAAAAAAGAAGACGAAACGCGTATACCGACGGTAATTTTTTCCTGGTATGTCGTATCATATGTAGAGCTACCAGAAACATAGCGCAGGGAAAGCATATAACTGTGAGATGAGAGATAAAATGAGATAGAGAAGGAGACAGGTAAGTATACGTACCGTATACGGTGCTGTGTTATGGTACGCGATTGTGTTAGTTTTAGCGTCGAAATAAAACCTTAAAACGAGAAAAAAAAAAGTGTAAATTAAGTTAAACGACGACTTATTTTATACGATTTCCAACGCGGAATAACGACTTATCCGCGTAATAGTACGTGGATTCCGAGTAAATTCCGAATCACAACCGATGGCGTTTATGGGTCCATCGTACCGTTTCATTGCGGTTGAAAAGCGCACATATTGGTGTGATTTGTGGCCAATAATGGTTCCGAGCGAATATATCGCATGCACGTACTTCGAGTCTCGCGAAGTGTATTTTTTGGTTGCTATTTTCGTAGGTGGAATCGAATCGAAGAAAAAAGATTCTTCAATGGTCGTCAAAGAACCAAAAATAAGAAAAATAATGGGAAGTAGGTACCTAGGTAGAAATGTGTTATCTTGAGTAAGAAATTTTTCATTTTGCTACATTGCAATATGTCATTCATTATTGATGAATTTTTTTTCATAGCTGTGTATTACAACTTGGAAGTTATTGTGCTACATGATCGAAAATTTAAAAATTTTGCACTTCGATGATACAAGGCAAAGATAGCAGATGGGGAAACAGGATCCTAAGTTGGCGTCCCAAGGGGGATTCGTGAAAACCTGGTAAGCAGACGTTATAAGATGGTCGGATAAGATGACTGACTTCCTGAAGAATCGTTTACCTAGGTACTTAAAAAGCACAGGACCGAACCGAATGGGCGCAGTTGACTGTGATCTTCACCTAAAATTTGGATTTGACTCGTGAAGGTTTTTAGCCTTCAAGTTCTTGTTTTTTTACATAGATATTAGGTACATACATTACTAAAATGTAAATTGTAAGAGACTATAACTTATATCGGCTTTCTCACTCAAAACGAACCGCCTGCGTATGGAAAATGTGACAAAATAAAATTTGAATTGGTATTTATCCAAGATTTTAGGGTAGACCGAATAAACAATATTTTCGATTCTCAAAAACATACCTCTCCCCGCCCGCAAAAGTTGTTGGCTGATGAGAATTGAAGAATAAAAAAATATATTCAAAATCGATTCATATCTTTCGATCGCGCATTGGCGTTAACGTTTTCAAAAATTAGCAAAAACTCAAAATTTCTAAAAATTTGAAAAAATTAAAAATTGATTAAAATTAATTTCAGAGCTTATTTAGTGATCACATATAGAGCAAAAAACATTTTTATTGTTGAAAAAATCAACATTTTATAATTTTTTTTTATTTTTCTTTGTGTGAAGAAATAGCAGAAATTTAAAAAAGGTGTAAAGCATGATTTTTCCAAAAAATTCTGCTTTTTGGTTTAAATACTGAATAGTCACTAAATAAGCTCTAAAACCAATTTAAATAAATTTCAAATTTTTCTAAAATTTTTGAAAATATTGAATCTTTGCCAATTTTTGAAAATTTTAATGCCAATACGCGATCGGAAGATATGAATTGATTTTGAATTTTTTTTTTATTCTTCAAGTCTCATCAGTCAACAACTTTTGCGGAGGTATGTTTTTGAAAATCGAAAAAATTGTTTTTTCGGCCCTCTCTACCGAGCTCTATGGTATGCGAGTTTTAGGTACCAAGATTTTAAATGCCCTCAAAAATACATTTTTTAATAAAATTTCACTGAAGTCGTATTCGCTGTAATCCCTTTAAAAATGATAGGCAAAAAGGTGTACACCACAAATTTTTTTAGCATTTTTTACTCTGTCTTCCTCTTTCCGAAACTGAGTAATCCATTCGGTCTAACGTTGAAAGACTGATTAGGTAGTACGTAGTGTAGGTAAATCCTTAGAAATGAAGATAAGCACTTTTTACTAGTAATGCAATCTTTTATTCTTTTTATCGGGTTTTCTTTTTTTATGGTATTTTTATGATTTATTTATTTACATTTCTGTTTCCACTCCTCAGAAATGATTTTCCAACTTTTATATATCAATATTCAGCTACAAATTTTGTAAATATACCGTTGGAAAGAGGATAAAATTATCTACAAGTTCCGTATGAAATAAATTTGTAAGTATTTTTGATTTATATATCGAGTAATTTGAATTTAAAGTTCATATATGCTAAAAATGAATTTTTAAAAATGCTCATAAAACGGTTTACTCCGAAGAATTCGATCCCGATTTGGACTACCCTTTTGACATGTGAACTCAATGCATGTGTGTTTTCTGTCTTAGATTTTCAAACTCCACCATGAACAAATGTAATGTAGCTTGCCAGAGTAAACAATTGTAAGCTTGTGATGATTTTTTTATGTTGTTTGATTCATATTTTTAGAGCTTATAGTTTTTTGTATTGTATAGGATTCCACTGCCTTTCAAAATCTGTTCAAGGGAGGTGATCAAGTTTACACTGCTATGTGCTACTTCAGTTGAAGAGTTGGAAATGTAACTTGTAAGTTTTTTCTGTATTATTCTTATTCATGCATTTAATTTGTGTTCTGTGAGTGATTATTTCTTTTCTTTTAGTGACTGTAAGGTGAGAAGTTGGTGGTGGTCTCCAATTTCAAGACCTGGAAGGTAGAATTTGGTATTTTCGCCTTGGTCAATCTTGCAAGCTTCGGACAAAGTACGTACAGGATATTTTAGGACTGAGATGGGAAGTCCAATCCAAGTGTACTTATACTCAAAGATGAGCTATACTCTTTCCACAGAATTGCATGATGTCAGATAGGTCAGACCAACCATTCTGCACAATTCACAATATTGTGCAGATCGGTTGGTCTGACCTATCTGACATCATGCTATTCTTACCATGGAAATAGTATAATTGAGAATATGGACTCGCCCAGAGTGAAAATTACAGAATTAGGATTTGTGCTGTGAAGGTCTGGAATTAGAAACACCAGGAGAGGGAGTGTTTGAAATGCAAAAGCCAATATTAAGAGAATACATGATGAAATGCAGGAGAAGATGAAATCGCTGACTCAGGCGAAAGAAATGCATGAAATCGATGTATTGGAAGAAATTCCACTAAACAAACTCAGTACCGACGCGCGCGGGTACCTATGGGCAACAGCCGATGGGGCATGTATGAAAAATGGGACACCGGAGGCCCTAGCTAGGTTTGGAATTTGTTTTAAGCCTGATGGAAACTATAATATCAGCCAACGGCTGGACGCAAAATACGTACAAACGAACAATATCGCGGAGCTGATGGGCATTTTACACACGATGAGAATAGTGCTAGAGAAAACATAACATACGCGGCTGGCACTATACACTGATTCGAAATACGCGATCGACACGATCGAGAGAACAGAAGTATTTATCGAGAGGGAGTGGAAACACACAAGCCGCAAAGATGTAGCGCACAGAGAGATACTCCAAAGAATCAATGTGCTGAAAAAACAGTTTAATAAATTCGAATTACGGCATGTTGGAGCTCACGGCTACAATTATGGCAACAAAATTTCGGATAAACTTGCGAAAGCGGCGGTATATGGTGAAGAAATAAAAGAATTAATCGAAATGAAACCAACCACCGAACGCGAGTATATGAGAAATTACATACAAATGAAAAACTGTGAAAAACTGATCAAAGTAGAGAAAGAATTCAACTCGACAGTGATGAAAGGGAAAACGATGGAAATTGGAGGTTTAGTGATGGTAAGGCTGCACAAGGATAGTGCAAAAGAAAACTTTATCACGAAAAAACTTTTCCCAAGATACATTGGTCCATACAAAATAACGAAAAAAGTACAAGAAAATGCCTACTTAGTCGATAGGTACGGTCAAGAGTCCGGCACTGATACAAAGATGGTCAATCTGCGCCAGATAATACCATTTGTCACGAAAAAAGATGTGAAAGCGATCGAAGACGATATCGGCGTAAGAACAATCAAAGATCACAAGTCATTTTTAGAAAGAATAAAAAATAGATCGCTGATCGAATCTATCAAAGAATGCCGGAAAAAAGAAATGGGAATCGACAAGGGTCTCGATGAATTTTTCGAAGAGAGATTGGAAGAACAGAAACAGATACAAAACAAATATGCACAAATGGAGGTCCAGCTCCGAGAGGAGGAAGAGGCAAGAAAGCATTATATAGAACACAGAGTATGGATCGGAAAATTGAGGGAGCCGAAAAATGCTGATGAGGAGGAAAAGCTACAGGTGAAAAACTTAGCAAATGCGCGGAAGCAACTCGAGCGAGACAATTAGCTGAGAAAAAGGAAAAACTTGAGGAAGAGTTGAGGAAAAAACAAAACGAACCAATAGTCATACAGATTGACAGCGTTGTCAAACGTACGGAGCCAAATATTGAGCCACACGTCATGGCTCAATGGCTCAAAGTCGCGGAAATAATTACGGAAGAAAAATTCAATAAACTAATTATTGAGGGAATGTTGAGTAATCCGAAAAAACCACGACTCACGATGCAAAATAAGTTAAAAACCGCGAATATAATAATGGAAAAACAATACTACGAAATTTTCCACCACTGGAATTTTCACAAGAACTTTCCAGTGGAAGAATGAACGCGAGTAGGCGCGAGAAAGTAGGTAAAAAGGAGAGTGGCTTTGTGCACAACCGGTGTCGGTATTCGGCCCACCAGATTCGCCAAAGAGGAATGACTCATCCCCTCCAAATTAATTACCCAAGGTGAAACCCAAAGGCTTGGTGATGAGCCACAAATCGAAGATGACTGGCAATTAGTACGTTTTAGTATCTTGAATAGAGAAGTCAAATTTTCCTTCTTACCTCAAGTAAACATGATTTGTGCAAAGGTGTGCAAAAGTGAAGTAGTTCACTACGAATCGTGTATTTAAGTTTTTCTAATTTAATTCAACCAAAATGCTGAAAGAAATAAAAAAGGTAAGAAATTAAAAAATACGTAATTTAGAAATTATTTTGCGACAAAATAATTCACACGTGTTCGAAATTAGGGCCAACTGCCAAAGTTAAGCATGTTGAAAACTGATAAAAAGTTGAAAAAGTCGTGCAAAGAAGAAAATGATGAGAGAAAGCCGGCAGTCGAAACTGATACGGATATTTTAGAAATCGACCTAAATGTAAGCGAGGTAAAAGAAATTTCCTTTTAATAAAAAGCGCTCCTCTTTCAAACGGGATATTTAACTATTGATTCGTATGATAAAAAATCTAAAGAATTTACCTTGAAGTTTGCCAACAGTGATGCCAAAGCTGGATTTGGTTTAGGTTTGACCAGAGCTATTGGAAAAGAAGTGCAGGATTACATACTCCTCCATGTGCTTACAATTTTTGATAGGTATTTAAAACATGTCACTTTTTTTTTGTTATTTAGTGATGCTGCTGAAGTATGGCCATCTTGTTTGATATCTTGCAAGCCTTTATATGTTTATGTTATCATTTTGATATCTTTTATGCATTCAATTATTTATTCATTTTTTTTTGTGCTTTTACCTACATTTAAATTGGAGTAGGTTTGTTGTTATCTTTTTTTGTTAATTTTTTCACTTGGAATTTTTTTTGATGTTTAAACCACCAAGATCTCAAGAATTTGTTGTGTACAAGGATGTGGATGAAACTAATTGTGATGAGTTTACTTAACCCCCAAGCTAATAGGGAACCAGGCACTGAGTAAGATTTTGTTTTTCATCAGTTTAATTTTTTCAATACATTTATTTATTTATGGATTTATATTTTTTCTTTTTCAGCCCATCATTTGAGTTTTTACCCCCTTATCCCTTTGAGTAAGTTTGCAACAATTTTCAAATTTATTTTCTCTTATCTATTTTCTAATTTTGAATTTTTTCTGTTGCTTAGTCCACCAAGACCTCAAGAGCTTGTTGTGTATGAGGATGTGGAAGAAACTAATGGTGATAGGGAACCGCAGCCTATTGTTGTGTTACTTTGCGCACGCGTTGGTGATTGTATCTCATTTGATACGTCGCGTATCAAACGAGATCGTTTACACGGCATTTACAAATGCAAACAGTATCATTTCACACATAGAAACAACACAGTGACGTCACGCTGCGGTTCCCTATGAGTTAACTTCACCCCCAGTTTATAGTGAACCAGACACTGAGTAGGATTTTGTTTATCGCATCAGTTTAATTTTTTCAATACATTTATTTATGGATTTTTATTTTTTATTTTTCAGTCCATCATTTGAGTTTTCACCCTCTTATTCCTTTGAGTAAGTTTGCTGTTTTTTTTTTAAATTTATTTTTTCTTAAGTACCTTTTTTCTAATCTACTTGCAGAATTTATTACTTATATCATATCAATAGGTAAATCGTATTTGCCTGTGGTAATTTAATTTTCCAACAACTTGAATTGAAAGTTTTCAATCTTAAGAGTTTTCCTTATTCAACTGCAAATTGTTCCTCTTGCAGTTTCACCTTGTTGTACTTCCATTAGAAAATACTTGCAATTTTGGTGGTAACACTGCAAGTTGTTCTGCTACTTGCAGTTTCACTCCGTGTATAACTTCCAGTATACTGCAATTTTTAAGAAAAACTTGTAGTTTTTCTTGTAAGTAAAACTGCATGCCAATTTTTTTCCATAAGGTACCTGCCTGCTCCCATTCTGACATAGGTATGGCGTTTCTTCCATATTTTTGGTTATTTTTTCTCATTTTGCGTTTTTCTCAAAATCGACCCACTTGCCATTTTTTTCAAAATTGAGTTTTTCACAATTCGATGGTATACTTGCAAAAGGTTATATGTCCAAAATTTTCAATTTTTGTTTTTCTTGGATATTCTGATACCATCAAGTATCAAAATATCTAAAAAAAAAAAAATTGAAAATTTTGGACATATAACCTTTTGCAAGCATACCATCGAATTTCGAGTTCTCTAAATCAAGCAGCATCAATTTAAATTTAAAAAACGTAAATCAATTCATTCAGAACTGGAAAAATTGAGATTGAAATTTACAAAGTCCATAAACGCGATGCAAATTATGTTACGTTTTTTGGCTTTCCTGTAACAAAATCAAACCTCCTCCAATGAATTCAAAAATTTTGAATAATACAGTTTTTTATCTCCTGAAAAAAGTAAAAATTTAGAGTTACGACCTTTTAGATTTAAAAGAACAATATCCAATCCATGTTGAAAATACTCCCAAGTCTCAATTTCAAGCACTTTTCCAAGCAAAAAGTTCATTTTTGGGAGAAATACAATTTTTCCCGTAAGCCCTCGCATTATCAATTTTTAGAAAATTGTTTTTAAAAATCCTCCAAATCCATTTCTTAGCCCGATAAAACCCCCAAAAACACACAAATTTCTCCACACACATCCACCTTAACCAAACCATTCAGAATCCTCGACCTATACAAGGGCTGAAAAATCATACATACGTTCGTACACCTACTACAAACCTCCGAAATCACGTCACTTACCACAACTACCCACGCATCCCTTTCTCGCTCTCTTCCCTCACAAATATCGTAATTTCGGTAGCAAAATTATACCGACGAATTCTAATAATAAAACGGACTCCGGTCCGGGGTAATTATCATACACACACCGAGAAATATTCCCATCGGCAATCGGTATAAAATTTTCGGGACTTTGGAAAATTTGCCTATTTGACGACGTCGTCAAGCTACCCACTCCTCTAGCACAAACCACATTACATAGCGTTGCGGTGTAAATAGCCGGACGGGGTGGACGAGGGATTAAAAAGGCCGGCTCGGATACATCTACGGTATGCGGTTTTGTTGCTCGATCTACTGTACCTACGCCGAATATAGAGCTGAACGGAGATAGAGTGAGAGGCTGTATACAGATGAAGGAACCCGAACCGAACGTTCAACTTTATACACTACGTACGGCCAGGCCGAGCCGGGGTTTCCACAAACTTTCCGCATAATACGTATTACACGTACACGCCATCGCCATCGCCATACACAGCACACATACTATGTAACGCCGCCCTTGCTACAGTTTCATTTGCCACAAGTAAATGAGAAAAATACCATGCCGAAAAAGTTATGTCCCTCGAGGCAGAAAACACGGCTACGTTAAACGCGACTTCCACCCTCCCATCGTGAGTCTCGTTCGCAGAACTTACGAGACCGGGACGTTACTGATTAGAATCGATTCATTTCCGCCACCGCGTTGTCGTCGAGCGTGCTTTTTTTTACATCGTAAGGTCTCGCTCCATACTCGCATCCGTGAGAGACCGGCAACCGATCCACGACGAGCCCCATAGCATCGGCAGTTTTCTTTATTAGTTCAAAACCGACGCGATATAAGTTTAAAACCTTGCGAAAGCAGCTTTACTAGCAGCCACCTATTGAAATTTTACCGAATACTTTCACGTTCGCTGCAAAATTTCCTCGAACGCAAAAAGCTGACGGCGCAATAATCGTTAACGTTTTTACGCCTCGACGCGGTGTTCCCCCGCCCCTGCCAGCCGACTCGATACACGTCTCCAGTCTTCATTTCCGACTACCTATCGTCTATCTCGACGTACCACTTGTTCGCAGCATCGATATAGGTGGGCGATATCGAAAGCTTAAATGGCGAAGAAAATAAATTCACCGATGTCGTGGAAGAAAATTTTTTATTTACACGCGTCGGGAGAAATTTTACGTAAAAAGCTATTTGTAAATTAGGTAGATTTTCTTTTGCTAAATTTAACACTAATACGATTTTGTCGTCGGGTAAAGTTGTGCCAACGTCGATAATATTTCAACACCTGACATCCAATCAGATCGAACGTGATTTGAGATCAGAAATGACGACCGTGACATTTAGGGCAGCAGCGATCCCTAGAGTTGATTTTTCCAACTCTATCAGTATTGGAGCCTTTGACGTCGCGACGTCCTAAAGCAACATCTCGATGGCTGCGTTGAGCCATACTCGATATGTTGCTGATTCCGCTACTGGCACCGGTGCTGCTGCCACCCATACTTGATCCGAGAACCCTACTACATTGAGCCGAATCGTAGTAACTGGAATGAATATAAAGGTATTTTAGAATTTCATCCTTTTTAGCTGGTAAATGAGGTTCTTAAAGTATGGTTGCGTGGTCGCAAATGGACCCATTGTGACATGGTGACAACAGAAACGCAACAAGATAACCAGCTCTAATAAAAATGCACAGCAAGTTTTGTGAAGTAATAATTCATTTTTCATCAACTTTTATCGCATACCCAGACAGTACCTACTTAAACAAAGTTTTGAGCAAAACTATTTTCTTTACAATTACCAACAGAAAATCCATTTTCTTGAAAATGGATTTGAAGATTATCTTACAATTGTGCAGACCTCAATCTATAATTTTGAACCAAGATTTTGCATCATTAGAACGTGAACTAGGATTTTAAAGCGAACGTTTTTTTGTTCCAGCTGTATCTTGCACCTACAATAAAGTGGGCCAAAAAAACCAATATTTTCGATTTTCAAAAACATACCTCCACAAAAGTAGCTGGCCGATGAGATTTTAAAAATGAAAAAAATCAAATCTTCCGATAGCGCATTGGCGTCAAAGTTTTCAAAAATTCGCAAAAATTCAAAATTTTAAAAATTTCGAAAAAAATTAAAAGTTGATTAAAATTAAGTTTAGAGTTTATTTAGTGACCACATAGACCGAAAAAGACATTTTCTTTGAAAAAAAATCAACGTTTAATAATTTTTTTTTGATTTTTCTCCATAGATAAGTGAACCAATAGCAGAAATTTAAAAAAGGTGTAAAACATGAATTTTTTTAAAAAAAATTCTGCTTTCTGATTTTAATAGTCACTAAGTAGATGAGCTCTAAAACCTATTTAAATAAATTTCAAATTTTTTCACAATTTTCTAAAATTGTTTAAAATATTGAATTTTTGCCAAATTTTGAAAATTTTAATGCCAATGCGCGATCGGAATATATGAATCGATTTTGGAATTTTTTTTTCATTCTTCAGGTCTCATCAGCCAACAACTTTTGCGGGGAGTACCTATGTTTTTAGAAATCAAAAAAAATTGTTTTTACGGCCCACCCCAACCAACGGCATACAATTTTTCACGATTCAGGGGATTCCGAGTCGAATGAAGAACTGGTGGATTTTTATTGGGGGGGGGGGGAAAGGAGGGTTCCTTCCGGTTAAAAATTCTTAAAGATGATTATTTTTGCCTAAAAATATCAAAATATCAGTCTCCTACCTTCAATCCTGGTCACTAAAGTCACTTTATTTATCCCTTAAAATTTCCTTGGCCAGAGAGAACGACTGTACCTACGTAAATACTCGTTTATTTTTTGTTTCAGGTAAAAGGGCCAAAACCTGGGGGATCCAATCAGATGAAAACATCGCCAACTTATCTGAATCGCCTTCCAGTTTAAATTCTGACAAATGACAAATCGAGCCCTTCGCGTTCAACGACAGCACGCCCGCCTGAAGCAAGAAAACCTAGCGGTTAAAAATCGCAGAAAGTGAATCCAAATTCAATTCAGTGATTCTGGGGTATTTTTCCCCTTCTCGGGTGAGGGGTCACTCCAAAATTTTCAAGACCCTATTTTGCGTCTTGTTATGTCAAAAACTTATAAATTTTTATATTTTCGAAATTGACTCAATATCAGAAAGTCATTGCTCCAACGCTATTTTGGAATTTCAATTTAATTCAATATCAGAAAGTCAGAATGACAGGAAAAACATCAGAAATTTAGAAGATGACTTTTTTAATTTAAATACTTGAAAATTTTCATATTTCACAAAATCAACTTGGTAATTGTACTGGCCGAAAAAAATCACGTCTCTCACTTATGAAGTTGCAAAGTTCAAAATTTTCTTACAACCACCAAAAAAAATCCGAAAAATGACGCAAATTTAAAATATCATTCCTGTCTCATCAATTCTTGCAGATGCAACAAAAAAAAAAAAAAAACGTATAGCATTTCAAACCCAAATCGTTAAACAGTTTTACGCTAACGCGTACCGTCAAAATTTTTTTAAAAATTTAAAAAAAAAAAACAGTAAATACTCTTTTATATTTATACTTATCTATTAATTCTCTGCAAATTTTCAATCGATGGAACTTGAAAGATGAAAAAAAATCCATTTCAAGCCAACAAACGAGATTCAAGCGAGAAAAATCTCCAAATTTTCGACAAATCGTCATTATAACGCTATGGCTACATTCTAGGAACTCAAAACATTCAAATACTTAAAACAGCGAATTCGCTCCATCAAAGGATGAAAGAAAGCCCCAGCTTCGAAGACGTAGGGAAGATAACGAAAAAGACAAAAATATTCCAAATTCACCTCTCTACTGCAAGTAAGTACTCCGCATACCTAGCAAAACCTTCCATAACCTAAATACATTTATATTTTCCCTTTTCTCTCAGCTGAAAAATCTCAAACGAGAAGAAAAAATAACACACATTTCGAAGACAAAAAGCAACTTAGGCGCGTTGACGCGAGTTATAATGAATTTTTATTTATTTATTTTTTTTACCTCGACGTAGCCTTCTTTTCTCGCGGCGAATAAAAAAACCTCGCTGAAAGCTGCTGGATTACCCAGAGCAAAGCAGAACGCAGCGAGTTTTAAAAGAGAGACATTTCTATACACCACACGCTCACGTCTTCGCGAGTACATTATTCCAAAGCGTGAAAAATGTTTCGGTCTTTTGTACACATTAAAAGTGACTTATGTCAGGTGTTCGTCGAGCTAGGTAAAAATTTTAAATAGCGAATGCGAAACGCAGACTCGTTAATTAGATTCTTTTTCTCTGCTTCGATACGAGACGACGCGATGTAATGAAATTTAATTTCAAATACCGCAAAAAGAGTCCACGTTGCGTGATCAATTAGCTCTGTTGGAAAATTTAATTAATTGCGCCGCCGTCGTATCGTAGGAAAGCCAAAGAGGGGGTGGAAAAAATAAGTCGCGTACCGAGGCGTATACTGTGTAACTCACGTCTCATACAACGTCTCTACTCGTATTTACTCCTTCTACATTCGTTATAATTACAATTTCGAATTAAAAACACCAACGTCATATATCACGAATACTCGTATGACTAATTCGTTTCCTTTACAAAAGCAGAATAGTAATTTGAAGATATGAAGAAGAGAGTAGAATACCTATATACTTAAGATCTACTGCGACATTGTTTCAACGCCATAATACCGGAATAATAGCGATACTAAATAAATACCAACTTGTAATTTGAAGCGGTACGTTTCTCGGTTAGTTTTCGAATTAAATTCATGTTTATAGGTTGACACTGTTTGTAATACATATCTTTCAAATGTTCGAATCGTTCTTCGTCGACTGAAATTTGCACAAATAAGGTGAATTTTTTAATAAAGATTAGGTATAATTTATAAGATTTAAGAACAAAAATTTACATGAGTTCACATTTTTCCAAATTCTTCAATTACCATAATTTTTTTCAAAATAGAATTCATTTTGAAAACATTTCGAATTTTTGATAATGAAAATTTTGAAAGGAATTTCAATTTTCTCAAAAGAAATCGCAAGTTTATTCGGAATCGACACGTAACCAGGTAGCGCCACCGTCGAATGCTGAAAACGGTGTTCAAGAATTTTTTTACATAGGGTTTATATGGGAAGGTGTTAGTTTTTTATGAATTACATCAAAACTATGGCTTTTGAAGAAATTTGACTATAATGAAAGTTGTAGAGCATTAAATTTCCTACAAAATAAATCTATTTTGAAAGCTGTATCGACGACTGATCAAAAGTTATTGAAGTTCAAACTTCAAAGTTACTGTTATTTTTCTCCATTCTCTTATCACTTTGATTGTTTTCACGGAGAAAAATAACAGTAACTTGATATTTTTAATTTCATACAGTGTGCGCGTAAGCTTTTTAAGTAGTTATCCCATGTTAATGCAGATTTGCAGACCAGGCCATAGAACCGAAAAATTTTGATTCTGGAACCTCTGTTCATTTCAATCGTCTCGACAATGAAAATATTCAATAATAGCTTCAAATTAAACAATCATTATTCGAGTTAAAGTTGAGATTAAATTTTTTTTAAGAAGCTAAAAAAAAATTTGAAAAAATTTGATAAAAAAATTTATAAAGTGGAAAGTTTTGAACATCGCCAAAGTGAAAAGGTGACGCAAAGCTCATTTTATCCCAATTTTGGTTTTCCCTCCATGTAAAAGCACAAACTACAAAATCAATTTGTGGGATGAGATTTCAGACAATTCAAAATTTCCTTCGACTAATAAATTTTTTCAATATTTTTTAAAAATTTTCAAAAATTTAACCTTCCTATTTTTTCCAAGAATTCTACCGACTCAATATTTTAAAAAAATGAAAAAATATTTGGACGAAACAAAATATAGGAAAGAAAACTTTTGAAAGAATTGGAAGTTGCAAAAAAATTACATTAAAAAAAGGAAAAGGTATGTACTTGAATCTAGAATTGAAGAAATTGAAAAAAATTAAACTTAGAAATTAGAAAAGACAGGTGTAGGTAGTTAGAAAAGAACTGTCGAACGCCTCGCAAAATATAACAATCCGCGTAAGGCAATAATTTTGATTTTTTTTTTGTATTCAGATGTGCACCGAAGGCTCAAAAATAGTTGAATGCGATATTATTGGTTATTTTTGGAAGCTTATTAATCGGAATAAATAAAAGCAAAAATACGAAGGGAATTTCAAGTGAGTATTTCATTCAATTCCACGTCGTTTAAATGGAATTACAAAATTGAGAAATGTGTTTTCAATCTTTTATTTCTGAATAGATAATTAATTGAATTATCATTGTTCTAATGTAAAAAACTTCCTCTTCCTGGGAGTTCTAATTTATTCATAAAAGTTTTGCATATTCATTACCGAAAAAATATTTTTACAAACATATGTTCTATCAGAACACAATGCTTAAAATACAGTTTGATTATTAGGATTTGAATCTCACCCCTAGATGGAAATAAAAAATAAAACGACCTCGTTTCACCCTTATCTATTTTTTAGAAACCTCAAAGAAAGTCATTTTGCAGTTTGATATTCATTTGACAACATGCTGAGAGCTCCTGAAAAATTGAAGAGGTGTCACGGATCGTTTCAAGTTCATATGTACCTTTTAGGGTGAAAATCAAATCTATATAATGCAATCAAAATTACAGATTTTTCCAGTTTTCTGAAACAGTTTGTTATCCACTAGATATAGATATGAACAATTTGAAGGCAAGAATCAAAATTACGTCATACCAGAATTTCTTTACTCTTTGTTCTTCAAAAATTGTAATTTAAATTAGAAAAAAAAATGAAGACAAATTCCATTTTCGATCGAAAAAAAAAATGAAAAAATTAGCTCAAGGTACAAAAATTTAGGGTCGATACATTTAGGTAACATTAAACAGATTACATTGTATCGAAAATGTCAGTTTGAAAAAATAATTTTCATATCAAGGCAGTGGGGAAACAACATTGTACTGGGCATCAATTACAATGTCTTTTTTTTCTTTTTTTTTACAGTGTTAGGTGTTACTGGTGGTCAAGAATTGCTACAGGGTTTCTCAGATGGCAGATAATTTGGTAATTTATTTCTGTACCTTTTTTTTTTTTAGAAGTCCGAGAACCTCAATAACTTGGAATTGTTTGCCCATTGGTAACCCTACGAAAAATATCAAGATTCATAATCAACTGACAGCAATTACATCTGTTTCTCACCGGTGATAAAAATAGAAGCTGAATTTTAAAAATAATAAATTTTTTCAGAAAAAAATGAATTTTGAAAAAATTAAAAAACCTATTTTTTTACTACAAAAAAAATTTGAAACTTACTTTCAGGAGGGAGAACTTCATTATTGTCATTATTTCTAATATATATTTTCACGCCTTGATTTTCCCTAGAAGAATCAAAATATCAAGATTACACCAACGTATCGATACACGAAAAAAAATATCAATTCGAGAGATGCCATCGATTTAGAATAACTCAAAATTCATCTCCGAACGTATAATTCCATCGAATGTGTACCAAAGGTGAAAAAATTGACCCTCTCCCCATTTGAACCCTCCTTGATACCTACACCTTCGAACTACCAGCTCGAGAAAAAAATCCATAAAATAGCACATCATCCGAAACCCTAATCCAACCTAATCTCACCCGAACGTACTTAAAATTCGCCCTCGTAATACGATAAAAATTCACCTATGGTCTGCTCCGGTATCTAGAGTTCTGGATTTCAAAATACCGCCACTCAGTTTTCTATACGGTTTCCTCCGTTCGGATGCCATGTTTGCTTTTCGTTCAGCTCAGCTATGGGTTATTTATCGACGAGGGTACACCAGAGAAATATGACATATTTAAATAGGAAAAAGAGAGGAGAAAAAAACAACTACAAATATACACTACTTCCGATACGACATATTCCAATTTCCAACGAGTGGGAAAAAAATATCAGAGAAACATGTACAAATCGAGAGTAAGCAAACCTTTAGCAGCCGTTTATTTGTCGTCAAAAACGCGCGTTCGGGTAGGCGAAACGACGGTTTATCGTTTTGACAGCCATTCGCGCTCAACATTTACCAAACTATTTGCTCTATTTGCTATGCAGTGTGAAATTGTTATTATTATTTGCGGTAGGTAGGATTTTATGTATAGGTAAAAGCACTTTCTACACATGGCCGGCGCAGCGTCTTCGTAATTACGAGAAGGTTGACAGTGCCTTTTGTTATAAGCGACGCGACGACAAACTTATCGATAGAGAATCGTAAGTTACGAGCTGAAATGATGAGATAGGCATGTGTGAGAATTTCAGCCGAGCTTATGTGCGTGGAGAAATGAGAGAACAAATCGAATGCAGTAAGTTGAGTGAATTTATTCGAGTCGTCGCGTCGCTATAAAATTCTCAGGTACGAGTTTACGTGTTTTCAACTCTCGAATCGTAACCGTGTCAAGAACGCAACCAATCTCAAGGCACATTACCTTCGATTGTATACCTAACAGCTTTTGCGAATTTGAAAAACATTTTTATGTTTATTCGCACACGTTTTCCATAGACAAAATCCAGCTTTTAAATTTTAACGGTACATTTGCTAAAAGTCTATGTGTATAGTGTCCTTTTCCTTCTTTTTTGAATTACCTATACCGAATAAAAAATGCTAACCCCCTAACAATCCAACATAAATCGAAAGATTTTTCTTAAATAAGTAACCGTAAGTTAATTTTATAATCTATACGTTTCATTTCATTAGAAATTTTTTCTGTATTTTTTATTTTAAAACTGTGCTTCTACAGGGTGTCTAAGAAATTCTGAAAATCCGTGGGAAGACCCTTCAGCACGACCTTTTCAAAATGAAAATTATACCCCATCCCCTAAAAAAAAATTCAAAAATCGGTAACTCAAACTAATTTTAGAAAATAAACACCACCGAGGTGTCTAACAAAATCTTAAACCCCAAAAATTTATTTTAGGACATTCCGAAAAAAAAAATTCACTCAGCCTAAGCGAAGCGAGAGCAAAAATTTTTGAAAAGAAGGGCATCCAGAATCTAAAAATTTCTTTATTAGGTAAAATTTGTGCTTTTTTCTGTGTTTTGTTTGGACTTTCAAGAAAAATAATCTGATTTCCTATCAAAAAATCATAACATTTTTGAAAATTGCAATCGAGATCGTACAAGTCTTTCGATAAATGAGAAAGATAACTTTTCACTAAGGACCTTGGAAGGACCGGAAAGACCCTGCGGCCAATATAAGGACTGGAAGGACCTGTTAGACACCCTGTTCTAACAATCGAAAGAATATTTTCGAGAGAATTTTATAATTGGGGGGGGGGGGGTGGATGGCTGATTCATCACCGTTATTCCCTCCCCCCCCCCCAAAAAAAAAAAAAAAAAACGTAACATTTTTCTACTTTTCGAACTAAGTTAGAAAAAATCGAATGAAACCATATAATCTTTTCTCATTCTTGACCTTATTCAAAATTGTGTAGTTTTCAAATTGCTCGATTTGAATTTTGAAGAATTTTCAGGGACAAACCGAATGAAACCTTTTGGAGATAGAAAATGAAGTGTTTGATTTGAACAGAATTTTCCAATTTTTTTTGGCTCAAAATCCTGTGAGATTTTCCCCTATTTTTCCACCTTATACGGAAATTTTACACAAAAAAGTGACTTCAAAACTAATGTTGCCAAATGGATGTTGTCCCTCGAAGGTGGCGAGCTATCTCCACGTTCAGTTAGTCTTTAAGCATTCCGAATCAATCGGAGCTGTTCTAGGTCAATCTTGGGTAAAATCATTCTACTCAGCATCCGAAAAAAACAGAAATTTGTTTACTTTTAAAATACAATAATTACGATCAGTATTAACAAAACAAACAAAAAAGCTTGGAATTTTCGGAATCTGAAACTTGGGTCCGGGGTAGTCAACATTTATCAGGGAATGATATAAATACATCGGCCATAGGTATGTCAAAATGTATGGAAGAAGTTAGTCTAGCTGAATCACAAAAACGGAATGTCATGTGAAGTATTTGCAAAAACAGCAATAAAACAATTAATCCATGCTGGTATAGGTATGTGTCCACTTACTCTTCTTCGTCTTTATATTCGTGGAATTATTTTTTTAATCGAAAGAAAATCACAGCACACTAAACCTTATGCAAAAAAACTTTCAAACGACTCTCTGTTTTGGCAGAGCAGATCGAGTGGATCAGAATTGTGAGAATTCAAAATGAACATACAAATCCAAAAATGTGTACGAAATTCAGGTCTAATTCTACACCTTGAAAATAAAATCAAGTAACTATGATCATCTTTGAATTGATGATATTTTACCTGCCTCTCGAATGAAATCACTATTCACTGAATAATCATTCCCAGAATTTCTGCAAGTTCGTCACATATTACCTCAGCTATATAATCGGGGAATTCTAGAGGCAAAAGGAGACTACTTTGTCACAAAAACATCAGAGCCTCGAGTGGGCTTCTATTTATTTTCAACGCGCGTGGTATTAATTTTAAAATTTGTGTTATAGGTGCCTGCAGTATTCATATTTATAAATTTGAATTTTTTTTCGTAATTTTCACATTTTTGTCCCAACTTTCTGATTTTTCAATATTGTTTGGATTTTAATTTTTTGAAAAATTTTCAACAGTAGTTTTCATGCGATTTTTGGTAATTTTTCTTTTTTCTGAGGGGGTCGAATTTTTCAATGTTGATCGCTTGGTTGAATTTTTCAGGGTTGGCTGGATTTCAGATTTTTTTAGAAGATTTAGAATTCTCAAATTTATTAGAATTAACAGAATTTTCTGTATGTTTTAGTTTTGATTTAATTGAGATTTTTCGTTTTTTTCAAAATTCCAATTTCAGGCTTTCCTGGTTTAAAATTTTCAATTTTTTGAGAAATTTTGGTTAATTTTGAGTACATTCAAACCCATACCAATTCAGTTATAATTTACAGTTCTCACATTATGGTAAGTTATTTAGCACAGTTTATGATGTTTTCGAGGAGAAGGGAGAGAAATTATGTGTTTTTTTTGTATTTTATTTCTCTAACAAAATGATAATCTTCGAAAATTGATGACATTTCTCTCGAATCATACCATCCGTAATTCTTCAAACCAAATCGACCATCAATAGGTACAATCAAATAGACTCCTTTTATGACGATACCCATACTACATACCTATCTCTACTTCACCAAACCGCTATAGGGAACCGCAGCCTAAAGTTGTGTGCGTAAGTAAACAATCTCATTTGGTCCAAACCGAAAGTGTCGTCCCATTTAAATACATGTAAAATCGTGAGTTTTCAAATTAATTTTTCTTCGTATTAAACTCGGCGATTTTTTTTGAAACTTAGATATGTTGAAGAAGAATCGTCCTCCTTTAAAATCTTTTTTGTTTCAATAAAATCGCTGTGTTGAATGCAAAGAAATTTGAAATTGAAAACTCGCAATTTTACATGCGATTAAATGGGACGACGTTTTCGGTTTGGACCAAACGAGTTTGTGTATTTACGCACACAATATCGTTGTTAACACACACAAATAAAACTGTGACGTCACGCTGCGGTTCCCTATCAGAATGATGACGCTGAGAAAGCTCCGAAAGCCTCAATAAACAAAATAGAACAAAAAACCTCCCAATTCGGCTTCCAAGTGTGACGTCAATTTACCACTACAAATGCACATCATAAGTTTACTTTTTCAAAAAGGGGGATTGACGAAAAAATTAACATTGGTTCTTATGGGTGTTCTATAGTTTTTGCAATTTTTTTCAGTTCTGACTCGTAGAATTTTTTTCGTTTTCACAATTTTGGCTAATTTAAGGACTCGACTCGGCAAAATATTCAAAAAATAAAAAAATCAACACACCAAAATTGAAAAAAAAATTGAAAAAACGATGGAGCTCACATAAGAATCAATGTTCATTTTTTCGACGTTCCCCTTTTTGAAAAAGTGCACAAACTGGTACAATTTGTATTTTGCATTTGTGGTGGTACGATGACGTCAAGACTTGGAAGCCGAATTAAGAACAAAATCAACGCATCATTATAAAATCTTGCACAGGTCAAATTTTCTTCTCAATGAGACATTCTGCAACAGTATAGCTCAGAATTACCATTCAGTAAACTTAAACTACACCGTCAGTGGTACCTGGTACGATAATTTTATCGATTTCGCGCCCAACAAAGCGCATTAATACTACGTATAAACAGTAGGTATACACAAACCTGCGTAAGTGAAGTTCAAATATACGTGAAATTTTTTTATCGCGGTACAGATTACGAAAAAAAAAAATTGAGTCATTTTTTCTCATTTTTCGTCATAAGATCTAGCTTTTACTCCTTTTTTCTCGTCGATCCCGCAGAGAAAAAGTCGCAAAGTACAATGTGCGTTTTAGGCTCTCGTCCATTAAAACTATACGATATTTGTTTACTAGCGGTTGGTAAAATATTAAAATTAATCGCGCAACGGTACAATGAAACAGAAGCTCGACAATATTCCGCAGATTTGTTCTCGAAAATAGGTTAGTATACGGTGCGTATTTTCTGTATTGTTTGTCGTACGCGTTGGTAGAAGAAAATGACGTAGGCAGTAAAAAAAATTATACGTATAATATATTCCCTCTGTGTTGACTAGCACACAAACGTACTCACGTACTTATTCCAATCTTGGATTCGCGAAATGCACAAAAATGGCTTCACTCGAAATACTTCGCAGAAAAAACCAATTACCAATTGAAAAGTTGGCTTGGGTAAATTTTTTTAGCTTTCAATCAATTCAAATACCAATATAAGGACCATAGAATAATTATTAAAGAAATCAACCTGTGCTTGATGGCTTGATGTTGAGTCGGCGCTGGAAAAATTTTCAAAAAAAATCTCAAGCAGCTAGGCCCCACTGTATTCAATAAAAATCTATTAAATGCAATAACAAACCTACTCATGTTTTAGAAGAAAAGAAGTAAGCATGAGAAATTTAATAGGTAAAGAAAATGCAATTTTTCTATTTTTACCGCTTTCAGACACAACTTTAGTGTTGAACTTACCCAATTTTGATGAAAAATTTTTCATTGATTTCAATAATAATTTTAAAAAAGTCAAAAATAACTATTTCGAAGTTGAAAAATGGTCTATTTTCGTTTTTCGAACTCTGTTGGAAAATTATTTTAAAAAATTTTATTTTTCGATTTAAGTATGTATTACTTACTGCAAAACCAACGTCAATATGTACTTTAATGACTTCAATCCCTCCTTGGAAAATTGAAAAAAAAAGTAATAAACATTTCATTTTTGATCCATTTCTGGATTCGTATCTGAGTCAGAAGGGCCATTCTGATTTCAAGCAAGAAAGTAAAATCAATCAATGAGGAGAAGTGCTCTAGCAGTGATTGGCTCAAAATTGATTGAAAAAAAGGACATGAACAGAAAATTTTATAAATATAATAATCGCAGATTTCCAAACATTAAGATCAAAATTTTCTAGCTGATCAATAAGAAAAAACGAAATCATCGCTGCAATTCAAAAATCTATTCAATAAAATATTCAACTTTGAAATTTGATCGCCTCAATGATCTCACTTAGGGGGGATTTCTCAACTCATCTTCCACCACTGGGCACGCCAAAATATTTTCACAACCACCTCGAATTTGAGATCTATTGTCATTCTCACGAAATTTACTTCTGGCCCGGCACAGGTACTCGAATCATAGAAGATCTAATGATGAAAGCATATTACGATCAAGAGGCATGGTACCACGTCCAGGAATTGTTTTTATACGGCAGGATTACTCGTTTGATATGCAGATGGGATGAAGATTTATTTACGCAATTCAACGCCATTACAGTATGTGAATTGTATTTATAATTTTAAAATTGAACCCACACGTTTATCTACACACGAGTAGCGCAATAAAATTTCATAATTCTCAAATAAAAAATTCAAGAGAATAAAATTTCATTGCGCAGGATTAGAACAAGAAATGAGGAAATTCTCTCATCAAAGGGTCAAAAGCGATGAGTGAAAAATGATGAAAAGCAAAAATTATCGTAATGATATTTTTTGTTTGTCAAATTAACGTCTGCAATTCTGCATGTATGCAACATGCATTTACCTATAGCACAAGAACCTCATTAATTCAACCACTGCATCACAAATAATAACTCAACATTAGCTCTTACTCCCTGTAATCTTCAATTAAAAATAGTTATTCACGACTATTTATTCATTTTCTAGAACTTGAAACAAATTCTAATCGTAGAATCGCCTTCGAATATCAAGATACACGACATTATCACTAACATGGGTAAATATACCAGCGTCGATTTCGATGGCGAATTATTCTGGCGTAGCGAATCATACGACGACTACATGATGCAAGTTTTCAATCGCGATAATAACAGCTGGTTGTCCACTAGCCAAGATATTATAAGGTATTAATTTCATTTCATTTTTTTTGTTTGTGTGTTAAAACACAAAGAATAAAATCATGTCAGGGGTGAAGGGGTGGCAAAGAGGGGAACACTGTATATTACGTTGCGCTGTACCGTACCTCCTTGAAAGTATACGAAAATGGGAACTTCAACTAGATATTCTAATATTCAAAGAAAAATAAAGAATACCTATACTTACATGAAACCTGAAAATTAATCCAACGACTTCAAGGCAAGAAAATTGATACAAAAATAACGAAAAAATATACATGTACATACGAGAAAATGAAGAAAAATACCCAACTCACCGACTTCACAGCTTCGATCCAGATTAGAAAAAGAGCAACCGAATAACCAACGACGACGCGATTATTTTATTACGAATTCTCTTAAAAAGGCAAAATATTCGAAACCACGAAAAAAAAAAAAAAAAACAGAAAACCCAGCAAAACGAAAATTTTAAAACCAATTCAAAGAAACTGACCTTTTAAAAATTTACAAAATACAATTTGCCGGCAGATTGCGACACGAAAAATAAATAACACTATAAAAGTGAAATTAAGGCAATAAACAGGACAGCATTGAATGAGCCAGAAAAATCATGAAATGGCGGCTGCTTCAGTAATATTATCTATTCAAACTCTACAAGCTTCAATCAATAAAGCTACGTCCACACGATCCAATATATTGGTCAAATCTGATTTGACCAATATGTTGGTCAAATCAATGAATTGGAGATTTGAACAACTGTCATTCGTCCACACGTTCAAATCATTGCAAATGACATGCAATCCAATTTCTATGTCCAACACTGATAAGAATGAATTTAAAAGATGAAATGTAATTAAAATTAACAAATTCAATAAAAACTGAACACAATCGTGCTTCTACTGCCTTTTTCTATTACAAAGTAATGTAAAAATACACATTTTCACGTTTTTGGTTCAACTGCGCATGCGCCGCGAAAGAGATTGGTCCAATATATTGGATGATTTTCAGAACTAGTCTGAAAATCATCAAATCAAGTTAATTACTTCATCCAATCTTCCCATCAGATTTGATGAGTAATTGGTGTGTGTCCACACATTCCAATATATTTGACAAGAACACAGATTTGACCATTATATTGGATCGTGTGGACGTAGCTTAAATGTTCTAACCGAAAATATATCTCAACAAGAACGGAGATTTACGCGATAAGACATCATTTCTGGTCTTCGTAATCGTATTTCAACTTCGCTCGTAAATTAGTAAATTTTTGTTTCCCAAATGCAATTCGATGAAACCAGCAACGCATGCAACTGCAAGTAAAATGTACTCGACACCTCGAGACTCTCCGATCACGAAGTAAACGAACAGCACTAAAAAACGTGAAAATACAGGCAATTAAATTTTCACTTCTATTTCATTGTTTCAGAGCGTCAGGAAAGAGAACCCCTTTCAAGTTTGATTAATTACACGTACGAAATTTTTTTTTCAATTTTATATTTTTGAACATTTCTTAAAATAATTGAATTAAAAAAAGTACAAAATGCCTAAATCTGAAAACCTGTTTGAAAAAACATCAACGAAAAATGTTTTAATCACTAAAAAAAATTTTCGAGCCAGAAAAACTTTTCAACAATTGATGAAAATTCAAGAAAATTTTGAAACCGTAATTTATGAAATTTTATGATGAGAATAGGTAAAAATTTTCAATATACATTGATAATTTTTCCAACTTTGATTTCTTCAAATTTTTTTCAATTTCCGTATTATCTATGTATAGGTATGAGTTTTCATTACATACTCACAAATCTTTGAATTTCAAAATTTCCCTTCATTTTTTTTCAATGAATAAATTTTTCAGATTAAAAATTTCTCAATTTTTTTTACAACTTTGAATTTAAAAAAAGTTTCAACTTCGTGTTTTTTTTATTGAGAGAAATTTCAAAAAGTAGAAATAAAAATATGAAATCCGAAGAAAAATTAAATAATACAGGTCGACAAAAAAACCTTTTCGCTCAGTGTCTGGGTCCTCATGCCGAAATTTTGATTCTAGACATCTAATAGGTACATCACCTTGTTCAATCCTGACTTCTGAAAATTGCTTTGTGGGTGGGGGGCAAAAAACTGATTTTTCAGGGACAATAAGCCTGAGCATTACAAAAAAATTGAATTTTTTTTTACTAATCTTTTGGAAAATTTTACGGCGAATCAAATGCTGCAAACCGCAGACTTCCATATTTTTTTAAAAAAAAAGTTACAGCTCATTCTTTCCAAAATTCTGTGAAAAAATAAAAATCGCATTTTTTTGCGCGCAAGTGAGATTTGTGAAAAAAAAAGGTAAGGGTTTTAAGGCCACATTGTCCACGATGTTGGTTGTAGAAAATTTCTTGACGAATCGAATGCCGCAAACCGCGGACCTCCATCTCTTTCAGAAAAAAAGTTACAGCTCATTCTTACAAAATTCTGTGAAAAATGGTATTTTTTGTATCTTTTTCGCGAAAAAATGAAATGCGATTTTTTCACCGAATTTTGGAAAGAATGAGCTGTAACTTTGTTTCTAAAAAAGGTGGAAGTCTGCGGTTTACGGCATGCATTGGATTCTCCGTGAATTATTTTATAAGATTACCTTTAAAAAAAATCATTCTTTTTGTAATGCTCAGGCTTATTGCACTCGGAAAATCAGATTTTTGCCCCCTCCCCCCAAGCAAACTTTGGTCAAAAAATATATTTTTCCATTCATTAGTTACATAAAAGCAACCTAAATTTGGCAATCAGAAGCGAAAAACAAAAATCGTGTCGACCTGTGTAATCAAACTTTTGAAAAGTTTTCAAAAAGTTGGGTTAAAAAAATTTCACCACTAAAAAATTCTAAACTTGGATAGGTACAGTTTTGAAAAAAAAAATATGCAGAATTGAAAAAATTTCAGGTAGGAGAGATCCTACTCTGTATAAAAATAATCTCGGATTTAGTGGTGATTCGTTTTTGAGGTCATTTCAAAAACCTATTTTGTCCCTCAGGTCCCCTTTTTTTCATCGAGGAGCACATAAACAATTTTCGGCCAAATTCTATCAAAATTTGAAAAAAAAAAGAAGTTGAAAAACAATACTTACATCCTCCTCCCTCACTCGTCTCAAGAAAAAATAGGTATTGGCAATAATTTAACATTTATTAAAATTTTTCTTCATTTCCTCTCACAGCCCTAAACCGAGACTCGATTTAGTTCATTTCACTCTTAAATAAAATTATTAATCTACTCACATTCCACAGATACCTCATCACATGTCGTCAAAAAATCCCAAAATACATCTACCAAGACACATACCACGGTCTCCTAGAACTCCATTTGGGTACTCTGACCATCACGACATCAGATATCGCCATCATTCTGCACTCATTTCCAAATTTACTCATCTTACGAAACTACAAACTAGTCAAAGCTCTTTACGAAATGCATCACGAAGACTGGAAAGCATCAGGTATCCGCCAAAAGTACCAATTACGTAACCTAGACGCGGATTTCTCTTACGTGGTAAGTTTCTATTCCACCCCTGTACCCTTCCAAGTCAGCAAAAATCATCGCTTCAAGATCTAGCTAATTAAGCGGAAAAAAATCATCGCGAGCTCGCGCAACGATATTGTCGTCCATTTCGATGGTAATCTTATTATTATGCATCGTTATGCGTATACCAACCGAGTCTACGTACCTATAATAATACACAGCAGTATAAATAAATGGAAACTTTTACCTCCTTCTGTAATGTGACTCCTCGCCCATATACTTATAATATCGCCGAGTACTTTCGTATAATAAGATCTTTTTGTCTCTTCTAATGCAATCTCTTGTGAAATTATTTCGTCGCTCTGGTATATCCGTAAGTACTTTTTGTTGCATTTTTTTGAGGAGTCTGAGTCGGGACGATAGAACAAAAAAAAATCTTCAAATAGATAAGATTTACTTTCCAGTTAGAGACGAGGGTAAAGGAATGCGCTATTATTCGCGACCGAGCGAGAAAACGACGTATACAATTTAATGTAAAATACCTACCTACTCGTCTCGCGTCCCGATGAAATGGAGGTATATTTCCACCCCCTCGAACGTCGCTCATCCATCGGTAACGCGGACGAAACAACGAAGACGAGAAAAAAGAGGAGACTTAAATGCGACCGAGAGAGCTTTACGACAATGACGATGACGACGGTAAATATAATAATAGCTTTTTACTTAGATTCTCTTTTCGCATCGATATAATTTAGCCGCCGCGATGAAATTACCTTACGTACTGCGAGCTCCGCGGTCGTCTTTTAAATCGCGATAAAAGATACTCGATTTTGATAAAATACCATCGTCGTAGATGGAAAAGATACGTATTTGTACCTGGACTTACATATTCGTACGTATGTGGAACGGAGTCCTGTATTTCTTATTATTTGCAACTGTCTTCGTTAAAATGAGCCGAACATTTTACCATTTTGCTTTGAACAGGGTAGTTGTACTTTGGCTGTACAGAAAATGTTACCCTTGGATGCGTTACAATTGGCTACAGAATTATGCCCTGAAGCTTACACAATTCGAGTACGATTTGATTGTTCGACCCATCATGATATCTTGTTACCTTTGATAAATCTGCATAAATTGAAAGATCTCAGTGTGGTTTGTGTGACGAACGGTGAGCGCAGTTTGATGGATTTTACCGATATAGAACCAGTTTTGAGACATCATGGAAATCATCTTAAATCGTTAGAGCTCAAGGTACGTGGATAAATGTATTTGATTTATTTTTATTCATTTTTGTATAATATTCGGTAAAGTACCAAAGGTGGATCAGGACCTGTTTGTGGATCAAGCCACTTAACAAGGAGTTGAGTGAGAAAAAAAATTATGTGTGTGTATGAATCACCAGATTACCCAATACCCATCACATATCATTTATAGATGATTTTCTTTAAAACAAATCAGAATAAAATTTAATGATTTTTAAAGACAAATTTTTGACGCTAAAAATGGATTACACGAAAAAATTCACCACCGGAACATTTGAATTCCCCCCCCCCCCAATCCGTAATATTGATGTAGAAAAAAAGTAACTTATTTTTTATGTTTTTTTTTTTTTTTTGAAAAATTTATAGTTCACGTTGTCTGCGAATGGTGTGCTCCACAAACGGGACCCCCTGAAAAATTCGAAAAAATGGGAGGTTTGGAGAAAAAATTCCCACAGGCAAAGGACTTATGGCAAAAATCTAAAACAAATGTATTTTAGAAATAAAAATTCCACTCTTTCGGATGCCGCATTCAGTTTTACCTGAAACTTAAAATTTCAGGGTGTTTTAAGCGATCAGAAAAACTTGATCCATAAATGGTACGTAAATCAAATTTTCTTGTTATACCTACTTGAGAATCCCAAGAAAAGGAATCATTAAAATAATATTCATCTCGAACCACTAAAAATACCTATCAATTGAAAGAACAATAATATAAAAAAATTAAGAGGATGAAAAACGTATGTGTGGGTAGGCGGAAAAAATGACGCATTACGGCAAATTTTCCTTCCTAGATACTGCTAAAATACAACAAAGGCCAATAGTGAGGAACCATGAATTACATACAACTCGATGAAAAAAAAATTGATTAAAAAATGTTCAAAAATGATCACCTTAAGGAAGGAAATGGATTTCGTTCTAAATATCTTTCTCGCTTTTTTTTTTTTACAAATTTATGTAGGTAGATAGCTAAGCACCTATTTACCATAATTCAAGTAGAGATTCACGATATTCAAAACACTGAAAAAATATCAACAAATCGAGAAGTATATTACGACAGAATTGGCAAAAAAAACTGATCGAAAAATAGGAAATGACCGAATACTATTAAGATGCAGTCACACTTTACTCACTTTTTCATGTATATTCAAAAGAGAAATAATACCTATGTAAGTTCGGAAGGAAGATATTAAGTATAGTTTCGATGCAACATTCAAGCTGATCAAAAGAAAAAGATCCAAATCGATCAAGAATAAAAATCGTTATTTTAATCGATTTTTCACAAACCGTATTCTTGATAGAAATCTTATTAGAAAACTCAAAATTACCGACGGTTTTTACAAAACTGCGCGCATACTTGTCCATTTTCGATGGAATTCATCGAAAATGAGTTGAAATGTACGATGAAGTGGATATTTTGCCTTACCTTTCAAAGTACCTACACAGGAATTCAGGCCTTAATCCCTTTTAGAAGCTAACAAAATTAATAGGTAGTGGAAAATCGTTCACAAACGAGATTTCAACACCCAAATGATCTCATGAAACAGAAGTGGAACCAGAAAGTATTACCATAGAATAAGATACAATAGAATGCTGTTCTAAATGGGACTGTTGACCGCTATAAAATGTAACTCCCAGGAAAAAAAACTAGATCGCGTTACTTTCAAAATTCAACATAAAATCGGTTGGTTTTGGATACCAGAACCAGTTCAATAATATACGATCTTCAGTCGAAGGGTGATCATTTTTTACTCCATTCAATAATCCTTTTTTTCTTTTTTTTTTTTTTGTAAAAAATCAGCAGGTCAGAATAATCCTCACTTCCAAGGGTTCATTCGTAGAAGCTGTTCTTACCAACAAATACATGTTTCTCATTTTACACGAGTACATTTTCATCCATTCCATTTCAATTTCGTTCCATCCTTCCTTAAGCCATTGCCTATAAAAATCAGCTAACGTAAGAGAACTCATAAATTCAATATGAAATGGTGATTGAAACTTCGAATTTTTCAGAAGTTGTCTGTTTTTTTTTCCAAAAAATTCTCCAAATAAATATAAAAAGTGACTGTCTAAAATAAAGCAACTAGAACTATTTTACATAAACTTGGAACTAAAAATTGATTTGAGTCCTCCAATTTCGTTCAAATTTTCCCAGTTTTATAAAACCACCATCATTTCCCTTTTTACCATTGCAAAGATCTCAAGAAATTTCATCTCCTTCTCATTTATCAAGGCACTTAAAGTGGCGCTCTCGAATGAAATTCTCAAAAAATTTTCAATTTTTTTAAAAAGGAGAGGAAGTCATAAAGGAATATGTGTAGAGTACCTATAGATCTTTTTTTGAAGTTGAAAAGGTGGCATGAAAAATTAACTCATTCTTATTCTTCATCTTGAAGACAAAATATTATTTGGCGAATTTTCTTTCTTTTAAAAGAATGTACGAGAGAATTTCTCCTTTTGAATGAAATAAGTGAACGAATTTTTCATTTTTACCCCTCCCCTTCCTAGAAATTTTCTCCCAAGTTTTGTCCCTGAAATACCTACGATGACCCAGCTACTTCAATCTTACGAAGACTATAGAGGGTTCACTTTTTCGATTTTTTTGAGTTTTGGTCAAAATTGTGGACATCCTTAGGAGTCTGAAAATCCCATCTCGAAAATTTGTTGGTTGAAAATCAGGTAAAAAAAGGCTACTTACTGTAATTTTTTGAGATTTTTAAATGGTAGCTTTTATCTATTGCGATCATCATAAAATTTGAGCTTTCACCACCGAAGTTAAACTTTGAGCCTTTCAAAATGTAATTATCGTTTTCAAATCCCCTATCAATTCTCTTTCGAACCCTGCAAACAGTTTACCTTCAAGTATAACCCATCTCGAGATATGAGCCATCAAAGTTGGGTAATCAGGCGAAAAATCACAATTAAGTACCTAAATATTACAAGCCCTCACCAGCTCTCAGTCTCAATAGTTAGAAAAGAAAAGGTGGTGGATTTATAAATAGCCCATCAAGGAGAACTAGTAAAAATAAATTGAGTGAAATCGGAAGACCCAGCTTCAAGCATTTTTTCAAAGACATCTTAAGAAATTTCCAAATCAAGATACAAGACTTCGGAGTAAGTTCTCCACAATCATTGGAGTACCTAATCAACATGTTTTCACTCCATTCTTCCCTTCAAAAAATTCCATTCTTGCATAAATTGAAATAATCTTCATGTTTTATCTAAAAACTCGTTAAAATCTTTGCAAAATATTTAAAAAAAAAAAAAAAAAAAAAACTTTGAGACAATTGAAGATCATTTTCAACACCAACTATTGTACATTTTGAATCCGATTTTGTGAAGAAAAAGACATTTTAATTTTTTTTTCGTAACTTGAAATATCTATTGTACACACGACACACGAGTTGAAATCAAAAAATCTAAATTTAGGATTTTTCCATTTTTTAAAATAAGTTTTTGTAACACATTTATATCCAATAACTACCTAGTACCTAGCTACTCATTAAATATCACTACGAAGAAAAAAAAATCATTCATGATACATAATAAATCACACCTTTGAGAGAAAAAACAGCACTTCTTCTTCGAGTTATCACCCATCACTTCGAACCAATATGTCTGCTTTAGTGAAATTGAATCATTCAAACATGCAAATTTGAACATCCAAATCACCTCAACATCACTTCAACTCGACAAAATTCTAAATAAATCCTGACAAACCATCACAGTTCCGAAACACACTCAAAAGCTCAACCCATTTCGTTACCTTGGTTCATTTCATACGACACCATTTTACCTCGACGACAGATATATTAAACCGCTAAAAAGCGATCTCGAGGCGGCCTTCGTTTAAAAATTCTATCATCGACATCTCCCCAAACTCTGCCAAAAACTTCGCTCCAATGTGGGCGCGCAAATCTTACCGCAGATTTCCTTACTTAATTGAAATACAACGACGTAATTTCCCAAGTCGACCAAAACAGTACAAGAAATAATCATTAAATAATCATCCGTATCCAATTTACTAATAGACTCTTGCTCTAATTCTCCCCTCTGCCCCTTCCAACCATCCAGCAAACTCGCCGAGTCGAAATTTTCAAATCGCAATGGGCATTATAGCGGTGTTCTCGCTACCGCCAGCAATGGGTTGATTTTCACCGCACACCGACCAAAAACTTCCAACTGCGATGCGATTTGGTGAAAAACTTTTCACTTGGCGATAAGCCGACGTTCGTGACCCTTCTGTGCGAAAAAGGTATCGAATTTGTCATTACGAAATGGGTATACCTAAGTTAGCTATACACTTCAACATCAATGGCCTACGATTCCTGTGTTCAAATATACCATACTTTGGCCACTATACGTTCGACTAATTTCCCAATAGGCGTAAATAATATAACTCGAATATTTTCAAACTGGAAAAATGCCTATAACAAAACAACCAGCAACGATTTTCTCTCCATTTCATTAAGTTAATACCGGTCAATAATATTTTACCTCTCGAAATTCCGGGTAAAAGTAGGTACTTATACGAAGAGGTAAATTTTTCCACCTAAATTATCACCAGCAGTACCTACGAGATCATTTTCCGAAAATTTGTCACGAACTGAAGCTTACGCTAACCAAACAGATAAACAGGGCAATCGCAAAAAAAAAGATAAAAAAAATAATAAACTTATTACCGCGATAAAAACTTCTTTGTTGGCTGATTCGCAACATCTTCCTGGTCCCTTCGACCACTTTCCCAGTCCATCTTACACATATGTTCGACAATACAGACAAGAATGGCAGACGGTTGGAGGGTGAAAATTAACGTTACGTGCGTCGAAAGTGTATACGTAAAATAGCATGTACCTATATGAAGCTATCTACCGAACGTACGTGGTTATACATGTAGTTCTGAACCCTCTGCCCTTACACTGTCGTCCCTCTTTATCGTTCCGACGACCGTAGAGTTGCTCCAGTTACATTTTAGTGTATAGCAGTTTTAATCTAGTACTCTTCAATTACACGAAATGTACTTTTAGCAAATTTAATAAACTATGTTTTCTGTACATTTTGAAAAAGGTAATAGACGAAGTAGATACACACGTTATAACACGATTCTGTCCAAAGTTGGAGGTACTAATTTTAAGCGGAAGTAATTACGTAACTCCGCACACATGCGTCTCCTACCGGTGTTCGCAAACTAATCCGACAACCAGCCGCGTCAACGACGACAGCAACAGCAACTTGAATAAGCTGAGGATATTTTTCTTCGCCGAGGGTGATAACACTGTTTGCAATAATGTGCCGCAGTGTTTTTGGGTTTCTACGTTGAAGCCACAGGGTGAGTTTCAAATTAGGTAATAAATGATATCGATACGTGCATGATTTACCAACTTTTTCATCTTTGCTCAATTTAGACCATATTTATGTATTATTATTTTTAAATCGTAATTAGGTAGTTAATTTTATAATGAAATTATTGAATTATGATGGAAAAGAGGAAAAAACACATTGTATCAGAAGAATCATCATTTTCAACAAGGTTTGATACCCTTTTGACTTGAAAAAAATTGAAGTAAACATTTAAAAAATTTTAAATTTGAAAATTCGCTGATAATCATTAAAATAATAATAAAGCATTGCTCACTAAAAAACTATTTTAGTAAAGTAATGATTGACGTGCCTAGGTATTTAATTTATATTCAAGGAGGGCAGGAGATAGGGAGTTATAGAGGACGAAAAAATCATAATAAAAAGATTTTGCATGCAAATAAATGGCAAAACCGGCAATAGGGCATTCACGCATGTGCGGATTGCATACTTTTTGCCAAGTGGTTTGGTGCACTGTTACCACTTTTTTTTTCTAGAGCATGTCATTAATCGAAATAGGTTGGTTCGCAAATCGAAACCGCCGTATTTTCCCAGATTTCAGTTTTGCAGAATTTACATTTTCCAATGCAAATACGCAGGTTTGATTTTTACATTTTTTTGGAGGCCTCTCGACTTTGGTAAAGTTGACCTAAAGCACTGTACTATGGGTTTACAGTCCATCGTCGTGGTCAATTTTCAGCACTTCTAAAAGTATGATATGGTATGATTTTCAAGTTGAAAAAATAGCAAAACTGATGTACTTCTATAGCATGCCGACATCATCCAGGATTTCGAGTTCATTGTCAGTGTTATGGCATAATTTACCAAAATTCCTACCCAAAAAAATGGTATTCGGAACGCTTAATGGTCCATCGTCGTGGATCAAAAATTTTTTATGTTCTTAAATTATTAAATTTTGGAAATGGGACTATAAGTGCATTTATGTATGTCCAAGTTAACTGAGCTATCAACTTTTTCAAAAAAAATAACCTGTAGCCTGTCACAAATGAAAACAGATAATTTTGTCTTTGGTAGTGGGCAATATATTTTTTGTCTTTCGCCATGTCAATTCTAAATTTTCATCCACGACGATGGACAATCATGCCACATTCAAGCCCTAAGGAGTGAGGAAAAGCCCCCTTCCAATTTTTCCATGATTGGAATGTGTACCTGACATTGAGGTTAACCTATTTACACGAAAAAAATTCAATTTCTGAATTTACATGCAAATTTTTTTGTTGTGGATAAAGAGGCTACCCCCTCCCCTTGTCATACTTCATGCGTGCCCATAAATTAGTGTGACTCTAATACATGAGCAGACTCATGTTTCACCGAAAAATTCAAAAAATAAACAATAAAAAAAAAAATGAAAAAAAAAACAATAACTCAATATTAATCGAATCCAAAAAAAAGAACCACCCTTGTAAGTAGGTAAGCTTTTTTTACCACCCACCGAAGAGAAACACCAAACGAGCAATTTTTTCTTCAAAGAGCGATCTTCTCTAATTTTTTTAGTAAAAACATTTTTTTCCCGCTTTTTTTTCGAACGCAGTTTTTCTCAAATTCCGAAATTTTTTCCTAACTCCTAAATTTTTCAGAATTTTTTTCCAACTGTGAAAATTTTCTCAACATAATCAACCTCTTGAAAAATTTTTCGACACTTCTCCAGATTCAATTTTTTTTCAACTATAGAAAATATTCTCTGAAATTGTTTAACTCTACAATTAGAAATTTTTCTTCAATCTTTTTCGACTGTTTTTTCTTTAAATGTTCATTTTTCATGTGGAGCTGGGAGCTCTTCCTTTACACGTGACGTCATCGCTCGTATTTATATAAGATTGGAATAAATTTAGAGCTTGAAAAGTTCCGATCAAAACGTTTATAACTAAAATTTCAGAGGTAGGAAAAAAAGGTTGAAGAGGAAAATAATTTTTTAAAAATAGATTTTTGTTATTTGAGAAAAATTTCAAGAGTTGAAAAAAAAATCTAAGAGGAATTCAAAGTTTTAAAAAAAAATCAAAGGATTAGAAAAATAGAGGAAAAAATTCAGAGTTGCAAAAGTTCCGAAAAAATATTGGGGAAAAAGGAAAATATCAATGGCAGGAAAGAAGTTGAATTTGAACGCTCTGAAAATGAAAAAAAGGGGGCTGATTTGACCGTAAAATTAGTCAAAAAATAGCACACTTTTTTCTTGGATTTTAATACTAAAGTAGGTACATACAGATTCATGCCGCGGGGTGGAAATTCGATTTCATGCCATCTCTGTTGAAAAAGGCGAAATGAATAATCGGAGGAAGAAGGCCATTGGTTTATTTCCAACGCTTCAAGTTCAGTTTTCTTGGAAAGCAGAAAAATGAACTTTTGCATTGAAACTTCAAAACGTTGCCACTCGTGAAACGCCAGATTTAAACTTGAAAAAAAAAACAACGTTGCCGGGAAGCTCTTTCGAAATTGGTAAAAAAAAATGCATTATGAAATGAAATCGTCTAGGTATCTTATGAACATATCAGGGCTCCTCTTAATCAAAAGTATTGTATCGTAGTATTAAAGTTCCATTTGATGACAGTTTTTGAGATTCTTGTATCCAGTTTATGGAATTCACTAAACGAACGTAATATACCTACGTACGTAGCAAATAAGCAAATACATAAATACACATTTCGGTTACAAACGGTTTAATTGAAAGCTTTTCTGCTCGAAAATGGTCTCATTTCTGCATCTTTGAATGGCCCAGTTTACGACCAGCTCGATTTACAGCATTCGTCGTAGAGAAAAGCACAAAGATAGGGCAGATAAAGGCCGAGAGTCCTGTTGATAGTAAAGAGTTATACGCGTATTACGTGTATACTAAGTATATATTATGTAGGTTTCGGTGGCGAGGAAGGACTGACGAGCGTAGTAATTAATCCTAATCTACAAAGGAAACACTTTCGTTGTCGTCGTTTGCCGTCGTCATCACAACGACGAGAAAAGGACGGAAAACGTTAACCAAATTCGAAATTCAGCTAGGATGGCATCGGTGGCATTACGAATCGCTTGTAAATTAATATCTGCGTTGAACGTTATCAGTAGAAGGATATATGAGATGGAGAAAGAGAGGCGAGGACGGGGAGGAGATACAATTCTGCATACGTATGTGTGTTAGGGACTCTGGCGTACAACTGTATAGCTCGTCTGGCGAATTTCGTATAGCTTTTGTCATTTACAACATAATTAAGAGAGGATGACGATGGCGATAAAGCTACACGAGCAGAAAACGAGGCAGCGCGGCGGCGAAAGTGGCGTTTTGTAATCGTTGGCGAAAGATAAACTGAAGATTCATTTAACGTTTGCTCTCTTTTTGGCCGAAGTATGGAGCTGATGGAATCGGGTAACAAGAGTGAAAGAGAGAAGTTACTAATTATGGAAATCATTAATAGAGCGAAACTATAGTGTTGTAAAACTTTCCCCATGCGACCTTTTATATACGTTTTATAATATTCGCCATCGTCTCCGCGTGGCGGTGGTGGCGGTTGCAGAGAGATGAAGGGGGTCCTTGTGTTTTATCCGAAATTATGCGATCCTTGGCGCCCCCCTCGGTGCCCTTTGAGCTGCGGCACTGCGCGGATTTTAATTACAACATATATTCCAACGAAACTGTTTTTATCTGAATCTAAACTTTATGGAAACGTTGGTTTGGTTTTTTTCTCTTCTCCGGTTTTCTCTCCATATTCTCTCAACGTTTCTTGTTTTTAATTATGTAAAAAGCTCGAAATAGAATTTCGGCGTAGTTGTGGCGTGGCTGCGTTCGCTCGCCTTTGGTTGCGGCCGACACCCGGTATCGTGTCCGCGTTCGCTCGCTCATTTCGCTTTATGAATTATAAGAACTTTGAACGCACGACGCCTTTCCCGCCTCCCGCCGATATTTCCTCCGCAAAGAAATGTAAAACATTGCGAAATATGAAATTTTAATAAGAATACATTTCCGTTGCGGTATTATTTTCAAAGCTAAGGTATCCTCTTTTATTTGTATTTGCATTATGCTACTCTATACCATCATGGTTGCGATTTCCTAACCCACTCTTGGCCCCGGCGTGTTTTCTCTCTTCAATTCGGCGGGTGGTTTTGCCAACTCGAATAATTTCATTAAAACCGCGAGAAATTCTGCCAGAAGTGTAGGGTAGATACGCGAAAACGCCGCATTTTTGAGTAAATATTTCATTTTGATGTGGATGGATAAATATAAGCGTATCATCGTAAATACCTACGCCGGCGCTTGCCTCTTTGAGAGACTCGAGTGATATTTCGAATAATGAAATGCGCTCGTCGATCCCTATGTTGATACGTGTTGGTTGCGGCGAAGGTGTTTCTGAAGAGCGAAGGTAAGGACGTAGGGGAAAAGTTGTAATTCCTTTGTAGCGTAACCTTGAAAGTTCTAAATGTACTGATACGTAATTCAAGATTCCAGGTTTATTGGATTGGTTGTAGGGGAAAGGTTATATTGATGGTATTTCGTAACTTCAATTTTTATTCGAATGGAGTTCATTGCTATTGAAGGGAGTTCTATTCTTCTATTGACAAAGAAGGTATTCAAATTTAAAATAAAATTTTAAACTGAAATAAAAATTAACCGAAATAAAAAAACCCATGAAAATAAAATTTCAAATACCTACTGAAAAGTATTTCCTAAATTGCTTTTGATGAATTTCGAAAATTTTAAAATTACCTCATCATTTTGCAAAATATTTAAATTTGATCTAGCAAACAAAAAAATTTGAAATTCGATGAGCACATGATCCATTTTCAACCTCTTAACTTGATTGGAAGCTGTTTTAAGACGTTTTGGAACCTACAGAAAATTTTTGAATTTTTTAGCATTGAGGAATCCTCAATAAAAAAGATCCGTACGACTGTTATATGTACTGCGTGGATTGCCCATATTGATGACCTCTCTTAATTTGAATCAGTCAAAAATGCCTAAATTGACTGATGAAATAGAGAAAATCAAGTCACTGATAATCAGTCAAATTCCACTGATTACCCAGTTAATCAGCGTCATTGTACTGCCAATCAGTGAAAAATTTCCGATTCAAATAGTGGATTTTGATTGTTGAATCAGTGAAAATTAGTTGACTGATTGAAATCAGTAAAAATTCACCGATTCAAATCAGTGAATTTTCATCATTGGAACAGTGAAAAAACTTGCACTGATTGAATCAGTAATTGGGCATTCGGACTCGCAGGGGCAAACGCAAACCGCACTACACCGTTATCTCGTTGGCGGTCAAATTCTTATCAATACGCATTGCTTTATATGGAGTTCGGTCGATTTTCTTTCTATTTTTCAAATATTTTAAGTTTAATTGAGAAAAATAATTATGATGTTTGAAATATCGGACCATACTCTCTAAACTTGAATTAGTCAAAATTCACTGATTAATAAGACAAAAGTGTGCAACTGAAGAAATCAGTGAAAATTTTACCGATTTAATCAGTGAATTTTCATTTTTGAATCGGTAAAAATTTTAATTTACTGATCGAATCAGTAAAAATTTTAATTTACTGATTCAATCAGTAATTAATCACTGATTGAATCAGTAATTATTCACTGATTGAATTAGTAAATTTTAATTTTTACTGATTCATTTCAGTAGTTGAAAAAAGATTACTGATCTAAAATGGAATTTCACTAATTGAATCAGTAATTTTTCACTGATTGAAAGTCAGATTTCACTGATCAATAGTTGCACACTTTTCGCTGTTTAATCAGTGAATTTTCAGTTTTTTGACTGATTCAGATTTAGAGAGTAGATAGGGCTTACTTGTTGTATGGTGAAGTGCAAAAATCGCGATAATCCTGATTCGGATATCAGTTTTTTTAGATTTCCTAAAGTGAATAAAAGGTATTCAAAACATCTTCAAGATATTCAATTGAAGAGAAGAAATAAATAGATTACTGCTGTGAATCGAAAACATTTATCTGCGGATAATGTAAACCAACTACGAATTTGTTCACATCATTTTATATCTGGTTAGAATCCTTGGTTTTAGAAGATTAGAATTACTACTATACTACTATCAATAATAATATTAATATTAAATGACACATTTATACGAGAACCAGCTCACTTCACTGGCTATCAGTAACGTGATTCCGTCTCTTTCAATCACCCAATCTTCAAATTTTGACTGATTCAAGTTAAGAAAGTACACTATAAATTTGAATCAGTTAGAATTCATTGATTAATAAAACAAAAGTGTGCAATTGAAGAAATCAGTGAAAATTTTACCGATTCAATCAGTGAATTTTCATTTTTGAATCTGTAAAAATTTTAATTTACTGATCGAATCAGTAAAAATTTCAATTTACTGATTGAAACGGTAATTATTCACTGATTGAAACGGTAATTATTCACTGATTGAATCACTAATTCTTCACTGATTGACAGTCGAATTTCACTCAGTTGCACACTTTTCGCTGTTTAATCAGTGAATTTTCAGTTTTTTGACTGATTCAGATTTAGAGAGTATAGAATTTGAATCGGAAGTTGAGAATTTTGGAAAAATGTAATTCAATTGGTCAAATACCCCTTTAATTTGAATCACTCAACCCTGAACAAAATCAAGTCTCTATAGAAATCAATGAAAAATTTTCTGATTCAATCAGTCAATTTTCATTTTTGAATCAGTGATTTTTTCTCCTCAACTAAGTAGGTACGGAAATGAATCAGTAAGTAAATTAAAATTTTTACGGATTCATTTCAGTTTTTCAGGAAAAAATTACCAATTCAAAAATGAGAATAGGTACTTACTAATTGAATTAATTATTGTTCACTGATTGGCAATCAAATTTAACTAATATAACAGAATCAGTGGAATTTCACTAACAATGAATGACTCAATCCCATCTATTTCAATCAATCTTCAGTTTTTGACTGATTCAAATTAAGAAAATAGATCATCAAAGTATGAGTGATCTCACTTTTTGAAGAGCTGTAGTTCTCTTTCAATTTGAATCAGTCAAAAATGCCTAAATTGACTGATGAAAGAGAGAAAATCAAGTCACTGATAATCAGTCAAATTCCACTGATTCCCCAGTTAATCAGCGTCATTTTACTGCCACTCAGTAAAAAATTACCGATTCAAATAGTGGATTTTGATTGTTGAATCAGTGAAAATTAGTTGACTGATTGAAATCAGTAAAAATTTACCGATTCAAATCAATGAATTTTCATTATTGAACCAGTAAAAAAATTTCACTGGTTGAATCAGTAATTAATTAACGATTGAAGTAGTGAAATTTTATTTTTACTGATTCAGTAGTGAAAATTCACTGATTGAATAGTATTTTTTTTTACTGATTCCTACAGTGACTTGATTTGGTCGATTTCAACCAGTCATTTTTGACTGATTCAAGTTAAGAGAGTTCTTATTAGCCATTTTTCAAAGCCTCCTGGTGAATAAAGGTTAAGAGATCGACATCGTTTCAGGCTTAATGTTTGAGGAGATTGAGACTATAGTAGACTGCAGCAAGTCATGGCAACTTTTTTAATATTAAAGCTGGCAACCCTGAAGTCGGGCAGAAGCAGGTGAGGTGCTATTTATTTCCAACTCGGACACAAGTTCTGTAATACTTTCCAACGGCAACCCGATGCATATAAACCTTACCAACTGATTTTTTTTTGATTTTTAAAATTTTTCCCGAGGGATGCATCAGGATTTTTCGATTTTCAAACACACACATTCACATACAACTTTGAACTTTTCCCCCTATTCTGATGGTGCAAGTTCTCATAATGCGATATTTCGGAGGAAAATTTCATCAGCTAAAGATGCAAATAAGGTAGAAATTTTCACGATCACGTGAAAAAATTTCCACCTTATTTTATAGATTTTCTATCATTTGTCAACTTACACTAAACCATTTGTAAATTACTTCGTGCATGGGGTAAGTTGGGATCTTTTTTGAAAATTTATTTCGAGCAACAAACATTCGCACATTCGTGAACTCAAAAATTAAAATTTTATAATACAGTAAGTAAATAAGCGTTTTTTTTTTTTTTCAACGAAAAAAGAAAGAAAATTAAGGTGAAAAAATTGAGAAAAACATCGAATCAACTAGGCCCAGTCTCCTCCGCCTAATACTGTAAATCAGTTTAAATGATCGACGCGACGTTTAATTTCAACTTCATTTTTTACGTTGAGTCTATTGGTTTCATCAGTGCAAGAAGGGCAGCAAGATAAATGAAGACGAAAATTGCATCAGTTTTTTTTTTTTTAGAAAATGACTTGTAATTACTTCAAGCTTTGTACTACATACTAACAAGTAGATATTTTTTTTTGAAATTCGATGAAAATTTTGAAAATAGAATACCTACATATTATTTGTGTTTCTATATTTCTTGGCAAATAAAATGAGCCCTGAATTCATGATCAGAAAAATTCTTAAAATTTAAATCGAAAATCGCAATAGCGAATTTTTATCAACATCCTTTCATCTCTTACTCCCAAGATTTTTCATATCACAATAGGAGTCAACTTGATAAACGTAAACGAATCGATAATTCATTTCGCATTCGTATTTTCTGGAAACGAAAAAGAACAATGGGATTTGAATGCTCTCGTCGACACGATGTTCGCGTGATAATAACATTATTTTTACGTCGCAGGAAAAAAAAGGAGAAAAAAAACATTGTGACGAGAAACCCTATTCGCCGAATAAAAGCGTGCGGAAAATAACGCGAGAAATCTCGAATAAAAAATGGGAGGAGAGAGCATGTGAAAATATTACGCCGAAGACGCGCGGTAATTCGGCTTTTAGCGGAATTAAATATTTCAATTTTTTATAACGTCATGGTCGCGTAATAAATACGGTAACGAGGTGTAAACGTACATGTAAATAATGGGTTGGTTGGTAGGTAGACCTATCTTTGTAAGTATGCCTGTACTAATATGATGCACCTTTTTTTTTCCTCCTCAATATTACTCTTGTAATAATTTTTCCAAGTTTAACCCTATCGTACTCGAATTCACGGTGGGTTCATTATAATTATTTGTAACGAACAAAAATGGAGAGAGAATGCCATCGTGTAACGAAAAAATTGAAATAAAAACTGGAGATTTTCATTGACTTGTTCTTGTAATCGATATACTTACATCAATTACGCGGTATTTACCATGAATTTTTTTGCTGAATAAGGCAATTATTATAAAATTATGAGCAACTTATAATTATTTTTGCAAAAAATAGAATTTCGATTACAAGTTCGAAATTTTTTCAATTCCATTTTATTCAAAATTGTGTCTAATCTTCAGATTTTTCCAACCGTAAACTTTTCTAAAAAAATGTTCAACTTGGATTTTTCAAACTATTTATTAATTTTATAATTTTCAAAACTTTTTTCCAATTAATCATTGAGTGGGAAGAGATTTTTAAAAATATGAATAATTTTTTTTTTCGAAATTTCAAGTTGGAATAAAACATGAAAAATTTTCTTTATAAAAATAAAGAAGTTGAAAGAAAAGCGAAGAAAACAAAGCAGAACATTCAATACCTATCAACATTTTTTCCTACTGTAACTTGAATATTTTCCAAATTTTGTAAACTTCGATTTCATCAAACTTCTAATTCTCATTTTTTTTTTTCGATAATTCCACAACATTCCTCAATTTTTTCATCTTTGGATTTTTTTTTAGTAACTCTGTTACAAAGTTTGCGTTCTTTTTGAAATTTCTTTCAACTTGTTAACTATTAAAAGTAGGTAAATATGTACATCAGAAAAGTGAAAAAATTCGATGATTCAACTAATTCAACGAATCTTTTTTTTCTCTGATAGTAAGTAAATTTTAAATTGACCATTGGTTTTAGAAGTACTCACACTCCATGATTAGCTTTAAGAAAAAACTATTTTGTTTTTTTTTTGTCCTCTTTGGGTAGGTTAAATATAAGTTTGAAATACTGATTATGAAAATACCCGCTTCCACATCAAATGATTTTTTTCCCCTTTCACAGACGACTCAGGCAGCCGACTTACCTCAATCTTCCTCGAATCGCCACGCATACAAGAATCTCAAGCAACCCAAATCTTCCATTCTCACACCGAACCGAGTTACCCGAACCTTCAAATAATCAGCATCTGCGACTACAACGAGCTAGACGTCACTCACCTAAACTCATTAACCAGCGGAGACCGCATAAAATACCTGCATATCTCTCGATGCCAAAAACTACGACCGCACCATGTCAAAAGATGGCAAAGCCGATTCGACCGCAACCATATCGTAGTCTACGTGAACTGACCGAGGCTCTTTCTAAGCTCGGAAAACACTGCTAATTTCAAACCACGCCATTGTTTGAAATTTCACTAGTCAAGGTATTTTACAATCTACGAGGGTAATTTTTTGGTCAATAGGAAGAAAAGAATTCAATCGCTATTGGGTTCAGGTTTCCTCTGCTGTTTTTCTTCATGTAAGTAGACTGAGATTTATATTGAGTAAGTAAGTATAAGTAACTACGCATTCCAAAAAATATGTATGTATTTATTCAACCTCATTGGTCAAATAAATATACCTCCTTGTTATCTTTCAAAACATAGTGTTTTCTCAAGACATGCCACATACATGAACATGAAAATTTTCGTTTCATTTTTATGCACTTGAGCAATTCACCAACGATAGAGTCTTAGAATTTTTAGTACCCGCAGAGTAGATACCGTTGTATGCTCCATGTGCCAGTAATTTTTGCGGTGATAAGTATTTTACAATGTATTATGTAAGCTATATCTATCCAGATTCTATTTTCAATAATGGTTAATTATTGTAAGTAATTTTTAATTTTTTTTTCCAAAACTGACATTTTTGTTGATCAAATTGAAAAATTTGATCCGTAACTCCAAAAAAATTTTCCTTCTATAGCCTCATACAATAATACACAACACGTGAATTCAGCAAATCCTCATCTCAAGTTTTGCTTTCAAAACGCAACCCACTCATCAAAAATTCTCCACTAATTCCGAAGTTCATCGAACCAATCCCGATGAAAAATACTCACTATTCCCTAAGCTCGACCCGACCAACGTTGCAACCTAAATAATAAATTACAAAAAATATCCGACTAGAGAAATTGATAGAACCGGGACGATGAAAATAACAAGCATCTAGGTATCTACGCTTTGCAATCGTTCAACCGGGCACCGACTATATCCATCCTGAGAAAACACGGCAACCCGAACCCTGGTAATAGCTATATCAATTCTTATCAGTTATTATTTTTACGTAACGGCTTTCTACGCTTTTAAAGACTTTCCTCTATAAACGTATAATGACATCACGTTCCGTTGGAACGCGAAATATACGCGCAGAAAAATAGCGTCGAACGTCGGACCTAACTCGACGGTTCGGATCGGTGTCCAACATCGAGGTGTGTGCGAAACAAGTAAAAATAAACGACCGAACGATACTTGGTTGGCGAAAAAATCGTATCGTGAAGGGGTAAATGGCCGGGGTGAGGGATTTGGCCAATGACAAAGCGTTAATGTACGTGAATGGGTCAGCCAAAGAAAATGCAACCGAGGAAAATGATTTTGTGAAATATGATGGGTAGCATTTCCAAACCGGCTGAATTACAAAAATTTACAGAAATTGGACAAAACCTATAATTAAGTCTAAAGGCATATTTACAGATACAGGGTGTCTAATAAGATTTGGTGAGCAAAAACACTGAATTATACTGACCTTTTGAAATGACTTTTCTGAGTCTCTCCCCCCCCCCAAAAAAAAAAAAATCAATATTTTGAACAAGGGCGAAAATTTTTGGTAAACATTTTTAAAAAATGAATGAATTTTCTGCCAATTTTTCATGTAGTTTCAAATCGATAACTTTACACTGATCTTTCAGTCAAAATTATTGATTTCTTTAACAAATTGAAAATTGATTGAAAATCAATGCCAATTTTTAAAATTAAAGGAAACAAAACACTGCTCGAGCGAAGCGAGGGCGAAAATTTTTCAAAAAATACACTTTCCAAAATTTTTTTAGTAGAAAAAATTCTGCCTCCTTGATAAGTGAAAAAAATGAGAGCTCGGTACAAAAATATTCTCCTCTGTATCTCTTTCTGCATGGGTCTGACTGAGTCCTGACTGAGCCCGAACACAGCGAGGGCGAAAATTTAAAAAAAATGGGCACTCCGAATATGAAATTCTATTATTAGGTCAAACAAAATTGTGCTTTTTTCGTGGTTTGAATTAACTTCTAAAAAAACGATATCTATCGACTCATTTTCTGATTTCCTTCCAAAAAAATCTAAATATTTTTGAAAATTCCAATTGAAAGTAGGTATTACCGCTTTCTTTAGAATAAGAAAGGACAATTTTTTTCACTTGAAAATAATAATCGTTTAGGTTGGAAAAGAAGAAGTTTCATACAACCATTTTGAAAATGAAATTGTGTAAATTTACAGAGCCCGAGAGCAGCGAGGGCGAAAAGTTTTGTAAAAAAGGCATTCAAAAGCTAAACTTTTTTCATTGAAATTTTTGAAAAAAATACTGACAATTTGAGTAAATTAGTCAAAAATACTGACTTATACTGACCATACTGACCTCTTTGCAAAAGTACTGACTTTTACACACTATATCTATTGACCGTTAGAAAACTCCAGTTTTACAACCCTAAAAATTCAGACTGGTAGGTAAGATGTTTATTTTTGTTCAAAGAAACGGCGAGATACTGGTGGCAAATTCGACACATTTTGGCTCGTACATCAAAATTTGAAATAGATACAGAAGAAAATTATGGAAAAAATGTTCCGCTTGAAGAAATTTCTAATCACTCTTTTTGCCATCAACTTTTATAAAATGTAGGGTGAAGAAGGAAATGAAATTTTTCTAGCTTTTGAACATTCAGATTTTCTAAAAGGAAAAAAGAAATTCAAAACTCATTATTTTGAGAATTTTCTATTCTCAAAAACTTCGAATCATCGCTTAAAATGATTCGTATTTTGCAAATAAGGCTTTCCCAACTCGGAGTAAAATTTTGAGCCGAAATGAAAATAAATCGATAGCACATCGTAAAAGATTCCCATAACTTGACCATAATTTCAAGTGCTAAAATTCTTTTCTAGAATATTGGCGAATTTGTGAAATTTCAGAATCACCTGATCGCCTCGCAATAAAAGAAAAATTTGATATAATCAACGAAAAAAAAAACCTGAAGTTTTAAAAAGTCATTTTTGATCTCCTGATTTGATTGGAATCAGTTTCGAGACGATTTGGAGTTTACAGAAAATTGTGAGATTTTCCAGCACTACTGATGAAACCCATAAAAATTGTGATATTGGCTGTACAAACTTTACCATTCATTATCATGATATTGGCGATCTATTTCATCAATTAGAGCACAATTTTCCATAATCTGTAACTTCAAATTCTGTTAATATTTATTTTCAAAAGAAAATTTTCCTGGAAAAAAATTCATTGAAGTAAGAAACGCTAAAAATCAGTTGAAACCCTCTTTTTTGATTAAGTAAATAGGTTGTTAAATGAGTAATTTGCGATTATAAGTTCTGAAGGTCATAATGGAACATTTTTAATGGCTTTTCTTCAACGTTGGAAAATTCTAAAATTTTCTGAGGCTCCGAAATGTCTCAAATCGCTTCCAATTGACTCTAAAGACCAAAATAGGGTGTGTATATGGATAGAATTTCAGCAGTTTTTGTTGATTAGATCAAATCTTCATTCATAGTAATTTTGAAATTTTAAACATTCGCCAAAATTTGAGAAATCAACTTGAATACTTATCTGGAATTTTGGATATCAGGTTCTTTTATGATGTCCTTTCGATTCATTTTTGTTTCAGCTCAAAATTTCACTCAGAGTTGGAAAACCTCCATTGCCATTAAAAAAATATATTTAGTAATTGTTCAAACAAAATTCTAGGTATAAAAATTGATCATTTTGAAGTCATTTTCCATGAACCAAAGAAGTAGGTACTAGGTAATTTTACCGACCACGAGGCACTAGCCATGCAAGGTCAAACTTCATTTTTTGATTCTCTACCCACTGTTGGGAACTAAAAATCAAAACCAGGTTCTCGCCATTTTCCATTGAAGTTGACATGAATATCATGTTTTCAATCAACATAATTTCTAGATTTTTTGCAAGTTTTTGGACCAAGTTCTGAAAGGTATTGAAATAAACTTTATCTAGCAATCGTCGAAAAGAAACTTGATAATTTTTATTCCCCTGTTCAACAGATTTTTATTGAGCTGATAAATTGCCTAAACAATCATCAACAACTACTTGGTACAATCAGGCATCTACATTTAAAAATACCAGAATGATGCAAAAAGTACCAAAAAAATGTTACTTCAACGCTCAATTTTTTATACAACAAACGGTCTAAAAGAGAAGAAATTCACGGTCACACTTCAACAAACGGCCAAATAAATTATTTTGCCCAAAAAATTACTACCGCAGACAAATAATAAAAAATTCAAGTCCACTTTATCAATCAATGTCATCCTTTAAAAAAATTCAAATGCTAAAATAATCATTGCTGACCACATTTTTAAAATTTTTACCAAAAAAATTTAATTTGAAAGCAACTTAGATATCCAAACACCGAAAAATTCACCACAAGGGTAATTATTCCACAATAAATAAACCGCTAATTTCGTTTGAAAAAAACAAAAACCCAAGCTGAACTTGACATTGTAATCTCATCGGTTCGAATTATCGGTCCCAAGCAGTCAACTTTGTTTAGTACTTTCGTGAACACAACCGTGACAATTTTCACACTATAAAAACTCATCTCGTTACTCGAAAATCAAAACCTACGTATTTCGTTCATTTACCGAATTTATTCGGGTAAAAGTGATTTTTCGCTTTCGACGCTTTCCAGATTCAACTCTCGGGAGAAATACATAAAAAATTCTACGTAAGTACATCCCACCTTTGATCTATTTACTCGGTACAGCTATTATACTTCTGATAATGAACAAACCCACATCTCATCTCCGGTAAAAAAAAATAACGCGTCAGTGAGTTGGTAAAAAAAAAAAAACTTTACGAACCACCGGTCTTGCGTGAGGCTAAAAAATTCTCCATTTTGGTTGTCCGCAATAAAATAAAAATATACATCGCGTACAACCCTTGGATAAAAGTCACGCTTCAGAACTCCACGACGTCGTCATATACGTAGATTATATGCCATCGGGCAGCAGGGCGTTTTTGGCTAAATGAATCGCAGTAGCTAAAATGAACCAAGTTTTCATCATTTATCACGTTTAAAAGCCTTTCTAACGAAAAAAAAAAAAAAAAATGATGAAGAAAAATACACGACATTGTGATTTCAACGTTAACGTTGTTTGCCCGATAAGAATTCCCGGAGTTTTCAAAATTTTCGTGCATCATGAAAAGATGGGAAACATTCAGTATAAGTAGGGGTATTTTGTAAAATCTCCAAAATCCCACGTATTCCGAAAGAATTGAGATTGATTTTTTTTATTGAAAAAAGACAACGGAATTTGCACGCTAGATCAATAATCAAGAGAACCAATAAAATCATCAATTCCCCTCCCCCCTCCAAACATTCATTTCCCTGAATTTCTCGCACAACAAAACATCATCTCAAAACTTCCCTGAACCAAAATCGCCGCAGCGAAAAAGAGGAATTTAAACTCCTTTACAATTTCTCCTCAACACGAAAGGAAAAAATTCAACCGAAAGACAATAAAACTCCAATAGATAATCACGAGTATAATTGTATTTCGCGATAAGGCATTTCATTAGTGTAAAAAAACCCCGAATTCGCGATAAAGCTGCGAATGTAATTCGAACGAGTTTAAAATCACCTTTCAGTTTCAAAGGAACCCTTTTATACCATCCAACGTTTATCCGGGGACGGTGAAATTTTAATAGAAAATTCGAACAGTTTGCAAAAAGAAGAATCCTTTTTCGTTGTTCTATTCACTTTTTTTTTCGTTCGGCAGGTATAAGGTAAAACGAGATTTGAAAAATTCATCGCCATCGGGAACGAACGTCGTTTAGTACGGCAGCCGATCAGGCAGCTTTTAAAATATCGCGAATAATTGCTTTATCGAAGTAAAGCGTAGGCTCTGTAAAGGTGTTTCGTTGTCTGCAGCTCGATAGATCCGAAGAAGCATTTAATGCGACCGAATCGGTCGCTCTCATTAAATAATACATGATATTTTCGCCCGAATTCTCAACCCCTCCTGTTCCCGGACTCAGACTCTTCATCGCGTGTCGTATACTTTTTTCCCTAGCTACTCGTTTCTCGTCGTGAAATTTTAATTAGATAACAGCGGCTTTTTAAAATACTGTTAAATATTTCATTCGGTCTTTTAATTACGATTCGAGCCTGGGCGAGCGAATTGGAAAAACCATTTCAGTCCGAGGATTACGATAAATTGAAAGTGTTTCGTGAGCTGGAAATAAGCGAGCAGTTTACCTGCGAGAACGAGTGTGCTGGGTCGTCGTCTCGCCATCATCATCGTACTTGCCAGACTTAATTTCATCCTTTATTTTTGCCCGCTTTGTCTTAGTACGTTGAGAAGCGAATTTGACGAAAATCCCGATGATGAGCAATGCCAGTCTAAATTCGCAAGGATTATTTGATAACGAAGTAGATAATGTTCGGCCGTCTTATTTGACGAAAAATATGCATTGTGATGCGGAGAATTTTCTTCCTTGAAAATGTTGAAATGATCAACAGCCAGCAGATTTTACTGCGGATTGATCACTTTTCAAATTGATAGATTATTTTAAAGCGTCCAGAATGGGAAGGGGATAAATTCGAGAATCAAAATATCGGAAAAATAAAGTATAAGCAATGGAAGTGATAAAAGCTTAGATACATGAAATTCAAGCTGCAATACCAGAATACCACTGGGGATTTTACTTCTTTCACGAATTTTTCGATGTCCAAATCTGTCACACATAATCATCACTACGTATTCGAACTTATTGATTTATCCAGGCAAGTCGCTATGTTGAAGCTGGGTGAGGGAGTTACCATCAAAAGTAGAGAGGGGAAGCAAAAAATTGAAAATTTCTAATGAAACCTCCCTGTTAAAAATTACAAAAAGTTTACCAAACATTGAGAATGAAAATTTGCGATTTTTTTGCACTAGAATTTTTTAGCCTCTATTCCAACAGCTTACATCTCTCGATTTGGAATTGAAAGACTTTCTCTCGGAATAGTCTCTAAGTAGGTAATCTTCAATTTCTTTTTCTATTCGAGTTGATTGAAAACACAAAAACTCGAAAATTAAATATTTTTTGAGAATATATTCGTAGAAAAAACCACAGCACAAAATATCACCACCTTACGGTTCTTTGTAAATATTCGTAAATATCACGTATTCTCCGTGTAAGCAGACCTTGAATAATTCCTCTATAAAATATTTCTTTCCGCGTCAGTTTTGAAACAATAACTAAAAGGCATTGTAAGAGTCAAGAATATCTGAATTTTTAAGCTTTTTCTGTATTATTTTTGTGAAATTTGATCAAAAATTTTCTGCAGAGCGCAAGGGCAGAGTTCCCATAACTTTTTGCATACTCCGTTGCCTGCCAATTCACATTAGCCTTATAAAGCTTCATAAAATATCATTTTACTTGAAATGGGAAGGATAAAATTGGCTCAAACTTGGAAATTTACATTTTCCGAGATCGTCTTTGAAATCGTAGGCATGATTTTCTCGTTATACATTGCATATTTTACATCAAAAATTAAATTTAAAAAATCTCAAGAAAAATTGAATAATTTTCAAAATCATTTCTTGTTAGTGAAATATTCGATGTAACGAGAAAACCATGAGTACGACTTAGGAGACCCTCTCAAAAAATAAGGCTAAAATTTTTTTCAACTTTGAACACATGAAAATCATTGCAACGTAGAAACAAAACGAGTTTAGATTTCTACATACATTTAATCGCAATTGCTCTCTATCTTCGTAAACCTCATCAAAAAAAAAATCAGTTTAGATAGTCGATTTTAGTAAAATTCAGTAAACCAATTTTAAAACAATTATTAGAATATTTCCCAATTGAGAATATTTTTGGAAGCTGTGCCTTTCAAAATATTTTTTTAAGTGTCTATTGAAAAAAGAACGTTCCCAGAGCAAGAATTATTTTTCAATTTAAACATTTGAAATTAGGTAACGGTACTTTCTCTTTGAATTCGTGTCTTGACGTCATTTATGAACCAATTTTGGTGGTTTTTCTTTTTTTTTTTTAAAATTAAACGTTGAACTCTCCTCTACAAAGTAGCGAGGTTGAATTTTGAAAGAATCAATTTCAAGTATTTTGTATCCGGGCTGAAAAGACCCAGAAAAATTACGCTTTTTGAGGGAGGGAGGGGAGGAGTGAGTGTCAACCAATTACGTATGATCAAATAAAATCCAAGTTATGCATTTTTTTTTACTCTGCCCGTATTTTCAACATAACAAAGATGGTCTTCAAAGATTCGCATCATCAAACCGTTGAAAATCTAAATTTGATGAACTATCAACTGTGGATCGTTCCGTAATTACTGTCAAAATTTTTGATCCGTAATGGTAATAGAAAAAAATTTGAAAAGTTGCCACTTGAATGACTTGAATTCGAACTTACTTCCACATCTACCAGACTTTTCATCCTTTAAGGAGAAAAAAATGCAAAAAAATTTAAAAAGCAATCGTGAATCAAAAACGTTTCTAACAATTACTTAGATATGGATCAAACCAATTATGGACCATCTTTACTTTGAAATTACACTGTAAGAATCCAAGAATGTTTATCACGTAGTACAAAATACGTACATGACAAAAATCTCGGAACAAACGACTTTGATGAAGAAATCAAACTTTTTTGGTACAAATTTGCGTTTTTTTCATTGCTTAGCAATTGTGAAACGAGTGGGTCAGGTGAAAAATTGGTCTATGGTACTTATCTAAACTTGAAAAAATCAGTAACGGCATCAAAAACTAGGCATTGGTAACATGGTTTGCATTTTTCAGCAACTATTATCCAAAATAACACAGAATTTTCACAAAAATTGTGACTCATTTTATTCAAATGAATTTATACGAGGTTTGGTGACACGAAAAATGCTTTGATCATATATTTTCTGAAAGCTGAGACTTCAGGGAAAATATTATGTTAGCTTCCGAAAAATTCTAATTGAACAATTTTCCAACAATTGCTTCAAAATTAGTTATGAATTTCATGAAAACCGACTACCCAAAGATCCAAACTGGTCTTTTTTCGGGATGAGATTTACGAAGATAGAAAGCAATTTTATGATCAGATGTAAATATCTACAAACACTTGTAAACAAAAAAAATCATCTTTCAATTGGTAAAATGGTAAGAGTTTTATTTCTGTATCTCAAATTATTATCGAAGTAGGGTAGGAAGGTATATTTACTAAAAATTAGCAAAGTTATCAGGTAATAAGGCACTTAAAATTCTACAGAATTTTCATTTTTACGAAACTGCAATTCAATATTCTATTTGATAATCAAAAAGGTACGTAATTACAACGACGTGAAAACTGGACGAAAATCAGATGAATCAGCCGCAGTAGTACACAGGGAAAAGCCATCATACGTTTATCGAACACCGGCCACCACCTTAAAAGTTTTTAAATTTCACGTTACCATAGGGTTTAATTATCATCGATCACTTCTTTCTTCCTGTACCTATATTACCTATTCGTGGAGAAAAAAAAAACGATAAGAGTAAATAGGACGATGGATTAGCGAATGCGGTGCTGCGCGTTTCTTCCTTTTCTTCCTCCCAGCCCCGCATCTCCTTACAGCTACTTTTATCATGCTGCACGCCATACGACTTCTACTCTATCCACGGCTTCCAATTTACAACACATTGAAGCGAAGGTACACTATAAGAAACGTAGGATTGTATATGGCTGGCTTGTATTCGCGCTTCGCACACACTAGAGCTCGATTCGAATTTACGAGTATAAAATTTGCTTCTCTTTTCGTCGTACGAATACAAACACACAATGTGCTCGGTACGTAGGTAAAATTCAAGCTATACGTCGAAGGTACAGCGAATAGTAATTTCTCTCCAGAAAATTAACTTTCAATGAAAAATGTAATTTCCGCGTACGCCTTTATTCGTCGACAACGTAACCGTTTCGATAAATAGAAGGTTAAAGTATACACGTATATCGAAGCGAACGGCAACGGTGCATAGAGAAAATCATCAAAATACCTGGCTTCACACGGTCGACGAACGCGGACGCGTATTTACGGCGAATTGATTATGCAATATTATTAACATCCTCGTTCCACGCAACATGTACCTAACTGGTAACTTTATCGTGGCAGAAATTGAGCTTACAACGATACGATTAATAAGTAGGTACGTAGTATGGACTTTAAACGAAACGAATTAGCATATTAACGTGGTAAAGTAGAACACTTTGACTTCGTACAACGCTTAGGTACCTGTCCGTTGTATAATTAAAGTCATCGTCAAAGCGCCTACTCGATATTGTGAACCTCGACTGGGATGTTTTTGTGAAATTTCTTCGAGGTATGATTCCTTTATGAAGGGAGATAAAAGTGATATGCAGGGGTAAAGATGTGCTAATGAAATTGGAAATACATAGTAAGAGTATTATCAAGAGAAAAAATATCAGAGGAGGATTGAAACCGCGAACCTCGATAGAAAATTAATTCCAAATGATGATAACAAGGTATTATTTTGTTCCATCAAGTCCATTTATGTACTAGTAAGTTCATTTTTTTCATTCGATATTTCTCCAAAAAATTGTTTCTGTAAAAGTAACGCGATCAATCACTTTTTCAATATTAGTACAATTTAAAAAAAAAAAAAATTATCAAAGTTATTCTACGAGATAAAATCAATTCTTCAACATACAAAACTTTCGCCTTCCTAAAGCGAATATCAACCTAATTATTTTTGAACTTTGAAAACACCGCAAAAAAATGTGGATCAGAATCGAGAACAGTATCAGAACCAGTTTAATTTGTTCACGGATTTGAAAAAAAGGTCGCGATTCTTGAAATACATAGGTAAATCGCAATTCAAAACTTCTTCAAAATCAACGGAAAGTATCTAAAAGAAATTCAACAAATTAACAGACTCCACGGATATGCTTTTGAAGTAAGTATTCAATTACCTTTCACCTCCTCACAATACGAGAACTCAAAAAAGCAAATAAAAAATTCTAACCCGACCTTCATTGACTCCATTGCACTTCCATATCTAAATTACGAAAAAAAAAAGGTGTTCGACTCCTTCGATTACAAATTTGAGAAAAGAAAGTGTTCAAAAATCAGGGAATTCCGCTCATTTATTTCAGAATAATATTACAGGAACTCAATTTCTCTCTTTATTTGAAAAGATTTCTGGATATGGTATCTGAATTGTGCGGAAAACAAATTTTCTCTTTGAGCCAAAAAATATTCGAATACGTTACAATCCCTTGAAACGATAGATCAAAATTTTTGTTCATTGATGGAATTTTTTAAAAACTTCAGAATAATACGACACAGAGGCCTGCACGAAAATATGTATCCAACTTGAATGGGCTCGACTGATGGGCTAATCACGTAAAAAATGGTGAAAAAATTCCAACGTGAGGGGATTTCGTTATACACATTTTAATAACTTATGAACCCGAAGTAGATTTTCTGGGGAAAGGATGGGTCTTACAAAAAATTGAATAGGACATCATGTAAAGCGTGAAATTTCTTTTCTGCAGAATTCAATTCGTTTTTTTTCTAGACGGATAGATTAGTTTTCTAGATATTTCAGTTGAAATTTTAAGGTTAAACTTTTACCTTTTGATGAAAATAGGTACCTCGAAAGCAAAGCAGCATGCGAAAACTTATCAGCCACTGAAAATTCAATTATTACAAATATAAAATGTTGGAAAAAAATCAAATCAAGCTTCCAAAAAAATGATAATTATGAATAAAATATGAATATTAGAACGTGGAATTTCCTTTCTATGAAATCCAATTAGGTAGGTAATTTTTTCAGGAAGGCTTAGGTGGTGAGGTATTTTCAATAAAAAATTCAACCTTGAATCTTCAATAAGACAGAAAGAAAATCTCACGTTCTAAAATTTATGCTCTGTCAATATTTTTTTCATGTGATCCTTTCTCCAACCGAAAAATCGACTTTATGTGCCAAAGTCGAAAGTGATAAAAAGTGTACAACAAATTTTCAAAAAAAATTCAAATCGCGAAACATCCTGAAATTATGGAGAAAAACTAAAATAATTTTCAAACTCGACACCAAAAAGAGGATCAATAATTACCTATAAATGTTAACTACGCAGAAAAAAATTGAAAATAGCAAATTTGTGATCTCATGTGGCCAAGGGCATTAGCTTTATCGAGACACTTCTACATGAATCTATGACATCGAGAAAAATTGTGAAGTAGAGGAAGCGTGAAAATGAAGTAAATTTTTAAAATTTGTGGTGAATCCTTAAACAGGACTATACTTGGACGTTATGAAATTGTCAAACTTTGATATTATTGCTACATAGCTAGGTCTGGCGAGTCAGCGATTTCTAAATCGTTACTTAACTAACCTCAGTCAGTGATAAGCGAGAGTTGAAGCAACTAAATATGTACCTACGAAATATTAAAAAAAAAAAAAAAAAGGAATAAAAGTTGGAAGGAAATTTAAAAATAATTTCTGGTTCCATAACATTTTTCCATTTTGCCATTGAAAAAAGATATACGAGTAATAATAGAAGATTTAGTAACGTTTTTTCATTTTCAAACTATAACTCATCCACATTTCTTTTTACAAAAAGTTCATGACTCCTGTGATTTTACTTTTTTTAAAAAATGTTGACCCGAAAACTGAGAATTCGGTATTTGATTGTTCTTCCTACCCTCTTCCCTTCATCCTTTCAATGTGAAATTGTGGTTTACTTTAATTTTAATAGTGAATTTCAGGAATTTAATAAAGATGAGCGGTACTAAAGGCATTTACTCGTATAATATTTCACTATCAATTTTTTTTTTCCATTCAGAAGCTAATTATCCTGGCGCAACACTAAAAATGCCATTGAAAATTTCAGATGCAGTCGAATTTTTGAAAACTGAATCGCTCCTAAATCCAAAAGAATGAAATAAATGATGCAAATTGAGGGATACCACTGAAATCACGTTCATTAATAATCAACTTGAATATTTCTACACAATTGTACAATAAACGATGAAAAACAAACTACTCGACCACGTATCTTCATCTTTGACCAACTTTGGATTCAACATCCTTCACGATGACGCTGCCAAATTCAAAATATGGAAATCAATCACCACATACGTATCGCTAATTTTGGTGGACATATCACTCATCATGGTTTCCATAACAAATCGCAACGATTTCAACACATTTGTAACCCCTGCGCCTTACATAGCTGCAGCTAGCGTTTTATTAAGCGGTTTACACGTCACTTATCAGCACAGAAGCACAATCGGGGACTTGTTACATTTACTTGACACCAATCTATACACCTATCCCGACGAGCACTTGATACAAATCGATTACGAATGGTATTTACAGGACGATAACATCGCCACCTTCATACATTACGTGTTTTACTGCCAAATTTTCTTCTTTGCAATGATCGGTTTGCCAGCTTTGGGAGAACTAGTGTATTACCAGCATATTCGTACTTTCATTTATCCAACATGGACTCCTTGGAAATTGGAAAACGTTGAGGTGCAATTCTGCACGTATATGCTCGAAGTTAGTCAAGCATTTTGTGGCCTGTGTTTCAACCAAATCGCCATCACTTTGGAATTAATAGTAATTACCCAATTGGTCAAACAATATCTTAGACTGGAGGTCGCGATTCGATCTCTGGAATCTCGAACGTTATGGTTTTTATCGCAAGAAAAGCTCGACAAAAAAGAATTCGAACGAGTGATGTCTGTAAATACCAAACGATGCATTCGACATTATCAAATGATACAAAAGTAAGCAAAGGATTAATTTTTTTCTTTGCAAAATTAACAACATTTCTATAAAAAATTACGCATGATTGGCTAGATCCTATCACTTGTTTAAAATCTGGTTCGAGGCATTTTTCTCACTAGAACTGGCCATATGCTTGGGTACATTTGCACTGGCTTTATACGTGACAATGAACGTAAGTATCTAAATCATTCTTTTTATTTCACCCATAGCCATAATTTTCAAGTTGATAATATTATTGCAGGCTACAAATCTTCCGCAAATTTGGAATTTTTTCACCGCTTTGTTGTTTATATGGAGCAGCTTCTTGACCAGATGCTTAGTCAGCGAGATTTTTGTCCATTTTGTAAGAGCTATTGATCATTTTCAAATATGTATTCCATTTTTCACTGCTTTACAAAAGAGATATTTCCAACTCCAAGTAATATTTTGGGCTACAGTAAAAAAAATTGAAAGGACTCCATAAAAGAACCTCATTCCAAAATGATCTTGTAGCCCTGCAAAATCTAAAAATAGGAATACGCCTTATTTTCGACCTGCCCAATCGATAAGAAGCATTTTCGAGATGTTTCAGAGTCATCAAAAAATTTTGGAATTTCCTGGTGCTGGAGAAATGTCCTTACGACCTGCCGAATCGATTAGAAGCATTTTCGAGATGTTTCAGAGTCATCAAAAAATTTTGGAATTTCCTGGTGCTAGAGAAATATCCTTAAAAATGGTATATAAATGAACTGTGACACTCATAATCGCGGATTAACAATATTGGTGACATGGTGACCAATTTGATCGATTAAAGCGGAATTTTACAAAATTCGGAACACTTCAGTCTAAGTCAACATTTTACTCGAGAAATTTTTCAAATTCAAAATTTCCAGCCTAAAACTAAGGATTTGAACCCAAAATTACGAATTTCAGAAAATTGAGCTCTAATTGATCAAACAGGTCACCAATATTGATAATAATCAACGTGTATAAGACCCGAAGTTCATATATGGACCTTCCTATGGGTATTCCTTCAGCGCTAGAAACTTTCAAAATTTTGTGGTGGTTCCAAAAGGTCTTGAAACCGCTTCTAATCGATTCAGCAGGTCGAAAATAAGATAATATGTATACCATTTCTTTTTTTTTTTCGTTCATTAGGTCAAATCATTCTGATGGTAATTTTGAAAACTCAAAAATTCGTCAAAATTCAAAAAATGTACTTCAGTGCCTCATACTTTGGATTTGAAATTTTTTCATGGTGTATTCAATTTCAATTTTTTTTTGTTTGGACTCAAAATTTTACTTCGAGTTGGAATACCTCTCTTGCTAGAGCCAAAAGTTGAAATATTTCTACGGATTTGTTCCTACACAGAATGATCGATTAAGTCGAACCATTTTTTCGGAAGTCGATTGGCTACGAATGAACAAGGTGAATAGACGTCTGCTACTCATGTTCCACCAAAAAATGTCCGGCAGATTTCCCGGTTTATACGGATTATCGGTATTCGAAGCGAATCGTACAACTTTATCGAAAATTATTCGAAGCACTTATTCTATATTCAACGTGTTGAAATTTTCGAGAACCTGAAATGTGCACATATTTTTAAAATAAAATATTTGTTTTGAAAATGTATGTGTATTCTTATTCATTCCAAATTCTCGCCCTGATCTCAAATGACAAAGTATCAATTGTCGCTTTCTCTTTAAATAATCACAGAAATTCAGTGTGAAAAAAAAGCCTTTACACCATACGACGTTGTTCTGATTTCAGATTTCACCAACACTATGGAAAAACCGTCATAAACACAAAATCTTCCTCAATTTTCAAGCAAAGCAAACACACTCATGAAAAATCGACTTCTCCATTACGTTTCCTCATCTCAAGCAAAAATTGGAATCAATTATCTCAACAACACCATCAATTCCAATATATGGAAAGCGATAACCATTTACGTAATGTTGATTTTAGTAGACATGTCGCTTTTCATGGTATCCATAACAAATTACGACGATTTCAACGCTTTCGTAACACCAATTCCTTACATAGCCGCAGCCAGCATATTAATTTGCGGTCTCCAAGTCACATATCAGCACAGGAAAATGATTGGCAAGTTTTTAAATTCGTTAGATACCAATCTTTACACATACCCGGACGAGCACCTCATACAGATCGATTACGAATGGTACCTGAAGGATGATAACATCTTCCTCTTCATCAATTTTCTATTTTACTATCAAATTTTCTTCTTTATCATGATCAGTTCGCCAGCAGTGGGGGAATTGATATATTATCAACGAATTCGAACCTTTATCTATCCTACTTGGACTCCTTGGAAACTGGACAGCTGGAGAATGGAGCTATTTACGTATATGATTGAATTATGCCAATGTGTTTGTGCCGTTCGCCTCAACCAAATTATAATCACTTTTGAATTAATACTAGTTGTCGAGTTGGTTAAACAGTATCGCAGATTGGATGTCGCGATTCGATCACTTGAAGCTCGGACATTGTTGATTTTATCGGAACAAAAACTCGATCAAAAAGAATATGATCGAGTGAAGCGTGAAAATATTGAACACTGCATTCGACATCACCAAGAGATACATAAGTGAGTCAGATAATTTCTTTTCATTTTTTTTCCAAATTTTCGCACCATTGAACTACTCTTTTTTTTAGATCTTATCACTTGTTCAAAATCTGGTTCGAAGCATTTTTTTCATACGAATTGGCAATTTGTCTGGCTGCTTTTGCATTCGCTTTATACGTGACAATGAATGTAAGTTTGAAAGTGGTCTGAGGATATATTCAACTTGACTTTATTAAAAATTTTGTTCGTTTCAGGGTACAAATTTACCACAAATATGGAATTTTTTCACCGTTCTTTTATTCATTTGGTGCGGGTTTTTAATCAGATGCTTGGTCAGCGAAATTTTCGTTTATTTTGTAAGAAATAATGCTCCACCATTCTTGCTCAATTCGACGATTGAAATTTAAAATTTTTTAACGTTATTTTTTCCGAACAGAATGATCGTTTAGCTCATGCTATTTTTTCGGAAGTTGATTGGTTGCGAATGAACAAGACGAATAAACGTCTGATTCTCATGTTCCATCAGAAAATTTCGAGCAGATTTCCAGGATTATATGGTTTATCGATATTCGAGGCAAATCGCACAACTTTATCGAAAATAATTCGAAGCACTTATTCCATATTTAACGTATTAAATTTCTCGAAAACTTGAACAGATATTTTTGTACTTGAATAAAATGTTTGAAATTTCGTTGAATAAATTTTTTTTCAAGATTTTAATGGTACATATGAAGGAAAACCTTATGAATCAGAGATCAGAGGAGGCCATCGCTAACATGCTGTTCAAGAATATAAAAATATTCAACTTTTCTCAACATTTTTTTTTTGGGGGGGGGAGGGTGGTGGTAGTGGGCGAAGGGGTTGTTCATATAATTTTGGAAGAGGACAAAAACGCTATTTTGTCAAATATTAAGAAAATAAAAAAAAAAAAAAAAGAGTCAAAATGGATAGATCTCTAGGGGTAAAAGTATTACTCTGAAAAAAATTAGACCAGCTCTTGATTCATTTTCTGTTTTCAAGAGTTCCTGAATCATCATAAAATAACGTCAATTTACATAGATACTCTCGTTTGATGACTTAATTTCAAAAAACATCGAGAACCTCTAAATTAAAAGTGGGTCAAGGATGGTCTAATAGGATTCCAGAGTGAAAATATTAACCAGACTGTCTAATCACTAGTCAATTTCATTTTATGTTCAATTATATCTCATAAAATCACGCTTTTGGCTACGTACCAAAATCATGACCTCCTCCCTCGCCCCAAAAGATTTTTATTGCATAATTTTTTCAACATGTCAGAATTCATTTTTCAATCCCCACATCCAGTTTTCCAAAAATTAGCCAAGCCGGCTCAGAAAACATGTAGATTTTTAAAAATCATTTCAAATTTTCATAATAATTATTTTCATTGTTTCAAAACCGACAAGAAAAATAACTTCAATTACAGTTTCCATACTTTATTCTCATTTCAGCTTATTTCAAGAAGTGAAAACCCGCCACCTCATTCATATGAAAAACCTGTTCACAATTTACACAAAATGTCAACCATGAAAAACCGACCACTCCACTTTGTCGTCTCATCCTTCAGCAATATCGGAATCAATGTTCTAGACGATTCGATCACCATAAAAATATGGAGATTCGTGTTCTTATTCGTTATGCTGTTTCTATCCAACATCTCTCTCATCATTCTCTCCATCATAAACCTAAACGATTTCAACAAATTCGTATTACCAGCTCCCTACACAGCCGCAGCCAGCATCTTAGTAGGCGGCCTACTGATCACCTACCTTAATAGAAAAATAATCGGCAAAATGTTACATCTCCTCGACACCAACTTATACATTTACCCAGATGAAGACCTCATCGAAACTGAAGAAAAATGGTATTTGAAGGAAACCACCGTATTCAAATTTATAAACGTATCATTGTACAGTCAAATCACTACTTTGGTCATGCTGAGCTTACCAGCAGTTGGACAGCTGATATATTATCGTCAAATCAAGATGTTTTTGTATCCTTTTTGGAGTCCTTGGACAATAGACAATCTCCAAAAAGAGCTATTCGCTTGTGTATTTCAAATTATTCAATGTTCATGTGGTGTTGGTTACACTCATGTTGTGACAATTTTCATAATAGTCGTGATTGTGGAATTTGTCAAACAATACGAGAGATTGTATGCAGCTATTTCGACAATGACAAGTCGAACTGTGAATCCAGAAGAAAAAAGGTATGAAAATGAAGAAAAAATGCGTCAAAATATAATTCACTGCGTTCGTCATCATCAGATTATACACAAGTATGAATTAATTCTCACTCTATCCATAATAAATCAGTAAAAATTTTCAAAAAAAAAACAGCAGGATTGCAGCACATTAAAGAATCAGGAAAAAATTCACTGCAAACAAACAGTGAAAAAAATTGTCGAAAAATCAATGAAACTTTCACTGAAATGTCAGTAAAATATCTACAATTCCAATGAAATCCTCTGAAAAATCAAGCAAAAATCTGCTGAAAAGCTGCACTCTTGAATTTTTTCAGCGATTTTGCACAGATGAAAAAAGAGAAATTCATTCAAGAATTTCATTAATTATGCGAAGACATTCTATTTTATTATTTTTTTCAGATGTTTTCAATATTTCAAAATTTGGTTCACCGCATATTTTTCATTCGAATTGGCCGTATGTCTGATAACTTTTGCATTTGCTTTGTACGTTTTGGTGCACGTAAGTTTTTTTTTCATATCCACCCCCCCCCCCCCGCCCCCGCCCTCAATCATTAGTTTAGGAAAAATCAATAATTTTTACATTTCAATTTCTTCATAGGGTTCGAATTTTGGAGAATTGTTGAACTGTTTCGCCGCATTTTCCTTCATATGGTTTAGTTTTTTAACCAAATGCTTGATTAGCGAATTATTCACCTATTTGGTAAAATCACAGATTACATAACCGATCGATACTACGATTCCTTCAATAATCCAATTAATTTCCCAATCAGAACGAACAGTTGGCTGAGAAAATTTATTTGCAAATAGAATATCTCAAATCAACTCATACCAACAGACGTTTATACCTCATGTTTCACCTGCTCGCCATCAAACCTCAGCAATTAAATGGTTTGTCAGTATTCGAGGCGAATCGAACCACGTTAACGAGAATCATTCGATTCATATACTCAATTTTCAACGTTTTAAATTTTTCCAGAAAATGATGCACTAATTTAATATGGCTCCAAATAGTCATTAAGTTTTTTTAATGCCAGGTTTGAGTAGGTACTAGAAATACTATTCATTCATAAAGCACAAAGAATTAATCATATTTTACTCCCGATAAAATTAATAATCAACAAGACACTCGCATGGGAAAAAAATACATGTAAGTATTTCCTTCTTTCATCGATAAATACAATGTAAGAAAATGTTCAGTCTGTAATCATTTTCAAGAAGAATTACTTTAAAAGGATTTCAAATGAACCGCAGTAATCTGACAACTTCAAACATTATAAATTTCGCAACGACTTAGTGAACATTACGTAAAATAAACATGTCAAAATTAATGAGAGGTTGGTTCGAAAATACACGTAGTCGTAAAACGATAGAAAAACGTAAAATAAAGCTTCTGATTTGACTACAACGAGAAATTTATTCCAAATTATAATACTTTAGAAATGAAATAAGTCTGGTAATTTTACGAGTAGGTAGAAGGCAATTATTTAAAATTGTTGACGACAATCGTACAACCGTTAAAAAATTTAATAATTATAATGCAGATGAAAATAATACAGCTAATTAGGCACTTCTAATAATTCAGCCACAATCGTATGAAAGAAATTTATAAGAAATGTGGATTTGAGTCTATATAAAATTCATGAAGCATCATTCCCTGATTTTCGTTCCTATTGACTTTGTTATGCTGAAAAAATGAAAATACCACAGGCATGCGACACGAGCCCAACAAGGGAACCGCAGAAAAATTTAACGAGTAGTTGAGTGCTGATTGTGTTAGTGGTTTGACGTATTTTTTTCATACAGACAGGTGAGTTTCAGTTTACCATATTACATTATGATAAAATCAAAAATATTAAAAGAAGAGGTTCGGGAGTTCTTGATCCCTTTTCTAAAAATGAGAAAGGAAGTTTTTTCATTTCCAGTAAGAACCATGTATTCGGATGCGTAACTGTCTGCGCATAATATAACCAAATCGTTATTTTTACAGTTTTTTTTTTACTTATTTAAGATATGCTCAATTTCGAAATAAAATTACGTCCACATTATACGAAAATGGGATAAATTGAAATTTTTGTAGTGACTCATTTTACTGAATAAGTAGCTTACAGGATACCCAAGTTTTAAATTTTGGTTGCTTTCCAAACAATGGTTTGCACATTAAAAAACATGCTCTCTTAATTTGAATCAGTCAAAAATGACTGATTAAAATCGACAAAATCAAGTCACCGTAGGAATTAGTAAAAAAAAAGTAAGATTCAGTCAGTGAAATTTCACTACTAAATCAGTAAAAATAAAATTTCACTGATTCAATCGTTAATTAATTACTGATTCAATCAGTGAAATTTTTTTCACTGTTTCAATAATGAAAATCCACTGATTTGAATCGGTAAATTTTTACTGATTTCAATCAGTCGACTAATTTTTACTGATTTAACAATCAAAATCCACTATTTGAATCGGCAATTTTTCACTGATCGGCAGTAAAATGACGCTGATTAACTGGGGAATCAGTGGAATTTGACTGATTATCAGTGACTTGATTTTCACTATTTCATCAGTCAATTCAGGCATTTTTGACTGATTCAAATTAAGAGATTGCACTGAAAATGCTGAACGTACTTAAACACCCCTTTTCAATCGTACTCTTAAATTAGAATAATTCAACACCATCTTATTTCTTCAGCATCCTTCATTAAAATTGAACTTTACACCAAGAATTAGTCATGAAAAACAACCTAATCCAATACGTATCCACATCCTTGACCAACGTCGGCTTACCCCTCTTCCATAACAGTGATATTGTCAACATCTGGAGACTGATCACAATCTACATCCTTATACTCACCGTTGACATATCAACTGCAATGATTTCCATATTAAATTACAACGATTTCGACGTATTCGCGAAGCCAGTTCCTTTCATAGCCGCAGCAACCATCTCGTTAGGTTCGATGTACGCAATGTACAAGCACAGAAAATCTACCAGCGAAATGCTACAGCAGCTAGGTGACAATTTGTACACGTACCCTGATGAACACCTCCACCGAGATATTAAATACGAATGGTTTCTTCGAGAAGAAAACATCTTGATACTAGCACGAGCTTCAAAAATTGGCAACGGACTGTTTTTAGTCATCATCTGCATACCAATAATTGGTGAACTTCTGTATTATCATCGAATCAAAACACTCATATATCCTGGTTGGACTCCTTGGAAAATTCAATCGTTGTCCACAGAACTGCTCACTTTTTCAATACAATTCAGCCAATGTACCGCAGGCGTCTGTTTCAATCACGTTATGACAATTTTTGTATTTATCGTGGTGGTCGAATTCGTTAAACAATACAAGAGGTTGACAGCTGCTGTATTATCAATCGAGACTCGATCGATAGTGAGCATTTCACAAAACTCGAAAGCCAAAAAGGGCAAATCCTACGATCAGATGATCAGTGAAAATATAAAACATTGCGTTCAGCATCATCAAATGATATGCAAGTAAGCAGATGTGCTAGAAATTTTCATTTATTGTCAAGATTTTTTTCGAACGTACCTATTAAGTAATTTATCAAGTTGATAACCCGAGAAAAAATATTCTATTGATAGAAAAAAATTACTTCTTGATCTCAGAATATTACGACTTTTTGATTGAAAAAATTTAAACATCTCGAGATTTTGATAGTGAATCATCTTCAAAACAACGCTAAACTAAAATTTCTTTCTTCACATTTTACTTATGCCATTTTTCAGATGCTTCTTCAACTTCAGAATTTGGTTTTCAGCATTTTTTTCGATAGAACTGATCATCTGCCTAATGACTTTTGCGTTTGCTTTGTACGTCATGATGAATGTAAGACGAAAATTATTGAGGAAACATTTTCCAACGAACAAGGCTAGCCATTTATCTCAAAAACGAATACCTAATACCTAATTAATATTTCTTGCAGGCTTCGAATATATCAGAAATTTTGAACAGCTTAGTCATACTTTCCTTCATATGGATGAATCTACTAATTAGATGCATTATAAGCGAAATATTCACGTCTTTGGTACGATGCCTGTTTGTAATTTTTACTTTTACAAATCAATTTTTAATTTTTGAAGAATATACTTCCAAATGGCTCACTCATCTGTTGTCATTTTTACCCATAGAACGATCGCTTGGCTCGAACGTTATTCTCATAAATAAATTGGTATGAAGCAAGCGAACCCAACCGAAGATTGCTCCTGATTTTCCATCAAATATCCAGCAGATCATTACGTCTTTATGGATTATGTATCTTTGAGGCGACTCGGAACACTTTCGGCAAATTGATACGAATTACGTACTCCATTTTTAACGTAGGTACTACTGAATTTTCAATAAAAAAATCAACACAAGGTGTTTGTCAAAGTCTGTAGAAATAAAAATTTTCTGTCGTTTAATGAGAGGTACATTCAAGTACAATTTTTGCATGTAATGTACTTGCATTGGAATGTTAAATTTCATATAAATTGCTCTGAATTTCGTAGTGTTGAATAAATTATTAGTTGAAATCGCGTGTTAATTAGAATAAACATTTGTTAATACAGTAGTTGTCTCGCACGTAAACTAAATTATTTTTCGGGATCAAGAAGTATAGCGCAGTAGTGATCAAAATGTGACCTAATCACCACTTTTTATATAATTTTATATTTTTTCAACTGCTTCCGCACTCTTCATATTTTCTGGGTAATAAATGGTAATTTTTTTTTCTCGGAGCTATAAAACTTTTAAAAATTTCAAAAATCAATGATTTAACAGGAAGGAGAATATTCGAGAAATGTAAGTACATATTTTCTTTTCATCAAAGGATTTTACTGATGCTTGAATCAGGTTATCCGCTGAATTTGGAATATAAAAAAAAGAATGATTTTCCTAATTTTCCATTTCATGCTTTACATTTGCCTCAAAAGAGTATCTATCATCTTCCTTCCAAAAAAATCAGTTATTTTTTTCTTCGTCGCAGATTTCAAAAGGATTAAAAAATGAAAATTCTTGCTATTTTCCCCGTCATTTTCAAATCAATTTTCTTGCTCCATCAGGGTGTCGTAACAAATTCCGAAAATCCATGGGAAGGACCTTGGAAGGACCTTCAGCACGACCTTTTTAAAATGAAAATTACACCACCACCACCCCCCTCAAAAATAATCAAACCCATTTTAGGATGACAAATTTTTTCTGTTTCAAAATATTTACTTTTTTAAGATGGAAGAGAAGAGTTTTTACCATAATTTCGAAGAAAAAAAAAAATCACAGAGCTTGAGCGAGAATTTTTGAAAAAAAGTATATCCAGAATCTAAATTTTTTTCATTAGGTAAAATTTGTGCTTTTTTCCGTGTTTTGTTTAGACTTTTTTAAAAAAACAATCTGATTTCCCTTCAAAAAAATCACAACATTTTTGAAAATCGCAATCAAGATCGTTAAACGAGTCTTTTTCTTTCGATAAATGAAAAAGATAATTTTTTCACTTGAAAATATCAATTACCTAGACTGGGAAAGGAAGAAGTTTCATATCATCATTTTGAAAATAAAATTGTGTAAATTTACTGAGCCCGAGCGAAGTGAGGGCGAAATTTTTGGAGAAAAGAGCATTCAAAAGCTGAACTTTTTTCAAGCACTCATATCGTCTGCCACTAGCGACAGTTCAAACACCTATCGGTGATTTATTTCAGCTTTTAGCGGGTAAGTCTCAAAATTTAAAAATGGGAAGGACTTTTTGCTCAATATAAGGACCTCGGAAGGACCGGAAGGACCCTTCGGCCAATATACGGACCAGAAGGACCTGTTAGATACCCTGTCCATGGTCAAAAACAACCCCTATTTTTCTCAATTAAAAATTCCCTGCTTTTTACATTACAAATCATAAAATACTCGCTACATTCTGGTTTTCCTGATTTTTAAATCTTGAAAAAAAAATTGGCTTTAAAAATTTATAAATGTTTCAACTACGAAAAATCGTTATTCAATGGAGGACAAACACAAATTCAATGATATAATTTTGAATAGCGATTTTTTCAAAGTATTTAGTGAAATTAGTTTGTCGAAGTCTTCATGTCAACTAAAATTTGGTAACTCAATTTTTCACTTAAAAAAAATGAATATATTTTTATCACAGAAGTAAATACAGTTGCGGTAGAAAAGTGAAAACTAGCAGGATAGGTTTTTTGAAAATGATCCAACATTTACATATTTATTATGCGGATATAATTGGTTTTTCCACACAACAATGTGCAATATTTTTCTTTAAAAAACAAATATCAATTTTGTATGTGATAAAAGATATATCTAGTTATTGAACTTTTACTCGAGTATTTTTCCAATAAAAACATTAAGTAAATATTTTTTCTCAGTGTTATATCAGACGGACACTTCATAGCCGAATTTTCTTTTGAAAAAAACACTGGATTGAGATTCTAAAAATGGATTCAAAAAGATAATTTCTCATAATCGCATCTTTAATATGAAATCGTATTGTTTTTCGTAATTTTCCACCGATTTCTAGCATTAGTCTGTTAGAATTTAGCGAAGTACTTTCAATAATTTATTTCAGTGACAAATTAGACGACGAATACTGAATCATAAAATCTCACCATTTTGTAACCCTTAAAGCACAACTATTCGATTTTGTGATCAGAAATTCGCACAATAATATCCTACAATTAAACTGTATTCATGCTACGCAAACATTAAAAATACTTTTCAAGTACACGAAAACTTTCAGACATCGAAAGTTTTTTTCTTCCAAAGTTCCACAGAAAATATATAAGTAAACGTTGGAATAAATTAGTTCCTAGGTAATACTAATGAATTACTTACTTAATATAAATTTTTTATTTGTCGATTGTTAGCGAAGCCACTAATCGAGTCGGCTGAAAGCTATTAGTTTGTGTCGGAATGAGATAGAATAAAGTCGTACATCGTCAACTTCGAACTAAAGAAATGGACTACTAAAAGGTAAATCAATTAACTACCGATATTTCTCTTAATAAGTACATAATTTACATCACTTGTAATTTCAAAGATAATTATTAGGAGCAGCTCCTACACTCTCGAAAAATCTATTATTTAGTTTCTAAAAACGCCTCTCCCAATATCTTGTTTCAATGCGGAATTTACCAACGAAATTTAAATCCATATTCTCAACTCCCTTGAAACGCTTGTCCAGCCTCAGGATGAAAAAAATTCTCATCGATCACATATCCAAATCACTGACCAACGTTGGACTCAACATCCTCCAAGGAGCCAGTACCTACAACGTTTGGCGCCTCGTATTAATCTACATGCTTTACTTCACCGTCGAAATATCCATTTGTATGATATCGATCACCAATCACGACGATTTCAATGCTTTCGTCACACCAGCTCCTTACGTAGCCGCCATCACCGTCTCGCTAGGCTGCGTCCATATCGTGTATAATAATCGAAAACTCATCCGCGAGATGCTGTATCACTTGGATACCAATCTATACACCTATCATGACGAAGACATGATGAATATCCAAGACCGTAAATGGTATCTTCGAAATGATAATATTTTTTTGCTAATTTCCATCATCAGATATGGCCAGTATATCTTTTTGTTGGTGGTATGCGTTCCAATCTTGACCGAGCTTTTTTTATACCATAGAATTAAAACATTCATATATCCTTGTTGGACACCTTGGCATCTGAATAATTTACAAATCGAACTGTTCACTTTTATATTACAATTTGTACAAAGCGCCGGAGGTCTGTGGTTCAATCACGTTATGATCGTTCTCATACTCATCGTTGTGGTCGAATTTGTCAAACAATACGAAAGATTGATTGCAGCTGTGCTATCTTTGAAATTTCGTTCTTCGATCATTTCCCAGCAAGGAAGGAACAAAAATATACATCTGTATGATCAAGCAATGAGAGAAAATATAATCCACTGCATTCGGCATCATCAAGAATTATACAAGTGAGATACTGGTGAAGAAACTTTGAAAAAAAAACCACATTTTTTTCATTTTTTGTAATTTTTCAGGTGTTATCGAATTTTCAAAATTTGGTTTTCAGCTTTTTTCTCGTTAGAATTGGCCATTTGCATGGTTACTTTCGCATTCGCTTTATACGTTGTGGTCAATGTGAGTTTATTATCATTTCATTATTATATTTTCGTCAATTCAAATTGCAAAAAAAAATTCAAATTATATTCATTTTTCAAAAGAGATCAATAAGTGAGCCTGGATATGAAAACCGTCTTTAGTTGTCAAAAACTGGTCACTGAGTTTTCACTAATGATGGGTCTTTCAGAGGGGGAGGAGTCAGTGGGTAACTTCAACTCAAAAACCAATTTTCTACACCTAAACGTGGTTTCTATATCCAGATTCACACGTGAATAAATTTTGAATAATTTTTCGTTTCATTTTAGGCTTCGAGTGTATCACAAATCATCAATTATTTCACCGTAGTTTCCTTCATATGGATTAACCTATTGGTCAGATGTTTGATCAGCGAAGTATTCACTGCAATGGTAAGAAATTACAGTCAATTCCTCAAGGCCCGTAGCCAGGTTGTTTTGGAAGAAGAGAAAATGATCATATTTCAGATGGGCCGATAAAAAAATGAGTAAAATTTTTCGATCACCCCCTTCCCCTTCCCCTCAAATCATACAAAAAACTTACATTCTTCTTTCAAGCTAGAGGATTCCTTTTCCTCGAATCTAATTTAATCATTCAAACTCATCAAAATCAAAATGAATTTAAAATATTTTCGATAAAATTTTTCAAAAAAATTTAAATGAAAATACTGATACAAAAATTTTCAAGAAATAATTTGAATTTATGTTGGTAACAATAACATGAATTTTTTGAAAATTACGGGAATCAAAATCAAATTGGCAGCATCGCTGTATTTTTTTCAAATCAAAAGCTTTAAATTCAAGATCTGCTGATTTTGGGCCTTTTAGACAAGGCGTATGGTATTGTCTCTAATTTCGAAGTCAATTGTATGCAGAATGCACATAGAAATTCGAATTGTATTGCAATTAAAGGATAACCAAATGTTCCAGCAGGTGTTTCTATGCAGAAGTTGAGAAAACTGTGTTTTTTTTTCAATGACAACACTTCGAGGTCTTCTAACTCTTAGTTTGGTTCTTCTATGATTTAATAAAACAAATTTATGAGATTAATGAATCTTCATTAAGATTCCCAAAAAAGTTGACGTTTGAAATGAGATTTTCACGAACTTGGTATTTCAAGGAGAAACTTATCAGAATTCAAGAATTTGAAGAACTTATAGGTACCTTGAATTTGAAAATTTTTCGACATTTTGAACGACAATAGATTTTGATCAAAATTTCTAGTGTATGGAATAAGATGACCAAATGGAAGAAAACTATACCTACTCTCTAAATCTAAATCAGTCAAAAAACTGAAAATTGACTAATCATCAAACAGCGAAAAGTGTGCCATGTTAATCAGTGAAATTTGACTGTCAATCAGTGAAAAATTACTGATCCGAACAGTAAATTAAAATTTTTACTGATTCATTTCAGTGGTTAAAAAAATTACTGATTCAAAAATGAAAATTCACTGATTAAATCAGTAAAATTTTCACTGATTTCTACAGCTGCACTCTTTTGGCTTTTCAATCAGTCAGTTTTAACTGATACAAATTTAGAGAGCAGAGACAGCATTTCCATATTTTGATTTTTCACAAAACCTGCATTATTTGTAAAAGGGGGGGAAGCAAATTACTATTTTAAAAAGGGACAATGGTCCACTCGCCTTCCATGGTTACGACTACGAGTCTGCCTCATTCAGAATGTAGACAGCGCAGCAAAACTCTCTAAATCTGAAACAGTCAAAAATGCCAAAATTGACTGAAGGAGCAGTCCAGATTATGTCACTGATTATCAGTAAAATTCCACTGATTTTCTAGTTAATCAGTGACACTTTACTGCAAATCGGTGGAAAATTACCGATTCAATTAGTGAATTTTTATTATTGAATCAGTAAAAATTAATTGACTGATTAAAATCAGTAAAATTTACTGATTTAATCAGAGAATTTCAATTGTTGAATCAGTAAAACTCCAATTCGACTAATTCAATAATATAATTTACTAATTGAATTAGTAAATTTTTTTCCTAATTTCTACAGTGGCATGATTCCGGCTCTTTAATCCGTCAATTTTGACTGAATCAGATTTAGAGAGAAGAATTCCTTTTTCCTCTTCAACTCATGAATTTCCATTTCACCTCAACAGAACGATAACTTGGCACAAACCCTATTCTACGGAACAGACTGGCACGAAGAAAGTAAATCCAACAGACGATTGCTTCTGATATTCCATCAATTGGCTTGCAGACCCCTACGTCTCTTCGGATTATCGGTATTCGAGGCGACCCGCACCACATTCGCCAAACTAGTTCGAACAACCTACTCTATTTTCAACGTATTAAATTTCACAATGAAAAAATAATTCGTTTATAAATTAGATAAATAAACTTCACGTTCTCGAGTCATTTTTTTTCACTGATTCGATAAGCTCGTCTTCGAGGGCGAAAAAATCCCCTAAAATCGCACCTTAAAGAACGTATCTCCCACGCATACACGCCGACGAACATATCACCGACGTCGTTCATTTATAACCTCATCACGAAATACGTATTTCGACACAGGTCCTATCGGTCAAGCTTTCCAACATCAACGGACGAATATCAAACTACATATGTTCAACGCACGTACCTATATCTCAAATAAAATATCGAAATTGTAGTATAACCAGTGAAAAAAAGGAGAGAAAAAAATATACGCTAACCTAATTTCAAGATTCCGCGACGTGTCAAGAATTGAAATATCACCGTAGTGGAAAAAAGCTCGACCCTAGGATCATCCATCGCGTCGTTTCGTTACATTTTAAGAACCACTTTTTACTTGGGGGAAAATATCACGAAGGAGAGGCCGAGGAACCCCCATCATAAGAAATTTTCTATGGCTTAGTTTTCAAAAAATCATATACTTCCTTTTAATATAAGTTTTTTTTTTTATTCGAAAAAATCGATTACTTTTTTCGGTCACTGCTACGATACTCAGTACCCGGCGTCATTAGAAGACGGGATAGGGGAAAGAAGGCGGTTTAGCTTGAACATTGAATTCAAAGCTAATGAGATTCATCTTTGTAGTTTACTCGACGAAATAATTTTCGAACGTGCTTTTTAATTTGTATACTTCTTTGTAAACTTTCTGTCGTCGACGTTGGTTTTCCAATTAAAAAATATATCGAGGGTTTTAGAAAAGGGGAAAAAAAGAAGAACCACGATATACATATTTTTGTCAAAATAAGGGAAAATAACAAAACTAAAATAGGTATCTAGGGGAAAAAAGAGACGTTACTTTATGGTCTTTGAATAAGGTCGGCTTTTCTTTGACAACACAACTAAACTGTCGCGAAAAGATCAACTCGAAAGGGTAAACAAAGCAGGAAAGTCGGAGACGGAGAAGGCGAATGGAGAAATATACGGTCGTATTTTTCAACTTTAAGAAGATGAAATTTAAAACAGTCCGACACGTAAGCACTTCAGTCAGCGCAATTTGATTCGCACACAGTGCATCGTATCATTGGCACATACGTAGTCGAGAAAATAGCACGATGGTGAGAAAGAGAGAAAAAAATCCGAAGAAAAAAATTCGGCGTCTCGATTACTTTTCACGTGCGATGGGCGTTCTCTATAGTGGGAGTTTATTTGTTCGGAAATTTATCGGTTTCAATGGAAATTTCTTAGTTCGGGCACACGTTTGTATATACTTTGTACATTGGGTCAGGGTACACATCGACCATATATCACCAGTATTGACACTTCCTATTAAGGCTCTTACCGTTTTACCACACAAAAACAAACAGCTTTCCACTTGATAAGTTCGCCTTGAAAATGCTAATGGTCAGCCTATTTCTAGGCAACTGCTCGCTCCTCTTTCGCTTCTATTCTTTCAATCCACCTCCCAATCTCTCTATCTTCTCTATTATACTAGGAAGGTACCCTCCTTTCCTCATTTTAAAACGACGACTGTCTTCTCTTTTTTTATGGTTTCACTCCGATGATTTTTTTTATTTGGATCGTGCATCTCTGTCGTAAGTATTTTACGACAACGGTGTATAAAATTTCCAATCAAATTAATAGCTCACTCAAATCGACGATCTGGGAGAATTGCATGAGCTAATTGGTCACTCAAGTTCAAGTATACCATGAGGAAAAAATTGAAAAAAAAAAACACTAAGTCGGATAACATTTACATGGAAGGTAGCAAGACACTTCAGTCACAGCAGTTCAACGATTCAATTTATTTACGGCGAATCAAATAGGCAATTTCATCAACATAACACAAATATTTCACCGGGGTGTCCGCCATCTCAGAAATTAATTTCCCTGACTATTCCAGGTTTTCCAAACCAAGAGGGTAGTTTTTTGGGTGACGAAATTGTACAGAAGAATGATTTTTAAAAAGCATAATGCTCAACATTTTTTTTTCTTTAAATCATTATATCTCCTGGTGTCCATCATCTTAGAAATTAATTTCCCTGACTTTTCCAGGTTTTCCAGACCAAGAGGGTAGTTTTTTGGGTGACGAAATTGTGCAGAAGAATGATTTTTAAAAAGCATAATGCTCATTAATTTTTTTTAAAATCATTATATCTCACAAGATTTTTAGAATATCTTTTTTCCGGCCACAAAATCGGCCTAAATTCAATTTTGTATTTTTTTGAATATTGTCAGTTTGAAAATTCAAAAATTCCTTCGCAATTCAATTCTCCCCTCCCCAGAAAAACCATGTGCCTCAAATTTTTACAAAATCCCACAAAAAACTCTCTTTTTGGCCTGGCCCAGTAGATCGATGGAGAATAAAAAATCAATTATTTTAATGAAAAATATACCTACAAAAATGTGATGGGCCCGAGCAAAGTGAATGCGAAAATGTTTGTAAAAAAAATCTTCAACAGTTTTTTTACATTATGAATTTATAATCAATAAAAAATGATGAATACTAAAATAAGTAGAAATAGATAATTTAGGCGGAACGAGGGAAAATTTTTCAATCAAAGAGCTAGAAAGTAGAAACTTCAGACAATTTATTCTTCTTCTGGATTTTTACAAAAATTCCAAAGGAAATGCCGGAAATTTGAAAATTCCCTGTTTCCAGATGGTCCAGATGCCCTGACGTGTTCCTGGTTTTCCAGAGAATGGACACCCTACACAACCAAGAAACGGTTAAACGTTATGATACTGTTTCGGATGAGATTTTACGGATACGGAAATAATCGGAAAATAATTTCTTTTTCATATTTTATCAACTTCATAATCTCATCTCAACAATTATTGTACAAAAAAGTACAAAGAATGTGCAATTTGGATAAAAGCACAGATAAAACATAAAAGTAACGATTATCACAGACTTAAAAAAAAAATCAGTTCCAGATGGTTCGCGACAGACACCAATACATATGGTTCAGCGGCATTATCACACTCAATACTCAACACAATAGAAATCCTTTGCTTACAGAATGCATCTCCCTCCCCTCTACGATTCAAGAAATGTGAAATTTATAAAGTTGTAATCACCAAGAGTTGAAGAAAAAAGATGGCAAAAATAAATACCGATTTCTTTTTGTTATTATACTCTACGAAGATTTTTTTCCATGATCACGAACATGACAAACTGAAATATTTCTTTATTTTTACAAATCCTCAGATTTCTTTTGTAACTATTAAATGACATCATCTCAATTTTTGATTCGATTCATACTTAAATTGTTGCAACTTTTCTATTCAATTTCAAAATATCTCCAAAAATGACTAAGTAGGTAGGTAGGTACAAATTTCAAAATTTCAAAGTTTTTTTTGAAAATCTTTACAACTTTGAAGTCCAAAATTTCAAATTCTTACCACGTCTTTGACGTCTCTTTATAGCTTTTTTCAGTATCTTTCAAGATCGATGAATTATTCTAAATCAATGAAATATTCAAAATTATTTCTAAAACCATTGCAAAAATTAAATATTTGGAATTTGATCAGCTTTAAAATAAGAAATTCAAAGCTTTGCCTATTTCCTCTCACGTCAATATCATATGTAATTATGAATTTAAAAAAAATAAAAAAAATAAGATACTGAAATGTCTGACCAATAGAATGGATTTGAAAAAACATTCAAACCAGGATTTAGACAAAATTGGTGAGATGGGTTACTTAGGGTTAAAGACTTCTTGGAAAAAATGTGGAGCCTCATTACGAAAAGGATTTGAGTTAGCGGTCCTCAAAAAAAGCCCATTTAAAAAAAACAGAGTCCTCAACCGTAAAAAAATTTCTTAGGTATTCTGAAAGACACCCAAACGATGCGTTCTAATTTTTACATAATGACTGATTTTTATTGGAAAATATTCGTTCTAAAAATTAGCCGAACAGTTTTCTCTTACGAAGCTTCGATTGCATGTAAAAATCTCAAAAACTGTTTGATGTACCAAAAAAGAAATAAGTACCAATCAGCAACTTTTCAATTCTCTGGCAGCCTAATGAAAGTGGTACCAAATCAAGCCAATACCCTTTCAAAGAGATGTGAAAATTCAAATCGCATCTTTTGAGAGCCATTTCAAAATCACACACTACGATAGTTTTCAAGATAATACATAGGTAGGTAGTCGAAAAAATTTTTCTCTAAAATGGCTATTTCAAGTTCCTTAACTCGGGTCCTTTTTAGACTGAGGTTTCAATTTTTTCAAAGAGGACCTCCATTCCAAATATGAACTACGTTGCCAATTTCCTTTCAAGTCCAGGCTACGTTTTTTTACCCATCTCAATCACAACCACGTGTATTTTTATTTAAAAAAGATTATCTGATTTTATAGTTAATTATATTTCCACCACGAAGAATAGAAAATAAGCGAATTCGCTGGGAAATTTGTAATAATGATATTCCATTCTGAAAATTGGAAAAATCGGGAGATAAATTTTAATAAGCATTTAAAAATGAACCTTTTTCGAGGTTTTGCTACCTCAATTGACAATAATTCAATTTTGTTTTTCTCTTAGTTGTTATTCTTAATTTTAAAGATGAAGGAGATTTCAAAATAAAGTTTTCAATCAAGTATATAAAATTCTGTGGAATAAATTGGAAGGAATTTTCCAATGCGAATTTTAAGATACGAAACCATTCACCGAACAGTAAATGGAAATGATTCAGAGGCATTACAACATGGGAAATGATACAAGACATGATTTCTAAATAAAATTGATTTTCACTCTACCTCTCATTCCTAACATAAGAAATGCAAAATTTTGAGACCCGTAAAAACCAATTTATTAGAAACTCGAAACTCAAATTCGGTTCGAACAACAAAAGAGTGAGTAACGATCGCAATCGTAACCACTACAGTTATTATTTTTATGTATTCAGTCAGTTATTCACTGAGAGCAATTCCATAAACCCCAAGAAAATATGTTTTTTTTTTTTTCTTAGAACACGAGTAAACAAAAAATATACACTCAAACAATTCGAATCATTATCAAAATAAAATAATAATACTTCAAAACCTCTTGAGTCAATTCCCCGCTGGTACAAATTTTCCGAACTCCAAAAATGAAAGATTTTTTTCAGAATTTTCAATTTGCATTCACCTTTGTAATTTTTCAAGTTTGAAAACCTATCAAGAGTGCAATTTCACCAAGTTTCAAATATCCATCTACTCATTTTGAAATTAAAACACCAATATTTCGATTCAAATTCTTTTGAAAGAGTATCTACTCCTTCAAATTCAAAAAAATGCAACACATTCGATAGGTAGGTATTTATCAAATGATATCTCGCTACATTCAACTCTCACAGCTACAAACTCAGAAAAAATTCCACCCAATATTCTCGACCTCGACATACCAAATAAATAACCGACGAAAATTAAGCACGCAAAATTGAACATCCTTAAAATTATATTCGCAAAATTTAACGCCAAACGGCAATCCAAAAACACAATACATCTTTACGCGAATTTTTAAGAGACCATTTGGTAGATTTGTTGTTATTGCGCTTCAACTACGTACACTCATCGAGGAAGTATATTTTATTTTGTTATTTTGCTTTTTTTTTTTTTCAAGCGTCAATAAACAAGCCCGTCCGAATACTACCGAAATAAAAACACGCCAGTAAGCCGAGTTAATATTGTAGGCGTTACCTTGGGGTGTTATGTAGGTCGTTGGCAAAGGTCAACGGTTAAGGTGATTATTTTATTTTATATCCTAGTCATGAAGTTGTATATCATATACCGTACGTAATATAAAAGACGCTGCTACGTACATTTTCCTACGACCAATTGGGTTGTTTTATGGGTTCGTAAAAAAGACTGATTTTATCGTGACGTCTCTTCGGTGTCGCAAACGTCGCTATACGAATAATATGCGACGAAAACGATGAGTTAGTAAATCTGGGTAACGCTTCGCCCAATTTAAGAGAAGAAAATGCCGTCGTGTATTCCAAGAGGCCATCTTTGCTCAACATTTATTCGATAGTCGACATTCAAAAACATCACCTTTGCATGAAAAACACCAATAATATTATTTTTTCAGATCATTTGTCACGATCGCGATTCTGGAAACTGGCAAATGAAGGATAGAAGAGAGTTTTTTTTTACCTCCTTCAATTCACAATCTCTAGTTCAAAAGATTCAAATTTTTCCTCAAAAATTTTTTAAAATTCAACACACTTAAGAACATATTTTGAAACTTTGGCCGTCAATTTTTTCTGAAAGAAAAATTCGGTCTGTTTTCAGCCACATTTTCAACACTTTGATTACTCTAAAGAGATCAAGAAAGGGTAAAAAAAACACAGTCATCGAGAAGGAATAATATTGTGGTAGAAAAAAATTAAAATAGGTACCAACAAATTTTTACTCGTATGCATTGTAGCGTAAGTTGAGGACTACTTTTACGAATGAATTTCTTCCTCTAATGCTAAAAGGTCATGACTTCAAAACTTTACTTTTTACAGGAGAGATAAAAAACTGCATAACTTGAGATTTTTCAATTTCGTGGAAGAGGTGTTGATTTTACAATGCTTTTTCAGTGTTCAAAATGAATTTTCAACTATTATTTTTTTCAAAATATCGATTATCAATTTTTAAAATACAGAAAATTTTTAGAGTTACGTCTAATCAAAAATTTGTGTTTTGATTTTGAAACAAAATAATTTAAAATTCATTCTGAACACTACACAAAAGCATATTAAAATCGTCACACTTTTCACAAAATTCAAAAATTATGAGTAACACGCTGCTTTTTATCACTTTTGTATAAAAACAGTTTTTCAATTTATGACCTGTTTGCATTTTTGGCGGAGTTACGACCAAAAAGTTTCTAAATTTTCGGAATATGGAGTTACCTACGCAAACATATCATTTATCTAATTTTAAGAATTTGTTTGATGTTTGAGCTGAAATGATGTTATTATCAGATCGACGACGTCCCATAGTTGCCATTTCAGCAAAAAAAAAAAAAACAAAAACAAAAACGTCTAAATTTTGGAGTTACGATATTTTTGCATTTTGAAGCGATCATTTTACAGCCAGCACCATTGGCTGTGCATCGTTACTGCGGAGAAGGGAATTGTGTAAGAATTTGATACCTATAACTTCGTTTGTACTTGAAAGTGATATTTTCCACCTCAAGGCAAGAATAGGCCATATTTGTAGTGGAAATTTTTCACAGCAGTACTTTTCCACAGCGTGTGCACATCTCGACTATCTTTAAAAGAACTCAAAAACAACATCCCTCCTCCGTTCAAAAAAAAAAACAAAAACAAAAACAGAAAAACGGGATTCTTCGAGGCTATTACACGATGTAGTGACTTAATTAAAATTCTTCTCTACTACTTTTAACTTGTGCTAAGCACGTTAAGAATTTGATAAATGTAAAGTTTTTACAAGTATTTTACGCTTCCGTTGGTTTATTCGAGGCGTTCTTTTCGTTGCCTGTAGAGAATATAAAACGGAAAGGCGAAAATTGAAATTTTGGTACAAATCGCGCCATAGAATCGAGTACAACTTTATGAAATTAATTTAGAATGCCGGTCCCGAATAGATTAACCCTTTTAGCTCTACTCGCCTATGATTTATTTCATTCTTAATTATTCAATTTAACCGACCATTTATCTATAATACTCTTATTGAGAGATAATATGGCTAAACGATGGAAATTTCAGATTCATTTGCATACATCGATACTGAACAATCGACTAGTGCCATGAAAGTGGCCAGCTCTCGAAAATCTCAGCCCAATTAAAATTGAGAAACGAGCCCGAAGGAAAATTCCAGGGCTATTAAAACGAAGCCAATTTTAATACCTGATGTTTGCAATTTAACTTAAAAGAAAGATTTTTCTTGGTCGACGACGACTAAGCAAGTTGAAGGAAAAAACGCATAAAGTAGTTTTAAAAAAATGAACGGATTTTCCAATTATCATTTGAATAATACATCGTTAATACTTTTCCGCCATTAAGCAATGTAATGTCTTCTTTTTGAGCTTTTTTCCCTCTCATTTTCTCCATTTTTAGAATGGCAAGTAGGATATAAAATGAAAACGTTATTTTTTTAATGTTCCAGGTATAAGTACAAACGGGTGGTCGTTTTTTACTACCTTTTTTTTTTTAATAAAAAGTTACGACGATTTAAATTCATTAAATTTATCAAAAGCTTTTCCACGTTATTTATGCTACGCGGCTTAAGAGAAAGATTATTTTAATATTCAATGAGACTCGTCCGAAGGAAATTTCACTCGGGTAAATTTTTAATCGCGACGATAACCGGGTAGAAATTTTATAAGAGTTGCTCGGTGAAAAAAAGTTTTCATCGAGACATATCCCAATAGTTCTTTTTCGAGCGAGAAAAAAACACACTCCCCGTAGGGTACAAAAAATCTACTTATAACCGAATCTTAAAGCTAGCGAAAGCGTAGGAACTACAGATTTAAACCAGAAGCGATCGCAAAGGCGAAAAAATATTCAACTACCTTCGTCATCTGCACTCTGGTCTTTTAGGGCCAGCATAGCTTCCAAATTCATCTCGCATTCCTGGCGAGTTTTAAAGTTGAATGGCGAATCTTCGGCGCACGATTCGGAGTGTTCGCATCGACAACTCGAGTCGACGATGTTGCAGCCCGAAAGTAACTTCGGACTTTCGCAACTCATCTCTTTGTTCAGGATTCCTGCAGGAAAAATATACTCTTTGATAATGATCGATTGAGAAGTAATTGCGATGAAGAAGGAAGAAAGAATCGATGTCGATGCAGGTGAGATATCTACATACGTAGTCGCCACCACGGTATGTCATGTGTCATGTCCCTATATCCATTTTTGATCTGTTTATGTATAAATATTGAGTAAGAGTTTTGACACAAATCTACAAGAAAATTAATAAATAAAATATATCAAAACAAAAGTTCTAAAAATTGATAAAAGATTACTTTTGATTTTTCGAAATTTTGCGAATAAGTAACCTATTTCAATTGAATACGAAAAAATGAAGAAGAAAGTCGTACGTACCTGGGTGATTCTAAATTTTCGCAGAAAACCATGTAACCGGCCAATATCTCGCAAAATATACACGCCAGAATACTGCGGTTGGAATTATTTGATAGATTTTCATGCCCCGAACATATTCTCTCGAAAAAAATGGGATACGAAACATTCCTCTCCCCCAGGGGGCTACAAAGGTGGTCTAAATGTCCATCGTCGTGGCTGTAACCCGCCATGTTTTCATATCACAATGCATCTGTACTCCGCTGTAATAGCTTATTGATCTCAAAGTTTGCACTTATTTAACGCAGAAAGGTCTCATCTTCCATATTTTGGCACCGAAAACGCAATTTGAAGTCGATTAAGTCGATTTTGAAAGCTTTTAGTTGTGTAACCGTTTTTTTTGTCCTTCGTAGAGGCTTGTGTTCTCGAGAGGCTGAAGGAGACAGTTGGTTATTTCAAAATCCGACAATTAGTCTAATCGATCACCAGACATCATAAAATTACTATCCAATCATGTTTTCGATATTAGGGTTTATAATGATGAGGATTTCGAGAGAAATGTTTCCAAATTTACAAATCGGCACACAGAACTGTCCTCGTCGTGGCTCTCCATTGTGAGGCTATAGCTCAATTTTTAATTTTTTTCAATGCAGCTTCAAAATAAGCATGTGGACCTTTTTTTGATGCGAAAGTTGGATTTTTGGAAAAATGCATTATTTTCTCACAATTTTGAAATTTCTTCAGTTTTGTCCTTCGTCGTGGATGTCCATCGTCGTGGCCTTTTTCATTTTTTCCCATTTAAATTACATGGGAAAACTCTACTATCGTTTTCAGGTTGTCTAAGCATGTGAATGTTATGTACTACATTAGTATTGACTATTCTGATGGAATTTTTTTTAAAAAACAACTTTTCAAAATTTTCAAAAACCACAGGTAAATTTCTGCGAAATTTTAGAATCACGCACCTGCTATTTATAATATATTGTTTTTGAGGTAAAATGGTAAGCTGAATATAGATATTTCGTTTCATTCAAAATAATCCATGAAAGTAAAAATTCAATGATTTTAAAATAAGGGAAGGCGTTGCCAGAGCTCCCCCATATTTTACTTACTAGGGACAAGAGACCAAAAGGCCTTTCATTTAAAAAATGTACCTATTAAAAATCCACTCACAAAATTTCACGCTTCAACCAATAAATTATAGCCTATTTCAATACTTACCATTAAAATCACTGGATCTTGTAGAAATAGCATGGATGCGAATGCAATCTGATAAAATTGTCGACTTTATTTGTTGAAAATATTTCAATTTTTTGTAGTAAAAATACAAATATAATCAGTAAAAATTATTGGAAATTATTAGAAAACGAGTCAGAATTGCAACACAGTAACAAATCATAGAACAATTTCACCATAGGTAGGTAAGCATTAAAAAAAAACTACAGGAAATTCAGTAAAAATTCACTATAAATGTTGGTAAAATCTCTGAATTTCGTTGAAAAAGCAAAGTCGAAAAATCAGTGAAATTATTTGAAAAATCAATGAAAATCAAAGAATTCCAAGAATCTACCTCTGCTGCAATTCTAACTATTCATCAGTGACTTGTCACTGATTCAAAGAGACAGTACATATGTGACCCTGCCATAAAGAAGGGACCTTGTGAAAAAAAACGATGTTTTTATTTTCATGTGTTAGGACCAGATTTAGTGTAATTTAGATCAAAAACGTGAATAATGAGACATCGATTTTTTTTTTTACATTAGGTCCCTTTTTGACGGCAGGGTCACATATATATAAATTATTCTACACGCTCGTTTGAAAAGGAGCGGAAGAGGAATTAAGGTGAAATCTAAATGAGAAGATCAAGCATGAGAGAGAATTTGAAGAAATGAGAAGTTGTTCTGCGATTTTGCTATTTTTTTGAAATTTGACTGGCATAATTGAAGTTGAAATTCTCTCAGAAAAATCCTTAACTTCCCGCGATGCTAGGAGAGGAGACTGAGAAAAAGTGCTCTAAAGTCGCGCTTTCTAAAAAAAATTGTTTTGGGGGTAAATTTTCATTTTTGAATATCCTAGCACTAAAAATATGAAATTTGGAAGTATATTAGAAAAATTCATAAGGAAATTATGTGAGCCCTTATGATCGAATCTATACTAGATTTCGTTAATATTTTTATCGGCAAATTTGTGGATTCCACCCCCTTAAAAAAAGTAAAGTTTCGCCTCCGTTAACACCAATAAGAAAGAAAATATAAAAGATAGGTAAGCCTGGCCATTCTCTTCAAGGAAAATCTGCATACCTTACAAGAAAATTTTCCAAATGTTGTTTAAAAAGTTACCCAAATTGTATGCTCACCGACATGACAGCGACAGGATAGCTTACCCAGATAAAATCCACAGCTGATGGTATTTCCACCTCTCACTTCTCATTGAAAATTTACCCTCAATATACTCGTGTAATTAAAACGGCTTCGATAGCGCTGATATATATTTTTTCAATTATTCGATATATTGTATACAAGTGCATTTCACAATACGAAGATTCACCTTGAATAGAATACACCATCGAATCGCAGCAAGCATATTAATTCGTCCGGAAGAGTAATTTCGATGCCTGGTATTGTTTCACATCGCGACACAATTTTTATTCATTTTTTCCCCAAGGGATGGGGGTGTGAGGTGGGGGGCGATTTTCGCGCTAACCGCGTGTACCGCTTTGTTGACGTATCGAGAGAATATGCTTCTCGCTGTGTCGTCTCGTTCGAATGGATTTCATAGAATAATCTATTGTTTAATTCGTTCGGATTATACGCTTTCGAAATTGTATATAATTAGGCGAGAGTTTCATGTGTATTTGAAATTTTCAGTGTTTGGGCGAGGAGGGATGGTAAGCATCCCCATATTCGGGTCGCAGCTCGTAGCCGGATCGAATCGTATACTATACATTCATCAGTATCGGATTAAAATACCGATTGAATGGTTGTAATGTAACTCTGTAAGTATATTTTATATAATCAACGTTATCGATATCGAGGGCTGGTTCGATTCGATGATAAATTACCATTCATCGAACGACGAATTCAAATTTTACAATGGACTCGTAGATGATGTTTTTATTTTTATATAATAAAATTCAAACGAGTGAGTGGAGAATAAAACTGAAAAAATGCATCTTGTCGCTTTGCCAACCTCGTAAAAGCAGAAAAATGAGAAAAGAATCAATCGGGTCAATTAATAATATAACTAGTTAAACTACTCCTCTAGCAGTCCAACATAATGTCTGCTGAATCCAAAAAATGAAAATTCTTATAATTTTTTCAAATTTTTTTAGAGTTTTGCCAAAAAATACCCTTTTTATTATTTTATTAAAAAGTTCAAGACTGGAGGAAAGTGTTGAAAATTCTTGCTTTTCGCAGTAAAATTATCAAAAATTCTTGATACATTTTTTTGGTTTTCTTTACAACATATTATCAAGGTGAAAATCTTGTCAATTTCTGTTTTTTCACACAAAAATAGATATTTGGCTTAGCCCAAGGAAAAATGTGATTTCAGGGTAAATTTTCATAATTTCAAAAGGTAAAATAAGACGTTCAGCGTGTGTAACAAAATAGCATCGCCGTTGAATCTTTTACTTACATTAAGCATTACTCCCTGGTGATTTGAAGGGGGCTGAGCTATCAATTCCCAGAATAACACAGGAAAATTTTCAGAAAAATGTCAAAAATTGAAGTTTCTGACCTAAAAAAACCTCCCAGAGATCTATTTTCAAGTTGTTTTTTAGCTACGTACACAACGGATCGATATGATAGCCCTTTGTAATTCAAAGTATTTGACCCTTCCTTTGATTTCTTACTCTTCGAAGGTACATTCATCAATTTTTTTTTAGTTTTTCTGCCATATAATATGTATCCAAAATTATCCTCATGTGAGAAACAATAACCCAATCTTTCGACATTACAGGCGGATAAAAATTTTTTTGAAGCATTTTACCCTTAAAAATCCTTTTGAATTTGAGCAACGTTTGAGAGAAACAATTTTCCTGCACAGAAAGTCCCCTCCTCACTTGAGAAAAAATTGAAAATTCATTCTAAACACTAGAAAAGACTCCCTGTAAAAAGTATCCACAGTTCTGGAGTTTCGACATTTTAGCTTCTAGCATTAGAAGGATGATATCTTGCATTTCTCTACAATATTTTTTTCAAAATCTCAATTCTTTTCTTAATCTTTTCCAGAAAAAATTTAATCGCAAAAATTTTCACGATGAAAAAATATACAAACATCGTGCACATTAATCTAGAAAACCATCAGAGGAAAAAAATTAACCTATGACCTTTTTTCCTCTGCACATTCTCTCCCCACATCCCAAACCATACTTCGTATTACGGATGAAATTATTATTTATCGTTTCATCCCCCCCCCCTCCTGCTTACATTTTCTTTCACATTCGTATCGTACTCGACACGTCGAATTTTTCCGCCTTCTATGCCAATTTTTCATACACGAATCACGCTCGAATATATAGAAAATACGTGCTAGGGTGGCGCACACACACGCACGCAAAGGCCTTTTCTCTCTCAATACATTTTAAACGTATTATAAAAACATCTCGCTCTCGTCCGCGTCCTGCCATCCGACGCACAAACGAGTATCAAAATATTTACGTTGAAATATTTTGCCAAACTCGTAAAATACGAGTAGATATAAGAATCCTTGTTGTTTTGAATTTTAAACACGAATATTTATTCGAGCGTGTGATTATTCATCGATATATACTTAGAAAAGAAGCAAATAGGCATACCTATACAATCATACGAGTATGCAATTTGTACGGTTAAAAAAAAGCTGCCAAGCACGTGAAGAACTTTGAAAAACTAAATAATGAGACATTATCAAAGATATAATAACAGATTAATTTAAAAAAAATCAGAAAATCAATCCACGTCAGAAGGCGATATCATCAAAAATTGATGAATAATCAGGGTAAGATTTTTAAGACCAATTTACCTATTGAAATTTTCCAGACCTTTCAATTGTGTGATATGATTTAAAATGCATAATTTTCAACAATTTTTTTTCAAAAATGATTATTTCTTACGAGAGTTTTGGATGCTTCCTTTGCGGCCACAAAAACGAATTAAATTAAATTCTGTAATTTTCGACCCCACTTCCAGTAAGGAATTTTTTTTGTAAACTGAATAATTCAATAGACAAAAACATGTGTTTAAAAATCAATTTTTTGTATATTATTATGATCATCGAAAAATTATGAATTCAAAAATTGGATAAAACAGAGGAAATGAACTACCCAATCGAAGTGATTAAAAAATTTAAATTTTATATTTAATACCTGCTACACCTAAGAGTAAAAATTGATTCCGTCTACCTAGTAGGCGAAAAAAATCATGGGCGAATAATTTTCTTCAATTTTCTTTTTCATTCCCAAGTCAATCCATCATTTATTCATTTACTAGCACTTTGCATTTACTCCATACAAATAGATCAAATATGTACCTACTACCTAAAAATACGATACTGATAATGAAGTTTCCGATAATCGATTATTATGATAAATTGTCAAAAGGAATTTGTTACTTCTCTTCGAGCGTTCATTTCAACAAGATCATAAAATCATAAAATGCAAGAGAGTATTCAACTTGTATACTAAGAAAACCTTCATCAAGTAATTTTCCATGCAAAAACGCGACAAATTCGCAAAAGAAAAGTCACGAATTCTCTCAAATCAGCACTTTCTCGACCTCTCTTCGAGCCCAACATACCAGCATTATAATTATATTTAAATGAGATGAAAAAAAAAGCTGTATTACATAATTCGAAAATTAAACCCGTGTTAAAGATTTCAATTTAATGGAAAAATCATAAAGAGGAAAATTTATTCGCTCGTAAAAAATCACATAAAATAATTCGCTTTACGTCTCCGCAGTTTTTCTCATTTTTTTCCACAAGCTGCGGTGTTTTCTCTGCCACGACTTGGTAAGTAAATTTCATTTCGCGCTCTTTCATCGTCATCCTAATAATAATAACGAACGAGCGACGTATACGAAATATGTAAAAATTTCTTCGCAGATTTAGAATTGATCAGTTTTACATAATTAAAAGAATACAAACTTTGTTTACACGTTTGGCATTAAAACAAAGCTCAAAGCTGAGTATTAAACAGCGCTGCGTTTCGTCGGTATACAGCTGAACGTGAAGATTGAGAGGGAGGGGTAAAGATGCTGCGTTTTTTTTGTTTTGTTTCGAGACGCGAGAAACGAAGAATGGCAACGAACAAAAATTGCGTCGAGGGAGAATAAAACACTCGACGAAGACGTGTTTCGTCTTCTTCGTCGGCTTAACCATAAACTGCAATGTTCTAGTTTAGAGAAGACAGCGTGACGAGGGAAACGATGTTGAAAAAGGTAAAAAGAAAATTCATTTACCGTGGGAGATATTTTTTTCTTTAATTTCTATTCGCACATACAGCAGCGAAAATTGGCTTTATATAGTCTTGGATTTCCTTGTGGAAAAAATGTGTTTTGACGTTGCCGAAATGGCCATTTGAAGTAGGCGATTTTTCTTCTAACTTCTCCGAAAAGATGCTCTTGAACGAATGTCATTTTTGCTGTGGCAGTGATCATAACTACCTAATTTCTTCCATTCAACTGTAACGTGTTTTCTCCTCTCCTCGGTGTGTGTTTAGGTATTTGAAGAAACATGCGAAAAAAATATTGATTTTATATGAAATCGTATCAAACGTAAAAAGTATGTACTATAGTAAGGTATTTCTTTATCAGTCTTCTACAGTTTACACCCTCGGCCTGCAAATTTCATATTGGGTCATCTCGTTCTTCCAATAAACATTATCATTTCATTCCCAAATCCTTTCAGAGGTGTGAGGGGGAAAGTTCGATTTTTTTCACATCGTCAATTTCTAGTGAAAATAATGATAAAACTCTGAAAACTTATAGCCTACGAACGAAAATACCTGGCATGAATCTGTGATTCAAGGTCACTTGATGAAAATTTTAATTTTATGTATCAAGTTTAAAGTTGAGCCTCGTGACAAAAGCAGGATGTCCACTTTTTAACAGAAATGAGTTTTCCTGACTTTTCCAGGTTTTTCAGGCTAATTTTTCGAAATTTTCAAGACATTGCTTATTCATCTTTAATTTATATAAATTTAATTAATTTAATTTTATTTTCTTTTTTTTATATAAATATTAATATAATTTTTTTTATTATATTTTTTCATAGTTTTAATTCAATAATGATATTTTTTTTTATTGGTTTATTATATAAAATTTTTTATAATCGTAATTTTATTTTATTAAAAGGTAATTACCATTCATTTATGTTATTCCTAAAGCGTGTCCAACAATATTCTTTATCAAAAATCATTAATTCTTACAGATTTTTGGATACTTCCTTCTCCGCCCATTAAAAATGACTAAAAATTCAATTCTGAAAATTTTTGTCGCCACTTCCCACCACCCTCCCAACTAGATACGAAAACTTGAGACCATAAATTTATATGTATGTACTTAGTAGAAAAAATTTCAAATAAAAAGAAAAAAACTGGTATCGATCAAATTGTGAAACTAAAAAATCGGATATTTCCAGTCTTAAAATTAAATTATTTCTTTACAATTCAATACCATCTCTCCTAAAAAAAAAAACATTCATACCTCAAATTTATAAATTCCACAAAAGTTGGTCTTTTCGCTTTCGACCAGTAAATAATATGTAGATCGATGAAAAGGGAAATATCAACTATTTAGATAAGATATAAAAATGTGATGAGCTCGAGCGAAGATTTTTGGAAAAAAAACCTCTTCAAAAGTTGAAAATTCATCACTTTGCATCTTACATGATGTCTGCTGGGTCGATATGAGACTTCTACTGGTCAACGTTACATATCTGAATGAGAGATTTCCAATTTACCTACCAAAATTGTAAATACATTAGTATAGTAGTCAATGCGCGCACGCCGTACGGGTGCATTCTCGCCTATAGCACGCTATTACGAGGGCAACAACTCCGTAGGACTATCAACTACTATACATGTGTATTTTGAATGTTGAGTACCTCAAGTTGGAGTGTACCGATGGAGTACTACCAAAACATCATTTCAAGTACAAATTTTTCAACATTTCAAGTCCGACACATTTTTAAAATTTTTGTTAAATTAGTCTGTTCGACTATACTTCCTGGGAATCTCTCATTCATTCATCTGTAGGCCAACACTACACAGGCATCTGACAGAGATTTTCAATTCATACACACACTCTTTTGTATGTAGCAGTCAACACGCGCACGCCGTACGGGTGCATTCTCGCCTATAGCACGCTATTACGAGGGCAGCCCTCCGCAGGACTATTAACTACATATTACATACATAAGAGTATGTGTAATGAGAAGTATTTTAGATGTTACCTATCTCAAATGTTGGTGTCTCCTGGATCAAGAAAATGAAAAATCGTGCAATTTTCAAACAATTTCTCAGGCTCAAAATTTTCTCACCCCCTTCCCACGCCCCAATCGCGTAAACTCATTTTAAAGGAGATTTCAAACACTTTCCTGGTAGCTTTATTCTAATGAGATATTATATTACTTGTTGGACCCTAATAGTAAAGTTTATCAAATGTGGCCGGAAAATACGAACCTTACCTCCTTTTTCAAAATTGTGATTTCTTTCTCATCACTCGATAATTCAATGGACTAAAACGTGTTTTCAAAGATCAATTTTTTAGTATATTACACATGACCGATAAAAATGATGAATAGAAAATGATTTGTTTTTTTTTTTGAAAATTCAAAATCGAATCCAGAAACTTCGAATAATTATTCTTCGTATGGATTTTTGCAAAATTTCAACGGAATCAAAATTCTCTGACGTCCTCCTGAATTTTCTAGATTGTCAAAATTCCTTGAGTTTCCAGAAAATGGACACCCTGAAGAAGCTCGACGTTCAACATTACAAAAAAAAAACTCAAAGAGTTTGGAAAATATACAGTGAATATAAAGTAAGTATCTTAAATCAGCGATAATTAACAAGCATAATTTTCGTCTAGAGGTCTAATGATTCATGAACTGAGAGAGGAGAGGGGGCAAATTCTAGACGAAATTCAAAAAATATTGATATTGTACATATCGTTTGTCATGTTTCTTGAAGCGTTGGATTTCAATATTTACTTAGAATTTTTGGTATTCATTTTCATTGTCCCCTCAAGAAGAATTCAAATTGACCCCCCCCCCCCTCCACAAAAAAAACATCACACAATTCATTTCATCGTAGAATAAGAGAACGTCGAATTTTTAAAATTAGACTTATCCAACGATGATAAACATTCTAAGAAAATTATTGAGTGACGTTAACTGTGTGACATGTCAGTTTGTCATATTTTTAGGATTCCCGGCCTCCGGAGGCCGTGGAACCCTATTGAAATCACTTTTCGTTCATTTCCGTCTTCGGAGATTTTTATTAGTAGATCATTAACGGCTCCCGGAATTTCCATCAAAATCTTCTTCTCTCAAAAATTTGAAATTTTTTTCTCCATTTATTGATAATTTTTCTAATTTTGAATTTTTAACAAATTTTTTCAAGCATGAAGACCAATTGAAGACCAATTGAAGATTGAAGCATATTTCAATTGCTTATCAAGTTTTCAGCGTCAGAAGCATGGTGAATGAGAGAAAGAATCCGACGTAATTTTTCTTCAGTATACCTAGTGTTTTGTTCGTTTATCAACAATACTGAGATGATTCTATTTTTCGAATTCCTTTCTACTGCACCACGTACGAGAAAGTGATAACCATGATTTTATAACCTCACTTGACTCTAGTGTAGGTACTAGGCTACTAGGTATATAATCGAATAAGCCTAGATATACGATTTTCATGACAGTAAGTATTTTTCATAGGAGCATGTTTTGGACTTCTTCAACGAGCTACCTACTTTTTTGGATAGCAAACCAATCACATGGTGTGATTAACTTGATAGAACTTAAACTTAGAATTTCCATTCCATACTTCATGAGCAAAAATCAAAAATTCTTCAGTCTGAATTCAAAATAAATTTTTTACGAGGTGTTTTACCAAAGTAGCTAATAAAAAAGCTAATTTTTTCGCTTTCATTTTCATCATTTTTTTAATCAATTTTTTCTATTTCTAAAATTTTTTATCATAACCATGAAAAAAATTTGGTTCAAAAAAACCTCATCAACTCGAAGAGGAAATTTGGTAGCACAAGCGATTGGAAAACGTTCTCCAGGCGAAAATTCACCACTTCCTACCACTTGAAAACCTCCAATGAACCATTTTCTCATTTCAATTCAAACGTAATACTCGGATTCCCATGGAAATAAAAATTCCTCCCGCCTTAAATATCCATCGACCTGGCAACTTTTAGCTTTATTTTATTCGTAATGTACCGTATACGGGTAAACCCACGGGCAGAACTAGCTTATCGATGCTGCAAAAACCAACGTCACACAATAAATTTGCGTAAAAGAAAAAAAAAGACGACAAAATGAGCAACACGACCGTCGACAATGACCAAGAGTGTAACGCCGTCGTGCAAATGCAGCTGCAGCAACCGCAATCGCAGCAGCTGCATCCGCACCAGCAGCCAATTCCATCGGACGTCAGTGGTCTTCGCGATGACCACGATTCAGAGACAACTTCGTCTCGCAAAGAAACCAGCGCCACCGCAACTACTACTGCGACCGCGACCACGATTCAAAATTTAACAAAATTCGCTGATAATGTACCATCGCATAAAGATAGTCCCGTACCGATCGTAAAAGAATTCTCCGACCAGTCGCACAAATCGAAAACCAAAGCCAAACGTGAAAAAAAGACAGTCGGACGGAAGCACTTGCGCAGGCAATGCGACTCATTCATGGACGTAACTGGTTTCAGCGGCAGTATGAATTTCGACAGTTTATTTTCCGAAAACGCGACAGCTTTCGCATTGCACCAATCAGCCAACAACATGCATTTGGTAAACGTCTCGTTGAAAAATCAAATCGTTACATTGAAAAACCAAGTGAACCGGTTGTCTTTTGATAACCAACGTATTTCTCGTCAAAATCGCATGCTCCTGTTGGAAAACGAACGTTTAATTACAACGATTCAGAATTCATCGTTGTTAATGCAATCTACGGTCAGCTCGATTTTACCAAAACGCGAAGATCAATACGAACTCGCTCCAATAAAACGTAAAACCAGTTGCGGTTCGAAAAACGAATCCGATTTGGAGAGATCGACTCGTTGCACTATTAAGGAATTCGACAATTTGCTGACCACGTTGCAGACTAAAGAAGATAGTCGTAAATTTCGCGAGCTCGATTTGTACTTCGACGACGAACACGATTCGAGGAAAAATCGTCTAAAAAGCGTTTCTCAATACGACGTTATTGTAAAATGGCTCAATAACGACGAACAATCGGACGATCGTAATTCGAAGGAAGGCGACGATTCGGATTCCAAAGAACCCGATTCCAGAGACGACGACGAAGAGTCTTCTCGCGACAGCTCGCAGAAGCAATCGTCTTGCGAAGAAGTCACCAGCAAAATGCTGGATAACGACTTTTTAAAAGAGAATCTTGAAAGTATCAAGACTGTCGTGTCTACCACAGTTACAGCGACGGCAACGCCAATCGCGATTTGTACTCCGGTCATAATACCAACGCCTGTCGAGCTTCCTACGTCCTCCGAAGTCGCCGCCTTAGATATTAAACCGACCAAAACGCCGATTCAGCGAACCATGTCGGTCATTTCTCCGCTTCTGTCGTCGGCCCAGCTACCAAACACTCCTCCAACTGTGGCCACCATCGAGGCTGCGGCCTCCATCGAGGTACCACCCGTCAAAGAACTCGATACAATTAAAACGTCGAGTTCGAAACAAAGCGAAAAATCGCTCGGGTCGAGTAAAGGCGACCATAATATCGATGTCATCAACAACGACGATAACGCTAATCCATCCATCGATCCTCAAGGAGTCACGACACCAGCGCCCAAGACGCCTCCGGGTCAAAAACTAGACAAAGACGATGATAAAATCACTTTGGAGAATCTCATCTTTGGTGATATGGCCATGTGGATGGAGCTGGACGACAAACCAGTCGAAGCGGAGAAAACGGAGTTTTTGCAAAACTGGCTGGACGACTTGAAGGATAAAACTCGTAAATTTGCCGAATCGTGTAAATCGAGTCCGTTACAAATCGAGCTCGATAAAAAGCCAGCCAAAAGTGAAGAAATGGAGCACGTCGAATTTATCCATCTGTGCAACGAGATGATCAAACGTATGGATTCGCTGATAACCAAAGATTCGGATAAAATGAGCCGCAGACCGTCGAAATCTAACTTGATTATGAATTTCTTGCTGAACGAGAGTAACAGCTTGAATCTCAAGTATTCTCCGAAAAAGGAGACGTCTTCCAATGGAGATACGAGATCGGTTTCCGCCCCCCACCAAGATCAATCGGTTCACCATCTAGCTCGAGATCTAATGGCCAACAGTCCCGTCGACAGCGTTGAGCCGCCATTGACCAGTGTCGCTGATCCAGATGAAAAATCTGACGGCTGGAAATCATTCCATAAATGCCTAAAAGATCTCGAGGAGGTCAACGTTCGACGTACCAACGATGCGATTCGACAAACAATGGTGGTCAGAGCGCTTCGCAAGTTGTTGGCCAAGCAGTGCATTAAATTACCAAGACATGTAACAACAGCAAACCCTACACCCGGGCCAAGTTTTGAAATGTTATGTTCTTCGAAGGCAGCCAACAATGATGAAAACGCAACCGCCGTAGCTGCTGCTCAAAAGCCGCCGACGCCGGCGAAATCATCATCCGAGCATCGAACCGTCGAAGATATATCGCCCAAACCAACCAGCGAATTTTCATCCAAAGAGCAAACGCCGCGTAAATCGGAGACGAAATTTTGTCAAGTTTTTTCAAACGCATCCAAATCGATATTTTTGAACAATGTGAATTTCGTAAACGATCAGACATCTGCCCCGATACTAAATTCTTCTCTGAGAGACGACTGCCTATCTTGGGTACCGATAATGCGTGTAAATAAACTGCAACGCGATTTACTCAATCAGAGGAGCTACGTGGTCCATTCGAACGCATCAGGTGATACGTTTCAGACGACACGAAAATCAAGGCAGCCGCGAATTCGTAAGCGAAAATGTAGTCCGAATGTGTCTAAAATATCGGCGGCATTGAGACGTCTGCAAGAGGAAGATAAAGGTATACCGATGACTTGGCTATGTATCGGATTGGTATTTACTTTGATGCATGTCAAAATTTGGAGTTTTTTCGCATATATTGCACCTGTCCTGAAATCATTTGGTACTACTTTTAATTTTTTGACAAAATAAAATAGAATTTGTTTGTTTTTGTAAATTTTTCTGCCTAGTGAACAACCGATTTGTAATTTCTGAAATTGGAAAGAAGGAACTGAAATGGACGAAAATTTTCCAATATGAAATTAACGTGGTTTTTTTGCTATTCGTTTTTTTTTTCAACTAGACGCATATTGGATTGAAGGTCATTTTCCAGCACAGAATTTCGTATCAGACTAATTTTTATTTTTAGCAAGGAAAAATGGCACCCGTGCAACCTCTAATATTAAAGGTATCCCGAAGTGATGAACTTGCTGAAGAAATAAAAAATATATAAATGAATAAAAAAGTTCAAATCGTTATCATAAAATTTCAAACTTGAACGTTTTCCAATCCTAATGCTCTATATAGAAGTTGCAAAAATACATAGCAATTCAGCAACCGTAGCTAATGATGAGTTTATATTTGATTTTTAAAAAAGAAATATGCAAGAGTGCGTTCAGCTTGAGATGAATAAATATAAAAACGACGTCATTTTTGGAAATTTATGCATATCAAGTCAGAAAATACGATAGAAATTTAAAGACTGCTGATTCGCATTTTCTTGTATTAGATATATTTTTTCTAATAATAACTATCATTCGAAAGTTTGGCGGGAAAATTTAAAACTTGAAGAAAACTGATCTTAAAGTCATTTAGGAACAAAAACAATCTGCTTGGTTAGTTCTTTTTTACACGTAAATGCGACATTTTTGGATATATCCATCCAAGTTGACCACAGCTAAGTATCAGAGTAGCTCCAAGTCATAGATACTCAGGTAGGTAAGATGTTGTAAAAAATTCGGATTTTATACCTATCAAACAAAAAAATTTTAAAAATGGAAAAAATAGACATTGCAGAGTCGACTGCTTTAAAATGCTGTTGCTTTTCCAGTGAATGGATGAAAATAAATCAGGGTGTCCACTTTATCTCAGAAATTATTTTCCCTAACTTTTTCAGGCTTTCCAGACCAATTTCTCGAGATTTCCCAGGCCTTTCAAATATGTTCTTCTTGAAAGATGGAGAAGGGGGTGGTTTTTTGAGCGATTAAATTTGTGCAGAAGAATGATTTAAAATGCATAATGCTCAATTTTTTTCAATCATTGCATCTTACAAGATTTTTAGAATCTCCCTTTTCCGACCACAAAATCGGCCTAAATTCAATTTTTAAAAATTTTGAATATTCTACATACATATGTATCTTACAATTCAAAAATTCCTTTGCAATAATACAATGCCCCCCTCCCCCAGAAAAAATCATGTGCCTCAATTTTAAAAATTCCACAAAAATCTCTCTTTTCGGTTTGGCCCAACAGATCGATGGGTAGTAAAATATAATTATTTTATTGCAACATATAAATGTGATGGGCCCGAGCGAAGCGAATGAGAAAATTTTTGTAAAAAAAATCTTCAAAAGTTGAAAAATCATCACCCTTGCCAAGTTTTCCAAAATGTAACCAGAAAATACGAATCCTTTTTCTTTCTTTTTCAAAATAGTGATCAGGGGCATCGGCCATCGTCCTCCTTTCTCATCAAATTTTATCAAAAAATATGCGTTAAAAAATCTCTGTAGAAAGAGAAAAGTGTAAATCATCCCTGAGCGTAGCGAGGGGAATTTTTTTGAAAACTTGATAATTCTATAGACAAAAATATCAATATTTTTTTCATTAGGTATGAATTTATGATCAACAAAAAATGATGAATACCGAAATAAGTAAAAATAATTATGCCCCAGCGGAACGAGGGAAAATTTTTTAAATGAAAGATCCAGAAACTTCAGACAATTTATTCTTCTTCTGGACTTTTACAAAAATTCCAGCGGAAATGCCGGAAATTTCAAAATTCCCTGACATTTCCAGACGGTCCAAAAATCCCTGACTTCTTGTTAAAATAATATCTAATAGTAAGTTGAAATTCATTTTTCTAATTATCATTACAATTTTTCATCAATTTAAAATTTAGATTCCAAGTGGAATTCCATAAAAAATCATTTTTTCAAAATAAAAACTTGAAAAAATCTTTCCCTCAAGTGGTCTTTTCAGTTACAGAGATTAACACAGCGATTTTTACAAGAATTTAAGCTTATATTGGCGAAAGTAAACATCAGCTGGTTCTCAATAACTTAAAACAGTATGCGGCAATTTTAGATGAGACTTAAATAAAATTTCAAAGAGAAGAATTTCATGTAAAACGTGTATTTCTCCCACCATATGACACAGTAATGAAGTAAGAAATTGATTTTTCAGCAATTTTTTTTCCTTGAAAATTTTCTATAGAAAGTATTTTTCTGCACATCCATTCGTAATTTCATACCCACACCTTCCTTCATCTCGTAATAATTTCATCCAAAAAATACGTATTTTGCAACGTATCTACAACCTACACGCATCCACCACGTCCAAGACTCTTATACCAAATTCGGCTTCGCTGCTGTTGCATTAATCAAGCAATTATTTCGTTCGCGTATAATAAACTACATACAAAGACCATAAGCCAAATTAATACTCGCTACGCATTAGCTGATTGGTAAAATTAATAAATTATTCAACGCGTACTCGTATCAAAGCAGTAGATTGTTTGTATGTACACAGTACACGCCGCGTACATATTTATACCTACACACACACCAACACACGCCAATCAAAATGCGGAGACGCTATCATTTTACAATTTCGATGAATTCGTTGGCGTTCGTTTCGTACTCTCTATAACCCCATCTCACTTCGTCATTAATTAATAAATCGCTCTAGTTATCTTCATTACGCCGAAAACGATGGATCGGTTACCTCCTTTAATATATTCATTAATCCGGGAACGACTATATCGTCGTCGCCTTTTTCGAATTGCCTCACCCCAACCTCAGGCACCCTCGACGGCGTTAAATTCGTCCTCGGTTGTACACGTCGCGCTGAGCTGCGATGCTCGTATCGTATCGCGAAGTTTGTACAAATTGAATGGTTAATAACAAAGCGCAGAGTCAACGTTGCCTCTTTTGGACATTCGATTGTGTACGAAACGAACGAACGCAGCCCAACCGAAAACGGAAGTTACCGCAGAAGCTCGAAATTCGCGCGTTAATAGCTTTCCCAACGAGTGAACTCGCCTTTTGAACGCGTCAAAAAGACGTTACCTTCTCTTATTGTGAACTGCGACGTTAATTTTCGCTATACAAAATACGTACATCTGTGTACTTACGATAGATTTACGTAAAATCAAGTATTCGTCGTTCTAATCAAACAATATTCGAGTATTTTCCAACTAGGTACCTACCGTATCTTAGTAAGTAGGTAGCTAGGTACTAGGTAGTTGAAGCTAGCCAATCTGTCGATATAAGTAGATATTTTTTCAAATAGAAGGCCCTTTTATGACACCAAAAAGGTCTTCAAAATAGATAATATGATAAAGAAGGCAGAAGAGCTTGGCTTCAACGCGTGCCACTGATGGCCAAGATTACAGAAATGAAGAACCCTCCATGGGTGGGCAAAGTTAGAAGTACAGGATGTTTCAAAATGAAGAGACGATTTAAAAATTGAACAAGTCCCAAACTAATCGCTAAAAAGAAAACGAAACTTACACTTGAGATACAAAATTTACTCAACTTCAGTTTAGAAATCTTACATTGAACAAATAATGCCCATTTGTAACTTACGGACAACTTGGAAATTTTTGGAAATTTTATACATTTTTCCAACACTTTTTTTAAAGGGCTGCTGGAATTACAGATTAAAAATTTGATTTTTTGATTATTCCAAGCTTCCTGGCCGGTTGAAATGCATTGTTACCTTCAAATAACCTCAAAACTAAAACTTATTTTATTGAATCAGATAAGCTAATGACATTTCAAAATGAGCAAGTTTTGCAGGCTCGCGTTCAACAACCTCTCAAAAATTTATGTTTTAGGACTTCAAAAGAAATGCGGATAAGCTACAAAGCACTCATCAATCTGTAGCCAAGCTTGAGGCAAATGATAAGTAGGAAAGTACACGAATAAAAAATTTTACTTTTGCTCAATTTTTTCAATTTGATAAGACTTTTATTTTCTGTCGTTCATTTTTTTTTTCAAAGTTTGAATATATTCGCCATTAATGGAATAAAAATGCACAGTTTTTCGGTTGTTTTCTGTAATTCGAATCGCCATAATTTATCTTGCAAATAAAGTACACCCAAAAATTGTGGCTAGACTTAGAAATGGTAAGTAATTTGAATTTGATGAAAATATAAAATTCGCCAAATTCATGATTTTCATGTTTTCCACTTCAATTTTAAAATCAATGATTCAGACTCGGAGAGATATGCTTGGAACCCCAAATTTCAATTTTTGAAGTGGAAGGAAGTAGAGGGCGGGATTTCCAAGGGATGAAAAATTGAACTTTCTCTAACGAAAACAGCCAAATTTTGAAGCCTCTTGGCTCCATCCCAATATTCTCAATCTGAGCTGAGGAGCTCAACATTTTTTTTGTAGGTCCCCTTACTCAAAGTAAGATACAAGTCAGATTTTTTCTTCACTCCATCTCATTGAACGTGGATCAGGCAATTAGACAGACCGACAAGGGTAAACAAAATGACTTCTCAAATAGACACGAAAGTACGAGGAAAATCCGCCAAAAAATCACGACGTAACACCAACGCGAAAAATTTTCCGTCGTAAAATTACCCATTTAAAAAGCTACATCCTCTTCAGCCTCGAGATTTTTTATTGCACTTTTACGCTGCTATAGGTGTCGCGACTTTTAAAAACCCCTCTTCGCCATCCGCGTAATTAGCAAAAGAGGGAAAAATATTAAAGCAAAGATATATCCTTAGCAAGAAGCGCGACGTACACCTAACGTTTCCAACACCGAAAAAAGAACCTCATTCAGTTTTTTACGACAACGACGTTATAATAAAAGCTCCAGTTATATTCAAGGTCTAGTAAAAAATTTAAATTTTTATATTCGCGATCAAAGAACATCTTTTTCCTCTGTACATTTTGCTCGGCATCTAATTATATCTCAAAAGTTTAAGTATCGCATTATGTTTTTTCTTTTTTTTTTCATCTTGACAAAATTAAAAATGCCCATAGCCTAGTTCTTCTTAATCATATTTCAGAAAATCTCGCCGTTTGTATCGAAATTGGATAAGGATTTAATTTGCATGCAAATCATCATTCATTATCTTTAAGCGCAATTTACTCGGATAATTTGAAAAGCTATACGGGAAACGAGAGAAAAATATGGAAAAAGTTATTGCGATGAAGATTTCCGTCCTTTGACGAATAATTTTATACGACAGGACAACGTTTTTATACCGGTCAATGGACAGAAATAGAAGAAATGAAGAAACAAAATTTTAATGGGAAACTTTCGTAAATAAATTGGGCAAAGTTTCGTGGGTGACTTGAAGCACTTTGAATTCCATTCTTGTACTTTAATTTTTATGTGCATTGAACAAAGTCTACCTATCAGTATTCGAAAAATATTCCTTCATTGAATTAAATTTCTCTTTCCTTTTGTCTGCAAATTTTCTATTCAAATTATAGTTAATTCAAGTTTAATTTTTATATAAAATTTAATATTATTATAAAAGTTTCAAATTATTTTTTAAAAAATTTAATATTTTTTTTCCAACTGCAAAATTTTTTTGACGAGGTCTAAATTTTTTTCCAACTTCAATACCTTCAAATTTTCATGTTGTAAAAATTTGGTACAAAAATTTAAATTTGCCGTGACGTTGAAAACATTTTGTTAAAAAACTGTAACCCTGACAAAAAATTTAAAATTTAGAAAAGAATCAAAAAAATTTTGAAGTTGAGAAAAAAAATTAGGAAAAAATTTAGACCTCGCCAAAAAATTTTGAAGTTGAAAAAAAAAATTGAGGAAAAAATCAGGACCTCGTTTAAAAAAATTTTGAAGTTGGAACCGGAAAAACGTGTGGACTTGAAAAAAAAATCGCTCACCAACCTACTGATGATCCCAAATACACAGTGTTGCCAATTTAGCATTATAATGCTAAATTTAGCATTATCTAAGATCAATTTAGCATCGAAATCATCGAAATTTCAGATTTAGCATTTAGCATAATTTTTAGCATTATTGGTTCCTACTTTTAGCATAATTGTCCAAAATTTGGCATAATTAAAAATCGCATTTTTTGGAATGAAAATGAAAAAATTGACAGAAATGAGTTAAAGAAGTGTTATTTTTTGCTTTTGTAGTACAATTTTTCAAAAAATTTTCCCCTCGCTTCGCTCGGGAAGCATTTTCTTCTTCCCATTTCCAAAACAGTCATCATTTTCAGAAAATGTTTTGAAAATTCTGTTGTTTTTCAATCATTTATCTATAAATTTATGCATATTTCACTCCAAATTTGTGCAAATCTCAACCAAAATGTTGAAATTTTCACGCAAGTTTTCAGAGCTTCGCGAATTAAGGGTAAAAAAATTTTAGCATAATTTTTTTTGAAATTTAGCACTTTTAGCATAATCAAATTCCTCAAAATATGGCTAAAAAAAAGTCGAAAGACGTTAAATAATAAACTTAGACTAGCAAGGATTGGATTTGAATTTTAGCATTATGAATTTAGCATTATGCTTTTTAGATTTTGGCATAATTTAGCATAATTTTCACCACATCCAGCATTGAAAACTCATTAGGTGTTGGCAACACTGCAAATACATTGACCACCTAAACAAAGGCAGGTATTTGGCAACGCAACGTAGGTAAGTTTTTTCTTTCCAAAAATTACGCCTATTCAATTTCATTCAAAATACGCCAACAAATCCAAGTACTTTTCTACTCGTATTTACTCACTCTTGAGAAACTCGGATTTGAAAATACTTCAACACCACGCCTCATATGCGAACGGAATTAATTATGAGTGACCGTTAGAAAACACTCTGATCAAATTTACACGACCCCAGCACCGTCAGCCCAAATTATTAATCGAATAAAAGTACTACAGCTTGTTGGTATAGGACGCAAACCGCAAACACTCGTATAAAACATACGTACAGATAAACTACATTCTGAAGACCTGCGAATAATAAACGTACATGGCCAATATACCTGTACGAAGATAGTTTCAGCCAATTTGGCGAGAAGCACACACCTGATGAGATAATTTTGAGAACGTTTCGTCGAAAAGTTTGTTATACGTGGTACAATTTATTATGCATATAACCGTTAGAATTCTGATTAAGCGACGACGTACTATACAATTTACATGATTACACGAGGGCAACACATACCGTATCCGTCTACGGACACAGCCTCCCAAAGCAGGTTAACGTCAATTTTACATCCTTGAGGATTTTTTTTCCAGCCCTACGGTGTTGCTGTTCGAGGCCAATTCATCATTTTCCATCATCTTCAATCTTTCGACGCTCGCCAAAAAGGTCCAACGTCGAACAAGAATACACAACAATGACGCCGACATGCCATAAAACTCGACCCGAGAAAAAAACCCGACGACTTTTTCCATCTCATTAACAATGGCAATGAACAAAAACGCAATCTCATTAACGATGACGAGTAAATTCATTTGGCGTTTTTGAAAAAAAAAAAAGAAAGGAGAAAAAAATTCGCAACGTATAGTCTTCCAAATGTACCTAAGTTTACGACCAGCGAGAAAGAGAAACGGAGAGAGCGAAAACATACAGCTATGAATACCAGCCGGCGAAAATACGGTTATCTTTTGTTTTTACGTAATTTAACGTAATTTAAATTAATTTCGCCAACAGACAAGTAATGAGTAGAGAGCCAATTACCAAGAATAAGAATGAATAGAGAATTTCGCTTTGGCTTTGATTCGAGTCAGTTTTATCCTTCTATTTCTCTTCCTTCGTCGTCGCCCTGCCTGATTTCGTGCTCGTTCTCTACGCCCGTTTCCTTTTCTCGACTATGTAAGTAAGAACGATGTGTGGTTGTGTTAGTAAACGTATGTAGGTAGATTAGATATTACAAAAGGTTTTCTTGTTCCTTTGCAGCAAGTAGCACACGAACTAGAGCTATAATGTATATTGAATATTCAAATGAAACATTTCGTATTGGAACGATGCGACGGGTACTTGCGAATGCATTGTGAATGGGTTAGAGAAGTTTTTTTTGCTCCCCTTCCTTCTCCATCCATCAGAAAGGAATTTCGTCTTTCGTGTTTTTCTGGGCGTTTTTCTCGTGTTCGGGTCAATTTTTCTAGTAATTATTCTTCTCGCATATAATGTTATGTATTTTATGTTTATTTTGAAGGCATTATGATGAAAAATTTAAAAAGCATAACGTCCCTCTAAAGCTAAAAGATCGTAACTCCAAAACTTTACTTTTTACAGGAGAGGCAAAAAACTGTATTACTTGAAATTTTTGAATTTCGTAAAAGATGTTGATTTTACTATGCTTTTTTAGTGTAGAGAATGAATTTTCAACTATTATTTTATCAAAATACCCATTTTTAATTTTTATAGTGGAATTACGACCTTTTACACTTAAAAACAGAAAATTTTTGGAGTTACGCCAAGTTCAAAATCTGTATTTCGAAAAAAAAATTTAAAAATTCATTCTGAACATTACAAAAGCATATCAAAATCGTCACATCTTCCAAAAAATTCAAAAATCATAAGTAACACAGTTCTTTTTATCACTTTTGTAAAAAGTCAAATTTTCGATTCATGACCTTGCATTTTTAATGGAGTTACGCCCAAAAAGTTTCAAAATTTTCAGAATATGGAGTTACGGAAACATATCTTTTATCTAATTTTAAGCTGAAATGATGTTGTTATCAAATCGAGGACGTCCCATAGTTGCCATTTCAGCAAAAAAACAAAAATTCTTAAATTTTGGAGTTACGACCTTTTAGCATTGGAGGGACGATAATTTTCTCATTAGAGCAAATAATGGATTAAAAAAGTGCATATAATTTTAAGAAAAAAAGAGGTGAAAATTTTGCAAAAATCGTCTCTAAACTAAGCCTCTTGAATGGTCAAGAAGAATTGTTCAAATGTTGATAAAAATTTTATAAAGAGGTCAAAAACTATTGAAAATTATGAAAATAATGACGAAATGTTTATAAAAATCTAAACATTGCCTCAAAATTACCCAAAATGTGATCAAAATTGAATGAAATATCGAAAAAAATTGGAACCATGTTAGCGCCAGTGGCGACTACCGGAGGAATTTTCTTTGCAGGCTATTTAGGTTATACTTATAAGTCTAACAGCGTTGTCCTGGCTCCAGCTGTTCGAGTGATTTGTAATAATTGATCAATTTAGTTTTAAACCCAGTTTCAAATTCTCAATAATTTCATTTGAACAGGGAAACAATCCGGACTTGAATCGCATCGCCCATTATTCGGAATGTGTGGATCTAAATCGCAGACCTATGTCAGGGTGTCTCACAAACTTTCAAACCCTCAAAACAGGACCAGCAGGACCTTCAACGGGACCTTTTAAAAATCAGTAGGTAAATTTTGCCCCCCCCCTAACAAAAAATTAAGAACCTGGCAAGCAAACAATTGTTGAAAAAAAAATTTCAATAATTGTAAGAAATGAGTGTAAATTTATTTCAAAAATTCAAGAATAAGGAAGACACATTGAAAAGAAAAATTATGTAAATTCACTGAGCCCGAGCAAATAGAGGGCGAATATTTTTGAAAAAAGGGCACCCAGAAACTGAAATTTTTTCATTGGTAAAATTAGTACTTTTTTAGTGTTTTGTTCTGACTTCCAAAAATGAAACGATATCTAAAGACTATGTTTTTTGATTTCCTCCCAAAAAAACGAAACATTTTTTAAAATTGTAATCGAGATCGTTACAATTTTTTTGATAAATGAGAGGGACGTTTTTTTTTCAACTTTGAAATATTAATTGTCTAAGCGGTTCGAAACGAAGAAGTTTTGTAGGTATTAGATATAATTTTTAAAATAAAATTATGGAAATTTACTGGGCGAAAATTTTTGCAGAAAAAAGGCATTCAAAAGTTGGAATTTCTTCAGAAATCCTGTATCATCTCTCATCATCTTACACTGTATTGCCACTGACGACATTTCAAATATTAGCTATTATTTTGGCGGCTTCGTTCCCAAAATCGTTACAAAACAGGACTTTTCACTGAAAAAGCCCCAAAACAAGACCATGACAGGACCAACAGGACCTGTTGGACACCCTGCATATTGACTAATAATTTCATCGATCTTCTAATCAACGAAAGAAATTAAATCCATAATAAGTCAGTGAAAAGTCGTTAAGTTATCAATAAGTAAGTAAGTAAGTAGTTATTTCTTAAAAACATTTTGTTTTGGTTGTGACAGCCATCTTTTTCATCTATTTATGGATTTTGAAAAATCCATAATCTACTATAATAAAATATTGGATTGGTTTTAAAATAAAATTTCTTTTCAGCACGTCAGTATTAAGAAAACATTCAGCAGCAGCAGCAGCAGATGCGATAATTGTTCGAAGATTCGTAATGTCCTTTCGAATCACCCTATACACACGGTTTCGTGTCGAAGTGATTTTCTCGTTTTTCGTACAATATGGAGTTGATGTAACTGGTCGTCATCAAATAGAATAGCGCATCGAAAGAGTCTGTGTATAGAAGAAAAACATTATTGCAATGAATTGCGAACCCATACGGAGCGTAGCAGAATAAGGATGAGCGGAGGAAGATGAAGGTGGAACACGAACACAAGTATTATACCAACGAATACAACATATAAGAGAGCGAACGACCAACGCAGACGAGAGAGAAATGAGCGAGAAAGACGAGCAAACGCGGCGGAAATAAAATACTGTTTTTCAGACAAAAGTTGGACTTCGGTACAAGTCGGTCTGGAAAACGGCCAATTTTTTTCTCGCAGGATTCAATTTAAAGAATGAAAAACAAAATGATTCAACCTTTTCGGTGTTTGCGATTTTTTTTTACCCTAAACCACTTGTACTCCTTACTATGATAACGTGTAGTACACAACACGTTGCTGGGCGAATTTTTTTCATCGTGTACTTGACCATTCGAGGTAATTGTCAAAGGTATCCCCGATTTTCGGAAATATAGGGAATTTTTTCCGTTTCGGCGAAAAAAAAGGATAATTTTTCACGCAGAAACGTACACTATTTGTACCTAGAACAGAGCGGCTCCATTAGTGCGGTATTTTTTCCGATGCGAAAGGTTGTTTGCTATATAAGTTTACACTAACGCCAAACTACAGTTAGGTAATTAACGAGATGAAATTGGTTTTGAAGTTTTTATCCTTTAGGAAATGAATTCGTAAAGTTGGTAATTTTAATGCGAAGTGTTGTACACGAAACGGGTAAGTTTTTTCTCACTCTCTCTCCGCTGCGGTGGTTATAGTTGGCGGCATTGTCTGCCTTTCTCTCGTTATAGGTATTTTCTTTCCTTCTGGTTTTCCTTGCCTCTCTATAGTCTTTGCAAGGTTTCACCCTAACTATTATAAATTATCGAATAGGTGTATTTAATTAGCTTCTGTCTAGCGACGGAAATTTATCGCCCGGTGTGTAGGAAAACGTCGATGTTGTACGGCTCGGCGTTACCTATATAAGGAATTTTGATGTATAGTGTGATGCTGACGATGTTATACGTATACGTTGAAATGAAAATATGATGACGAATAGCACAGAAACCGGAGGATCGATGAAATTATGAAGCCAAAGAGGATACTTATTGATACACTTCCTCATTAAATTAGTTATAAAATATTTTTCCCCAACTGGGATTTCAATGATTCAAGTCCAAATTTTTAAAAAAAAAAAAAAAAAAAAACTTAAACTTCAACCAGCATTCTATCTAATCTTTTACAAAAATATGTACAATTTCGGAACTTTTATAATAATGAATTTTTTCAAACCTTGATTTTCCAAAAAAAAAATTCAATCTTCATCATTTATATTTTTTTTCAATTAATAAATTTAAAAAAATTGAACAAAATGATGTTGAATTTTTTTTTGAAAACTCAATGGAAAAAATGGGGGAAAATGTTCACATTACTGTAAAAAGTTAAGAGTAGAAAGACATGAGAACCATGAAATCATCTACTTCGCATCTTTTGATATGCCAGAATGAGTTTCGAAAAATATACTACGGCTCTCAGCTTAATTGAGGCTATCATGAATTCGAGACCCATCGCGCCTATCAACATAACTGGAAAATCAAAATTGAAATTTTTGTAAGAAAATTTGAATTGAAAAAAATTTAGTAGGTACTTTTTCATTTATAAATCAGAGAAAATAATTGAAAATCACTGGGAAACAGTCATAATTGCAGCACAGCAATAAATCAGTTAAATTAATTTCATTGAATGAAAACGGCGAAAAAAATTACTGAAAAATCTGAGACTGAAAATTTAATAGAAGGTTCGTAAAACATCTGCAATTAGCTATACGGATAGTGAATAGAATCGATTTGGTATTCAGTAAGCTATCAGCTAACTTTCCCTGGTTTTTTAATAAATCTTCAGATCTTACCAGTTTCTACTTACGTTAGATATTCATTTTATTTTACTTTTTTTTTCAGGAAAAAATGATTATTGGTGAAAAAAAATGTGTAAATTTAGATTGTAATTTGACTAGTCATAAAATTCGTTTTTGACCGCACTCGGATAGGTTGTGTGCCGGTGAATTTTCAAAAAAAAAAAAAAAAAAAAATACTCTCTCATTTATAAATCACTGAAAATTATAGAATATCACTGAAAAACAGTCAGAATTGCAGAAAAAATTTTCACTGAAATGAAAACGAATCAGTGAAAAAATTTTTAATGATCAGTGAAAAAAATTTTACTGAAAACGAATCGGTGAGAAAACCACTGAAAAAAACAATGAAAAATCACTGAAAAATCAGTAAAATTATTGAATTTTGCCGAAAAATCAGCGAAAATCTTTGAAAAATTAGTGAAAACCTTTGAAAAATCAGCCAATTTTGCTGATTTTTCCTGGGCTGCAATTTAGAATGTTCATCAATGACTTTTAACTGATGCAGAATGCGAGGTGGCAATCCTATTTTCCTTACAACTAGGTTGTCACTGGTGTTCCATAATTATACAGCTCATGTAATGTTAGTGAAAGCGCCCTTCTAAGATTACAAGTGTTTTTATGTGAGTGGGCTATTTTATAGTGGTAATCCACAGAATTTATTCTGAACGAAAGTTCCAAAGGGATTAAAACTCCTGAAAAAGAGGAAGACTTTGAGAGCCAATCAGAGTAGTGTCTTGGTTGAGTCTTACTCTGATCTCTTTCTGTTTTCTCACACTTGGAATGATATTTCAATCAATTTTTCAGATCATCGCCGATTTTCATTTCACTGATTTTTTTCAAGTGATTTCGTATTTCATCAATTTTCAATACTTTTATAGGTGTGTAGTACTGTTTTTCAAGATTCACTTACTTTTTTTAGTACTCGAGTAATATTGAATTTTATTAATTTTTTTTTCAATTTCAGAATTCAACCTATGTTTAGTAAATTTCTTCATAATACCACAGAAAAAATAATAAACATTTTTTTCATATCAAGAGATGAAATTCTGTCAGTGATTTTCATTGATCACTCAAAATTTAATTTACCTACAATCGTACTTCGTAGGCATTTCGTGTATTTCATTTCGTTCGTACATCTGCTATCTATCAACGATCGAATTTTCGTCTCCGTTGGTAATTTCCTTCTCTAAACTACGCCTCCACCTCCGCCCATCAAACCTTTTCAAAGCACGACATCGCACCGAAACGACTTCGATGTCGGCGATGAGGAAAAAAAAGATATACTCGCGAATAACATTTTCAAATAAAATCCGTACTAGCTGGGGCGCGATAAGACAAATCAACTTTCCAAATGAGGATAGAGAAATCTTGACAAATTACTTTCTTTGTGAAACCTTTTAGAGTTCGTGTCTAAAACGTCCCTCATCTCAGTTTCCCGACTAAAGTTTCGTAAAAATTTCTCTATACAACCCGAAGGACTGCTTTTCTTCTACCAGTGACAATTTAAATTAAAAGAGATTTTTTTTAAGTTTGCAGAAAAATAAAAAAATATATAAAAGACGACGGGAAAAAAAAATAAGAGAAGGAAGAATTCTTTAAACGCTCGACGCGCGAGACGAAGCAAAACACCAGCGAGGGGGGAGAAAAATAACGAAACATTTTTTTCTCGTATTTTTATACGTCGTCGATGCGAGCAAAATTTTGTATTTTTCTTCTTATTTTGGCGCAGCAAAAAAAACCTCGCTCGAGAGATATAATTGCGCGCAATATACCGATATTACTTTTTCGTATTTTCGTTCGGTACGTATCCTAGTCGCCAGGTTCTTTGAAATTGAAACATGCGCCCGAACAAAAAATACGACGACAGGGGCTCGCATAAACTTACGTTAAGATGTTTGGAAACGAAACGAAGCGAGCAAAAAAAACAAATTAAACCTTTTGGTCAATTAAATGGCTACTAAAAGATAATGGATCAGCACCTTTACGACGTCGCCGAGTTAATCGACTCGGTATAATATAAATTAATCCCAAAGGGTTTACTCCAATTACTTTAATGATACTTTACATTTTACGCTGCGACGTACAAACCATTAAATAATTTTTCCAATTTACTCGACTCGAGCTGTATTATAAAATAGACCCTCGGTTCGACTTTGAATACCCGGTTGAATAACGAATTTTTTGAAGTCAAATTACGATATAAAATTTCGTATGAAAATTGTCCTTTCCACTCAATCTGTTCTTTTTTTCGAATGTTTGAAGAAATGGGACATCGTGGGATTTAAATACCTATGCAAGTTACCTGAACTGTTCTAATTTGTGAATGACACTTGAAAACTAAAAATTAATGTAATTAAAGTTTTGGTTTTTTTTGCCATTTCATTACCATTTTTCCGGCACAAAAATAAATTTGCTCAAATAAGTATCCACCATTTTGTTCGATTTTTCAAATCCTTTAAACAATAAATCCAAGGAAAACCAGTTTCTCGTAAAACTATTAAATTTTTTGGTTTTCTTGCTAGTGAAATAAAATTTCTTGCTATTGGCAAGAAAAACAAAAAAGAACAGAACTCAGCAAGAATGCCAGAAAATCGAAAAATTTGATAATTTTACGAGTGAAAAACAAAAATTTTTTACACATTTTGCTTTTCCTTGAATTTTTCAATTGGAAAATTAGAGAAAAGAAAATGATTTCTTGGAAAAATTTACCCTAAATAAGAAAAAATGTGTAAATATGGAAAGAAAACTCCAAACATTTGAAAGGAATAGAAACACAACTAATAAAACTTACATTTTTTATCCATTATTAATTGTCTCGAAAACTTTCGTCATTCATCGAGGCAATTGTTGAATTATCATTCCGTCAATATTTTCATATCGAAGTCTAAAACACAAGTAAAGTGAGTAATTTTTCATTTTTTGCTCGATGTGAAAGTGAAACTTCGATCATTTTGAGACGGCACGACAATATCGTTCCATGTTAAATTGATCAACATTTTTGATACCCTCCCAATTCTAAGCAGATACTTTCAAATTAGAAACGCGATATTAGAAAACATCAAGCCAATTCGAATCGGTATACGGCAGGAAATTGACCAATTCACATATGAAATATTGTCCAAATGTAGAAAAAGTATCGTCGAAGTAAACTTGGCTACTGTATTCGAAACATACATACAATCTCACGATAGGTAATGGACTCGGTATCGAGTCGAACACGGAACATCGGCCGACGAAAACTTCTCCAAGAAACGAAGTAATAAAGAGAGTGGTACGATGAACGAGACGATAACATGAAAAAAGCGTTTTCTATTACAACCAATGAAAAGTTTTCACGAATTTTATCGGATATTTTAACTTGGTGGCGGAGGGATGCAAAGATTGATTTCATTTCTAAATGTAGGTACATCAGTATCTGGGTGCAATTGAAATATCTGATGAATATCTGATGGTAAATTTCAAGATGTGAGGTGTTTGTAAGCAATTTTCCATACTTTTTTTCATAATTCAACGCTTAAATTAAGGTTAGGACAAATATGAGCATTGTGCAAGCTTTTTTCAACATGTACCACACATCATTTTCGAAATTCAACGGGTTTAAATCGGATGTGACCCTGCCGCAAAGAAGGGACCTTGTATAAAAAAATCGATGTTTTCATTTTTAGTTTGGTCCAGATTTGGTATCATTTGGACCAAAAACGTGAAAAATGAGACATCGATTTTTTTTTACACTTTGTCCCTTTTTTAAGCAGGGTCACAAATTTCAAAATCGAGACAAGACTCGAGACAAAATATTCCCAAAAAAGTCAGATTTTCAAAACCTGAATTAATAATCCTGATGTTTCAAAGATTAGCTCAAAATCCTTTATAAAAAATTCATCAACACTTAGAAAAAAAATAATAAATTGAACGAAGTATTAAAAAAATCAAAATTCTATTTTTTTTTTTTTTTCATTTCAAGAGGTAAATCAGGAATAAATACAAAATACTTCCAGCACTTCATCACTTCCATCAACTAGAAATCTTTTCATCTAAAATCACATACCTGCATTTCCAACATGACAAACTTTTAAACATTATAACCTCTTAATTCCTCCAAATAACCACAATTACACTAAAAAACCAAACGATAAAAGCAGAAAAAAAACACCGGGATAAATTTTTTCACTCCACCCAGAAGCAATTTATCAAATACGTGCGACCCCAAATAAAACCAAACTCGGAAACGGAAAAGTTAAAAAAGCCACCAAGCAGACGGCAATGCCGGAAAAGATAAGCAAGGATTGTCGTATTGTTTAAAGAATTCCTAACGAGGTAGATAAAAAATTACGAAATTTCATATTTTAGCTTATGCCTCGTCGACCCCTCCCCCCCCTACCAAAAAATAAAAAAGAGTTGGAACCTTGACTGGTGAATAGTAATGGTGCTCCATTCACCCGGGACAAATCGTATCGTCTGGTCGTCCTTGTCAATGATAACAAACCAAAAAAAAAAGGCGTAATTCGTCTCCTCTCGTTGTACCAATATTCGAGGGGTGCACGATGATTTATTTATAAATTTCAAACTACCTCTGTTACAGCATAGGCTATGTCTGATCGTTGGGAATTGATAATCGAACGGAAATTATAATATTTTGGCGGGTAACGCCCGTCTCGTTGGTGAATTTCCCGAACGGTATTTTTTTCCTGTTCGAGGCTCGCGACGATGCGTGAAACCTTCCTCCATCCTTGAAACGTTTGAATTTACAACGATTATCCAAAGGTAGTCGAGTAAAGTTTATAGCCGACGTCGTTTTGAAAATTCAAACGACCGGGAATATTTTCGCGTCGCGGAATTGTTGGCTCGACGCGACGATAATTATACATTTTTCGTCGGATTTTCAACACTATTGTCTTGGAATTTCTTCAAATTTCTATATTACTCTACCTCTATATACCTATAGACCTACGATCGTAAACTAAATCTTTGGCGTAATATTGTCAAAACTTTTTAATGGCTTAGGAGCGATATTTCAGCTTACGAATATTTTCTTCGAAAATTTCTCAATTCACACAATGAACTGGAAAAATTACGACGAAATGTAGTTTGATCATCTTAAAACGTATTGCTGCAATGCTGCATGTTTCAATTACTAGGTAATTTTTTTTATACATAATATACTTTATTTCTAGATTTTAATTAATTTACTAATTGCACCTTTTGATTTTTTAAAATAAGGAAATCTCTCATACTGGGAAGAAATCCGAATAATGAAAAATTTTTCCCCTCTATTTTCAGATAAAATGCTGATTAGAAACAATTTATCAATCCTTTTGCTCTCTATGAAACCATTTCTACCTTCTTTTTCTTTGCCAAGTGCAATTTCTTTGCGAGGCACGTTTATTATTACTTCGAATTTCAGTCGACTATCCTATGACGGATTGCCAGTCAGACAAAGAGGCCAGGCCGGATATAATGCGAAGCTAGATTTAAAATATGAAGGTCCATATGTAGTGGTGAAGAAATATAGAGAAAACGTCTATTGTATCAGAGATGAGGGAGATCCAGATCCAGCAAATATCCTAAGGAAGAATATTCGTGAGCTCGTCCTGATCAAGTAGCAAGTTATTCAAGATTTTCGCGTATGGATTGCTGAGGATGTCGGATTTGTTTCAATTGCCAGATTTTGGATAAATGTTTAGACCTATGGATGCCTATGGATACTATTTTGGATACCTTTCTTTAGCTTTAGTTTTAGAGTTACTTGTTTTTTTTTTGTTTCTTTTTTTTGGTAGAATCACTCTCAATGTTGTAGGAAATGCGGTTTGCATTACATTCACCCTCATTTCGGGGTGGCTATGTAGTAGGTACCTACATATTGAGAGTGATTTCAACTGCTTTTGATAATGTTACTTATCTGGGCGAGGAGAGGAGAGGTTTCCGATAAGAAACTAGCTCTACCTCCTCGTCAAGGTATGTAACATTACATCAGCAACAGTTCTTTGTATGCTGTTCTAAGTTACGTTCGTTTTGATTTTTGGTTTTTATGCGGCTTTCTTTTTGCAAATGTGCTTTTAGTTATATTGTGTTATTTTTCCGTTTTAGACATTTTTAATGTCTTTTGTGAACTTTGAACTTTTAATACATCGTTTTTTAGCCACTATGATGTGGTAATTGTGTTATTTTTGGGGTAAGGAGGGGATATTGGACAATGTGCTCATAGGTATGTGTTTTCTCTTTATCAAAGTAAATTATGGTACTAGTTTCCAAATTACGTTTTTTTGGGTTTTCTGGGTCCGTCAGGGGTAAATTAAATTATATTTTCAGTTTTCTAGTGTTCTGAAACCCCCTGACACAACAATTATTTGAATAATATGTTAAGTTCATGATTAGATTATTTATGAAAAGTCCTCCCGCAAATTACATCAGGTAGAAATAATGAAGTATTGAAACATGAGAAAATGGTTTTGTTTTGGCTGTCATTTTAAACCCAATTATTTTCAAGCTTCACACTCGTTTCGTTCGACCAAGAACAAAATAATAAATAATTAATGAACTATTTGACGGTGTTGGACGATCATTGATCGATTATTTTCAGAAGAAATAATTTCAATATCGATTGTTTTTTTACTTCTCCATTTTTGGGCCAAAATTGGACAAAAATTTCAATGTCTTGCAAAAAATTTAGAAAAAATAAGGGATTAGACCAGAACAGCTTGAAAATTTTCTAAAATTAAATGTTTCTCAAAAATGTTCACAAACCTTGAATTTTCTCAAATTTGAAGTAACTTGACTAATTTGAGTTCTGTAGATTATTTCCAACAAATATGAAAAATTGATTTAAAAAATTGCAGAACTGGATTAAAGCCTCTATTTTTTTTCTAAAATTTCACACTGTGACCTATTTTTCTAAATTGTTGTCCTATTTTGGCCCATAAACGGAGAAATTCTCTAAAAATTTGCAAAAATTCCAATTATCACACTTTTCAATCTCAAATGAATAATGGCACAACATTTGCAAAAAATAGATACCTACTTACATAAAAATCACTAAAACACGAAATTTTTATGTACCTACTGACTTGAAAAGAAAGTGGGAATCAATTCATACATACCACGTCCAAAAAATAGGAATCATATTCGTATATTCACTCCCAAAAAAAGGGGAATAAATTCGCAGAAATCTTGGATGACAACTATCAAAATATTCAAAGTCTTGAAATTCCTCACCAACACAAATTTAAAATCGCTTCTCTGACGTAATTATCCCCTCATACGCCCGCCCCTAGCCTTAGTTGCTGTATAAGGCGTTATAAAAAACAAGAAAAATTAAAAGAAAAAAAATGGGAATCAATTCCCCTATATTTTTACACGAATTTTTCATTGGGAATCAACTCACCCGAAAAAACAATTTTTTCAATTTTTAAAAACATACCCCCCCCCCCGTAAAAGTTGTTGGCTGATTAGACTTGAAGAATAAAAAAAAAATCAAAATCAATTCATATCTTCCGATCGCGCATTGGCATTGAAATTTTCAAAAATTGGCTAAAATCCAATATTTTCAAAACTTTTAGAAAATGTTGAAAAAAATTTGAAATTCATTTAAATTGGTTTTAGAGCTTATCTAGTGACTATTCAAACCAAAAAGCAGAATTAAAAAAAAATTCATGCTTTACGTCATCTTTTTTATACTTCTACTATTTCTTCGCATGAAGAAAAATCAAAAAAAAAAATTATAAAACGTTGATTTCTTCAAAAAAAATGTGTTTTTCAGTCTATGTGGTCACTACATAAGCTCTAAAATAGATTGTAATCAATTTTGAATTTTTTCGAAATTTTTACAAAACTTGAATAATTTTTGAAAACTTTAACGCCAATGCGCGATCGGAAGATATGAATCGATTTGGAATTTTTCTATTTTATTCTTCAAGTCTCATCACCCAACAACTTTTGCGGGGGGTATGTTTTTAAAAATCGAGAAAATTGTTATTTCGGCCCGCCCTAACCTGCAGCCAGATAATCCAATCAATTTTTATTCATATCTCATCAGTCACCAGTTTCAAATTATTCAAAGCATCATCATTTGAAAAAAAAACACACGATTTTCACGTTTTCATTACTCTTAGAAATTGGTATTACTACCTCATCAAAATAATATCAAATGAGACACGTCCTCGGCCCATCGAACTTTTGAAAAATTCATTACAACCAACTACGACGAAAATTTTCCACTACTGGAATTTAACATTTCACACCGGCCAAAAATACCACATCGATGGTTTTCAAAAACATATCGGATAGTCAACGGACCAATAGATATTTCTGCAAAGATTAAATTTCGTATCGTGTATTAAATACCTATCGATAGTTGAGGCACGAGAATTGCAGAGGAGGGAGGCTAAAATACGTGGATAGTAGTTCTATAGGCTGATTTAAGCACGAAAATGGTGTCGGTTACCGACGAACAGCCGAAAAGGAAGAGACCAGGAGGTGAGGTAAAAGGACGACCGATATAAGCCACAGCAACGTAGAAGCCGAAATATAAGAAATGTACCCGGCTCGGTGTTCGAAGTGGGACAAAGCGTGGCGGTACAATTGTCGAGGTATTATTCGCGACAATTAAACGATCTCGTGAAAATTTAGTTTTATGATGAGGTTCGATAAAGGTGCGTGTATTTGGAAGTAAAGGTACCCAGCGATTCGTTCCCGCTGCGCCATCTCGCCATTCGTCGTCGACTGGTCTGTGTTGGTAACGACCTGAAGAGGTATACACGTAACGTACCCCTGTCTGCGTTGAATACGCGCGAAGGCGAACTAACCCTTTCGGGCATCGTTTAAGAATTTTCATCGTCGTCGTCATCGTGTTTCCGCCGAATTTACCCTTTTAAACGGTAAAGGACGAGAGATGGGGCGGGCACGACGCAACGTTTTGCCGTTTGTCAACCTTTTTTGGTTATTCGGATTATGGTTTCGTTTTGTGCGTCGAACAATTAATTAATTTCGTCGCAGAGCCACCTTTTTAAAGCGAGTATTTTTAATTTGCCAAATTTACCTATGCGAAACGGGGAATTTCGATAATTCATGCCAGCGATGAAATAAATCAAAATCTTAGCGATTTAAAATATTAGCTGCGATGATGACGTTCCAGGGGAGATTTGGAGGAAAATTAAAAAATGTTACTATAAAAAGAATGCAATTGAAGACAAACAATCCGCAAAACAGTCATCTTCTGCTTCTATCTATCTTCTATCGAATAAAGAGAAGTGGTGTTTTGTTGTTACAGGTAAACACCGAAGATCCGACGAGTTGAGGGTGGAGGTCGGTATAGTCAGATAGCCCTCGACAAGAGGAAGGTTTAACGCGCAAAAAGTTTAGAAAAAAATGCTTTTAAAGTTGAGAAAAGTCACGCTAAAGTTATTATATTAATATTGATTATAATAATATTTTTGTAAATCTTAATTTTTATTTTTATTACAGTCTAAATAATTTTTATATAGAAATTCAAATTAAATACAGTATTATCGATCTTTCAGTCAAAGGAGAGCTTATAAAAAAATTGATTCAACCTGAGGTAGATTAGGTAGATACAAATCGAATATAATCGATTGAATTTTTGTTAAATAATGGAAGTGGCATTCTAAAAATGAAAACTGACCTAAGGTTAAGATTCACTTCTGTAATTTGATGAAAAAAAATCGAATGAGTGTATTTTTAATTAATGACAGAGGGTAGGTATTCAGGAAAAAATATCTGACTCGAGTAAGTTGAAACTTTGAAATATTTGTAATTTTCTACAATTGAAAATTGTTTGAATTTTCAATTAATGGGAAATGAATCCACCTGGGCCATTAAAAAAAAAAAATGATTCGGCCCATAATTTGAAAAATGAAATACCTAAAATTATCAACAGATTGAATTTTCAATCAATGGGAAGGGATATTAAAAAAAAGAATTGATACAAGTTCCCTGGGTTATTTCTTTGAAAAATAATTTTCACAGTAATTTCCGAAAATTTCAAAATAAGTGATTGAATTTTTAATCAAAATTTTCAAAAATTAAAGGTTTTGTGAGGTTACCTCTATGATGACTTTTGAAAACTGTGAGGGAACGTGAAGGTAATTCTATGAAATTTTCAAAAATTGAGAGGAAACCTCCATGACTTTTTTAAAAATTATGGGTAGAGTATTAAGAAAAAAAAACTCAAGTTTTGGATTTAAATTGAAAACAAATACCCGTCTGAAGGACATCAGGATTAAAATTCAGGTAAAATAAAAAGTAACGGATAATGAGACCACCTTTGCGGTAAGTTTCATTTTTCACATTCACATATGAGAGAGTAGATCGCTTCTCACTTTTTTCAAAACTTTAAGGATTATGCGAACGTTCAACAAATTGCCAACTTAGATACAGATAGAACAGCTAATTTAATGCAGGTATTGGTACCGAGATACAAGAAGCTAAATATATTAATATGAGATTTGGCGAATATAAATTGTATGCGATAAAACTGAGAGATAAAACAGGAATATAAAACATGAATCATTTTTGTGGAAGGCAAGTTTCATTTTCCACATTCACACTTGAGGAAGAAGATCGCTTCTCACCTTTTTCAAAACTTTAAAAAAGAGGAGACAGCGAAACATTGGTATTTGGGCTCCGAAAATATGTGTTAAGTGTTAACCTCCTGCCGCAATTATAACTTGTATGGTTATTTTCCCTCAAAATTTGGCTTTCAGACAAGCGCAATGAGAAGAGAAAAGGGGAATTTCCCCCGGCCCAAGTTTTTTGAGAAGACTTATAAGGGTCTCTCAAGACTTGAGGAAATTCTGTCTGTGCCGCGGGGGCCCAATCAAATGAAAAATTCTGTTCAGTACGGACACCCCACTCGAGTATAAATTCCGTAAACCAGCACCATGTACTTTGGTGCTTTTTTAAAATTTCTATTAGTGATTTGTGATCCATTGTAAGGTTTGGCGCCAAGAGAACTTTGTTTTGTTATTGTTTCAGCAATGTCTGCACTTTCCAGTACCACCATCGGAAGGGAAAGTTAGGATCGAAGTGTCGAAGTACGGGAGATTTAAATGATTTTCGAAGACACGAGAAAGAGGATTTGGAGCGTTAAGCTCGTACAGTAAGTGATATTTTAAAATAGTTTACTGTAATTTTTCACCTATCATTGGCGAACTGATTTTGCTAATTTTTTCAATAAGTACCTTCCGTTTGACGTATTATTCTGTTACTAGTTTCAGATGCAAACCATGCAGCAAATAATTTAAATCGATTCAAAGTGAGAGGGGATTGAGAAATTTCAATCTGAACGCCCTCTCCTGCCTCACCCCCTACTCATACCATTTTTTAAATGAAAAATTCGTAATCTACAACCTCAGAAATACATATATATTTTGACATACTACACAATATCATTGCAAACTTTTAGTTCGAACCACCACCCCCCCCCCCCCTCATCATTCTGAGTATGAAATTCGTAATCTACTTACCTACTACCCACGAAACATAAAACAGCAGATTTTTTTCACTGTAAACATAATTTGTAGATATAGGTAACTGGTTTCCAGGTAAGTTTTTTTTTTCAATTGTAAATTGAAGCTAATTATTATTGATATGAATTTATTTCAGTTCTGAAGAACATGAACAACAGACAGGAGAATCAGGAAGATTAAGGAATGGAATTGAAAAAGTCAGTATTTTAAAAACCCGTGAAGTTTTTACAAAATCCATCAACCTTTGATTTTCAATTTATAGAAAAATCAGAAGTTGACTGAAAAATTGATGGAAAAAATAATGAAAAATTGGATGAAGTGGATGACGCGTTAATAAAGGAAAATGAGAAAAAATAAGAACAATTTAAACAATTATAACTTTAATGAGGTGGGTACGCTTGATATTAATATCAAAGTACCAGTAAAATTTTCACACCTCTTTGATTTTTAATTCATAGAAAAATTGACGAAAAATACGAAAAACTGGAAGAATTGTATGAAATGGTGATAGAAGAAATGAAGGAAAAATATTACCAATTAATTCTGTATTCTGAACGCAAAACCGTAATTTATAAATATTTAAGGAAATATCCAACCAATTTTTCATTCAGGTAGGAAAAAATACGCTGCTGTATCTATCGAAATTATAAGACAGCAAACGAAGTCTAATCAATTGAAGCTCAACTCGGAGGAAATCGATAGATTTGGTAAAAACTCAAAAAATAACTCAAATTATAAGTAGTTATCAAAAAATCATCCGGTTTCGAGGTGAAATTAATGGAGAAAATTTAGGTGAGTGAGAAAGAAGTGAGATTCAAATCCACAACTTGGAGAAAGAGTGTACCATATGAAAATAAGGTGCCTCAAGGCTCAAATGAAAGGCAAGATTTTTTTGTGTTTCTGTTGTTTCGTTTTTTTCTAACTTTGAGATCGTTGACGTGAATACATTTCCGTTCTAAAAAGTATGGACAATTGGAAAAAGAATTGACCGAGGTAAAGCGATCATAAAAGAGCTTGAATAAATTGTTATCTTAAAAACTTTAAAAGAGTGTACTTCGCAAAACGCCAATTCAATTCATGAAATCACAAAGCTAATATTCATCAAGGAATTCGTGATTTTGGGAGCTCTTCGAAATGAACGATAAAAACCCAAATTGATAACATCGAAGGCATTACAAAATATCTTCACTCGATAAAACAGTGTCCAAAGTCATTTCGACTTTCATTCAAACAAAAATAATTACAAATGAAGAAATGGAGATGTTTCAATATAAAATACCTAATAATCAAGCACACATGACAAGATTTCACCAGCACCGAACATAAAAAACCAAAAACACGAAAAATAATTCACTAGAACAAAAAATCAGTTACTTACGCGTGCAAACTCCGACTCCATTTTTCCTGAACAAATCGGTCACCACGCATTCCAATCCTTCGGCACACGATCCTGAAAATCCATAAGGTCCGCCGCAAGGTTCATTCTCAACACGAGCGCAAATTCGGCAACATCGGCACGAATCCCAAACGGTTCCAGCTCCGTTCGGACAATCCAATTCGCTGACATTTTCACATTCGGCCAAACTGCAAACGCAGCTCAAATGATTCGCGTACACCGTCCTTTCGGCCGATAACCAAGTCACAAACGTCAGCCTTAAGAAAACCGCTGGTAATCCACCAATTACGATATTAAAACGCATCGTCGATGGTTAAATGATTAAGTCGACGAAAGCGAAAAAAAAGTACACTTATTCGTGATTATCGAATAAAAAACCCCTCCGTTTATTAATCCTTCAATATTTTTTCGCTCGTTAACTCGATAATAATGTCGAATACATTCGTACGCCACAGATTTGATATTTTCCAAACCTATAAAAATAATTATCACTCGATTATATGCCAATTTATATCCAATTATTGGATTAATTACTTCGATGCGAATTTGTATGCAGGCTGTATGATATTCATGCTTTTTCGGTTCGCTTTTGCTAGGACATTAGAACAACGACAGCGTAGAAACGCACCGCAATACGCAACAGGTATAAAATTATTTAATACCGCCGCGTCGCGTTATAAAAATCGACCATCGATTGTTAAATTTTACGCATTCTTTTTCCATCTCCCGAGCGTAAAACCATTATACAAACACCGCACCGCCGCGGTCTATTTCGCCTCTTTTTTTTTCAAAAAGGGAGACAGAAAAAATAAGTATGCGAATCGAATAACGAGTTGGTCTTTTTTGCGAAGGCGCGTCGCGTCGCTTCGCCTCACGCATACACGTGGGAGTAATACCACGATATACCACCTGTAGAGTAGGCATTCGTTTCAACGTTCATGGTAAATGTGCAGTCTACTTACAATTAGGACGAAATATGTCGCATAGAAGGCCCTAAATGGTTTCTTTTTTCAATATGAACTCATCACTTGATGAATTATATTGAAATGAGTAATGGATCACAAGCAGAGCCCGTAATTATTTAATGCAGTTGTTTGTTTAATTTTTTGAAATATCGAACAGTGACGTGCAGTTAATGTACCTACCTTGCCGGGCGCGCTGCGCTCAGGCTCATAAATTACCATTCCTCATTTTTTCTAAATCATAAACCTTCCCTCCATTCCAGACAATTGAATATTTTGAACTGAAAAATAGATTCTTTTGGGAGACATGATAAGATAGCAATCACGAGTGCAATTTTTAAAAAAATGTTTTTTTGAAAATATGGATATTATGTATCCATTTTCTGAAAAATTTGGAAAAACCGTAGAATTTTTTTGTGATTTTACTAAGGTTTTTTGAAAATTCAGAAAGAGAAATCATTTAAAAAAACGTTTCTTTTTGTTGTTTTTATTACCTACAAAATTCTCCCTCGCTTCGCTCGGGCAAGATCACATCATGTTGTACCTATACTCAGGGGTGGCGTGATGACAGAAACAAGAAAAACATGGCTTGATTTCTGCCGAAATTGCAATTCAGATGCTGAACAAATCGAGGACTTTGAGAGGCAGTTGAAACTCGAATTCGTTATCTGGTGGAATAAGGCCAAACACTCCGAATAAATTGAAAAAAAAAACGGCCGTATCAACTATAGCACCGCATAAAAACGACTTGAGAGATGATCTGTTATCAATTCATCTTTCAGCTTTTTAGAGAGCTTAAACATGCAAATTTGATTACGTACTATTCAATTGTCACATCAACTAGGTGGCGAGGAGCAGCAGCTGATAACGAGAAAGAGAAACACAAACGTTGTGCCATTTTGTGGAGAGTCCGATGACTGCAAACGATATTTCAGGTAATATTTATTATTCAATCTCTGTACATACCATTTACTGTCTTTCTATACCTCCATTCAGGTAATTTTTTATTATTTTCAAATAGGTACACAATATCATTTGGCTTCAACTTTTCCAGAAAATAGAAACACCTTCAAGTGGTTTATTCATCAAATTGCAGTAAATAAAATAATATTCAATCTTTATTTCAAAGTTTCACTTCCAAACGAATCGTTCTATGTTTTGTTTTTTCCCTTTTTTTAATAAAAAATTACAACATGCGCATGCGCAATGAGTTTTCCTAATTTGGACCTTGGCGCGCGCATCGCCACTTGATACCTTACAGAACTCCCATCCCAAAATCATTCGACTTTTGAATCCTGACGTTGAAGGTTCGCGAGAACCTTTTGTCTTTTCAACCTACTTTTGATTTTCGATACTCCATCGCTATTTTTCCTTTGTGGGCCACCTTCTTATTTTCTCAAGTTACAATTAGCATTATTTTTTCCTTGGCAGATCAGCCAAGTAATAATTTACTTCAATTTATAATTTTCATTTTCAGTTCAGAAAATGATATTTGCATGTGTGTATGTGACGCGGGTCACGCGTCAGGTGTGTTTAATTTATGCTTGATCAATTCATTTTCATTTTTTCGATCATATTTTTCGAATTAATTTTCGTTTCTAGATTGATAAACCTCACGATCGTAATTTTTTTTCGTAATTTTTCATCTAAAAATTAGTAGTAGAATCAAAATTTCCATAACTTATTTTGAGATAAAAAATTACGATCGCGAGGTTTATCAATCTACGAAAATTAATTCGAAAAATATGGCCGAAAATAAATTAATCAAGCAGGCTAGGCTCAGTCAGGCTCAGTCCATGTATATAAAGTCAATACATTCGAATCTCGATCGCTGTATCCTCCTCAATTTTATCAAACTTTTTGTTCAGATTTCGAGCTTCCAATACTAATCATCTAGAAAAATATGTATAAACATTTTCGCCAATTTTTTTTTGAAAGGTATTTCCCTTCTCAATTTCAATGATAGGCAACAAAATTATTTGAATTTTTCAGGGTGTCTCATTATACCTAAATTTTAGTTCTTTAGATTTCTAATTTTACATTTTACGAGGTTCAGGAGTCAGTACTGAATATGGTAATTCACACAATATCACACGACACGAATTACAAAAAATTCAACAATCTACTGATCCATTTACTCAAACAATTTAGCTACTTTTCCGGTAAATAGCGCAGATATGCGAGCCAAAGGCCAGCCCGAAGCATGAACTACCTCTACAATGTCACCCACGAAAATATAATTTATGACAGTTGTCGACTACACAGCTTTTTGAAATATAACGAACGAGCCCTAGCCAAAACTACGTACAACAGAATGACTTGTTATAAAACGTATACAGCATTTGTACAAAGTACATACATACTAGTAGAAGTAACAAAAATGAAACGTTACCATTTCACGTTTAAAGGAAATATGAAAACGCCGCAAATGTACGCGTATACGTACATACGTAGCCTATACGTATTTACGTGTTAATGGTTACATAGCTATTGAAGGTTTTCAGATGGATGCATTTTCTGTTCTGCGCGCTGTCGAGAGCTTTTCACCACGACGAATAATGACGATTCGACGAATATAATACGTAATATGTGGTTTTTTCTGTATACGTACGTTGTTGTCACCCGACATTGCTATTATATTATTTGGTTTGTGTGATTACCTTTCGCGTCATAGAATTTCATATTATGAATAAATCATTCGTTCGAAATGGCGCACAGAGTAGACTTTTGAATCGGAGGTAAACGGCTTCGAGCTGCGTAAGAGTAAACGGCGCTTTGTTCGATGAAATTGAGTTTTTTTACAGTGGATATTTATTCAAGGGTAATTATCGTGTGGATAAGTTTATTGCTTGGGAAATCAGCAGGACTCGTTTGAGGATTTGGATTTTTCCGTACAATTTGGAATGATTTTTAGATCAAGAAGTAGATGAAACTAATCCAAAGCCGAAACTGTTTTCGAGCTGAGACAGTAAGATCATAAGATTGAACAGAAAAAATATCGTCAAATGATTTTGAGAAAAATCGTCACAGTAAAAAAAACAGTCGAAAGTACTAAAAAAAATTATAATAGTATAAAAACTGTGATTTTTTGTAATAAAAATAATCATTTTTTGAACAATTTGTATTGCCTGTTCCAAAATGGACTTTTTTTCAGCGCACTGCACTTGACTTGTTAATAAAGAACAGACTACAGTCCAAATTTCAGCAATTTTATTTTAGCTCCTTTAAAGTACCTCCTCAACCTCTTGCTTTGAACAATTTCAAATTTTCTAGATCTTTATTGCTATCGATAATCACTATGTAACATGTCTAGGATTTCATGTTTCAATTGAGTAAATAAGTACTAAGTACTACAACTTGGAAAGGTAAGTTCTGTCACTAGTTTAAAAAACTATCATTAGCTAAAAAAATCGCCTTTGGCCAATTTCTTCTCACTAGTTTAAAAAGCAGTCATTAGCTAAAAAAAAATCGCTTTTGGCCAATTTTTTCTCACACTTGCAGTAGTTGAGCGCAATATATGACCAAAATTTCAGCCACCCATGCAACTTTTTCTTGATATCGAAAATAAAAACACACTCTTAATCTGAATCAGTGTTTCTTTTAATCAGTTGATCTTCAGATTTTGACTAATCCAAGTTAAGAGAAAAGATATCACAAAGAACTTCAACAACCAGCATGCACTGCCATGAAAACTTTTTGAAAAATTTTCATCACAAATTGTTCTAGGTGACCAAAAACAAATATTTGGTTCATGTTCAAAGTATTCAAGTGATTAATTTGTATTTCATGATAATGAAAAAATCTTAAAATTTGCAATCCCAACTTTCAACCCCTTGATATTGGGGAAAAGGTGATATCCAATCTTGGAATCATTCGTTCAGGAAGGTATAGAAACTCAACCCGCTAGGGGACACTCGAGTCCCAGCAAGAGGACTGCCCAAAAAGCAAAAATTATTCAAAGGTGCTTATCTCTGCCTTTACTGGACTGGGAGGCTTAGAAAAACTCGAAGACAATCTCCACTCTGAAATGAACAATTACACCAAGCCAATGAAAAAAATTGCCAATAATTATAAGGCGGTAAATTGTTTTTTAAAACGTGATTTGATCAAATTTATTGTGCCAACGTTCAAAGCCTTTCGATTATTGAATCGTTGGCAATATGAAACGTGATTCGATTACGAAACTGGGTAAAATTTTCGGCAATACCAGAACAACGTGCGAACACACAAATAGAAGAAAAATGTACGACCGATACACGCAGGTATATTTTTCCTTTCTCGTACATTTTGGAAGTAACGAAAAAAAAAAAAAAAATCCTCGATAGAAATATGATATTAGTGTCTTTTTTCTAAATACACATCGTACTATTCGCTGAATTGTAGATACGAACCAAAATAAATGCACAGGGTGGTGAAGTATCAAGCAGTCAAAATAAAAATGTCATTTTTATCGATTTAAAAAAAAAAAAAATCCAATCATACCTACTTATAAAGGTAAAATTTTCCAAAAAGAAATGAAACATAACTCCTGACCAATTTTCATTTTCTTCAACGTGAAAAAAAAAATACGTTATATTCTTGATCCCCGATGAAATGTAACCTCAAAAAAGTTATTTTCGGGATCGTATTTCATGATGAATCAAAAACAACAAAAAACCTCGATCAATTCGGAGACTTTTTCCAGGCCATCGTTCTCGACTGCCGAACTCATTATATGGAAATAATTTAAATTTCCTCCGCGTCTTCGTTTTTTTTGCGAATATTTTTATTGAAAAGGTTGTTTTCGAAGAACAGCGTAGGTCTCCGAATTGCAAAAAGTAAGCAATGTTTACATTCGATATCTGTGTACGCGACGACGAAGACGACGGAGCCGTCGGCGTAAAAATATTGTTTATTCAGATTGAATTTTAAACCGTAAATCCGAAGTAGTCTGATGAAATGACGTCGTAGTATTTCAATTCGGCGAGCTTTCAATTTCAACAATGATGAGAAATTTTCAGATATATTATATGTATTGGTTTGTTTTAAGGGAGTGTTAGACGTTTTTCCAGCTGCATAAAAAATTATCCGCGTTTTGAATTTGCGCTTCTAGGGGGAAGTTACGAAGGGGTAAAATGATAAAATAATGAACGAATATAATTCAAGTACGTAAAATAAAGAAAATTGAACTATTAAAGAGATTCAATTTTTTTTAGCTATGATACATACCTATACTTCTTAGCAATAGTCTGAAGAAATGCAAAATTTTATGAAGATTTTTGCAAGATTTTCAACGGATTGCTGAATAAAGTTTGTTGAAATTTGGACATGTTATGCGAAAAAAAATTACTGGTAGACTAACAGAACCTTTTACATATCTTTTTTTCAAAATTCCAAAAAATATTTTCATTTTACTTAATTTGAAAATCAACATAAAAAAAGGCTGTCATAAGCTACCAGGAGTTCATTTAAACATAACATATTTAAATTTCATCAATTTCATTTAGTCTCATGGAAATATCTGCTGCAAAATTATTATCAAATTTTGCACTACTTCAAATTTTTGATATGTATCATAAATGCATAATAGCAATTGAAACTTTTCAGTAACTTTGCTTTATTCTTTTAGCTTGCCCACTGAAATTATATTCGTCTTCACCATTTTTTCTTATTATACCTCTCACCCCCCCCTCCCCCAAAAAAAATGAAAAAAATTCAAAACAAATTTTTGCTTATCAACTGCCCTCTTGTTCTTAAGCAATAATGAATAGAATACGTATAGCACCTCTTAAATCTTCATTTTATTTTTGTTTCAGTTTTTCATTTGAATCTCTGATAGCCTACGGAATAAAAAATCACCTTTATGCGCCAGTAAACAATTTTTAATTCTACAAGTAAGTAATTTTCTATTTTTATATTTATGGCTAAATATCCCGGCTCCGGTCAGCTTACTTTCATTTGCTATCAAGAGTATAGAAAAATGAAAAACATAGTTTTTCAATTACCTGCCCTTATCTGAGCAGTAAATTGCACAACTCGTATACATTATGTAAGCCCTAAAAAGGTATAGCTAGGTAATAAGTTGAGTGAAAAATTGCTGAAAAATCATTACTTTCTCTCGTATCTCTAACAGTTAAATATATAGTTGCCCAAACTCTTCACTCAATAATAACTTGAGCTTTCTGCACACATTGTTGAAAAAATTGTCTACGTTTTTTCACTCTACCTATACAAACGAACCAATCAAAAAGCACAAATTCTCATCGAGTTTGAATTAAAAAAATAAATTGTAAGTTTCGAATTCGCCAAATGAAATACGCGGAAATAAGTGTCGGGACGTATATTGGTCCGACTATTAGCGAAAAAATACTGCATCGAGCGAACATTTTCACGTAAGCATTTTCACCTTTTATACGGTCAACACCTTGCCAATTCACATAGGTTTCTATGTGTACTTATTTTTTGAACTAGAATCCGAAAAGTTATTGGTGTATTACTGTAGGTTCGTTCGAGCGCTTTATAAGATATGAAAAAAAGATATGAAATTCATAATTTTCAGAAAGTCTCAGGGTGCATCTCCACTAACAAGGGCTGCCCATTACTATTCACTTTATGTACGTAAAATTTCATTACCATTTTTTCGATGATATTTTGTTGCAGAATTTTTTTATTGTCGATAAAATTATTGTTTAAACATTTAGAAATTAATACACGAAACTACACCTTTCAATTTTTATCAATTTTACTGTAAAAGATGTGAAGGTTTAGAAAAATAATGATAGGTAACCATTTATTTTTACACCATTGGCATTTGGTGAGAACGCACCTTTGGTTACGTAAACAAAAAAATTATGAATTTCATATCTTTTTTTCATATCTTATAAAGCGCTCGAACGAACCTACTATTTTACAATTTCAGAATATTTCATCGCTATACCTCACCTCTCTTGAAAAATTTCATTCTTCCAGAAGAAAAATTTATAAAAAAAATTACGTACCAAAATATATATGATCGAATAAGTAAGTTGAATCATCTTGCTACAGTTTATAATTATATTTTGTTGCATTGACTATGTTTACCAATCTTCAGTTAAGGCGGAATTGCACATCAGAAACACGCATGCGTATGCTTTGCGTAAAAAGCATGATTTTAGGCAAAATTTTGTCAATAAGGAATCTACTTTTCTAGTAAAACTAGTTTGAACAAATGCTTATTTTTTGATCAATATTTTGAAATATTTAAAGAACAATTCATGATCAAAAATTTCATGAAGAATTGGAAAATTTCGGTTCAAGAACTGTTTCATCTTTTAAGAGAGTCGTATCCTTCCGAAGTGTGTGAAAATTTGATTATTTTTTTTCGAAATTTCCAATATTTTGAGACTGAAATTTTTTAGGACACTTGGGAGAATGGTATACAGCCATTCAACAAATTTTTCCACATTCTCAATGAAATTTCAAAATGAATATTTTTTTAACCTGTTTCGTGGGGTGAGAGCCTTTTTTCGGACACTTGAGGATATGAAACGATCCTCAAACTAAACTCCATTCAAATTTCACGTAAAATTTTAATCCAAATCGGAAATAAAAAATTTGAGAGCTTTTCAAGGACTTTTTTGAGGAGCCTTCAGCAAAACCAGTTTTCTCTCTTTTTTCAGCCAATTTCTGGTAAAAATCAAAAAAATCCCGAAATTATGATTTGGAGCATTGGAGCTTTTTTCTTCTCAAGATTGCACTCCCGTGAAGAATATTTTCAAAAAAATTCAGAAAGTGAAACAAGAATCGAAGAATCTAATTTACACGATCAATTACAGAAAACCACCACAAGCAGCAATATAACCTCAAATTACGAGTGAACATTTCCATCATTTTTCTCGGCCTCGGTTGTATAACACTATCGAATATGAAAAGGATACGCGTCGTGTACAGTGTACACCAATTGAAAACTTTGTTCAAGAGAAACTTGTTTACTCCGTGATCGTCTATGGGCGACGTTTATGGAAGAAAAACAAAGCTAAAATAAATATCATCGCTGCGTCGATTTACGTAAGTAAATTTCGCAACTGTGTCGCGAAGTTGACGTTGACGCAAAGAGAACAAGAAAGGCGAAATCGAATCGACACGACGATGGTCAACTGAAATAAGTTATCCAAGTGCACGAGTAATTTTCAAAGTCCAATTGAAACTACGTACACTGGATTTCACCGCTTTCGCTGGCTCGTAACAATATGGAAGCGGTCGGTCGCGCACCAACACTTTTATACGACGAAATATATCCGCGAGATTATAAATTCCGCGCAGTTCGGCACGCTGTTTACTACACGTAGATAACTTTAGATTGAAAACATTTCAATTTCAAATTTGACACGGAAATTTTACGCAGATATGATCACAAAGAGTACAACGAGGCGATACAGCGAGATAGGAAAAAAACCACGCCGACGCGATTGAAGAAGCGTTATTACAGTGCAAGTTGAAGCATCAGACGATGGCGAAAAAAATTCATAAAGGGGAAAAAACTTTTTTAAATCGAATTTAAATTACGTTAAAACGATAGTGGCAAAAATCTCGCGATATCTTCTCTTCAATATTGGCTCCGGCGTTAAACTTTTTTTTTCCGCCGGAGTACTCATTTCATAAATTTTTTCCTCCCTGCTCGGCGTTATACCTACTCTCAAATCAATTCACAAGCCATACGTAATGCAATCATTCGCGTATATTTATATACGTGGTCGCGTCTAATCCAAATCATCGCTATTTCTCTTTCAATTTTTTTCTCGACCGTAGATTCCCGATGCTGGGAAACTCGAATCGTATTTTAAGTAAAATAAACTTTATATTATTTTTCCTTTGCATACGCGGTGTGCACAGAATACGTATATGGAACGTATCGTGATCTGTTTCCGTATGTACAAACCTATAAACCTCGCTTCAAGCAAATATTGGCTGTATAAAAATATTTTTCAAAAATTGTCTCAAAATTTTTTTAAAAAATGATATGAGACGGACGTAAAAAAATAAATACCAGTGGCGCAAATCAAGAGCCAAGCAATCGCTAAAACAGCTTCGAATTGATCAAAAATATGAATTTTCCAAAAACTGTTTCGTAAAATAAATAAAAAATGCTGAACAGGAGGTAAAATCTGAGCTTTGAATGCGAAATTTTATCCACTTCGCATTGAAGTAGATCCACATAACTTGCAATAGCCTACCCCCACCACAACTTTAATAAATAGGTACCTATTAATAATCGTTACAAAAAATTCTGAATTATTCTTCAATAAGAAAACTCACTTCTGTAGGGGGTGAAATCCCTCTTTTGGAATAATGATATTCCGTGCTTCTTATTTTTAAACACAAATATTCCAACCATTCCAGAGGTAAAAGTCGGCAAAACCACTTCGAAAAGAAGTGTCGAAAAACTAACAACATTCAAGTGTAGCAACTACACAGGGTGGTCCAATAATCTTGCGATTGGAGGACTTCGAAAACTTGGAAGGTAGATATCCAACAAATAGGTAGGTAATTAAATCTCATTTATAGTACCACTGACACTCCTTTTCTTTTCTTTTCAAAAAATATGAACTAGCCCTTCATAATTTACGATTCATTAAAATTTTTTCATTTTTTTTCTTAGATTTTTGCACTCAACAAAAACTTTTTCAAAATCCGAACTTGGAAACTTTAAAAATTGAAATGGGTAGTTAGGAACTAATAATTGCACAAAATAGTGTTTCAGATAAGGATCAAAAATCATTGAATACAAATTATGCCCAAAACAAATTGGAAAGGGCAAAAATTTACAAATAAATCAAGGTTTTATGACGAAGTGGCAACACTGCATCTTCACTTATTCGTCTTCCCGGATAGTTTGAGTGCAGCATTTGCGTTGCCCCTCGGTGATCTGGATGTAGGCAACTCTTCAGGCCAGCGTGGAACAAGGAGAAACTATTCCGTTTCACAGAAGGAAAAAACGTTGGGTTGAGGGACTTTCGGGTCATTCGGTATCCTGAATTACTAATGAATATTTACTTTCGTCAATTTCAAAGAAAATGTTATGTACATTTGCAAAAAAAAAACGAAAGGAATAAAAAGAATCATGAAGATATTTGCAATAACTAAGCATTATTGAAATACAAATTTTTAGAATAATTGAAATGATTTGCGCCTGTGGTATTTATTTTCCAAATTTGTCTCGCATCTTTTTTTTTCATTTTTCCGAATTTTCAGCGGGTAAGAAATGAGAAGAATCATTTTTTGAAAAAATTTTTGAACAATATTTTCACACATTTTTTCAGATTCTCCGTGGCTGAAAAGCAAGTAAGTAACGATAAATTCATTGAAATTGCTCAAAGTTAAATAATCTTAATTTTTCATACGTCAAACGTCATTTTGTATTCTCCTCAATAGTTGATAATACAACTACCCAGAGTCTATTCTTGTAGATTTCAGACTCAAACGTTGATAAAACTTGTCAAAAAGCGAACACGATATCGGAAAATAATATTACCCTCATTTATCAATGATCATTTTCACGTTTCAAACTTGAAAATCTGCTCATTACATGTTTCAAACTTGAAAATCGGTTCCACATTGTACAGGCAAAAATAACTATAGGTACAACCTAGTACCTCTTTCTACTCATCTATCTGATTCGACATTCGACGATAATACTTTCATGCACGTTTGAACCGATTACCCATTGCGATAAAATATTTCTCGAATAATCTTGCCATGGAGCAAGAATATTCCTTTACAAAAAATATTTATGTCGATTCCCTGTACGTACATTAGTAATTATTCTAAATTGAAACAAATATAACGACAGAAGTTGCACTTTTCATCAATTTGAAAAAATAGGCATCATATGGAGAGAGGGACAATGGTAGAAAATCACCGCCAATAATTTCGTTGAGTAAAAATAAACTTATTAATGATAAATATTCCAAAAATGATTTTTTTTTTTTACCAAGAATTGAAAACATGAAAATAATAAATTCTCAAAACACCCTTTCACTCTTGAAACTGAAATTTTTAAAAATGAAGGTCAATGATGGACGTCTATTCAGAGTTCAGACTATTCTCCACATTGCAAGTAGTTTTTTCAAAAAATTTTCAAGTTAAAATTTCAAAATAAATTAATAAGAAATTCGAGGATAATTGAAAACGCAGGGGTGATGAAAAATTTTCAACATCGACATTCCAACATGAATTCTCACCAATTTAATTTCATAATTATCGCTGTAAAAATTCGAGGAAAGTAAATTTCCATGAATTCAATTTCGTAATTTTCGATGTGAAAATTCGAAGGAGTATGGTAATGGACATTGGTTAGATTATATGTAGCTTGGAAAAAATATCAAAATGGCCAATTCATCATCATTCATCAACCATTCATCTCCATGCAAACACAAAATCTCATTCTTGAATATTTTTTAGAGTCGATCTTTCATTAAGGCTACCCCTATACAGATCAAAATTGAACAAAAAAACAACTTTTTTCCATTTTGTGAAAGCTAATGAGCCCGAAAAATTAATTCACCTACAACAAGTCCGATGAAATTTTATAATTTGATAGAAAAACAAGACTTTGGGATAGGATATTCAGCAGTACATTTCATCAGTATTTCATAAATTTTCATGAGGCGAGGGAAGGAGAAATTTTTTTTAATCACTTGCTTCTAACCAGGGGAAAAATTAATATTGAAAAATTTTTTAACGAGATTCCAAAATTCAGCAAATAGAATAAGAATAAATTAAAAACTTCAACGTTTGATTGAAAAAAAAAAACGAAACAATTGGGACACATGAACAAATAGCACGACAAAAATAGGATTTGCAAGGCTGTTAGACATCTTCATTAAAACCACGTTCAAAAAAACGTCAACTCTCACCAAATACGAAATCTTAAATCGACCAAATCAAAGTTCCAAAAGATAATTATTGTATTAATTTAACGAATCTATCTAATTACACGTCGACATAAACAAACAAATTCGTTAAACGACACGCGATTTTAAAAAATTAAATAAAGCACGTTTGCTTTCATATTAACCTGTTGTTTCGCATCGAAGTAATAAAAAAATCATTGGAAAAGACCAAAGGAAAAAACTTACCCGAAACAGTTTCAGCAAACAAATTTAAAAAATTACCAGGTAAATTAAATTTTTTAAAAATACCAATAATATTGCAATACGTAAACGAAAACTGGGCACGAATCGACAAAACTCGAATTTTGTTCTAGTCTAAACGAGAAAATAAGTCGAATACGTACGAATTCCAACAGACGATCACGACACTACGTAACGATACCAACTGAAACCACTGTTCGTATAATACTGATGTATAAAGTGAACACTGTTATACAGATGAAAACTCAACCTTCTAATTCTAAAAGTATCAAAGGTTGAGAAAATTCATGCAATCGGCTGTACGACTACGACGGTGACAGCGGCGCGCGCATACAGGATAACTAACGTGAGATTTTTATCCTCGTCTAACGAAGGTATAAAGGCATAGATATGGCAATTGGGAAATTCCAGACTACACTGACAGATAAAATGAACGTACGAGTACATGTAATTTTGATATAGGGGGAAAAAATGGTCGACGTTGAAACACGATGTTCGTAAACCTTATCACGAGCAAACCGTAACGTGATTTCGGTTTCAATTCCAATTTTACGAATCGGTTCGGTCGAGATGATTTTTTCCATAACTTATTCAATTGTAATTTATAATTTAAAATGAAAAATAAAGTTTCGACGCATTGAAATTGTCAATTTCTCGACACAATATAAGAGCTCGATTTGTTGACAGTTCGACTATCGACAAACTATTCGAAAATGACGATGTGCCGCTGTCGAATCGTGTGAATTTTAGTTTTCGAGACTATGATCCCAGCAAAAGTAGGTTTGAAACGAATTGGAGATTTTTTTCAAAATTTCACATTTCAACTCATCTTCCCCTTACGAGAAATGGTGTCTCATTACTCATTAGCTCTCTGAATGAAGTATTCAGCGGTTCTAAAAGTACCCAAATCACCAACAGATTACGAAATTCGAAATATTATGCATACTTAAATATTTAGCTCTTACTCGACAAAAAATGTGAGGCGTTGGAAAGGGGCCTTATGATGTAAAACAATCGAATGCCAGATTTTACATGATTCGTATAAAAAATATGATTTCCAGACAAATTAAGCCTAATTTCATGTCCGTTTTTGTTTTGTTTTGTTTTTTTTCATTACCAGGTTTCTTTTTATTCAACGCCTCAGAATAGATTTTTCCAAAGAAAAACAGGAAACCCGCCGTAAAAATGATTTAAAAATTCAAGAAGCTGATAAATTTGACTTTTTTTTCATTATCAATAGAAGATGAAACAAAAAATTTTTACTATCAACTTCATAAAAAAAAAATTAGTCCATTTCTCAATCCACGTATCAAAAAGTAGAAAAAATATTTTTTTCAAATTTTTTTAATTACATTTTTTGAAAAACTGTACGAGAGATTTCGAACGAATATAATTCAAGGATGAAAATTTTCCATCCAATTATCACGCAATCTGCACAGTAGAAATTGAGATATTTTTTTTTACACGAGCTTGAAATTTGGATAGAATTTGGTTTGAGAAAGTTATGATTACGAATAAGTTGCCTATGTTTAAAATCGAAGGGGTAATTTTCTGCAACGCAAAAATGAGGCACACCTGGAATGGAAAAAAACTTTGGAAAATTCTTTGAAATTATAACGGCAATTTGCCTTTTAAAAATTAAAAAGGCTACAAAAAATGGTGATAAAAATGAATCTAAAAACTCAATTAAAGAAATGGGTTGAAAATTGAAGAAACAATTATTCTGGGTCCGAAAATTTTTCACAATTCAAACTTGAGCAATTTTAAAAATTTTCGTAGTCATTTCGAATAATCCATAGCTCCTTCAGTTTTAATACTGGGCAAAAAATACTCAGAATGAATTCCATTTAGGTAGTTTTTAACAGAAGATTTGTTTCTGTCAGTAGATTTTTTTTTGATTTTCAGGTACTCTTTTCAATTCTTACGTCGGAAAAATCATAATAAACGAGAATGTGTTCAATTTTTGAGGTACCACAAATTTCAATCAGTTTTGTATCATTTTTCTCCTACAGACTGGTCTTTCAATATTCTCAAAATAAGTGCACAACTTATGTAAACCATCGAGAATGTTATTTCTAAAATGCATTCATAAACGACTATATTTGAGGATGATTTCTAATTCGAAATAATGTGAACAGAGAACGGAAAGAAATTAAGTATATCGCTTTTCCAGTTTTCTTGTAATGCCCAATTCATTCGAAGAATATAATGCAATTTTTGATTCTGTCATTGTCTTGATTCTAAGTACATTAAATGTTCAATCTCAAAGTTGAATCATCATACAGCTAAAACTTTATAGTAAGTAATCGTCTACTTTGCCTCGTAGTCCTTTATTATTTCTTTGCAGCTCGCAGAAAAATTTCGACGCATTTTGTTTAAAAGTAGATAAACAATTTTATTTTAATTCGGCTCCAAAGTGTGACGTCATAATCGGCCGATTTTTCGCTCATTTAGCAATTTGGTAACACTGATGATAAGATGTAAAGGTGAAATGGAGAAAAATACATTATAAAATGTAGTTTTTCGAAAGTTATGCAAAATTGGTGAATTTCTGAGGAACGTTTATATGAAGTTTTTTGTAGAGGAGAAAATTCTGTACAAAATGTAAGTTGTTTCATTTCGATTGGTTGTGTAGTTTTTGAGAAATGATGGAAAATCTTCGTGAGAGGTGATAGAAGATCAACATTTTTCTATCATTTCTCAGAAACTATACAACCAATCGAGATGAAACAACTTACGTTTTGTACAGAATTTTCTCCTCTACAAAAAACTTCATATAAACATTCCTCAGAAGTTCACCAATTTTGCAAAACCTTTAAAAAACGACATCATTTATTCTACATGATTCACCTTTACATTATCATATCAACGTAAACAATCCGCTCATCACGTGACTATGACGTCAAGACTTTGGAGCCGAATTCTTTGTTGTTTTGTTTTCAAAATTGTTTGTTTTGTGTGTCCTTTTGATGAAACTTTGTTCCACTTTTAAGCCCCTCCTCCTCTTGCTCACTATATTGGGTACATCTGGAGGGGAGCATTGTAATCATTATAATTGTATATATTTTTTTAAAACTGTCAACTGTTAACTGTATGGTATTATTTCACTCAACCTTCTTTCAAAATCTTCAAGTTTGAATTTTCCATTTTTTTTTCAAACTTGCATTCTCTTAAATTTTTTTTCAATTTTTTTTGAAATCCTTTCAATTCTAAAAATACAAATTTTCCTCAAAATTTTCACAGCAAATATTTCTAATTTAGGAATATTTTTTCGGAATATTTCTCAATTCTAAAATCTTTCGAGTCTCGCAAAATCAATGTCGATCAGGAAGAGCTCAAGTTATATTGCCAGCATGTAAAACAATTACAGTAGAACCTCGATTATCCGACCCTCGATTATCCGATTTCTCGATTATCCGAGCATAAAATTCTATCCGATTTTACTCGATTATCCGACTTTCAAAAGTCGGATAATACTTTATTATCCGACTTCTTTTAAATTTAGCTCTTTTTAAGCTCGACAAACATATTTTTCAGCTTAAAAATATCACAAAATACATTATTTTCTGTCCTTCAACTATGATTTTTCAAAAAATAATGAACAATCCTGAATCAGATAAATTACTTACGTGAAATTCCTGTCTTTTTGAGTGAGTGAAATGAATTTCATGAAAAATTCATGATTAATTCACTGATATTTCAGTCAAAAATCACAGATTTCTGATGAAATGCACATTTCATCAGAAATGCAATTTCTCATCAAATTTTACTGATTCAGATTTGAAAAATTAGTACCTAAATTCATTGCTTGTCCTGAAAATCTTGCATTTCGTCAATTTTTCTTTGCTCAAAATCTGTATTATGAAAATACATCTAACTACACCACTCTAAGTACATAATTCCTTTTCGATTTTTACGGATTCTATTTTTTTAATTTTTTGTTGGGAGTTGTTTTTTTTTCCAAATCTGAGTTTTATATCTTATTTGAAAGTTCATGCATGCCAAAAATGTTTTAAAAATTTCAAGTTAACTCATTAATTACATTTTTTTCCTGAAAAAACTGAATTTTTTGATTATCCGACTTTTTCGCACAACCGAGTTTTCCCCGCCCCAATTAAATCGGATAATCGAGGTTCTACTGTACTTTCACAATTTTGCGATCGAAGAAAAAACGATAAATCATCGTGGCGATAATAATTATTGCTAGCAAAACAGACACTTCACCCTCATGTCGTTCTTGAATTACAGAATAATAACCAGTATGAATCAAAATTATTACAATGAGATATTATGCTCTTGGTTACATGAAGTTTAACTGCGATTGGGCATAACAGCAAGGCGGTGATGGGAACGAAATATCAGATGAAAATAAATGCAGAAGACTGACAAAATATGACATGAAATTTAAAAAATTCAACATGAGAAAATATTTTGAAAACCACAAAATTTTAAAGCTCCGAACAGTTCTGGAAACAATTTAGAATTGGGAAAAAATTGAAAAAAATAAGAACGGATACGACTCCTTTCAAATTATTGGAAAAGGAGCTGAACCAAGTACAGTATGTACCAGCTAACTTGCAACCCAAAATTTCTAAATCACATACAACTATTTTTTCAAGGCTTCAAAACTTATAAAATATGTTGATTTTGTATAAAATTATAATTATCAGCAATCACATAAGCTGTAAATGCATTCCATTGGGATTTTTACGCGTAATAGCTCGTCACATCATTGTTATGCATAACTTTTTTTGCCTGTTTGCATGAAATTTTTTTCGAACTTGCGACACTAAAATGATGATAAAATCTCAAAATCAACTCCAAATGAGGTCGGGTTTGCGACGTTCGGTTCCAAAAACATGTGCGAAGGCATCACAACGTGCGAAACTTCCTCGGCCAACGATGTTGGATCGCTGCACGAGTAGTTACCCAGGGTTGCAAGTTAGCTGGTACATACTGTACCTATATAAAAATGTAAAAAATGAATTCGATGGCGTGCTTCAATAGTTATTTAAAATTGCATTTCATTACTTCCATTACGTATCTACGTCTCATTTCCAATCACATTACAATCAGAATAAACCATCCTAACGACATCAATAAATCCACCCAGCAAATAAAATTTCCCAAAAATCCCAACAAACCAACCCACCCAATCAACTCATTTCGTTGCAAGAAAAATTACACTAAGAAAATCATTCCGTCACATACCACTGGCGACAGCCTCCCTTTCGCTTATTCTCACGCTCAATATCTCAGTTCAAATTCATCAAGTCGTTCGCCACCTTTGCGAAATTGGAATTCGCCTATTTTCATAAGGAAAAGTTTGCATTACGCGTCGACAAAATATGAAACGCTTTTTAAATTCGAACGTATTTAAGCTTATAATCGGCTTTAAAGTTACCGCTGCCGGGGTAGTGGAAAAAAATGATGCTATAGAAACGGAACGGAATCAGCACCGCGAACGAGGCGAGATATACAGCGAGAGAAAAATAACGTCGAAAATCATTCGGAAAAAAAGCGAAATAATCTGCTTTCGTGTTTGTTCTTTGGTAAAATGGTTTAAAACGCGATAATTTGACGACGAAAACGAGACACGAAGACACGAGACGCGAACGCGTTGGGGAAAAAAAATTATAAGGCGAAAACGCGGCTAGAGATCTACTAGATTGACTCCATCCATAAGCGGCAAGTACGCTTATCAAAAAATTATTAGAGCGTACAAAATTTCGGTATTAACATTTCAACTGTTATTATTGTCAATGTGCGAGAGGATGGAGCGACACCGGCCGGGGAGGGGGTAGAAAAATGAAAAAGTTAGAAGTATAAATAAAAATAAAAGAAGCGAGAAGTAATAAAACGAGGATTTTTCGTTGAATAGAAAGAAAATATTTTTAGTAAAAGTATTACTGTGATAAGAAGAAAAAAGGAAGACAGAAGCGGAGGCAGTGGGGTGCTGCACACGCGAAAAAAAGAGCATTTCTCGTTTTCATCGCCGACGAAGACGAGAGAAGGCTTCGCGTAGCGCGAATACATATACTTTCTCCTTTGAAAAGAGACACATTTTAAAGACCCTTCTTTCAAAAAAAAAAAAACAAGTTTTTTGATTAAGTTTTTATCTGGCAAACAGACTCCAGAACTCACCACCCTTTCTTACCTTTCCGCTTTTGTCGACGTTGTCGTCGAAACTCCTCCAGGTTTTCCGCATTCGCTTTTAATAAGTTTTTTAGTCGCGGTAAGCAATTAGATAACACGAGCAAGTTTTTTTCCACGATCTTTTCGCTTGTATCTCCTTGCACCCCATCTTTAGATATTGGTAGCTCGAGTTAAACGCCAAATTGGGACCAGTCTATGTCTCGACTAGAGCTGATTGAATTAGAGATGAGGCGAGACGAGGAGGGGAAGTGCATACAAGCAAGCTTTCCGTTGTTTGCATAATTTCCGCACATTTAAAGAGATTTTTATTCAAGTACACGATTAAAAGTCGTACGAAAAGGGGAAAAAAGCAAGAAAAGAAATAAAACTAAATAACTTGTAGCGTTTTAACCGCGCGACCAAGTTTTGCGGCGACATTTTCAGGGCGGCATACCTTACCAAGGTGGCGGCGATCTCATAATTCAACTGCTGCAGAAAAACGTGTACATTGTACACCGATAACGTCTCGCGAGCCGAGAACTTCTTTTCGCCTGTCACGTATACCATAAATTTTTCTCCTTGTTGGAGCAGCGTTGAGCGCAACGAAAATGAAATTCTCATTTCTATACGCGATGGTCGTGGTGAGCTTTGGAAACTTATACATCTCGTTTCCAATCCTTTCCCTTCCCTTCTACCTGAACTCGAAAGTTATCAAGGGGGCTTGAATTTGAATTAGTATCAAAATTCATACTGGAAACAAATTTTTTCCAGCTTTGATCATTACCCAATTTAAAAGAATTTTCCAAGCAAAAGTCTTTTCTCAGGAGCATTCAAAAGACTTTTATAAACAATTTTACTTCTTCATATTTTTTGTTGATACGAATCCTCTGCCTTCAATTAATTTTTCGATTCAATCTGTCATTTGCCTTAAGGCAGGGTGTCTAACAAAATTTGTTGAGCAAAAATACTGGTTTATACTGATCTTTTGACATGACTTTTCCGAGTCTCCCCCCCCCCCTCAAAAAAAATTGATACATCAAGCAAGGGTGAAGATTTTTGGTAAAAATTCCCCCAAAAAAAAAGAAATTTCGGCGTCAATTGATGAATTTTCTGCTAAACTTTTCGTGTTATTTCTAATTGGTGACTTTCTTTGATCTCTAAGAGGGAGATAACAGAACTGTCCCCTCGAAATATTAATGAAATGTGGTCTAATTTGTTGCCCGTGTCGCGAATATCAAAATTCCAGATTGCTGGGTGCCCGTTTTGAAAATTGGGGAACCAAAATTTCGACTTTACATCAATTTTTTACGTGGGTTTTAAATGAAAACAATTTTTTCTGTGAAATAATAATTTGATATGTGATCAAATGATAGTTCATATCGAGAGAACCGAAAAATATACAATACACTTTTTGCCTAAATTATGTTCTTAAAGAATAAAAAAATTAAATTCAAAATTAGAAATCTTGCAATAGTTCTTAAAATTTGGTGATGATTTCCAAGAAAAAATTTTTCCCACATTTGAAATACACTTGAGAATCCATGTAAAATCAAAATTGTGAAATTGAGATCATACACGCCTGGACCATTTTTCAAAATGGACACCTAACGACAGGGTGTCCACTTTATAACAGAAATGATTTTCCCTGACTTTTCCAGGTTTTCCAGGCCAATTTTTCGAAATTTTCCAGACCCCATTCATTCCTGTCATTCCTAAAGAAGAGAAGAGGGTGGTTTTTTTCGCGTGACGAAATTGTGCAAAAAATGATTCAAAATTTGTAATGTCCAACAATATTCTTTTTCAAAAAATCATTAATTCTCAATTCTTACAGATTTTTGGATAATCCCTTCTCCGCCCATTAAAAATGACTTGAAATTCAATTCTGAAAATTTTTGTCACCACTTCCCACCTCCTTCCCACCTAGATACAAAAACTGGAGATCTTAAATTTATACGGAAAAAATTTCAAATAAAAAGAAGAAACTGATGTCGACCAAATTGTGAAACAAAAAGTTCAAATATTTCCAATCTTGAAATTAAATTATTTCTTTACAATTCAATACCACTTCTCCTAAAAAAAAACTCATACCTCAAATTTAGCAATTCCACAAAAGTCGGTCTTTTTGCTTTCGGCAAGTAAATAATGGATCGATGAAAAGAGAAATATCAACTATTTAGATAAGATATAAAAATGTGATAAGCTCGAGCGATGATTTTGAAAAAAAAGAACCTCTTCAAAAGTTGAAAATTCATCACTTTACACCCTACATGATGTCTGCTGGGTCGACATGAGACTTCTACTGGTCAACGTTACATATCTGAATGAGAGATTTCCAATTTACCAACCAAAATTGTAAATACATTAGTATAGTAGTCAATGCGCGCACGCCGTACGGGTGCATTCTCGCCTATAGCACGCTATTACGAGGGCAACAACTCCGTAGGACTATCAACTACTATACATGTGTATTTTGAATGTTGAGTACCTCAAGTTGGAGTGTACCGATAGAGTACTACCAAAACATCATTTCAAGTACAAATTTTTCAACATTTCAAAGTCCGACACATTTTTTCAATTTTTGCTAAATCAGCCTGTTCGACTATACTTCCTGGGAATCTCTCATTCATTCATCTGTAGGCCAACACTACACAGGCATCTGACAGAGGTTTTCAATTCATACACACACTCTTTTGTATGTAGCAGTCAACACGCGCACGCCGTACGGGTGCATTCTCGCCTATAGCACGCTATTACGAGGGCAGCCCTCCGCAGGACTATTAACTACATATTACATACATAAGAGTATGTGTAATGAGAAGTATTTTAGATGTTACCTATCTCAAATGTTGGTGTCTCCTGGATCAAGAAAATGAAAAATCGTGCTTTTTTCAAACAATTTCTCAGGCTCAAAATTTTCTCACCCCTCTCCCCGGCCCCAATCGCGTAAACTCATTTTAAAGGGGATTTCAAACACTTTTCTGGTAGCTTTATTCTGATGACATAGGCGATCTGGAAACTAGAATTAATTTTGATATTCGCGTCACGAGCAACAATTTCGACCACCTTTCATTAATATTTCGAGGGGACAATTCTGTGACCTCGCTCGTAAGTCAAAATTGCCAATTTCTTTAACAAATTAGAAAAATTGATTGAAAATCAGTGATACTTGACTGAAAGATCAGTGAAAAATCAATAATTTTGAAAATAAAGTGACGACTGTCCGAGCGATGCAAGGGCGAAATTTTTTCAAAAAATACACTTTTTCACATTTTTGAAGTAAAAAATTATGTCTCCTTGATAATTGACAAAAAAATGCAGGCCCGGTATAAATATACTGCTCTGTACCCCCTCTTGCCGAGTCTGATCGAGTCCTGACTGAAACCGAGCGAAATTTTTGGAAAAAGGGCATTCAGAATCTGAAATTTCATTAGTAACCTTACATAAAATAAAATTGTGCTTTTTTCGTGGTTTGTATCGATTTCTAAAAAAACAACACCTATTGACTCATTTCCTGATCACCTTCCAAAAAAATCAAAACATTTCTGAAAATTTCACAATCGAAATCATTATCGAGTCCATTGATAAATAAGAAAGGACAATTTTTTTCATTTGAAAATAATGATTGTCTAGGTTGGAAAGGAAGAAGTTTTATACCATTATTTCGAAAATAAAATTGTTTAAATTTACTGGGCTCGAGTGAAGCGAGGGCAAATTTTTTTTAAAAAAGGCATTCAAAACCTTTAGTCCATGCAATTTACTTAGGCGGCTGACCTTGAAAAATTTTGTGCCTGCTGACCAACGAGCGTTCATTTACGCTGCGCGGATGTTTATAAAATATCTCTCATTGGCTGGCGCGAGGCAACGCGTGCGGGGTCATCGGAGTTCACCCGCCTAAGTAATTCGCACAGACTATGATCATTTTTTAATCATTTGCTCAATATTTTGGTACTAAAAAGGAAGCGAAATCTTCAAATATCTTATTTCTCAAGGAAAAGTAGGGCTTTTTCGGAATTTTTGCAAAAATACTGACCTTTTGAGTAAATTAGTCAAAAATACTGACTTATACTGACCGTTAGACACCCTGCCTGATGACATGCCAGGACACAAAAACAATAGAAGCAGCATTTCAAATGGTTCGCATGTTAACCATCTATCAAGCAGTAAGTAATTTTTTACAAATTTTTCAGACCCCTTCACGCAAAAACCCTCTTAGAAACAAAAATGTATTTTTCATCATTTTTGTCTTGAAATATTTCTATTTCAACTATGTAAGAGCTTTCTGAGTGTTGAAAAAAAGCGTTATGACACCCCACGATCAAAGTAATTCCAGTTCATTGATAAGCTTTCGACTGGTAATCATTACTTTTAGATTTCGTACGACTTCGAAATCTCGTAATTTTAATGGAGGAAAAATGCAACGATTTTTAAAATTACATGAAATCAAGACAGTATGACGATTCCAATCAAACGTTCATTATGAAAACAATATTATTAGGAGCTTTTTTGAGACACTTTGAGACTAGATTCAGTCTTCAAACCAGTTTTCTGAATGTTTCAGTCAATTATTCTCAATAAACATCAAGAGAAAACTCAGGAATGATTTTCCCGGCTGTCTCACCATTTTTAAAACTATGTTTTTCTTTCTTTCATTTTTGATTCCTGAAATTTCGTGTTTGTTCTTTCTTTCAAGCAATATTATCCCGAATTTTAATATTTTTCGTATGAGCTGAAAACCACACTTCTTCAATTATCAATATTTTCATTAATTACTTTCAAATAATTTACAAAACGATTATTATTTCGATAAAAGTAGATCTATTCAAGGAAATTATCATCTGATAAGTTTTTTTTTCCTTTTCATTTCCTTATATCCTACACGCTTTTTCTACTAAAATTAATTTGCAGCTACAATTTCATTTTAGCAAAACACATCTGCAGCTACGAAAAAAAATCATTTAAATCGTATGTAGAACCCCATGTAGTTCCACTAATATCTTCTAAAAGTAGAATATCGAGTCGAAAACAACGTACGAGTAAAAATTTGACATTTTTCACCGCAATTATCATCTCAATATTACGTTACGTAACGGGGGAAAATTTTCCAACTCGAAAATTTACAAGTCCTACAGAAAGCTCGCAAAACAAAAAGTGCGAGAAACTGAAGAACAAAATTAATTCGGATGAATTTTTTACTCGGCGGTAAGTTAGTTTACGATACGATATCGCGAGAAGAAGGAAATTAAGGGAAACCGTCCGTAAGTTTCTTCTTCGCGCGGATATTTGCAACAAGATTCTTCTAATTGATTTGGAAATATTACACAATAACAAACCGATCGTTATCTGGCTACGAAAAATAATTAAAAGTTTTCGAGGTTTAATTGGCTTCGGCGGAATAAATGGTGCCGGTTGTGCGGGGATGTTACCGCGTCGAGTTTGGAAAATCGAAACGAATTCGACTAACTAGATAAATTATTTAAATTATTTCCCAGACGATCACTGAGAGCGTCGTTGAGAATAAAATCGTTTTTTTAGGTAGCTTTTTCTTCGTAGTTTTTTCTTTCAAGTTTAGATGCTGAAATATTTCCTAAAAAGAGATCAAAATTCGTGATACGTGCAGGTGTTCTAATAAATGTATGAAGGTATGCCGATTCCCAGAATTGAAGGCGCAAATTCATACTTCGAGAAATGCCACTTTTCAGGAGTAAAAAGATACAAATTCGTATCTTGAGGTCAAGTCTTCGTCAATAATTTTCAAGATTCGTTGTCAGTATGAAAAATCATCTCAATTTCAAATAATGAAAAATGATAAGAAGGCTCAAATCCACAACCCAATAAGAAAGATCCTTGAAATCTGGGTCAATTCAGACTAGAATATGTGATGCGATCTGTGAAACGGGGTCGAAAAGTAATTTTCTCAGTACAGCAAAAAAAATCGAATTTGGGGCTAATTTTTTTTTTAATTTTTCGAAAGAATATAATGTACTTCAAAAAACATTGGGCACAAAATTTTGGCCCGAAAATTTTTTTCAATTCAAAACTCTAAAGTGCCCTATCTCCGTTATTTTTAAACCAATTTTCGATTTTTTCTTCACAAAATGTTCAGAATATTTCTCCATCAGTTGGACCGAAAAAATCTATTTCCGATCTCCAGCCTAGTTTCACACATATCGACGAAAAATTAATCACGTAGATTTTCAGTAAATATCCTCAAGATCCCAAAACTAAAATCAACCCTCAACATCATAAATTAATCAATTTTCATTCTCACGAATCTTAACTCACACAAATGTTATGGAAAGAGTATCTTCCTAAATCGAATAAATTTTTCATCTTCTTCGACGCGTAAATCAACGCAGCAAGAGAATAAAATCATTCCCAAAACGAACGAACGAGCAGTCGCTTTACTTCTCGACGATATTGTCTGTCAGGTTGATCTCAAGCAAACGTGTTCTTAATACTTTCTCAAATTTTTTTTTAGAAAAATTGCAACCCTCCTCTCACCTGAAAATTCTCGATACACGACGCATAGCTTCTCGTATACAAACGCAATCATTTCTGCACAAAGGCTCGTAAGTATTAAACTCGCTACTCGCGCATAAACGACGAATAAACGTAAACATAAATTTCGTCGATTTAAAAAATTCAAAAACGCGCTTCCCGTCTTCTTTTGTTTTCATCGAACGATGAAAAAATAATGAAAAAATTTCTCGGAGCGGAACGCGTTCATCTCGACACTTATAAAAGCCTATACTATGTACACGTAGCGTAAAGACAATAAAGAAATAGCATCGGTAACGACGACGGAGAAAAAAAAAGTATCTACGAAGGTACGAAACCAGATATGAAAGCGGAGAAAAGGAACGAAGGTTAAAAGCTCACATATTAATCATACCATAACTTGATCGTTTACTACGAGTACAAAGAAAATTTTAAACAAGTAAAATAGTTTTGGTGATGAATTTAGAATATAACAAAATCCAGCGTGTCTAACCAAATTTCCAACTCCAAAAGAAGAACCTTGGAAGGACTTTTAGCATGACGTTTTTAAAAATCAATATTGCACATTCCCCCCCCCCCCGTCCTCAAAAAATTTAAACTCATTTTAGGAGGACAAATTATTTTTCATGTTTCAAAATATTTTATTGTTAAGATGGAAGAAAAAAGGTTTTTATCATAATTTCGAAGAAAACAGGTAAATTCATTGAGCCTAAGTGAAGCGAGGGCAAAAATTTTGAAAAAAAAAAGGCATCCAAAATCTAACAATTTCTTCGTTATTTAGGTAAAATTTGTGCTTTGTCCGTGTTTTGTTTAGAATTTCCAAAAAAAAACAATATCAATGCGCTCGTTCCTGATTTCCTTCCACAAAATCAAAATATTTTTGAAAATTGCATTCGAAATTGTTACGAATCCTTTGATAAAATGAAACGGACAATTTCTTTCACTTGAAAATATCAACTGTCTAGGCTTGAAATGGAAGAAGCTTCATATCATCATTTTGAAAATAAAATTGTGTAAATTTACAGAACCGAATTTTATTGAAGAAAAATGCATTTAAAAGCTGAACTTCTTTCAGGCACTCATATCATCTTTCATCATCTCACACTAAGTTGCCACTAGCGACATTTCAAATATTAGTGATTCATTTTAGCTTTCGGCGAGTGAGTCTCAAAATTTGAAATAGGAAAGACTTTTTACTCAATATAAGGATTTCGAAAGGACCCTTCAGCCAGTATCGACCGGAAGGACTTGTTAGACAACCTGAAATCTCAAACAATGCAAAAAAATGATTTACACAGGAAAAACCGAAGAAAAAATATCATACGTGAGCCTGGATGCTACAATCACCCTCAGGTGTCGAAAATTGATTCTTGAGTTGATAATGTTATTTGGGTCCTTCAGACAAAGTAGAATTAAGGAGGTGAGAATATCTGGGCCGCTCTGGTGGTAACACTGAGCAAGCAAAAAAAATCCCTTCAAAGGCAAAGGAGAAAATATGAAAATTGTTCAAACTGAAACTTAAGGGAGTTACCATTCTTATTTACAAACGGCTCAATTTTGATTTGAACAAAAATCATCAGAACACCAACTTATCAAATAATGATAAAAATGTTGGAGCTTTATAATGTATACGCGGTTTTGACATTACAATCTTAATTCAAACTTTCAGAAATCTCATCTGAGAAACACATAAATTATATAAAACCATAATGGGCTGCCTTCGATCATCGTCTTGTTCAAAATCAATGCGAATTAAAGAAATGGAAATCTTTTTGATAATGTAAGTAGTGTTTTCAAACTTTCGATCAGCGAACAAACCGTTTTACTCTCATATTTGCGAGAAACGCATTAGATATTTGTCATTATTTCTCGGTAAAATATTGAACATTGGCCAGGTGGGTTGTTTTATTTTTCTTATTCAGTTTCATTACTTCTTCAAGCCAAAATTCACTTCCTTCTTACTTTTGAAATCCGTTTGTAATCTCTGATTTGTTCTAGAATATTTTTCAAATTTCTGATTCACTTGCAAACACTGACCTTCCATGACTCGAGATTTTTCCTATTTATGTTAATTGATTTCCAGATAATTTATCGTTCTGGATTTTAATAAAATTTCATCTAAAATTTCCAAACTCCTTTAGTTTTCAAAATCACACGATTTTCCAGGTTTTCCAGAAAGTACGAGTAGATCATAGAGACCCTGGTCTGAAAACATCTGTAACTTCATTAATTAGCGAAAAGATGCAGCAAATTTTTACAAAAAAGAAAAATTGAAATTTCATCATTTTTTCCAACGTTTCAATTTCTGAAGATGGTTATCACAATGCCTTGGGTTACGGCAAATCAAATATCAAAACGTTCATACTACAGGAAGGTAGATATCTTATAAAATAAATGTAAAATTTAATTGACATAGCATTTGATTTCAGTGTCTAATTATTACGTTAAGTGCAACGTTTGCTCCTCAGGCCCGCTACTTATAGAAAAAATGAATTCTACAACTACATATAAGTAGTGAATGAGATACAACTAGGATTTTGACTGCTGGAAGAACCAATCTCGCATCAGTCTTTCAGTCCCCGCCCCTCATAAAAAAATTGCATACAAATTTACTCAAACAAAAACGACAAAGGAAAGAGCAAGTAATCTTCGAATTTTTGGAAAGAGCAAGTAATCTCCGAATTTTTTCATTATTCTCACTATTTTTTTCTTGAAATTTGACTAAATTTTCACTACTTGTTAAATACCTTGTTTGTATACCTAATTAAAATTGAATCTTAATTCGAATTTTTCGAAGAGTATCAGCATCTGTAATTTTTCAAGACAAGCGATACCTTCATCAATTATTTTTTCCACTATTAGCGAAATATCAATCTCGTCAAACATCACGCCATCACGTCGAAACATATTAGAGCCGACATCATCTCAAAGTATGGAAACCGAGCGACGCTTAGTCTGGAAATAACTCATGCACCGGGTGCTGGCAAAGTAGAGGAGGCATGATTTTCGCAACTTTTTAAGACTAATGGCGAAGAAGAAACGTGGATGGGGAATGAGATACGGCGGAGTAGGACACAAAGTTGCATTAATCTTGGCAATATTAACGTCAAGGGTGTAATATCTTAGTCGACACGAATAAGTTTGTCGCGAATAAAAGCGCGAATAAAAGGCCGTTTTATGGCCGATCAAAGGCGCATAATGTAAAAATAAAGGCGAATTTACGCGGCTAAACTACGCGCTCGCTCTCGCCGGTTTTAACTTCGACGTTTTCGAAATACTACGCGAAGCGACTCTGTATGTAAAATTGCTCTTCCTATGAAGATACTTTAATGCTTTTTATTGTCTCGAGTCGAGATTTTTCCGTCTACGGCAAAAATAACAAGCCCTTTGGCTAAATCCTGTCCCGCTACCGCACGCTGGCGGATTAACGCGAATGCGAATGGCGGTGCCGACCAAATGTCAAGCGTGAAACTGGGTAGCTCAGATCAGAGTTATTGTTGCAGGAGAAAATGGCCGAGGAAGGATGGTGGAGGAATTTCCTCGTTTTAAATTTCCTCTCCTAAATTGATACAGAAGTTAGCATAATATTTTATTTTCATAATTCAATAATTCAAAGGAGAAAAAATTGGTGAAAATATAAGTTGATAAAATTTTGTTGCTTTTTTCATCCAATTTTTTATTTGGCGGTTGAAGTATTCACTTATTTGATTCTCTGTACTATTAAAATACAAAAAAAAAACTTCCATGTATATCCTTCGCCGATCTTCATTTCAAAACAAGATTCGAAATTTACGTTTCCTCCTGAATTCCGCAGGGAGATCCTCGAGGAACAACACATCGCAACGTATTATCAAATATTGGCTATTTTTTCCATTTTTTTCTTTTGTTTTAAGGTAACCCTCGCGGGGACTGTAAAACCGTCGTCTTTACCGGACAAGTGTGAACGAAATTCTTCGTGGACCGGATATCGAATCGAATCCCTCGATATTATGCTATACCTTATTCTACCCATGATTGCAAAAAAAGTGAAGCGAAAAAGAAAAACACATCTGATGTTGCACATAGACAAAATACTCGTATACAAACGTTTCGTCAATTTGAAAATGAAAAGGTTTCAAATTTTACGAAGATCCTTGACAAATATGATGTCGTCGAAAAAACTTGGATAAAATTAGTGCAATAAAATTCACAGACTGTTTTGTTGAAAATACGAAGCACTCGGACAAAACTGAATGGAACATTTCCCCTTTACTTAAATTTCTAGATTGCATCGATCGGAGAAATAAGTAAACAGTGATAAAATATTAAAAACCGAAATCATTTTGAATCTTTGTTAATTACAAAATCTCTCCATGGAAAATGAAAAAATTAAAATTTTCATTTATTGAGGAAGGACAAAGATTAGAGATTGGCGATAAAAGAGGAGGGTAGAGGAAAAAAATCAGAAAAATCGCACCACAAATCATCGAATTTTGAGGACATAGGAAGAACTAAAATCTCAAACCGAAGAAAAAATGGTGCTCTCTAAACCTGAAGCAAGTCAAATTTGATGAGTTTCTGTTTTCCTCAATCAGTGAAATGAATTTCACTAATGATACATGATTTCATTTCATATCATTTCGTAAAACTAATTTATATGTGATAAAAGTTGGGTATTATGTATTCATAAATTCTAATACCCATTTGATACTGGTATTTACAGCGTTAGTCAAACACAATTTAAATATTACTGAATTAATGAAAAAAAATTTTATAAAAAAATATTCCATTGTTCTCAAAGCTTGAAACAGGTGTAAGAGATCACCTTGACTAAAAACAAAATCATTTATGAAGCAATGCTCATTGCATCTTAAAAATCAAAATAATTGCAAAATAATGGTCCGTACATTAATTCTGCAGTCGTAAAACAACGTGAAAACTGTTTCTTTACAATTTTTCAATCAGGAAGATGTTGAACATCTTCTTTCACAGATATTATTGAAATTTCAAAACTGATCCAACAACTAAAAGCCAATATTATGGGCATATGTAGATGTATAGGCGTAAAAAAGTATAAAAATTGATGATCCAGAATCTTTCAGGTCGACCAACATTTTTCAATGAATTTTAGAATCGAGTCCAATCAAAAAAAAAAATTAAAATTGACAAAAATGATTCATACGTGAGCCTGGATATATAAAAAAAAACTACCTTCAGGTGTCAAAAAATTGGTTTTTGAGTTGACACCGATTTTGGATCTTTCAGAAGGGGAGAATCAAAGGGAACCCTCAACTCAAAAACCAATTTTTTACACCCAAAGGTGGTTCCTCTATCTGAACTCATAATGTAACTGAAATTGGCGAAAAACTGAATAAAAATCCAATGAATACAAATTTTAGAATGAAATGCCAAAAAGCAAGAGTTGAAGTCTATGATTGAAAAAAACTTCTACTGAAATGTGACAAAATAATCTCGATTCTGCAAACCTCAAAATATCTGATCAGTTTAGCTTGCCACATAACCAGATATTAGGAACCATTAACAAACCACCGGCTATAGAAACACGTGGTTTGGTCCAGTTTCCTGCCAATCACCCAACCTCTGTCCTAGGATAACGTTTCTTTCTTACACTCTTTTAATGTCGAAAAGATGTCATTTTTTAGACTTTAGATACGTTGCCTCTATCTTAGTGCTTGTCATCATGCCAAACTACAGAGTAAGAATAATCTTTTCTTTTGTTTTTTTCCTCTTCTTCGACTTAATAGTATATTTCATCGAGACCACGTTACGTTTTCAAAAATAAAGGTTGACGAAATAAAAGATTGGAGAATCGAAGTCATCGCGGTACGACAATTTCACTGTCTTTTTAACATTGCTGTAAATGTTTTTCCTGTAAAAAACCATCTTCATTTTTTTTTTTTTCATTTTACATTTGTTAAATTAGAATTAGTTGAGTGGGTTTTAATAGAAAAATTGAAGGAGTCATAAAAATTGTTTTTCTTTCATAAAGTTTCTCAAGATTTTTATAGATTTCAATTTTAAATATCTACTAATTTAAATTTCATCAGAAATATAAATTTACATAGAATAAAATTGTGATTAATTGTAAAATTATTCATTTAATATGCGTAATGTACCATTGGCTATCACTCAAACCAGTATAAGATGGATGTACGCAGTGTCAGATGGCGTAAATACATCATCTCTTTAAACATTTCTTTGACGCAACTATTTCGATCGCAAGCATCAATTCATTGGATGACTTATTTTAATTTAGGTCATTTCCAACGATCAATAGTGGATATTTTAAAATGTACAAGTTTTCCAACACAGCACCAAGGTAAATTTCTGAAGCAATCGGCACACTAAGTAGGGTTAGAAAAATAAAGGTGAAAGTTGGGATTCGCAGAATTACTCAACATGTTCTCTTTTCAAATTATTTCTTCGCCTCTGAAATTTTTGCAAAGAAAAATCAGTCAGAATTTAACTCAACAGAAGGGAGTAGAGAAAACTTGCGTTTTTCATAACTGCGAAAAAGTTCACTTCTCAAATAAGTACCTATACAGATAAAAAAAAATCGGATTTGAGAAAAAAAAAGAAAATGAAAACATACCATCAGAAAAATTGAGAAATTCTACAATGTGAGTCGAACAAATTGAGTGAAATTATTTGAGCCAAAAATTTTCTATTTTGGAAAAGGACAAGTAAATAATTAGTGTTCGACGTTAAAACATTCAAACCAGTTTCACTTTTAAATTACATTTACCTATTATCAAAAAAAGGATCCCTAATTCAAGTGATTTTGGTCAAATGAAAAAAACAAACGTAGTAGATTGTGTAGTATTTAGAACATATTTTCCATCTAATTTCATTACGATGGCAATTCATGGCGAGAATTTTACAATACCTACGCGAATTCCAACTGAACTCATCAAAACCCAGCTATACTCACTTCCTCATTTAAATCGTAGCCATTGCTAAAGGTAAACAAATAACCAAATACTAAGAGTGCTAACCTACATTTATACCCATTGGTACGGCAACAAGCTACCCCTTATATCCTCACTTTCTCTCTTCAAACCCTCGAAATCCCCTTACATCCTTAAACTAGTCCATTCGACTTTGAAATCTCTTAGAAAACATTATCAAAACTCGATATCGCTCCGTAACGATGCCTACATAAAACACCCATCGGAGGCGAAACGGAGAGAAAATTAAGAGGAAATCGTACCAAGATAACACAAAGCTTTCGCCACATTTTCTTAAAAGGTTAATAAGAAGGTCATAATATCGAAGTCACCGCAATATCAACCTCGCGTACTTTGGCGGAGGGTGGGGAAGAGGCGAAATGGAGACAGAGGCTGACCACAGTCCGCGACGTTGTTGGCGTTCGTAAATCTATAGTAAGTAGGTACTTTCGATAAGGGTTGAATTTCCTGCGGGAGTATTGACAGATAACATCGTCATCGGTTTATATTTTCTCTTCCATATAATAATGCCCTTGTCATCAACGCGCAAACGGTTTTCTATACCGAAATCATTACGTTGTGGCTTTGTATTGACGATAAAACACCGGAAACTCGAGAAACTTACATTTCCATACATACAAACTGCACAAAGGTTCGACTGGGTGAATTTTTTTCTTCGACCTCGACGACACAGAGATTTTTTATGCCCTTTCGTGTGAAAGGACGTAAGAAAATTTCATTTTATCCAATTTATAGAATTGAGTATATAAGTTTAAGTATAAAAGGAATTTTTAAATTATGAACAAAAAATGTTACTTTTTACACATCAACGTGAAGAAAAGGTAACTTCTTTTCATCAAATATGCCAGTTGAAGGTAATGAAATTCAGATATCAAGGCTACTCGGACAAATGAAAGAGCAACGCTCCGAATTGTTTTGAAAACCTTTGAAGAAATATTTTTTTCAACTTTTCGAGGTTTTCCCAAGCTATTCAACTTTTTTTTCATTTTTTTCTCTCCGAAAAGGCAGCGTGTATTCTTGGAAAGTAGTCGAACGAGATTTTTCTTATTTTTTTCGAAAATATTTTTTCGGCAAGGTACGATTTTTTCAGTCGAAAGAGAAAAAATACCGAAGTTATTTTTATAAGAAGGTCGCATTCGAGTATATTTTCTCTTCTCGTAGAGTATTCGAGTACGAAACGCCGACCAATTTACCAATCTGATTAAAAGTATAACGCTGAGTAAAACCAAGAACGAGCTTAACTAAATTAGGCGAGTTTCAAAAAACGATTATTCTCGGTAATAACCGACAATCCGAGGCGCAAAGAATACGCTCGTGCTCGAGTTGATTACTAAAGACATTTATTACGGCGGTTTATAAAAATTTTCGTCTTGTATGAAATATTTGGATGTCTTTAATTCGGCAAGAAAGTTTTAATCGAGTTAAAGTCTCTCTGTTTTATATAGGTAACTTTGTAAAACACCGTGCGATACACGCGAGTGTTACGATGATACGGTGAATACCAGATGGGTGAACGAGGAGAGGGACTTTTAATCGAATTGAAGTAACAAGCATCGTGGTATATGTAACAACGTAGTTTTAAAAGGTAGGCTTATTCGGTAAAATTCTAAACACCGATATGAAACAGAAAACGTCATAATGAAAAATTATTTACAATGGTTGCAATGCGAATTGAGGTGAAACGCAACCAGAATAATTTCATAATGTAAACCTCGTGTATAAAGGTTCACATACCTTCAAAATTCAAGGAGAAAATCCCCACACTCGAGAATATCCAGACTAGTTTCAAAAATAAAGAAACCAGAAATCATGAAAATTTTTTATAAATTACAGCGCCTTGAATTTTATTCAAGTTTTCCAGTTTTTTTCATTCGAGGGGGGAAAAGACATTCACAAAATTCATAAGCCATTTTCAAAAATTAAAAAACTGATCTTTGTTACATTGTTGGACTTCAACTTTATTCCACCTCAAAATGTCAAATGTTGAAAAAATCACTTCATCGTGGAAAAATGTTGCAAAATTTTCAACTCAGAAGAGCCATTACATCTCGCATTCTACCAAAGATATCACGTGAAACAATTTCAAGACTTCAACATTTCTCGTATTACTCCTCAGAACATGATAGAATAATCGATCATTAAAAAAATCGATAACCTATTATCGACTCCTAAAAATATAAGTGATTTTTTTCATTCGCTTGACAGAAAATAAGAAAATTACTTGAAGATCACTAAAAAAATTGGTACTCCAGCTGGAGCATCTACATCTACGTACTACACGTACACACCACACAAAACACAATCAAATTCTTACCTTTACAGCTTCGAGACACCGGAGATGTGGAATGTGGAGAAGGCCGATGTTGATCAACGATCACATTTTCACAACCAAAAACCAAACATCGTGAGTTGGAATGGAGAACACAGCAGAACTTCGACGATAAAATTCCACACCTAAAAAGACCACTCAAAATGAAACAACTTATAACTACAATACATAAGAAACAATATGCGACAACGTGGCAACACTACCTATATATTCGCTACGTTACTAAACTAGGCAGAACTACAGCCAAAAAAAAGGCATAATGAAAATTAGGCAACGAAAATGTACGAATCGAATACGATTAAACATGGCGTCTCAAATCCGACAATCGACAACGAACACGAAAAATACATGAGCTTCAAATACAATAATTAGGTAGATTAGATTAGATACATCGAGAATATCACGCAAGACAAGAACTGACTAGCTGAAAATGAAAACGCAGTACGAGAACGTAAATTCCACCACAACCGAACCGAATACAAAGGATGCCTTGCTTTCAGGATAGAACCAGAACATGAAACACAACAAGAACTGTTGCAACACGACGCGACATCGACAGCAGCCGCAGCACCACGCAGCACAGTGCGGCTACGGGCTACGGCGCTACGGCGAATAGAGCGATCTGAAACTATCACACTACGACTTGAATCAAATGCAATGCGCAAAAACTAATTGTAATATTCAGTTTCGTTTTTTTCAATAAGTCGCCGATTAATACGAACATTTCAGATTTCAGAACGTGGAACGTGAGGAGGGGTTCGAAATGTTAATAAAAGTAAACTCAAATGCGTATTAAAATCAATACTTTTCTTCAACTTACTCGATTAGTTAAAGGTTGATGACATTTATGTAATCATATAGCATAAATCTGCAACGCTGTCGATCAAAATCTGTCGATGGACTTGGGAAGTACGACCATGTGAAATCGTAATACGAAAGAAAAATTTTGGCACGATTAAAATCCTAACACCGAAAAACAAACTGACTTAAGCCACGAACTTGTACCGCACTTACGATTAAGTTTCAAGACTAGACAAAAAAGCAACCGAACTAAATCAAAAACTACGAACTACGCAACAGCGACGACAGCCGGTAAGACCAAAATGGCCACATTTCGAACATTTCGATTGTCTGATCTTACTTAATCTACGAGTAAAATGAACCGTGCGATTAACCGGTTAAATGACTACACGACTCAAGTACAATACTTATAAACTGATTCGTAACATTGTCGTACGATTATGCACAAAATAATTACAAGATTTTCATGAAGTTCCAACAGTAAGAGAAATCGAGAAAAGCACATGCGACGAGCGACGAGGTGACGCGACAAGACCTTCAAAGAGACCGGCGACTGACTCAAGTATCTACCATGTAAAAATTAAAAGTAACCATACTAACCGATGGAAATAAAAACGACTAATATCGTAGACACTTTAATTCGAACATTTAAAACACATTAAAAACACAATAACCATCAAACATAAAAAGAATTATTGTTTGATTCACATTCACCTCATGTTCTGTTCATCTTCATCTTCATCTGTTCTTCGTATTCGTATTCGCATTCGCATTCGTGTACGTTGGTATGACGTATCTTTTAATTCTTTTGATTGGCTCAATTTAACTAGATTTAACCAATCAACGCTCGTTTTTCAAACAGTGTTGTCTCTTTAGAAACTCCAAAATGTATATTTGATGAGTAGAAATTTCTTATTTAAAAAAAATATAAAACGATAACGAACGTTTCATTTACGAACATGCCAGAAATACTTCATTTTCCGATCTTTATTCTAGAAAGGACTAATTTTTGTGGAAATTAACTGTCCAACTTTTTAGAAGAAGTACTCAATACGTGAATTTATTACAAGTATACTTATTTTCTGTGGAAAAATTTTATCATTATGATTATGAATAACCCCCACCAGATCTCATTCGCCATCGAATGAATTCATTGAATTCCATCAAATCGTAAATAAATATGAATTAAATAATCAACATTATCTTACGCGTGTATTTAATAAATATGTTCAATAGTAAAATAAACACTCCAAATTTTAAAAAAAAACAATACGCTAGATTAAAAATTGTATAAACGAATAATAAATTATAATTCAAATTATGTACTCCCATATATTGATATCTTAACATCTTTTACTTAATGATTTCCTTCGAGTGGAGCTCCTTTTACCTGTTGAAATCGTAATAAAATGAGAAAATTGCAATTAGTTACAAACAATGAAATAACAGAATATAAAATTATAAACGTAGTTTCATAACAAAATACTCACTAGTAGTTCTGGTACTCTTCGAGATTGTTTTGAGGGAATGTTTACGGTTACGACTGGAAACACGAGGAGATACAACAGTCACCACAGGAATCGTTCTATAAAACGAGAATAAAATTAATGAGATACCGAGTACTAAATTTATACATTTAAAAAGATGTTCAATTACTTTTTCGTAGTTTTACTGGTCTCTCTCTTTGAAGTCCTTTCGTTGTTGTTCGTTTTTTGTTCGATATTCACTGGAGATGTATTTTTACTGTAATTGAAAACATACACAGGTTAATATCAGAATTTTTTTAAAAATAATTTTCGTACTGAAATTTTCTCACCTTCGGTTACGTAAAAGCTTCGCTTTCGAAGGCGCAGCATTTGTGGTACAAATATTACTAACTAAGGTAGCCTTTTCTTTTTCTTTTTCTCGTTCGAGAATTAATTTCATTTGCGGAGTAGGATTATCTAATCCACGAGTATAAAGAGCTTCAGAATTCGCCGAATCTGTACTGTCCGATGATATACTGATTCTGTAGAAGTCAATTGCATGGATTAGTACGAGATATCAGGAGCTGTAAAAGTAAGAATGAAAAGTAATTACCCGGCAGTTCTTGACTCTTGAGGAACATCGTACATTGGCAAAACACCAGTTGGTTTTTCCGGATTACCGGCTAATATTTTCGGCCAGTCGAACTGAACCGTGTTGTGCGTTGATTTTCTCGTCAATCTAAGAAATAACAGAATTATTACGAATCGAAGTTATAAAACTTATTATATTCAATTAAAAATTTACCTCGGATTGAAATTACGAACGGCGCAAGGTTTTCGAGCATTAACAGGTATTGCACAGGGTTTTCGAAACTTATATCTGTTATTATTTTCTCTATCGCTGTTGCATCTAAAACGCTAAGAAAAAAAAAATTCGTGACATTTTTCTACATTCATCGAATACATCAAGATTATCGAATTAAATAATTACTCTTCGAGGTCCTTGTAATAGATTCACATTTAAAGAAAGATCTCCGTTAAAAGTATATCCAGCATCTCGAACAGCGTTTTTGAACAAACTTCTACAGTACGCGTAGTTTGGTTTTGACTTGAATTTCAAACGATTAACATATTTTAAATATTGCACTAAAGAATCTGCAAAAATAAAAAAAGTGAATAAAAATACATATTTTTTTATCGCTAAATATTAAAAAGCATACCGGGTGGTTCGATTTTTTTGGAACTAAAACATTCGTCGATCAAGGCAGGCAAATTGCTCATCATTTTATTTTTATATTCAGCGACCATTTCAGCATCGGTATTTCCTTCCCACGGTAACGAACCGGTTATCCATTGAATAATATTATATCCCAATACTTCTAAATCTCCTCGTCTTGAATGAGCTACGAACGAAATCAAAAAATTATGAAAATAATTCAAACAGAGTACGTCATGGTATGTGAAAAACCAACCTCCGAAATGAGCATCCCTGGACGTGAATACTAAGGTACCATTGTGTGCTTTCCTTTGATCAGATTCTAATTTTTTATGGTTTCCAACGTCGTCGTAAAACTTACAAGATAAACCGAAATCTAATAAATAAACCGGAGTAGAATTCTCTTTGTTCAGAACCAAATTTGAAGCTTTTATATCCGCATGAACATAACCTTTACTATGAATATACTCCAAAACATCGATCTGAAAGACGATTATTCAATATCAAGATCAACTCAAATATATCAGATTCAATTCAAACTCCAAGATATTCACATACCACATAAAAAGCCAAAGTAAATGCAGTCTTCAAACTAAATCGTCGACCACTATTAACGAACACGGTTTGCAAATCGATACCGTATTTTGGTAGAACAATAAAACGATAACGTTCGTTGTTATAGTAATGAGAACCGCAACCTATAAAATGCGGCATTCCCAAAGCTTTCATTCTTCGATCCATTTTCCATTTGTCGACTAGAAAATTTCAAACATAAACACATATTCGGATCAAACAATTAAGGATTCTAAAATAACTCAACTCACTCAGTTCCTTTCGGCCAATTTTCGCGTAAACATGAATTTCAACAAATAACGGACCGCTCATAAATGGCTCCTAAAATACAAAAATCGTATCAGAAACTGTTCTAAATAATCTATTCAAAATCCCATACACGTTGGTAACTCTAAAATACTCACCACTTTCACGACATAGTCCGATTTATTCACTACTGGTCTCGTTAAATCGTCGGAAGCTGTAAATTGAGCAAATAGTTGGAAAGATAAATTCATTTCTTAATTTTATTTTCCTAGTCAATCGATTCACTTACCTAAATAGATCTCTCCAAACCCTCCGATTCCTACGGCTGGTCCCAGTTTCCATTTCTTACTTTTCAAGTCAGTCAAAATTTCTCCTTGAGGTATACTCTTAGCAAAACTTAGCTTCGTACTGGGAGATTCCATTATGTTGATTATAACGTCGTCATCATACAAAATTAGAGGTGAAAGGAAGTATAGCTGTGAAGATGAGATCGAATTAAAATTTGCCCATCGTTTCCGTAATCGATGGCTCGGTTCTCTCACACCAAGCTCGTCTAATTTAGTTTAATTAACGATGCTGAATTGAACAAGCTCGTGGTGAAAAACTCGACTTAACACAATTTTGAGCAAGTGTTTCAAAGAGCTATCAAGTTATCGTGTTTCATGAAAGTTAGTCGAACATCATAATGAATACACCCAGTATGATACAGGTGTTGGTGATTGTGGGTTAAAGAAAACTTCCAACACTTGTATCTAGGGTGAATTCAAGCTCTAGACGAAAACATCTATAAATTACTTCAAAATAGAGAGAAAATTATAACATTTTATTCTACGAACAAACAAGTGATTCAAGATTGTTAAGATTCATAGCAAAAGTAACAGTTATACTATTGAGTTACTTCTTACCTTTAACGAATATAGCTTCCTTAGATTTTCCGGTGGATGGCCGAATTATTCGTACGAATATTTTCAAATACTTTCATCATAATACTTAAGAATTATTCTTTCATCAAATGCAAATTTTTCAGAAAAAGAAAATCGAATTCTGTAATTTTTGAACTCATTTGAACCTTAGAATTTATCACCAAATTACCTTCTGGTGTTTTTTCCCTGATAAGCGGTTTGCGGGAAAAATTATTGTAATTTGTAATTTTTCGATGAGTACAACTTTCTAATTCTATTTAACATTATATTTAACCGATTGTGATAATAATGATGCTAGAATAATTTTCAAAAATAATTTTTAAAAGACTTCAGTTTTAAAAAAAGTTATTTTTGAAATGTCCAATTTGATAAAAAAGTGAACCGAGAAATATTCTAGAGAAAATTAATTTCCCTTATTGGCAATACTGGTATAATTCTTTTGACTGCTAAACTATGGCCAAACACAAAAGCAAAATTGGACAGCGGTTTCGGGTGATGGACTGATTAAAGTTTTACTACGTTTCATCGAGTATTTTTTAAATAATTTGACCAAATTTAATTATTTAAACGTATTCTAATTGATTGATCAGTATTCGATATCGTTTGTAAGAATAGTTTTCAAAACAGTGAACTGTGAAATGTTACAAATTCACTATAAATTGCGAGTCGTATAATGCGGTTGTGTTTCCTTTGCAGTTTTAATCTTGTCGTAGATCACAAATACTTAAGATAGAGGCGTTATATTAATTAATTTCTCGTATTTAATAAGCATATTAGTTTTCATATTTGTCAATATGTTGTTCCAAAGTGTACTATCATTGTTCCTTGTAATTACTGCAGTGACATGTAAGATCAAAAGTTTAGATGAGAGTAATTGGGATTTGATACTAAAAGGAGAATGGATGCTTGAATTGTGAGTATTGTTTCTATAATTGTACTCAATTCGAACTTTATGCCGATAGTAATTGTGCTGTTGTTATTTCAGTTATGCTCCGTGGTGCCCTGCGTGTAAAGCTTTAGAGACGACGTGGAAAGAATTGTCGAAATACGGTGACGAATTGGGAATCTCAGTGGGACAAGTAGATGTGACCGTTTCACCGGGTTTAAGTGGCCGATTTATGGTTACAGCTTTACCTACGATATTCCAGTTGGTATTGTTGAATTAATCTTATCTCTTCGTATCTTCTATCGATATTAATAAATCTTCTGTGTAATTTTTAGCGTTTCTAATGGCGAATTCAGGCAATACCGTGGTTCCAGGGATATAGAATCGTTTTTGTCATTCGTTAAGGATAAAAAATGGAAAGATTTGCAATCAGTACCGTCGTGGAAATCACCAGCTTCTTATCAAATGACAGCTGTAGCTTATTTCTTCAAGTTATCTCAACTTTTAAGAGTAAGACCGTCGTTATTGCGCGTTTATTTTTGTCTTATGTGATGTTAACAAGCAATGTTTACTTGTTCTAGAATATTCACGCCAGATTAATGGAAGATTATGGACTGCCTACGTGGGGATCTTATTTGATTTTTGCCATTGCTACTATATTCTTCGGTGCCTTATTAGGACTTGTAAGTTGAATAATTATTAGAAATACGATAATTTCGAATTCATCGACAAATGGTTTCTTTAATTTCAGATTATTGTATTCTGTATCGATTTCTTCTATCCGCCCAAGATTAATTACAGTGCCGAAGGAAGCCCATCCAGAAGGAAAGATGACGCCGAAGAAGAAGTAAATCTTTATACAGTAGATCAAATCGCATGCGAACACGTTTATAATTTGATTTTGTTACAGGACGATCTTGAAGATGAAATCGTTGACGAGCAGAACGAAGAAAATGCTAGTCCTCCTGTTCGTAAGAGAAGAACTGCTCGTAAAGCTGACTGATCGTTATGAATTAATAATTTTTAGATAGCTATTCGTATTTAAGATTAAGGTGATTGCGTTGTAAATTTTTTTACCATTTTTTAAACAAACAACTTTTTTTATTTGTCAATTATTTTAATTGTTTTATGCAATGACACCTTAATTTATTCTGAATTTCAAGTCAGCCTTAAGTTATTTTTGATTTTTTTTCTTAGATTAACACGCGTTATTTTGATTTTTTTCACTTTACATCACAAAAGTCGTATATGCTTTTTCCATTATTTTTAATTTATTCGTTAATTTATTTACATGAGTTTATATTTGATAGAAGTACTTACGTTCTTTCCAGAGTATGATTTTATTGTTTTTGGATAATTTGACACGACCATTGTATAATTTATTACTGCGCAGGTAAACTATTCGAAGATATGCTTCCAGGAGAACTTCCAATATTACAATGATCGGGTACAGGGTATTTGGTACATCGTACCCTTCGAGTAAGCCTATTTTGATGTGTTTTGTAGTTATTGTTTATTTGAAATGTATTTTTAAATTTAATTTATTCACCATTTCATAAAGTGTAATTTATTTCCTATACCTATGCATTTAATTTTGAATAGTAATTGTATATTTTGAGAAGCGCACAAAGCGGAAGCCTTTATATAGATTTGTTATTACATTGAGGATTTTTATTACTCGTATTTATAACATAAATGCTCACTAAATTTAATCTGTTTAATAATGATTGTATGTTTGTGAATTTGTGTGTTAAAATTGTCTGTTTTAACATGTAAATAAACGATCTGCTCATATTTAGCCAAAACTGCATTTTTTAAAATTTGATTTCGAACTACCCAGGTCGATAGGTATATCGATAAAGGTTTCGAAAACCTTTGAACTCATGAGCTCAATGCTAGATGAAGGAACATGATACGTATTTCTCGTGGAACCCACTGACTAAAGAAACCACTCATTCCCCAGATATGTGAATATGATCGTACCATTTCACACGGTTCAGAGAAGAATTCTTACAAAGAAATTGCATCACCACCCACCCGCCAGTTCCATCGTTTAAAATGAAATCCTAGGCCAAAGGTAAACCCTAGAGGGTTCTCATGAAAAATACAAAATACGTTAGGTTTATATTCGAGCAGATGGTATATGCAGTGAAACGTTACCGGCGGAGGGTCGAGAGGGTAAGCTTAGTACGTTAACTGCCATTGTACTAGTTTGTAGGTGTCTCCTTATCACGTTAGTTGTTATTGAAACCGTTGGTGTTTTTATTTCGGTGTTCCTGAATTTCAGTTTAGTAAATAGCGTAAATTAGTTGAAATTTGGTGACGGTGAAATTAAAAATGTGAAATTGAATCGATTAAGGTCACCTCTTGGTAATGTACACGGAGAAATGCGCCAGTGATACGAAGCATCATGAAAATGCATTAATGTGTATTGAATCCTGTGCATTGGGAATTTTACACAAAGCACGTGATAATTCGTAGTAAAGTAAGTAAATATTAGTTAATAACCTTGATAATGAGTTCACTTTTGAACCATCAGTGCGTATCTAAGGAGATTATTTAATCTTAGAGCGAGTTCTTTCGGTAGACTGGATCAGTCGTTATATAAACCGTCTCGTGCTAACACTTACCATCCGGCAAGTGTACGAAAAGATGTTATTCAATTAGGTCTTAAACTTTTACAAAAATGAATGCTTTTAAACGCAAAATATCCTTACAATAGTCTATATAATTTCTCAATTTTAATTATTAACCCTTTATTCGTCAGATTAGTGTCAATATGTCGACTTTCATTCAGTTCCTACTTTTATTTTCAACCACGATCGTCACCGCTGTTTGTGCAGAATCACTTCTGTTCGCTGAAGATACTTTGAGAGAAACTCATGGAGATATTGTTTTTGCATCTGTGGTAAGTTTGAGCCATATTTTGGAATTTTTGAGTTCGTTAGGTATCATAGATTACTGATGATGATATTTTTGAGGTATCCGAAGGACACTGTCACTATAAATCTATGTTTGATGTTATTTCATGCATGAAGATGATTTATAATTATCTATATAAGAAATTCGATCAAAGAATGATGCGAAAATATCTTATTTTTTTAGATTTTCCGCCATGGAGATCGAGCTCCGACAAAGCCATATCCAAATGATCCGTACAGTTCAGTTTCTTACTGGCCACAAGGATGGGGGCAGCTATCAAAGGTCAGTTTTTGTTCATTGTTTTTCCTCAATCAAAGTACAACTTATTCTTAATATGCTCCAAAGACACAAAGGTTTTCAATTTCAACATTACAATCGTTATCCTTTTTTTTTTTTTTTTATGATGCTTGGGTATTTGGAAATTTTAATGAGGCACGAATGAATCAGAATTAAGATTAGAAATGAATTCTTGTTCGATTAGGTATATGATTTCTGAATAAAAAAACATTTCCTGGTTTTTATACAAGTAATACCTAATAAAGATATGAAAGCTTTCCAAGATGAAAAAATACTTATATGCTTAATATTGTTAATCTCTTTTGAAAATTTGATAAACCTATTTTATTCAAAGAAAAATAGGATGTTATGATGAAATTCAACTTGGATTAAGTATATTAAATCTCGTGGAATAAAAATTGCACTTGAAATTATAAGTATTTTAGACCTATTATCTACATACGTCTTATTTATTCAAGTAGTTCAAATAATCTGACAATTGTAATAAACGCTGTTGACGATCTTGTTAATGACAGTATTTTTGATGATATTATCGCCCAGGTCGTGATCTAATTTTAGTAGAATAACACCTTTTATTCGATACCTACTTTTCACGAATCCCTCTTAAATTGATCCCTTTATTAAAAAATAAGCTGATAAAGAAATTTTCAACGAATGAGTTGGAATGTGTTTTTTAAAATTATAAATTAGCTGTGAAATGAAGTCAGGATACGTGCACGTGTATATAAGTGTTTACATTCTTTAAATGCATATATTCCTTCATGTTTCCAAATCATTATAATTCCTTAATTCCTCTTACGAAAAACTTGAAAAATGAGTGAAATTTTTTTAGAATTTGGCGAATAATTTATTATATAAGAATTTCTAGAATTAAAAGATACTTGGGTAGTAGGTACATAATTTCTCCTCATTGACTCTTACCTATCAAGATCGTTAAATTTTTGGGTAATCTTAATGCAGATGCAATTTCATTTTAATGATGATTCGTTTTTTTTTGCCAAATCTTGAAGTATTTCCATTTTTCCAATCAGTAATAACCAAGGTCGTTTCTACGAATTGTTGTAATCTACGTTATTCTTCACCTTAAAAGTACCTCACCTAAAAAAATATTGAAAATTATGCAAAACTGTTAAATATTTTGATTACGTTTTCGGTATTGTTACTGTAGAGTCTACATAGAAGTACAAATATTAGCCCAAAATCAATTACTGTTTTCCATTACTTTTTCATAAGAAAACCGCCAGCGCAAGCTTTGGCAATGCTTTCATTGCTTTCAAGAATTAAATGATTCATTTTATCGAAACCCTTAGAGAGGTGCCGGAAAATTATCAATTTATGCATAGTAAATCTGACCGTTCGAGTTCATTAATTTTAAAGATAATTGCGAAATTCGAAATTGTTTGAACGAAAATGTATTTCAAATTAATCTTTAGCTCTACATACGCATGTACGAATAATGAATACTGATCATGCTATAACAGAATCGAATTGAGATCATAGATTAGGAAAATTCGACAGGTGCAGGCCCGGACCCAGCGGGAAAGTTACCGAGGAAAACTCGGTGGGCCGGTACGTGTGCGGGCCGGTGAAGAAAAATTTGGGCCGCTTTGATTTTTAAAATTTTAACAAAAAAACTAAAGAAATGAGGAAGTTGCATCCAGAAAAATACACGCTGACTGAAATCAGTCATAATCAATAAGTTGATTCAACTTTGAATCAGAAAAAGATCAGATGCATTTCTCAGATACCTACCTATGTATGCTCCGGCTATTTTGTTTCCCTTCACTTGGAATAAATAGGCACTCCTAATATACATTCATATAAGGCTCAAGGGCGGCGCGATGGTGGGGGTTGAGGAGTAATTTCCCCAGCCAAGTTCCAGGCGACAAATTTGAAAAAATTGTGAAAATTCGGCAAATCGTGGAGATCTTGTCAAATTTATACACGGAACTAAATCATGATATTTTGGTATTTTTTGATGGGATTGCTTACTCCCTTAGGTAAATCAAAAATTTTCAAAAACTTCGGCCTCGCTCGGCCTTATTGACTTTTTCCTATCATAATTTCAAGATTAGCCAGATGCTAGCAAAGTAATTTTTTTCATATTTTTTTTCATAGTTATAAAACTAATTTTAATTACTTGATTTTTCCCTCTTAAAACTAATTTTCGATGTTTGGAAATCCAATTTTTTTAAAAGCTTTGGCCTCGCTGCGCTCGGTCCAATTGTATTTTTCTTTCAATAATTTTGAAGTAAAAATGGCCCTCTTTTATTCAAGTTTATTACTTAATCTGAAGCATCGTATTTTTCCACTTTCAATGTGAGCTCTTCTAAAATTTTCTCTCCTCGCTTCGCTCGGAACTGGAACTATTTTAAAATTTTATAGGTTTTAATGAAATTTTTGAGAGAAAAATTTTCAGGCGTGAGCAAAATTGAAAATTGATTGAATGAGGTATAATCAATTGATCAGGCCTGTCAAGCTTGATACCTTTCAATTTTTTGTTACGTTGCAATTGTTCAAAAAGTTTTCCGCTTTTTTGGAGAACAAGACGTGGTGTGGAGGTGTCCATTCTCCGAAAAACCTAGAATAGTCTGAATATTTAGAACTTCTCATTGGAATTTTCTAAACAAATCCAAAAAAAGAAGAAATCATCTGCAAATATTTTTTTTCCTGTTTTATAATGAATTCTTGGAAAAAATTTCGCCTTCGCATTGCTCGGGCTAAATTCTCAAGTTAATATCATCATAATGCTTCAGACTTTTTTGTGAATTTTTATCCTCAACCCACGAGAAGTTATCGAGGAGCGCGGGTTTTTTTGAAAGGCTAAAGGAAAAAAAATCACAAATTGTAGGTAATTTTTTTTATTCTAGAACAAAATCTAATCGACTGATTAACAACTTTTTTAAAAATCGTGCGTGGAAAAATTTTTATTTTGTCAAATATTAGTCGAAAAAAGTTTCATTTTCACCCTCGAGATTTCTGTCAAAGTTTTGCATCGGATGAAACCAACCTCTATTTTTTCTTTCTAAAAATGTGAACACTGTATACTTGAACTCGTAGCAAAAATACCTAATTCAAAAATTTTTTGTAGTCAGAAAAACGGATTTATTGTCAAAAAAACAAAAAAAAATGCCCATATACCTACTTCCAAACACTTGAAAACATTTTTAAAATTAATTTAGGTTACTCCTAATTTAAAATTTTAGAAAAAACATACCTACGCCTTTTTAAAGCAGAAATTGCAATTTTTTCTAAAATTTTCTCTAAATTTTTGGCCCTTGCTTTGCTCGGGCAATATTATGCTTCGTGTTTTATAAATTTAATAAGTGGCTTGTCAGGGCTCTAGCACTTGAATAATTATGATCCAACACCTCTACCTACGCTTCATAAATTTCAGTGCTTTCTCAATTTAACAACAAAAAAAAATTTCAAGTTTAGTGCTCCAAGCCCAATGGCGTCCGAAAGTATAGTACGAGGGGTAATTGCAAAACACCCTTTCACAATAATTACATCAGATGAAAGATTTTCAAAGCAATGAGGCAATGAAAAAAACGTCCTTTTGAGACATTAAATATCCAATTTTTTCAAAGCTTCGCCCTCGCTTCGCTCGGGAATGAATAAAATTCACTTTTTTAAAAAAAGAATTGAATATAAACAACGGTTTAAGGTAGAATTACGAAAAAAAAAGGGGTTTTGCCCTCTCCCTCCAAAAATGGGCCGGTGCGTACTAATGTGGGCCGGTAAAAATGGGATTTCTCGGTGGGCCGCTAAATTTTTCTAATTTCGGGTCCGGCCCTGGACAGGTGCAAAGGTCCTTTCGCTATTGTTGCGTTAGAAGATAACATCTGAAAGTAAAAGCGTGCAGAGTTTAGAGACTAACACAATGCATACCTTGATGGTGCACGTGAGTCAACAGAATGGTTCTGGTTTGAGGTTTGAACAAAGAAAAAAATACACGGGACATTGTGTCAATATTGTTGCATTGGGATTGTGACGTTGGTAGTTGTACAGAATTTTTGCAGTAATATAAAACCATTTTCGATTTGATAGGGTATTATTTTCATTCATTATTTCCTCATCGACCAATTTTGAAATTTTTTTAATACTTACTATGTAGTTTAAAATAAAATCGAATTAATGAATTAATTACGGAAAAAATCGATACAAAGTTCTTCAAAAGGAATACATAACTCCTTTCGAATTACGAATTTCATTTAAAATTAATGAGTTTAATTACTCGTAGGTACTTAATTATAAATTTTGCATGAATAGATTATCAGTCAATCGCATGATTATGAAAAGGACGAGGAACTCGATAACGCAGTTTTCGTTAAGAAACGTCGGAAAATTTTTCAATTTTTTGTACCTACGTCATTCCATATTGCATAACGAGTACTGAAAATTGTGAAATTTTTCTATCGATAAAAAATTTAAATTTTTCACTGCGTTGATTATCATTATCACAATGAAATGAAACCTTGAATTTCGTTGATGATCTGCGGCCAAGTCATTTACTTTGATTAAAGATTTTTCCTGAAAAAATTAAGTTGTGTAATCGTGAAAGGGCTGAAGCTAGAAATTTTCAAAAAAATGCTACTCTTGAAAAAAAGACGGTTTTTGCTATGTTTTAATTTTGCCATTAACAAAGATGTCTTGATCATACCTTCACATCTTCTCTCGAAAAAAATGATTTGAATATTTTGTAGATTGTATATTTTCTGATGATTAAATTGATTTTGAAATTGAATGCTGAAAAAAGTTATTCATCAAAATTGCTGATTTAAACGCCTCAAATTTAATTATGAATTTTTTTCCAAAGAATTTATTTTTCCTAGTGATCAAAAAAAATATTAAATTTTTTTCACGGTATTGAGGGCCTATCTTAAATTTTATGAAAATAAAAAAAGATATCCAAGTTGCGATTCAGTTAGCAGAACTGCATTTTAGCATGAAAAATAGGAAAAATTTTTGGCTGATATTTTTGAATTGAATAAAGAGAAGCGGTCTTTCCTTATTGATCAATTGATCATTTTTTGAAAGTTTTCTTACGTCAAGTGAAACTCTCATTGGTAGGTTGGGTACTTCTGCCTGATATTTTGATGTTTTCTTGGCAACCTTTTTTTCATTTTTCAAAATATAAATCGTACAAAATCATAAGGTAATTGAATTTTTCAATAGTAAGCAAATCAGGGTATCCAACAGGTCATGAAAGATGAAAGTGGGTGATCAAAGTAGTGAAAGTAGTGAATTTAGAAGAAAAGGTAACGAAAAAAGGAAAAAATCCAAAGATACGATTTTTTAAATTTCAAAAATTGTTCATGCATTTTTGATAAAAACGAGTAAGTTTTTGACTTTTTGTGAAATTATTGGTAGCATTCTAGCACTGTTGTGTCACAGTTTACGCGTTCATTTTTTTTTTCAAGTTAGGTACTACTCATCCATTCTTGGTACTTTTTTTTTAATTTTCATTTAAAAAATGAAGATTTCTTTTCAATTTGAATTTTTCCTATATAACGTTTTTTGGTGCTTAAAAGGGGATTATTTGGAGGGGGTGTCTGAGTTGGAAAAATATGTTTTAAAAAGTAGCAAAAAAGTGGTGAATCCCCCCCCCCCAAAAAAAAAACGCGTCAAGATACCATGTAAGTGAGATCCTGACATCCTTGATAAACACAGTTGCCATAAAAAAATCCAAAATTGATTTTTTTCTTGAGAAGAGAGTTGTATATGGCTACAAAAAAATAATTTGAAAAAGTGATGAACCAAACCAAATCGTTGTAAAGAGAAAATCTGATCCTCAAATCAGATGTTCCAAAGTTCATTCTGAAGGGTTATTCCAGCGAAAATCCAAAATGAATTATGGAGAGGAAAAACAAACAAAAAAAACTTTCTCTGACAACGCTCGAATTTTGTTATGCTCAAGGTACACTTTTCTCAATTTTTCTGACTGAAAGGGAAATTTTCCGAAAGTAAAGTATCGTTCTTGAAAATTTTCCTGGATCTGAAATTTTCCGACTTGAACTTGAATTTTAACGCTAGAAGACAATGTTGCTTCTTAGCCCGTTCAGTGACGTCTCTTTTTCTATTCTTTAAATAAGCCAGCTTTCTTTTAGGCAGTTCTGACTTCCGAACGATAAAATGTAAAATTTAGGGGGAAAAAAGGATATCAAACATTAAACAAATCATAATTACTTATTTTTCAAAAATCTGAAAAAATTTAAATCACAAAAAAATTATTTAAAATTGGAAGAATTGAGGAAAAATTCATAGTCAGAAATTGTATCTGTAAGTATAGGTCCCTCAAAGTAGCATCAGTTTTCTTCTTTACAAGATCACAATTTTTTGTAATAATGTATTTTTTTCAAATGACTATTTCTTTAATAATTTGATTTTTCTGAAAAATTTTCCTCGAGTTGAAATTATTCTCAATTTAAATGAGGTAGTAGGTATAGGTATGGAAACAGTCTGTAGGTATATATTTTGGAAAATCCATTCAAAACTCATGCCGTTTTGATATTTTTCTGCTCATGTGTCGTGTTTCTTTTTCAATTTTTTGACATTGTCACTGTAGTGAATGCTTTCATGTTTTTTTTTTATCGTTGTTTGAAAATCTAGACTATCTGTCATAAATGATATGAAAAATCCTTGGAAAACCCCTCACATTCAATCCTTCACTCCTCGACATTCCCTTCCTAACCACTGACACTGGCAAATTCTCAGTCAGCTAGAAAAAAATTGAAAATTTATTGCAGGATGCTCGATTAAATTTCGAAGTTTGCCTCCAAAGTACATAGGTGGATGTCATATTTATGTAAAATTTTCAATACATTTTACACAACTATTACGTAAGTCTGTCTGAGTCGTAATCTACAGACATACTCGCACATTGTAACTCTAAAAATACTTCAAATAGAATACGACGAAAAGAACTGATAAGAACCATAAGAACAGTCTAAAAACAAGAACTCCTAGAACCTGTTAAAAGTAAACAATCAAGCGATTACGTATTTTTCATTTCTAGCTACCTTACCTATCTTATCAATAAACTAAAACCAACGTGTTTTTACCGGCTTAAAAATTATGAATTATTATCAATTTTTTGAAAATTACTTTTCGATTTTTCTTTGTTCATTAAAAAAATCGTTTGTGAATTCGCATCTTAATGACTTTTACGTCATAAGTGGATAATTAAGTAGGTACCCGAGTAGATATTTTTATCAAAAAATAATAAAATTACACTTGGGTTATTTTTTTTTACCTCATACTCATTCAACCTTTAATACATCAGACGATTTTTTTTTTGATACGAATAGCTATGCAAATGATTTAAATAATTTTATTTTGTTCATTGATCGTCATATTCCCTAGCTCCGTACCCCATACCTACCCAATAAAATAAATAATAAATTACACACAAGGAGCCAATTTATCAATGATAAGACAAATATAGAACTATTTTTCGTAATCATCACATTGTAAATATTGCACCATGTTATTCATACCTAATCAGCAAATTCCCAATACAATTAAAAATATTTCTAATTAAATCCATTTTTTTCCTCGCAGATCGGTAAACTTCAAGAATACAATTTAGGAAAATGGTTCCGCAAAAGATACGACAATCTGATCACCAACGGATACAGATACGATCTTCTGCGAGTCAATAGTTCGGAAATGGATCGTACGATAATGAGCGCCGAATGTTTCCTAGCCGGATTCTTTCCCCCGTCTTCGGAGGAATTTTGGGCTGACGACGGATTAAAATGGCAACCGGTACCAATACGTATAAATCCAACGCAATTTGATACGGTAAATTTGGTTATTTGGATGTTTTTTTTACAGTTTATTCGCGATTTTGCATATAGCACCGCTGCACCGCATAAGTACATCGTTTCACCTTGTAAGCATGTTTTTAATCGTTGTGTTACTTTAAATCAGTCTCTAAATGCAGGTGATCGGTTTTAAAGCGCCGTGCGAGAAATACGACATGGAAAAAGATTTGGTCAACGGGTCTCCAGAATTGGGAGCTTATTATTTGGAGCATCAGGAAATCTTTAGGAAAATTGCCGAGTATTCTGGTTTTGAAATGTCGCCCAATGATGTTCTCGGAGCTATTGATCGGGCTTGGGACGTGTACGACGATTTGTTTATCGAGGTGGGTAATTAATTGTTTCGGTCATTGCAGCTGTGATTATAATTTAGCGTTGTAACGAACGGTTGACTTATGACCTCGATTGTCCAATTGAACGGTTTAATTGGAGATAAGTTGAGCGAATTTTTTGATTCGTTTTTTCTTCGTGATTTTAAAAGCAGTAAAATATCTACGATTATTTTGATTGAAATTGACCAAGATTTATAAGCGTATCCGGAAATTATTTAAGGGAGGGGTTGAATTAAAATTTGAGAAGAAAAGGAGAGAGAAAAGGAAAATTGAAAATTTACGGAATTTTTTGAAACAGTCTGTACAATCTTTAAATCATAATCAGTAAAATTTACCTGTTTGAATCAATGAAATGGATGTAGTTAAAAATCAAGGATTTTTTAATAATCTTTCAGTCAAAATTATTGATTTTTTCTGATCAATTGGGAATTTATTGTGAGAATTAGTGATTTTCGACTAAAAGATCAGTTGAAAATCATCAATTTTCAATCATTTTCAAAAAAAAAATCATCAAAGAGTGATTCCGATTTAGAAAGTGATAAATGTATTTATTCAAGAAATTGATTTTTAAAATACTGCTTAGGTGAAACGAGGACGAAATTTTTTTTTAAAAAAATCATATTTGAAGAGCCAAAAAATGCACCTTTTTACATTTTTGTTGTGTAAAAATCTCCTGTCTGAGCTTAGAGAAAGAGCTCGAGACCTCTAAGCCTCCTTTTGGGCGCGCTTGCGCCAAAATTTGAATTTAATTGTTTCTTTGAATGTGAGATGTGCTGAATATCGAAATGAATGAATATTTCGAAATCTGTGTGTACACAAATAGTGCTGACTTAGATGTCTAGGTAGAAGGCAGACTGTGGTAAGTGGTATGGCTCCAAGCATGCCACATTAACCTTCAAACTACAATTAAAATTATTGCCCAGTTTGTTATCACCAGTTGGAGATATACTTACATTGAATGATAACACACGTGTTGGTGAATAAACATCGAGTTCTGAAAAAATTTTCAATATTAGTAGTGTCATGGATTCTCAACATTGTTAATATAGAAATTTATTATTAAATATTATGTAGGAAAATACGTAAAACTTTGCTTTTTTATACGATTAAATTAAGAAAAAAGTTTGGAAAAAAAATTGAAAGTATTTTCATCTCCGTTACAATGCCTTATTACGTCTTGTTTTTCATGCTTCGTTAACATTTTATGACATAACACTTGTCACTCATTGTCAGCTCTAGATTCCCTATTACTTTTCAGGAACGAAAAAACGACAAAATAATTTTGAGCATTTTACTGAATCGTTTTTGTCGTAATTTTTTCAAGCAATGTATAATAAAAAAAATTCAATTTTTTTTAATTTTGAAGAAGAAATTTTGGCTTTGGTGTATTTTATTGTATAGGTAAAACATGAAACTCAACTCGTAATAAAGTGTTTTCATTAAGTTGAGTCATTTTCGGTGCTCATCTTTTTTCTTTTTTTTTCATAAAACAAGGTTGAATATTAAACCTTGTTTTATGAAAAAGGGATTTATTGGATCTATATAGATAGGTCCAATAAATCCCAAAATCCAGATTTTGGATTTAAAATTCCATTTTTTCAAAATCCTTTGTTTAAAAATCAAAATCCAATAATTTTCATATTTTGTGATTCAGTGATCGGTATTCAGGCTTCATGTTCAGGTTCAGAAATTATGGAATTTTGTTTTGCTTCGTAGTAATGTCATCATGCCATGTGTCCGAAAAATTCCAACTCCCCTCCCCGTTTCAGCAGTTTGTGATCAGAATGAGAAACAATATTTTTCATTGTTTTAGTGTTCATAAAAATGTAACTTTGCTTTATTTCTTAGGTACTAATATGAATTAAAATGAAGTAAAATTACATAATTTTGAACATTCATTCATCTTTACTTTGATTTTAGATTTCAAATCCTAATTTTGAATTTTGGGGCTGAAATCCATTTTTTCAGGCGATTTTGGATTTCAGAGTTGAAAAAATTTTCCCCTGATTTTGCCCAAACTCGTAATAAAAAATTGAATAGGAAATGAAAAAGAAGGGGGTATCAGGAATTTCAGATTTTCATATCTTGAGTGCTTGTGATAATGGTGCAAAATTGTTCATTTGTAAGGTATTCAAAAAAATCATAAAACATTCGTGACCTTGCCGTAAAGAAGGGACCTAGTTTTAAAAAAATCGACGTCTCCATTTTTATGTGTTTGATCCAAATTTGGTGTCATTTATTGGACCAAAAACGTGAAAAATGAGACATCGATTTTTTTTTCATTAGGTCCCTTCTTTACGTCAGGGTCACATATTTTAATTGAAATTCTAATTCAAAGAGAACTCATCGAAAAAATATATCAATTATTTAAAATCACAAATTTTTTATGCAGGTTGTGTGGGTAATTTTCAACCAGTTGCTAAAAATTCAAAAAAAAAATTGAACACATGAAAAAAAATTGATGACAGTTACAGTTGTAGACTTGTAGACCTTAAAATGTAATAATTTTTTCTTTTTATGAATTCTTGAACCATTTTATGATTTCTTGCCTGTACTTTAATAGTTTTCTGTTTAGAATGAATTTTTTCCATTTTTTTCGACTTCATCAAGTACAGTTCTCATTCCTCCTAATTTAGAAACAAAAAATTTCCCTAGAAAATGATCAATTCATTCTCAAAATTTTTTGATTTGAAATAAAAAAACAATTTTTTTATGTATTATGGGAAATTTCTCCATAGATTCAAGGAAGAAATAATGGTTTTTTTTTTTCAAATATTACGTTCATGATGTGAAACTTTTCGAACACATTACACAAAATTTTCTTCATCTCAATGAAAAAAATCTTCACGCAATGAAAATTCGAAATAAAAAGAATCGGAAGAGATACCCTCACATTGTATATGATTATCAAAGCTGGCTAATTTATTTCATATGCCGACTTGCCGAGCTAATAATTTACTCAAGTACCCATTATAATCGCTTTTTTTTTTATCTGTAAGAAAATGTGGAAAAAATACACGTATTTGTACAAATCGTAATATGTACTCAGTTTGAAAAACAACCAGAACTTTGACCTGAGTAACGAGTAACCGTAATTTCATTCTGTATTGCGAAATAGTATCAGTCCACATTATTATAATATAAAAATGACGTCATATGCCAGTAGTCTAGATTCTAGATACTCATACAAAATTATGTTTTTAATTTTTACAGGAATTATACAATTTAACGTTACCATCATGGGCGAAAAAAATATACCCAGAACCTTTGAAAACAATCGGAGCTCCTACTTTTTCAAATATCGCTTACTCACATGAAATGCGAAGACTTAAGGCTGGTTAGTTATAATTCAAGTCTTTAGTTTCCTCCATAACTCTTGCATTTTAATTATTCGACTTTCGTTTGCAGGTCCTTTGATCGGTAATTTGGTCAATGAAATGGAACAAAAAATTCAAGGGGAGCTCAATGAAACGTTCCATTTTTATTCTGGTCATGATACCACCATTTCGGTGTTACTTACAGCGTTGGACATTTATAATGGTATTCCACCTCCGTACAGTACATCGGTTATAATTGAACTGAGAAAAAAAGATGGCAATTACGTTGTGACGGTGAGAAAAATATACATTATTTTGATTTTGTAATCGAAAAAAAAATTTGAATGTAAAATGATTTGTATTTTTGTAGATTTTATACAGAAATTCGACTACTTCAAAACCAGACCTTTTAAGATTACCAAATTGCGACGACGTTTGTACATTTGATAGCTTTAAAAAGTTAACTGCGAATTTAATACCGGATAATTGGCAAGACGAGTGTACCATAACTTTTGTTAAAAGTCTGAGTTACAGAAGTATCTTTGAATTAATTGGTGAGTAGAATTAAAAAAATAATATCCCCCTTTCTTCGTTGAATTGAAAAAAAAATTGATATTATAATGTTGTTGTTTTTTTGCAGTGATGACGGCTGTGGTTTTTTTACTGTTAGTTTTGGTCCTTTCGATTATTAGACTGCACATAATGCGTAGAAAACGCTATTCACATTACGAAGTGATCAGGAATAACGTACTGAATATCAAAAATGATTTGGAATAACTTTCAATCATCGATCGTAATTTATACCCCAAATACCTAGACCTATTGATAAGTCTATTTATTTATTTTAAATCTGACGGATTTTATCGTGTTAATTTTTAAATTGATTAATTATATAAGTTTCACCTTCCATTTTATACTGTTTAGTTCTTGGCAAGCTCGAAAGGAAAAAAAAATTTCATAACTTTCTTTTATACGAAGTAGATTTTGTATTTTTATTCATTTGTTCGTTAGAAAATAGGCCACCTGTAGTCATCCATGAAATAAAATTTGAAAGCTGCGTTTAAAACGATCGTTGATTTTTTTTTTGAATTTTATGGTAGGTAGAAATCAAGGCGTGATGATGAATCATGTCGATGATTTTTTGAAGGTACCTTTCACCTACTTAACTAAGACAGAAGTTGAAAATTTTGAAGAATTTCTTATCACAAAATACATACGATTAGAGCTGTCGATTGTTATCTGTTCCTTTCGTAATAGTATATAAAACACTTCGGAAAAAAAAGTCGACGTTGATTAATCGATCAATAAAAATTTATAATCAATGAATTATCTGTAATTAGCACTGTAGCTGTCCGAGCGAGACGAATCATCTTGCTTCAATCCAAAAATTATTCCTATACTGAATTTTTTTTTTTTGGAAAATCAGTGAAAATTTACCGAAAAGTTGGTAAAATCTCTAAATTTTGCTGATTACGCAGGTCGACAAAAAAAATGTTCTGTTTCTGGGTTCTCATGCCAAAATTCTGTTTCTAGACATCAAAATACATCACCTTGCGGAATCCTGGCTTCCAAAGTTTGCTTTGGGGGTGGGGGGGGGCAAAAACTGATTTTTCGATGGCAATAAGCCTGAATCACATTTTTGTGCCTTTCTCATGAAAAAATGAAATGCGATTTTTTCACAGAATTTTGGAAAGAATGAGCTGTAACTTTTTTTCTAAAATAGATGGAGGTCTGCGGTTTGCGGCATTGGATTCGCCGTAAAATTTTCTATAAGATTCGTCCAAAAGAATTTTTTTCAATTTTTTTTGTAATGCTCAGGCTTATTGCCCTCGAAAAATCAGTTTTGCCCCCCTACCCCCCAAAGCAAACTTTGGTCAAAAAAAATATTTTTTCGTTCATTAGTTAGTAGTTACATAAAAGTGACCCAAATTTCACAATGAGGTCCCAGAAACAAAAATCGTGTCGACCGGTGTTATTTCTGTGCTGCAATTCAAATTTTTTATTAGTAACTTTTCACAGATTCAAAAAGGGGAAGATTAAATCCTTTCTAAAAAAAAAGTACCTATACTTACTCAAATATTTTTTAAAAAAACACGAAGTACCTATCTCGAAATATGCTTTAAAATAATTGTAACAAAACGAAAAAAAAAAGTAGATATAAGTATGAAAAAACAAATCAGCGTGAACTATGTTTCGGATCATATCTCAAAAATCAAAAAAAAATGTTATGAAATTAGTAAGAAAGTTCACCCAATGAGGAGGGGATTTCGTATAAAAAATTTGAATAGGTATGTTTTTTCGAGAATAATCCTCGGCAATTTCCAATTTTCGCATCTGATATGATCAAATATCGAAAAAACTTTTTCGTTACTAGGGAGTAAAACGCTACTTTACTCCTTCTCGCGAATCGCTCGAGTGCTTAAATTCGCGTTTTTTTCCCTCTATAACGAAAAATATCGTATGCAACTCGGGAGTAAAATGATTTTCGACAATTTTGATTCATTTCCCTCGCTTCGCTCGGGCAATAAATCTCAAAATTCGTCAAAAAATCATTTTACTCCCTTGTTGCATAATATACTATTCTTGGTTTCTCCTTCTTTAGAATAGGGAGAGAAAAAAATTTTTTTGAGGGGGGGGGAGGTACCTCAATTATATTGTAAAATATCTGTCTGTGGTACATTCTTTAAGGGAAATATTTTTTTGCCCACCAGAATAGGGCGTCATCACAACAAGGCGTTTATTAGATACTTTCATGTTGAGTTTTTTTCTCAAAAATTTATGTAAATTTGTAATTTTATGCATTGAAAAATATGACTTATTTCTTTATAAAGAAAACAATTCGTCAAAGGGTAAAAATGAGTTCAAAATCGAATTCTTGACCCCCCCAAAACATATTTTGACACTCATAATATGATATTATTTTGAAAATTTGGGGTTTAATCCTCTTTTATGGAGGGAAGGTTATCATAAGGGATGAAAATGAGTTCAAAATCGGATTCAAGACCACAAAAACATACATTTCGACACCCAACATGATATTTTTGAAAAATTTCCCCTCCCCCCCCCGTATAGGAGGTGGGTTAGCAGAAAGGGTAAAAATAAGTTGAAAATCGAATTCTCGGCTCCAAGAAATCCCTATTCCCCAATTTATTTCTTCCAAACTTCACAATTTTTATTTTTGCAGCCTCAAATCCTGAAATCTCCTACTGTCTGACGCAGTGACGCTATGTCAAAATCTTATCATTTCCTTTCAGAAGAAAGTTCACTTCATTTTTTTTTTGTTGCTTGAACAGCATTTTTGGAGCTAAAAAGTGACGTCGTGAATTGTATTTTATAATGTCGTTCAATGTAATAATATAATGTCGTGATTTCTTTAATTCGTTGTGCAATAAAATATTTCGTCGTTCGAAATATGTGAATTCATCATGCAGTAAGTATCTTTTCTCGTCGTTAACTGCGCTCGTCGTGATGACACCCTTTTTTGCCGTAATTTAAAATCATACCCATTCTCTAATCTCTACACCCTGTTCAAAATAAGATTGCCTAGTGACATCATCAAAAGTAGACGCCGGTGGAAGAGACATTTCGTCAATTCACACTGCACAACATAGCGCGTACCTATAAGAATAGATTTATAATCAGGAAAGGTGAGATCCAAAATAAAAAAATACGGGCAAGATGAGATCCGTTTTGGAAAGGTGAGATCCGACTCCGGATCTCACCTTTCTTCATGTGTATAGGCCCGCCCATTAAACCTTGAGACGTCTCCTTATTGGTCTGGAATGCTTTTCACATCTCCACGTAAATTGCCTGAACAATACAACGTCATATTAGATATCGTGAATGCGCGGTGAGTGCGCGGATAAATTTTCGGTCGGATCTCACCTTTGCTCTTTTTTTATCCTATTTATACAACATAGGCCTACTTTTCATTTTTTTTCGCGCATAAAATCATGCAATAAATATTTTGAAGAACTCCTGGTCTTTAATCCCGCCTAAATTAGTGGAGAAGAAGATGCAATAGCGAACATTATTTATTTTAAAGGGGTTCCCAAAATACGGGTCGGATCTCACGTTGCCTATTTTTATAGTCGGATCTCACCTTGATAGATTTGTCTATATTTATATAATATCGGTGTTTCATTATGATCAGCTGATGATCAAGCAGTGCGAATGTCTCTGATGTCATTGGGCAATCTTATTTTGGACAGAGTATAGAATAAAGATCTTTCATTTCAATAATTCAATCACTTTTTTCATTGATAAAACTAACGACTAAGCAAGTATAATTTTGCGTTCAAATACTTGAAATGAATGATATTATATTAGACGGCTTGAATTAGTTCAAAATAGATATTACAATCTTTGCAAAAACTTCAACACGTGGAGTATAAAATAATCTATCTCACTTGAATTTTGAGTTGTTTTTTTCTCTATAGTATATTCACGTTGAGAAAGTGACCTCTCAAAGCGTAAAATTTCTCTTTGCTAACCAACAGTATTTATTTTTGAAAAATTTTCCTACCTAAAGTAAAGGTGCGTCTACATATTAGTGCTTCACATTTTATTTCATCGAATTATTTCACAGTTTTTAACATTGTTAATGATAGATGCATTTTTCAATTTTTTTTCTTTATGAAAGCATAAACAATTTTTTTTAGGTTTAAATTAATTAATTTACGTTTTTTTAATTTTAAATAATGTGGCGTGATTTAAGTATATGTAGACGCACCTTTACTTTAGGTAGGAAAATTTTTCAAAAATAAATACTGTTGGTTAGCAAAGAGAAATTTTACGCTTTGAGAGGTCACTTTCTCAACGTGAATATACTATAGAGTGTGATTTTTTAAAAAGACTGTTTTTTAAGAGAAGAAGGGAACCTTTAAATTGTATAATTTCTCACAGCAATTAATTCGAAATAAGTAAGCAATTGTTGAATTCAACTATCATGAAATTCAAAAAATTCTGAATTGAATTAAGTAGGTACCTTTTACCTAGGTAATACCTACATATATCCAGTTGAAAACTCAGAAAAATACGATTGGTTTTTTAATAATAGAACAGCATACTTACACAAGAGCTAGGTACTATTAAAATCCAAGGTTAAATTTTTAGAAAAAGATGCCCAAGATCGAAGAATTATTAGGTAGATATACCTACCTAGCTAAAAACTTGTTTTTGCTGAATACATAATTCATAATCACTTCAAAAATAATAAAAAAGGTATTTAATGAAGCTCGAGTCCAGTACAACAAGGATAAAATTCTAAGAAAAATCTGGTCAAAAACCTTCGACCATTTTTTCAGTGGTCTGAATTATGTGAATATGAAAATGAATACCGTTTCCGAATCGTTGGTGCTTGTTTTTATGAGATTAATAATTTCTAATTAATTTTCTCAATTCATTGCTTCTCCTGCCCTCTCAAAAAATGGCTAAATTCCTGTTATTATAAGACCTACTCAAAATATACGATAAAATTTAATTTGGTTGAATTTCATTTTTTTTTTTTAGTTCTCAAAAAATTCACAAAACAAAGTTTTGAAAAATGGACGTTTGTTAAATTACCACAATATTATTAGTAATTGTGAAAGGTCTAAGTTATTTTTTCAAATTTTTCCTTACTTTTGAACTTGATTAGGAGAATTAGTTGGTACTTTTTTTGAATTTGTATAAGTATTAATACTTTGTACACCCTGCCTAGGGTGAAACACCAAAGCGCAGGGTCAAGTGTGATCCCATCAGACATTCATGTCTCGATCAGTCACTGTTCATGCCTCATGCACTCAAACGAACAGGTGTAATACTTACAATGGGAACTTTTTAATAGAATAATTTTGCACTCATTTTGCGTTATCGTTAACAACCATGGCCTACGCGGCGTTATACTGGGTGTCTGGTGACAGGTTACATAAACTTGAGATTTGGATTTAAACGCGTACGCGTAGGCACCATTGAAAAAAATACAGATAAAAATGTTACTTGTCTATCATACTGAAAGAATGAACAATCTTTCAAAAAAAAATTTAAAAAAGAAACATTTTAAGAGATTTGTATTTTTAAGCATGGAGATACCGGTCTAGGTGTTACTATAGGAAAAATGAACAAATTTGGAATTCTTGTGTAAAAACAAAACGGATTATCAATTGTTGAGTACATAATTAATACTTATCTCAGCGTGACATTTTATAAATCAAAAGTAAATCTTTGGACGATTTTCAAGAGTCAATGTGCTTACCCTGAAAACAAAATCTAAATCTGCCACAAAGAAAATTTAAATATGAATACAAAAAATCCAAACAATAATCATCCAGGGAAATAAATATGCACCTACTTTGAAACTGAACCATGTTTGTTCCAATGTCTTTTTGTCTAACAAAAAAATTTGATGGACCAAAAATGATGCGAAGTAAATGTTCTTCAAAAAATGTTCAAATTTTCTCAACGTTGTTGCTCTTATTTTCTTGTTTCTTCATACCTCATCAATTATTATTGAAAAAACAAAAAAAAGTTTGGGGATTTTTCTACCAATAAGACTTATGTAAGTTACCTAGCAACTTCATGATTTAGATCAAGACGAATTCCAGAAATTTGAATATCACAAGTCGCAGTTGGCTACACTGATCGAAGAAAATTCGAAAAAATTTTCTTCAAAAATATAAAAAAAAAATTAATCACTCGGCGCGGTGCATAAGTGATTAATTAGGAGCCAGCAAAAATTTCACAATATGGAAATTTCGCGATCTGCAACTCCTGGTAGCAGTATGAGTTTGGATCGGAGGAGGACGGCGACGGTCTTGGGAGATGTAGAAACTCAAATCGCACCTTTTTAGTGCTGCGTCAGGTTTCTCACGCCACATTTTCGAGCCAAAAAGCACAAAAAACCGCGTTTTTTCAAAAGGTGGTGCCCTTTGAGAACCCCTAGCTCTCCTCTATCGTCACCTGGAGGGCTCAAAATTTTTTTGGGTAGTCTCCGATGATGACCCAACAACCCCAGCGAATTTGGTCGAAATCCGAGGTATGTTTTTTTTTGCGATCCACCCTAAATTGTACCTACTACCTACGTAGGGCGTCCCTTATTTATACTTGATGGATTTTTTTTTGAATTTTTGTCGGGACCCCCCTCCCTAGTTTGGTTCTACTACATGAGAAAATAACACACAAACATTTTCAGCCCAATTGATGCACGTTAACCCGTGTCTAAGAACCCATTTCGAAAATGAGACCATGAGAGGGCAAATGGAAATGAATGATTTCGAAAAATTTTCAATTTGCAGCTCCTCACGACCTTCCTTTATGATCTCATTTTGGATTTTCCGATGAAATAACCTCGGAAATGGATCCCATGGATAAAAAAAAACCTCGATTTTAATACCATATACTCGATAATTGGAAAAAAATTGGGGTTTTACCCTCCTCACCACCTTCCCATGGACCTATTTTGAGTCATTATGTCGGAAACAAATTCTCCGGGTAAAAAAAATATGAATTTTCATGCCACACTCGATAATTATGGAAAATTTTCAATTTGACCCCTCCCCACCACCTCTTCATATGGGCCCATTTTGGATCATGAATGTAGTTCGACGTCAAAATGACCTTAGAAATGGTTCCAGAACCTCTGAATACCTCCTGAAAATTTTTTCCTTCGAAAAATCTGTTTGAAATATTCTGCATCAATTTTGTTGGTTTGTCCTTTTCAATCACACTTTTTAATATCCTCGCGCTTTCCCCCCGAGGGCGCAAAAAATTTGAAAAAATCTTGTACGATTCGAAATTTTATAAGGAATTGAATGCCGCAAACCCGAATGCGCTATCTTTATTTGTACGCCTTTGCGAGTCGGTAGGGTTTAGCGTTTCGTTGCCGCGTGCCGGTAGTGGAGAAATATGAGCTCGGACGCGCTCCGTCAATTTTTCAAAGGCTCTGAGGCAGGTCAACGTGCATCAATTGGGCTGAAAATTTTTGTGTGTTATTGTTATTTTCTCGTGGAGTGGAACCAAACTAGAAGGGGGGAGGGTCCCGACAAAAATTCAAAAAAAAGTTTCCATTAAGGGACATCCTATAAATCGCTGATTGAATTAGTAAATTGAAATAATTTTTACTGATTCATTTCAGTAGCTGAAAAAAGATTACTGATTCAAAAATGAAAATTCACTAATTGAATCAGTAATTCACTAATTGAATCAGTAATTTTTCACTGATTGACAGTTAAATTTTATTGATTAACAGTTGCACACTTTTTGCTGTTAACCAATCAGTCAATTTTCAGTTTTTTGACTGATTCAGATTTAGAGAGTAAATCTTTGTAGAAAAGGTGAAACTATACCTAGTGTGTTGTGTTTCTAGAAAATGACAAAAAAGCACAATTATTAGGTAAAATGACTACGTCATATAGGACTTAAAATGCTGGGACTTTTTGAAATGTAAATTTTTTCTGTAATTGAGTAGGTACTTTCGAAATTATACGCCGCGCCGTAGAAATATGTATGTATTAATGTAAGTGTGTACCATGTTTCGGTTCACAATATCTCGAGTACATTGTCAAGAAAGATATTATACCTACTGAGATAAGAATCCTATTGAGTCAAAATCATAAGATTACGAGACAATTAAAATCAATAAAGCTAATACTTACATATATAAGTATATAAAGAAATGTTTCAAAAAGACATTTCTTAATCGGAGCCTCAAAATGGCCGCTTTCTTACAGTTTCTAATTTTGTTTTCAATTCCCATCTCTATACTCGCTACATGTTTTGATGGGGAATGTAATTACGGTACGCCACAATATACCAATGATACTTTGGCAGACAAATTTGGACCAGTTATTTTCGTTTCCGCGGTAAGTGTTTTAATTGAAGCAGTAGAAAATACTCAACATGTAGAATTGTAGATACTAGATAGGTACCTATCTACCTATTGAAGAATTATAAAGATATTGTTTTAAATTATTATAGAAAACCGAAATTTCGATTGATCAATTATTTGTTTATAATTTTACCCACAAAAGAGATTTCAACAATCCAAGTCTAAATTTATTCTTATTTCCAAGTTTTAATTTTCTCAATTTCTCTTATTTTTTTTAAAAAAAAATTGTATCTAAATTTCTATTTGTGGCATTCTATAAGAAAAGGGTCCATCTTGTCGCAAAGTTGATTTCGAGAAAACGCAAGTTTTTCCAAAACTACGTTATTTCATCTTCGAGTTTGAAATTGTCGTAAAACCGGGAATTTTGCATGAAAAAAGGTCACTAATAATAGCTCATTTGAAAGGTATATAATTGTATGTAGTTTTAGAATATGGTAATAGGTATCTCTCCGACAATGTTGAATTTTTTTTAGCGCGTTTTTCTCGAAACTATGTTTTTTCAACTTCAATTTTCAAGCTGTCATAAATTCGCGAATTTTGCACGAAATAAGGTCACTACCTAATACATAGCTCATTAGAGAAGTAATTTTATCTAATTTCAGAATACGGGTAAAAAAATGTTGACCCTCCCCCCTCCCGAAAAGGTGGACCCTTTTCTTATAAAATGCCACATTTTTATTTTTATTTCATTCATCAAGTACGTAGAGAAAAAAATTTGAAACCAATTGAAAAAACTTGAAAAAAATTATCAGGTAGAAGAATTGAAAAAAATAATGTTGGAACAAATTCAATATTAAGACTTTTCCAACTTTAGTATTTTAAAATTTTTTCTAGTTGAACTTCTTGAAAAATTTTTGATTTTGTGGTTTTGAAAATTTTTTCTAACTTTATAACTTGAAAGTGATTATCTACTTATAGTCGGTACAACGAAAGATGGAACTTTTCCCCTACTTGGCGGTCGAGGCGCGCTACAACTGAACGCGAATTCAAGCAAGATAAAACGTATACGTACGTTGCGACTTCAAAAAATTTTTCAACTTTTTTTCAAAATTTTTTTTCATTTTTTTTTAAATAATGTTCCACTAAATACTGAATTTTGTTATAAATCGGTGTATTTTTTTAAAAATTGCCAAGTATTATGCCATTTATTTACAAATTATGTTTGAAAAGATGCGTAATATTGGCAATAAAAACTCACTTTCGCAACTTTGAGCTTTAATAACTTTCGTTCGGTTATCGGGAAAACTTTCAAACCTACGTCATCTTGTAGAGAATTCAACGTAGATCATTTTCCCTACCTCAAAACCCTATGTCCTCACTCAAAATTTTGAGTTATTTTAATGTAAAGTTGAAAAAACGCGTATTATTTGCAATAAAATCTCACTTTCGCAAATTTGAGCTTTAATAACTTTCGTTCGGTTATCGGGAAAACTTTCAAACCTACGCCATCTTGTAGAGAATTCAACGTAGATCACTTTCCCTACCTCAAAACCCTATGTCCTCACTCAAAATTTCGAGTTATTTTAATGTAAAGTTGAAAAAACGCGTATTATTTGCAACAAAATCTCACTTTCGCAACTTTGAGCTTTAATAACTTTCGTTCGGTTATCGGGAAAACTTGCAAACCTACGCCATCTTGTAGAGAATTCAGCGTAGATCACTTTTCCTACCTCAAAACCCTATGTCCTCACTCAAAATTTCGAGCTATTTTAATGTTAAGTTGAAAAAACGCGTAATATTTGCAACAAAATCTCACTTTCGCAACTTTGAGCTTTAATAACTTTCGTTCGGTTATCGGGAAAACTTTCAAACCTACGCCATCTTGTAGAGAATTCAACGTAGATCACTTTCCCTACCTCAAAACCCTATGTCCTCACTCAAAATTTCGTGCTATTTTAATGTAAAGTTGAAAAAACGCGTATTATTTACAACAAAATCTCACTTTCGCAACTTTGAGCTTTAATAACTTTCGTTCGGTTATCGGGAAAACTTTCAAACCTACGCCATCTTGTAGAGAATTCAATGTAGATCACTTTCCCTACCTCAAAACCCTATGTCGTCACTCAAAATTTCGAGCTATTTTAATGTGAAGTTAAAAAAATGAGTATCTGATAGAAACTCATTCAAAACATTATGCCTTGGTTTGAGAGTACCCTGATTTCCAGCGCGTTGGTTGGTCCGTTGATTTTTCGCGTGGTGGGGGTAGATAGGGGAAAAGTTCCAACTCTCGTTGTACCGACTATAGAAGAAATTATGAACAGTAATAAAAATATAAAATCGTACATTTAAAAATTAACGCGAGGAAATTTATGAAAAAAATTGATTCAATTTATTTTAGAGCTTATTTAGTGACCTTATGGACCAAAATTTAAATTAAGTAACAACGTTTCCTTTGAAAGTAAATGTTGGTAAGATGGATATGTTTTTTCCTGTCAACCTGACTTCTGATATTGAGTTAATTTCAAAAATATAAAAAACGTATCATTTCAAAGTAAAAGGTCCCACTTTGAGTTCGACATTTCTAGATTTCGAGAAAAATCTATTTTTAGGTAATTTTTTTCAAAGTGGGACCTTTTGAGTTATTGATGGTTCGGGATACTAGATCATCTGAGGCACCCCCTTGGAAAAATTTAGGGCCGTGATCCTAGCGGGAAGTTGTGGCAAAAAATACAATTCGTAGGTTTGGCAGACGTGTATCGTGATACAGAGCTCGATCCGAAAATTTAAAAACTTTATCGACCCATTTAGTATTCATCGGCTCAATTCTTTTCTCCAATCTTTAAAATTATGTGAAGTATATGAATGTAGGGAATGGATGACGACAGAGGAAGAGGCGTACGACACTGAACTTGATTTTTTTTTCTCGTTATTGAAATGAGAAGGCATTGAAATTTATGAAACGTGGGCAAAGATATGCCTTAATGATTTGAGGAACGAGAGCCCCAAAAGTCTACTTTAAAAATAGGATGTAATTACTGAAGTGAAGTAAGGGCGGAAATTTTGAAAAAAATACGTTAAAAAATTGAAATTTTTGCTTGAGAAGCATATTTTTTTTTAGAAGTAAAGTAACCTGTAAATTAATTTCGAACATCAACCTAAATTTAGGGTTCCTCTCGAGTAGAATTCATTTTGTTTTTCTATCAAAATTTTACAAATTCAAGCGACCCACAGTGGTCCAGGGAACCCCTCAAAACCCTCGAAATTAATTATCTAAAAAAGTTTGCAATAAAAGTTGGTGAAATGTAGTGTAGGTATGGTTTTTGGGGGCGTAGAATACGAATTTCATAATGAAAATTTGTTCCGAGTTAAGGGGGAGGGGGAGGAGAGGTCCTAAAAATTGAATTTACCCAAAATATCGTGTAGCATATCAAAATCTAGGTTTTCGAGGTCGTAGATTACGAATTTGACGATGAAATTTTTTTTTGAAACAATGGGAGGGAGTGGGGTTGCACAAAATGAAATTTACCTCGAATATCGTGTAGTATTTCGAAATCTAGGGTTTTGAGGCCGTAGATTACGAATTTGACGATGAAAACTTTTCTGAGACAATGAGAAGGAGGTGGAGGTACATAAATTTAAATTTGTCAAAAATTGGTAATTTTATTGGACCAAAACCATGCAAAGTACACCACCGTAAATCTAACTATATAGCTAGAAGTATGGTTTCAGATATGTAAAACATGAGTGTGATATTACTTTTTGGAAAAACTTACAGAAGTATGATTTATGAACGAAAACGTTGTTAATTTTCAAATAATTACACCCGTTGGAGTTTTTTTTCATCATCACGGTGTGTTTGTACTTTGTACCCATATGAACACAAATATAGTACGTGAGAATTGTGAAAAAAAAGTTCAAATTGCTATTTCATTTTGTTGAATTTGTAATTTACGACTTTGAAACTCTAGATTTTGATATGCTACACAAAATTTTAAGTAAATTTCAATTTGTTCACCCCCACCCCTCCCAATTACCCCAAAAAAATTTCATCGTCAGATTCGTAATCTACGATCTCGAAAACCTAGATTTCGATATGCTACACGATATTTTGAGTAAATTCAATTTTCAGCACCTCCTTTCCCCCTCCCCTTTACCTCAGAAAAAAATTTTATTGTCAAATTTGTATTCTATGCCCTCGAAAACCACACCTACAATATATTTCACCAAGTTTCATCTCAAATTTTTCAGATAATGAATTTCAAGTGTTTTGAAGGTCTCCTAGACCACTCTGAGCTACGTTTTCCTTTCTAGATCTTCATTCCGCAAGTTTCCGCAAAAACTAACACCACAGTCGTGTTTAGGGCATCCAACACTATCAATCTGGCCATATAGTTCATCGAACTTCGGCGAACTTTATATAGATTTGGTCCAATTTATGTTTCTAATGTTGCAAAATTATCCTCAACTTTAACTCATTTTTATGAAATTATGGCCCCTGATAGCTCAAAACCAAATATGGCATTGAAAAATACATACTTTGAGGAATATTTTTCAATATTTACTTTTATAATTACGCCATTTTAAACGCGAGTTATCGGCACATAAAGATTAACATGTGGAAGCAACTACCAGGCTATGCAGCGAACACAGTTTTCAACACGCGCTCAGAATTAAAGGAAAGGGGGTAACAAAATTTAGTTGCTTGTTTTTAGGTACTGGGTATTCAGGTTTTAATTTAGTGAAATTTTCAAATCGAATGGCGGTGATTTTTTTTTCACCATTTCGAGGGTTTTGAGGGGTCTCCTGGACCACTGTGGCGACCCAACTTTTTTCTCGCCAGCCGGCGCACCCCAACCAGTTTTTCTCGCTAACTTTTCTGCTGAGTTCGGGCCTGTAAGAGCTGTCGTGATAAGGAATCAGCGAATGGGAAGGTTTTAACGTGAGTTTTTGGATCACCATTCGGGATTTCGAGCAGACACTCTGAGGTCCGTTCAAAATGGGAAGTAAAATGTAAACGAACGGGAACCAATTTCGGTATAAAAATTGGAGATGGGAATTAACTCGATAATTACGAACCTAATACCAGCGAAATTCCACACAAAAAACCCCACATTTTTCAGTAAATTTTTTTCCATGGTGGCTCCTCGCTTATAGCGTTTTTTTATGTTTAAAAACTTCAAATAGCCGAAAAAACATTTCAGTTGGAATTAAAAATTCTTGAAAATAACGTAACTGCTGAATGGCCAATTGGCCATAACTCAGAAGCCGGCTACACACTATGCGTGATGCGTTATACGCGTACTTACGTGAAAAATTTGCTACGAAATGAGCGATTTCTTTTTTTTTTTGTTAACAGATATGCCGACATGGATCGCGAACTCCAATTTATTTTGCTCCAAATGATAAGTATCAAAATCAAACTTATCAGAATAAATGTTGGCCAGAAGGTCCTGGACAGCTGACACAAGTAAATATTTTTTAGTTTCCTAGTTTAATAATCATAGTCCAGACAAATACCTACCTAAAGTCAAAAATAATGGTTAAAAAAGAAAAAAAAACTCACACGTCAAGTTTTTTTTCATCCAATGTCTTTTCTAAAAAAAAAAAGCACAGAAAATTCAAACTCCATTTTTTCTATTCGTATTTTTTCTGCTAATAATAGAAAAGCAGTGGAAAAAAGGAATTTTGAGACTTTGATTGAGACGATTGCTTGAATGGTAATGGAGGATTTTGACCTGCTAAGCAAGATTCCGATGTTTAATACATATTTTTTCATTTGAAAAAATATCTTTTCTTCGGTTTCGAAAAATTATAAATATCTAAGAACAATTTTTGATTTATTTTCGAGAATACCATCGGTAGGTATTACAATCATTCTAAACAATCTGAAAAAATTCAGAAGGGTGTAGAATATTGGGTAAGGTTGCCCAAATCGTACCACTTTTCAGTTTTTCGAAGCTGAGTGAGATACAAATGAAGTTTGACCAATTTTTTTTTCACCATCTGGTAGGTTGGTCCTTTGCGCACCTTTTGACCCAAGAACGAAATTTCCAACTTTAAAACTGCACCCATGGTTTTGATTCTCGCAAAGGTCTTCAAGTGGTACGATTTAGGAGACTGGTTGCCTAAATCGTACCACTGACAAAATATGTAGAATTACTACCTTTCAATGCCTCCCAGTGCCCTCCAATGTCTCCCATCAACCTAAAAATACTCATATAAGTTCCCTATTCACTTATACATAATTTTCGCCCCTCCTCCCCCTCTCCATTCATGAAATAATAGGCGAATATTCTAAAAATCAATTATTCCTTTGTTTATTCCATTTTATTTTCTAAAAAATGTATATTTTCCATTTGTAACTGAAAAGTTGAAAATAATATACAAAATTCATGCAAATAGACATATACATGTCTTCTGCTGACCATATTCTATTTCCGACGTGCAAAAACTGGTTTAATCTATAGAAAAAATTGGAGGTACGATTTAAGCAACTTCGACTTTTTTGAAAGAAAACCCAACTACTCAGACACAATCTTGTCAAAAATTTTCGTACGTATCTCAAAAGATAGCTAAAATGATACAGTTTTATATGAATTTAATGCCACTAGCAATAATCACTTCGTTTTCTTGCAATACTCTGAAAACGCATTCTCAAATTATTGTATCAGGACCCCGTTTTTTTTTCTTTTGGCGATAAAAAACGAGCTCATGGCTCAAAATGCCTGGTTCTTTCATCAAAAGTCTCAAAATACATAATACTATCATATTCCATCGGCAGAACACGCTAAAGAATGATTAACTAAGAGAAACCACTGGTGGTACGATTTAGGCGGCGGTACGATTATGGCAACTTTACCCTTCACATCCAAGCAAGTGTAATGTTTTTCATTTATGCTTGAAATTTTCACGGGTGTTTAAAGCTATACCTATCAAGCTACGTTTCACGTAATTTTTGGAGTACAAAAATTGAAAAACCTACGAAGATTCGTAGGTAGGTATGTATATCTATTGTAAGTATAAAGTAATATCCCCTACTAGGTACTCGATCACAAGTCTAAGCAATCGTATTTCTTGAAAAGTTGAAATCATGCGATCCTGGAACTCGGTGGGAAGTGGGATGCTACTTACGGGTTAAAAATTACACATACATAATAAGTAGTACATATAAAAGTAGTAGGATGGATCGCGAAAAAAAACAGAGCTCAGATTTTGACTCCTCCTTTCAGGTGTAGAGGGAGGGAAGCTAGAGATCCTCAAAGGGCACCTCTTGAAAACAACGTAGTTTTTTGTGTTTTTAAGCTCGAAAATATGGCGCGAGATTCATAAAACTGCACTAAAAAGGTGCGATTTGAGTTTCTGACCCTCCCCCCCCCCCTGAACTATCGCCATCCTTCTCGGATGAAAATTAGGGGGTCCCAAAAGTTCCAGATCGAGAAATTTCCATATTCCGTATAGTGAAATTTTGGTTGGCCCCTAATTAATTACTTTAAGGCTGCGCCGAGTTATTTTAATTTTTTTTTTTACATTTTTGAAGAATATTTTGAGAATTTTCTTCGATCAGTGTAGCAAACTGCGAATGGTTATATCCAAATTTCTGGAATTCGTATTGATCTAATCATGAAGTTGCTAACAAGTATATCTTATTGCTAGAAAACTCCACAAACCTTTTTTTTGTTTTTTCAATTAAGTATCAGAAATAAGTTGTGGAACACATTTTTTTACACCAGTGCAGCCAATTTTCAACGATGAAACGCCGATGCACGCAATTTACGTTAATTTTGAACGTTTTTCTTTCCATAACTAGAAATAATTATTTTGAAAAATTCTCATACCAGGTGATACAATCTCTAACTACGCTAGAAAAAATATTTCTAGAATGCCTAGAATGCCTGAAACAGTCTTTGTAGACAAGGCAAAGACGTTGAACTTGAAATACAGAACACGGAGAACAATTCTCATTAACTGTATAGATTTTAAGCGGGATATAGAATGTTTCTGATATTCGTATCTAGCCCGCCGACACCACACATGTGACAAATGTCACAGACAGGTTTTTTTTCTAGGATTGAATGATCGGGTGGTAACGCCTCCTAGTACCTATGTGCGCTTAGCCCATCGATCATTTCCGCGGATTCGCAAATTGCCTACGTTTTCATTTGAAGGGGCGGGCATTTTTGTAATAAATCTGGACTGGCTCAAATTTTGAATTTTTTTTGCTCCTCAAATCAAAAGGACCGGCAAATTGTTATACAGGAACGAGTAGGGCATAGATACACAAGTATCTGTCGGTTAGAAAATTCATCTCCTCCACTTTTAATTCAATGCAAAAAAAAATGAAAATAAGAACGAAAAAAACGTATTTTTTTCTAAAATTTCTGCCTCTTCAAAAACAAAAGTAGGCAGTTTATCTAATAAGGGAGATGAAACGTTGAACATTTATGTACACTAGGGTGGAGTGAAAAAAAAACATATCTTGGATTTCGACCAAATTTGGTGGGGTGGTTTACTTTGAGTGGGGGACCTCCCAAAAAAATTTGAGCCCCAAGGGGCAAGTGGAGGGGAGCAGGGGGTGCTCAAAGTGCACCTCCTTTTGAAAAAAACGCTGTTTTTTGTGTTTTTTTAGTCAAAAAAAATTGCGTGAGAGGCTGTCGTAGCACTAAAAAGTTGCGATTTGAGTTTCTACGTCTCCCTGAACCATTGCCATCCTTCTCCGATCAAAACTCAGAGCGCTACCAGGGGGTTGAAAAGTTGCGGATTGCAATATTCCAATAATACGAAATTTTCGCGAAGCTGAAATGATTATTTTTTCGTCGGGGAATTGACTGAAAAATTTTCTTAAACCACTAAAAGTAAATATTGAAGAAAAAATTTGAAAATTTTATACACCAGCGCAGCCAACAGAGAATCGTAAAATTCCAAAATACTCTCTTAATTTGAATCAGTCAAAAATGACTGATTAAAATCGACAAAATCAAGTCACTGTAGGAATTAGTAAAAAAAAGTACGATTCAGTCAGTGAAATTTCACTACTAAATCAGTAAAAATAAAATTTCACTGATTCAATCGTTAATTAATTACTGATTCAATCAGTGAATTTTTTTTTCACTGTTTCAATAATGAAAATCCACTGATTTGAATCAGTAAATTTTTACTGATTTGAATCAGTCAACTAATTTTCACTGATTTAACAATCAAAATCCACTATTTGAATCGGTAGTTTTTCACTGATTGGCAGTAAAATGACGCTGATTAACTGGGAAATCAGTGGAATTTGACTGATTATCAGTGACTTGATTTTCACTATTTCATCAGTCAATTCAGGCATTTTTGACTGATTCAAATTAAGAGAGTACGGAATTTAGGAATATCTTTAAATTGATCATTTTTTCGCCAAAAAATATTATGTAGGTATTTTTTTTTTCAATCACCAAAAGTATAGGTATTTTGGAATTTTTTTGAAAAATTTTGTATGTCAGTGCAGCCAGTTACCAAATGTGACATGCGACACTGTGGAATTTACGTCGATCAAGAATTACGTCACAATTTGTAACTGGCTGCACTGACATACAAAATTTTTCAAAAAAATTCCAAAATACCTATACTTTTGGTGATTGAAAAAAAAAATACCTACATAATATTTTTTGGCGAAAAAATGATCAATTTAAAGATATTCCTAAATTCCGTATTTTGGAATTTTACGATTCGCTGTTGGCTGCACTGGTGTATAAAATTTTCAAATTTTTTCTTCAATATTTACTTTTAGTGGTTAAAAAAATTTTTTCAGTCAATTCCCCGACGAAAAAAAAATCATTTCAGCTTCGCGAAAATTTCGTATTATTGGAATATTGCAATCCGCAACTTTTCAACCCCTTGGTAGCGCTCTGAGTTTTGATCGGAGAAGGATGGCGATGGTTCAAGGAGACGTAGAAACTCAAATCGCAACTTTTTAGTGCTATGACAGCCTCTCACGCAATTTTTTTGACTAAAAAAACACAAAAAACAGCGTTTTTTTCAAAAGGAGGTGCACTTTGAGCACCCCCTGCTCCCCTCCACTTGCCCCTTGGGGGCTCAAATTTTTTTGGGAGGTCCCCCACTCAAAGTAAACCACCCCACCAAATTTGGTCGAAATCCAAGATATGTTTTTTTTTTTTCACTCCACCCTAATGTACACCCCCTTGAAGTTATAATGCCATACGCCATACCAAACTTTGGTCCAGCGCTAGAAAATTATTCGATAAACAATTTTTTTTGAAGTGTGGAGTCGTAGGGCTAGGAAATAGACTGTTCAAGTCAAACTTTCCAATCATTTAGCCAAGAATGCCGAATAATTCGATTTCGTTAGATATGTGTTAGAGTTATTTGTTGAATGTTGAATCGAATACCTATATAGGATAATTTGTGGGTTGAAAAATGAACGAAAAATGTAAAGCTATTTTTTTCAGAATCAAATTCAGGAAGTAAAAGTGAGTAAAAAATGACAAGCAATTTTTTCTTACGGACTTCAGTTTTTTGTAATTTGTATTTGAAGATGACATAAAAATGATTATTTTTCTTGTCTACAAAGGCTGTTTTAGGCATTCTAAACATTCTAGAAATATTTTTTCTAGCGTAGTTAGAGGTTACCTATGCGGTATGCATGGTACAATTTACTCAGAAATTTGTTTCTAATTAATCAGAAATTTTCCTACTCATCTATATAGCTACTAATTCATGTTGATCTAATTCGAAACAAATACGATTTTCAAGTAAAACTCTGCAGATGCAGAATAAACCTAAAAGCAATATCGAGATCAATGAATTTGTTTTTACTTCAAAAAGAACCTACAATCTAATTACCTACCCAACTTATATTTTGAATATCACCAGGAAGGCAAATGTCAAGCGGAAGAAGCAGGAAGTTGGGCGAGGGCACGGTATGGTAATATTTCTCGTTGTCAACTACCATACAGATATGATCATTCAGAAATGATTTCTTCTAACGTAGACCGAACAACTGTAAGCTGCCAACTCATTTCGATAGGACTGCATCATACACTCGTCGAGTTACGTGTATTTTGCGGCAAATCAGACAATGTAAATTTCATCACGAGTAACTTTACCTATTTTTTAAGATCTTAACTCAAAATACGTGTACCTCCAAGTACATATACCTAACATAAATAAGTACCTACCAATACTTTGTAATTTATTGTTTGAAATATGTTTTCAAATCTAGATGATAGAGTTTAATGCTGTATGCAATAATTATGCCCGAGAAAAACAAAAACTTCACAACAATACAGAAATGCTACAAATATGGGATCAAAATAAACACTGTTTCGAAACTGCTGGAAATCATACTGGGTGGAATATGTCAAGGGCGAACGCAGTATCAGCTTTTGACTATTTGTATTATTGGTACGACTCGAAGTTATCCCAGGTATACCCAACCACTTTATTTACCTTTGTACATACTTATATAATAAGTAAGTTAGATATACAAGACAAGGTACATAGAATTTATTGTTACAAACTACAGGCGGGATATTTTAAAGATAAATTCATATTTACGCAGGTACCTACCCTACAGCTTAAGTAATACAATTAGGAACGTACTATTAGTCCATGCGGTTAACCGGAGTATACCTACTTCACTTTTTGAACACGGTTGAAATGTGATTTTTATTTTAGTATGACCCATAACAATATTTTTGAGAAGGGGAGGCATCAAAAATTTCCCTTAGGGAGGGCGTGAGGGGGAGTTTTAGGGTGGGTTTCACCCCTATTTTTCCATATTGAGGGATCGGGGTAAATTTGGCGTCGTTTTCGTATAATTCGACCCTCCTGAACTCGAATCTGCAGTTAGTTTTTCGAATGGTTAATTTTGAGGGAAAAGAGGTAATATTACGATTTTTTACATCTTGAGACAAGTAATGTTGATAAATTGGAGTTTGAAACCTGTTTTCTATATAGGTACTTAATTTGAACCTTCCGAATCCAAATTTGTTATTGATTTCCGGGTAAGAAGTGAAATACTTTCTTATTTGTCTATTTTTGGTAGCGAAAAACAGCAGATTTTGGTGAAAATTGACTCCAAATCGCAAGTTTCCATTTTCCCAACCCAATACCTCGGACCAATCCTTGTATGGCATCATTTTTAGACATAATTTGAACCGCCTGAACACGAATTTTTTATTAGTTTTCCGATTGGTAGTACGTAGAGAATTCCCTCAATCGTGAAATTAACGTAGCGTAAAATCCCCAATTTTGCCAAAATTGGCACGAAATTTGATTTTAAATTTTCCAAAACCGTATAAGGTAACATACCAGTTTTGGATCACTTTTTCTTTGAATTCGTGTCCTTACACTCCTGACGTTATTTATGAACCAATTTTGGCGATTTTTTAAAAAAAATAAACGTTGAACTCTCCTCTACAAAGTAGCGCGGTTGAATTTTGAAAAAAACGATTCCAAGTATTTTTTATCCAGGCTTGAAAGATCCATAATAAATACGCCTTTTTGGAGGGTTCTACCAATTACGGATCATCAAATAAAACTTAAGTTATGCATTTTTTTTTCACTCTGACTGTATTTTTAACATTACAAAGATGACCTTCAAAGATTTTCATCAAAAAATTGTTAAAAAATCGAAGTTGAAAAACTACCAATTGTGGATCGATCCGTAATTGGTAGGAAAATTTTTGATCCGCAATTGAAAATTGAAAATTTTTCTACCAATTATGGATCCAACCAATTACGGATCACTTTCACTTTGGAATTTCACTGCGCAGATTTAATAATGTTAATCACCCAATATATAAAAACACGACGAAAATCTCGGAACAGACAATTTTGGTGAAGAAATCCAACTTTTTTGGTGCCAATTTACGTTTTCTTCGATGCTTGGCAAATGACACTCTAAATTCGCAAAACGGGTTGATCACACGAAAAATGTGTCGATAGTACTTCCCTGAACATGAAATAATCAGCAACCGCATCAAAAACTAAATATCAATAACACTACTTGAACTTTTTAACAATCGCCATTGCAAAAAATACGAAATTTCAACTAAAAATGTGACTCTCACTTTTTTCAAATGAATCTACAAGCGTTTTGAACGTGAGCCTGTTTTACGGATTCGAAGTGGCTGGTGAGCGATTTTTTTTCCAAGTCCGCTTTTTTTTTACTGTTTTTTTTTCTCAACTTCAAAATTTTTTGACGAGGTCAAAATTTTTTCTTGTATTTTCTGACGAGCTCAAAAATTTTTCCTCAATTTTTTTCCTCAACTTCAAATTTTTTTGACGTGATCAAAATTTTTTCCTCAATTTTTTTTTCTCAACTACAATTTTTTTGCCGAGATCGTAATTTTTTCCTCGATTTTTTTTGCAACTTGAAAATTTTTTTGACGTGATCTAAATTTTTTTCTCAACTTCAAAATTTTTTGACGTGGTCGTAATTTTTTTTCTCAACTACAATTTTTTTGCCGAGATCGTAATTTTATCTTGTATTTTCTGACAAGCTATTTTCCTGAAGAAAGAAGAAAACCAAAAAGAAGAGTCGAAGATTAAAGTTTTCAATTTTCATGCTGTAAAAATTTGGAAATCAAAAAAATGTAGAAAAAATTGTCTGGGAAAAATTTCTGACTTGAAGAATTGATCTGGGCTCGTTTTTACAAATTTGCTGTGACGTTGAAAACAGTTTGTTGAAAAATAATAACATAACCTTGTCAAAAAATTCAAAGTTTGGAAAAGCATTCAGATTTAGAACACGTCAAAAAAAATTTCAAGTTGAGAAAAAAATCAAGGAAAAAAATTACGACATCGGCCAAAAAAATTTAATTTGAGAAAGAAATTGAAGAAAAATTTTAAACTCGTCGGAAAATTTTGAAGTTGAGAAAAAAATTGAGGAAAAATTTTGAACTCGTCAAAAAAATTATCAAGTTGAGAAAAAAATCGAGGAAAAAATTACGACCACTGAGAAAAAAAATTGAGGAAAAAATTTTGAACTGGTCAAAAAAATTATCAAGTTGAGAAAAAAATCGAGGAAAAAATTACGACCTCTGAGAAAAAAATTGAGGAAAAAATTTTGATCACGTCAAAAAATTTTGAAATTGAGAAAAAAAAATTGAGGAAAAAATTTTGAACTGGTCAAAAAAATTTTAAGTTAAGAAAAAAAAACGAGGAAAAAATTACGACCTCGGCAAAAAATTTTGAAGTTGAGAAAAAAAAACAGTAAAAAAACGCAGACTTGGAAAAAAAATCGCTCACCAGCCACTTCGAATCCGTAAAACAGGCTCACGTGCGGTACGATAACACGAAAAATGCAAAGTTTACATATTTTCTGAAAGGTAAGACTTCAGACTACACGATTATGTTGGTATCAATCCTTGGTGACCAATTGACCATTTCGGAACGACGTAGAGCGCCTCAAAAAAATGATCCGTAATTGGTAGCCTGATCCAAAACTGGTATGTTACCTTACACTTTACCAATTGCGACATGAAATCTTTTTTTCATCCAATTTCATCTTTGCGGGTGAATTTGATTTCAAGATGTTGCGTAAATCTTGAATTTCTTTTAAAATTTCTAATTTGAGACGTCATGGGTAAGCCTATTGAAGTAATAAGGAAGTGAAAATTATATTGGAGCATTCTCTGTACTCGAAGAGATGAAATTGGATGAAAAAAAGATTTCATGCCGTAATTGGTAAAGTCTAGGTCTTGGAAAATTTAAAATTAAGTTTCATGGCAATTTTCACAGAATTGGGGATTTTACGCTACGCTAATTTCACGATTGAGGGAATTCTCTACTTCCAATTGGGAAACTAATCAAAAATTCATATTCAGGAGGTTCAAATTATGTCTAAAAATTATGCCATACAAGGATTGGTTCGAGGTATTGGGTTGGGAAAATGGAAACTTGCGATTTGGAGTCAATTTTCACCAAAATCGCCTGTTTTTCGCTACCAAAAATAGACAAATAAGAAAGTATTTCACTTCTTATCCGGAAACCAATAACAAATTCGGATTCGGAAAGTTCGAATTATATAGAAAACAGGTTTCAAACTCCAATTTATCAACATTACTTGTCTCAAGATGTAAAAAATCGTAATTTTACCTCTTTTTCCTCAAAATTAGCCATTTTTCGCGACACAAATAGTACGATTGCGCGAGTTGTACGTCATTGATCGGAAAACTAACTGCAGATTCGAGTTCAGGAGGATCGAATTATACGAAAACGACGTCAAATTTACCCCGATCCCTCAATATGGAAAAATAGGGGTGAAACCCACCCTAAAACTCCCCCTCACGCCCTCCCTAAGGGAAATTTTTGATGCCGCCCCTTCTCAAAAATATTGTTATGGGTCATACTGAAATAAAAATCGCATTTCAACCCGTGTTCAAAAAGTGAAGTATACTCCGGTTAACCGCTTAGGCTATATCTATAGATTTAATTTCACTACAGCTGAAATGTAATTTAACACTTGAACCCTGGGAAAAAGACATATTAGAATGTGCTAAATGCATGGCAGCCCAAGCTTTAGCAAATAGGGTACGCACTGACCAAATGAAAAGACTCAGGGCTGGTACGTATTTTTTTTTCTTCTTTTCATTTCGAACTGAAGTTCATTCAACGGGTTATTAACTTACTTAATATTGCTCTTAATAATGATCTTACCTTTTATCAGGTGCTATACTTTATAAAATATTGACAGAGATGTATTTAATAACTCAAGGGAAACTGCTGGATCCTTTATGCTACCATTTTTATTGTGGTCACGATCTCACTATCGTCACTATATTGCGAGCTTTGGGAATATTTAACGATTTGATTCCTCCACTTTCTTCATGCCTTTTTATAGAATTAAGGAAGAAAAACGACGACTACTTCGTGACGGTAAGAAAAGAAAACGTTCATACAGCTGCAATTATTTTGTCGTTTTCTGCATGTATTCAAAAATGAATTCGTGGAATACAATTCGTACAACTAATATTTGCTCTATCCACTTGAACGAATGATGAAATCGTCAAAATTAACCGACTGACAACTCGGTGAAATTTCATTGTTGAATTAGCAAAAAATTATTACTGGTTGAATCAGTGAATCACTTCAGTAATTTTTCTCAAATTCTGATAGAATGAGTATAAATTTTGCTGAATTTTATCAAATTATTCAATGATTGAATTGGCATTTTCACTGATTTGACGATTAAATTTCACTTAGGTATTCGTCAGTCGACCAATTTGGCAATGGCATCAATCGGATGAACTAAAAAAAAAACACATCGGATAAGTACCTAGACCTACTGCTTACATCAAATCTATAAAGGTAGTTGACTTTATTCAATGATTCGTTATATTGTGCCAGGTTTTATACCGGAATTCAACCACTTCACCGCCACACCATTTTGAAATACCGGGCTGCTCAGAAAATTGCACGCTTGACAATTATAAAAATGCAACGGCAAATGTAACAACCGAAAATTGGAGTCAAGAATGTGGAAATGATGATATATGTGATTGTATAGATTAGTAAAAATAGAACATAAGCGAATACCGCGACCGCAATCGAAATTGTTAGAGAAAAAACTCAAAAAAAATGTTGACGTCGTTCTTGTCTAGAGGACCTTTTCTGACTGACAACTTCAACTGCAATATTCGCTCATGCAGTTGGTGAAAAATAATTTTTTTCTCAAAAATTTTATTTTTTCAATATAAAGCGCAATATAGCTACTTACTGACTATTGATATGGTTCATATCAATAGTCAGTAAGTAGCTGTATTGGGTTTTATGTTGAAAAAATAAATTTTTGAAAAAAAATCAGATTTTCATCTATGTCATGAGCGATTAAATAAATAGTTTTTTTAAACCATAAAAATATAGATCTATGGAAACTTTTTCCATTTAACTACCTATCTTGTGAGTTGAAGCAGAGCACGGAATTTTCAATACCATACTCTCTAGTATTAAACGATGAAACAAATTTAAAATATTGAGTTTATTACAATCGTGGGTACCTATATTTTTATTAATTTCTAAAATTATTGTTTTTCTCAAAGTAGGTATAATATGGTTTATGGGTGTTTTACATTATTGTGTACCTCTACCTTCGTTGTCAGTTACCTCATCTACAGAGACAGAGTAGTTTTTGGTACAAAAATAATATTACTTACCTAAATTTTTAAAATTTTTAACAAATTTGTAAAATCGAAAGAAAAATATTTCCTACAAATGAAACGATGATATTTTATTGCTTTTCATTTTTCTTTGATACACAATTGACGGTTTCAATATATTGCATTATACCTACTAACTACCTACGACTTTTACTTTGCTTAAAATTGTAAACCTAGTACCTAGGTACAATTATTCATTGAAAAAAAATATATAATACCTATATCAAAACATAGAAGATAAAATGCGTACCTATTACTTATTAGGTAGCGTTTGAATATCCGTTCTGAACATGATTTTTTCAAATAATAGTTATAAATAAACATTTCAATCTAAAAATTTCAACGCAAAAGGGTTTCTGAAATGATGAGAGGGAAAGCAAACAGATACATACAGGTATGCCTTTTAGTTTTGATCTTTTAAACTTATTCTACTTCACAAGTCGATTACGACAATTTTTGAATAAATTTGCAGCTTTCGGAAATCAAAATTGATCACACAAACCAATTAAACAAATCCAGAACAAAGAAGCTTCTGATACGAACTTTTTTCATTTCTCAGACCCAAAATACAATTTTTTCATATAAGGTAAAATACCAGTTATGGATCAGGCTACCAATTACAAATCCAGTGGCGTAGCCAGAAGAGTCCGAAAGGGGGGGTCTGGGTCGGAAGCTTTTTTTGGGTGGCTGCAAAATGAGTACAGAGACTTGAAAAACGAGTAATTTTTAGGGGTGGGGAAGAGGGAGGGGTAAAAATGAGCCTTTTTTGCACTTTAGTCTTGAATAGTCCATATATAGTGATTTAACTTACGCCCGAGCTTAGCGAGGGCAAAGCTTCGAAAAAATTGGATATTTAATGCCCAAAAAAGGTATTTTTTTAATGATTTTGTTAATGCCCGAGCGAAGCTTCAATAAAATTAGATTTTTTAATGTCTAAAAAATACATTTTTCACAAAAATTCTTGACCTCAAGAGGGGGTCCAGACCCCCCCCTGGCTACCCTCTGTACGAATCATTTTTTTGAGGCGCTCTATGTCGTTCCAGAATGGTCACCAAGGATTGATACCAACATAATCGTGTAGTCTGAAGTCTTACCTTTCAGAAAATATACATATAAACTTTGCATTTTTTATGTTATCAAACCGCTTGTAGATTCATTTGAAAAAAGTGAGTCACATTTTAAGTCAAAATTTCGTATTTTTTGCAATGGCGATTGTTAAAAAGTGTAAGTACCTAATGTTATTGATTTTTAGTTTTTGATGCGGTTGCTGATTATTTCTGTTGAAAAGTCCATCTTGGAGAGTCGATTCGATAAATAGGAGAGTCATTTTGATAAATCAGAGAGTCGATTCGATAAATCAATTTGAAAAATCAGAAAGTCAATTCGATAAATTGGAAAGAGGTTTCGATAAATTGGAGAGTCGATTCGATATAAATCAATTTGATAAATCGGAAACTCAATTTGATAAATCAGAAAGTTGATGCGATAAATTGGAAAGTCGATTTAATAAATCAGCGTGTCATTTTGATGAATCGGAAAGTTGATTCGATGAATTGGAAATTCAATTCGCTAAATTGGAAAGTCGATTCGATAAATTGGAAAGTTGATTCCATAAATCAGAGAGTTGATTTGATAAATTGAAAAGTAAATTCGATAGGTAAATCAAAAAGTTGATAAATTGGAAAGTTGATTCGACAAATCGGAAAGTTAATTTGATAAATTGGAGAGTCATTTTGATAAATCAGAGAGTCGATTCGACATTCGATAAATCAGAGAGTCGATTCGATAAATCCGGAACTCGATTCGATAAATCGGAAAGTCAAGTCATTTTGATAAATTAAAGAGTCGATTCAATAAATCAGAAAGTCGAGTCATTTTGATAAATCGGATAGTCGATTCAATAAATCAGAAAGTTGATTTGATAAATCTGAAAGTCGATTTGATAAATTGGAAAGTTGATTTAATAAATTGAAAAGTTGATAAATCAAAAAGTCAATGAATTGACATATCCATGTTCTAAGATTTTTGCTTTAAAGCAAAAAACGCGTTCATTTTTTCCAGTGATTTTCGATAATTTTCACCGATCTATAAGTAATTGAAAGGGAGGAAAATTAGTAACTCCTGAAGGGCAGCAAAAATTCGAAAAATTTGAACCCGATTTCAAAAGCTTAAAAGAATTGAATACCAAGATTACTCGAAAGCTCTATCTGCCTCGTGTATTTCTGGCAAACTTTAAAGCTCTGGTAAAAACGTTTTTCCATTTTTTCCAGCACTTGATTTGGTTTTTGCTGCTTTCCCTGCGCGAGTGAAGAAATTTTGAAATCTATCTCATTTGACTGAGAAAATTCCAAGCAATCGGAAGTTGAAATCCTACAACCTTCATTTTTCTGAGTCCGGGCATAGTTCCCATAATTTTTTGCCTACTCTTCGCCTGCCGATTTACATTGGTCTTATGGGAGTTCATTAAATATTAGTTTACGCATAATGAGAGGGATGAAATTGGTTCAAATTTGTAAATCTACAATTGTCAAGATGATATCTGAAAACGTACGTATGGTTTTCTCGTTATATGGCATATTTTACGAAAAAATTGAATTTGAAAATTGTTGGATTTTTGCGTGAAAAATCCTAGATTTTTCGAATTCAATTTTTTCGTAAAATATTCTACATAACGAGAAAACCATACGTACGTTTTCAGATATCATCTTGACAATTGTAGATTTACAAATTTGAACCAATTTCATCCCTCTCATTATGCGTAAACTAATATTTAATGAACTCCCATAAGACCAATGTAAATCGGCAGGCGAAGAGTAGGCAAAAAATTATGGGAACTATGCCCTTAAAATGACCTACTTCACTTTTTTAAAAAATTCAGGAGTATTAGCTCTAATCTATTACTTGAAGTCATTGTGCTTATCAGGGCACGAATTTTTTTATTGTTATCTGTTTACAAATCAGAACGGTTTTATAGTATTTTCGCTCACTCTCGATGCATCATTAATTCAATAACTCATCATTTATAAATACTTGCTGAGCAAGTTTAGGAACCTATACACGTACCTACACTAGTGCATGAATACACGGTTCTTGCCATCGTTTATACTTACGCCTTTATTACCAAGATCCACACTTCAATATAGCAAACTGCTTATTTATTTCTCTTTATCTCAAGTACCTATCTTACTCTTTAAAAAGCTATTAGCCGCGAGACAGGAATCGCGTCGCGTAAAAAATACATTTATTCAAAAATACAGGACGATAAAAATTTACATACCTAGCTAGAAAAGTTAATGGAAAAAACTGAATATTTTTGGTATCCTAAAAATGACAAATTTTTCACAGTTTTTGATTTTGTTCTTAATTTCAATCAAATCAATTGTAAATAGTGAAAATTCATCATTGTTTGCTGAAGATACTTTGAAGCATTCACATGGAAACATAATTTATTCATCTGTGGTAAGTTTCAATTACTTACTTTGAAGCAGTGGCGTAGCCAGGATTTCGTCAGGGGGGGGGGGCAAAAACGAGTTATGTCAAATTTTCTGTGGTCGTTTTGAAACATAGCAAGTATTTTTTCGTAGTGTACGTATAACCGAGTCTGAGGTCGGGGGTGTGTAATACAAAGACTAACACAACGATGTAAAATGGACACAGGACTTAGATTGGAGATACAAAAATAAGCCTTTTTTCGCACGCTTCTCTCAGAACGTTCATTAAAATTGAGATCGATTGATAATTAATTAATTATGTTCAAGCCTGAGCGATGCGAGGGCGAAGCTTTAAAAAAATGGAATTTTTGATGTCTAAAATAGACCATTTCCCCCAATTTTTGACACTTTTCTCCCATTATACCATATTTTTTAAAGGCCACGAGGGAGGGGGCAATCGTCCCAGTCGCCCCCCTCCTTGGCTACGTCACTGCTTTGAAGGAAATAATATCTTGATACCTACAAGAAATCTGCTTGTGCCTTAATTCATGAAAAACCCAATATTCGGTTTGTGAATCAAAACTGAAAAATTGAAAATCAGTTACTGTACCTACTTATTTTTTTAACACAGATTTTTCGACATGGAGAACGATCGCCATACACTCAGTACCCTACTGATCCGTATCAAGATGAATCATATTGGCGGACTTATTGGCCTCAAGGGAAAGGGCAATTGTCAAAGGTAAATTTTATTCTGCTATACCAAATACGTACTTCATTAAGGGTAAAATGAATTGCAGGAGTGAAAATTTCACTAGACTTTTTTAAAATCAATTTTCACGCTACTTCTCTTTATTCAAATCACATTTTGAAAAAAAAAAATTGAATAAAAACAAACACCTTAATCGTCACATCTATAATTGAAAATCGTTTCAAACAACATCATTGGAACTGCAATTAGTATAAGAACCTACAAAATTTTCTAGATTAGTATTAATCACCTATTCTGTTCGTTCGAAACACATTTAACCAATTTTCAATCGAATGAAAATACGATTTAGATTGGAATTTGTAAATTTTTTAATACAGAAAGGTAAACTTCAAGAGTACAATTTAGGAAAATGGTTTCGCAAAAGGTACGATTTTCTGATAAAGGAAGGATACAGATACGATCTTTTGAAAATGCACAGTTCAGATCTAGATCGAACCATTATGAGCGCCGAATGTTTCTTAGCTGGATTTTTACCACCATCTTCAAATGAAATGTGGACAGATGATGGATTAAGATGGCAACCGGTACCAATACGAGCAATACCAATTAAACTTGATGTGGTAAATTCATTTTACTCATTTCAAATATTCAAATACCTACCTACGATATATCGTGATTGGGATTTGCGAGTTACATCGATGTTGTCCGATATTAATACTTCTTATTTCGAATTTGTATTTAAATGTACCCAGATGATTGGTTTTTGGGTTGAATGTAAAACGCACGAGTTGGAAAAAGAAAAGCTTAACAGATCTCCCGAAATGAAAGAGTTCTATAAAAAGTATAATAAGGTATTCAATTATATTGCAAGGAATTCTGGAATAAAGATGTCATCGAATAATATACTGAAAGCTATCGTCGATGTTTATTCATTGTACGACGTATTGTTCATCGAAGTAAGTACCTACATCCAACTACCTAGTGGAAAAAATATCTTTAAAAAAGTATGTACCTAATTCCAATTAAAAGAGCCTTTCCTTATGAGGTTCAAAAACGGCCCTCGACCTAGAATAGGTCAAAAGTGATTCAAAATGTTACTCATAGTCACGCACAGGTCACGGGGTTCCTTTCACCTGATTGGTTGTTCACTTGTTTACCTTTTCTTTAAAAAAATCCCAAAATCCCAATTACCTACTTCGTCCAGAATTATCGCACTCTCAATGCCAAAAATGTAACACGTGATATTTTGAAGAGACGAATAAAAAATTTTGAATTTTTCACAAATTATACGTCTCGCTGAGTAATATGAATGAGAATTTTTTGAAAATTTTTGGTCCATATTTTTTCATTTTTTTTTTTTCATTTCGAAATTTTCAAAAAAATACCCTATGCATAAAATTTTCAGTGAAGCCATGCCTAGAAATTTTTCATCACGTACCTCTGTTAAGTGGTCATGCATCACATATTTTTTTTCGATTCCGAAATATGTGAAACAAAATGTTCAAAAAAAAAAATAAAAATAAAAAAAAAACATTTTTCACCAAATACCCAATTTTTTAAAATTAACAAAGGAGGAATCGTAATATTCGAAGAAAATTTTAAGCCAAAACAGAAATAAATTGTATGTAAGTACAGATTGATTGACAGAAATTAATTTTAAAAAATTACAAGCGCTGAAGTGCCTTTCTCAAATTTTGGTGAATTTTTGAAATTTCCAAATCATCTCATCCGTCCTGCAAATCATAAAAATTTTATTGGATCAACGAAAATAGATAAAATTTAGTACTCTATTTTTGACCTCTCGAATCGATCGGAAGGGGTTTCAAAGATATCTTATTTTTCAACGTTATAGACATCCAAATATGATGAGTAACACAGTGCCTATTCGAGTTCAACGAACTCAATTTGCACTGTTTGAGGAGGGGAGACAAAAACATAGCATTACCCAAATGTGAAAAAAACTTGGTTTTTTTTTCAAATATTGTATTTTTTAGAGCACCTGAAGCCCTACCCTCCGAAATGCATGGTATACTTTTTCGATCAATGTACCTATTCTATTTCAAATTCATGGATATCCACTATAATTTATTGTCAGCCACCTTTATAACTTATTTATTAAATGAAAAACTGAATAAAAATTCTACAATCACGTACTTAACGGTATCCTAAAAGTAAGAACCTAATAAGTCATTTTCCCAATTTCTCATTTCTATTCAGAAAAAAATCGCTGAAAAAGTCAAAATTGCAGCACAGAGAAAATCAGCAAAATTCTTTCAATTTTAAGTGGATTTCTGTGAATTTTTCAAAGAATTTCACAAATTTTTCACTGATTCTTCAGTAAATTTTAGATTGACTGGCTTTTCCGTAAATTTTCACCAATTTTCCAGCAATTTTTTCACGTATTCACTGCTGTGCAGCAATTCTGCCCGTTCTCCTGTGATTTTCGATAATTTTCACTGATTTATAAATGAAATAAGTAGTATCTATATTTACGCTTTAAATTTTTTTACAGGAATCGAATAATTTGACATTACCAGCCTGGACAAACTCCATATACCCCGAACCATTGAAATCCATCGGAGTTTTGTTTTTATCAAATATGGCACACTCGCGTCAAATGCGAAGAATTAAAGCTGGTAGGTAGCTAGGTGTAGGTAGTAGGTTCTCAATAGTGGGATAGTGAGTTAGAATTTTCTTCAATGAATTAATTTGATCATGTCGATGATCCCATTTTTTTAGGTACCTTAATCGGCAAAATTATCGAAGAAATGGAATTAAAAATCCAAGATAAATTGACAGAAACTTTCCATTTCTATTCTGGCCACGACAGCACAATTGTCGGCTTTCTTAAAGCACTGGAAATGTTTGACGGTATCATGCCTCCATACAGTGCGTCAGTTCTTATCGAATTGAGGCAGAAAAACAAAGATTATTTAGTGACGGTAAGACAGCAAAACACACATACCCAGCTGCAATTATTGGCAGAATTGTCGTAGTTGAAAATGAAAAATGAAGGTATTCGATTATTCTTTTCTATTAATACTGAATCCATCCCCATTTGTTTTTGTGGCAGATTTCGTACAGAAATTCAACCAATTCAGCACCACAATTACTACAAGTACCAGGCTGTGGACATATTTGCACCCTGAAGGACTTCAAAAAATTGACAGAATATTTGGTACCGGATGATTGGCAAGATGAATGTGGAAACCATGACAGACAGAAAAAATTTGGGCAAAAGGAACACGGAATGAAATGGCCGAAAAACAAAAATTAAAAAATTAATGTAGATAGGTTCCTGATTTAAGGACCGTACGAAAAATGTCAGGTCTTGCATTTATGTACCTACTTATTACAGGGTTTCATTCGCTGAACATAAATATTGTAAAAATTCTAATTATTTTGCACTCCTTTACAAATATTTTTGTTAGAAATGAATCAGATATTAGAAATTCCCAAATCAATGATAATCATCATCATGCAATCCGTGTATTTCGCATTATTCATCTTAAAAAAACTAGGTAATGTTTTCGAATGATACAACGGGGTAATTGATATGTGACGTCTGCTCCATTTCGCTTAAATCAATAATTTTCTTTGCGAATAATTAGGTAGGTAAAGGTATCAAAAATAAGGGCATTAACAAAAAACCCACGTAAATTCAGCCGAAACTTTGATCTTTGAATGAGCATATCGCTCGCACATCAGAACAAAATTTTGAGCTGCCGAAGTATATTTTTTTATTTTTGTCAGATTTTTAAAAAAGACCGTAATCGTTTATTGGCGTGATGATTTTGCATAAAAATAGAGAATCATAATGTGCTCGAGTCTCCTTAACTCCTCAATTTGATTTAGAAGCCATTTTTGAGCCGAAATAAAGCTTCCACCGAAAGTGAGGTACTAGAAGACAGAATGATCATCTTTGCGTAATTGGTAAAGATAAACCGCGGATATCAGGGGACGAATCAACCAATTTTTTCTACAAACTGGACAGGCCACGAATAGAAAAATTTCAACATTCCATTATTTTCGCAGAAGCGAGCTCGAAACTTTGTCCACTACTTCAACGAGTTCCCTCTCCCCCGAGTAGATTGCGATAATTTTCAAATAAATAAAATAGCTTTTAGCAAAATTTCAAATGTTGAAATTATTTACTACACTGACTTTTACAAAAAACGCAGAGCAATGACGCTTCAGATATGAATTTTTTCAATTTCTCCTAGGTAGGTACTCTAAATTAAATTCTTTTTATTTTTTCTAACTCAATTCAAAAGATTTTCCAAACATGGACATCACAGATTTTTTAAATTGTAACCCATTTTTTCAACCAAAAAAGTAATTTTGTTGAACGTTTTTTCTAAATATGTAGTCAGAATTGCAACACAAAAAAAATCAGATTTTTTGATTTTACAGCTGATTTTTGCAAATTTTTCAGCAAATTTCCAAAGAATTTCACCGATTTTTAAATTCAAGAGTAAAGGGTAAGAAGTCTCATCCCATTTATTAGGTCCAACCTTGGTAGGCAAAATGAAAAAAATGGGAAAAAGCTGAAAGCGACGTTTCGAATCTTCGAAACCCGTTTCTGATAAACATAGGGGTTCCAAAGAATCGAATAATCCCACAAACCTGAAACATCCATTTTTCTGATTCTGTATAACGCAACTTTAAAAATGTGTAACACTAAAAATAGCCCATTTTGAGCATCAGCTCTAATCTATTGCTTGAGGTTATCGTGCTTATCAGGGCACGATGTTTTTGATTTTCAGAATAGCTGTTTTCGGCCACTCTTGATATGTAAATCGACAATTCAACATCATCTACAAGTACCTACATCAAATACGTACACCTTTCCTGTCATCGTTTATACGCCTTTATTTATTACCAAGGTCCATACTCCAATTGCAAATTACTTATTTATTTCACTTTATCTCGAGTACCTACTCTTAAAAGAGCTAGCAGTAGCAGCAAGATAGGAAATGTGTCAAAAACACGCTTATTTAAGAGTACAAGACGATGAAAATTTACATAGTACCTAGAAAAGTTTCTATAAGAAATTAATTGCCTGTATCGTCAGAATGTCAGATTTTTTACAGTTTTTGCTTTTGTTTTCAATTTCAATCATTTCAACTGTGAATGGCAAAAATTCAATATTGTTTGCTGAAGATACATTGAGGCATTCACACGGGAACATAATTTATTCATCTGTGGTGAGTTTCAATTACTTACTTTGGATAGAACTACCTAGATAAAGAAACGAGAACCCTGCCTGATTCATGAAAACCAAATATTTGTTTTTGTTTGGTAGGTAGGTAAGTTGCAATGCATGAATCGAGTATCTACCTACGTAGATTAATGATAATTTAGTTCAAATTAAAAAGGACGTATTATAAGACGTTCAATTTAATTTTAATCGCCAATGTAGTAAAATTAAAAATAAAGCGAGTGGTTGTCATATACCTACATAACAGTACGTATTTTTTAAAACCAGATTTTTCGACATGGAGAGCGATCGCCAATTATTCAGTACCCAACTGATCCATATCAAAATGAATCATATTGGCGGGTTTACTGGCCACAAGGAAGAGAGCAACTGTCAAAAGTAAATTTTATTCTGCGACCAAACTACCGTGACACTTCATAATTCATATCTTGTCCTTCATTTTAAGAGCTAAGACCAATTTGATAAAATTTCCAAGATTTCGCCGGATTTCCGAAATTTTGCCGAAATTTCAGACTGAAAATGGGCTGAGGGAATTATTTCCTCCATTTCCTCGTTGTGCATGTGATCTGATAAAAACAACAAAAAAGAAACGCATTTTCAAATGATTTCTCCTTCTGAATTCTCAAAAAATCCTAGTGAAATCGAAAAAAAATTCTACGATTTTTCCAAATTTTTCAGAAAAATTATACAAAATACCCATTCTTTCAAAAAAAAAAAAAAAAAACGTTTTTTTTTCAAATTCAAACCGCAATTGCTATCAAGTCTCTCAAAAGAATCAATTTTTCGTTTCAAAATATTTAATTGTCTGGAATGGAGGGGAGGTTTGTAATTTAAAAATGATCGATGTTAATTTATGAGCCCGAGTGAAGCGAGGGTAAAAATTTTTATAAAAATGTGTTCGCTGAAATTTTTTTTTAAAATTGTGTAATTTTGGAAAAATTGGCGACTTTTTGCGACTTTTGCGACCGATAGACACCCTGGTATTTCTTCCGGGTAATACTTTAGTCTTAAAAATTGGATTGTTCGAATTGAAAAAAATCTCTCCCCCGAAATGATCTCAGGAATTATAGATTTCTATCCCCCTACTTTAGAAAAAACATGGCACCCATTTTTCAACATTATCCCTTCAAAATCATGTAAGGTATCTAGAGTGAATATTTCAATACATAAAAATCATGAGTCAGATTTTCCTATTATCACCTCGTTCCCTCCCCCCGTTCATCCTAGGTATACTTCAAAATTGAAAAAAATTGGATGAAACCGTTTGTTTTTTTTTCAAAAATTGAGAAAAAATGTTTTTGATGATTTTTATTTTTTTTTGAAATATGTATTCATATCCTATACTCATATTACTTCAGAAACGCTTTATTCAATTTTTTTTACTGGACATTTAGAAAATACATACTTATACAAAAAAAATTCGCATTTCTCAATAATACCCCATGCAAAAATAAAATGTTAAGTATGGTAGTAATTGTCTTTTACTCAGACTAAGAACTGAATAGTATATTATGCAATGAGGGAGATAAAGTGATTTTCGACGAATTTTGAGGTTTATTGCCCGAGCGAAGCGAGGGAAATAATTCAAAATCGTCGAAAATCATTTATCTCCCGAGTTGCATACGATATTTTTTGTTGTAGTGTGAGTAAAAGGCGAGTTTGAGCACTCGAGCGATTCGCGAGTGTGAGTAAAAGTGCACTTTTACTCACACTACGATGAAAAGTTATTTTAAAGTCTTAACGAAATTTCTATGCTACTTTCTCCTCAAATCAAATTTTAAAAAGGTGCCTTGTCTGCCTTATTCTTGAAAATTAATAAAATTATTATCAAGTTGCGCCATTAAAAAACTATGTAATCGAATACCTAACCAACCTAGAAAAATTTCTAGAATGAAATTAATCTCCTATTTCTGTTGTTTTAAGCTTCAAAGTTCAAATCAAAATTATTTCACCTGAGCTTAATTAAATTCGAAACATCAACACTTTGAAACTTTCAATTAAAACTCCAGGAAATTATAATCCAACTGAATTAAATTTTTTTCATTGAATGCGTTAATTTTTACATAAAATTATGTTAATCGAGTATACCTATTTTTAATACAGAGGGGTAAACTTCAAGAGTACAATTTAGGAAAATGGTTCCGCAAAAGATATGATTTTTTGGTAAAGGAAGGATACAGATACGATCTTTTAAAAATGCACAGTTCAGACATAGATCGAACCATCATGAGCGCCGAATGTTTTTTAGCTGGATTTTTCCCACCATCTTCAGACGAAATGTGGACAGATGACGAATTAAGATGGCAACCGGTACCAGTTCGTGCGATACCAATTGAAACTGATGTGGTAAATTTTACACATTGAAATGCCCAATTACTGAATCGCAATTGGGCTCAGATTATATCCATCAGTATGGTATTACCTAATGTTATTTTAAATCTGTTTTTAAACGTATATAGCTGATTGGCTTTGGCGTTGAATGTAGAACGTACGAGTTGGAAAAAGATATTATCAACAGATCTCCTGAAATGAGGGAGTTTTACAAAAAATATCAAGAGATATTTGACTACGTAGCATCTAATTCTGGAATAGAGATGTCACCCAATTATGTACTAAGAGCTATCGACGATGTTTACTTTTTGTATGACGCACTGTTCATCGAGGTAAGTAACAAGTAAACGATTCAATTACCATAATTATTGTCACAGAGGGAATGGCCATGCTCTTTTAGGTGGCAACACAGCGCTAGGATGCGTAATTTGTACGCAGATATTAGGAACCTAACCTACCCAACATTGTGCAGTAAAACAGCTCATTTCGACTAATTAGTTCTCTTCGTTATAATATTATGTGTTGAGTTTATCCGTATTCTTGTGAGTTGATTATTTCTTTTCATTTTACGTATGTAGTTGGTTCTCTGCGTATTAGTTTTAATTAGTTACAGTTCGTTTGTGAGGAAGAGGAAGGTGTTGAAACGTTGAAAGTAACAGTGAGTTAGTGTGGCTAATATTTTCTCTCGGACCATAAAAATTGAAATCGATTTTTTTCAAATATTGGCATTATAGGCATCTACCAAATTACTTTCCTTAGATGTTGACAAAAATCCAAGAAGTAGTTAACTTCGATTGTGAGACACCTACCAGAAAAATTTTGAACCGGTACCTTAGGGTGTGTCGGGTTTCAATTTTTTTTTTTTTTTAAATTCGACGGTGCCATTGTCTCATCTAATTCCTTCTGATGAAAGAAGACTACCATAAAAATTTTACTGCAAAAAAATTATTTTGAGTGGTGGCAAAAACAAGCTGAATATTTGCCATAGGTAGGTACATAAGTATAACAAAATGTAAAAAATGGTCTAAAATTTGACATTTCATTCGGTGTGTTAATTTCTTACGTTTAAACTGAAAGTTATGCAAAAAACTGTTTACAAACAAATAACATGAAATATGTGTTCAAAGAAATAAAGCAAAATTTATTTTATACCGTCTACTTGCCACGGTTCGCCGTGACAATCCATGCAAACATCGGACAACCACCACTAAATATCATTTTTTGGGGCTGATTTTTTGTATTTCCTATTTTCTAGACATGAGCGGAGAAAGTCGTGTCAGGCACGTCACAGGTGTGACATGCGCTGAATTTCGAAGGTCAATTTGTGACATGTGGAATTTTCTTGGGAAATGGCAAGGAAATGGACAACATGCCAAAAATACAGCACATCCAAAAATTTTTTTAAAAAATAATGAAAAAAATCAAAGGAGGAAATTTAAATTTAACAAAATAATGGTTGAAAAATTTTTAATTAAGGAAACAGGTTTGAAAAAAAAAATTGAAGAAACTCGAAAAATACCTACCTACTTTAGGGTTGAAAAAAATGAATTTAAAGACTAAATTCGGACTTGGGTGGTTGGAATTCCATTTTGGAAAAAATGTTAAACTGACGAAAAAAAGTTCCGCCAGCGCGCCGGAAGAAAAAAACATATTGAAGAAAAAATTTCGATTCCATTGAAAATATTCAGGCGCATGGGTTTATTCACAATTTTTTTTTTCAAAATCCCTTCTCCATTTCGGAGATGATTTTTACCTATAGATTAAATGTGTTTTGACCATTTTTTGCAAATTTTGCGATACTTTTTTTTTGGGAAAGGACTGTTTTTTGGGGGAGGGTGTTTGTTCGGAGGGGAGGAGGGCTGGTCCGGCTGGTATAAAAATTTTGTGAAACTCGAAAAAATTTACTTCGCCTCTGTTTCTAAATCTAATAAACATTTTAAAGGAATGGCACGTCAAAAATATTGAAACAATTTTTTTGCCATACCTATACAAATGAAACACTGAAGAACCTCAAAGTGGAATCACTTTTATAAAAACTGTTACCTTGGAATTGAACATTGTACCTAAAGAGTGTACTTATACATCAATTGAATCTAATTTACTCAAGTTCTTTTTAGCAGTCGAGATTTCCATGAAATTCAACAGCTTAAAAAATATTCCAAAATAAGTATTTGTTTCGGTAAAAAATCGCGGCGTGCAAAAAAAGCAGAAAAGAGTGAAAAAATTAACAAAAAAGAACAGAAATTTTCATTTTTCGCCCATTTTGACCCCTGCTGCGCGTTGAATGTATGTACCTATTTTGACACCCCGTTGCGCGTCTTGCATTATTCTCTGGGATTTATAACGCGTAACGAGAGCAGAAAAAAGCAGAATTTGGCAGAAATAACAGCAGAAAAATGCAGAAATCATCAGCAGAAACAAGCTGAATAATTCTGTTTTTCTTGCACGTCGGGATATTATTTTTGATTTCTTTTTTTTTTGGGGGGGGGGGGGGGGAGATTTTTTGAACGTAAATGGGAACCGGAATGTAATATGTCAAATTCCTACCCTTCCAAAATTCAATTTTTTTTTTTTTACAGAAATCGAGTAATTTGAAATTACCAGCTTGGACAAATTCGATATATCCAGAACCATTAAAATCAATCGGGGTCTTGTATTTATCAAATATGGCATACTCGCGTCGAATGCGAAGAATTAAAGCTGGTATGTAGGTACCAAATTTTTCTTTATTTAGAATGTTTTTCATTAAATTATTTCGATCATGTTATCAATAATTCCATTTTTTATTAGGTACGTTAATTGGTAAAATGATTGAAGAAATGGAATTAAAAATCCAAGATAAATTGACTGAAACTTTCCATTTTTATTCCGGCCACGATAGCACAATTGTCGGCTTACTCGCAGCATTGGAAATGTTTGACGGTATTATGCCTCCATACAGTACATCGGTTCTTATCGAATTGAGGCAGAAAAACAAAGACTATGTTGTAACGGTAAGAAGACAAAAAGATCAATAGTTCACAGGAATCTTGGTTAATTATGAACAGATTTTGGGGGAAAATCGTAATTTTTTGAAAAATTATTTTACTATTAAGTATGTTTATAATATTGGAACAGGTTTCAAACTATTTTCAAAAAAATCGATTCACCCTCAATAAAGATATTACCTACCTATGAAAAAACGATATTTTTGAATGATTTACTTACATTTACAAAAAAATTGAAAAAGGATTGATAGGTTTTCGAAAAGTTGGATCACCTCCAGCATATCCATTCTCTTGTTTTTTCACAATTTTTTTTTTAGGGACTGGTACTATTAGTCCCAATGAGTCATTTTTCACTTTATTGGATTTTTTTCTCGTTCTTATGAACAAAATTGAAAATGTGTTTTTTGACCGAAAATGTATTTTCTTAATTTTTCAAGTAGGTGCCTAAAACAAAAAATTCATGCATTTGGAGAACAGAGTTCGAAGCAATAGTGTAAGAATAGACAAACCGTTGAACTTGCAGATGAATAATTATAGTAAATTGTTATTTTGTGGTACCTAGATTTCATACAGAAATTCAACCACCTCAGCACCGTATTTATTGCAATTACCAGGCTGCGGATACGTTTGTACCTTGAAGGACTTCAAAGAGTTGACAAAAAAATTGGTGCCGGATAGTTGGCAAAACGAATGTGGAAACCATGACAGACGGAAAAAATTTGGACGAATAGAACACGGAATGAAATGGCCAAAAAGTAATTCCCTTTTCTCGAAAATCCCTAAAAACTGAAGTCCGAAAAAATATCACGTCTTGTATTTTCTAGGCTGGGCTGTATTCATTCACTGAATACAGGTATTGCAAAAATTCTGATTATTTTGTACTCTGTTATGCTTATATTGGAAATAAATTTTTAATTGAGTTCATATCAATAAGCACTGATCAAGATCACTATACTTTCTTTTGAATCAGTCAAAAATGCTAAAACTGACTGATGAAATAGAGAAAATCACGTCACTGATCATCAGTCAAATTTTACTGATTTTCCTGTTAATCAGTGACATTTTACTGCCAATCAGCGAAAAATTACTGATTCAAATAGTAAATTTTCATTATTGAATCAGTAAAAATTAATTGACTGATTCAAATCAGTCAAAATTTACTAATCCAATCAGTGAATTTTCATTATTGAATCAGTAAATTTTTTCATTGATTCGTACAGTGACTCAGTTTTATCGATTTGAATCAGTCAATTTGACTGATTCAAATTAAGAGAGTATCTATTTATTTCTCATAATTCATCTTGGGAAAATACATGTTTTCGAATGATACAAATAGGTATCTAATTGATAGGTGATGTCTATTCGTTCATTTCAAGGAATTATTGATTTGCCTCAAAACAAAATTTTGAGCTGCCGATGATGATTTTTTTCAATTTTGGTAAATTTTTGAAAATGGCCAAAATGGTCCAATGCGATGAGGATTTTGCAAGAAAATGGTAAATTGTAATGTACATATGTAAAGAAGCTTCCAGGCTTATTCCATGCCAACTTGACCCAGGTTTGACCTTGATCCTACCAATATCGTTCAAAATTTTTTACAGGGTCCCTTCGATGGTCTAATGATGGAATCGCCGTCATTTTGGTCCTAATTCTTAAGAGAGCGGGGGAGAGGGGGTCTGTCTACTCTCACACGGAAATGGAATGAACAACAGAAAGTCCGAACTATGCGCGATCTCGTTCATTTTTTTCGTCATTTTCTTCATTGCTACATTGATCAACTCATTACCTCAGCAGTTGACTGTACCCTTTTCTGAAAATTTCAATTTTTTCAGCTTTCGAAATTTTTTCCTATAATATAAATTTTCTTCAATAAATTTTTTCCCCACCAAACGTTATTCTTCAAATTTTCTTGTAAGCTCTAAGATTTTTTTTTCATTTTTTTCGATTTTCATTGCAGCTAAAATTTTCATTTTATTATTTATTTAAATCAATAACTGTAAAATCACATTCTTTGATCTTGAAATTTTTAAAAACTTGCCATTCTCTCAATTTTTCTCACATTGAGTATGGTATCTTAAAAATGTTTTTCTACCCAATTTTTTCAATTTTTTTATTCCAAAAATTTCAGAGCTAGAAAATAATCTTAGAAAAACATTCGAGCTGAGTTATGGAATTTCGAGAAAAAAAAATCGAAAGGGGTAAAAATTGAACTTGAGAAATGATTTCGAGGGCAAAAAATTTGAGATAAGATTTAATTTTGAGAAAAAATTTCTAGAGTTGAGAAATTAAAAAATACGAATTTTTAGAAAAAATTGCCAGAGTTGAAAATTTTTTGTGCCTACCTAAAAAAAATTGAAGGAATAAATTTCAGAGGGGTAAAAAGTTATTCTAGATGAAAAATTTTTGAGTTGAAAAATATCTAGAGAAAAGGAAAATAGGTAAAAATTGAAACTATTTTGAGAATCGAAAAAAAATTGGGTTGAATGTTGATTTCATTTTAAATTTTAAATTTTTGAATAGGTATCTTATGATTATGAGGTTACCAAACGATGCCACGAGACAGGTTGTGAAGTTACGATTCGAGCGAACGATTTACAGTTTGTTGTTCATTCCGTGTGAGAATAGACAGACCCGGGGGAGGGGGTCCCTTTTTTTCTATGATTAGGGTTCTTTGCGAAACGGTCGACTCAACTTTGAACGACTCCAGACTCGCACCAAAAGATTGAATGAGTCCAAGATATCTAGGACCCATTTAATTTTTTCAAATCAGAAAATCGCATTTGTAAAAGTTTGAAGTTGAACTATTGTGAGGAAATTTTCTTATTTTTTTCCAACTCGAATAGTTATCATGAAAATGATTTTTTTTTATATTAAAAAGAAAAATAGATGAATTTTAATTTACAGAAAAAGTATAATTGGTGTAAGTAATAAAAACCTAAAACACGAAAGTTGTTTAAAACAACACACAATCAAAAGCTAGATATTAAATCTTGGAAAAATATTAATTGAAAGAATTAATTTTGTAGATATGATTAAGGCAATCGTGGTTTATCATTTTCAAATAATGAATGATAGTAAGCACGTGGTTTCGATTGTTGATTTACAAATAACTGTTCCTAGTACTCAAAACACTTTTTCTTCTGCCGTTGTTCTCACACATCCAATGCTAAGAATCACGTATTCAAATCACAATTTACACACATTCAACCACGACGTTGTTCACATTATCTCGAGTACTGTTTATAAAGAGGTCGCTCCGAGATAGGAGTTGTGTTGAGTAAAACGTAAAAATGCGAGACGAGGAAAAATTGCACTTCTTGTAATATTTTTAATAAGAAATTATTCATTCGTATCGTCAAAATGTTCGATTTCTTGCAATTTACATTTTTAATTCCAATTTCCATCATTGCAATCGTTATTGGAGAAGATTCGCTATTGTTTACTGAAGATACATTAGAAGATTCACATGGAAGGATTATTTATTCATCTGTGGTAAGTTCAACTCATTGATTTGTGAATAATTATCATGAAATTTTGAAAAAAAAAAAAATAGGTACCAATGTTTTATAGATTTTTAGACACGGAGAGCGATCACCGGTATTTCAATATCCAACTGATCCTTATGCAAATGAATCATATTGGAAAATATACTGGCCACAAGGAAAAGGACAATTGTCAAAGGTGAATTTTTACATAAATGTAATATACTTAATATACTTAATTAGAAATTTATACCTAGACCTACCTAGATTAATATTTTTAGTGAGTGAGGTGGAGAGGTATAAAAAATATCCAAGGAGAAATAGGTAATTTCAACAAGTGCTTAAATTACGTGCCTATTTGAAATTGGAAATCATCAAGTTTTCACGACACGGTGTAAAAAAAAATATTACATACGAAAATTCATAGGAAACCTTTACACCCCAATTTTTGCAACTTGGAAAAAATATGATTCAATTAAATTTTCAATAAAAACTCCCAATAATGAAAAAATGGTTTAGATTAAAATTTAGGCCCATAAAATTCGTCAAATTTTGCATCGATCCGAATTAATCGAAAGTATTTTCAAAAGAGAGGTAAACTTCAAGAGTACAATTTGGGAAAATGGTTTCGCAAAAGGTACGATTTTTTGGTGGAAAAAGGATACAGATACGATCTCTTAAAAATGGAAAGTTCAAATATAGATCGAACCATAATGAGCGCCGAATGTTTCCTGGCTGGATTCTTCCCACCATCTGCAGAGGAAATGTGGACAGATGACGGATTAAAATGGCAACCGATACCAGTACGGGCAATACCAACTGAACTTGACGTGGTAAATTTTGATTATTTGTTTCAAAAATTCCAACTAAGTAATAGTAAAATATTAGGAAAAATTTGAAAATTTTGGTAAATTTTTAAATTTAGATGCTCGATTTTGCGGTCGAATGTAAAATGTATGACTTGGAAAAAGATGTTCTCAATAGGTCACCTGAAATGAAAGATTTTTATATGAAACATCAAGAGATTTTTGAATATATCGCAGCTAATTCTGGATTGGAGATGTCGCCCAATAACGTACTCAAATCTATCGATAATGCTTTTTACTTGCACGATATTTTATTTGTCGAGGTACATGCAAAATAATCTCAGCTTGTAAATTGTTTCAATCAATATCTAATTATTATTTAATATATTGACCTTGGAATTATTTTTCTCATTGGTGAAAATTGAATTTTCCGCAGGAAACTTCTAATTTGACATTACCAGCTTGGACAAAATCCATTTATCCAGAACCTTTGAGAACAATCGGAGTTCCTAATTTATCGAATTTTGCATATTCCCATCGAATGAAAAGAATTAAAGCAGGTACCCTTTTTTTTTTTTTTTTTTTTACTTATAGATAAATATTGCATATTATTCATCGAAAAATTATTTACATGATTCTGATTTCTAATTTATAGGAACTTTACTCGGTAAATTAATAGAAGAAATGGAACTGAAAATTCAAGAAAAATTGGAAGCCACTTTCCATTTTTTTTCTGGTCACGATTCCACAATTTCCGGTTTACTTACATCGTTGGGAATTTTCAATGGTATTATGCCTCCCTACAGTGCTTCAGTTCTTTTTGAATTGAGACAAAAAGACAAAGATTATGTTGTTACGGTAAGGAAATACTTTTTTCGTTGTGATTTTTGGCGGATTTGCTATAATTATTATCGAAAATTGAAGTTATTCTGGGTTCTTTTTTCGCCAGTGACGAAAAAAATTATAAGTATACGAAAACGTTTGTTTTTTGGCAGAAAGGGTGGCTGAAATTTGTGTGGGGGGACGGGGAGGTATAGAGGCAAATTCGCAAGCATCAATTTTTGTTCTAAATACCAATCTAAATATTAAACAAACAATAATGAAAGATTTATTATTTGGACAGATTTTATACAAGAATTCAACTACTTCAGCACCATATCATTTACAAGTGCCAGGCTGCGAATATGTTTGCAAGTTGAAAAACTTCAAAAATTTAACTAAAAATCTGATACCAGAAAATTGGCAAGAGGAATGTTCAAATCATCACAAAAGAGAAAGAAATGCACGAAATCAACACGGAATAAAATGGCCGTTCGCTGATTTTGATCTCTCTCCTTCAGAAAGTAATGAAAATGAAACCTAAAATATTACAGGCTATTTTAAGCGAATATTCTGGAAGAAATGATTGAGAGAAAAGAAGAGCTGCTGAAAAATGTTTTATCATCAGTTCTTTGAGTCCTTTTTCTTTAAATATATTTGGTTTTTTTCAAGTTAAGTTACTTTTTTTGTGAGCTTGTTTTGAGTAAAGGATTTTCTAATTTCAACAAAATTGGTATTTTCGAGAAAGTAAAGGATTTTCTATTGGTATTTTTGTTCCTGTTGATCGGTGGAAAAAGGGAAGAAGATAAATGTGATGAAATCGCATGTATGTTCTCGGAAAAAAATAACAAGAAAACATAAAAGGTAGAAGGGAAAAGATGAATCACGTAAAAAAAAGAGTTCGAAAAAACCCGTTGTTTTTCTTCTTCCTTTAAACTTTGAGCTCATAGCTATTAAATTTATTATTCTCATGTACCTACTTATTCCCTGGTACCTCTATCTACATTCTTCGCATAAGTTGTTTATTTCAATTTTTCACACTTCTCTAATCTCTATCGAAGTTCACACTCTTCATTCACGCATCATTAGGATTATGATTTAATGATCTGTGAAATTTGATTGAGCTACTCTTCATATTATCTCGAGTATTACTTGAAGAAGAGACCATGAGCTAGGAGTGATTTTTAATTAAAAATTAAAATACCTAAGTAGACAATGTAAGTCAAAGGCAGCTTATATTGTAATTGAAATATCTTTTGTTTTTTTTTCGCGAATTTCATTGCGAATTAAAATGTCATATTTCGTTCAATTTTCAATTTTGTTTTTGAATTTAATTATTATAATCGTTCATGGTGAAGATCCGCTTTTGTTTACCGAAGATACTTTAAAGGATTCTCATGGAAGTGTAATTTTTTCGTCCGTGGTAAGTGTTTTATTAATGAAATAGAAAAAAATACGTTGGTGACGATTTTTTTCTAGACGATTGCTACAAAAATATTTGACAAAAAATTAATTTTCTTGGCCCAACTCTTCCCACTGTTCAATCGCTCTTTATAATTGGATCATGTTTTAAAAATTTTGAAAAGTTGGAAAAAATTACACCTTTTGCTTCGATTTTTCCAAGTTTTTTCAAGACTAATAAAATGTCATATGTATCAATTAAGTCAGCAAAATATCTGAAATTCGCTTAAAATCAAAGAATTTTACTATGATTTCTGAGCTGCAATTCTAACTTTTTTCCAGTGACTTTTCACTGATTCGAAATGATGAATTGATGAGAAATTAGTGCAATGTAATGGAGATTTTTTCTTTTTCAATATTTCAAAAAAAAATTCCTTGCGACGATATCTTCACATTCGACCAATTTAGAGTTTGAGGCTGAAGTATACAACTCTTGAACTCGAGAAGCTTCAAAATTGCGCTTTTAGTAATTTTTTAACCCTTTTCTTTTCAAATTAAAATAATAAATCATTAAAACTCATATTTAGGATCTGTAAAATAAATGGATAAGTGATTAATATTTTATAGATTTTCCGTCATGGTGAAAGGGCACCAACATATCAATATCCAAGTGATCCTTATAAAAATGAATTTTATTGGAAGACTTATTGGCCACAAGGAAACGGACAATTAACAAAGGTCAGTTTTAATTTATTATTCAATCGACGTGCCACGTTTTCACAAAGACCTTTGTCTCGAATATCTACAAAATCATAATTTATCGCGTCTTCAATTTCAATTTCAATACAGGTGGGTAAACTCCAAGCATACAATTTGGGAAAATGGTTCCGTAAAAGATACGAGTCTTTGATAAATGAAGGATACAGATATAGCCTTTTAAAAATGGACAGTTCTGATGTAGATCGAACAATAATGAGCGCCCAATGTTTCATAGCTGGTTTTTTGCCTCCATCTAGAAACGAAACTTGGACAGAAGATGGATTGAAATGGCAACCGGTACCAGTGCGTGTAGTTCCTGCTCAGTTCGACTCGGTAAAATACTAAATTTCATTCAAAATGGTTAGGTACCTACATAATCAAATTGAATTTGATGATAGGTATTCTACGAAATATAATGAGAGTCATATTGACGGAATTAGATACATAGGAGCACCCAGGTATTAATTAACGGAGGGTCTGAGAATTTTTAAAAAATCGGGGGAGGGGTCTATCAAATTAATCATTTTTTACTGTTCTTTCAGTCAAAAATCATTAATTTTTTCTGTCAAACTGGAAATTTATTGAGGAATCGGTGATTTTTGACTCAAAAATTGGTCAAAAATTATCAATATTTAACACAATAGGACTAAAATATTGGCCCAGCCAGGCGAGGGTGGAAATTTTTTGAAAAAATACTGTTTGAAAAAATTTCCACCCTCGCCTGGGTTGGCCAATATTTTAGTCCTAATGTCGAAAATTGATAATTTTTGGCCAATTTTAGAGTCCAAAATCATCCCCCCCCCCCTGGGTGCGCTTATGATTAGATTTTAATAATTAAAAAGAAATCAGTCTAGATTTTTTGATACCAACAAAGGGTAGGAGACAAAATAAATAAAAGAGATTGTTTCAAATGGTTTCAAAGAGGTTTTCTCAAAAAGGGCTAATTTTGCGTTTGAAAAGAAGCCCAGGCATCCCTAAAATTTTTTCTATTCTACCAATGATTTTTCAATAATCAATGGAAATAATATTTGCAGGTGATCGGGTTTAGAGCCAAATGCGAAAGATATGAACAAGAAAAAGAAATTGCCAACGGCTCTCCTGGAATGAAAGATTATTATTTCAGAAATCGAGACATATTCAATTACATCGCAAATTATTCCGGATTAGAGATGTTGTCGAGTGATGTCTTTAAAGATATTGATACAGCTTTTCATTTATACGACGTATTGTCGATAGAGGTAACTTTGTGAGTCAAATATTTAACCAAAAATTATATTTCTATGATCAACATTAAAATTAATTCAACTTCATAGAAATCATATAATTTGACATTGCCATCATGGACTGACTCCATATATCCGGAACCTCTAAAAACGATGTCAGCTCTTAGTTTATCAAATATTGAATATTCATATCCCATGAGAAGATTGAAAGCTGGTATATATATTTTTTTATTTTCACTGTGAGTGGAATGATTTCCAAGAGCCTACCACATGAATGTTTTTTGTTTTTTTTTTTATACCTACAGGTCCTTTGATAGGCAAACTGATAGAAGAAATGGAATTGAAAATACAAGGAAGATTGAATGCAAAATTCCACTTTTATTCAGGCCATGATACCACAATTTCTGGATTACTCAGCGCGTTAGATATTTTTAATGATGATATACCTCCGTACGGAGCATCGGTACTTTTGGAATTGAGAAAAAAAACCGAAGACTACGTAGTGACGGTAAGAAACCATTCACAATCGTAATTTAGGTGAAACAGATTTAGATTTTTAGGTGGCGGAAAGATGAGGGCAAAATCGTTGAATTCACTTCTGATTGCAGTATTGTTCAAACTTCAAAGTGATTCCCAACTCATAAAAACCTAATACCTAAAATTTACTATTTGAATACCTGCCTACAATAGGCAATTGAAGATACGTATTAATGAAATTTTCGTTACTGTGACAGATTTTGTACAAGAACACAACCACATCAGCGCCATATTTTCTACAAATTCCAGATTGCAAGTATGTTTGCAAATTGAAAGATTTTAAAAAATTGACTGAAAACCTGATACCGGAGAATTGGCAAGACGAATGTGACTTGAATAACGACGAATGAAATTTAACGCGAAAGAGCCATTCAAAGAGCTGACATCTTTAAAAATTCATTTAAATGGAAAATTTCAGTACCTATTTTCTAAGCCGAGAAGGAATACATTTTTGAGAAGATCCATTCTACATGTATGGTTATGTAGATATAAAAAAAACCTTACGCATTCTGCGTAAGGTAACCGACTTTTCCACAAACGTCGGAGTAGAAAATTAAATTTACTTTCATTCAACTATTCACAAATATTGAGTCTATTGAAGAGTACCAAACTTGAAATTTTGGACTCCTAGGCACCCATGTACACTAGGGTATCCAGGGAAGGGGCTCAAATCGAAATAAAATAAGTTTTAAAATAAAAATACCAAATTCGAAATCAGCGACCCAAAAATCATCAGTTTATGCCCTTTTACAAAGTTTTTTTTTACAAACTTTTTAATGCCAGAATGCGTTTAAGCCTACCGAGAGACGGTGTACCTCAACCGATCGGGCTGAAAATTTTTCTGTAGGGTCCTCAAACCTTTCTTTGCCAATCCTGAAAATTTCAGCTCAATCGGTTCTGTAGTTTTAGAGAAATTGAAATTTTAAGCGCAATGCAACTTTTACCTTGGTTGTTTCAAATTTCGGCTAAGTCCCACCTCCAACCCTTAAAAAACACAAAAAGTTCAATATCTCGAAAACGGCTAAACCGATTTTAAATCGGTTTGAAAATCTCAAAACTACATAAAAAATGCTATCTTTTGGGATCATTGTCCCCTTCTGGAGCTACACATCTTTTGAGTTTAATGCGAATTTCGAGTATTGGACCCTCCTTTGCATCCTTTGAGGATCGTTTTTGACCTAAGGAGGGGCCTCCCGAAAAACGCCTGTATAGCAAGTTGTAGAGAATTAAATTTGCTTTCGACAATGAGTCATTAGATTTTTTTGAGGATGCCTAGTTTTCAAATTATTCGAGCTTCAAGTTTCAGTAAGCTATTGAAAAAAACTGTTTACACATTTTAAGCCTACCGAGAGACGGTGTACCTCAACCGATCGGGCTGAAAATTTTTCTGTAGGGTCCTCAAACCTTTTTTTGCCAATCCTGAAAATTTCAGCTCAATCGGTTCAATAGTTTTAGAGAAATCGAAATTTTAAGCGCAATGCAACTTTTACCTTGGTTGCTTCAAATTTCGGCTAAGTCCCACCCCCCAACCCCTAAAAAACACAAAAAGTTCAATATCTCGAAAACGGCTGGACCGATTTTAAATCGGTTTGAAAATCTCAAAACTACGTAAAAAATGCTATCTTTTGGGATCATTGTCCCCTTCTGGAGCTACATAGTTTTCGAGTTTAATCGCGGACAAAATTATACATAAACATATAAATATATATATATATATATATATATATATATAAGGAAACCTCGTTCTCAACCACACGTCCTATCGTGTTCAGAATGTCCGAAAACGTAAAAAAAAATCGTTCCCGACGCTCCCTTCAACTACGATGAACAATTTAGTACTCGACTTTTCCTAATGGAAAAGTCGGTAAAAGGGCTTGAAAAATATCACGATTTCTTGTCCTTTTATTTAAGTACCTTTCAAATTTTGCAAGAAATTGAGTTACCTACGTGATTATTTATAAGAATTACCTATATTTCTCAAGTACCTACCTATGCTACATAATAAAGATTCAAATTGCAACATGAAAACATGATTTTTTTTTAAAGATTGCGAAAGGACTCGGACTGTAGGCGAACAGAGTTAGATACTTGAACCGGAATATTTACAAATTCAAAATTCAAGCCGCTTCTTTATACATCTCAAAATCGAACCTAACAAATTTATACTCATTTGGAGGTTTCAAGTGATGAAATTTTTCAAAAAAAAAATCAACAATGTCATAAAATTTTAGTTAGTAGCACTGCGAAATACGAAAAATTTCTAAAAAAAAATTGATTCAAAAAACAATTTGTGGTCAAAAAATGTTTTGGTTTACTTTTTAAGCAGTCACTAAAATGGGCAATTTGAGATTCATGAAAACTAGGAGAATTAGGTACACATGCCATAAAAATTTCTTGAAAACATTATCAAAAATATTTCAGCGCCACAAAATAATGTTTTGGTTCAAAAAAACTGCAGATTCGTGATCTGCAAATTTTCAACCTCTTTGTCAAGGGTAAAAAAAAGTGTCCAAGTTTAAAGTCATTGATTGAGAGGAATGTATAAACTCAAATCACCTTTTTGAAGGAAGCGAGGTTCCCATCAGCTGACAGTTCCCAAGTATATTCTTCTCCGCGTTAGAGGATTAAATTTCATTTTTTCGAAAGGGTAGGGGGTCTTTTACTTAATGTAGAGAAGTAAATAACGAAACCACTTCATCCTTGACAATTTCGGGCAAATGAGTCAGGACGGGCCACAGGAAAAATGTACGTTTTGAGCAGTTTTTACCATCTAAGTACATACAAACTGTCATCATGTGTGTTACAATTCTTCAAACAGCTAGGTAAGTAGGTACGCCAAAACTGATATAGGTACTTCATTCACAAACCATTAGCATTAGGCAAGAATTACCTACGTCACTGTCTACATTATCTCGAGTATTTTCGAAGAGGTGCCTGTGATCTTGAGCCAATAACAGTGCTCAGTCAAGTATAAATTAGCACATCGAACGAGAAAACGAATTTGAATTCATAAATAGGTACCTAGTGCAAAAAAAACTGTCTTTTGTTTTTCCACACATTTGATTACGTATAAAATGTCAACGTTAGTTCAATTTTCAATCCTATTTTCTACGTTAATCGTCACATTCGTTTACAGTGAAGAATCATTGTTGTTTACCAAAGATAATTTGAGGAATTCTCATGGAAGCATTATTTATTCATCTGTGGTAAGTTTGCACATTCAAATTTTATTCCTATCAGAGATTTACCGAGTCTCTCATGTCTACCATCAAATTCTTTTGATAAAAAATTGAAAACTTACTAAAATTTGTTTTTAAAACCTTTTCAAATATATTCCTGGGTTGACGATGCGCTCAAGTCAAGAAAAAAGTCTCGAGAGAACGGGAAGAAAATAGATGAAATAAAATTTTTCAGAGGGTGGTATGGGAATGTAAGGATTTTAATCTCACGAGTCTATTCTTCATATAATTTCATTATTTGAAAAATTTTTTCAAAAAGTCAAAGGTCAACCAGAATGGAATTATGTAAAGTAACTCTCCTAAATCCATTTTTGGAGATTTTTTCTACTCTATCGAAACTAATAATTCTGAATTTACAATTTAGATATCAAAGTAAGTAATAAATTAAGGACACAATGTCATTTATTTTATAGATCTTCCGACATGGAGAACGGGCCCCAACACTTCAGTACCCAAATGATCCTTACAACAAAGAGTTCTACTGGAAGACTTATTGGCCACAAGGAAAAGGACAATTAACAAAAGTCAGTTTCACTTTTCCATTCAGTAAATTATTATAGGTACCTATTTTTTAGTTTTCTTTTATTTTGGAACCAGTTTCTGGATGCCAAAGAAAAACATTTTTTCATTCCCAATCGATAAGTACATGATTTCAACGTGAGAAGGATGTGGTAACGGGAGGAAGGGAGGAATAATCACGTATCTCAAAATTATAAATTCTGCAAGAATTCCGTCGAGACTTTCTGTGAAGATTTTGTCGGAACTATGAGGTATCCTCTCCCCCTCCCTCCCGGAATGCAAAGTGTAGTACATTTTGAGACTGCAAAATTTTAGCAGGATCTTCGCAAAATCCGGACAGAATCATAGCAAACTTCTAGAAGACTTCATTTTTCAGTAAATTCTGCAAAAATTCTGCATTTTTAGCTTGCCTATCAGGTATCGTCCACCTATTCATTCTTCGCATCTACTTGTTTCCCTATAAAAATTGTACCTATGTATCTACATGTTTAATCCTTTTTTTGCTCTTTTTCAACGAGTTGTTTTGAATAATACAACATCAAAACACCATAACGTAAGTATCTATAAATCACAATCTAAGTCAATTTTAATTTCAATTTAGAGGGGTAAACTTCAAGAGTACAATTTAGGAAAATGGTTCCGCAAAAGATACGACAATCTGGTTAAAAAAGGATACAGATATAACCTTTTGAAAGTACACAGTTCAGATATCGATCGGACAATAATGAGCGCCAAATGTTTCTTAGCTGGATTTTTGCCTCCATCTTTAAACGAAACGTGGACAGATGATGGACTAAAATGGCAACCGGTACCAGTACGTGCAATACCATCTCAACTTGATGCGGTAAATTTTATGAATTTTTTAAAATACCAATAATACCATATCTACCTATCTATTTTAAGGAGAAACGCATTCAATAAATAAGAATTATATCAATTAAAAAAGCCTTCTCTTCTCCCCCTCCCTGTTTGAATAGGTAAATGTTACCTATTTATGTAAATCTCAATTCAAATACCTTTGCGCAGATGATTGGTTACAAATTCCTTTGTGAAAGATATAAAGAAGAATTTAAGATTCTGAATAGGTCTCCCGAAATGAAAGATTATTATTTCAAATATCGAGAAGTATTCGATTACGCCGCTGCTCATTCCGGGTTGGAAATGTCCTCGAAAAATATTCTCGAAGCTGTTGACAATGTTTTTTACTTACACGACATTTTGTCTATCGAGGTATTGCGAAATAATTTTATTTGTAATAGAATAGCGTTTCAATTATTTATTATTCATTCATGTGAAAATTTTCGCAGAAATCATATAATCTGACATTGCCAAAGTGGACAGAATCCATTTACCCAGAACCATTAAAAAGTATAGCAGTCTTTAGTTTATCAACTATTGCATATTCCCATCGAATGCGGAGGATTAAAGCGGGTAGGTACCTATTTTTTTAATTTCCTGATTACTCATCACGAGATGAATAAATACCGAAAAATTACATTGATGCTGCTATTTATAGGTCTTTTAATTGGTAAATTGGTAGAAGAAATGGAATTGAAAAAACAAGGGAAATTGGATGAGACATTCCATCTGTATTCCGGCCACGAATCCACAATTTCTGCGTTACTCACAGCGTTGGAAATTTTCAATGATATCATACCTCCCATAAGTTCATCAGTATTTTTTGAACTGAGGCAAAAAAAAAAAGATTTCATTGTGACGGTAAGAAATAATTTTACAATGATCGGCGGTTCTTGGCGGTACAGTTTTATTTTGAAAAGATAACGAAACCGGAAAGGCAAAACATGGCTGTACCTTTGGTAAAAAGAGAAAGTGATTGATTTAGCAGTAGAAAGGGGGATTTTCTACAAATGAATCATCGATGTGAGACTTTTGACCTGCTGATTTTTAACAAAAGAAAAAAGGTTATCGAATGGTGTAAAAAAAACACCATCCAACTGACGACAACAGGTATATTGAGAACTGGTTCGGGCATCAAAACAAACCCATTTTATGTGAATATTGAAAGTAACGCAATCTAGTTTCTGTAGTAGGAGTTAAATTTTACAGCGGTATATTTACTCAATGATGATATTGATATTGTTGAATTAAAATTATTTGCAATACTTTTATAATTACATATTGGATCTGAAAAAACTGGACGTTAACGAAAGATTTTCTATTGTTGGAATAGATTTTATACAGAAATAGTACTGGTTCGGCGCCATATTTTTTGCAACTACCAGGCTGCGAATACGTTTGCAAGCTGGAAGATTTTAAGAAATTGACCAGAAATGTGATACCTCAGAATTGGCATGATGAGTGTATTATAAATAATGGCGGACAAGAAAAATTTCCATCAAAGGAAAGTAAAATAGGAAAATGACTTATTCAAATAGTTTCTTCATCTAAAATTCGTGAGAAATAAGAATTCTAGCATTTTTCAATCGTAACACAAACAAATTATTTAAATGAAAGTGTGATATTATTTTTGATCCTGCATTTTTGTTATTTAGGTAAATAAGGATATCTAAATAAGGATATCCAAATAAGTTTTGTAAAAAATCAAACTAGGTGTGCGTCTTTTAATAAAAATAATTGCTTTTCCTAAATTGGAATTTTTTTTATATAACTGCTCTCTCCCGAAGGAAAGAAAAATAGAGCTAATTTCCAAGATTCCAGAAACTTTTTTAAAAATTAAGGAAATATGGTTACTACGCTGAACATAAACAGTATTTTTAACAAAAATTTCAAATGAGTGCCATTTTTCTCCCATCATTTCTCTTGGAATAACGAATCCGATAATTTATTTTTCGCTGAATGACAGCAATTTTGTGAACCCCTTAGCTCACTCCAACCTCTAGAAATCGCTCTAAATATGCTCAAAATGGGGGGGGGGGGGGTACAATTATGAATTTTTAAAATTATTCTTGAAAAAAATTTCAGACTGGTAGGAAGTCTCGAAATTTTTTGAATTTTGTTTGATTTTTTTTTTCAGGAAAATTTCGGGTACTTGAGTGAAGAATAAAACAAAACTTGGGACATAACGATCAGCCTTTCTTTAAAAAAAAAAAATCAAAAAGTAGAAAAATAATAGAAGAAAAATTTCATTTAGGTACCTGAATTCGTCGTCGAAATAGTTTACGTAGATACCCCTCACAAACAAAGTTAATTCTGCATCGTAAAATATAACTAACAATACCTACATTGCCAATTAACAATGCATGTATTTTAATACCTACCTACGTAGGCTATAAAAATAAGGTCAAAATTGACTATTTGTATGCTACACTTCATAGATCCGCATATTTTCTTTCGATCACGACTCAAGTACTTGAGAAAAAAACTTAATTCGGGTAGTGGAGGTGTTGAAGTATAATTAATTGCATTAATAAACACCTGCATGAAAAATAATCGAGCGTCAGAAATTTCCCCACCAATTCTTAATTGTCCCACTTCACGGCACTGTTTGGAGAGGTAAGTAAAGCTAAGAGCTTGTGAACAAGGCTTAATCAAAATTAAATTAGAAACAACTAAAAATAAGGATAATTTTCATTATATTCATGATTTCTTGTTTTTACGAGTTTTATTGCTTGAAAATGGTAGTTTTTGATCGATGTCTGTTTATATTTTCAATTCCGATCATCACAGTTGTTCGTGGAGAAGACCAATTTTCATTCAGTGAAGATACTTTGAAAAATTCTCATGGAAGAATTATTTATTCGTCAGTGGTAAGTATGTTATTATTTAACGCGGTGTTACTGACCTCAGCACATATTATGGTTTTTTTTGAAAAAGGCTAGAAAATGACTGATTTTTTTTTTCAAACTCTCAAATCTTAGCCTCGAAGGGGAAAGCAAGCAAATTGTAAAATTTTAGATTAAGTAGTATTATTCCACAGGTCGACAAAAAAAAAAAAATGTTCTGTTTCTGGGTTCTCATGCCAAAATTCTGTTTCTAGACATCAAAATACATCACCTTGCGGAATCCTGGCTTCCAAAGTTTGCTTTGAGGGGTGGGGGGCCCAAAAAACTGATTTTTCGAGGGCAATAAGCCTGAGAATTACAAAAAAATTTGAAAAATTTTTTTTTTGGACCAATCTTATAGAAAATTTTACGGCGAATCCAATGCCGCAAACCGCAGACCTCCATCTCTTTTAGAAAAAAAGTTACAGCTCATTCTTTCCAAAATTTTGTGAAAAAATCGTATTTTTTTGGGGTATTTTTCGCAAAAAAGTGAAATTTGAGAGAAAAGTAAGGGCTTTAAGGCCATACTGACCATAATGAGAGTTGTAGAAAATTTCACGGCGAATCGAATGCCGCAAACCGCCAACCTCTATCTCTTTTAGAAAAAAAGTTACAGCTCATTCTTTCCAAAATTCTGTGTAAAAATCTCATTTCATTTTTTCATGAGAAAGGCACAAACATGTGATTTTTATCACAGAATTTTGGAAAGAATGAGCTGTAACTTTTTTTCTAAAAGAGATAAAGGTTCGCGGTTTGCGGCATTCGATTCGCCGTGAAATTTTCTACAACTCTCATTATGGTCAGTATGGCCTTAAAGCCCTTACTTTTCTCTCAAATTTCACTTTTTTGCGAAAAATATCCCAAAAATACGATTTTTTCACAAAATTTTGGAAAGAATGAGCTGTAACTTTTTTTCTAAAAGAGATGGAGGTCTGCGGTTTGCGGCATTGGATTCGCCGTAAAATTTTCTATAAGATTGGTCCAAAAAAAATTTTTTTCAAATTTTTTTGTAATTCTCAGGCTTATTGCCCTCGAAAAATCAGTTTTTTGGGCCCCCCACCCCCCAAAGCAAACTTTGGTCAAAAAAAATATTTTTTCGTTCATTAGTTACATAAAAGTGACCCAAATTTCACAAGTAGGACCCAGAAACAAAAATCGTGTCGACCGGTGTTCTCAATGATTTGATTATTAAAACATGAAATTTGTAATGTATGAGTACAAAAGACAATTTGATTAATAACAGATTTTTCGACACGGAGAACGAACTCCAACAATGCAGTATCCTACTCATCCTTATAATGAGGAGTCTTATTGGAAGACATATTGGCCACAAGGAAAGGGACAACTAACAAAGGTCAACCTTACATTACTATTCAAGTTATTTATTTCATTGGCCAAATTTTTTTGGAACCAGTTTCCGAAGTAAAAATACTTCCATCAGCGAATGGTACTTAAAAGGCCTCAAAATGGGGTAATTTTTGAGAAAATGTGGCTTTTTACCATTTGGGGGGAGGGGTGCCTTCCACTGGGGGAGGGGAGGGGAGAGTGAAAAGTCGCAGATCATTTTGAGGATTTTTTGATTGTTGGATGCTAAATTCAAATCGCTCACTTGAACACCTCACCATCGAACCAAACAAAATAAATTTTTTGGTCACACTTCAAATATTTATTTTTGAAATTTTTCATAAATTCCCATTCCAACTGCATTAAAGTTTACGAAATTTTTATAAAATTCAAGTTGTAAAATTAGTGGCTTGAGATTGCTATATTTTTTTGGCGATTAAAATAAACTTGATTCAATTTTTATTAAAAAAGTATTCTGTAGGTAGAAAATCTATTTAGAGATGTTTCAAAAATTGCATAAATCAAACTGCAATTGACAGAGCTCTGAACTCTGAAATTGCATTTTTTTTTTGACAAACTGCATCAAAAATTATTTTACGAGACTAAAAAAAATGTGACTCAATTTTAAAATGTTTAAGTGAGTGATCTAAATTGAATACGAATCAAAAATTCATTGAATTTAAGATCTTTTTAATTTTGAATTTTTTGGCGGAGGGTAAGAAGTGGTATCCAATTTTAAAGACAACGTTTCAGGGAGGTGTGTGCTCAAATCATAACTTTTTGGGGGTGACCGAGATTTTTATCAGATGGCTGGTCTGTCCAAAACACGGTTGTACTGATTCGAATCACTTATTTCATATTCGAATCATCTGAAAGAAAATGATTCGTGATTCGAAATTTTTGAAAGTTTTCGATCATTTCACGAATCATTTTATTTTTTTGAAATTTCTTTTGTTTTGCTCACTTTCACGCATTTTTGGCATAAATTTTCGGATATTTTGCTGTAGACGTGAAAATACACAAAAAATGATCGAATTTTGATTTTGAAAACTGAATTTAATCTTGAAAAAATATCCCAGAATATGTCAGTATTGTCAGTGTGATAATATGCTGTTTTTAAGCCAAAAAGTGACGTTTTTTGTGTGTTAAAAATTTGGTAGCAAAGTATATCCGAAAATTTGCGTCAGAAAGTGTCCGAATTTCAGGGAAACAAAACAATTTTAAATACCTACTTTAAACGATTCGAAAATTTCGAATCACGAATCACTTTTTAGGAAAACGATTCGAATCATTTTTTTGAACATGATTCGTAATTCGAATCAAAAAAAGCATGAGTCGGTACAACCTTGATCCAAAAAAAGTAAATAATCGCGTTTTTTAAACATCCATGTTAATTTCATACAGAGAGGCAGACTTCAAATTTACAATTTAGGAAAATGGTTTCGCAAAAGATACGAATTTTTGATAAATGAAGGATGCAGATACAACCTATTCAAAATATACAGTTCAAATTTGGATCGTACAATTATGTGCGCCAAAAGTTTCTCAGCTGGATTTTTTCATTCACCTTTGAAAGAAGAACCGAAGTTGAAACCGGTATCAGTGCGTGTAATACCAAGTGAACTTGATGCGGTAAATTTTGAATTGAAGTATACATTATGGTTTGATATAAAGTACCTAGACCGACTACCTAGCTACCTACGTTACATCAAACAGATCCTTCTTTTTCCGCACATCAGTGATATAAAAATTGAAATTAATGATAATCTGATGACAAACACACAAAAAATTTTGATTTAACCGGATGAGACGGACAAAGTTTAGAAAAATAAGTGGGATAAATATTTTCAATTGTGAGTTTGAATGTATATTCAACGTGCAGATAATCGGGTTCAAATTCAAATGTGAAAGATACGAGCAAGAAAAAGACCTTGTCAACGAGTCTCCAGAAATGAGAGATTATTATTTCAAATATCGAGGAATATTCGATTACATTGGTGCTTATTCTGGATTGGAGATGTCGTCGACGGATATCTACGAAACACTTAGAAAAGTTTTTTATTTGCACGATATGTTGTCTATCGAGGTAGGAAGGTAAAAAAAAATGGTATTTTCTCATTTCGAATCAGTGAAGTCGCTGAAAAAAGTCAGAATTGCAGCAGAAAGAAAATCAGCGAAATACTTTGATTTTCAGCGCGGTTTCGACGATTTTTTAAAAAATTTCACTGATTTTTTTCAAAAAAAAATCACTGGTCTTTCAGCAAATATTGGATATTTAACCGAATTTTCAATGAATTTTCACTGATTTATTAATGTATCTACTGCAATTCTGACTAATTTTCAGTGATTTTCGATTATTTTCACTTTATAAATGAAAAAGTAGGTAGGTAATCTAGGTATAAATAAATTGAAATTGAAATTTCCGCAGAAAAAATACAATTTATCATTGCCATTGTGGACAAATGCTGTATACCCAGAGCCTTTGAAAACCATTTCGGCCTTTAGTTTATCTGCTATGGCGTATTCGCTTCAAATGCAAAGGATAAAAGCCGGTATTTATCTCAATTTGTAAGTCTTCTTCATAGCGAATTAAAAAATTACCAACTATATCGATGATTCTATTTACAGGTCCTCTAATTGGTAGACTGATAGAAGAAATGGAATTAAAAATACAACGGAAATTGAAGGAAGCAGTTCATTTTTATTCGGCTCACGAGTCCACAATTGTTCCGTTACTATCAGCGTTGGAAATTTATAACTGTATTATACCTCCTTTCGGTTCATCGGTACTTTTTGAATTGAGGCGAAAAGATAAAGAGCATGTTGTGACGGTAAGACAACTCAAAATACAAATTTTCCATTAAAAAAAAAGAGAAATTCATAAATTTTTGACTCGATAAGGATGTTTGTCTCAGTCTTGAGAAAATATGGGGAAAATTTAAGGAGAAAAATAAGCAATCTTTCATTTTAGAAGTGCTAGGCGCATGTATAGAATATTTCCAATGATGGATGATGAAACATGTACGTAGAGTAGAGCAAAAAAAAAGAGATATTGAGGGATTTTTGAAACAAACAATCAATATTCTCTCTGAACCCGATCCATAGGTAATTTATTTAATTTCTATCGTTTAAAATCAATAAAATAAATTTAGCATTTGGCCAATACCTAATCATTGATTTTCCTCTGGATTTTCAAACAAAATTATTGATTTTTGATTTTTTCTGACAAATTGAGAATTGATCTAGAAATCAGTATTCAGATTAATTGAGCAATATGCTAAAAAAAAAAAAAAGTATTCTGAGTAAAATATTGCTTGAGCGCAAGGTCGATTTTTTTTGAATAGGTATGTTTTAAACCAGAGAGAAAACTTCATTTTGGGAGGAGGGGTAGAGAAGAGGACTCTACAAATTTTCAGACTCGAAATTTATAAATTTGTCGGCACAGAGTACCCCTAAAAATTTGGACAAAAATCTCTGGGTGAATATAAAAAATTGGCCGACTGATATCAGTAAAATAGGAGAGAATTTTCCGACTAGACCACTTGACGTAGATATCAAAAATAGAAACAAAAAATGTCATTTTTGGAACTACCAAAGTCGATAATTCGGTGGTACCTCCCCCCCCCCCAATAATCATAAATTTGTACTTTTTTCAGTTGAAAAAATTAAGACGTATTTTTACTTTGAAAAATTCGTTACCCAACCTGGGTTAGATTGGTGCTACTTTTTTGACTTCCCCTCCCAAGTTTCGCATTTTCGTCTCTAATTGAAAAATATATATTTTTTGAAATTTTTGTGATGAAAAATTTTAAGAAAAGGGCTCTAGTCCTCTGAGCACAGGAACGCCTGTCTTTTCTGCTCAATTGACCTTGAAAAATAAAAAAAATTGAAAATAATAATCACATCGTTTCCATAGTAGATTTTATACCGAAACACGACCACTTCAGCACCATATCTCTTACAACATCCACGCTGTGGCCACGTTTGTAAATTTGAGGACTTCAAAGAAGTGACCAAAGGATTGATACCGGAAAACTGGCAAGCCGAATGTATTACCTATCACTAAAGAATAAAAACGTTTATCCAAGAAATAAACTTCCTATTTTTTCCTCACAAAAAAGTCGATATTTGTTTGACTTTTTTCCCGAATGATAACTGATTAGATACCAATAAACTAGCAGAGCGTAAAAAATGAAAAGTTCTTCGAAAAAAAAACTTTGCACATTGTAAATGTTATCGCACATTTGAAATATTTTTCGCATTATTAATTTTTCATATCTAAGAAGCAATAAGATACTTTGTGAAAAATTCAAGTTTCAATGAAGTTGTAATACTTAAAGAATAAAGGATAGAGATAGTTCTATCACTTATAATCAGATTAAATTGGAAAAGAACATTTTAAATTCATCTTATCATTTTACGTAGACAACAGTACCTACGTTACGAAAAAGCATAAACCTAACAACGACATTCGAAGAAGTAATTAAGTAATCAATAAACACGAAAGGTCAATAATGGATAAAATAATTCGCATAAGTGAAGCAATGTAATCAATGAGCACCTTTCCCATCCCCTCTGCCTTCAACCTCTCTAATCTCATTATTTCTTCTAGCATTATCTAAATTGATATGATCTGTAAACAAGAACTTTTCTAAGAAGAAATACAACTTCCTGAGCAATCGAGATTCGAAATTTCACGATTTTCTTCAAATAGGCACACAATCTATTTTACAATCATAATTCCTGAATTTTTTCTTTATTTTACCATATCAGATTCAGTTTTGATGAAATTTCGAAAAAACAATCTCAACAAAGATATTTTTTTCTAGTTCTGTGCATAAAAACCTCAATTTTTCCATTCGAGTCACATTTGTTAATTAAAAATTGAAACGTGTGAGCTGAGTCGTTACAGCTATAAATTTTCTACTAATTGAAAATTGAAAATTTAAAATGACTTGGCAATTATCGAGTTTCTTTTTACCAACGTTGATTGCTTTTGATTTTGTATGTCTCGTGTTATTACCATTTTTTTGTTTTTGAATTTCGTTCAAAGTAAGTTATTTACAAAAATTACCTGCTTGAGTTATAAATACAATTTTAAGTAGGTATCAATAAGGTAATAAGTATGAATAAAAATATCTCATTTATAGTAATCATTTTTTTTTCTTTTTTTTTTTTTTGGAAGTATCCGCAGTTCAAACATGAGAGGAAAACTTGGAAACGTCAAAAAAATATTTTAAAAATTCAGGACATTCACATTTCTTGAAGAATGCTGGCAATTTACATTTTTTAATTATGATAAAGTGATAATTTAGCTATCAATTATGGAATAAATAGAACGTAAAATACTCGAGCAGAATTAGTAATCTGTTTCGATTTTTTATTAAATTAGAAAATCCAAGATAAAAATAAAATGATGAGATGATTTTTTTAGATGCTTCATTTCAAGTCAGAAACCACTTTTAAAAATATTCAACACGAAAAATTAATTTTGATATATTTGTTGTGAATTTTTTCATCATTCATCGTGATATGAATAAAAATGTATGTCTATCTAACTTTTTTTTTCAATTCAAAACATCAGATAATTAAAATTAGAAATTTTGCACACACCAAAGACATTATACAAGATAGGTATTTTACCTACTTTTCTACAATATTCGAACCAGAAAAAATTCATGGCACTCGTGCTACCATATTTTAATCCTCCTCGACACTAAGCACCTATTAAAGAATACTACCAACTGACTACATTTCTCAAACAAATATTATTTGAGCATAGCAGAAGATATGCGACGTTGTTTTAAAAAATATACATTTTGCCCTCAAAATTGACATTTTCTATAGATAATATTCCAATCACCCGGTAAAAAGGTAGTAAATAATACCTACGGAGGTGATAAGAATTTCAACGTATTCACTTTCGCTGTGCTAAGTTTTAAAAAAAATGTAACGTTGAATTACTCGTCTTGACCTAATTGAACTTACGAAACCATGAAATTGATAATTTTGTGTTTAATCGGAATTTTTGCAATTAATGGATGTGACAGTGTCGAAGATTTTGAAAAATATACCGAAGATGAATTGAACGATATTTATGGTGAAGTTATTCACGCTTCTGTGGTGAGTTTTTTTTCACTGGTTGGATGGTTTTTTTTTCAATTTTGAAATTTTGATATTTTTTATTCTGTAGTTATTTAGACATGGAGATAGGACACCTTACGCTCCTTATCCATTAGATCCTTATAAAAATTACATTTGGTCTGAAGGATATGGACATCTAACTGATGTAAGTAGATGTAGAAATTGATTCTGAGTTAATTATGGTAGGGGAAAAAATCGAAATGAGTACGTAATTATGAAAATTTCTTAGATTGGCAAAGATAGATTATACAAAGTAGGTAAATGGTTCAGAAAACGATACAATCATCTCGTCGGCGAAAAATACTCGCACGAGGATATGTTAATGCAAAGTTCAGATTATGATCGGACTTTAATGAGCGCCGGTGCTTTTCTGGCCGGATTTTACCCTCCGACCAGTGCGGATCTTTGGAATAAGGATAATATCACATGGCAACCGATTCCTATCCATTCGACGCCTTTGGAATATGACAATGTGTGTAAAATATTTCCATTTTATCGCTAGGATTAAATAAGCAGAGAGGATTAATTTTAGGAACGAACGTGATGATTTTTTTTACAGATGATATCAATGTATAGAGCATGCGAGGCTTATAATCAAGAACTAGTCGTAGCGAATTTTGCCCCGAAATACGTGGATATGTTTAAAAAACACGAGATTTTTTTCAATTACGTATCGGTCAACACTGGAGTAGTATTTTCCGAGTTCTATCTCGGGTTTGCTTTTCTTAAGCTGATGGAAATCTACGATTCTTTGGCCGTCCAGGTAAGAAATCGTTTGTAAAATCGATTCATAAATAAATATGGAATCGAATTCGAAATACGATAGGTAACTGAATTTATTGCAGAATCAGCATAATTTAACTTTGCCTGAATGGGCAGATGAAGTATTTCCTCAACCTTTGGAGTACATGGCTCTGAGGATATTTGATTATGGCACTTATTCGCTCAAAATGAAAAGAATCAAAGCAGGTATGAAAAATTATTCTTTTAAACGAAATTTATTGGTGTCTGAATTTTAGATATTTCTGATAATTGAAACAATTTTTCCCAGGACCATTTTTAAAATCAGTGAAAGCCGATATGAACAAAAAAGCTGAGGATAATTTGGATCAAAAGATACATTTTTACTCAGGCCATGATGCAACTATAACCACTGTGATGAATACTTTGGGGATTTCCAATGAAATCCTTCCGCCTTATGGTTCAGCTCTGATGTTCGAGTTGAGGAAAAAAGACATCGAGTATTTTGTAACGGTAAGTAAAAGCCAGATTTTTTCAAAGACGTACGTAAGCTTGTTGAAATTTTGAATCTGCGAGGTTGAAAATTCGATTTGTTTAAGACAAGAAAAAAATATCCAGATTGAATTTTCTTTCACTTTGGAAATATTCTGTAGGTACGTTTGTAGGCTATTTTTGAATGAATTATCGAAATATGAATATAAAAAAATTGGAAATTCGTCAATAAAATTAGGTATTCGAGGACTAGAAAAAAGTCCTAATCTTAAGTAGGTACCTACTTAATTTTTTGATTGTTGACAATTTGAATGAACCTAAATTTTTTGAAAGCGATGTAAATAAAACAATTTCAGTTCAGGATTTTCCAAAAAATAAATAAATAAATAAAAAATTCAGATGAAAAAAAATGAATTGGTCCAGGGGCGAATCAAAGTTCAAATCTGAGAAAGAGGGAATAAAATTGAAAAATTTTGATCTCAAAAAAGTTATTTTAGGTATTTAAACTCGCGGTATGATAATTATCCTGTTTCTTCTATTTCATTATTTTATTATACCTAAGAAATTAATTTTCTCTACTAAAATCAAATTGGACATCTCTATCCTCAGTTTATTTTTGAATTTATTTCTCACCTTAAAATCCATTTTGTCGCTCTTTGATGTTATTTAGGGAGGGGAGGGGGAGTGCCTTGCCCTGATAAAACTGCAATTTTATTCGGAAAAATTGGATTTGAAACGAAATTGCATGGTACAGGCTGTTCCATGAATCTTCTGCTGGATTCATTTTTTTTTTTTTTGATACAACCGGTTACCAGTAAGGTAGGTACTTACCTACCACTAAAAAAAAAACTTGATATGAACATATTCCCTATTCTAAAAATTGAAGGGGCAAATTCTGCTTCTAAAAAAAATCACATTTAAAATTTCTTCAACCAGAGGGATTAATGTATCGTACTTCAAAAACTGAACAAATTCATTTTTGAAGATTTTTTGCCTAGCTTGAAAATTGAAGGGACTACAAAACATTTTTTTCAATTTCTAAAAAAATGAACTTTAATTATAAGAGACGTTGATAACTGAAGATTTTTTTGCTCTTTACACAATTTTCGAATTTTTTCAATCTTGAACGACCCTTGGCTTCCATTTTTGATGTTGGGTAAAAAATGTACAGAACGAAATTTCTACAGTTTTCATCTTAGGTACTGTGCATTTCCTTAATTGGTTTGTTTTTTTTTTTTTAGAAATTTTTTCGAAAAAATTTTTTGGCAACCCTATAATTTTCAAGTTGGGCAAAAATTCATAAATCCATTCCAATGATAGAAAAAAATTAACGTATTTTTTTAGAATCAGTATTTGTTCCGTCAATATTCAAAATAGGCAACATGTTCACGTTTCAAGTTTTTTTTAGGGGCACCCAGTTACCGAAAAAAAGTTGGCTTACGATTTATGGAACACCCTGTATGAGAAGGAGATGTAATTAAATTTCCCCATTTTTTTTCTGATCTGAAAAAGGAATTCTCCAGGGTGACCTCTGAAAATTTTTTATTCCAAATTCACTGGATAGGAAAAATTCATGCATTTCAGTTGTTGATTTTTTTCTTTCGTCTCCCCCCCCGCCCTCTTTATAATCTAATCCCGCATCTCTGAATTTATTCAAAGGCTGATTGATTTTATAAGTGATTTTGGAAACAAAAAATTAGGTATTAAATGGCAAAAAAATTAATTAACCTACCTAGGTATATTTATAATACAAGAACAAAAAATTTATAGTCTTCTTCCCTCATAATTTTTTCAGAAGAAACCAAAAATCAAATTATCATTTTTTATCATTTTTTTTTTTTCAGATCTTGTACAGAAACAGTACCGAGCATCCTCCCTTCTTACTGCAGTTGACCAATTGCACTGCATTTTGCACTTTATCCGAATTCATCAAGGTTATAGACCCATTCATTCCAGAAAATTGGGAAGAAGAATGTAGAGCAGACGCGGACAAGAAGACTTCATCATATTCGTCACAGTTTTTCTCTACCTGGCCTTTTGACACCAGTGAGTTCATTTCTTTAAATTTAATTTTCTTTCCAGATGAACATTTAAAATTGTGAAATATCGATATGAACGATTCAATTTTTCCACATTTTTCTGTTTTGTTTACAGTTCAAACTTTGATGCTGTTTTTCGTGATTTTATTCTTAGTTTCGACGATTCTCTATTTTCATTATGATAGGAATAAGGAATTTTATATAGATATATTTAGCAGATTTACAAAAAAGAAGAAATAATTCTTTCATTTTTATAGGAATTTTTTACGCTAGGTATATGTTTTTTCTATCAATTTTTTTTTCATTTTTAGAAAAACAAGGGTAAAAAACGATCACTGATATAGAAAAAAATTATAATTTTTTTTTCTCAATTTGACAAAAACTTTTGAAAAAATATAAATTTTTTCGTTGTAGTGTGAGTAAAAGTGCACTTTTACTCACACTCGCGAATCGCTCGAGTGCTCAAACTCGCCTTTTACTCACACTACAACGAAAAATATCGTATGCAACTCGGGAGATAAATGATTTCCGACAATTTTGAATTATTTCCCTCGCTTCGCTCGGGCAATAAACCTCAAAATTTGTCGAAAATCACTTTATCTCCCTCATTGCATAATATACTATTATCGAGATATTGACGAGAAAAATGGAGATGAGAATAAAAAAAAGGGGAGAAATCAGATTTTCATGCAACAATTGAAACTTTGAAGTACTTAGTGATTATTTTTTGGTATAAATGTAATGCGAAGAAAAAATTTGAATGATAGATATGTTTCATTTTAATTAAAAATGTGAATTCAAAAATAAAGTTGATTTTTTAAAAATAAAAATGAATCCAAAAAAATTATTCTTACCTGATGTTCTATTTCGGTGAGTAGACAGGCAGGTACCATAATCATTTTTCTCCAGTAAACATTTTTTTTCGGTCCGGCGCTGACAAGGATAATTACCTCTTCTCAGTTTTAATCTACATTCCTAAAACATAAAAAAATTACATATCTAAATCCAATAATCAAATTAAACCCATCGATCAAATTAAAAGCTATAATTTCCCTCCAGCTACATGAAGAAAAGAGCCATAGGTAGGGATGCTTCAGCTATCTCTCTTCCCCTCCCCCTCACTTTTTATACACCTCAGCAATAAACATTTCCCCCCATTCGAAATTCGGCTACGTGTAGCACCTTGAAAAAAAAATACAAAAATCATTAGAGTCGGAGTTGATGGTGAAAAGTTGACATTGAGTAGATATAAATTTGTTCGAAGAACTTGGAATAAGACGATAAACCTGACTCATCGCAAGGTTTCCATAGCGATTGCTCTATCAGCAATTACGTAGTTGCAGAAATGAAAGTCAAAAAAATACGTAAAAAATAGGAACGAAAATGCCAGACAAACGATAACAAACTAATACAGTAAAAAAATATAACAAACAGGAACCATGGACAGCATTAAAGCTGAACTTGAAGATAACGAGTTACCACGTATTACGTACTTGAATATACCTTCTTGTAAAGTTCGTTGAAAGTTTTTTTTTCTCCAAAAAATCACTTTTCGGTTAATTTCAAGCATAAAATGAGGTGAAATATTTTTGTTTATTTACCTATCTATCTATTTAAAGGAACCGTAAGTATAGATAATTTTCAATTCGATATATTTAATTTACAGACGAAAAATCCTTATGCCCGACGAGGTAATACGATTCCTTTCTTATGGCTTTTTATTATCGTTCTTGACAAGTATCCCATTCGCTCATTCGCAATTCGACGTAACACCTTTTGCCTGGAATGATGATGATGTTAAAGAACCCAATTTCTCAAACGCTCAATTGCTCGCTGCCAACAAAGACCTGCAATCGATTTACAACGATACGGCTCAAATGCTTTATAATTCGACGGGAGATGGAACCGAAGAGAATATCCATCAAGTATATCCATCGCCGAGTCAGCAAAACTACTCCCCTTGGTTCTCAAATCTATTGAATAACACGAATTCGAACGGATCTCCGATGACGTATAATTTTAGTAAACTTTTCCCCGGAGCAAACACGAGCAAAGACAATTATTACAAATTACCCGATACGTTCAGAGTGTACCCGAGTGATAAAAATTTTACAGTTTTGAATTTAAAAATACCTCCGAATGTGAGCAACGTTGACGCGAATGTTTTTCAAGATGCTTTCAATACTTCTGCCTCCAGCGATAACGATCAAGAAATATACGTAAATATGCCTTCGATGAATTCGATGTCTCTGAATGACACAGCGAATACAAATTTCATAGATCAGTTTTTCCATACGAATATATCTTCGAATTCTCCAGAAGGACAGGTAACGAGTTCCCCTTCAACGTCAGGCATGCCCACTCTAACAATGCCACCGACGGCGGTATTGCCTAAACCGACGCCGTCGACGATTCCGATGAATTCCACGTTGACTACACCTCCATCTATGATGAATCAATCAGCGAATGTTAACAGTTCTGCTCCGACAGTTAATGATTTATTGGCCAAGAGAATAGCTCAAGACGAAACTAAAAACTCGTCGTCGTATATTGACAGCATGTTGGATAAATTGGGATTACAACGAATTACCTTGAATGGCGATCCAAATGAGCCAATGTATGTTTACAGAATGAATACGACCGGTGTCAATTCGGGAAATTTTAGTCAGCCTCAAAATTTCACCGTGCCCGAGAAAAATTTCTATTTTGCAGGCAATAAATCTAATCGATCATCTTTACCCTTACCTTATCCTTCTCCAAGAGTGAATTTCGATGGATCGTCATCGAATGTTAGTTCTTCTGTGACAAATTCAATTGCGATGCCTATTCCGTATGTTCCAAATTCGCCTTTAGCAGTCAATGGATCTGGTCAGCAAGGCGATTTGTCGTACTATGGAAAACCGGCGTCGGAGGGTTCAGGTTCTGGGATACCAAAGACTCCAACGATTCCAAAAATTATCTCATTTTCAGCCACGGCAAATGATTCAGTATCTGATAAATATGGAGAAATTGTGTATACTTCTGTGGTAAGATTGAGAAAATAGGTTGGAAAAATACCTACCTAAGTATTTATTAATTCGGAAAGTGAAAATTGAATGTTGTTGCGTAGTATTTTACCTCGGGATCCTCAACACCACCTCAGCCGTATCCCAATGATCCGTATGGTAATGTGACGTATTGGCCTGAAGGTCTCAATGAGTTGACAAATGTAAGTATAACTTATAAGTATTTGGATTATCTGAAAATTAAAGGGAAAATTAATTAAATAATTTTTTAAATTCAATTTATACAAATTACTTTTTTTTTAGTACAAATGAAAATTTTTATCCTTAACATAATTCTATGTCTCATTACCTATCCCTAAACTTCTCTCAATTTTTTAAAACTCATTATTCTAAAAATTTCAAAATCGGTCTACCTTCATCTTAAATTTTCACCTATTTACAACGAAATTAGTGCAAAACAAAATTTTTAAAAAAAATTTAATAGGCACATTTTACTGATAAAAATTATGAAATACCTATGTACAGATTTTTGAAGTGTTTACGTAAATATACCTGGAAAGAAAAAATATACTTAGGTAGAACAATTTTTTTCATTTAACTCCTTTGATCACACTGGAAAAAGTCAAGTTTTTCGGAAGATTAATTCAATTTTGAATTTGACCCATCTAAAGAAAAATTTTTACCCAACTAAAAATGTATCAGAAAAGAACAATTAATGTAGGTATTTTATTCCAATGAATATTTTCAGAAATTTTCTCCTCCCTGCTATAGAATTGAAATTGTTGAAAAAACTTGAAAACTGTCACAATTCCAGACTGAGGAGAGGGGAAGGGAATAACTTTCTTTTCGCTGAAATATTTATTTTGACAATAACTTTTTTTTAGAAATTTTTTTCAGTAGGTAGGTATTTTTGAATGATGGACTTTGGACATTGGATTACGTTCATAGTACAAAAATTTAAAATAGAAACTGTCCGGAATATTTTTTGTTTTGAAGTATGACAATTGCGAGAAAATAATTGCTTGATGTAAAATTTAAAATTTTTTAAACAAAATTTTTAAAGAATAAGTATTTTCTGTATCATCTTTATCTTACTTCGAAAATTAAAAAAATAATTGAACAGTTTTTCTAAAATGAAAATGATACTTTGTATTGAGTAAATGATATTTCAGTACATTTCCCGATGACTGGGCTGAACAACACAACAGTGGTAAAATCCCCTCCCCCCCGGCCAAAAAATCCCAAAATTGCATTTTTACCTCCTAGAGACAATTGCGTTCAAGTCAGAAACGTAAGGGGAAAACTATGACCGTTTTTTAATAAAAAAAAATGAAATAAAAAAAATTGACCAGAAAAATGATTTAAAAAATTTTGGAAAAAATTGAAAAAAATATCCCACTCTTGTCCTCCACCCCTCAAACTACGCACATTAAAGCAAAACTTCTGCGCTTCATTCACTATTTAGTCTGAAAGTATAAAGTATTTAATTTTTCAACGTTATAGTGAGGGTATGTAATTTTGATCTAAACCTTTTTTTAGAAGTAATTATTCCTCTCAAAATTAAGTAAAAATTTTAAAAATCTGAGGACAAAATATTTTAATTTATTTATCATTGTTATTTCCTACCACTCCTCATTTTTTACATCATAAAATGAAAAAATTCAAGTTCCAGCCACAAAAACTTTTTTTCCTATTTCTAAAATTTAAAATTTTATGAAAAAATATAGGCACCTAATACTACCTTACATTAGAAACGTATCTCGAGCCTCCTCTCCTTCCATAACAAATAGAAAATATTGAAAAACGTGGAGACATTCGTTTTCAAGGACCTTCAATTAATATATGTGACCCTGCCGGAAAAAAGAGACCTTGTGTAGAAAAAATCGATATCTTCATTTTAATGTTTGGGGTCATTTGGACTAAAAACGTAAAAAAAAGACAGATTTTTTTTACATAAGGTCCCTTCTTTCCGGCAGGGTCACACAAGTATTTAAAACTTTCTTCTCGTTTTACTGACATCAAATAAATTTCTTCGTGTTTATTAAATGCAATAAGACATTTAAAAAAAATTTCACTCAAAATCCTGAAAATTTCTCGTTAAAAACCTCTCTGTCTCTGGTAAAAGTTCTTACTTTTTTGACTACGTCACCACTGTACTTGATTCCAAGGACCACAAAGAATGAAAAACATGTAATTAACCAACCATTATTAATTTTCCAATCAGGCTGGCAAAAAGGAACTCTACCAACTGGGAAAATGGCTCCACGACAGATACAAAACTTTGATCGGCAACAAATACAACAGCAGCTTAATTTCATTCGACAGCGGATCCAGCGATATTGCATTAACCAGTGCTGAAAGCTTAGCCGCAGGTCTGTTCCCACCACGTGGGCATGAAATATGGAATCAACTTATGCTTTGGCAACCCATACCCATACGATCTATTCCTACAAGCGAAGACAACGTAATAATTTCATTTGAATAATAATTTACTCAATTGAATAAGAGAATACTTACGACCAAGACATTAATCTCTTTTTTAGATGATCTTGATGTCTAAATCTTGCCAGCAATACAATCTGCAGATCAAGGATCTCGATAATTCGCCGGATTGGTTGCAATTCTATGAAAATAATACCGAAACGATGAACTACATTAGTAAAAACACTGGTGCTAATTTCACTAAAAATGATCTCCTGAATGTCTTGCAAACGATCTATTATTATTACGAAGATTTGAAAATTGAAGTAAATTTCCATACGAGAAATACCCACCAACGAAAATAATCGTACTAAAATTTTTTACGCAATTTTCAGGAAGAGAATAATCTTGTGTTACCAAATTGGACCAGCACAGTATATCCAGATAAAATGAAGTACTTTGCTCAACAATATATTGAAAACGCTGTAACAAATATAAATTTACAAAAAATAAAAACAGGTAGGTAATAGCTAAATATAATTTTCACAACACCCTCAACCCCACTACTCTTTATTATTCGTACTGAAAATATTTTCCTCATCACTCAAACTTTTATATTTTAGGTCCTTTCTTTAAAGCCATAATCGATAACATGAGAGCTAAAATCAATAGCACGAATACATCGACTGAATTCTCAGAAGCCATGCATCTTTACTCAGGGAATGCTTTTGGAGCTGGATTTTTGATGAAAACTCTAGGAGTCTTCGACTCGATCGTACAAGCCAATGCATCAGCTCTTATATTCGATTTACGATACAAAGATGACGATTTTGTGGTCACCGTAAGTGCCATAGAAATACCAAAAAATTCACAATATTTCATTCTTTCTCATCTAACAATTTCAATTATTTTTAGTTGTCTTACAAAAATGACTCATCAGATGATATTCTCTACGTTTTGACTGTTCCTAACTGTAATCCGATTTGTTCATTCAATCAGTTTATTAATATTACCAAAGATTTAATGTTGGATGACTGGGATAGTTATTGCGACACTATATCGATATTTGATCTGACTTATACAATACCCATCGTCATATTTGGTAGGCATTATTTTTATTTCTTATTTAATTTTAAAAATATGACAATAATCAGCTAAGAAACTTCTTACCTTTTTTTTTCAGGGATCGCTATCATCTTTATCTTAGCCCTAGTGATCGTTTTGCTGTGCATAAAATGTTGCAAAAATTTACGAAAAAAGAAAGCCTCGTTTGGTTAAAATCATAAATTATTATACATTAAATTTATCTACAATTAGTCGGGGATGTCGTGTAAATAATTCAAACAACTTGGGTAAAAAGGATGAAGATATTTACTTTTTTTTATATCATTTATATTTTAAATACACATTAAAAATTAAGTAACTTTTTTATAATTGCGAAAGGGAACTTATGATAGGAAGAAGACATGAGAGAAACGATACCCCTGAAATCATGACGACGTACATACTGAGAAATGTATAATTTTTATTTATGAAAATAATAATGCACGTTTGTAATACGTATATAATGTAAATATACAATTTAAATAAACAAACAAAATGAAATCGATTAAATAAGGAGAAAGAAAGAGATGAAAAAAAAAAAAAAAAATGAAACTCAAGGAATGTAACAAATAAAAAAATATTATTTTATTTTTATCTATGACGAGGTAACAAATACCAAGTAAACGTTTAAATCATCGATGATAATACGTATTTTCATTTAAATAAAATAAAAAGGGTAATAAACTAATAAATAAAAAATGAATAAAAAAAATACTTCATTTGGCTAACGTATCTGAGAAAAGATTTTTTGATATCTTTAATTCATAGGTATAGGAAAACGTTGCCAAAATTTAATAACAAATTTCGGTTAAAATTTGCATTTTCGTAGATGATATCGATAGGTAGTACATATTACATAAATTGATAATTCATGAGAAAGACACTTTTTCTTACGACAGCGCCGTAATAGGACTTTTCAGATCTTCGTCTTGTTTCAAAGCAGCGATGTAATTATTCAACATTTGAACTTGCGACTGAAAAAATAAATAGTAAGGTTTGAAGGTGAAATAAAAGTTACATTTATACGACAAAGGAAACGTAATTTTAATCATTTCAATGAAAAAATTCATTTTACAATAAATTGCGTTTAAAAAAGATGAAAAAAAACAACGAAATCGTATTAGATGCAATTAACCTCTAATCTATCAATTTAAAATCAATTATAGGTACTTACTTGGGCGTGTTTAATTTCCCATTCAGCCAAATCGACTAAATTCTTACGAAACATTTCAACTCTACGGTTCTTGTAATCGATTAATTCTGGAAAAAGTCTCAATTAGTGTAATTGAATAATTAACGACAAACACCAGATAAATAATACTACCTTCTTTTCCTTTATCGGACATGACTTCGAATTTTTCGCAAGCTTGTTGCTGAGCATTTTCCGCCTGAAAAATTGATAAAAATGGTTCAACTTCCTCTCTAACCATTAAAAACAGATAACTAAAAGATAAAATATTAAAACATCCGAAACACCAATTCGATGTTACATTTGGGTAAACCCGATATAAAAATAAGATATGATTCAAACAAAGCGAAGCACAAAGGTGCGAGTGGTTTAAAATGATAGCTCAGTGTACTTACTTCGTTAACTTCTTGAGCCTACGTAGCATGAAACACACAAAAGCAAAACAGAAAATGTACAATATAAAATGTTAGTCACTTCATGGCACACCTCGTTATAATGTAGTATGAAATTTCCACAGTGAGCGGTGATTAAAATTAAATGAATTACCAAAACGTGCACATCACAACAAAAAACCAAGATATTAAAGCCATGCCTCAAGGTGAAAACGTTACTCACGTGTTGAACGTCTCTATTCTTGGCTCGAGATTTTTCCAGATTTCTATTCGCGCTTTCATAATTGGCAAGACAGCGTAATCGTCGATACAGTAATCGTTTGGCAGCGAATGTGTCGCCCATACAGTAACGCAAAGTATCTGATAATTTCAAATCTTCGTCTGATGCAAATCGGCCTTCGATTTTCTATGAAAGTACAGAATTGATTGCCAATTTAAAGAACTAAAAACTCTTGAAAAAAATAATCAAAACTTACTCTAGCTTTTTCTAAAGCTTCAGCGACTTTATTTAAAAATCTATCTAATTCTTTATGATCAATCGTAGCTAGGTGAACCAGACCGCTTGAGATTTTGATATACGAATCAGCGACTTCTACAATAAAATCAACAAAACAAATAGTTGTAATGAAGATAGTTGAAGGTCGCAGGATTGTAAAATTACAATTCACGAACCTTTATGTTTGGAAGTCATTCTATCAGCTTTAGTAGTAGCTTCTCTAAGATGACCATAATAACTAATGAGGAAATTCTTTTGCTGTTCGAAGAAATCATTTACGTCTTTCATCGTTGCCGAAAGTAAATACTCGTCGGTAGTTTTCGATAGAGATTTCACCAAGCCCTATAAAATAAGAAGTGAAATATTAGTGCCGGATCTCGTGGTTATTACACGGCTCGAATTCACCAACCTCCAACATTTCCATTTTATTTTTCGAGCGAACCGAAAGATCTTTATCGTATTCTAAGAAAACTTTGAAATTGTGATCATTACGGAAGACAGGATGTCGAGCTAAACGTGTCAGGAAGTTTTCGTGCATGGCTACAGTCTTCTTGAAAATTGCCAAGTATTCCCTTTAAAAAATGGAATAAAAATTATTCGTATGAATTTTGAAAATTTATACTAGGCTAAGAAAATGACTTACGCCTCTAATTCTTGTTTCATTTTATTATACTCTTCTCTGGTCATGGTGCCTTCGCTTTCTCCCAATTTTTGTAATTTTTCTCGACTAGCGTCAAAGTCCGGTTTTGGGGGAGCAGGAGGGATCTACAGAATATTGATTTGATTAGAATGAAAATATCCCACTACGAAAGTATTACGTAGCGGGATACTTAATTACTTACGATGTAACCGGCATATTCTTCGTTCTCTTCAAATCGATCGTGTAACCAGATAAATTCTTCATGTTGTCGAACTACAGAAAACTCAGTTTTTTGGAAATCTGGAAGAGTTGTCTAATCGAAAAATAATACACACTTTAATAATTTCATCAAGTAAACAAACTTAACAATGAATGGATCAATTACCTTGGTATTGACAGTAAATTTAACACGATCTTTTTCACTGAGAGCATCTGATATCACGACATTGAGAGAATTATCTGTCAAATCGACATTTTCTGATTTCCCAGACTGAAACATAATACATCCGGTTCATGCAACAGAATAAAGGTAAAAAAAAGAAACACAATGGCTCAGCATTACTCACTTTTGAAGTATTTTCATCGCCGTACAAATCAATTTCTGATTCGTTATCCTGTAACCAAGTTATATTATTCATATTGAGAAGGTTAAAAAATTAGACGAACATGAAGAATCAGTTCATTAAAACGCATTCGTTATAGGGCGTACTCATGAGATAACGAAACACGACGTGTTTCAGTGTAAGGAAAACATTCTTATCAAATGCATTAAACTATGAAGTCAGAAGTTTTCACGTTCATTTGTGCTAATTAGTCATTCTTAATGAAAATACTAAATCAACTTCCAGCAACTTACCATTTAATAGTACAAATTCGAACAGATGTGATTCGAAGTAATTGGAAATAATTCAGCGAATTTTCCACGAGTTATCACGACGATGAATTTCCAAATCTGAAAATACTGGCTCGTATCATTCGTATGTACATTACATTAGAGATTCAAAACTGAGCAAACACTATCTCAATTTTCAATTACAGTATTTACAAAATAAAATAAAATATTCATCATCATTCGCCAAGTACAACTTTGACAACAAGTCACAACTCACAGCTTTCAAAAAAATCACATTGATCGATAATTTCAATTGATCGTTTTTCCTCCGATTGGAAAAACATGAGAAATTGAAAATAACAATATTCGATTAGTCGATACGTCGATGGTGAGATAATCGATAGATGAATCACTGCACATAATCAAAAGCTATTTAACATACTTTCATTAGCTCAGATTTTGTGATGAGGTGAAAATTTCAACCGGTAATATTTGAAGTGTTACCTCCACATCAATTTGATTCCATTAATTTGATCAAAATAGTAAAAAAAAGTTTTAAAACCTCAAAACAGATAGCGCTTCAAACAAAAGTCATGGGATGACGTCATCACACACACAACCTGCGAGCTTTAGAACTTGAAAATGAATTGTGGAGAGATTAGACTTTTTCGATTAAAGTAAATTTCTTGATAGTATTAAGCTACGTAAACAGGTATAATAAAATGTAAAATGTATATTTAAATTATACCTTTGTGAATTTTTATTTGTTAAAAGTTCGGTGAATGAGTTAATATTGATTAAATTGGGTATTCTGGCGATCAGTCACCATGGCTCACAAGTTTCTACTGAGACTGTATTGTTTCGTTGGTATTCCATTATGTATGGCATTTTATTTACCCGGTTTAGCTCCGGTAAACTATTGTAAAGCACCTGAAGATAACACCGTTGCTCCTTCATCATGCAAGGTATCGAACAAACGTCTATATTTGTTACTAAAATTGATCGTTAACATCATAATACACTGATTAAACTATACCTGCAATACGTACTGTAACCGTAAATTAATTTACATTTTACAGTCGGACGTCCAATTATACGTGAACAGATTGAATACCGAAGAGTTAGTAATGCCTTATGAGTACCATCAGTAAGTAGCATCGTCGCAGCACTCAAACAAAGCAGCTACGTCTTATTTCTATGAAGTAACTATGCGTAGAGATTCGTATTCTTTACCTGATCATCTTTTTTCAGTTTCGATTTCTGTACAACTGATGAGAGCGCATCGCCTGTTGAAAATCTTGGACAAGTCTTATTCGGCGAAAGAATTCGGCCTTCTCCCTACAAAGTAAACAACAATTCTTTTAGAATATAATTGACCAAGATATATCAAATGACAACGAGTACGCTTTTACAGATATCCTTTCTGAAAAATGAAAACTGTGTAACATTGTGCAAGAAGACTTATAAACCTAACGACCCGGTTTCCGATTTGAAATTATTGTTTTTAAAACGTGGAATGAGTTTGAATTATCAGCATCATTGGATTATTGGTACGAGTTACGTGGTTTTTATCATTCTTCGTTACGTGTTCATTCAAATTATTTATCATTTACAGATAATTTACCGGTTACATGGTGTTTTCTGGTTGACGATAGTAATACATATTGCAACACCGGATTTCCTATGGGATGTTTCATGACCGGCGTTCCAGGATTGGATGGAGCATGCCAAGCATTAGTTGGAGTGAGTTATTTTTATTATAACCATTATTCAATACGATTTACCATTAAAATCGCAACTAATTCGATTATTTTTAGAGAGTATCAGCCAAGCCAGGTAATTATTACTTATTCAATCACGTTGATTTGAAAATAATTTATCACAGTGGAGAAAACGAAGAATGGGGTAGTTCTTTTCAAGGCAACGGTGGCAGAATAATCGGTAAATTATTTTTATCAGATTCTACTTCGCATATCGATGACAATTTTATAATAAATTGTTATTTTACAGCTATCAAAGTAACACCTCGTAGTATCAAGCATAAAGATCCGGATAAACCTACCTGCGATGTGATGCCATCAGAACCTATGAGTTTCGGTAAAGATAAATTGTCAGAGCCCGTAGATGTGATGTACACTTACAGCGTCACTTTTGAGGTATTTCAACTTTTTCAACTGTTTCCATCGACCATTATCATCAACTCGTGGTTTTTTTACAGAAAAATAACACTATTAAGTGGTCTTCGAGATGGGATTATATTCTAGAAGTATCTCCTCAAACGAATATCCAATGGTTTAGCATTTTAAATTCGTTGATGATCGTATTCTTTTTATCCGGAATGGTGGCCATGATTATTTTACGAACGTTGCATAAAGATATCGCTCGATACAATCAAGTACGTAACAGAATTTCCATCATCTTTTATTAGTAAAATAAGGTAATCTAAAATGCAATTTTTCTTTAGATCGATAGTGGCGAAGACGTACAGGAAGAATTTGGTTGGAAATTGGTCCACGGTGATGTATTTAGACCACCTCGAAAGGGAATGCTTTTATCCGTATTACTCGGTTCTGGAGTACAAGTTCTTTGCATGACGGTGGTTACACTAAGTACGATATTCTATTTTCAAGTTGATTTACAGTCTAAGGTTATCGTTAGACTGTGATAAAAACGTCGTTTGACAGTTCTAGTTTTCCTAATTGACTGTTCAATGACATGCTACCTTTTTTTTCTTTTTTACAGTTTTTGCCTGTTTTGGATTCTTATCTCCAGCCAATCGTGGATCACTGATGACGTGTTCTTTGATATTATACGTTTTTTCGGGGGCAGCAGCCGGATTTGTTTCGGCCAGAATTTACAAAAGTTTCGGAGGAGAGAAATGGAAAACCAATATTTTACTGACTGCTTCATTATGCCCGGGGTATTTTATTTCGATAATTTAAATACTCGAGTTTCTATTGTCTGCTTTATACGATTCAAACGTGTACTCAAAAAAGGAAGTTGAAAAATTATCGTTCGGCTTATCAGCGAAGATAAAAAAAATTATGTTTAGTAATCTCATACTTCTCGTGTTGTAATTAAGTTTTACGCCAAGATAATGTTTTGATTTTACAGAATCGTATTCGCTACGTTTTTCTGTCTGAATTTACTTCTTTGGGCGGAAGAGAGCTCAGCAGCTGTTCCATTCACGACGCTCCTGGCGTTGGTCTCATTATGGTGTTGCATCTCGTTACCATTGACCTTCGCTGGTTCTGTATTTGGATTCAGAAAGAGGGTTAGTGTTTATCGAATGGGAAATTATCAATTTTAATCGAGTGCTTGAATGAATCATTTTCTTAATAGGCAATTGAACATCCTGTGAGGACAAATCAAATACCGAGACAAATTCCAGAACAGAGTTTCTACACCCAACCGATTCCTGGAATTGTTATGGGAGGTGTTTTACCATTCGGGTGTATTTTCATTCAACTTTATTTCATCATAAGCAGTATTTGGTGAGCGTTGCATATCCTCCCCCCTCCCATCAAGCTACCGAATGAAACTTTTTGCTGATTATTAATTTGTTATTTAACAGGTCTCATCAGATTTATTACATGTTTGGATTCCTATTCTTGGTATTCGTCATTTTAATTATAACGTGCTCCGAAACTACAATATTGCTGTGTTATTTCCATTTATGTGCGGAAGTGAGTGTACCTATTATTACATCATACCAACATTTTGAATTACGAATATTTTAAATACCATTTCTACAATTTTGTTTCTATTTACAGGATTATAATTGGTGGTGGCGCAGTTTCCTAACCAGCGGTTTCACGGCGGTGTATTTCTTAGTTTATTGCATTCATTATTTCAATGCGAAAATGAACGTGAATTATGCAGCGTCTACGTTTTTATACTTCGGATACACGTTCATCATGGTTTTTCTATTTTTCCTTCTCACAGGTACATATTTTTGTTTAAATAGATCTCGTCGAGTTCGTAACTTGAACTTATTAGAAAATTAAGAACGATAGAAAATAATACCTAAATTTCCCTTGGTCATATTTTCTATTGACTCAAGTGTCGTCCATCGCTGATGAAAATATTCGTCATCGATCGAGTTCAAACAATACATTAATAATGTTTACTTTTTACAGGCTGTATGGGATTTTTCGCGTGTTTCTGGTTCATTCGTAAAATCTACAGTGTTGTGAAGGTGGATTAATTTTCACTAATTTTATTACTGAGTTCGGTGATTATTGTTCAAAAAGGCTACCTTATTAGATGATCATTTCTGATACATTAATATTTTTTACTTTAATTTCGTAAGAATTCTGTCAATAGGTGATAAATGTAGGTAAATATTATTTTGAACAAAGGCATAATTTCGAGAGTTGTGAAGTATAGTGTGACTATTTATCAATGCAACGTCACCGCACGAATGATTTACGGTGACGTAATTATGCATCATTGAGAAACATTATCGCTAATATTTTGTTTGCGAATGTGAAATAAGAGTTTGTGATTTTATTAAATATTTTCTTCAATTATTCGTTACATTGCTTACGTTTTTATTACTATCGCACTGATGTACATAGAAAAAAGTCACACGTAATGTAAATAATCAAAGTAATATTGAATTTAAAAAATATCGTTAGTAATTTATTCCTTTTGTTTCCTTCTTTTTTTTAAATAATTGCTATTTGTTATGTGAATATTTCGATGTGAGATTGTGCTTAAATATACGCGTATAATCGGTAGATTAATTAATATTCTAACTAGTCAACGTTGTTCAACATAAACATGATCTTTTTAGCGATTTCGTACATGTCTCATTTATTGAGATAATTTTTTAAAACTATTATTAAAGACCAAAGGTAATTTGTAAAAAAGAATTACTTAGAATTTCATAAGCAGCATTTTCCATTTACAATTATGTAGATAGAAAAATAATATTGAAGCACAAAGTGTTACCCAGCATTTTTGTTTTGTATATTACAACAAAAATGTTTTGTAAATATTATTCGCTATTTCGTACATGTAGTGATTACATATTACACTTACGATGTATATTTTTAACATTATTTTTTCAAAATAAAAAAATTTGTTTAAAATTTTCATTTAATGCGTTATTTTAAAAGTGAGAAGTTGGGATTTTAAGGTTAATGCAACAAGGCTAAATTATTTTGCACATTTGTAGAGGTAACATTGTAAATTTAAAAAAAAATGAGTGAATTATAAAACGAAAAATGAAGAAAACTTTTGTCTTCTATTCTAAAGATCGTTCTCCCACACAATCGTTTAATTATTTCGAATGATCAAAGAAACGTTCAGAAATTTCAAAACCTTTTCCACTTGAGTGGAAGGTTATTCCAAAATTTTTAAGGCGCTATTTTGCGTCTCGCTGTTTTGCGTCACCAACAGTCAAGAACTTATAAATTTTCATATTTTCGAAATTAACTTAGGTATATTTTCAAATTCAACTTATTAATATACCTCAGAAAGGCAGAAGCTGTAATTCCTCTTAGGTGGGAGGTTATTCCAAAAATTTTTAAGACCCTATTTTGCGACACCGAATTTTGAGTGACAAAAAGTTAAAAACTTATAAATTTTTGCATTTTCGAAATTGACTTAAGATCAGAAAGTCATCGAAAATTCAAAACCTTATGAATCATTTGTATTCCCGAAAAATAACTCATTGTCTATATATTATCAAAAAGTAAACAGCAGAAAATTGACTTGATATTAGAAAGTCAGAATAACAAAAAAAATATTAGAGAGCTGAATGCAAATTTTTAAATTTAAAAAAACAAATTTTTATATATTTTTGAAATTAATTTGCACATTGAATTTTGAGAATTTGGAAGGAAAATGACTTTTTTATAGGGTTTAAAACCGCTTGCAACCACAACCATTAAAAACCACCACAACCAGATTTTTTGAAAATTTCAAGTGGTTATCACAACCACTTGGAACCATTTCAAATATTTTGTAGAAAACCACTAAAAACCATAACCAACAACCAATTGATTTTTAACTCACAAAAACCACCACAACAACCACCAATTGAATCAAATTTTTCAATTTTTTCAATGATAAAATTACATCTTTTTTCTTATTCAATTTTCAATTTTGAATCATTTTGTAACTTGTGAGACAAGTATCCTTACTTCCAAATTCCAAAATGCTAATTTTTCCCAAATTATGGTGAATTTCTGAAAAACCACCACCATTAAAAACCACCACAACCAGATTTTTTTAAAATTTCAAGTGGTTATCACAACCAATTGGAACCGTTTGAAATATTCTGTAGAAAACCATCAAAAACCATAACCAACAACCATTTGATTTCCAATTCTCAAAAACCACAACAACCACCACCAATTGAAACTGAAGCGGTTTTAAACCCTGCTGAGTTTTTTCCAGTAAGTCGAAAGGTGAGAGGAGAAAAACGCCCGTAACTCGGCCAAAAATTGCTCGAAATGCAAAAACTAATACATTTTTGGAATCCTCTCGTCGTGAACAAACGAATGGTTTTTTTACCATCCCATTTCGAGCATTTGGACGGGAGATGGCTTTTTTGCTGCCCGGATTTTTGATGAAGGAAAGCGCCCGTAATTCGGTCAAAAACTGCTCAAAATGCAAAAACTAATACATTTTTGGAATCCTCTCGTCGTGAACAAACGAATGGTTTTTTTTCATCCCATTTCGAGCATTTGGGAGGAAGTTGGTTTTTTGCTGTGAAGGGTAGATTTATGGGGAAGACCTCGCGCACAAAAATTCTGGTAACTTTTTCGAAAATCACCCAAAATGCAAAAACCAATACATTTTTGGAATCCTCTCGTCGAGACGAATCTAATGGTTTTTTTACGAAAAAATTTGGAGCATTAGAACGAAAGTTGACTTTTTTTTCCGGCGCGGCTGATTGATGGGTGGTCGGCGCCGCAGACAAATGCCCGTAACTCGGCCAAAAATTGCTCAAAACGCAAAAACTAATACATTTTTGGAATCCTCTCGTCGTGAACAAACGAATGGTTTTTTTTACCATCCCATTTCGAGCATTTGGACGGGAGATGGCTTTTTTGCTGCCCAGATATTTGATGAAGGAAAACGCCCGTAATTCGGTCAAAAACTGCTCAAAATGCAAAAACTAATACATTTTTGAAATCCTCTCGTCGTGAACAAACGAATGGTTTTTTTACCATCCCATTTCGAGCATTTGGACGGGAGATGGCTTTTTTGCTGCCCAGATATTTGATGAAGGAAAACGCCCGTAATTCGGTCAAAAACTGCTCAAAATGCAAAAACTAATACATTTTTGGAATCCTCTCGTCGTGAACAAACGAATGGTTTTTTTTTCATCCCATTTCGAACATTTCGGAGGAAGTTGGTTTTTTGCTGTGAAGGGTAGATTTATGGGGAAGACCTCGCGCATAAAAATTCTGACAACTTTTTCGAAAATCACCCAAAATGCAAAAACGATCAAAATTGTGTTTGATTTTAAGCGAATTTTCTCAAAGGCTTTTACTTTTTGTTCATCATTTGTTCGCAGTGAAATTTTTTTCATCTGAGTAATTTATTTCTGTGCTGTAATTCTGACTGTTCTACAGTGATTTTTGGTAATTTTCACTGATTTAAAAGTGAGCATAGAGATTTGAAAAATGTTAATTTTTGAAGAAAAAAAAAATACTTTCTTTATTAAGTATTTTTAAATTTTATAAAAAATCACACAGTTCGAAATTTAAAAAAATTTCGCAATTCCTTTTCTAAATTTTGTAAAAAGAATTATCACGATTGCAATTGAAAAATTTTTACGGAAGTGATTAATTTTTTGAGTGATAGAATTATGGAAGAGGTATTAAAAAAAAATTGATTAAAATGGGAAATATTTTGAAAAATCAAAAATTGATTTGATCCATGTACGTTGAAGAAATTTGAAATGTTTGTACTTAGGTATAGGTAATTGGAGGAAAATATTTTCCTAAAAGAAAAGAAGGGGTTGGGGAATCAAAAGGTTTTCAAATTTTTTTTCGATCAAGGAATATCATCTGCGGGAGTTGGATAGACAACTGGCTAATTCATCTCTTATTACGGAAGACCCTTCGGGTAATTTTTGGGATTGTTATACATAGAATGGGTATATGGAGGTCGAGGTAACTTCATTTCAAATTGAAAACAATAAATCAAACTTTTAGTTTTTGGAAGAGGGTATAATTGGTTTGGATTGAGTTCAATTAATCTAATTTTTAATTAAAGGGAAGTGGAATGCAAAAAAATTTTCTCGATCTGGGTTATTTGAAAAATTGGCGAATGGAATTTTTAATCAATGGGAAGAATCATTCAAAAACAATGATTTGCTATTAGTAATTCCATATTTTTTATAAATTATTGAATTATTCGATTGTTAAATCTAATGGAAAGGGTTATTCGAAAACAAAAATTAACAAATTGAATGAAACTGATCAATCAAATAATGGAAGGGAGGTTTTCATTTCCCGTCCGAAGGACGGGTAGTCAATGTAGTCATGCCTTGTATTATATATTTTAAAAATCAACTTCGATATTACATATCAGAAAGTCAGAAGCTGAAAATTGACTTAATATTAGAAAATCAGAATAACAGGAAAAATATCAGAGAGCTAAAAGCTAATTTTTAAATTTTAAAAACAAATTTTTATATATCTTTGAAATTAACTCGATATCAGAAGTCAGGATGAGAGGAAAAAACATATCTATATTTTCAACATTTCCTTTCAAGGGAAACTTTACTTCATTTTTGAATTTGAACTTTCAGTGCACCCCTAGCCCCTCAATTTGAGGGAGAGGAAATATCCTTTTCACATTAAATATTTAAAAAGAATTTTTTACAAATCATAAGAGGTTTTTCAATAAGTTAAGCGAGCCTAAAAATAAAAGGCTATTTTTATGCCCTAAATTTTAAATAATTGACGAAATGTATACACGTGAGGTTATTTCGAGCCTCCTTCGGTTTATTTTTCGAATAGATGTGTATCTATACGTAGGTACATTTTCGACGAAAAATTTTTAATAAATAGATATTGATGACAGGTTTATTCTTTGACGAATATTTAACGAGAAGACAAGCCGCAAGTGGATACTTCCATATAATTAACATTGTAATATTAACGATGTCGATCGTCGAAATATGTAGAAAACGATTTTCCATAAGTTTCTACACATAAAAGAACGGCGATAGGATTATACCTACCTACATTAAACAGGAAAATTTACATCACGACGCGCGACGTAATTCAGAGCTGGCCTGTTTTCTGGAGAATGAAAAATTGAAAATTTTAATTGACATCGTACGAGACACGTTGTAAAAACACGTGTAGGTACCCCAAACTCGAACGTAGTAAGTCATCGTGCCATGATACCACCAAATGGGTAGCTGAAGAAATAAGGACGCGACACTCAAGTACTGTTTTTTAATTTGAAAAGTTTATTGACTCGATGCTCGAAATCGAACGAGTAGACATTAAAACATGCAAACTTTTTCATACCTAATTAAAACATTTATAAAGTAGAATGCTTATTTTGGAGTCGAATTAGTTCCGAAATAACGTAGCCAGGTTTATTGGCTCGCGTGCGTTCAACTTATAAAATATTCATTCATCTCGTTTTACTTTCCAAACAGACGGACGCGTGTATACGTGAAAATTTAGTCCAAATTTCCACACAGCATTATCTAAAAACCGCAATTTGAATTAATAATTTTTTTATAATATCCACATAGCCTAGTTAAAGGATAAAGAACCTTGTTCAAAAACAGCTCGGAAATGGAAACCGAAGGACTTTACAGGAATAACTTATAAGTATCAACGAGTATCCGCAGTCCAGCGTCGATACAAATATTCATAATTAAAGATACCACCGCGACTAACCACAGCGATGATTTTTCACCCTTCTGGGTGACCTAAATAGAGAAATTTTTTCATTTGGTGGGAAAATTATAGCGGAGTTCGTAAGTTCAAGGAAATATAAAATTCGACATGAACGATGATGGGTATTTATTTCGCGTGATAAAATCATAGGATACATCGACATTTTAGATTCCCACAGAGACACGTGTATCATATTCAGAAAAAAAAATCGAGATTCGTATTTGTGTAGGCAATTTATTAATGGCGTATCGAAGCCACCAACCTTTGCTCTAATATAAGGAACGTGGATGTATTTTTACTTCTATGAGCCAAAAGCCACAAGGGTTGAATTTTTTTGGCAGGTATGTGATCATTTCAAATGTAGGCGAATCGTCTTTTATGTTTGGTGGCAACACGTTGAATCTGAAATGGTCAAGATTTGCTGAGAAATTTTTATAAATGTGATTTTATTTTAGATGGTTGATTGGATGCCCAATGATTTTCAGGAATTTATCAAACAGGCTACTTGATATACACAATAAAATAAAATTGGTAGGTACCTACCTGAAATGTTTGGAAAAATTAGATCTAATGTCGCTTTTGACCTCGAAGACTCCCACAATGAAACATTACTTCAATTTTTCTGACTCAAATGGTAAAATTTTCTAAATTTAGTGTTGAAAAAAATACAAATGTGACCCCGCCGGAAAGAAAGGACCTTGTGTAAAAAAATCGATGTCTGATTTTTCACGTTTTTGGTCCAGATGACACCAAATCTGGACCGAACACCTAAAAATAAAGTCTTCGATTTTTTTTTACACAAGGTCCCTGCTTTCCGGCAGGGTCACAAAGATCACTTTATTACAAGAACATGTGACATCACAACATGACAACCCTTTTTGGAAATTCTGAGTAAATGATTAGGTAGGTATTTTTGCAAACAAAATGCTGCAATTTCAAAAAAATTATATTCATTAGGATTTCCAAACAATTTTAGAAAAAGGAACACTGTTTCAGAGAATGTGAAGAGGGCTTCTGATGAAATTGGAGACCATTTTAAAAGCTCGGAAAGATTATCGTACTACTGTTCCTATCATCATACCTAACTTTTGATTTATCTACATCATTTTATCTCAGCTAATTTTGTAAATGATATCAATTTTCTATTCCAACTGAGATGATTTTTCCAAAAATTAGCAAGTTTTCCAAACACTTGAAACACTTTTCAAAAAACCTACAATTTTTCAAAAATTGAAAAATTTTTCACAGCGTGGATGATTTTTTAAAATTTCATCGAATTTTCAAGAAGCTAAAAATTTTTTTTACGCGTGGTCGATTTTTTTGAAAATGTAACGATTTTAAACTCGGAAAATTTCCCAAAAAAATTAAAGAACATGTTTTCAAAATATAGTCGTAATTTTCCAAAATCGAAAAAAAATTTTAGTCTTTGATGATTTTTCAATAATTTGAAAAAAAGGGACATTCGTCATTCTGTATCAAGTATCAAGTCGGACGAAAGTGCATCCGTTGAGTCATTAATTTTTCTTTCTTTATGCGTCAGTAAGGAGTAAGGACCACCAGGATTTTTTTAGGTAGAAATAGGAAAATTTAAAAATTTTCAACATGGCGTCAAGTCGAAAATTTCAACTGCAAATGATTCCAGCCCAGTGGTTGGAAATTATTTATTTCTTCAAGAAAAAATCTTCCTAAAATGTCGAAATCAGTGTCACCATTTTTGAAAATTAAGAAAGAATCCGTCGAAAACCGCAATTTAAAAAAACATGTCTGCAATGAATTGGAAAAGTGAAAAAAGTAACAGTGGTAGCTCTTTTAATGACGAATCACATCAAAAACTAATGATGCATTTTTGGATTTTTTCGAGAAAAATTATTTCAATTTATTTTGTCGATATCATGTCAATATAGTACAAAAAGTTTGAATCCCCCTTCCTTCAAATCCGAATAAAATAATGTGGAATTTTCTGACTTTTTTGTGTTATCTAAAGAGACAAAGATTTTGATGAAATATCGTGCAAACGGAGGAAAAATATTATTTTGAGTCAAGATTGAAACTTTATCAAAAATCCATAAACTGAAATTTTTTGAGGAGAACTGCGAGAAAATGAGAAAAAATTCACATTTCAAAAGTGAGGGCCTGGATATAAAAACCACCCTTAGGTGTCAAAAATTGATTTTTGTGTTGATGCTTATTTTGGGCTTTACAGAAGGGATAGAATCAGAGGAACCTCAATTCAGAAACCAATTTTTCACACCTATGGGTGATTTCTCTATCCTGTCTAGCAATAATTATTCAAAAAATTCATTTTCGTTTCACTCGAGCATTATTTTTGCCCATTTCGTCGTCATTTCCATGAAATATCTTCGTTATTTGAAGTAAGTAAGTATTCATCCAATAATCAATTCATTTTTTGATTTTTTATGGCACAAACTTCCAAATTTTGTCCCTTAGTAAATAAATCAAAAAAATATTGAGTGTAGTTCAAATCGTCATCTCGAATTTGATTTATTCAACGCAGAAAATTATGTCGATTGTTTTATTCGATATTTTTTCCCGAAAATTAAACCATTTCTTCCTTATTTTTTAATAATCCAGTACAAATGGAAATTCCTCGAAATTCTTACCAATCCATCAATCAAAATAGACGAAATACGGTCAGTAAGAGCCCCTTATTGCACGTACCACTGCACCGAATACCGATACATTTGACAGCTGTCTCGGGAAACTATTGCTTATTTGCGGAAGAAAAATGTTTTCGAGGGAAAAACAGAATTTTCCAAGAAAAACAACGTCGTCGTCAAGCGTACAGACTTCCGCAAACGAAATCGTACGACGCGTCTCGATACCTGAACAACGTATTTTCCCAAACGACAGAGAGCGGCAAAATGAACCAAACGCCAATATTTATGAAAGTTTATTCAAATAAGATGAACGACCTCGTAATCTTCGATTAAGCAACGTACCCAAAGACAAGTTAGATAGGTTGCAGATCGATTTCTTTCCATAGGCGTACACCGTACAGTTATTAGAAAGAGCCGAGAACTAATCTGCGAACCTTATTTACGAGGTATTGAACAAAAATGCCTATTAAGCCGAAAATTAATTTATTCCGGAGCCACTGTACAATACGTATTGTCAGAAGGTTTAAAATTGGATAGAAAAAAAAAATGTAAATTTAACTCGCTGCAGAGGTGACCTAATCTTTTTTTTCATTTAGTGTAAATTATTTTTTCACGTGATTCTTAAAACATAAATGTAGGTAGGTTTTAATTTTGCAGAACAACTCGAGACTGACTTTTTTCCTGCGAAATTACGACTACCTAGCTTTTTGGGGCTTCATTTGATTAATTTTGAAAATTTCTCGTTTATAATTGGCACATTGAACGAAATCGTTTATTTCTTACGATAATTGTCAAGGTTCTAATATGGCATTTTTAATCTAATTTCTATTTATTTAATTTAACCAATATTTATAATTTATAAAACTACGTAAAATAAATACGTTGTTTGTAAAATTATTTCACAACTTGTACCAAGACAGCAATCGTATTTTCCGTTTTTCAGAATTACATAAAGTAATGCAATAAGTATTCAATTTTTACTGCCTCAAAAGAAAAATTCAGAATTTAAAATTTAAAAATATCGAAACTGAACATTTCCAAACAAAATAATATTATACCTACCTAATAATTTTATTTAAAAAATCCAAATGTCTAAAAATAAATTCAAAAGAAATGCAACAATTTCATTCACAAAAATTTTAACTGCAAATTTATTAGATACTATTTTATTCTTTTTTTTAAAACCCATTCATGGTATTCTACAATTCTACTTTTCTGCAGGGATCAATTACATCTATTGAAGTTAAAATTAATTGTATATTATAATTAAATGGGATAATTAATCTATTATCAGTTTCAATTAAATTAAAATGAAAGTTTTTATTATATATTATATAGGAATTAAATTTATTATTAAAATTTATATATTCATAATATCAATAAGTCAGATTCAAATCAGAAATTCAATTTTTTTTACGCACAAGCTAGTTCTTTGTCGTATCTTCATCCCCAGTGTGAGAAATTATACATATTGCGGCAGCGTCGTATGTTACCCAAACAGATCACCGAATGAGTATTAGTTCACGTCAAATGACGACAAATAACAAAAAATAATAATTATTGAAATACTCAAAATCCCAACTCAAATTTCTCTGTTTACTTCAAGGAATTATATACGAGTGGAAGGATGCGAAGTAATTCGTATTACCTTACGATATAGTAATTCATTTTTAAATAAACAAAAACAGTTGTTGTTTTTTCTCGACCATCTTTCTCCAATCAAATCCCACCGATCCCACATATATCGTTATAGGTTTGATTGAATGAAAATTTTAAAAGCTGCCCAGTTCGAATCCTTGGAGAAATACAAGCTAGCACACTATTGTTTCTTTTTTATCAAATCTCTTCAAAATTAATAAATTATTGACGTAATATTCATTCCCAAATCGCATACGTCATCGAACTACGTTCTGATGTCCTTAGAGTTTATTATTATGAATAGGTAATTAAGTAATTCATAAATCACGAGAGGAAAATTTAATGAAAATTTATTTTACGTCACGAATTTTTCAACACCAACGTTGTTGACTAAAAAATAAGTTAATGCGTACTTAGTACTTACTGGAGTAGGCTGTTTTTTGCTTCTTTTTTTTTTTTGGAAAATCGGAGGTGGTGATTGAAAAAAAGTTATGAACTTACTTGGGTACTTCTAGAGAACGTAAACATTGCAGGTCTCACAAAACCTACATCACACACTTGGGATTCAAAATTTTTCAATTTTTAAAAAAATAAAAAAATTTTAGATAAGAAATAGTTGCATTATTATGATTGAAAAAAATACATAATTTTTAGACATGGCCATCTATTTTGAGGAATATTTTACAAAAGAACCAAAAATAATGAGAAATAGTTTAAGCGGTAATAAGTGCATTATCGTACTGTATCTTCATTAGGGAGGGGGGGGGGGGTAATACACCTTTCCTGACCAGATTTTCGTTTTCCAGGGGGTTTCTTGAATTTACAATTTATTATGTTGTTTGAAAACATCATTTTTTAAAATTTAAGAATCCCTAAAAAAAAAACTAAAAACACAAAAGCAAGGTTTTTCTAAATCCTACTTTATTCCTTTAAAAAAAGTGCTTTTAATAGATAAATTCCGTGCCAGCCTTATAAATTTTTACAAGTTGAAGAAAAAAAAGTTCATAAATTGTGAAAAATATCAATCATTGTACCGATAAATAAGTTCAATAATTTTTCAGTAAGTTTCAGATATTTTACAGACTTTAAAGTGAATTTTCGCTTATTTTCCAGCAATTTTTTTCATAGTTTGCATTCAGTGAGTTATCTTCATTGATTTATTACTGTAGAGTAGAGGGGGGAAAGATGATTTTAGGCTTTTATTCGCAGAGAAATGGTTTTTCTGTCACACTGATTTTTGTTATTGATTGAATTTTCAAAGATTTTCACAGATCTTTCAGCATGATTTTTCAGTGAATTTTCATTGATTTTTCAGTGATTTTTCTCACTGATTCGTTTTCAGTGAAATTTTTTTCACTGATTCGTTTTCAGTGAAATTTTTTTCACTGATTCGTTTTCAGTAAAAATTTTTTCACTCATTCGTTTTTAATGAAAATTTTTTCACTGATTCATTTTTAATAAAAATTTTTTCACTGATTAGTTTTCAGTAAAAATTTTTTCACTCATTCGTTTTCAGTAAAAATTTTTTCACTAATTCGTTTTCAGTAAAATTTTTTCACTGATTAGTTTTCAGTAAAAAGTTTTCACTAATTCGTTTTCAGTAAAAATTTTTTCACTTAATTCGTTTTTAATGAAAATTTTTTCACTGATTCGTTTTCAGTGAAAATTTTTTTACTGATTCGTTTTAATGAATTTTTTTTCACTGATTCATTTTCAGTGAAAATTTTTTTACTGATTCGTTTTGATGAATTTTTTTCACTGATTAGTTTTCAGTAAAAAGTTTTCATTAATTCGTTTTCAGTAAAAAATTTTTACTGATTCGTTTTCAGTAAAAAATTTTTCACTGATTCGTTTTCAGTGAAAATTTTTTCACTGATTTTCTCCTGTACTGCAATTCTGACTGTTTTTTTTAGTGATATTTGATCATTTCCACGGATTTATAAATGAGATAGTGGACAGAAAATTTTTAAAAGACGATTTTTTGAAAATGTTTCAAAATTGGAAACCTATCTGGATGATGAGGATTCAAGTGAGAGACCTGAACTTTTAACAGCGTTCATCTCACAAAGCCTGCAATTTTCCAAAAAAGCAGAAAATGCCCCCTCCCCATACCTATACTTTAAATAAGTAGATCGGTAGCAATGATCATTTTATGTATATGTATTTTATTTGCATCATCAAAGGGTGAAGGTAACCTATCTGAACCCGATAAGCTCTTAGCCTATTTACTTATCAGTCGGTAATCTTCGAAGGGCCAGAGGGTGTCCAACTACCCATATAACGTTATTCGTACCTATTATAATGTATTTATATTGTTAACCTCTATTTAGACTTGGATTTTCCCTAAATACATATAAAACACCGATGGCCTTGATCAGGGCCGGATTTAACCTCACGACGCTCAGAGGCAGAATAAAATTTGCCGCCCCCCCCCCACAAAAAAATGTGTAACTTCCTGCTTTATTTGGATAATTACATTAAAAGAAAAATTAACGAAAAACGAATTAAAAATCAATTTTCTCAATCATTTTTTCGGTTAGGTACAGAGTGGGCAATGGGCATAGAGGCTTCGAATATCAGAAGATTCCTAGGAGAATAGAGGAGAATTTTTTTTCGTACCAATGTTTCAAGTAGATTACAGAATTAGCTATGCCCGAGCGAAGCGAGGGCGAAGCTTTGAAAAATTAGAAATTTAATGTTTAAAAAAAAGGCATTTTTTCATATTTTAATACTATGCCCTATATGTAAATAAAAGTTTCGTTCAAAAAAGATTCTTTTTCAGTGGGTACAGTAAATTTTTTCATTTTTTTTTTCAAATCACAATTAAGGAAAATTTTAAAAAAACCTGCTCCTCAAAATCTGCCGCCCCCTAAAATTTGCCGCCCGAGGCTGGTGCCTATGTAGCTTGTGCGTAAATACGGCCCTGGCCTTGATCTTGAAACACGCTTGTACGACAATTCGACATAATATCTGTGCATGCGATTTACACCAGCAGCGAGCTTTGCTACAAAATACATTATTTCGTTCTAGGTAATTGTTCGAATTCACGAACTTTAAAGACGCGAATTCATTACGAGTGTTTTTTTCGATCGTCGCACCGAACGCGACCTTATTATAATGCAATGAAATATAGCGTTAAAGAAACGCACACACGTAAATAAAAAGCTGTAACGCACGTGATGGAAAATACGCTCAGGAATACAGCTTTTTCCACGAATAAGCTCTACAACGAGCGTCGAGCTTTGTCACTCGACAATTATAAGTTTTTAGCTTTTTCATTAAAACGAAATTGAAAATCCATCCTGTAGGTTTAAAAAGACTCGCTGTCGTGTCTGTTCTGTACCTTGAAAGTGGAGTAATTTACGTTTACTCGGGTGGAAAATCGAACCAGCGTAAAAGTGTATAAATTTACCGTCTCTGTTTGATGCTAATAAGCGTATCGTTTATCGAATAAATTCTCAAAGGTATTCTTTACAGCGTCTCGATGAAAATTTCGTCTCATTTTTTCCTCCAATAAAGGTATACAATTTTTACTATAATACAATTCGTCCCTCTAATGCTAAAAGGTCGTAACTCCAAAATTTTGGAATTTTTGTTTTTTTTGCTGAAATGGCAACAATGGAACGTCCTCCACCTAGTAATAACAAAATTTCAGCTTAAACATCAAACAAATCCTTAGAATTAGAAAAAAGATATGTTGGCGTAACTCCATATTCTGAAAATTTTGAAACTTTTTGGGCGTAACTCCACATAAAATGCAAACAGGTCATGAATAGAAAATTTGACTTTTTACAAAAATGATAAAAAACGGTGTTACTTGGGATTTTTGAGTTTGGGGAAACGTGTGATGATTTTAATATGCTTTTGCAGGGTTCAGAATGAATTTTTAAATCATTTTGTTTCGAAATACGGATTTTAAACTTGGCGTAACTCCAAAAATTTTTTGTGTTTAAGTGTAAAAGGTCGTAACTCCACTATAAAAATTAAAAATGGGTATTTTGAAAAAATAATAGTTGAAAATGCATTCTCAACACTAATAAAGCATAGTAAAATCAACACCTCTTCTAAGAAATTCAAAATTTTCAAGTAATACAGTTTTTTCTCTCTCCTGTAAAAAGTAAAGTTTTGGAGTTACGACCTTTTAGCTTTAGAGGGACGAATTGCGTAATTTTATACGTCAAAATAAACTATTGAAATCTAATCGAAGGTAATAAATTAAGGTCAAATGCTGCGTGATCTTTTGCACGTATACAAAATGCAAAACAATGGCTGGTTCGCTGGTTGGTGATTACACGATACGGTGTGTTTTTTTTCATAAACGAGACAGTCCCCAGTCGCGAACTTCGAACAATGTACGAGTATTTTTTAAATTATTCCAACGATTGTGAGGTTTCTCTCGCGCGAGTAAACATAAATAAATTTTTTTTGAAATTGTATTTCACTCTCCAGTTTTGCTGCTGGTAGAAATTTTCTATTACAAATTACGATGAATACGAGTGCGATCGATGATAGATTGGGTTAGGTTCGCCTGGTGAACTCTCAAAGCCTTCCCCCGAAGGAGCTTTTCATTTCTCCAACAGTTCCATTTTTTAAAATGAGGTTTTGCTGTTTTGGGAGAGGTTAATTTTCATTTTATATTGAAAAGTGATTCAAATTTGAAAGATTTCGCCAAATGGGGAAGGAGTAGTGGGGCAATTTGCGAACAATTTCGTATTGAGTGATGATTCAAATTTGGAAAAATATGCCAGCTTTTCAGCCTTTTCATTTTGTAATTCAATTTTTAAAGAATTCGAATAATCCGAATAAAGGATGTGGAAAATACACGTTGAATTTAAAGAATGAAAATTCATGTTATTTTTATGTTATGCATGCAATTTTTATACAATTTTCTATGCTCCAAAATTTCTCGAAAAATACCTCCCTCCATCCCACGGGTACTTGTTTTAAAAGGAATCTCAAGTGCTTTTCTAGCAATTTCATTCTGATGAGATATCACGTATTGAGTAAAAAATAATACAAATCGAGAATCCAGTGGCGCAACCAGGAGGTGGGGAGGCTAAAGCCCCTCCCCCCAAAAAACTCGGGTCGATTTAAGGTAGTGGTATTAAAAACGTGTTGATTTTCACCTCCGAACCAGCGAAATAATGAAATTCTATGAAAATTAGTGTCCTCGAAGACGTTTCTTTAGTTTGGAGAATAGAAAAAAAGTCACAAGGAGGCAATTTTTCGGATTTATACGTATCTTCGAGGACCTTAATTTTCCAAGAATTTCACTGTTTTGCTAGATCGGAGGCGAAAATAAGCACATTTTTAAAATTACTGCCCTAAATTGACCAAAACGAGTTTTAAGGTAATAACCCAGGAGAATTAGCATAAAAAAATCGCTTAAAAAAGAAATATATGTTAGTCGAAATTTTATTGCTGAAAAAGTTTCTATATGATGTCCAGAGTATGTGGTGAATACCCACCACCCTGCTTTTTGAGGGGGGGGGGAGGACCCCTTGTGGGGAAAAAAATTGTTTTGCACCGATTTCGCTCAAATTTGGGTGATAGGTTAGGTGGATGTAGAAGTACTCCCAAAAAAATTTTCAGGTCCCCCCGACCTCAGGGAGCTAAACCATCGCTCCCCAAAGTTGGGAACTTTTGACAAAAATGGAAAAAACCGAGTATTTCGAGTATAAAATCACCCCATAATATCAATTTTGAAAACTTTTATGATTTCTGTGTACATTTTGAGATGACGAATCCGACTAGCACATCAACTTTTTCATTTGAGGTGTTTAACTACCCCTGCGGCCGCGTTCAAAGTATACAGATCACGGTTTTTTCAGATAAAAAAACTACGATCTAAATACTTTGAAAGGGGTCGCAAGGGTAGTTAAACACCTCAAATGAAAAAGTTGATGTGCTAGTCGGATTCGTCATCTCAAAATGTACACAGAAATCATAAAAGTTTTCAAAATTGATATTATGGGGTGATTTTATACTCGAAATACTCGTTTTTTTTTTCATTTTTGTCAAAAATTCTCAACTTTAGAGAGCGATGGTTCAGCTCTCTGAGGTCGGGGGGACCTGAAAATTTTTTTGGGAGTACTTCTACACCCACCTAACCTTCCACCCAAATTTGAGTGAAATCGGTGCAAAACAATTTTTTTCCCCACAAGGGGTCCACCCCCCTCAAAAAGCAATGGGGGTGGGGGTGGTGGGTTTTTACCACATACTCTGGACATCATATAGAAACTTTTTCAGCAATAAAATTTCGACTAACATATATTTCTTTTTTCAAAGTGCATTTCTCCTGGGCTATAAGACTGAGGAAGTGGTATGGATGGAAAAAACTCGAATTCACACGATTCTCATTTCATTCTACCCAAATGAGGTATTCTTCCTTGAAAAATTTATTGTGATTTGTTTTTTAAAAAATTCACGTTTATAATTCAACGGATGAAAATATATTGACACCCCCTCCTGGAGCCGTGCCAAAAAAATTTGGGCCCCAGGGGATAATCTAAAAGCGAAAAAGGTCTTTTAGGGAATTTTTAACATCGATATTCGACGTAATTCAGCCAATTTACCCCTTTATTTCAAGGTCCCTCACCCATGGCAAGCCCTAGTGAGCCCCTTGAAAAAACGGGAGTTCGGGGAACCCCCTCTCTACACAGACCTACATCTCTTAATTTTCTCATGAATTCTAGCCCCCTCCAAAAAAAGTTCTGGTTGCGCCACTGCGAGAATCGATCAAAATAAATTCAAGGTAGGTATATAACGAAATCTCACTTTGAAAACCCTCGTTTAAGTTGGCTTTTTAAATGGGAGATTCGGTTACACCTTTTCGCACGTGCATTTGGAATGACAGTTATTAATTGGTACATGGAAAACACCGTTTTCGGTCTACTCAGCAGAGATTCAAGCTATGTATTTTAATGTTTTTCATAATTTTAATGCTCGGTAGACACCATTGACTTTATCTCTATAGTCAAAGGTAAAAACCATGCTTGTAAGCCCTATAAATATGTACTCAATTTTCCAATTCGGAAACCCCGTAATTTTGACAACTTACACAAAAATACATCAAGGCGTACTTCACCAGAAAAATAATTAAATTGGCGATCATTTCATCATTTTAATTACACTGAATTTTCGGTCGGGTAATACCCCATATTTTAGGAAATTTTCATCACGAGTAAAAAAAACTTCTCGAAATTGTCAACAATATGAACGTAGCCGGTTAAAGTAAGGATAATACGTAACGTATGCAATACGTAAACGTAAACGTACACATAATGAGTCATCAGCATAAACATTCAATCGTATAAGAATAAGTTTTTGGCAAAACGGTGCGAAAAAGCTTTGCTTCGCGGCGACAAAGTGTAAGGAGAGGTGGATGACGAGGCGCTATACCCTTCCGTTTAAACGGCCGTAAATTTAAAGTTGTTTTGGATCGTTTTATTAAACAAACAAAATGGCAAATGAAATGAAGGTTCATGGTTACATTACATAGCCTGTATATGAGTCGCCGAAATATTAATTCATATTACTTGCCATCGAACAAAAATTAGGAATTTTTTTTCTCCTTTTTCACCTGCACTGACCAGACGAGCTGAGGAGAAATTCGCATAATGCCAAAATATCATCGTGAGATGCTACATGAGGCGTACTTTGTCGCATATTTCGAATATTTTCGCCATGTCGTCGTGGTATTTCCGTACTATGATGAATTGTACGTATTAATGTAAAAATACCTTTTAAGGATTCCACATGGTACGTATTGTGTCTAGCTACGAGAGAGAATATTTATAGATGGTCAGATGCTTAGTTCATGAAACTTTTTACATAATTAGGGGTATGATCTTGCTTGATATCAGAGGAAAAATTTAGGATCGTGATATCTCAAGCTTTATTGAATTATCAGGGCCGGCGAGAAGGGATGCAAAAGGTGCATTGGGCCCCTATTTTCCCCTCAAATTTTAAGGGCCAGTACGGGCCCTTAAAAAATTTTTTTAATTACAATAAAAATTAATGATTTTTCACAGATCTTTCAGTCAAAAATCTCATTTTTCATTCAATTCTTAATTAGACAAAAAATTAATAATTTTGACTGAAAGATCAGTGAAAAATCATTGATTTGGAATAACATAAAAAATGATCAAAAAATCACCTATTGATGCCAAAATTTCAGTTTTTTCAAACTTCTACTAAAAATTTCCACGCTCGCTGATTTTATCTTGATCCAAAGAATGAAAAAATCCTTTCTTCTTGTTTCCAAATTTCACTTCAGATCTTTTCTCAATTTTATTCGAATAATGAAGATAGCTTGAAAAATTGTTTGAAACGAGGGGCCTGCAAAAAGCTCTGCACTGGGTTCACGTCTCCTCTCGCCGACCCTTTGAGTAATGTTTTCAGAGGCATGATGAAGCGACGTGTTGAAGGGGGGGGGGTCAAATTTTTCCAGCCATTTTTCCTAATATTCCAATTAATATTCATCAGATTTTCCAACTTTTCAAAATTTTTCCAATTCTAAATTAGTAAAGATGGGTTTTGACTAAAAAAATCTTTCCAATTAACAATCTTTTGAAAAATTTTACAAAGTTGGAATTTTTAAAGTAGGTATGTACCATTTTGGAAGAAAAATTCAGCTCATGAAAATGATTTTTTAAATTCAATGCAAGTTGAGAAAATTTTGAAAAAATTGAGTAAAAAATGAATAAATTGAATAATATTTCTGTTTAAAAATGAGGTTGAAAAAAAAACTGAAAAAATATTGAAAAACTTGAAAAGGTCGAAAATATATGGACTTTAAAATAAAGAACAATGCTGTGTAGCGATAGACTAGACATATTATGTACGTAAAAAATGACCAAATGAAAGGGTTTTCAATTTTGAGGAACCACTGACGAATACGTTCGATGAATAGGTATTTTCAGAATTGATTCCAAGCCTCAAACCTTCAAAAAAAAAAATGAAAAACCAAAGCCATTTTTTAAAGATCAGAATCAATAAGTACAAAACATTAATTTGAGTGCCACAAAAACTTTATTTCAGCCAATTCGAAAACCAGAACCAAGGACTTATTAATTACAAATCATTGTAGAATCAAAATTACTACATTCAACTGAAGAGCTACGTATTCTTTTAACCATTTTGAATTTTCATTCATTTTTTTTCGCTTTTTCAACTTTTACGAATCCAAACTTGAATAAAGTTGGAAATCCCAACCGCATAAGCAAATGATGGGAGGAGAAGGGTTGGGAGGGGGGCTTGAGTCATCTCCAAGTTCGGAAAGGAGGTTATCTTGTTACAAAAATGTGAAAAGTGCATTTTATTGCTCAAATCGATGATTTCTCACTGATCTTTCGGTTAAAAATCACTGATTTTTCAATAGATTCTCACTTTGTCAGAAAAAATAAATAGTTTTGAATGGAAGATCGGTGAAAAATGACAGATTTAAGAATTTGACCCTCACTGTTTTTCTTTCGAATTCTCAGCCTTTCCCTTAATAAATATCTGGGTGCCTTATGATCCCAACATTACATCAATTTTTCTTAATTTTCCCAATTTTTTGCAATCTTGGAATGGCCTGGGGGGATTCCCCAACCGATCATCGCCCCTCTAAATGTTCTGAAAATTTAATATTTGCTTAAAAAGAACATCATCATCTTTTGAGATGTTTTGAGGTTTTTTTTTCAAAATTTCTCTTCTATCTTTGAAAAAAAAAATCGAAAAAATTGGACAAACAGCAACAAAATTTCTTATCCTATTGTTTTTGAAGATTTTTTCTTTCTAAAAATCAAAAAAAAAATGAAAATATCTCATAATAGGTACCTTACGTATTTTTCATAGATAAGCGAGAGCATTCTCTTAACGCCGAGATCATGGAAATAAACCCACCAAAATTTATCGTTTATTTTTTTATTGTATAAATTTTCCACCCTCGAAGGTCTCGTCGGAAAAAACTTTCTTGGAATGCATTCTCGATCCCAATCAAACCAAAAATACCCAACTCGAACCTTTTATCCTTAAAGGAAACCTTTTTACACCACGTCATCGCCCAATCTAAAACCGTCACTCTGCAAATAATCAGTCTCACGCTAAGTACCAGTACCTCGCACGAAACGAACCATTACTTGGAGAAAAATTCCACTCGGGAAATTTCCCACAACTTACACGTAAATTAGCGATTATCGGCTCTCGATCAATACATGTATAAAGTTGAAAAAAAGGAAATAAAAACCGACACGATAAACGACTCGATAGTAGACATGCGAAAAAACACTCCAAGTTTTCCCCAACTAGACCAAATATTCGCCCAGTTAAGAAAAAGAATCCACGCTTGTCTGCGGCGCTAGAAACATACACGACTAATTAATAATAATTAATAAATTCTGACGGAAAATTGTTTTCATCGAACGTTGTAATTTAATAATCGGTCGCGCCGCGTAAACGAAATGGAATTTCAGACAGAAAGAAAATTTATAAACTACTAAATCCGAGTTGACAGTCGTACCAGGAAGTGAACTGTTAAATGCCACCTAACAATACTAGATTCGGTAGCATTTAAAATACTACACGAGATGCACTGGGTCAACGACCGCCAGCCAACAAAATTTCTCGGTGAAATATTTCACGTAGTGAAAATTTTGTATAAAATAAGAGATTTATGGGCTCCGAGGTCGTCTCTGCAGTTACATATTCGTATAGTTTTTTCTTTCCATTTCATTTGCTCCTCCATTTCGTCGTCGTTTATTTTTTTCAAAATATAACTTATAAGTGTGTTAAATATTTGTATTTAAATTGTTTACGAAATGTCTTCGTTTTTAATAGGGTCATTTTTCTTATGCATTAGTGAGTAATAAATATCGTTTTATTGGAATTCTAAACGAGGTGTTTCCTTGTTTTATTAAAACATGAGCAGCTTTTAGTATTTGCCATTTTCGAAGAGGTGCCAATAAAATTAATAAACTGTACAGGCCGTTTATATCGAACGGAAATTTCATTTTTACCATTTTTACGACGGTTTGGAATTACGATCGGACTGAAATCCGAGTGATATTCAACATTCGTTGATTCGTTGTTAAAGTCATCGTTAATCAGCTGTTTACCAAAACTACGGAAAAAGGTGAATTCCTACCCTAATATTTTAACAAAATGTTCTTGAAATCGTATGTTTTTTATGACGAGATTTCAACGAAAAATAATGAAATCATTTTCCTTTCTTTCGTGCCACTTGATTTTATGATATTTTGCAGTGCGATTCGAGCTGATGATTTACTTCGCAATTCTAAAATCAACGTTAGTTTGCAATTAAATTGAACAAAAAAGGCAAAAAGCCAGGATTACGCCGAAGGACGCGAGGTAAGAAGGCAGTTCCATTCTCCATTTCCCCTTCAAGCTTTGACCAGTGAATTTTGGGCTAGATTGAAATTGATATAAAAAAGTAATCGATTTTTCTTTAATGAAGAAAACTTCATTACAAAAATAAGGAATTGAGGTTTATTGAAAATATGTTTTTTTTTTATTAAAAAAAAAAAATAAGAACTAATCAGATAAGAAAAATGAATAGATACAAAATAATGCTGTTTGAAAAATCCTATGCATTGTAAAAAAAAAATTAAAAGTGTTTTGAAACCAGTATTTCAATAATTTGAAGGACTCAAAGGAGAAGTAGGTACCTATTCGCACGAAAAAATAACTTTATAAGGAAAAAAACACATTCAGCTGGAAAATTATTTTTTTTGGAACACACTCAACTTGAATTCAAACGAACAATTTTGGTGGAATTCAATGTTCATACGAAAAGGCAATTGAAAAATTTTCATCAGCACCTCAATACGAAGTGAAAAATGAGTTTTTGTGGTTTCGAGATTTTTTTTAACTAAAAAGGCAATAGGTACTAATAATTTTGACAAAATTTTTAAAAAATGATGCACACATCCAATTCGTATGATTTTTAAAAAAAATTGTTAGGTACCTTAGTCTGATTGAAAAACCTTGCCATTGGGATAACTTGGAATTACTCCAAGAACAATTTTTTTCATAATCAAATCGCGAAATTTTTATCCGATCGAGGTCTAAAAAATTGAGAAATATTTTATTCTCGAGGTTCTACGAATTTCTTCAGATAGTACTTACTTATTCTAATCACCAAAAAATCTTGGACTTGAGAGGAAATTTTCAAGGGTCAACTCTGTTCCTCTCGGTCAAAATTTATCAATAAAAATCTACATAAAATGTAAGACTAAATACGACAATCCAAAACTTCAGTTCCGGCACTACGTAGTTTATTTTTGGCGGAATAACGATTTTCAGAGGCCGACATAAATGTCAAATAAAACCTCAAGTTTTAGGTACCTTTGAATTATTACATTTGTGGCGAATATAAACAAACTTTCCTTTAGTAATTTTTTTTATTAGGGCATTGTTTATTTTAATAATTACGCGGTTAAACGTTCACCTAGTTTTGTTAAACGTAAGTATATAAAATATTACGCAATAATCAGGGCGTAAAGGGTTCCATTATGCTGTTAAAAATCTTACGAAATTATTTCTCTTGCTAAATAATATCGTAAAAAAAAGCAGGAAAAAACTATTAAATGTTACAGTATACAAATTTGTTGCAATTTGGAATGAAAGTCATTAGACGTTCGAGGGAGTCGCCAAGAACATAAGGTGTTGGATATAATCTATCACTAGACCGTGTTGCCAAATGCATATTGTATACATTGTTGTTCGAATAAATTTCATGAAAGAATGTCTGGAAAAGGAGAAATCGAGGAATAGGCTGAGTATATGAATAACAGAACTGACAAGCGGGTTCATCGTCTCTCGAACTGCTAATTTGTGAGAATTGTAAACACAGAGAAATTGGTAAATTTTATGAGGGGAATTAAGTGAGGCTATTTTTTTTCAATCAATGTATTGGGTTTGAATAACTCTTGGCAGAAATAAAGATTTTACATCATTTTAGATTTTCAAAAAAAATCCATAAGAACCCCCTTCCCTCTATCCCTACCTATCTCCTACCCCGAAAAAATTATTTAAACTAGGTCTCATAATCACAAAAAAAAATTTCATTTCATTACTATAGTAATTAAAACTTACGTAATTTTATCCAATAAATTTAGGACAAAATTCCCATAATTTTTTACTGCTTTTTACAAAAACTGTGGACTTTGATTACGAACATTTAAAAAAAATCAATTCCAAGTATTTTTTTACTTCTGAAATTTGATCATTTTCCATAAGGTATTTCTGAAAAAATTTCAGGAGTTTCTTCTTCCACATTCCACAAATTAGTAAGTACTCAATGTACAAAGACAGAAACCAAACAATACAGAAATGTAATATGGTGTACACTCCCCTCCCCCCACTCTGGAAAGTAAACTTCCGTGTAAATCGACATTTCTCAACAAAAAAATAACAAATTTTCTCATTTTTATCCTTTTAGATTAGTTTTGTTCCTGCTTATCGTTATGTGGTCTGGTTGAAACTCATTGGTAAATTTCAACTGCAAAGAAAACGATTTTCTTATTCTTATTCTTGAGAAAAAGTATTTTTATAAAGTTTACTGCCATTGGTTCCAGGGTCCACAAGATCCAAATTACAGCCTTGTAAATATTTCAGCACAAATAAAAAAATTCCAGTTTTTTTTGTGATTTTGAAAACCACTGAAATAATAGAATTCTGTATAGGTACCTAAGTATGGTTCCCCAAAAGGCAGAATATCTAGGTACATATTTATGTTGATTTTATGTTGAGGGAAGGAGAAGAGGGGTTGAAACTATTTATTCCGAAATCGTATTTTGAAATTATGACCTTAGCTTACTTTTCAACATTGACTACCCTTTAAAAAAAAAGTTGAGTGTCATTTTATCGAACCATAAGCATTATAACGGATTAATTATTAACTTATTCTGTAAAATGGGTCAAATGTTCAAAACGTAATTTTCCATCGATTCAACGTTTTTCGATTTTTTCAAACAAAACAAATATCTAACTTATATTTACCTCACACCCACCGATTTTCTTAAAAAAAAAAAAAAAAAAAAAGGTTTCTTATTTGAAAAATCTACTTTATTTCTTACCAAGTACTTACCCATTGAAATTTTTTCACTTTTTGGACAATAAGAGGATACTTTTTGCTTTTTAAAAGGGCAAAAGAAAGGGTTTTGTTGAGAAAATCAGGTTCAAGTTGGAAAATTGTCAAAAATTACGACATTTTTGGGGAAATTTTCACTCTGAGGAAGAAAAAATTGAGAAAAATTGTGATTCAATGAAGGATTTTTTTTCAATTCGGATTAAATTAGATTTTATTTGAACAATATCATGAAAAATTCAATTTCATCAATTTTATTAGAGAGTTTGAATTTGAAAGATTCTAAAATAAAATTGAAAAAATTCAAAATAGCTGGAAATAAATTTACTCTAATTTTAAAAGAACTTATTTAAGATATCCACAACATTTCGTAAGTTGGTAGGCACCTACAATCTGAAATAATGCAAAATAAATGGCTTGTGCAGTGTCTAACGGTTGAAAAACACGTATTTTTTGAGATTTTTAGATGATTCCTTTACAGCTACAAAAACAACTCAAATTCAATAATGAAAAATTCTTGACCCCTCCTCCCCCCACCAGAGAACGAAAACTTGAGAAATTTATAGTAAGCATTACAAAAAAAAAAATTTAAAAAACGTAAAACTTTTGAAACGAAATTACCTACATAAAGTTTTAAAAAGTCATGATGTCTACCAGATTATGGGAGTAAAATTTCAGATTTTTCCGGACTGGAAATTCAAAAATTTCTTCATAATTGATTACTCCTCAACTCCCCCTCCCAAAAAAAATGAATAACATTTGCCTCAAATTTATTAATTAATTCCACGAAAACCTCTGCAAATTTTTCGGTTTGTCCCAGTGAGTAAAAAATTTATAGGTCAGGAATCATATAAATCAATCATTTTGATGATATGAGATATATCAAAATCAATCTGATGAGCCTGAGCAAATCAAGAGCAAAACTACTTTTAAAAATACCTTCAAAATTTGAAAACTCGCCACTTTTCCCTCAGTGAAGTTTTCCAAGACGTAAAGCGTATTGCGTAGTGTAACCAATATTTCGAATTCCACATCCCTTCTTTCCTCCCTTTTTTCAACATTTTGGTATCGTATCATGGCATTCTTTTCTGATCACATTTTATTGAAAAGTAAGGCCCATTTGTCAGAACATTTTTAAGGAACACTTCACGAGTTTTGATTTCTGATTGGTGCGGCCGGGTGCCAAGAGTTACCTAAGATACTCACTTTATTGATTCCTTAAAGTCAAATGTTCCTTAAAAATGTTCTGGAAAATTGGCCTCGTAAGGTTTCAAAAAAGTCAATTTTAAATAGATTTTGAAGAAGAAAAAGAGTGTAAATTATTTATGAGCGTAGCAAAGGAATTTTTTTGAAAAAATTTATAATTCAGTAGACAAAGATGCGCATTTAAATATCAATATTTTGGCTGGAATAGTGTGAGAAAAAATTGAGCTTTTTGTCAAATGATTTATCCTTTTTTCGAATTTTTACGAAATTCCTGCGAAAATTTCAAATTTTTCTGATTTCCCCAAAACTACAAAATTCCCTGACTTTTTGTAGAATATTGGCCTAATTTCTATAATCAATCCCCCACTTTTCTATTCTCTTCAACGTTTCCAATCCAAAATAAGCACCACAAATTTGACAAATTTGAATGTTGCAACCTAGAAAAATTTATTGAAAATAACACTTGAAGCTCCTTCTTACAAATTTTCCAAAAAATTAAATCAATACGAAATTAAAAAAAAAAAACTTCCAAAAATTTTCAGGAATATGGTACCTCGCAATAAACACCACGTAAATGTATCGTTCAATACAGAACAAATGAAAATCAGGTCACCGATGGTAATCCTCTAGCTTGGTATTTAGATAATTACCATTCCGTGCATAAGCAGAAGTCATACCCATATCCCCAGATGTAAAGACAATTACACTGGCGCGAGGGTGAATTAGTCGAATTAAATTAAGTAAGTCGAATGCTCTAAATAGGAACTACAGCGGAACTCGTAGCGTGTATTAAAACTATCTACAAGGGCTAAGATCTGGGTTTTTCTTGCATTATGGCAATCCTTACATTCGCAAATTAGGGTACCTACTTGTTTATCAACGAGAAAATTAAATAACAAATGGATTAAGTGTAAGATATGTAATGTATACATATGACACCGTACGAAAAGTATATAAGGGTTCATACACACGTATGGCGAAAAATTCGCCAAGAAATATTTACGATATGGCGGGCGATTAAAAAAACGCTCATTTGTACGGTTAAACGAATAAAAATCGCGTAGACTGATTCGAAGCGTACAGCGGAGCGTTTTAGCTAACGCGTAGTTTCTTGCCAATCTAGATTTCTTAAATGAATACGTCTGTCCTCTATTCGAGTGAGTTTTTTTGGACGGGGTTCAAAAAACGCCACCGTTAACGGCTATACGGTAGACATTAGCAGAAAAATGATCGGTATGCGTGTTTCGGTTCGGGTTCTTTTTGTTGCCATTCGTATAGACAAACTCGGCCTTTAAACTCAAATAATCATTACGATTAAACGCGTACGAGTATCCTGCCAAACAGGATGTCCTGGGTTATACTTTTTAATTATCGAAGAGCAAGAGGTACGTTGCCCTGCTCCCAGACCCCGTCTACCTATTGAAATTACATACTACCACATGAAAACGCCACCATGTTGACATTTTATGTATCAACGTTTCCATTCATGATAGCCTATGAAAATTTTAAACGTTTCTCAATTGCCGAGCTTTATTATGTGTACCTCCGTTTACTTTTCGCCCCTCGACCGGTAATTATAAGTTGGTAATTGATGTTTAATGATTTTTAGACTCGGTTCAAAACGTACGAGTGGCCTGTTTGACCTGATTAAAAATCACACGATGCATTGGAATATTGTAAATCGCCTAGCAAACGGATGAGGACGAGCCAACCGTATGGTAACGTTCTTTCATCACGAGGCATAAAAATTTATAAGAAAATTTTCATTCACCGAGTAAACTTTGAATGAACACCAAAGGGTCAAAGTATAAGCAATGAGAGAAAAGTTATCGTAAAACTGAATGAAAATATAAACTAATCTAAGAATGGCGAATTTTACCTCTGTACGTGAAGTACCTTCGAATAGGAGAAAAAAAATCGCTGTATAAAAAATAAACCTGGTTTGGAAACGATCCAAAATGATAAATTCAAAACAAAACTAACCGAGAATTCAACAAGTGACTGGAAATTTCGTTTGAATATGAACAAAATGAGAAATTTTCTTAAAAAATTTTGAGGGGTGTCATGACCGGAAATTTTTTTATTAGTTTGACCGAGTGGTCATGCATCACATATATTTTTTGGGGTTCTGAAATTGGAGGCAACATGGTCAAAAAAAATCAAAACCAAAAAAACGACCACTTTTTCGTAGTAACAAGCAAGGTATCCCAACCTAAAGTAAAATTTTGAGTCAAAATAGTCATAAAAATTGAAAGTACTTACATTATTAAAAAATTTCCATTTCCAAAATTTCAAGTGCTAAAGTGCATTTCTCGAATTTTGGCGATTTTTGAAATTTCAAAATTTGAGAAATGCACTTCAGCACTTGAAATTTTGGAAATGGATTTTTTACGATGTACTTTCAATTTATGACCATTTTGACTCAAAATTTTACTTTAGGTTGGGATACCTTGCTTGTTACTACGAGAAAGTGGTAAAAAATCACTTTTTTTTACCATGTTGCCCCCAATTTCAGGGTCCAAAAAAAATATATGTGATGCATGACCACTTGGCCGAACTAATAAAAAAATTTCCAGTCTTGACAACCCCTCAAATTTTTTTTAGAAAATTTTCTGAAAATTTCGGTGTGAAAAAAATTGGCAAAATGTGAACCGAAAATTTTCAAAAAATTCTCATTCATATGTACTACCCAACAAGGTGTATAATCTGTGAAAATTTCAAATTTTTTAACCCACCCTTTCCAGAGATATCATGCGTTGAAATTTCTACATTAAAAGCGCGATAATTCCGAAAGGGGCGGGGGTAGGGAGTCAAAATTTTTTGGGGATGTTTCTAGATCATAAGTAACATTTTGGATCAATTTTGACCAATTCTGGTTTAAAGGGCCATTTTCGACCCTTAGGTATTAGGAAAGGCTATTTATTACGACTCGAATTTTTTTACAAAATTTATCCATCAGCTCTCAAATTAAATAAAAGCAAAATAGAGTTGAAAAAACGTTAAGAAAAAAATTGAGAGTTGATAAGAGATTTTGTCGAAAAAAAACTAAAGCTGGAAAAAATTTTAGAAACAATTTGGAGTTGATAAAAATTTTGAGAGAATAATCTGATCAAGTTGCAAAAAATTATAGAAAATGGTGCTAAAATTGGAAAAATTTGGAGTTGGAAAAATTATTTTTTTAAATTTGAGTCGAAACAAATTTTAGAAAAAAATTTTAGTCAGAATATTTTAGAAAAAAAAAAATGAAAATCAGAAGTCAGAATAAATTGTACAAAAAATTTGGGAGGTGGAATAAATTTTAGAAAAAAATTTTAGAGTTTGAAAGAATGAAAATGAAAAATGTTGAGAAAATTTTACACCAATTGAAAACAATAAATATATGAAAATACATATCATGGACTTGAAAAATTTTCATCTTGAGATTTGAGATGTATGAGCAAAACAAAAATACTGCACCCTGTTGCAGCCAACAATCTAGACTGTTGTGCTGGAAGAACTGTTCCCATTCTTGTTCCACGTCCTTCAGACCTCGTTCTTGTTCTCAAAATTTTTCGTTCTTTGTTCATTTGTTCTTTCTTCTTCGTTCTCTCGTTCGTTTTCGCAGCCCTGGGTCTCACAGATGAGTTATAAAAGAATACAAATTTTTGAAACGAAAAAAATAATAAAAACAAAAAAATTATCGTTCTTGTTCTCGTTCTCGAAATTTTTCGTTCTTATCCTCCGTGAAAGGACAAACAAGAAGAATATGTGAAAAAATAAAATAGTTAATTGTAATTTAGATAGGTACTTTTTGAAAAATAAATTTGAATAATTTTGCAAGTTTTCTATCAAGTTTCTGCAACAAAATTTTTCGCTGGCAACTCATACAGAATTATCATCTTTCTTCCTTCTTTCCCCTCCAGTCCATCTTTTCGTTTAAATTTGAATTAGCTTTTCCTACGCTTTTATTTCCAGCAAACTATATACTAATAATTTGTCCTTCAACAAAATTTCTAAATTCATTAATAATTTTGTCAAAAAGAGGGGAAAAATGAAACATTTTCTACCACACCAGATGGTTTAATATTACAACGTAGGTAGTTTTTAACTAGGTACCTGTAAAATCAAATTCGCTCTCATTACAAGTAAATTAAGCAACCACGCAGCCAGACAAAGTTTCGCAACCTAATGCACTTTACTTTACGTAAAAGGTACTTCATGAATCAGCCATTATGAGGCTAAAATAAGCACGTCGTATTACTCCGGTCACATAATTCGCATATGCAATCTAGATCAAGTTTAAATGGCTGTATTTAAAAATGGCAAACCCCGGATCTTGATTGTTCCAAACAACACCGACATCGCACCGCAACATGTAGAAAATTTAATGGAAAATCTTGAAAATGTCGGAAACGAATGATTTGTTACCGCTTCACGTGTTTATACATTGAACTTTATCTTTAATGACGCAGACAAAGCAATCATTATTTACTTTGAGTCTTTCAATACAAACACCGCTGTATTTTCCATATACTTTTAATTACAAACTTCTTTGGAAAACATTTAACACTTTTTACTTTGGAATCGTTTCAAAAATATGGGCAATACGTGCAAATCATTCCGCGTTGGTATCTCCAACTTCAAGTAATGCTTTTTAGAGGACAAACGTACAGCTTACTGCTTCTATCATTTTTTTTTTGAAAAATTTAATTCGATTTAAATGATACATTTTTTTTCCCCTAAATATATAAGAAGCTGACTCTATATATGTATCTGAAAGGAAACGGCAATTTTTTTAACTTCTTGACCTTTCACTTAATATATGATATACCGATGTATCACAAAACCAACAATAATTTCCTTTGTATAAAATTAAATCCGTCGAGCAGACGGTGTAGGTACCTAATTTTACATGAAAAGAAGTTTCCCAAAACCGACTAAAAATCAATTTCTTTTAAAATATTTTTAAGCCAATTAAAACATATTACACAATGATTTTCATTCATATTGTAAACTTGTCGATAGCAAAAATATACAATCCTTGAAGTCGTTGAGCTTTGTGAAAAATGTGTTCTTCAAAATTCGACCTATTCAAGGGCTTTTTCAAAGTTAAGACTTTTTCTTTTTTTGGCGAAAAAAAAAAATGGGACTATGAATCAGCTCGGTATAGTTCGATAAGAGATTGTAAAGCAATATGTGGTTATATTTGAAGAATCCTTATAAATTATAATGTCTCGAACGCACGTAAATGCAAAATGACACGTGACTGCAACAATTTTACGACAGAAATCGTAAAACTTGCATATACTCACGAACTTACACGTTTTCTAAATTATTTCAATCACTCTGAAATGGTAAACACAAACAGAAATAAATTGGTATGGTTCTCGACAAATAATCGCATAATTTTAGAATAATATGAAAAATGTAACTGCAAAGTGCACTCGATTTATTGTATCTGATTCGGTGACGTGATGTTTTTTTTTAAGATTTCGATCAACACGATGTCTGAGAGTTGCATAATACTTGTAAATGGAAGCAAATATAAGAGCGCTCCTTATCGGGTGATCGTGTGAAGTGCGGTTATAATTAGAAATGCTCTAATCAGGAATTCCAATTTTTTTCATCAGTTTCCAACAAGGAAAGTATCCCAATTTGAAGTGAAATTTTGAGCTGACAATAAATTATTTGAAAAACAACATAAAAACCCCATTTACAAAATTTCAAGAGCTGGTGAAGTTCATTTTTCGAATTTTGGCGAAGTTTTGAAATTTTATAATTAAATGGCCTCAAACAAAACTGTAGTTAATTTTGTTTGACAAATCCCCCCCCCCCCATCAAAGTTTTCAAATTTTCTCCCTTCCTCGAAATTTTAAATGTCTAATTGCTCAAAACAACCAAACAGGTTACTAACGGTATTAATATTAATATTAATGACCTATTTAATTGATTGCAGAAGAATCGGGTTCAAATTCATTATTTTTTGGCGAACATTTTTCATAGAAAAAATCTAATTTTCTGCAAAATTCTTCTTACATCAATCAAATTATAGATTCTGAAGTTCATATGGACTATTTTTATGAGATTTTATCCAATGCTGGAAAGTTTCAAAATTTTCTGAAGGCTACAAAACGTCTCGAAATCGTTTTCAATCGATTCGGGTAATCGAAAATAGGATATTTGTCACATGTGAAATTATTTCTTGAATTGGATCAAATTTTCATATTTTGCAAGGCAAGGTAATTAAGAAACGAAATTTCAAAAATTTACTAAATTTCGAGAAATGAACTTCAGCACCTAAAATTTTCGAAAATGAGGGTTTTTGTGTTGCTTTTTGATTAATTTTTTGTTTCAGCTCAAAATATTACTTCGAGCTGGAATACCTTTTTTGTGGTAATGAAAATATGCATTCTTTAGATGCCAAAAATGTATGACTCACTCATTTGAATTTTTCCGGCTAAAAAAATCTGAAGTGACAAATTAGGTTTCAAAAAAAGCGAATTTATGAATTTGAAAAAAAAAAAACTTGGTACAAATTAGAATTTTCTAAAAGTAGAAATTATTTTTTAGAATTTAGTAAATGTTTTGCGATTGAAATCAGAAAAATAAATTTACATCAGATATTATTATACAGATGGAATATAAAATTGAATTTCGTTAACATCACAAAAAATTAGCACACTGACTGAAGGCAAGAACTTAAGCTATCGTGAAAATCACAACTTTTCGAAAATCAATTTTAAAAAGTATTCTCCATTAAAGAGGAAAAAATGAAAAAATATTTTTTAAGGCATTTACTAATATCTATTCACTTAGATATTCAAAAAAAAAATCATGTTTTTGATGTTTCATATATTTTCATGAAGTCAAATAATCATGGGAATCTTTTTTCCCCAATGTGACGCCGCATACGAAAAGGAGGCACTGCCCCAAAATAACTTTTGAATTAAATACTGATCCTTATATAAAAGTTTACGTAGAATTCGATAAAAATATCGCCAGTTCAATTACTCGACTTTAAAGGGTGGGAAAATGGCTTCTAAAAACGACAAAAAATAATCAAAAATGTTCAAAAAAATTTTATTTTAATTTTCTTCATTTTCGCATACAATTCGATACAGAATCTATAAAAACCATCGCCTGATCGAATTTTCTCTTTGAAATACGAAAATAATGATTTCTGAAATACTTAATTGAAAAAAGCGGGAAAATCCAAAAATTCTGAAGAAATATTTTTTCAAAGTGATGAAAAAAGCGCAAATGATTCGGTCAAATGCCACTAGAGTGTGTCAAGGTCACGTAGAACTACGAAAAATTCTCATCGGTTCTTCAAAAAATAAAAAAGAGAAAAACACGTTCAAAACTTGAAATGCGTTTTTCTCAAAAGCGTTCAAAACACGTTTTTTTGCCAGTGTCTTCTTTCAGGGTGTCTACCAATTTTTGAAAATCGAAATTCGCGACTTTTCGCGACCTTTTTTCGCAACTTTTTCTAGACTTTTCACACCGTGCTCCAATTTTGCCCAAAAGACAGACCCCCCCCCCCCTTGCGTATACTCGTTTTGAAGGGAATTTCAAGCACTTTTTTAGTCTCTCCCTAGCAAGTACTCTTCTTTTCACAGGCTAGAGTCGCTGATAAACTTTGCCGATTCTGAATCTAAAATTCAGGTTCAGTTCCGAGCGGAGCGAGGAGAAAAATTTTAAGAAGACCTCGAATTAAAAGTATGTTTCAAATTGATAAATTTGCGTAAAAATTGGTCACTTTTATTTCTTAAAATTATTGAAAAAAAATATGATTAGGCCGAGCGCAGCGAGGCCAAAGCATTTAAAAAATTTGATTTTGAAACTTCGAAAATGATTTTTAAAAAGGAAAATTTCAAGCAATAAAATTGGCAAAAAAAAATCACTTTTGAAGCATTTGGTTTATTTTAAAATCATGAAAGGAAAAATCGAATAAGGCCGAGCGTAGCGAGGCCGAAATGTTTGAAAAATTCTGATTTAGAGAGTAAGTAAGCCATTAAAAATTACCAAAGGACCTAATTTGATAAAATTCCCAAAATTTTGTCGGATTTTCGAAATTTTGCGAGAATTTCCGACTAGAAATTGGCTGAGGGAATTAATTCCTCCATTCTCCCATCGCGCCTCCCCCCTCCAGTACTGGCATAATCACGTGATTTGGCCCGAGCGAAGTGAGGGCGAATTTTTTTGAGAATTCATTATAAAAACCACAAAAAAAAACGCATTTTCAAATGATTTCTCCTTCTGAATTTTCAAAAAATCCTAGTAAAATCAAAAAAAATTCTACAATTTTCCTAAATTTTTTAAAATATGATACAAAATATTCATTTTTTCAACAAAAAAAATTGTTGAAAATTTCAATCGCGATTGCTATTAAGTCTCCCAAAAGAATCCATTTTTCGCCTCAAAATATGTATTCAATTGTCTGAAATGAAGGGAAGGTTTGTAATTTAAAAATGACTTAATGTGCATTTATGAGCCCGAGCGAAGCGAGGTCGAAAATTTTTAGAAAAATGTGTTCAAAAAACAGAAATTAAAAAAGGAATTGTAATTTGGGAAAAATTCGCGACTTTTGTGCCAATTTCGCGACTTTTTCGCGACTTTCGCGACCGCCTTCTGAATTCGCGACTTTTTCGCGACTTTCGCGACTTTCGCGACCGGTAGACACCCTGTCTTTTCGCATCAGTGAAAATTATCGTAAATTATTGGAAAACAGTCAGAATTGTTGCATACAGTGTTAAATTGATTTTTAAAAAAATCACTGAAAATAAATTTTAAAAAATGCTGGAATTTCAATAAAAATTCACTAAAAAGTACCTAGGTAAATATCTGAAATTCGTAGAAAAAACAATAAAATTCTTTGAAAATTGGCAACGATTTTCTAAAAATCAGAGAATTCGCTAAAATTTTGATTTTTTACAGTGACTTCTCACTGAAACTAAAAGAGAAAGTAAGAAAAAAAATACTTCGTGATCTGAATTTTTTCAACTTTCATAGTACTTACTGAAAAATGATGAGCATCAAATTTACAAAAAAATTATTTCCTAAATTCAAAATAAATATTAATTTCTTTGAATTAAAATTTGTCAAAAGAATCAAACCAAGTTGCGACGGTTAGAATACAATTAATCTTTGAAATCAGCCTTGTTTTAGATGAACCAATGAGCTCTAAAATTTCTACTCAAAATTAATACAATTTACACGTGCCAACTGACCAAGGAAAAAACCAGACCTGAATGCCTTTTGCTCTACAATTCATACACAAGTTCAAATATTCATTGATACAGACAAAAAATCAGTAGGCTGGTCGTCTCCAAAATTCTTTTCAACATCCCGCAAGGTACAAGAAACTTTCCTGCTATGAGTTCAAAGATCAAAACCCTTTCATTCAGGTGCGGTGAAATATCAAAAAAATTAATTTAATCAAAAACGAGGGCTACGAATGGCTCATTGGTAAAAATGCCCGTCGCGTCGTCGTCTCTCACCATAAAAAAAAGTCACATACATGGTACACCCTCTCGCATCAATACATTATGTAGGTATACCTAATTCAACAACTTCAACCCTTTACAGATTTTATTAAATTTCATACAGACGAAGATGAGTATAATTGGAAAAAATGAATGATATACCGCACGAGAAGAGAAATCTTTTCTTTTCAGGAGGTTAAAGCACCGATGTAGCCGAAAAAAGAAAAACTATGCCCACGTAGAACTTTCACATTTCTACACGACTTCGAATGCTTCTCGATCTCGATTCCAAAATACTACACAGGAGAACCCTCCGTTTATGCTTAATAATGGGTCTAAATTTCTTTTCTACGTAGCATGCTTTATTGTTCGTTTTTATTGAACTACTTACATGATCAAAAATATTTCCCAAGTTGCGCACGTGGAAGTTACTTCGACTCCTGTCATCAAGAATGTTCATCTCGATAAATGATCTTGTATAAATTGCGCGATGTAAGTGACCTATAATATTTTGACGTACGATACACCCGAATCCAGAACCCAAACGTTAAACATATTGCATTTTTCGGTTTTCCTATAATACTATTTTTCTGTGACAGTGGTTCTTTGATATTTTAAAATGTGTAGTAAACCTCTCGATCGTTGTGACATTGGTTGGCTTCTTTTTCATAAATGTACACACGATTATCGCATGTACATTGTAGTTAGAAAGAGGTACGTGTATGATGAAAATTTATACATTCATTTTACCAGCATCTTTGTCGAAATTTCATTTGATAAATTGACAATATCACGTATTATAACTATTTCGACGACTATTGCAGATAGAAAATTGAGAATTTGTCAAAGGCCAATGAACGTCGTTGAACAAAAGAATATCAAACGTGAGGAGTATGCGAACAAAAGACTTGAGAGATGTGAAAAAACTCCACTAAGCTGTTTTTCTTTTCGCAATATTATCTACTCTCGCGTACATTTGTATCAGTCTATTTAATTTGCAAACATTTCGACATTTGGAGGAAAAAAAATACCGGAACCCACACGCAGCCATCATCAACGACCTCATATTTAACTATCTCTAAAATAATTAAAACCGACAGATCGGTGACTCTCGACACTGGGCTCGGGCAATGAATTGTTTCTTGAAAGCTCTACGTATTGTGCAAGTTCGAGCATATCGTTTATTAACTAGAAAGTATTTACGTTAGGCAGCGTCGTCAAGTCCATGTTGCGTCGAATGCGTGGTTTTTTCCTCTCCTTCTCTAATTCATAATTTGACGGGTGATTCATACAGGACTGTCGAGACGTAAATATCTCTTCGGCTGGGTAAAATCACACCGTAATTTTCCGTTTATCGTAAATGAACCGAGTTGAAAACAGTTATGAAAGAGTTATTATTTACAACGGACGTGTAAATATGATAAATACGTTCTAAAATAAAAACATCTCTTACGCCTAGTCGAGTGAATTTATTTCCGAGGTGGTTTGTATATCAATTTCAAACGATCCATTTTGTTGATTTTTTCTATGGATATAGGGTGTTTCGTAAAATATGCTCAGATTTTAGATACATACGATTAATTGATATTGAAAAATTTTGGATAAAAAAACGAAAGTTCTGACTTTTTTACTCATGTACGCTGGATTTTTGATGCGACATATTTCGTACTGAAATCTAAGACCAAGAATTCGTATTAGCATGGTTACAGTGGCGTAGGAAAGTGGGGTACAAGGGGTACATTGTACCCCCCCCCCAAAATCTGGACGGGGGTACAAAGTATCATTTGTACCCCCCCCCCCCCCAAATCGTATGAGATAAACTTTCCAAAGCATTAAAATGTGGGGAGAATGATTTTTTGAGCAATAAAAACTCGATTTTTTCAAAGCTTCGCCCTCGCTTCGCTCGGGCATGTACACAATTACAATTATATGAATTATTTGAGGCGACAGAGCCCAAAAATGCTTCTTTTTGCCCCCTCTCCTGGAAATCCTTCCGGTATTTGAAGTCTTGGTACTCATTTTGTACCCTCCCAAAAAAAAAGCTTCCTACGCCACTGCATGGTTATGTTTTTCCAGGGAGGAGGGGAGGAGGGTGGTTCATTCCAAGACGGTTATTATGAACTGCCGTTACGGATAGCGAACGGATAACGACACTTTTGTTTGACGATTTTTTGCGTCGATAACATAGCGAGTGGTCGGGACCAGTCGCTATGCTATCTATTTTCGTTATTTCAACGCTATTCGATAGAGTAGGATGAAATTTAACAAAAAACAAGCCCAAAAATGAAGATACAAAATTTTCGTTATCCGTTCGCTATCCGTAACGGCAGTTCATAATAACCGTCCAAAACTTTTAAGACTCTATTTTGCATCGCGAAACTTTGCGATACCTACTGAAAGTCAAAAACTTATAAATTTTTATGAATATTTTTTGTACGGTACTTCTTTCGTAATAGGTACCTTTCTGGATTAAAGTATCTATCAATTTCATCAAAAATATTTTTTGAAATTTTAATTGAAAATTCAAAGAAGATTTAATTTGATTTCAATGGAGAGAATGAAAAATTTCAACATCTTTGAAGAAAGAAAATTAGGTACAATTTTTTAATCAGAAAAATCAATAGAAAAAAATCATTAGAAGATTTAGAATCAGCCAAAAAAATTGTATGTTCACTTTTAAACGGGAAATGTTCAATAAAATGAATACTTGAATGTTTATGTCTTTTTTACCAAAAAAAATTCTCCCAAGTCTTCTAAACTTTATTAATTTTCAAATTTACGAAAATGGGGGGTGAAGGGGTATTTTTCGTGTGATGTACCCTTCGAAGTCGTGCAAAAGAATTATCATAAATAATTCACAGCAAAATTGTAGTTTATTTTATTTGATAATTTGAGCTACCTCCCCCCCTCAATCAAAGTTAGGAAATTGTTTTCTCTCTCTCTCTCATTGAAATTTCAAATGCTAAAGTCGAAAATGCCTACTGATTCAATCGAAGTTTTATACTCTTTTTTCATGAATTTTTCAATGCTTTTTTTTCGACATATTTTGGAATAAAGGTGAATATTTTCCAAATCTCATGTAACTTCTTCAATTCTTTGGGCTTCCTCTTTCATTGTCTTTGGCCCTTTCAACATTATGGTTATGGATATCAAAGTATTATTTTTTACCTATAACAGCTCCAAAGTGCGGTTTCAAAGAAATAAAATTTAAATCATTTTTTTTTGAACGAATAATATTAACGATTTTTTTTTGCAATTTCATAATTTAATGGGCTTGAGCATGTATCACAATTTTTTGTAGGTACATTACAATCGAAAAGTGCCAATTAGTATCTATTAGGGAACAAAATAATTTGACCAGAATGGAGAGAGGGCGAAATTGTTTCGAAACATTTATATCAAGTGAGTAAAGAATGGGATTTTATCAGACTTGAAAAAAATTGAATGATCAAGTAAAAATATTAAAATGCATATATCAAGTTCCATTTGAATTAACTAGGATTGGTATTACAATATTTTGAAAAAAAAAAATCTTAAAAATAGTAAAAACATGGAAACTGTATTTTTGGTGAAGAAATGATAACAATTTTTGAATACCAACATCCTTTCTTTGCTTTGGGGTCGCATTTAAATGTTGAAAAAATAATATAAAAATCGAAAAAATCAAATGTGCACTGACTTTTTTTTAAAAAAATCATGAAGTATGGATATGTTTTCTTTCTATAAAAAAAAAATAAAAAAAAATACAAAAAATACAAAAAACTTTGTAATTAGGTACCTAATATATTCAAGTCTCTAATTTGAATTAAATTTTTTTAACTCGAAATTTAATTTCGCCTGAAAATGAAAGATTTCATTCCTACTTCCCCCTGATGGCACTAGAGAGTCTCATCAAATAAATCAAAATAGATAATGGATGATACCTAACATATCAAAGTACAGGATGACTTGAAATTTCCGGAACGCAAAAATTGATTGGTAAAAAAAATTGTAATCTTAAAATTCCTTACCATCACAAATTTAAAATCGCTTCTCTGATGTAATTATTCTCTCATACGCCCCTAGCCTTAGTTGCTGTACATGGCGTTAAAAAAAAATTGCTAAAAAATCTGCTTTTTTCGATTTTTGAATTTTTCAAAAAAAAATCTCAAAACCCAAAATTCTGAAAATTTTAAAAATTGAGATATTCAAAAACAATAATATTTGCATATAAAAGGCCATTGAGCAACGATCAAAAATCATTTCATGCCAATTTAGCCTAATCAAAAATTTGAAGGGGCAAAAATTTTCCAAAAAATTCAATTTTCATAAAATTGGCAACACTGCTTCAACCACTTGACCCCTCTCAGATATTTTGAGTACAGCATTTGCATCGCCTTTTGTCGACCTACATGGGGGCAACCCTTCGTTCAGATCAACGCGAGACAATATGGAACGATTCCACTCCAATTCCAAATTACGAAAAAAACGTTGCCGTTCTCTTCTATCTTATTGATTAAATTTATTGAGTGTAGGTGACTAATATTCCCTTCTCTCTTTCCTTTTACATTAAATGACTCAAAATTAAAAGTTTAAAAAACATATTCTGGTGTCAAAATTTGTTTTTATCTTCAAGTTAAGAATATAATTATAATATAATCATCAAATTTACCCAAATTGCAATTTCTCCGAACCATTTGCAGTATTCTCATGCGATTACTTTTTTTATATTCCAAGTAAACTTGTCGAATCACCCAGTATAATTAAATCGCAGAAACGGAATTTATTCTCAAATAAGCTACGTGCCTTTTAAGTTAAAACATACGCATTCCTATTCATTTCTTCCTCATGTATATTCTTTCAACGCAAAAAAAATCGTACCAAAAAAAATAAACACCTCTAAAACAACATGTACAAGTACTAAGGAGATGTTGTACACGCTCGAGTAATTTTCTAATACGCTAATTAGTCTAGCCAATTTTTAAAATATAAATTGACAATTTTAAACTCAACGTGTAATAAATTAGCGCACGGTTATTAATCGCTCAAAAATACTTGAGCGTTGTTATCGGCCGCATGGAAGAGGGAACGGCAACAGATAAAGACGCGCCACACGACACCGCACCCCGCTCCATCGACGGGCCGGATGAAACGAAAATTTCATTTTCTATAATTTACTCCCCGACCTTAACGTAGCTAAATCGTATGTTTACACATCGTGAAAACAAATTTAACAAAGAAAAAGGACAGCTATTCGTAAAATTATAAGATAACGGCGCCATCTGTCTTCCGGCTCAAGGATAAAAACTTGCGAGTTATTAATTTATAACAAATATGAAAATTTTTTAGTTCGATGCACCGGACGACGATGATTATGAATCAGCCCGATGTTACCATATTTATCCCGGTTAATTAAATCGATTTTTTAAACCGAATGTGATTTATTTTTAAATTTTTTATCGCCGATTCGCGGAATATCGTTACAATTTAGAATATTATAATTAGAAAATGACAACGAATGTAAATATTTTTATATACATTTACGTTTTATTATTTTAATGAAAAAATTTTCGGGGGTGTGGTATTCGGATGCGTGGATGAAACTCAAAGTGGCATATTCGCAATAGCGAAGAAAAAAAACGGTCGTTAAATTGTAGTAATTTTTGTTACGAAATACACGAATTCATTTGATGACAAAATAAGACGTATAGACGACTTAATTTCCATATGTTTCGCGTTTACTCTCGCGACAAAAAATTTTTACGACTCAATATTCGTACCAACAAAAGCTCAAGTGATTAGGTCGGCCATCCGGACTAAATACGAAATATACGTTTTATTTTTAATGTCAGCTAATTACATTGAGGAAAAAAATTGGGTCATTATGAAATTTGAATCAAACGATCTGATTTTATTTTTATCATCTTAAGTACCGTTCGGTTTATTTGAGGGAAGCCGTAGAAAATTTTAGCAAAAGGTACCTTTAAAGAGATAGTAGAAACGATTAAAAAAATATGCTGACGCAGGTAAAGTACGGTCAAGGAGGTGACCCCGGTGGGAGTATGACGTTTGAAGGGATTCTTATCCCAATTAAAAGTAAAATTTATGCATTCATTCATAAAGCAGTTACTCCCTTCTTTCTACATCTCTTATCAACATGATGAAAACATGACGACAATAAACAAGCGGCCAATTTTTTTTTTCTATGAAATGAGACTATCGTCGATGATACCTACGCCTTTTTAAGATTATCTAATTATACGTATAGGCAGCATACACACTTCCGTTTGAGTTGATTCGCATTTGGACTCGTGTGAAAAATTTCAATAATAAATTATGTCTACCTGCGAAAGTGAAAATTCACGAGATCTCCAATTCGCATGATAATTAGTCAAAATAAAATGATCCGCAACATGAAAGATAAAATATAAAAATTCCCATTTTTTTCTTCAAGAGGATTTTCAAGTTCATATGAGAAGTCAGGCTCATCTGAAAAATCAACTGGCCCAGCTCTGACTTACCAAACAGGAAATGAAAAATGTACAGTGCTCAATCAGCGAAATTCACTGATTTTTCAAAAATTTTCACTGATTTTTCAAAGGTTTTTACTGATTCTTCAAAGATTTTCACCAATTTTACAGGTAAATTCAAGCGTTTCACTAACTTTTCAGTGAATATTCACTGATTTTGTCCTGTGCTGCAATTTTGACTTTTTTCCAGTGATTCTTGATAATTTTCACCGATTTAAAAATGAGAGAGTATGGTTTTGAAGAATTTCCCTATGATATTCCTGTGATTTTGAAAAATTGCTCTGTGATTTCCAGAAATTGTTTTTTTTGATAGCCTCGTGGTTTTTAGACATTGCCCTGAAATTACCAGACACCACCTTGTGATTTCCAGAAACTGGCCCGTAATATCCCTATGATTTCCAGAAATCACTCTATGATAGCTCTGCGATTTCCATAATTATCCTCGTGATTGGCGTGATTTTCTCACAATTCCCAAACATTTTCCAGTGATATCTCTGTAAATTCCAGAAATTTCCCAGTGATAGCATTTGGATTTCTAGACATCGTCCTTTAATTTGCAATTATCAAAAACTGTCCTGTAATTACCTTACCAGGAATGAGCCTTTAATGGCATAGTCAGAGGCGTATTAAGAAATTTTGCGCCCTAGGCAAAAGTAAAGTTAACGCCCCCCCCCCCCCCCAAAAAAAGAGAACTGAGCGTAGCTCAACCACTTCCCTTATAGATTTCAGTCACTAAAAATTTTTTTTCATCAATACACTGTCATTACGCAAGAAACACTAATTTGATCGTAGGCTCACTTAGAAATTTATTATTAAGAAAGAATCCAAAAAGTTGAGAAAAAAATAGAGAGGAAGAATCAGATTTCAATTCAGTCATTTTTCACTATACTTTCAGTCAAAATCATTGATTTTTTTTGATAAACTGGAAAGTGATTGAGGAATCAGATTGATAAAAAAGCGTTAATTTCAAAAATAGAATAAAATACTGCCCGAGCGAAGCGAGGACGAATTTTTTTTTGAAAAAATACCTACCGTTTGAAGAGCTAAAAAATATACTTTTCATATTTTCGTCATTAAAGAATCTTCATTTCAAACTTAGAGGGCTTGAACCCCCTGAGCCCTCCTTGTACGTGCCTCTTTGCATAATTACATTGCATCAAGGGGCGCGAATCTGTGTTAACAAACTTTTCAATTTGAAATTTATTTATTTATAATGAATTATAAAAAAATACAAATTTTTGAATTTTGCGCTTTCAAAATTTTTGCGCCCCCAAAATCTCTGCGCCCTAGGCATTGCCTACTTTGCCTACTGGTTAATACGCCCCTGGGCATAGTGATATCTTACCGCCCATGATTTTAAAAATTCACCCCATGATGAACTTGTGATTGTGATGTCCAGAAATCTCCCTGTGACAACGTGATTTCTAGACATCCCCATGTGATTATCAAAAATCTCCCTGAGATAGGCTCTATGATTTCAAAGAATCTTGCTGACTTAGTATTGTGATTTTCATAAATGAGGCATGTACGAACTGTATAAGTCAAAAAAGTGAAAAAATACAAACCGCAAAAGTCCAAATGCTGAATATGAGAAAAGGGACGTTACTCGGGTTCGGGAAAAGTCGTAAAACTGTGGTTAATTTTATGATAACTCCATGAATATGGCCACTCATGTAAAAGGTTTAAACATGTATTATATGGATGAAATTTCCCGTCAGAATTACCGTTTTTAGAGTTCGAGAAAACCCGTAAAACATGTAGTTACTTTTTTGGATAACAATAATTCACAAATTTGAGCACACATGTTAAGGGTTTCAACATGTGGAAAATTAAATGGAGAAGAATTTTCGCGTCAAAATTACAGTTTCCAGGTTCTGGGAAAACTCGTAAAAGTGTGGTGAATTTTTTGGATAACAATTATTTATAAAATTACCCACATATGATTTGCCACATAATGAAACCTTACTCGTGAAAATTGCCATTCGGAAAAATGTCCTTTCGGGAAAGCGTATTCGGGAAAATGTCCGGGAATCCATGTGTGGTCAAATTCGTGGATAATTGTTATCCAAAACATTCACCACAAGTTATACCGGTTTTCCCGAACTCTGGAAACGGAAATTTTGACAGAAAATTCTTATCCATATAATTTGCCACATGCTGAAACTTTTTACATGTGTGGTCAAATTCGTGGATAATTGTTATCCAGAAAATTCACCACAAGTTTTACAGGTTTTCCCGAACTTTGTGTGTGGTCAAATCCGTGGATAATTGTTATCCAAAAAATTCACCACAGTATTGCGGGTTTGCCCAAACTCTAGAAATGGTAATTTTGATGGGTACCTAATTCTTATCCATATAATTTGCCACATGTTGGAACCTTTTACATGTGTGGCCAAATCCATGGATAATTGTTTTCCAAAAAATTCACCACAAGTTTTACAGGTTTTCCCCAACTTATGTGTGGTCAAATCTGTGGATAATTGTTATCCAAAAAATTTACCACGGTTTTACTGGTTTTCCCGAACTCTATGTGTGGTCAAATTTGTGGATAATTGTTATCCAAAAAATTAACCCCAAGTTTTCCAGGTTTTCCCCAACTTATGTGTGGTCAAATCCGTGGATAATTGTTATCCAAAAAATTAACCCCAAGTTTTACAGGTTTTCCCCAACTTATGTGTGGTCAAATCTGTGGATAATTGTTATCCAAAAAATTTACCACGGTTTTACTGGTTTTCCCGAACTCTATGTGTGGTCAAATTTGTGGATAATTGTTATCCAAAAAATTAACCCCAAGTTTTACAGGTTTTCCCGAACCCTATGTGTGGTCATATCCGTGGATAATTGTTATCCATAAAATTCACCACTGTTTTACCGGTTTTCCCGAACTCTATGTGTGGTCAAATCCATGGATAATTGTTATCCAAAAAATTAACCCCAAGTTTCACAGGTTTTCCCGAACTCTATGTGTGGTCAAATCCGTGGATAATTGTTATCCAAAAAATTCACCAAGGTGTTGTGGGGGTTTCCCAAACTCTAGAAATGGTAATTTTGATGGATAATACTTATCCATATAATCTGCCACATGTTGAAACCTTTTACATGTGTGGTCAGATTTGTGGATAATTTTTATCCGGAAAATTCACCACAAGTTTTACAGGTTTTCCCCAACTTATTGTGGACAAATCTGTGGATAACTGTTATCCAAAAAATTTACCACAGTTTTACTGGTTTTCCCAAAATCTATGTGTGGTCAAATCCGTGGATAATTGTTATCCAAAAAATTCACCACGGTTTTGCGGGTTTCCCCAAACTCTGGAAACTGAAATTTTGACGGAAAATTCTTATCCATATAATTTGCCACCTTTTGAAACCTTTTACATGTGTGGCAAAATCCGTGGATAATTGTTATCCAAAAAATTCACCACAAGTTTTACAGGTTTTCCCGAACTCTATGTGTGGTCAAATCCGTGGATAATTGTTATCCAAAAAATTCACCACAAGTTTTACAGGTTTTCCCGAACTCTACGTGTGGACAAATCTGTGGATAATTGTTATCCAAAAATTTCACCACGGTTTTGTGAGTTTTTCCAAACTCTGGAAACCAAAATTTTGACAGAAAATTCTTATCCATAAAATTTGTCACATTTTGAAACCTTTTACATGTGTGTTCAAATCCGTGGATAATTGTTATCCAAAAAATTCACCACAAGTTTTACAGGTTTTCCCGAACCCTATGTGTGGTCAAATCCTTGGATAATTGTTATGCAAAAAATTCACCCTAAGTTTTACTGGTTTTCCCGAACTTTATGATAAGATTTAGTCATTTGTGTAACTACATAATTCGAGCACCAATAAACCTAGGCCTATAATATAACTTGAGATAAAAAATTGAAATAGAACCACTACAACTCAAATCACTTAATTTTTTTACCGAATCACAAAAAATCAAATTGCGGGGGAAGGAAGCGACCGATCATCTCTTACATTTCCTGTCAGCCAATAAAATTTCCACCTTCGCCAAACATAATTTCGTTAATCGTTTCGGTACGAGTAATAGAGCGTGAAAGGTTGCAGCTCAGAAAAATTATACCAGTACATCGAAAAATAATAATACGAATCAATTAACTCCCCTTTTCTTCCCCACCGATCCAATCTACAGGTAGACCGGTGAGGTGGACTGGCATCGACACACGTACACAGCAGCAGAGCAAAAATTGCCAATTTTTGGCATCAGATAGGTGCTTCAATGTGGCGGTTGGCTGCCGTAGGTGGTCTGCACGAGTACACGTGCTCGTATCGGTAGCTCGACGCAGGCGCCAAACGTGTCCAATATCTAATAGTCGTGCATACAATACTAGTTACACTTCGCAATTATCTCACTTGTTCACTTGAGTCGTACCTATTGTGGTAGATGGTGGTCAAAAAGTGCTTTTCAGTTAACGTAAAATTACGCGTAAACGTATAGTACTTTGAATTTATTTGAGACGTTGTAAAATTTATATTTATTTATCGGTGTTCTAAATAGCCGGACCAATTTTCGGAGTTGTTTTATCCCAAATTTGGTGAGTTTTTTCAATTTTATTATTTTTTTGTAAAAATTATTCATCTTTATTTTTTCGATTGATCGAGTGATTTTTAATAATTTTTTCATTATTTACGTAACACTTGGTGATTAATTTTTCCACAATTTTTAAAAGTTTAAAAATTCTATATAAAATATATTTTACCAATTTTTTAAAATTTTTTCACCAACAGATAAAAACAACGGAAAATGAACATTTTTTGAATTTTTGAGGATTTTTCTCAACAAAACTGACAAGCATTTTTAAGTTACCTCACGAGACGAAATGAGGGCTCTCGTATTTTTTCAAATCTTCAACATATTTTGGTAACAATTTTCGAGAAAAAAATTATTGAAAAAAGTAGGTACCTAATTGCTGTTAGCTGATCAACTGAATTCCCTTGCCCAGATAGTTATTTTTTAATATTTTACTATAATTTCAAACAGGTAGATCTAGATACCTAAATATAAATTAAACATTCATCAGTTTTTCACCATCGACTTTTTAAACCTACTTTTTTAATGCTAAATATCCATAGGTAATTAGGTATGTACTAGTCAGCTAAAAATACGTAAAAAGTTGAATCATTCCTTTGCTATTTTTTTTTTTCAAATTTGTGCATCAATCGTAACTTTCAAACTGATATATTTATTTATTTGAAATCCAACATTCATCATCACTTTTCAACTCTCAATCATTCTTTTCCCTCAAATAAACCATGAAAAAGAAATCATAAATATAGGTTAATAGAACATCCTTGCTGTCTTATTTCGCATTTAAACCCAAGTTATAGTCACCTAGTAATTAAAATAAATTTTAATTAACGAGAGAGAGAGAGAAAAATGACATTCATCGTAAAGATCGTTTATATTTCATAGCCTCGTAAAACCGTTTGCGAAAAAATCTCTTACAATGATTCACACAGCATATTTTCCCTCGACGAGTAACTAATTTTTTGTACACAAAAAGTTATACAACGGTATGGCAAGGTATACCGCAGAGTAGAAAAAATTACCACATCAAAGGGACGCATTCTCCTGGCCAGAAAATTGTTCGCGTTCGTCGTACACAAATACAAACAATTTAACGTTATTCGAAATTAAAATGGAAAAAGTAAACAATGCGAAGATTATAGCATTTGTTCTTCGCCTTAGTAACCCTATGGCGAAAGCTCGACGTGTTACTTAATCCGTGGATAACGTTCAAAATCATCTACAGGTCAGGGTTGCATTTATAATTAGAGTAAGGTGGAATTATTTACAAGTTTTCAGCTGGAATGATTCATTTTTCAAGATAATTTCAACAATGAGATTAATAGGTAACGCGCGTGAAACTAAAGGCGAAAATTATTCAAAAGATTAAATTAAAAGTTGCTAATTGATCTTGAAAAATTTTCGGAAATGGAAAAGCTCTGGTTTAATTTTTCTTCGCAACAATGTCGTGAGAAGTTGAGGTATTTTTTTTAAATAGCTGGGTAATTTTGGAAATAATTTATTAGTTACTCTGAAGATTTAAAAATAGGTTCACAAAATTGAAAATTTAATGGAAAATTCCATTATATGATAATTTTTACAAATTTATCAACTCAAAACTGAAACTTTAATTTGCCACCTCCTCATCCTCTAAAATATTCTGAAAATTTTCAAATTCTTTAAACTATGCAATGGGGAGAAATCTACATCAAAAGTTATCTCTTTAAACCCCCCAAGAAACTACAGATTTCGTTCTTTGATATTATTTTGCAATACGATGGAAACTTTTCAAGTGAGTTATTAAGAGATTATTCTTATAAAATTAAGGAAGGAAATAAAAACAGGACTTCGATTTAACGATTATACCGTACTTGGTAAATATTTTCATTTCCAAAGAATTTATTTTACTAGGATTCATCCTTTTTAAGTGATTTTATAAATATAATTCGATCGTTTTTCATTAAATTGCTAAATCTTCACGATAGAATTTGTGAATTTTGTCGATTTTGTCCCTAAGTATTACGAATTGGCTTTTTTGACAATTCTCCAGATAAATTGATAAATTGACCAAAAAATCGACGAAAAATCAGTTTCTCATTGAAAATCTACATGATGTATTTTAAAAAAAATATTGAATTTCATCAGATTTTACTGATCTATACTCTGGGTGTGAACTGTCTACCAGCTTGGCTCGTTATATTTTCAAATCCACGTTTTTGAAAAATATTTTTATGACCCCTACCCCTACCTATTCAACCAGAAAAAAAATCATTGATGTCACTGAGAAAACGAAAAAATACATTGAAATTTTTTTCAAGAATTTTCATAAAAATTTGAGTTTTTACTTTTTTTATGCATGTTTACACCCCCCTCCCCCGTTCGCGGTTTAATATTTCAACATCTTTTTCTAGAGTTTTTCCACTATTCACATGATTTTTTTTTTGAATGACCAAAAATGTTATTCTTGAAAAAGTTTTGAAATTGAATAAGAAAATAATTAAGTACATACGGCTTAATCGATATCAAAGGAGGTTAATTTAGACTTGAGACGAACATAACACGACCAATCTGATTTTTTCACTCCCATTCCTACCCGAAAAAATCCTCGAACAAATCGATAACTTCTTTTATTCTTCCAATGATGATAAATTACAACCATTCACACATTTTTTTTATTAAAAATCGAAAATATTTATTGTAACTTTGAGCCTTTGCTGGGAAGGGTTTCTCAACAAATTTTTTTTCGTGGTCTTTCAAAACTTGAAATAAATTATTAATCGATACACAGGCCTTAAATAAAATAATGTTTCTTAATTCAAGTTCACATATAAAATGATTTGTTTTTATGAGGAAATGAACAGAAAAAAAAAACGTAAACAGATAACCTTATGAAATTTCAAATCAATCAATTTGTTAAATTTTTCAGTAAACTTCCCTGATTATTGATAAATACTGCAACTCTTGACTATACCACTGATTTCCATGATTCAGAATGAGAGATCAAGTAACTTGTTTTTCAAAAGTATACCGAATTTTTTCTCCTTCAAAGTTGAGTAGATTTTTCAACCCTATTTCCTCTTCCTCAAAAAACCATGTATTATGTCGTTTTATGACTTATCAATGAAAAAATATTGAAAAATAGGTCAACCCATTACTAGATAAATCAATTTTCAAGAACTTTTTTATTTAAATTTTTCATCAGAATTATCATTTCTCAATTTTCTATCTCTTACAGTAATTTTTGGAACAAACATATCACGACTACAATTATAACTCAAAGGATTTTCGTCAAATGTTTCTCAGAAAATCAACAAAAATTCACGATAATATCCCCCCCCCCAAAAAAAAAATCAAATAGATCGCCACTGCTCCTCATCCCAAAACATCAAAATTACGTACAATATTTCACGACATTTCCACCCACAAAAAAACTGACACGCGAATTGATAATTTTCCTACCAACAAAACGATAAAATTTACAAGATATCTATCTTAATTTCAAAAAATCAACACGGGATACCTAAAACTCGAGATCATCAAACCGTCGCGTCGTCAAATATCCTACAAAATCTATCAGTATTTGAACGAACTCGAGCCTACATCAAGATAATTAATTCACGTCGGTCGTTCCAAATTAAAAAAAAGTTTAAACCGTTTTTAAAATGCATTCGCGAGGTCATTTTTTGCTAAACAAGAGTTCAATTTACACGCTCGAAAGAATTGGGGAATTTCGAAATTCGATACACATAAAATTCATAAATAGTCTACGTGGTTTTTTCCCTTGTACGAACAAGACGGTGCAAATTTTCTGTAATGAGTAGACCCCACGTCGTTGGTATCTTTTTACCAAAATTAACCTCATCAATCAAACTTTGGCAGGCGAAGTTGAACTAAACCAAAATCTAATCGAGCAGGCTTTAGTTGCTGAGAACATTTTGTATTTCGTGTTCGCGGCGCGACGCGAGTTTTATGAAAAATGGTAAATTTAACCTTACCTTATAGCGATCTATGACCTCGCGGTAAAGTTTAGCTACTTATACGGTGAAATTTCTCGACAATCCACTTATACCAACAGGTAATTTTAACGACTAAATCATTTTTCGCAAGTCAACTTGGAAATTGCAAAATGACGAGTGGTTGGAGCTGTAAAATGACAACAAGGGCTCGAGGTTGAACTCTGCGACTTATAAATTGGCATACCTACGTAAAAAAAACAATATTTAATTCGAACAAGTAGGTATACACATGTACGTGATTATTTATACGAAAACCAAACGTACATATATCTTGGAGCTATACAAGCTCGACTCGGTGGCGCCAATGTTTCGCATTTAATAATTACAAATCTTGGCATAACTTCGTACCTAATTCGTCGTGTTCAATTTGATCGCACTTTTTCACACTTTCATTGTTGCATTTCTCAATCCCACACGTCAAGGAACTCGTAAAAAAGGTGGATTTGTGGCTTGCACTGCTGGGGGATTCGACAACCACGAGATGAGTGACACCGCAGTTCGCACGTTATAAATTATCCGCTGTGGCTGGGTACTTTGATCTCGGAGATTTTTTTTTTATTTTTCAAGTACACGTCGAATTTTCGTAAATGGGGTTCTATAGCGCACGAGCTGCGAATCTGGATTTGGCCATAAAAGAGTCATCATTCTTTATCTATGGCTGTGTGGTGTGCACTGTTGTGCACTCGCTCGTACGCCGACGGTTATTTTAATTTTTTATGGACTGTCTTCGATGGATGATCGGATGGGGTTTGATTTTGGAGTGTGTTGCCAACCGACAATGAATATGAGTAACGTTAGAAAAATAATTTTTATGCTTGCTAGAAAATATTTATATTTTGGAGTATTGGCTCTCAAAATTACGTCAGTATTATTTTTTCACAATGCGATGGTGATGAAAATATTGCAAAAATTTGCATCTCGGTTTAGGTACATTGCCATGACCAAGTTTGACTCGGAAGAAACCGCGATTGAAATTGTAAATTGATAAGAATTCGTTAAAAAAAATTAAAGTATGTTTGGTTATTTGGTCTTGATTTTTCTTTTGTTTGTTTTTTTCGATTTGGAACCTCAGAATGTCGTTTTTATTAATTAAAAGGTTGTATACCTAATTACCTACCTATCTAGAAAATTTAGAAAATTCGATATTTTGAACCTAGTTCTCAAAATCATAATTTTTTATTCAAGTCAGGGTGATTTATTAGAAGGAAATTTTCCCAAAATTTTCCAGTAAATTTTATAATTTAAAAAAAATTATGATCAAATATTTTTGGTTCTTTGGTCTTTATTTCATCTTGTTTTTTTTTCATCGGAAACCTGAGAATGTCCCTTCTATTTTTTCAAAATTTTCAACCCTAAAAAATATGCGTTTCCTCTCTCTTCTCTACCCCCTCCCAAAAATGGAACAAATTCTAAGGATTATTTATGAAAAGACAATATATTGAAATCATGGATAAGTATGTTATTCTTACTCATTTATCGAACATTTTAAATTTTTTATGATGGAGTCGAATGATTATATTTTGGAGGGGAAATAAAAACAATTTTTTTTGACAATTTTGAATTGTCGATGTAGGTAGAGGTACCTAAAATGTCCTATAAAATGAAAACACATCCCGAAATTTAAATTTTGAACACTTCATCAAAACCTCACATTTTAATCTGAAATGAAATGTCAGTAAGAGAATTCATCATTTGTGACCCCGGCGTAAAGAAGGGACCTTGCGTGAAAAAAATCGATTAAGTATTTAGTTTTTATGTGCTTAGTTCAAATTTGGTGTCATTAGGGTCGAAAACGTGAAAAATGAGACATCGATTTCTTTGGGAAATATATAATCGAACGACAAAAAAGGAGATTTGAACGACAGTCAAGTGTTACGACAGCAAATAGGCGGTTGGAACGGTTAATTTTGTAACGACTAAAATAGGTTGTCTCCACGACTGTTGTTGTTTATTAATCACGACAACTCCCTCAACGACAGAAATGATGTTTTCAACGATAAATTTGAATTATTGAACGGTAATAGGGCAAAAGCTCGAATTTTCATGAATGAAGATTGCCAGACGATTGAAGTAAAGTACATACAATGGACTAGCATTCAGCATCCCCTTCTCTCTTCAAATTCATTTGTGTGCCACACTATGACTTTAGATCCCCGAAAAATTCAAAATCTGGCAATTCAATTGAAAACTAATAATGAACAGCTCCAGTTTAAAAAAAAAACTCAATTCAGGAAAGAAATAGAAGGAGGAACGGTTAAAAATTAATATTTCAGACTTAGATAGACTTTTTATGATTTTTTTGACTCAAAATGCAAAACGTTTTCAAGACATAAACTCATAATTTTGACTATAAAAGTAATTTTGTGACTATGGAAAACAATATTACCCTCTCTTGTTGTAAAAAAATATTGCGCACGAGAGAAACCCCAATTCAGAAATTATTGAAGGATGTGGGAAAATTGAAAAACTGGAAATTAAATTTTATAGCCTCTATTTTTCAACTTCAAATGTAAATAATTTATATACTTTTTTTTTTTTACAAAGCCACTATTTCTTAACATTTCTGACTTGAGCCAAATTTTTTCAGCTGTAAAAAAATTTCTATAATTCAGGATAAAGCTACTTCCCCTGTTTTTGTTTGTTCAGAATTCAGGCCTCGGACCCTGATTCCCCCCCTCCCAGTTTAATATTTAACATTTCTAAAGACTTGCCGAATTGGAAAGATATCAAATCAGGAAATTTCGAGCAAAATGGAATTCCCTCTGCATTTTTCGATTCAAAATGAAAATTTCTCAAAGGTCATAATTTTCGAAAAATTTTCATCTGATACACATAATTTCTCCGAATAAAAATACAATTTTCCCATAATGAGAAGACGAGCTGTTCTTCCACCTGGACCATTTGGCCCTAAACATAATTCATAAGAAAAATATTGAGAAATTTTATTTGTTAATTTCAAATTTAATAAATTTAATAACAATTTTTCCTTCTCAAGATTTTTTTTTGTGAAAACTACGATTCTACTTTTTGTTTCATAAAAACATCATTTTTTTCTCAATATTTTCCATCGCACGTACCTCGAAAAATTCTAGCTTCTCTTAAAGATTTTTGTGTTTAAGAATCGTGGGTTAAAAATTCCGAGATTTTCGGGGGGGGGGGGGGTCAATTTTTCGGGTATTCGGTACGAATTGAAAAAAAACTCCTTCAATTAGACAAAAATTTGTATCATGATTACTTCCAAATTTCAATATTTCAATATAATCCAACACTTCCCTTCCCCTCCCCTCCCCTTCAATTCATGTAAAATATCCTTTGAGATATACTATCTCCAGCTCAAAGAATTCCCATCTTTTTGTCCTGCTTCAGCATCATTGTCTTGAAATATATCTCTCCCTCATCTTTACGATAAACCATTACAAAGTACCAGAGATTCACGGAACCATTCGCCCACACGTATGGCACGCGAACCCGATAAATAATTAACTCGACAAGATATGTACGTAAACGTATACAAGATTTTAGCAATTAGACGCGAATTAATCACTCTGGATTGATTGGGCAACTCGCATCGCAGCCCCAACACACGTTTCCGATCTTCGAGTAATATTGCGTTCAATGTACTTGGATGTTTATACGACAAACCGATAGTAAACAAGTGGATAGTTTTGTTGACGCGGTCAGTTGCGTATTTACAATGAAGCAGGCGAGAAACGTTACGTAACAATTATCTGGCCATAGTTAGCCTTTGTAACCTTCTTTCCAACAGTTCGATTAATAATATTGTCTTTTGTCGAAAGTTTATTTAACAACGAAAGCTGCCTTGCTCGGCCGATGGGCTGTTGCGGAGCTTTGTCAACATCCAGTTCTTAACCTTTCGATGTCACGTAAAAATTTCCAAGATTTTACGCGTGGCGCGTTGTGGGTTGAAGATTTTTGGATGATGGACGAAGTTATTTACGAATTGTTGATCGTCGCCTTAAAATCCATAATTCATTCGATAAATACCTCACTTTAGCGAGATGCGTAAATACCTAAGTGAAAATTGATTAAACGTGGAACATTGGGTTGAGTGAAGGGAAAGGGTAAGGAGGTTCAGAAAAAACACATTTCAACAAATATGTACCTGCTGTTTGGATTAATTTTTTCATGACGAAATCGATTCAAAAATTGAAATATGTTGGTATGTAATTTGAACCATTTGGTAGTTTTTATAGTCTTTTTAATAAGAAATGGTCATGATTACTAATTTATTACGTGCTCGAATTTGAACGTGAGATTTTTTCAAAGTTGGGAAATTTCCACAATTATGATTTAGAATTTTTTATAAATATTTTTAGACCGTTGGAGGATTGTTTGGGTGCATCGTGAATATGTCGAGTATTTATCAATAAAAAAATGAAGTTTTGGAAAAAATCTCGAGTTATTTAAAATTTTACCACATTACGAGCCAATCGTAGTATCGTGGTCTTGAAGTGCATAAAATTCCCTCTTCATATCGTGACTATGCAATATTGCCAATATTTATGTCAAAAACGTGACAATTCGCTCGATTTAAAATTACGATTTCATTTTAGAATTAATTTTACAAACAACCAGCACTCGAAATAAATACAAAATTATGGAAAATCCTCAAACAAAGAAATAATCGTACGTACACGAGTTTCAAATTAAAAGTATTTAATTTTTAAAAAATGAGACAAAAAGTAAGAAAAGCAGCACTGAAGGGAAACATCATCCATTTCAATAAAATCTGTGGACTATACCAACAAAGAAATTTTTCAGAAGAGGGTGTTTAAAAATTTCCTCAACCAAAATTTCAGCATCCCAAGTTGAATTTTTCGATTTTTGATTTCTTAATTTTTAAATCTATTTTTCAAAAAAATGAAATTTTTTAGTACCAAAAAAATTATTTTCTAGAAAAATGAATGAAAATCAGAATTCCACATGCATGAAATATCATTCTTCCAAAACTAAATTCCATAATTTTTAACTATTCTAACCCCTTCCTCCACCAATTAAATTAAAATTTTTTCAATTTTTTTGAATTTGCCCAAATTATTTGGAAAATAATTCGAGTCAACTTTTTTGAATATTTGCAGAGGATTTGAAATCGACTCGATGAACAAAAAATAAGTTATTTCTTTGAAACAATTTTACAAGGAAAATTAATTTTTCTCTACTTTTCTGATTTTCCCAAATTACTTGGAAAATAATTCGAGTCAGTTTTTTTGAATTTTTTCAGAAGATTTGAAAATCGACTGAATTAGCGAGAAAAAAAATTAGTTACTTCTTTGAAACAGTTTTACGAGGAAAATTAATTTTTCTGTAATTTTCTGATTAGCACATCATTTAGTACTTCGATTTCTAACTATCAAATAATTCAATCAAAAAATGAATTTGATAGGAAGAGGATGACCTCAAAAATGAGAATTTTCTAGCTCGCTTTCAAGTGGCTCAAATTGATTTTTACATTATCTAGGGGAATGAAGTCATCAAAAAGCAAGGATCAAATTTTCATCCACTCGAAAAACTCCATTCAAAATGAATAAGTGTTTCAAACTTTTACGCCTCCTCCCTCCCCCCCCCCATAAAAATATAAATAAAAATGAATATAAACATCTGCAATTCTGATTCCAACATTTTTCCAAAAATTTCACTCTTATTCAAAATCTAAAAGCAGATTCGAAAGCTTCTCTCAGACATGTAACAAATCACCTTGAACCTCCTAAGAAGTCATTGGAAAACGCAATATCAAATTTATAATTAATAAATTCGCAGCAAAAAATTAAGAAATTCATTAAAAATTCATTTAAAACGAAATACTAATTTATGAAATTTTCTAAAATGAGAATTGCTACCTACACTTTTTCTCATCGTTACAAACAATAATATCGAGTTACACAAAATCGAGATTTTTTTCATCGTTGAATGAGTTCAAAAAATTACTTTCCAGACTGACCTTCAGTTCTGTTCCCAGTTTTCCGTTTTTGATCCTCGAATACATGAAACCTTCGACCTTGAAGTTTGCAGACGTCTTTGAGACAATCGAAAGGGAGAAAAACATCAAATCATCTTCGTTACTTTAATAAATTCTTATTAAAATATTTCCATTCGTTCTGATAATTTCACATATTTAAACGCCCAGACACCGAGACCTTTAAATAATTCATTAATTTCTCGTTAAGAAAAAAATTAAACGTTGTCTGGCGTCTGGTATTTGAAACAACGAAATTAAATTTTTTCCTTTGTGAAAAATTTTAATACCTATATTTTTCATTTCGCAGGTAAAATTAATAATTAATAAATGAAGACGGAAACGGAGAAAAACACGACAAATTTAACTCGCGTCAGAATCGCCGTCTTGGGAAAAGTCAACGTGGGCAAATCAGGTACGTATCAGCAAATTCTACTCACCCTGAGTTAATTTTAGTAAAAAATTTAATATTACGATTTCTTCACCAGCCCTGACCGTCCGATTCCTGACACGAAGATATATTGGAGAATATCGTTCAAACACTGGTAAGTTTACATTTGAAATTTTTTTGGCAAATTACAAATATTTCGTAAGAAAAATTAAAATAAATAAACAAAAATATAATAAGTGTAAAAAAAAGAATCAAATTGCATCTTATTTATTTATTTTTTCAAATTCGCAACTTCGGGAGCTTTCGAAAACAAATAAATTTAGTTTTAATCTCGCCCAAAGTCGTATTCGTTTGCCAGCGAAATAACTCGAAGATAGGTACCCATTTTATCAAATTTTTGTAACCCGTTTCGAGGTCGAATACGAGATGTTTTCGATTTTTCAATTATTCTGAAACATTAAACGAGCTGAAATTTTTAAAACGATGCCAAATACGCCAGATAGATTTAAATTTCAGGCTCTCTTTATACTTCAGAGTGATGGTAATTCGAATAGATACATTTAATTATACTCGTAATTACCCAAGGGTGTTGTTTATTAAAACATTTCACTTTGAGAACTTATTTTTATTTATCAAAAGTTTTTTTTTGTATCTAAATAAAATTTTACACCCAAATTACACGCTTTTATCGTTTGAAGTTCAAGATGAGTGGAAATGAAGGAAAAGGGAAGAAGGGGGACGTAGGCACGAGCCCATATAAACTGACAACTTCACCAGTGAAGTATTCAATTAAAGATTAAGAACCTTGTAATACGTTTATTAATCCGACGAAAGGACAATGTTTTAGCACGGTTTAACCATCTATTAAAATTTTCGTGCTCACGTTCCATAAAGATGGCTTGTCCGAGATTTGCTTTTAGGGAAAAAAAGGTATGGTAACCTTTGAACCGGCACCGGCAGCTCTTCGATTTTCTACATGAAAGTTCAATAGCATCGATAAACTTTCCAAACTTTCCATGTAACACGTGAAAATTTGACCTTTTAATTTTGTATTTTAATTATAAAAACATTCGCAATGTAAATCTTGCTTCGATCTAGCGGATTAAAGTTGGTTGACTTTGTCGGCGAGGTTTTTTTCGCGCGTTACGCATATTTCGATACTCGAAGCGAGAAAAATTCCACCCCAGGATTAAATACATCACGAATAGGTAAAAGTATACTTATGTTTCGCGAATCGCGAGATTTTATAAATTAAAATTTCAATAAAACTTTTTTACATTGGTTTCGGTGCGTGATACGATGTTGGAATTTTTCAAGCCAGATGCGAGATAAAGTTGTAAAAAAAAATTGGTGTACGCGATTTTAATTTAATATCTGCACCGGGTGAAACTGCTTTAGCCAAAAGTTGAAACACGAGTGATTCTTGAAACGATTAAATACATTTTTAGACTGCTAGTTACCTATACTAAATGTTCTCGTTGTTTTCTAATAATAAAAACTGCTCGCGCCAATGTAACCTGCCCGAGGTATCGTCTACATTTTTTCTCGATCGAATTAATGGAATTTTGCCGCCGTACGGTATTGGCTGGTTGCTCGAAATACCATGAACCGGTATATTTGCATTTAATCTTAATTCGATTGCGTCGAGCTTGTGTATTGTTTTTTAGCACCCATTGTTGATGCACATCTGCTATTCTTCCAGTTTGAAAAAAATCACCCCAAAGGTACAAATACTTTCTTTTGTAGTAAAGAATACTAATTTCGGAGACAATGAGTAAAAAACACAGTCTCGTAATCCGATTCGTAATCGATATTGATAGAATTCGAATGGTTAGGAATTTGCAAAGTTTAAGGCGAAAATGTAAAGTGCAATGGGCGGTTGGAGAAATTATTTCGGTTGGATTTCGGAGGAAATTCGAAATACACGGTGTATATCATAATTTACTCGTATTTGTAGGAAACCTCAAAAGATATTTTACTACATTTTCATGACATAATATTACACTTGTTACGTGAAAAGTATAAACGAACGAGTTTATGGCGTACTTCGTAATTCGTATAAGCCACAAAAATCTTTATGGGCGTCGAGAATTCGTCCAAGTTGGAAATTAAAAAAGCTATACCGAGTTTCAAAATATTATGTGGCGTCTTTAATATTGAAAATTATCTGGAACGGAAAATTTTACACGCGAGTTTTTTCATAGCTCGTAAAAAAGTTGCCGAATGCGATAAAAATCACCTCGGAAGGCGATTTTTCGAGGACTTGAGACATATTTTGGGCTTCGAACTTGAAATGATGGGAATTATAGGATGGTGCTTGAGTTTTAATTGGCAGTTATTAGCTAGCTCGGTAAAAAGACGTTTTTGATGGGACGAAATATGTAAACAACTAGTTTCAGAATTTGGTAAAATTATTCGATCTTGACACCATACAATTTTTAAAAATTTTCTAAAATATTTCTATTTTTTTAATTTTTTATTTTTAAAACAAAAGTTGAGAAATTTTTTGACAAAATTGTAAAAACTTGAAGTGGTAAGGATTATTCCTACCTAAATTGCACCAAATATTACCACTTCGCGAGTTGAAATAGCGTTATCTGTTCACGAATCGACGTGAACAGGTACCTATTTCAACAAGCAACGAGGCTAACGTATTTAGTACGTAATTCATCTGGCAGAAGCTTTGCCTGCCTTTGTCTACTCGCGTACGTTAAACCGCGAGTAGGCAAGTTATTTTCTGCCTCGTTATCGCAAGTTGCTTTGTTCCACTGATGGAAGCTACCATCAGTGGCAAGTTTGGTTGTGCACCGTTTGGCCTTGACGCAACGCAGAGCGTTCGGGTATAGGTAGAAGCCCGTTATCGGGTTTCTTACCTACCTAAGCTGCTATTCATCCCTTCCCTTATCGATAATTACGTGACCGCGCATCTCGGTTCGCGGTTACGTCGCGATGTATTTCTCAGTCGCGCACTGAGTATATTTTTATACACCATCGTAGCTAGACGTTCGCGACTAGTTACATCTCATACTGGCGCAACTGTGTATTGTATTCTTCCGCGTATATTTTCGTACTTGTGCATTATTGCATCAAGTACAATAAATATTCGAATATCTACGTTGAGTTTTATTTCTCCGCGAATTTATTCGTTCGAAGAATCGCACGCGTTGGTATATGGATTGGTAGTTCAATTGAGTTGGGTTTGGACAGTTTGAGGCCCTCACCTCACTCCCCCTCAAACCATCCCACGGGAGCCAGAGTCCAAAGCCGCTCTGGTGCCAAAACTCCAACGTATCACAACAATTACCACCAATTCATTGGCGCCCGATACAGTTCCTGCTGCTTGAAGAAAATTCGGGAGAAAATTCGACGAGTCAGCGACTTAGGAAAATCCTGCGGAGTGAAAATCGACGAGTCTACGAACTGAAGACATCTTTAAAAAATCTTGGGTATCGTTATCTCGTTTGATTACCTATTTTCTTCTATTTTTTAAAAAATCGTATCGATAGTGCGTCGCGTATTAATTAATTAGGGATAATTAATTAGTAAAAAATCGCGTAATTATAAGTTAGAGTTAAAGTAGGGTGTTTGTAAGAGAACAACTTTAAACCAGGAACATAGGAACAGGTTAAGGTCGTTTTCAAAATTACAGTAGAAGTTAGGCGAGATTCGTATTCTGTACTTTCGAACCTACTTAGAAATTACCTATTTGAAGCTCTATACATCATGTCGCCTACCGATTCACACGATAGTTTAAATACTGAGCTAATTGATGCTAGAAGAGCAGAAATAGCGAAAAATGAAGAAGAATATAGGATATTGAAAACCAGGGTTTACCATAAAGATCTGATCGATTTAAACAGAATTGATGACCAAACAGAATTAAGGACATCATTCGGCTGGGTAAATGATATGGCATGGGTAACAGGCAAGGAAATTAGAAAGTTGACGAGTAGGATAAAAGACGCGACTAAATCTTCTGGTTCAAATTATAAAGACATTACCGAAAATCAGAAAAAAATCACTGACGTTGAAAGGCGATTTTTAGAATTCGAAAAAGAAAATCTGACATCATTTTATTCGTGGAAAGAAAAATGTACAAGTTCGTTAGCTGAAATTTTGGAAAAACAGTCTCAATTCGAAAATAGGTTAAACAACATGGCCGGTGATTTAGAGGCGTGTAATTTGAGGTTAACCGAAATAAAAAATATCACTGATTCGTATGAAACTGAAGTAAAACAAATTCATGAACAAATTTCAGAAAGGGAAAAAACTCTTGAAAATAAATTTTTAGATCTCGAAAATAGGTTAAAAAATTTAGACAAAAGACCCGAAAATTCTGAAAATGTGGAAACGAATCAAAATATCGATGAGAGTCTGCAAAAAGCTATCGAATTACTGTCAACCGCGAATGAAACGATAAAAAATTTAGAAAGTCGTATTACGATCCTAGAAGAAAAGCCTACCCAAGAATTTACTCAGAAAGAAATAAAGCTCGTCAAAGACAAAGAATTGACAGCTAAAATGATCAGAGATAATGGAATTGAGTATGGAGAACATAATCACATGCATCCGACCAGATTCGTAAAATTGTTTAAAGAATTTGTAAAGAACTATAATAGTTCGAGCCAAGAAAAATCGAATTTGATGCGACAAGTTATAACTTGGAAAAAAGCTCAAAGTTGGCGTGCAAATTCTAACGCGTTTATCGAGTTTGAAAAATTCGAAGAAGAATTTATCAAAACTTTTTGGAATAAACAAAAGAAAAACGAAGTCTGGAAAATGTTTGAAGAAATGGATTTTTCGAAAACATGTAAAACCGGTAGAGAATTTTTAACCGAAATGGATGCATGGATCCAGACCATCGAAGATATGGGTCTGAAAGAAACACCCGAGGTAGTTTTGGCTTTAGAATCGAAAGTACCAGAATGGTGGAAAAGTAAAGTCATATGGGGAAAGGTCGATACACCCTATGACATACTAGATAGGTTGGAGGAACATCTCGACAACTACGAAGACGATCCTAGAATTTTAGATATTTTTGCCGCCGAAAAATCGAGTAATTTTGGTAGGTTAAGCATGTTTAGGAAAAATGCCACCGATGTAAACTCGTCAGATGATAGTCGACAGAGTATCGGAAAAAATGGCAATCCTGAAAATGTGAATTTTGATAATCAAAAATCTAACCAAAATGGATTCGGAAGGAAATTTAGGGGTAAAAATAGGAGAACGTTTGGAAATGGTTACGAGACACCTCAAAGTCAACCTACTAGAAACTTTGATCGCGGTTACAAAGGGAATGGATTTAATCCAAATGGCCCTAAAAACCCGAATTACGATAGGAAAACTTTTGGAAATCCCAACAATCGTAATTTCGAAGCGAAAAATACTAACCCGAATCCCAAACCATCGACGGGCAATTTACCAAAAGTTAATCAGGTAAATGCGCCAAAAAACGCCGATGGCTCAGGTCCGAGTATGTAGATACAGATAAGATTACATATTATGTCCACGGAGGTTACCAAGTGATAGGTGATTCGTTACTTTATTACTTGTGTAGAAATGGCAGCAAAACAAATATCGGTGACTTGAGAAAGATCCCGTACCTCCGTGAGAATATATCGCTGCGTAATCTGTATAATCGACTCGTACCTGAGAAATTAAAAAGAGACAAAGTATTACTTTGTATGGGAAAAAGGGAATTGAACGATAATTACGTATCTAATGATTTCGTCTTCTCCAAAATGAAACAGATTATCCAGATGTTGAAAGCCAAAGGTGCCAAGGAAATCGTTCTGGTGTATCCAACGATCACTCCGGCCAAAAACGGACATGACCATGTCACGTTGAATCGTGCTTGGCAGTTCCGAAAGATGTTCTATAAGCTAGAAAAGCTAGGCAATGTTCACATCTGTCTTGATCCCTCGATGGTATTTGCTGAAACAGAAATATCACCGAAATCAGGAAATCTGAAATATAAACTCAATCGTGATTATACGATTAGAGTAAATAGGAGGAAATTTTTCTATGATAGGTACTTTGGTAGGTACTTCCCTACCCAAGCTACCTACCAAGAAACGAAATACGCTCTAAACGATTACCTATTAGCGATTAAATCTCTACGACAACAAACAGCTCGGGCTGATTTGTTGATCAATAAAACCCCAACCGAGTTGACTGTAAAACAGATCGATGACGGACCGGCGGTTAAAACCCCAACCGAGTCGACTGTACAGATCAATGACGGGCCGGTGGTCAATACCCCAACCGAGTCGACCGTAGAAAACGGGATCGATGACGGACCGGTGGTAAATAAATCGCTACGTCAGCAAACAGTTGAATCTGGAATGCTGACCACTAAAACCACAACCGAGTCGACTGATGAAATCAGGAACGATGACGGAACAGTGGTAGGTATCGTCAAAAAGTGTGAAACACTTATCGAGAGCAAATTGATCGATGATTCAGTGATTCCTGAATTCATTCGAAACGACCTCCAGGAGAAGCGAAAGCAGGGTTCGAATAATTTACAACCGGTTGAAAATGTAGGCGAGCGTGTAGAAGGTATTTTGTATGGGGAAGATAGGATACCTACTTTACCGAAGCCGACGCAGGTAAACCCAACCGACGCTCAATCTGTGCTATGCATGGGGCCCCAGAAGGGTCCACCGCCCACGGTCGCGGCAGATGACGTGTGCAGAATTGATCGTTTACCGGGCGTTACTTGTGTCGTGCCGACGACCATTAATGGTGTAGTTTATCCTACTCAACTCGATACTGGTGCTGAACCGAACGTCATGGCATATGAAACTGCGCGTAAATTATTCCTCGAACACCCTGAAAAATGTAAATTTTTACATTTAGATCGTAAAATCGAAATCGAACTAGCCGATAAACAAGTAGTCGAAACTATGCATGCATTGCTTAGAGTTACGATGAATTTCGGTAAATACGAACTCACGCTACCATTCTACTTGATTCCAGAGTGTAATCAAGTATTTATAATGGGTAGGACTTCGATGTTTGAACTAGGTATCGAACCTAAAATTAGGAAGGGTTATGCCTACTGTAAACCGAAGCGTGAGAGTGAGAAAGAGATCCTGAAGTACATGTCTGAGGAGGAGTACGAAGGAAAACTCAAAATGAATACCGTAAAACCGAGTGGTAGGTACGGCAACGAAATTCCCAATAGGATGAGAAAGTATACTCATGCTAAAGGTGATAGAGAGGGAGATATACCCGAGCCCGATAGATCGAGCGAAATATATCTTAAGAAGTTGTTTGAAGGACTTAAAGAGTACGTAGCTAAAGGTAAAATTAGCGAGAAATGTAAGGATTGGGCTTACAAGTTACTGAGTGAGTATTCTGACGTATTTTCGAAATCACCAGGATGCTACACTGGTCCTCCAATACACTTCGATATGTCCGACGAACAGGAATGGCGTGGTTATAACTATCGTCCATCCAACAAACTGTTACCTGCGATAAAACGTGAATTGAAAAATATGTTACGTGATGGCGTTATTACTCCGTCAGACACGAAATATATAAACAATACAGTGATTAGGATTAAGGCTAACGGTACTCTACGTCCATGTCTAAATCCTACACATTTGAATCCAAAATTAGCGAATAATTATAATGAATCAGCAACGTTAGACAGAATTATCACTGCTAACGGCGACGCTGAATTCTTTTCGAGTTTTGATTTCGTCAGTGGATTTTGGCAATTACCACTTGATGAATATTCAAAAAAATTTTGTGGATTCGTAATCGAGGGTCAAGTGTATCAATTCGAAAGACTTCCCTACGGTTTGAAAATTTCTTCAGCCGAATTCATAAAAATGATTAATCGCGTAATACCTGACAAAAAATCGATCACTGCGTACGTAGACGATGTTTTAGTTAGGAATAAGGGATTCAAAGAACACGTTTTAGATATTATTGAGGTTTTAGATGCAGTTCGAAATTACGGTCTAAAATTAAACGCAGAAAAAACAGATTTGTTCAAAACGTCGACTAAACATCTGGGTTACCAACTTTCAACAGGGAAGATTGGTAAACAGAGCAAAAAAATTGAAAAATTCCTTGAATTCGAAAGAAAACATTCGAGAAATGGCAATTTCAAATTAACTAAAGTCGTAGAAATACAAGCTTTAGTTGGTTTGACCAATTTGTATCGAAGATTTATTCCTGAATATAATGAAATTATAGCTCCGTTAATGAAACTAACGTGCAAAAATGTACCTTTCGAGTGGGGGGAAGAACAAAGTAAAGCTTTCGAACGATTAAAAGACGAATACTGCAGAGATTTTTCACTCTGTACGCCTATCGATAACGTAGATTTTCATTTACATACAGAATGTCTCGAAAATTCAATTTCAGGTGTTTTGTATCAAAAAATCGATGGCGAAAATCGCATTGTCATGTACGTCGACAAAACGTTACAAGATTATCAGAAACGGTACACTTGTACAGACAAAGACATGCTCGCGATTACGTATTGTCTTAAAAGATTAGAAATGTGGTTACATGGACGTATTGTACACGTTAGATCTGATCTGAAATCGTTACTTCCCAAATATGAAGAGTTAGCTCAAACCCATCGAAAAGCTGGTCACTGGATCACTCGTATGAACAGTTTTGATCTCGTCTACGATATTAAATGCACGATCACTGAGTTGAAAAGGCTGAAACAAAGTCAAGAGCCAGGTTTAACAGTGAATAGTTTCAATATAAAACTAGGTGAAGGTATAAACAGTACAGGTTTAGAACCTATCGAGCTAAACAAAATTCAAAATTTCAGGGAAAATCTCGTTGAACTTTTAGGTGAATTACCAAAATGGCAAAAATCAGATCCACTCTGCGATAAAATTTTCGATGATTTAGAACCATTAGGTGAATTTTTGACCGATAGACAAAAAGCTACGAGGTATCGAGTATCTAAAAAATACGAAATAACTCGTGAAAACGGTGAAAAGTTACTATGGCGTAAATATTTTGATGGCACGAAAGTTCCTGTTCTGCCTGAAAAACTATTTCATGACGTAGTATACTATTTGCATGATTTGTACGGACACGTCGGTGGAAATAAACTAGAGCTGATATTCAGACAGTTGTACTTCCATCCGAACGCGTTGAAATTTATTAAAATGAATACAAACATGTGCATCGTTTGTAAAATCAACAAATGTTACGGTCCTAAAAAACGATTCAGGTACGCACAAGTAGAATCTTATCACAAAGGTGATTTAATTTCGGTTGATATTTGTGGTCCGATCGCGGGTATAAAAGGGGAAACTAGGTACCTATTTGCTTGTAAAGATGTCTTCACAGGTAAAGTCTGGTTCTTCCCAACCGATAACATCGAAGCTGAAACAATCGTAGACGAGATGAAAACATTTTTGGAAATTCTAAAAAGTTATGGCGTTACACCTAAGAAAATCATGAGCGATAATGGTCCTCAATTTACGTCAAAAGTATGGAAAGAGTTTATTAAATCATACGATGACATTAAAATGATCTATTCTAGTCCTTTTTCACCCCAGGGAAATTCGATCGAACGAGTGTTTAGAGAACTAGGGGCAAAATTACGTTCTAGAATAAATACTGAATATCCAGATCGATCATATACTCACGAAGGTTGGTGCGAATACGTTTCTGAGATAGAGAGACAGCTAAACGATCAACCGAACGTACTAGGAATTTGTCCAAATGATTGTTGGGGTATTGAGGAATCTCTAACGGTCGATTTACCTGTAAAAAGGAATAAGAGAAATTTCAAGTACGAGCTGAAAAGATTGAGAGAAGTTTTAGAGAAAAATCTACTTCCATCCGTCACGTCGAAAGAAGCGATGGCGATGAAATTCGATCAGAGTGAGTGTATTTTTGATGAAGATGGATATTTGAGAGTAGTAGTTGACGGCGCGTGTGCTCAGAACGGTAAAGACGAAGCTGTGGCGGGGATAGGTATCTGTTTCGGTCCGGGTTCAAAATTCAACGTTTCTGAAAAAATAACACACGAAAAATATAAGAACACGAATAATTTAGCTGAAATTATTGCAGTGAAAAAAGCTCTTGAATTTGGTATCGCGAAAGGAATCAAGAAAATTAAAATTTTGACTGATTCTAAATATACCGTTTATGCTGTAAACGAAGGTGCGATCAGGTGGAAAGCTAGAAATTGGAAAAATTACGCCAAGAAAGAGGTACATCACAAGGAAATTTTTCAAGAAATTTTAAAATTACGTAGAGAATTCGATCGATGTGAAATTCGACATGTATTTGCTCGTAGATACGAATACATGAATATTCTTGCCGATCAATTAGCTAGGCAGGCCGTATACACATACGAAACTGCAGTATTAAAAATCGATGAAATGTCTGACCAACAAGCGATGGAACATTTCATTCGTGAAAAGAGAAAACAGCTACGTATATTTGAAGAGCAAAATTTCAATAAATTACACGGAGACACAATTTCTTACAAAGAAGGTGATCTCGTGTTAATTTCCGCTCATAGATTAGCAAATAGCGACAGGTTAATTTCACAGAAATTACTTGAAAAACGCTACGGACCATATATCGTCGTAAAGGAACACAAAGCCAATTGCTACCTCGTCAAAGATTATGCAGGCATAACCGATGACAAGGTAGTAAACGTAAGGCAGATAATTTTATTCCTATCGGCTGAGCAACTCAAAGAAATTGAGGAGGAGGTGAGATGCAAATCGTTGATCGATAAACGCACCCTCCACCAAAGAATCAATGACTTTTTGAGAGTGAACGAGAGAAAAGTTCCAAAAGCTACAGCAGCTACGATAGAAGAAGGTGAAAAACCCAAAGATGATATTTTCAATGTCAGCGACGATGTTATGGATATGATCGATGAAAATTTCGATTACGAACTTGAGAATATTTCTTCGACGAGTGAACTGGGGCAGGATTTGACTGAAAATCCTGAACTCTCACAAATTTTTGAATCTAGTGTACAGGGGCAGAATTTGAAAAATTCTATGCCGACTGAAAACCTAGAAATTACAAAGTCGAATGGAAATAATCAAGTAAAAAATACAGAGTTAAACCCTGAGCCGAAAAATCATCAAATCATCTCTACTGAAAAAATTAAAGGTCGTAAATTACCTACCAAAGGTAAAATTGCGATTAAAAACGGCAAAATGGTACCTGTATACGATGTCATCGATTCTGGTATCGAAAATTCCGATGCTGAAATCAATGATATTGACCCTTCAGATTTTTGCGCCGTGACCATCGAAGATGCGTCAGATAGCGAAAATTTAGAATTTTCCCAGCCAAAAATTCCAAAGGCAATTCAAAAATTAAAAATTGACTCGCAATTCGGTAAAGATTTAGAAAATCTAGATTCGAAAAATTCAAAGAGAAATTTGAGAGCGAGAAAGAGGGAAAATTTAAAAGAAATTTCGAGTTCTGAAGATGAATTAGAAATTTTGAATGAGTTAAATGACATGAACGAGGTTAAAATTTGGAAAAAAGACTCTGATAGGGAATTTAGACCAATTTTAAAACTCGAAAAGCCACCCGTCGATAAATTCATCAAGTCCGTACGTAGTAAAAAATTACCTAATAAGGTTAAAACTGGCAACGATTCTGGTGTCGAATCCGAGTCAGAAATTATGCAAAGTGAAACCGGTGAAATGCTGAAAGCTTTCAACGATCACGCGAAAACGTACAGGAAAAAATACATTCGAAACGACGAGAAGGCAGATCTTGAAAAATTACTTCGCGCCAATTTCGACAAAGAAACTTTAGATAGGTTAATTGATGAAGCCGAAGCCTATAATAAATCGCGCGCGAAGAGAACAAAGAAGGTTGCCGGTAAAGGTAACAAGAAAAAACAGTACAACGTAAATTACATTGTACTGAACAGGCTTTCGTTTGGTCATAAGCTGGTACTCGGGTACCAACTTATGAGAGCGAAGAAAGGGGAAAAGTAATACCTAGGTTAAGTGGTGCACCGCGAAACCGGTTTCGCTGGCGCCACACTACAGAGTAGGGATGCTCGCGCATTCCTATTCGTTGACTCGCTCGCTAGGATTCCCTGCCTGACTACCCTGCCTATAATTACGTCATTTTACGAAAATATCCCTACCTAAAAATCGAGAATACCTACGGTAATGGGGCCTAGGTTCGACCAGCGAAAATTTCATAAGCTCTGTTCTTTTTTGTTCCTGGTTGAGTAATGTTCTTCGAATTATTGTGTGCGGGGCTGCGTACGACTCTTTGAGGTGCCAGCTGATTTCTGTGATTGTATGTTCGTTTTTTCATCTGCGGTTCTAAATTTCGATTTTTTCGAAATTTTCTCGTTTGTTTTACCTGTAAGTAAACAACATGAATTAGAATTACGATAATTTTAAGTTTAATTAAAAATTCGACTTAAAATAAGGTACAAAAATCTACACGTGGTGACATAAGGACTAAATCAAAATTTCATTTGAATAGATGGCTTCGAGTACAATTTTCTTGGATAAAATTGACTTCCTCCTTTTGGCTATAGCAGCAATTTCTCAGTCTGAAGTAATTTCGGCGTTGGCCATCATTCTTTTGGCAATCAGATGGTCAGGGAAATTTAGAGAAAGGAACGTGAGGAAAATCTACACGTATTTGAAAGCTAGTTTTTTTCCCACGGCTCATATTCGTTACTTTACACCAACAAGTAATGAGGAGACAATACAACTATCTTCTATAGACCTAAGAAATGCATTCACTCAACTAAATTTGAGTGAAGGTCGTGTAAGGCCGTACGTTGATGATATTCTGTTAAATCCAGGCTTGTGAAATGTCTGGATCGTCGTCAGGGTCTCCAATGGAACCGTCATCGTCAACGGCTACGCCACCGGCGCCACAATTACGATTGGAAATTCCAGGCCCCTCGAGAGTAAATGATCCTCGGCTTCAACAGATGGAATCCGCAGCACCACCTACGCCTCCGACTCCTACGGAGAGGTCCGCGAAAGTTGTTGGCTGTCCAGTGTGTTTATCAAACATACTGGACAAGTCAATTTACTCGAAGGTGGGGGAGCCAATCGACATTCACGTGCTGAAACGGTGTGGACACGTCGTTCATTACCACTGCTTCGAAAGATGGTTCACATCGTACCAGGGTTGCCCAGCATGTTTCGACAAGGTCGTACCAGAGGAGCTGGAAACCCGAGCTTTAGAGACGAAGTTTGAAGCAGTACCGGCGGCCTTTCAGGACTTCAGACTCTTCGACGTATTGCAACGTGACATAGCGGATACAGCCGTGATGGAAATGGAGAAAAAGGCCGAAATTGAGAAGAAGAATAGAAAAATAGAATTCGAACGAAAACAATACGTTATGGCCAGACGACTGGTAGATAGATTGACGGGTCAATCTATAAATGTCGAAACAGTCAATGTCCTTACTGACTCGATCCAACAGGTAACGCAAATTGGTAGGTCGGTCAGAAATGACCAACCATCAACATCGACGGCGAATAATCGTTTCCGGTTCGCAGCTCGATTTGGTGGGAGGCGAGCCGAAAATCGGGAAAACCGGGAGAATGTGCAGCCAATCCTCATCGACGATGATGACCTACCCATTAACCTCATCGACGATGAATAGGTAATAAATTCTAAAAATACCTACTCCATTTATGTAAGTTGGAATACATAACTTGGTATTTGACAGTCCTCCGGGTCTGCGCCGTTTATAGTCAACTCGTTCTCGTTGCTCAATGTCCGTCGAAAAAGTCGCCGTTGCTTGAAGACCAAAGATCCAGACCCGTGTAAATATTGTCCATTTGTACCTGTGTTTTATTTTTAAGTAATCTTCGTCGTCGTCGTCGTATTCGGCGTGTCCATCGTCGTTTCGAAGGTAACTTATTTCAAATATCGTAAATAACCGCACCGCGCACAATAATCTATCTCGATTATGCTTACGTTTATTCTTAATCTAGAAACTCGAAAGCAGAAAAAACACAACACGTGTATTAGTAATAGGTAGTGGAAATAGGGTAGTAAAAAATAAAATAGGCTAGAATTAGACTTCGTTACATTTCGGTCATCGTAACGTTGGAATTCAAAACTTAACATATGTACAAAATTTATCTTTCGATTCGTCATAAAATGGTTCAAATAAATTCATACTGCAAAATTAAACTCGATGTTTATGGTAAATTATTCCACATCGAGTCAAAATTATAGGCGTCAAGTACTTAAATTATATTTAGCTCGTTGAAAGCAGGCAAAATAGGTTTCGCCATTTCTAGCAGTCACTGAATAAAAAATAAAATTCCGTTGCTCATGGTAAATTATTCCAGCATCGTGAATAGAACCGACGAAAAGATGAAAATCACTTCGATTTGAGTCGCATGGTAAATTATTCCAGATTCAAAATCGTTGATGATAACCTGGACTAGACTTAAAATTACACTTTTCAGCTCTTTGATAGCATCGTCTTATAAAATAACACTAGTTCAGGCAGAAGTGAAGTTCGTTGATTCGACTTAAAAATAACACTTCTTATATTTACACTGATTTCGACACTTCTCGATTTTAGCACCGTCACATTCGTTACTTAGATTCTACACTGCAATTTTCGGCCATGGTAAAATATTCCACCGAAAATTGTAAGCTGTAAAGAGTTAGCAGGAAAAAGAATGAAAAAGTAACCGAAACTTTGTATTTGTCGTTCGGTTAACTTTTCACATTCAGCTTTTGAGTTTCCCTAACTAATTATACGTATCCATACTTTATTTTATGTATTTACTGATGTACTCGTTCGATATACAGTTCCTGGTTTGATACCGTTGTCGTCGAGTTCCGATGGATACTTAACCAGCGTCGAAATACCAGCAGAAACGTTAATATGGTCGTCAAAAATCATCTTTAAACTTCGTCGTCGGCGTACCACCATGTAATTCGTGTATTTAACTGTACTTACATTTTGTTTTGTATTTGTTGTCACGTCCGGCCATGGCCGATGAAATTTTTCCGGCGGTAATCTTTTACTTGCCGATGGTCTTCGTTTCACTGCAGGTGTCGACGTCTGGGATTTTCACGTACCGGAACCATACTAGGAATGTCATAGGTGGTCCCGGTACTGAAAATTTTCTGTAAATAAAACTTTAACGACGTTAAATAAAAAATTAAAAGCGATTCAATCGCACCAAAAAAATTATTAGTTTCTAAGTTTTTTAGCGTCTGTTTATTTTGGCCAACGTTCGGTGATAAAACCAGAAAAAATGTTGTCGAAGTTGCGACGTTAAAATCGGTTAGGTACGGAGTGGCTGAACTGCGGTGACGTCATGACGTTATTTTTCGTTTTTTTTACTTTGTAAATTTTTTATTTTTTATTCACGAAAATGCCGAAATGCTGGAAAAAGCCGAACGTTTTGTAATTTAGTTTTCTTTTAGGCCAAAATTTTTAGTTTATTTATAGTTGTTGGCTAAATGCCACGGAAAAAAAAAAAAAAAAAAAATGGGCATATAAAATTTTGTCTATTTCCAAAATTTTATTTTCGTTTTTTTATATTTCAGTCAGTTAAAAATGGCGTTTTAAACTTGTCATTTTTATTGTTTTAAAATTTCGTTTCGTGTCTGTTTTTCGATTACCTGTCTATCAGGTTGTCATTGCTCGTTTAGTTTTAAGCTAGGCGATCGAATCATACAGAGATTGTATGGTTTTTTTTATTTTGAAATTAGAAAATTCTAAAAGATCTATTTCAAAATTTTTACAGGCATTTTTGTATTTCGAAATTTTAATTTTTCTGGCTGTTTTTTCATTTTTTTTACAATAGTTAGTTCCCTCTGTTTGGTTATCGAATTCGTTCGAGGTTAGAACTAGGCACATAGGGGGTGTAGGAGAATCCTAGGAGATTATCTACGGCACCCTACGAAAAGGGTGACCTTAGATAATTTCTGCCTGAGATCAGAGAAATTGGTGACGAAGGAACGGTAACAATTTCTCTTCTCAGGTCATTTCGGGGTATTCCAAAGGATTCTCACTACAAGAAGCCGCACCGCTACGAAGTGGAACAGGATAAATTGTTGAAGTATCAGATTGGTATTTTTACAATTATCTAGGACAGGTGGGTAGGGTTCTACCTTTCACATAATGTTAACACTTTGACGGGTAACCCTATCTATCCATGGATGTTTATCTAACGGACATCCATTATGATCCACTTGGTTAGCAGAAGCGGTAATGGCGGTAATTTGTTGAAAGTCTTAGTTTCTCCTTTTTCAACAAATATACCGACCAAGCTAGTACAGTTAGGAAGTAGAGCTGTACATTTATGTAACATCTGTGATATTAACGTAAATTCCGTTTTATGTTTAATTTTTGTTATTTATTTTTCAAATATACAAAACATTTTTGTTGTTGTTAATTTTAAACACATCTCTGTCTTATCCTTCGATGTAATGAGTTTGATCGCCTGAAATGTTTGTGAATTCTGTGTTTAGAATTTAAATTTTTATAAAAAATATTCTAAATGTTCAGATATTCGAATAGGTATAAAATTGCAATAGTTTTCTTTTCTGTCTTTGCATAAATTTTTGATGTACTTATTCTGTTAATATTTCGGGTCATAAAAATTCATGTACATCGGGAGGGGCAGGGATGGGTGGCAGCTTACCTATTAGGAAAATTGACAAGGCTAATTTAGATAGGTAATCCTTCCTTCGCTTGAGTTTCCCGAGTACTCTCATTTTCACGACTACTCGGCGGGGCAATGAAGTGGTAAGGATTATTCCTACCTAAATTGCACCAAATATTACCACTTCGCGAGTTGAAATAGCGTTATCTGTTCACGAATCGACGTGAACAGGTACCTATTTCAACAAGCAACGAGGCTAACGTATTTAGTACGTAATTCATCTGGCAGAAGCTTTGCCTGCCTTTGTCTACTCGCGTACGTTAAACCGCGAGTAGGCAAGTTATTTTCTGCCTCGTTATCGCAAGTTGCTTTGTTCCACTGATGGAAGCTACCATCAGTGGCAAGTTTGGTTGTGCACCGTTTGGCCTTGACGCAACGCAGAGCGTTCGCGTATAGGTAGAAGCCCGTTATCGGGTTTCTTACCTACCTAAGCTGCTATTCATCCCTTCCCTTATCGATAATTACGTGACCGCGCATCTCGGTTCGCGGTTACGTCGCGATGTATTTCTCAGTCGCGCACTGAGTATATTTTTATACACCATCGTAGCTAGACGTTCGCGACTAGTTACATCTCATACTGGCGCAACTGTGTATTGTATTCTTCCGCGTATATTTTCGTACTTGTGCATTATTGCATCAAGTACAATAAATATTCGAATATCTACGTTGAGTTTTATTTCTCCGCGAATTTATTCGTTCGAAGAATCGCACGCGTTGGTATATGGATTGGTAGTTCAATTGAGTTGGGTTTGGACAGTTTGAGGCCCTCACCTCACTCCCCCTCAAACCATCCCACGGGAGCCAGAGTCCAAAGCCGCTCTGGTGCCAAAACTCCAACGTATCACAACAATTACCACCAATTCAAACTATATTTCAATTTTTGAAATTATTTTCAGAAAAATACTAAAACATGAGCATTTTGATTTGCCCTTCGACCCCAAATTTCAATGCATAGAAGGAGTAGGAAAAAAAATGTAGACGTTCATTGTCTTTTTTGATCATTTCAATCCCTGAATTTTTGAATTTTTAAATGCTTATAATTTTTTCCATTGCAAGGAGAGTGATGAGGTCTAAAAAAAATTTTGGAGCAATCATCAAATCTAAAAGATGATATTAAGTGTTTTCATAAGCTGAAGAAAGAAAAACAAAACAAGAAAAACTGAAATTGATTTTATCAAAACGGTATCTACAGAGCAATTTAAATATTTTCAGAAATATTCAAAATGATTTCAAATGGTCAGCATATTCTGAAAAGTTTGCAAATGTTCTTTTTTCCTCATAAAGTACACCTCCATCGCAATTGTACTGACGAGGACCGGTCAGATAATATGTTCCTCGCCTATCAGCTCGAATGGTTGCCTATGCTGAAGTTCCTCAGTCGCCTACCTTCGTGACGTGAGAACGTGACGCAAAAATTTCATCAAACACGGGCCTGGTTTTTTTGTGGCAGTGCTGCCAACATGAAAAATTTGTGTTTATGAAAAACAAGAATTTCACAATTTTGAAAAAATAAGGAGGGGATTGGGTAGAGGTGGATAAAGTGAGTAAAAATTTTTATACGCATATAAATTGCCCAACTCGAGTTTTCAAGGAGCAGTAATCCAAAAAAATGATCGAAATTTTTTTTTGATTGAAGATTCTTGTTATGCTCCTTCGACAATTTTTACTCGATTTTTCCACCTCTACTCAACCTTCGGTCTTCTTTTTTCAAAATTGTGAAATTTTTGTTTTTCATAACTACAAATTTTTCATGTTGGCAGCACCGCCACAAAAAAAAACAGGATCGTGTTAGATGAAAATTATGCGTCGCGAAGGTAGGCGACTGAGGAACTTCAACATAGGCAATCATTCGAGCTGATTGGTAAGAAACATATCTGACCGGTGACCATGAGTTTAAAAAGCAATCATCGTTTGTTGGATAAATCACGACTGTGCTTTATAACACTTGAGAAAAATACCTACAGTTTAAAAAAGTTGAAAGCATTTTTCTCGCAATTTCGAAAAAAAATCAACATTTTTGAAAGCAAATTTTGATGAAAAAAAATTCAATAGTAAATATTTTTCAAAAAAGAACAAAATATAAAAACCAAATATTGCAATAAATTGGCAGTTCTGGGGGAAAAAATCTGATTTTCACTTGAATATAACAAAATTGAACGATACCCCCCTCCCCCCAAAGGAGAACATCGATAGGATGCATTATAAAGATACTTGAATAAAAAATTACCAAAAATGTATTGTTTTCTTAAAAAATAATTTTAAAACATTGTAAACTGCTCCCTCATTCATAAATTAATAAAAAATTATCTAAAATCACTGAAAAAAGTCAAAATTGCTTTACTTACAGTTATAAATCAATAAAAAAAAATACACTAAAAGCAAAAAGTGAAAAAAAATGCTGAAAAATCAGTGAAAATTCATTGGAAAGTCAGTAGAATCTTTGAAATTTGTTTAAAAAATTAGATTCTTAAATTCTTTGAAAAATCAGCAAAAATCCATTGAAAATTGAAATTCATCAGTTACTTTTCACTGATTCAAAATTTTACCCAGACTTGTTCGCTTAAACTGGCTTAATCTTGAGATTTTCAAGAAATCTAAATAAAAATGATAAAATTGTGGCTTTTAAAAAGTACTGGTTTCTCTTTCTTCCTTCATCCACTCATTCCACCTCTTCCTCGTCCAAGTTGATAAATTTTTATTTTTTTCTTCGGGGGTTCTATAAAATTATAAAATTCCAGTATTCGTGATTTCAATAAATTTTCGTCATAATCATTTCATTTTAAATTATGAATCGTATCAAGAAAATTTCAAGCATTAATTAGGTTTAAAATCTTTTTTTTTTAAATACACGTGTTTTATATCAAAAGTAGGTACCCTTTCCCAGGCTTGTGAAGAGGATTTTCCTCGGGCCCGGAGTTTTAGGAGGAGCCATAGGGGTCCACCAAGGAAAAAAATTCTATCTTCACAATGAGGGAACGTCCCACACAGAAATCAATGAAAAAAAATTCTGAAAACAAGTAGTGAAAAAATAACTGAAAAATCAGTGAAATTTTCCTGAAAATTAAAAAGTTTTGCTCATCTTTCCTTTGCTGCAATTCTGATTTTTTTCAGTGACTTTTCCCCGATTTTCTCTATTTCTCTGTATGGTCCTATCTCTTCAATTATTCAGGAAATCTCTAAAAAACTGAAAAAATAGATTCGACTAGTAGATAAACTAAATCTGAAAATTTTGTGAGAAAAAAATAGGTATAGAAATAAACGTTTGTTTGTGGAAGAAAATGAGAAGGAGGGGAAGGAGAAGAAAACTAAAAAAAATTACCCCGTTTTTGAAAAAAAAATTGAATTTTTTCAAAAAATTCTATCTCCTCGGTTTTTTATTGTAGAGTAACCATACTGAACTTCAATTGTAGAGGAAGAATGATTCTTTCAGAAAAAAAAAAATTTAAAAATCAAACCCATCTTTAACATGCCCAAATTTTGAAAGAAATGCAATAAATGACGTTTTTTCTATCAATGTTACCCCCGTCTATTGGTACGAAAAAAGAAACATAGGAATAAATCATTTCGTAGAGAATCCCAATAATTATAGACCATTCATGAAACGTTTATCAACCCTATCGATTCGAAACAATTACAAAACGAAGTCAAAATAAACTATAACTCGAGCAAATGTTCACCGAATAAGGCGTAATATAATAATTAATCGAGGTAATTATAGCCGAGCCACGTTTCGGAAAAGGTGGATTGAAAAATAACCATGCAAAAGACGTCTCCTCGTAATACACCTTAAAACTTATGAGGCTTCAGCCTCGAGTACCTAAATATTTCACCATTACCTCGAATCATCGACTTGATAATAAATATAGGAATTTATTAATACGCTCGAGCAAATAATTAATTTTCATTGATTTTCAATCTTATCACGAGATGGTGTAATACGTACGCAAGTTGATAAAACTTGAGAGGCGACGACGCTTTTACTATAATAAGAAGTCGCCTATAGCCCTAGCGCCTGGGTGACACATTGCGTTATATTAACAGTTATTAGGGTATCATTTTTCAAAGGCTAGAATATCGGTAAAGGAGAAAATTTGGCAATTTGTTATTATCCGAATTAAAGAAAACGATAAATTATTTTTCGCCGATGATGGTGCATTTCCCGCCAACCAAAATCTGTCTTTATTTTACACGCAGAGGACTCCGGGCAATGTTCGAAAATTACCTCGGCTCATTATATCATCATCGAGCAACGACCTTTTATTAATTTAAACGAGTCACCGCTTATAAAGAGGTGAAAAAATTTCCGTATTGAGAAAATTTCTTCAGGTGGTGTTTACGGTCGGTAAGATTAATCGACACGGGGTCTTCCGGTGTTGCCACATTGCGATTTATTTTTTATTCTTCGACCTATCATATCGCGACACGAAACGAGATGTGTTTCGCAGACGGTAAATAATTTTTTGACCCGACTTCGTATACTGCGGTAAATATTTACATTTTCCGAATTGATTTTCATCTTTGGCGAAAATCTTTTTTTAATTAAAATTGACATTTTTTTGTCGATGATTGTCAAGTTAAATTTACACTATATTTTTTTCCAAACGCAGACGATGCTTGGAAAAAATTTTCCTTTAATCGAATCTCGTCTCGAAAATTCTCTCAATTTTGACAATTCGATAGCCAGTCGTTTGATTACTTTGAAAAATTCATTGCGTAGATTCGATTTTACGTTTGGGTGAAAAAATATGGAAAATTTTCACACATGGATTGAAAACTAACAAAATGATCAAATATCTATGGGAAAAATTCGCTGAAAAAATACGCAGTAGATATAATTTTAGCGTCGATTTTCTTTCATCAAAATATACGCAGATACGACTATAAACAACATAATTTCAGGAATGCTCCGGTTCACTTACTCGCCATGGTTTTGAACAGGCGTAGAAAAAATGAACAAACACCTGATCAATTTTTTTTTCATTCCGATCGTTTCAAATTCACTGGTTGAAATTTCCGAGAGAAGTGGTACTTGTTAAAAAAAATATATCCGAAATAGATAAAAAACAATGTAATGAAAACCCGTGCCAAAAATTTTATTTTAATCAAGGTCGATTTAAAAGAGAAATTTTACGCGCCTATACTTTCGTATAGCATCGAGAGTAATTCGTAGCTCATTATGTGACCTTTAGGACCACCTCGGAGAGATGATAGATTTCATAATGTAATTATACGATGACCACCTGGGACGTATACGTAATTTTCGTAAAATAATTTCAAGGAAATAAGGGTCAAATAGCATTTCAAAAGGAGGTCTGCGATGAAAATGAGTAACGTATCCTTTTTTCTAAACTAAAGGAGATTTAGACAAGAATATTTTGAAAGGGGGCAAATTTCAAGGCAAAATTTCATACGACAGAAAATTTAAAAGGTGCATTAAAAAGCTCGTACGACGAATATTATTATTTTTTGTCCATATTTCCATTTTGAAAGATCTTAATTTAATGAAAATTTTCATCAAAGATTTCAATCCATTCAAGATATGATGTTTTAACACCTTCAAAATAAAACACAAAGGTAGGCAAAAAATTGGACAAAATTTTCAATCCAGATATTTTCAAAATTTATTCGTAATACTTTATTCAAAAATTTTGATTTTTTAATGACCAATTTATTAGTTGAGAAATATTGGGCATGTGATTTTTTATCGACAAGGAACAATGGAATGATTTATGGAAATTATTAAATTTACAACTTTTAGGAACTGGGTCAATAGCTGATAGAAAATTCCAAATTTCAAGCATGAAAAAATTTGGGGAAATCCTAATTTCAAAATTCGGCGCAATTTTTGGAAATTCGAAATTTAGATTCAGAAAAAAAATTGCTATAATTTCCGATTGTAGTCTTTCAATCAATTTTTTTCATTTGCAATTTTTGTTTGCCCAATTCGGAAATTAAAGTAATTTTTTTCAAAATCTCAATTTCAAATTTCCCAAAATTGCGCCGAATTTTGAAATTGGAATTTCCCCAAATTTTTTCATGCTTGAAATTTGTAATTTTCTATCAACTATTGACCCAATCCCTAAAAGTTGTGAATTTTTTGAAAGTTTATTAAATTTTTAAACAAAAATGACTAGCTGCTGATGCAATTTTTTTATTGCTCAGTTATGACCCCTCCCCTCACCACTTGTTCTATGATATTTTTTCAAGTGCCAAAATTCATTAATTTCTAAAATTTTGGAGAATGTTCGAAATTTCATAATGATTTTACCACCTTTCAAAATATGAAAATTTTATTTACTTAATCAAGGAAAATAACTGAAATTTGATATAATTACAGTCCCATTAATGCTAAAATCGTCCCAAGTGCCAAATTGATTTTTTTTACGGAAGAGCCAAAAAACTCCACAAAATTAGCATTGCTCTCATGAACTTGGCAGATTTTAAAATCCACTGCATTAAGATTAAATCAATTTTTTATTTCTTTTTTTTAATTACTTAATGCAGTTTGATTCCCTGAATCCGAAACACCAAGAACCTCAATGTTGAGAAAATGGCACTCAGACGATACGATATACCTCATTTTTACCTCCTCAATCGATTGGGAGTAGTTTTGAAACGTTTCGAAGTCCCCAAAAAATTTTGGAATTTTCCAGCACTGAAAATTGCTGTCTCCAAATTGATGGACCATCCTAAGTAAAATACCTTCTTCTTATATGTAATATTTTCACAATTCCACTCAATTTTAGCTGGGATTTCTCTTCATAATGTAAAAAATATTTGGTAGTTTTGTTCGAGAACTAAAATTTTATAATAATAATTCGTCTAAATCGAGCATTTTTTAAACCATGAAAATTCTATAGGTACATAAAAAATCTGAAATAAAAATATTGTAAACCTACATTTCAACAAGACAAAAGTAAAATTCGACCTTCAGACGCGAATATATATTTCTCAACATCTTTGGTTTTTAAAAACCACTCAAACGCGAGTCTTTATTCAATTATAGACAGACTTTTATTTAAAGCAGCTTCCATTTTCAGTAAACGCGAACCATTTATAAACCTTATAAATCATCAAGTCGTATATTTAAAATGAGGAAGTCTCCGATCATCAGCGAAGACGTTTATTTTCCAAAATAACTTTTTTTTTTTACTTAATGTATAAGATAATAAAGTTAAAAATATTTTTATGTAAAATATCAAGGTAATATAGAATTTTTTTATAAAATTGTGATTTACAAGGTACTTTTAAAAAGTTCTCATTTTAACGAGATATCTATACCGACCGCAATACCTACGAGTATCGTTTTCCTTATATTTCAAAAATTCGATGGCCTTGTTCTTCTTAAATAAATATCCTTGACCTATACCGATGGAAATTTTGTTTATTTGGCTAAGGTGATTCGTGCTCCAAAAAAGAACTCGACGCCAACCGCAGGATTATATTTCATCGAGAGAACCGCTAAATTCTCGTAAATGTTTAATATCGAGAAGGTGCAATTTGATTGAAACTGCATTTACTACCCACATAAACATCAAGTTCATACGAGTATTTCAGCAAATACTCGTAATTCGTACAATATCCATTCGATTGTAAAATTTTCATATCGCACGTATTAAAAATCAAGCTTGCAAATGTATATGAAACCGCAACATGAACACGAGAATTCGTAATTAAAAAATCCCTTCCTACGCCGTTTTGATTCTACTGCCCCTTACAAAAACGCAGCTTGGCATAAATTCCTACAACGCAGTTATACTAATGGATGCAATGTCAAAAAAAATGTTTTTCTTGGTTTACAAGCAAACTTGATTTTTTCTGTTTCCTCTTCTGTATCCGGAGGAGATTAAATCGTCGCGGAGACAAAATCCTAATAATCTTAATCTCGCTAAAGCACCATCGCAGAGCACTCAACTCTCAATTTCCCACACAAAGGTGTACTGGTCTGTCGCCAAATCGATAAATTTCATCCGCAGATCGTTCGAATTTTTTCGTAGCTCGCGACAAGAATTTCGAAAAAATACGTGTTTTTTAAAGCCACACGAAACATTCCGCGACGAAATTAAAACATCTCGTAAAAATTCATTATAATATTTTTTTCGTCGTTTTAATTAATTAAAAAAGGAATCCTGTTTGTATGTACAGCCAGCCAGGTGGAGATGAGATGAGGAGAAATTCATTAAAGGGTGAAAGCGAAAACAAAACTATAGATACAGATACAAAATACAGAAAAATTATTATTTTGAGCCTCTCGGAGTAGAATAAAGAGAGACAGGGATTTTTCTAAAATTAAATAAAATTAGGTATAGACAGTTATTGAGTACAGCAATGAAGGAAGGAGGGGGAGGAGGGTCGAAAAAGATTAACTTAATCTCGCTTCTAAATTAAAAATGAAAAAAATATTCTAGAAAAATTTTCGTACGACAGAAAATTTCAAAATCATGTAGGTATGTATGTCCTGAGAATTTTTATCAATTTTTGATGAAATGTAAGAAGTACCTGCATAATGTAAGCTTGGATATCTAATTATCTATAGAAACCAGCCTTGGTCAAAAATTGGTTTTTGAGGGGAAGTTCCATCTTGACTTTTTGCCTGAAAGGCCCAAAATCAGTGTCAACTCAAAAACCAATAATTTTTTACCCCTTAGAGCAGTTTTTGCATATCTAGACCAATACACTTACCAAGTATGACTCGATTTTTTTTTTGATGAGAATATCTAAAGAAAAACAAATCATTGAAAAATTTTGGATAAATAAATAAAAGTTCCAGAAGTCAAAAGAAAATGACATAAAAGTAGGGAGGTCAAAAACTGACGTCAAAAAATTGATTTTTTGTTCACATTCCCCCAGCTAGTTTCTCGAAATCTGAAGCTTTAATTTTAAAAAAAATTATAAAATTCTACATTACAATAATTTATGATTTTTTTTATATCATTCATTTTCAAGAAATTACACATTGGAAACCAGTTTAAAATCTTTTAGGTGCAATTTTTGAAAAATCAACGATACTAAAGAAAAATTCAACAAAATTTGTAGAGCATCAAAAATACAATTTTATTTTTCTATAGTTTTCCCCCTATTTTTTGAAGAAAAGAAGCTGCAAATGGAGGAATTTCGGGCAGAGCTATGGCTCTCTCATACCAAATAATTCCATTCTAATAACAGGTTTTGAAAGAGTAGAAATCCGTCATTTAAAAAAAAAAAAATGTTTTTTTGACTTGAAAATTTTTTAAAAAAATGAGAAATCAACAATAACTGATTGCGAAATGAAAGTCGAAGAATGGAGCAGAATGGATAAGTAAAATTATTGAAACTTTTCAAAAATTTGATATAAGAATGGGGGAAAGTAGTCAAAAAATATATTATAGCATCAGTACATCGACAAAAATGGAAAAATCTCAGTTTTCTCTTACTGGCTCCTGGCTCCCCCCTCCCATAAGTGCACCCAAAAATTAATTAAATACGAAGGGCTGAAAATTCTAAAAAAAAAAGGGGGAGAGGGGTCAAATTTCAAATTAGACGTTTTGTACTGATCTTCCAGTCAAAATTATTGATTCTTTAGACAAATTTGGAATCAAATAAGAAATCAGTGATTTTCGACTAAAAGATCTGTAAAAAAAATCATCAAGTTTCAAAAAAAAAAAAAAGGTAAAATTAGGTACTGTCCGAGCGATTTTTTGGAAAAATTGTTCAAAAAGCAAAAAAATACAATTTTTCTCGTTTTTGTAATAGAAAATTCTCTTGAATTCTTTATTTAAAAAAATATATATATATTACGAGATTGAAAATTCTCAAAATTCAATCCATTTAAAACAGAAGAAATGTTTGGTATAAAACGGAATTTTAATCCGAATGAAAATTTTTTGAACTTTTCAAGGTTTTATAGGCTCAAAGAAAAGGATTTAAAGATGAAGCAAAAAATGGATACTCAAAAATAGATAATTCGTTTTAAAACAAAACATACCACAGCCTTGATTCCTTCTCATTTACATCGAATTCTCCAGAAAATTGTTTAATAAGGCACAATCAAACAGACGCCAAGGTTTTCTCAAACCGCAGATACGTACTAAAATTTCAAGAAAATCTTAAATATGTCGTTTTCAAGGATAAATTGATACAATTTTTTTCAACCTTTCGTCGAACTTTTCAACTCTTTCGGCAAATAATTCCAGAAATAGAATTTAAAATTCGAAATATTTCGTTGTAAAATTTTATCCAGGTTTTGAAAACGAAACACCGAAGGAAATTCCGCCGCAGAAAAATAATTCTCTAAATGTTTGAAAATTTTATATTTTATGTAAATGAAACAAAATCTCTGCTTCGATAATTTCATCTCGTCGGCTAAATGCTTTCAGCTTGGTAAAATAAGGAACTCGAAACATTCACAAGTAAACTTTGTCATCCAATTTATACCAACAAGATCCCAATTACGAGAAATTTAAATGAACGGTGCTCCGGTATTAACAAAATGGATTACCTATACTTGGTAATTAGTGCACTATATGACTCTTCCGTCTATTTAGTTTCCTTGAAATAAGATACCGAAACTAATACAAAATTAATCTACTTAATTTACGACCTTTTTAACAACGATCGCAATTTTACGATACGAGTTCGTTATGTAATCGGGCGACTGCAGCACGCAACACGATGCCTACGTATTAACGTGATATTCTGGTTAAATATTCATCACGAGAATCATTTTTCATTATTTTTTTCTAAGAAATGCGCACGTACTTGATGAAGATTGTAGAGGGAGAGGATCGATAATGGTTGCATTTCCCATATTAAACGACACGAAAGGACGTTTAATTCGAATATGAAAACCAGATGTTGTAAAAATGGGCCACTTTGCCAACATCTTATTAAAAAACCCGTCAATTATCACTTAGGAACCAAAATGAGGGGAATTTGCGAAAAAAGTCTACCGCGAGGGCATACGTCAAACGAAAAGTTTAGCAAGGTGTTTAAATATAATTCTAAAATTAGTCCTAATTAATAATTCATTTTAGCAAAAAAAAAAACGGTATTGCCACCGAGCCACACCAAACCACAGTCAACGTGCGTAATGAAAACAAAAATATTCTTCAAAGAGCCGTTTAATTTCTGCCGCGGTACAGAACTCTCGTACGTGCTATAAATAGGTGTGCAATTACGTAAATAAAAACTATTTCGGAGGGAGGAACTATTTTCGGGTGACATTTGCTCGTTTATACGTTTCGAGTTTTGACACAAAGTACGCCAAGATGTGTGCGAAAGTTGGGCAAAAAAATTTCTAATAGTGCTGGAAAGTGGCGAAAAAAAAATTGGCACATCCTGTTCGGATATTTTTAACCATTATGATTGAAAACAAAAGAATGGAAAACGTGCCGAAGTAGAGGACACGTTTTCGAAAGAGAAAGGGGTAAGGGGCAAAGGGGCACGTTTCCTACCGACAACGCACACGCTCCGAAGTGTAGATATTAAATTGAATCATAGTAAATCTCCACAGGGGTTGTTTATTTTGAATATGAACAGCGTGACCACAAGTACCTAGCTGATTTCCAATTAATCAACGATGCATAAGCGAGTCATTTTTTTACAAATTTTTCGCCAATAAAAATCTAGGCAACAAGGTTAACCCGACCGAGGGAATATTACTCGCGTAATCCTCACGTATTTGTGTAAATCCCCCGACGAAAAAATTTAATCGGGTATTTTTATACTTGAAGGCACGTGGCGTGGACTCGAGGGTATGTTTTGAACAACATGATACAAGGCGTCTGGAGGTTAAGATATGGCCGGATTTTCCTATGGAGATTCTGTTTAGATGGTGAAATTATGAAATTGTAAGAATAGGCATTTTGGGGAAAGAGAACGGATTAAAATGTGTGATTTGGAGAACAGGGGTGAAGAGGGGAAAAGGAAGAGAACCATGTTAGAAGTCTTGAACATTTCAAAAAATGTTAGTTTTTGAAAAATTTAATCAATTTTTATTCTGATTAGTCAAAAAAATTGATTTTAGGGAATTTTTGCCTCTTGAATCTTAAAATTTGAGCAATCGAAAAAACTATTCCAAAAGTTGAAACGTCTTCCGAATCAGAGATCAGAGTCTAAGAACAAGGGTCAGTTTCGAAAAAAAATAGCTACGAACGTAATTTTGAGTTGAATAATAAATTTAGAGACGTGGTGGGGAAAGGGAATTAAAAATAGCTCGCATTTCTATAGTGCCAAAATAGCAGTTTCATTGAGAAAATTTCAGACAGTGGTGGATTCTCTTTGAAAGTATCACAATAAAATTGGAAAAATTTATTGTGTTTTGAGTAAAAAAGATCGAGGAAAAGTCACTTTCAGTTTTTCTTTCATTCTTCTCCTGAGAACCTGAGATGTATCTTTTGGTTCGTCAAAAATTTCAGAAAATGGTTTGAATGAGGCGAATTTTGAGATCTGTTCAGATTAGGATTATATTTTGAAAAAACAAAAAAAATTAACTTCCAGTCGATTTCTACACCCTAAAGAGGAGGGAGAGAGGTAGAGAGGGTAGGAATCATAAAAATGTTTAACGTGCCGAGTGGTAAAAAAAAAATCAAGGTACCAGCCCCCTCTAACACCCCCTCACACAGCAAGATTCAAAACCCACTTTAAAAACAATCAAAATGGCCAAAAATGCGAAAAAATGATGAAAAAAAAATTGAGACACCAGTACCTCCGAACCCTCCCCCCCCCCGTGCAACACAGCCGAACTCAAAAACCACTTTGAAAACGTTCAGATTGGCTACCTATATTTTTAAAAAAGTCAAAAAATTTCCATTTTTCAAACTTGGAACTTTTTTTTACATCTCGAAGATTTCTGAAAAGCTGAAACCAAAAACAGACATGATCCGGATTTTTTAAATCATGGTGATGAAACATTCACTGCAGTGATGATTTTTTCTAAAAACTATTCTAATTTAAAAAAATTTCCCGTGGGCTTCAAGAGTACCTGATTGCCCCATTTGCCCTGCTTCAGCGAAACGATTACATGAAAAATATTTTTATTTCATGGAATATAATTTTATCAAGATATGTATTTTCAATTTCAAGTTTTTCTATAAAATATTTACAGGAAAATGAAAAAAATAGGTAGCTAGGTACGATAATTCTCAGAATTTTTTCGAATACCCGTTTGAAAAATTTTCCCAACTAAAATTTGTCACAATATTTTTGAATTCAGAACTGCTCATATTTTTCCAAATTGGAAATTGTGCGAAATTCTTCGATATTTTGTTCAGTTCTCTAAACAGTTAGAAAATTTCTGAACGAATAATGTCTGAAATTTTCCAATTTTCTGTTTCAGCATAATTCATTTTTAACTATATTTGGTCATCAACATTACCCTCAAAACGATTAACTTGGGCCAACAATTTCATTTCAACTTTCAACAGAAAATTTACAAAATCTTCAATACCTAAACGAAACAAACATCTAGATTGATTAGACACCCTGTATCAAGGATCAAGGCGTCAGTTCAAAGGGTTCTGTGAGTGATAAATTGATAATTCTCATGTTGATCCTCAATATAGCACTTTAAAATTCAAACTTTCAATACTCCCTTCGCCTCCCTCCGTCCCTCCCCTTTTACCAAAATGAAAAAACCATGAAAACATTTTCTTTGAAAATTTAAAAGGCTCATCGTCATAATTTCTCAAACTCTCCACGACGTTTATATTCATTCCCATCTCTTTAATTCTGTTTTATTTTCGAATAAAAATGATGACGTCTGCAATTTGCCAACTGCAATGGCAGAATCACCACTGAAGATTCTTCCACTTTTATTGCCTTAGAATCTGATTTTAGCATTCATTTCCTTTTATTTTTTATTACTGCCGTGAAAATCCATCCAAAAAATGGTCACTCGACATTGGCGACACCGATACTATCAAACAGCCAAAAGATAGCGAAATTGGCCAAACTTGAACCGCGCCATTGATGACGATGACGCCGAAAAATATGGCGTCGGTCGACCAAATGGCGCCAAAGTCGTGTACTTAAAAATTTTCATTAATAAAAAGAAATAGAGAAATGCGCCAGTGACAAGAACTTATGTCGAGTGTATTCGTACCATTACATAAATGTAATTCGTAGCATGTGTTACGCTGACGTCTGTGGCAAATTTTAATACATCGTCGCATCGCACTCGTATCTTGGCTTCATGTAAAATTTTTCTCATCATCGAGTAAGTTCTTACGTGGTTTCGAAATGTCACAGTTTTTAGCACGCGAAATCGCGAAGTTGAATTTTATTTATACGTTTAATTTCCAGGAAATAAAATCGCTATTATTCGTCGTACTTTATAATTAGACTGTAAACAACGTGAAAATTTGTCAACATGGTTGGGTTTCTTTGACAAAAGTTGTAAAACGAATTTATCGAGTACAATTCGGTTACGGTGTAATTTGTTGTGTAGCGTTGGGAGAGGGAAAAATTTATCTCTGTATTGGTCTGCGAAGCCATCAAACACGCCGGTGTAAAGTGACGGTTTTTAAAAAGCCTGCGAAACAAATTCAATCGAACGAGGAGACTTTAATAATTTATCGTACGGTCGAAGGACGTTTCAACGTCGCAAGGGAATGTGACACAGTTTCAGGAAAAACCATAACCTACCTAAAGACGACGTCATCGTGTCTAAATAATGAATATCATGACATGGAATTCATTTTCGATTTGGATATTGTTTGTTACATACTTAGATTTTTTTTCATTTATCGTGTTTATTATTAAAATTTTGATCAAAGGTGAAATTTTAAATAAAAAGAAAGATAGGTAACTGAAGTTTATCAGTGCCAAAGGCAACTTGGACTTATTTTCCTGTCCACGAAAAGTCGAAAACTATTCAAATGAGAAGAAAATTCATTTTGGTTTCGATTCAAGATTTTACATTTTAGCTAGCAATTGGTCAATTTGTTGATCTAAAGGCATCTTGACCCTTGCCCAATGTAATTTATAAAACATTTGGTAGGTACTGTAGTATCATCGGAAAAGTTTGGAATTGGATCATTTTTATCAACTTTCTATCTTACGGAGACCATTGATCGAACAGACTATATCCATGAAATAGGTACCTCTTTAGCGACCTTGGAAAAGAAATTATTATTTTATCGTGAATATCATGTAATAAATTTCAGCAAATTGAAAATTTTTCTGAGTAAAGAAACCATCGAAACGGTTTATGAAATTCTAAATTGTCTGGGAGATGTTACTAGATTCAATGTATATCCAATTATTAGAAATGAAATCGATTTAATTTACACATGTTAACGCACTTGCAAAGAATTATCCAATTTAATTTGTTAATATTCTAGCAATTCTCAATGGGAAATTGGGAATATGCCATGATACTGTCAATTTTTTTATACAAATTGCAAATTTGGTATAGCTACATAGACATAGTTGGAAAAAGACACGAGAGACGTGCTCAACAAACAATAAACATAAATCATATTATAAATTTTGATTGTAAAGGTTTAATTCACTTGAATGTTTTCGCCACATATCTCCGTAATTTTTTTACAAAGTATTACAACAGATTCACACGTGTTTAGATATTATATTCTATATTGAAACGAATTATACTGTAATTTGCATGGTGAATAAAAACGAACATTTTTTTTTGGTTTCAGATCTCTTATACAGACAAACTGTCACAATCAATAATACACCTGTGGAAGTTGAGATAATTGATGTATCCGGAGAAACGGTAAGTTATCTTTGGTTTTCGGGGGGTTTACTCCAATCAATTGTTTTCATTGAATGTTTTGATTATAAAACTAAATGGCAATGATGTGTTACAGAGAGACTGTATCTTACCTGAGGAACAAGTGCAATGGTCAGATGGCTGCATCATAGTATATTCCATCACAGACAGAGATTCTTTCAATTATGCACTAGATACGCTGGAGAATTTACACAAAATGCGATCGTCGATACAAATTCCGATTACGTTATTAGGAAACAAAGCTGATCTCGAACACTTACGCGAGGTAATTATAGTTCAAGTGTTTTATTGCACGAAATACACTCTACGTCTACACGTACACAATGGAAAGAATAAGCATAATATTTAATCAAATCACAACTTTCGACTAAAATTTAAAATGAGGAAAAAGAGGTAACGGGAATAATGATAAAAAAAAATTAAAAAATTATCATCGGCATGCTGTGGAAGAGGGAGGTACTAATGTTGGCGAAACTGATAGGGATGTAAATTTCTCTGGCGAAACTGATTAATAAAAAGATTTGGACACAATATTGTTGATTTTTTTCGATTATTTTCAATTAATTAAACAATTGAATGCGATTTAATTTTTTAAAAATGATTCAATTTGAAATAAAATGTGAAAAAAGTATTACAATTTTCATTGAGTAATTTTTACGCTGAACTTCTCAACTGCCTACACTGATTTCAAAACAAAACAAACCGGAAAATTCGTTATCAATATCAATGAATTTTTTCATTTTTTTTTTGTTCGTAATTCATTGTTGAAAATTTTACTTTACATAATTAAAAAATTAATTCAGTATTTCTTTTTATAATAAGTAGGTGCCCATTATAATTTTCTCTAATGAATAAGTAGGTATTAATCAAGGAATCCTTATATATTTACAGGTTGGTGTCAAAGAAGGTAAAAATATCGCAGCACAATACGGTTGCCAATTTTACGAAGCCTCGGTGGCAGAAAACAGCAATGAACTTTATCAAGCTTTCGAAGCTATTATGAATGAATTAAAATGTACCAATAATAACAACAACGGTATTAGCAGACTGCGGAAATTCTCAGTTACAAAAATGATCGGCACGTTGATAGGTAAAGAATCGAATAAAAGTCATCAGCATATGCAAGGCGGTACAGTGATGGTTATACAGAAATCAGATTTATATAAAACTCGAGATATTAAATAGACTACAAAATTTTCACGTGGATCCTTGTAATCTCAAAATATGGAAAAAAAAAAGCAGCAAAGGTGTAAATGAAGTAGATTTTTGTGATCATATCTATATAATGACTGAATATGTTATCGATTACTTCAACTATTCCATTGTATCTTTTTCATTTCCCTATTTCCATTATTTGTAAACGTACTATTTCTTATGAACTATCCGCGAATCGCTGTAGGTATTGAAAAAAAAATAGTCTGAAATTAGCGAATGAAGGAACCTTCAATCGTGCGTGTAATTCTATCTATGAAAATGAAACCGCGTAGAAGTGTTTCATTCTGTAAAAGTGTTATTTTTAACTTGTCTTTAATGTTTTTTCAAACAGTAGGCGTTTCGTTTGAGTGTTTTACGCCAAAAACTTTTGTATATCGAATTTTGTTTAAGTTTCCATGCATGAAAGGGGATTTTAAAAGTAAACGCTGTAACGGAATGCAGATTCTTCAAAAGTACCTATTCTCTATACTTTAGTTTGCTTTCATCGTTGTAAAATAGTCTTTGTGTTGGCTGTGATTATTTTCTTTTCGAACATTCTTCGTGTAATTAGTTTTAATGTTTAATTTTCAAGTGTGTATTTTATTATGTTTTGTACAACCTATACTTGATGTAAGATTTATGTTAAATACAAAAATTGATCAATTCATTCGAGCTTTATTCATTACAGATGGGATTGTAAATAAACTGGTGTACATATGTGTTTTATATTCAATCATAAATGTCATCATTAACAAGGCAAAATGTGAATTTTCTAACTTCAATTTAAAAAAAAAACAACAGACGATTGGAGGATATGCCATACGTGCAAAAATTACAGTATAGAAGACAATTAAGACATGGTACCTATAACGTTTTTCATTTCGCAGAAATTTAAAAGCTATTTTTCAAAATTAACAGGATTATTTTAAAGAAAAAATGAACATAGGTACTCGGCTGAAATTATTTCTAATGAAAAATTTGGTACCTATGTTTGGTTCTCTGCCAACTTGGGACTCATCATTTATAGCTCTCATAGAAAAGCATTTTCATGCCGCGCGTGCACTAGAGATAAAGATGATGGTTTTGTGTTAATCATAATAAGCATCAGTGCTTTTATTCAAATTGCAAATAATTGGTTAATATGAATTTTTGATGATTGTTGCATTTTTTAAAATTATATTTTAGGTACCGTGCCATCAGAAAATAATTGATAGGTATACTATTGTAAGTTAAGTCAAATATTAGTTATAAACAATTTACTTTTTCAAAAAAAAAATCCAAGAACAGTACTATTATATTAAAAATTACCCGAATATCGATTTCTGCACAATTTCAATTCAGTTCCAAGAATTTGCATGAACACCTTCTCGCATGGTGTGTGAAGAAAAAAGAAACCTGTGTAGGTAGTACCTGCTTACTTAGGTAGGTATTTAAATTTGCGGATATCGATTTACTTTTTTTTTATTATCTATTTTGAAGTTAGTGGAATTAAATTCAGAAATTTCAAGTTTTCATAGGTAAGTACCTATAAGTATATTTGTAATTGTAAAATTCTCAAACATTATCTTCCTTATTCAGATAGACATTTTCGAATGATAAATTCACTGAGGCGGACTAGAACGCAAGAGATACTACTTATTCGTAATTTATTGGTACCTATTTATCTTTCTACCAAAAATCAAAACTTGAAAAAAAAATCGTAATTCAATAATGGACAAATCACTTTTTTTGAAATCTTTTCAATTTTCATGTACGAGTGGTTAACGAGGAGGGAATGGTCCGCTTCAAGTGAATTCAAATTTCAAAGTTGAAATTTTTGGCCAGAAAATGATAATTTTTTAGGAAAGTAAAAAATTCGGCAATAAGTTCAAAACATTACAAAAGATTGAAAAAATGGAAAAAATAGTTCAAAAATTACAGAAAATCCCTCTATACCTAGGTAGGTAGGTACTTTATCTTTTTCAAATTAAAATGAAATGGTATGGTACCTAGTTTTCGCTTCACTCGAAGTGAATTCGTTATTTTACTGGGGTGTTTGAAATGAAGCTAATTTTAATGAATTTTAATTAACAAAAATGTATTAAAAGCGCGTTCCGAAAAAACTCCATCTAAAAAGTTTATTTCAAATTTTGGCGAATTTCTAAAAAAATTGAAATACTTACTTGGTTGAAAAAATTTCAAAAATTTGTTAAAGTTATTGAAATATTCCTCGACAAATAGATTTGTTCTAGTCGGTGAAAGACAAGAATTGAAAAATTTACAGTTATCAATAAAATGCCTAATACCTATACAACCTAGGAATTTGGAATGTGCCTAGCCTACGTACTTGCTGTGTTATGTATGGCATTAGATTTATTTTTGTAATAAATCAGAAAACTCGTCCATTTTAAAGACATTGAAACAAACAACGAGGGTAGAAGGGTACTCAGAGTCAGTGGGAACAACTTGAAAATGAATTGAAATAAAAAGAAAGAAAGAAAAGGAAAAGGTCCTTGCAGATTACAAGCTTACTACAGCACGTACATAAGTATTGAGCCCAAAATGCTGAACTATTTCAATTACATACATTTTTCAATGCCTCTTTACTCCAAAAAATATCACTTCTGAGTAATTTTAAATAATCGATAAAAATCAGTAAAAAATTTATCGAAATCTTTTTTTCTAAATCCAAGCCAAAAATCCTCAAAATTTAGCTTCGATTAAAAATTGTATCGCCATAGCCTAATTTATAGACCACTGAAATTGCCTCAATAACAAAAACATTGCATACTTTTTTCCTAAACTAACGTTATGGTAGGGAGGATAACATTGAAGTGGTAGTGTGTTAATTCGCGTTTGTGTGTTTGTGTGTGTAGTAAAGATTCCAGAGGGCGCTGTACTCATTCTAACTAGTTAACACATTTGTTTATTTTTAACATTTTCGAAAAAATAGTAAATTTAAAAAATAAAATCGGAATAATGGCGTTAATTTATGAATTACGTCCTTTTTAAATCATGAAGGATCTAAAGGATACAATGAAACGCGTGTTTAGTGATGCGATATTGTGATAATTTGTGTTCAAATACTCTAACGTACCTACGATAATACTCCATGTGTAATCACTGAAAATATAAATTCGCAGTTACAGAATCAAAATAAACTTCACTTTTATTGAAACTCTTCACGTAAGATTCCACTTAATATAATTCGTTATTATCTATAGTTTCAAGTATGCTATCATTAGTAAAAATATATACAAAAGGATCGATTTCGCCTGTTATTCGAGTCTTTCAGTTACTGGTTATTTTCGATACATCAATCGTGTGTTTTTCCAGTATATTAAGTTTGTGTTATGATTTCAGATTAAACTGTCACCATGGCGGATCACTTCTGTTTACGATGGAATAATTATCAAAGTAATATGGTTTCCGAATTGGATAGCCTGAGATCGGATGAAGACTTGGTAGATGTTACATTGAGCTGTGAAGGCCATTTACTAAAAGCACACAAAGTTATACTTTCAGCTTGTAGTTCCTATTTCAGAAATGTATTCAAAGTATGTCAACCGTTTCGTACCTTCGGTGAGGAATAATATTTCATGTGATTTCTACATACTCTTTTGTCGTAGGATAATCCATGCAAACATCCAGTTGTAATACTGAAAGATGTGAATCACGAAGATGTCGAGGCGTTGCTAAGTTTCGTTTATCAAGGAGTAGTTTACATATCGGAGAAAAAATTAGCATCTTTTCTGCAAACCGCCGAGCTTTTACAAATAAGAGGCCTAACAGGAGCTGCAACTATTAAAGAGACTGCTTTCGATGATTCGTCTTCGGTATCTATCTTTCGTTTATTCAATCGTGTTGAAAAATATACGAATATTAATCGACTATCTTTTTTTATAGACTCAAAATAAACCAGCTGATAAAAACAGCGCCCCTCCGCCTCCGCCACAGTTATTAACACCCAGCGTGATAAATCTATGGAAACAGAATACTCAACAAACATCTTGTTCTTCTTCGAAATCATCGTTAAGTAATCCTCCAAGTCCATCACTTCCATCAGTCAAACGTAAAAAAAGTAATCCGTGTAGAATACCTCAAAAAGAGAATTTCGATTCGACTGATACAAACAGTAACCAAGTTCGTAGTTCGTCTTGTTATTTCTATTTCGTTATGTAGAAATACTACATTGTTTTCTATCGTTGAAGGATTGCTCCGAAGCTGAAAGTGATACAGCGCCAGTCAAGAGAGAAGCTGTTTATAATGCTGAAATGTCGGATGAGTATAAGTATTTCGAAGATATTTCTAGGGAAGAAAATAGTCGTGATAATTCGGCGTTCTACGATAATGGAGAATCAGACGAAACTGAGGAAGAGAATGGTGACCCGAGTAAACCTAAATTACCGAATTCGAATCCAGATAAAGTCATAGGTACAGTCAACTGAGTTAACCTTTATTTTTGATCGATTTACGTACGTGAATCTAACGAATATTATATTTAGGTCTTTCAAATTCAACAAATTCTTCATTTATGAACATGATTGCCAATTATTCTTCATCTCAGTCGACATCAGATCAAAATTCCTCTCTTAGTGGTAAGTTTTATACCGGGTGAGATTGTGTTTGTGTTGAATTGATATTTAATCGCCTATGATTAAATAATGCGTCAGATTTTCTTCTTACTCTTTCTTATTTTTTTCTATTTCTGTCTTGATATTTTTGTATAAATCGCATGAATTTTTAAGCCTGTGTTTTGTAGTAAGTAGATTGTTTTCGAATTTGTGCTAATTTGCTAAAATTAACTCACCTTTGAGATTTTTTATTATTTTTCACTCGTGTTTAGTGTTATGCGAACCCGTTTGTTGCATTTTAAATGTTTCCCTATACAAATGCTCGATTACATGGGTATTTTTCAAAATTATGGTATGAATGAGTCACGGGTACGTGCATTACGTCTTTCGAATTATTTTTCGATTGTTATGTCGATTTTAGTCCCCGTTGCATGTTTATTTTGATGACATTATTTTTAAGAATTATTTTTGGTTTGAGATAATTATCATTATGTTAATGTACAAAACCATATTGCGGATATGACTTGATCTGTGATTGTGTATTAATTTGTATGACAGATATCGTCGATAATTATTTAGATAGAGTTGAATTTTTGAAAAAATATTGAAAATTTTTGGAAATATCCATTTTTTGGACAGCTGAAATAAATTTTCATATTTTTTTGAAAAAATTCTCTACGATGTCTGTGATAAGAATGATTATAAGTATTTTATTATTAATCGGTAACGGATATTTTCTTCATCTTTCAAACTGTATTTGTATAAATTTAATGGGCGGAAACTGCAGTGAGCTGGGCCAAGATGAATGGCACCCTCCAGAAGTTGGCCTGCACCAGCGGTTAGTTTTTTATATCGTATGACGGATTTTGGTAACTGGTTTCAAGTTCTTTTCTATCTATTGCCTGCTGGAAGTTATTTGTTTCAACAATGTATTTATCGTGGTCTTTCGTACATCTGGTCAGAGAGATCGAATACGTCATGCGTGTTTTTTTGTTCATCTGGCGACAAGGTCGTGGAATCTCTGTAGGGGGTAATGCGTAAGGGTATTATTTAGACAATGGTCGCATGGTGTCGCTGATACGAGCCAATTCGCCACGACTAATACGAAATATTAATCGAGTCTTGATAAATGATGATTTGCAGAATCCAAATGGAAATGTATGTTACCTCAAGAGTGTAAAATTTGTCATAAAACATTTTCGAACGCTGGAAACCTACGCCAACACGTGACCAACGTTCATACGCCCGGACAACCAGTTCGATGCGAAATGTGTAATAAGGAATTTAAAAATAAGGAGTATTTAAGGAAGCACAAAGTCATTATACATAAAGCTCCTTTACGTAAACAAAAAATGATCTCTGCTCCGTTCCCGATCAATCGTGTGCCTTTTCCCCTTCCTTGGAACCTATGGGAACCGAATTTGCAACAGCAATGATCCCAGATATCGTAACCGCTCTTCAACGATCTACGTAATCGATTGTTCCTATTTATTTTGCTAGTTTTTTTTTTACTATAGATATTTTGCCATACTTTTTCGTTTATTTTATCAGTGATTTATTATTTATTTTAGTTACTTATTAGTATTTTCTATGACTTAGGAAAAGACTGCGGTTAATTTTATTCGAACGTGTTACTTATTTATTTTCTACGTATCAGATATCGATTCCGATGTATATATTTTAATCGATAACTTGATATTTGTTCACGATTGCGATACGATTATGATATTCTTGGAGGAAAAAAATCGTTTTTCCAAGTAATACCTACTTTTGTGATTGTATGGTGATAATTTTTTCGTACTAGGAGATGTCTCGTTGATTTTTTTTTCATTGTGATTTGTTTTGTACAATTTTTCTTTATATCAAAATAAGGATAATTTTTATTTTATGATTATTTCGACTAGTCTGGAAATTTAATTTTAATTCCGGAGAATAATTACGGATAATGCTACTTGAACTTGGACTGTTGAGTACTGATTAGGTATATTTTGAGTAAATGTATTAGAATAGATAATTCACTTTTACGTACAGACTGAGGTATTTTGTGATAATTATAAATTAAGATTGAATTTAATTATTGTAATAGCGTACCTACATTGAATGTAATTTTAAAACAATTTTAAATAATTTTTTCCCTATTGCCATTTTGCTGCTAGTGTAAGAATTTTATATTCGTGTTCTCGATGTTGCCTTACTTTGTCTCGTCGTTTATTCTGTATAAATTATTTGTGTAAGTAGTTGAACAAAATATTATACTAAGTGTGGTTTTCGTAGTAATTAAATATATTGCTTTATTGGATGTTGTTTGTATATAAACTAAGATTTGAAGGGTATCTCCTTTATAGATGCACGTACTCCCTTTTTTTTGGTTAAATGAATTTTTGAAAAATTATGTATTTTTAAAATGATTTTTGATGGGCCAGTCATTTATTGGTCTTGTGAGTCTGATGTGCTGGAATTTTATTCATTTCATATTTTCTGTTCTGGAATTCGATAAAATAAATTTTCAGGTGCCTATGTATTTAGAAAAAAATTTCATACTTATTTATATACATTTTCATGAATTTTACAAATCGACTTATCGTCATTTTAATTGTTATATATTATAAATCTAGAATTTTTTACTGAACTGATTCGTACCACTTTGATTTTTTGATTTTTTAAACTGAGTTTAATTTCATTTCAAATTTTTTATAATTTTATTAAAATTGTGAAATCCATTTTTTCATATAAATTTTTAGCTGAATATTTTCAAGGTTTTTTTTTGTTTTAGTATTTTGTCTTTTTTTGCTATTTTTTTCGATTTTTTTTTTCATTTTTTGTGGTCAGTGATTATCAAAATTTTATTATTCAAATTTTTAAATATCATTTTCAATTATGAAGTACTTTTTGATTGTAGTTGATGCGATTTCTACTATTTTTGAAATTCTTGACAGTTTTTAAATGAAAATTCAACTTTTTTTCTTCTCTAATTTAGTATTCTGAATCTTGATCAATCCAATTTGGACCTCGAACCTCTTTTTCAAGATACAAGATTATTTTTGGCGTGAAAATTCGCTAGTCATCTTTCAAAATTCTTTTGATCGTTGCATTAATACTTCGTGATATAAATGCTGGGAATAAATCTCTTAATCTATCTAGTCGTTCCTTCACCTTAAAAGAACACAGAATAACGCCGTTTATTTCTAAATTTTCTTTTCCATTGTGTTACTACGTACCTGTTACCTAATACCTAGACCTACTTGTGTTTTAATACAGAATATTTGAACCTATGGGTAAACTTTCAGGTTCGCACTTAGCTCAGTGCGGAAATTGCCCCCATTGCGGAAAAACTTATTCGAATCAGTCTGCGTTAAAGTATCACGTTCGTCTGATGCATTGCGATTTGACAAACCAATTCAGTTGTTACCTCTGTCCGATGTCTTTTGCGCATCGGGATGATTATAAGGCCCATATGTGGGAAATACATAAAGTGAGAAGTTAGCCCACGAATTTGGTCAACTTTTAAGCCACTTCTGTATACTGCCATCGTACAATCCGTAAGTTGGACTAGTTTGCTAACCAGTCAGCATTTATTATTTTCATCACCGCAGCATGTTATGTGATGGGGGCATTTCTATGGCACTTACGGTTTTGGTCATTGCGTATCTGAAATTATTGCTAAAGGGTCTGCTGAGGTTCATGGTATTATTTTACAAAATATGCTTTGCTTTGGCGCTAACGTCGTGATGAGATGGTGGATTTGGTTTTATTAACCTGTGATAATTGATGGTGGTGGAATTGGCGTTTAGTTTTTTAATTTTTTAAAATCTTGTGTATTTAATTGGTAACCAATGGGGTGACTTGAAGTTAAAAACCCCATTTACCTAGTTAGATAGATTTTTTAATATTAAATTTGGTTTTTGTTCATATTTTGGATTCAATAAACAAATTAACGTAAATAATTTTTTTAGTTTTAAAAAAAAAATGGAGAAAAATATATTGAGGAGCGTCTCAAAACTACTGTCAAGTAGGCTTCTCCTAAACAATAATACTGTAATATGAAAATTCAACCTTTTTCCTCGATTCTGAATGGATTTTTTTTACTTCAATTTTCAATTGGGCTGAAAAGGAAAAAATCAGTTAGGAAGTCTCGAGAAAATATCTGGATCTTTACAGTACATTATTCTTTTTTGAAAAGATTTTTATCTTTCCAAAAACTTCGTTATTGAAATTTTATATATTCCTATTGAGATCTCATAATCAAGAATTTTTCAAAAAAAATTTTCAATTTACAAACAAATTTGATAGCGTTATTTTTAAAGATCTCTTTAAAAATAAATGTATTTTAGAGCTTATTATATTCATTCTAACACCATTATCATTTTCTTTTCAATTTTTTAATTTGATTTGAACCGTTTAATTTTGGTCAAAACTCAAAAATATTAAAAATTTGAAAAAAAAAACCACGAGGTACTAGTTTGAAGCTCGGCATCTACGAAAATATTAGAAACGATAAATCATACAATTCTGTTGGAATTTTTTCAAATGCCCACGAAAATGAGAGAGTACTGGAGCTCTTGATTGGAGGAGGGGGAATTCGAGTGAACTCGGTGTCCTGAAAATATTAAAATCTAATACCTACGTCTCATGTCATTTCAGAATACTTTTGATTTAGGTATTGACTGAAATTTTAAATGGGGGAGGAACACGAGACTGAGGGGATCAAATCGAGAAAGTAGGTCGAATTTTAGCTTTAGCTTCTCAAAAACATCACAATGATATGCTTTCCGGTTCAATTTTCTGCCGGGCATCTTCTTTGCAATCAGAGTGATGATTTATATAGGACAGTAGGTAATTTTTCACAAATAGTTACAGTTTTCAGTGACAACAGGATTCGATTTTGAAATTAAATCATACATTTAGTTACCCATTAAATGCTGCGACGATTTTTGAGCTGGGCTAATGGATCTCTTAATCTGAGTCAAATATAAGAAAAAAAAGAAGTACAATGGCCCTGGACCCCGAAAAGAACCCTTAATTGTAAGAGAAAACTTGAAATTGGTTAGCTATCAAAATGTACATTTTCAGTCGTTCTGATTTTAATTTGGGAAATATATAATCTTACGACAAAAAAGGAGGTTTGAACGACAGGCAAGCATAACGACAGAAAGAGGAGGTATGAACGACAATTTAATTCGTTCAACGACAGTAATTTCAAACGACAAAATGCGTTGTCATCACGACTAGATTTGTTAATGAATCACGACAATTTGCTCCCCGTCAGAAATGAGTGTTTAAACGACAAATGAAGATTTTGAACGACAACACAGGTGAAGTTCATTTTGCTCAATTTGGCCAACTTTGAATTCAAAATTTTCCAATTTTATAACTGAAATTAATTTGAAATTACCTTATTCTATGAAATATGGACACCTTATGTGCTTTTTTCGCACTTTTGCCTTAAATAAATCCTTCTCTGATCTGATTGGGGAGATGCAAATGATACTTTGCACCCCAGTCAGAATTTTTTTGGGGTGCAATGCATCGCTTGTACCCTACTTTCCGACGCCACTGCTAATGACCCGTTCAATCGATTAAAGCTCAATTTTTCAAAATTCGTCACCTAGTACTTCTAATTTGAATTCATATTTTTTGCGAAAAATTATGTGAAAAATAAATGCAAAAGGCACCTCAGTAGATTTCAACTCGAATTTACAAATCACGAAAAATTATACTCCAAATCAATCTAACAGGTATAGGCGCACCCAGAAATTTATTTAGAGAGGGGCTGAGAATTTGAGAAAAAAAAATGTGGGAGGGGTTAAATTTTAAATTATTGGTCATTTTTCTGCAATGATGTTTTAATTTTTTCATCTAGAAATGTGCATTAGATTGTAAAAAAAAATTGTCGTTCAAAAATACTGCTTTGTCGTGAGTGCCGCTCAAGTTGTTGTCGTTTGAGGTCATTATACTGCCGTGCGAATTTTTATTTGTCGTTAATCATGTTTTTCTTATGTACAATATATTTTTCAGTCGTTCGAGGAATTTTTCTGTCGTGTATTTTTCATGGCCGTTGGATTTCAATTTTCTGTCGTTCAAACCTCCTATTTTTGTCGTGGATTCCCCTTTTTTTGTCGTAACGATAAATCATACCCTTTTAATTTTCTTTCTCTCAAATTAACCCCAAACCTCAAAATTGGCTTTTAAGGAAAAGAAGCGAAGTCAAATTAGTATCAAAATGAAGGCTTTCAGAAGGCCAAGATTTCAATATTTTTAATCCAATTGTGTCTCGATCCCAAAATAGACTCCTGAGGAGAGCGAAATTGAAATCACGAGAATTTTGAATTAGTCAGTTTTTTGTAAAGTTGATTTTTGAGGATTATGACTTCTTGAACAATTAGATTATTAACCTTTATAACAAAATTAGGCTGTGGTTGATTTTTAATGAAGTTTTAGACTAAGTATAGATACTTGTCAGAAAATTTAAAAATTCTAAATTTTTTATTTCATGAATCATGATACACCCATCTTTTTGAGTTGATGAACCTCGAAATAATTTTATTCAAGAGAGAATAGGGAAATTTTTTTGAATCAGTATTATTTAGTTGCTTTAAAGTGATGAGGATGTAAGGGAGACTAGCTACTTTTTATTCTGGGACCTCTTTTGTACCTCCAAAAAAAAAAAAGTATAAATGAAGCATAGGCGCACCCAGAAATTAATTAAGGGAGGTGCTCAGAATTTGAGAAAAAAATGGGGAGGGGGTCAAATTTCAAATTGAGTCATTCTTCACTGATATTTCAATCAAAAATCATCAATTTTTTCTGACAAACAGAGAATTTATTGAGAATTTGGTGATTTTTGACTGAAAAATCAATCAAAAATTGTCAAGTTTTGAAATAAAAGTATTGAAATACTGCCCGAGCGAAGCGAGGGCGAAATTTTTTTGAAAAAATATACTTTGAAGAGCAAAAAAATTGTATTTTTTCTCATTTTTGAAGCAAAAAATTATTTTTCCCGGGCTTAAGGGGGGGAGCTCCTTGAGCCCCCTTGGGTGCGCCTATGAAATGAAGGTACTATTTTGAACCATTTTGAAATTCAGAGAATGCTTGCGCAATTCTTTAATGATCTTTTATTAGTTTTATTCATGAGAATTTTTTTCTATACCTATACTAATTTTATTGAATCATCATTTTTGTCGTCCAAGTTATAATTGCCTATTTACCTCCTTAATTTTAAATAATGTTATATAGCTTATTATGTAGTTTTATATTATTATTAAGTGCTATAAATCAAATCATCATGGTAATTTTCCACATTTCATGTACGTATCATATACTTACGATTAGAATCTGTGAAGTTTTTTCATCGACTCTCAGGGGATACCTTATAATTCTTTGGCATGGGAATACTTTAATTTTATTATTCAAATCACATCAAATTTGTAAAATTTGATCTCGATTTTATTGACGTACCTGCTTATTTGCATAAGGTACTTACTTAATATTTTAAATTTCAAAAAACAAAGCTTTTGGTTTGGTATGTATTAGGCAAATGCAATTCAGTTAATTTTCGAGTTGGTAATCCCATTTGTCCCTTTTTAATCTATACAGGTAGTAAGAATATTTTTTCTATTCCCTGATGTGACTGAAATGCTGTGAACTCAAGAATATAATTTATTCAAAAAAAAAGTAGATCAATTTAAAATGACCTCGAGTTGAGAGCTACAACCTTGATCACTCGCTTTTGTTGTACATATTTGCTTAATATTTTGGCTCGCAACGCTTTATACCTTATCGAACATCCAATTAGAGTATGTTGATGAGCTTCAATTCCTTCACTCTCGGCTCATGAATAATAATAATCATACCAACAACTTTTTTTTATTTTTGTAGAAACTCGACTCGGAAGACGTCCCTGTCCATTATGTCAGAAAATCATATCAAATAAATCAAATTTACTGAAACACATGAGAATTCGACACAGCGACGAGTACAATCCGGCTGGTTGTAATCTATGTGGTAAAGTTTTCAAAAACAAGTATAGTCTTAGGGCCCATGTGAATATTTACCATAAAGAAACCAACACGAGTAATTACCCATTTTCCTCGTATCCTCAAACGAGCTCAGAATGTGGTCATAGTTTATCGAATAATTCTAGTCTTTGTCAATCCAATTCGCCGCCAGTATCGGTGTTTTCGTCCAATTTAATGAATAGCAATTACGTTGTGTCCGCTGCTAACGATATTAATCCTTTATCGTTAATTTAAAGCGAGCTCAGTTAACCAATCTAGTGTTCTTTGATGAGTTAGCTTAGCCAATCAAGTATTACCATTGTGTAGGTAGCTGAAAAGGGTTTCAATTACTCATAATAAGATGTATTTTTTTATCATTATAATTCGGTAATGTCGAGTAGGTACACAGCTATTACTACAATGTCCTTCTTGTTCCTTTTTTTTTTTTTGGTCCAGTAAAAAACTTGCACAGTGTTTTTCGCATCAATTTTCATTATTCCTTTTCTTAGTTTATGTCTACTTAAAAAAAATTCAGGATTGGATTAAAATTGCTGATGGTTTATTCATGTTAAATAAGGCTGTCGAATGAAATAATAAAAACGATAATCAAAAATACTTACCAGTTTTCGAGTAAATTATTATTTTAATCATTATTTTTACGAATTCTCCCAGCTGTATTTTTTCTTTTTTATACAAAAATCTCTCAGAAATCGATTTATCGATGTAAGAAATAATTTGTAAATACTTTTATAAAGTTCATTTTTCTTACGCAGGCAAAATTGCTTGAAAATGTGTTCGTATGGTTTTTTTTTTCGGTGTCTAAATTAATTATTCGTAAGTTTATTTATTAAGCTTTATATCTCTATTCGTGTGTTCGAAGATGAAAGGATAATTCGAAGAAATATCAAAGGTGATTTTTTCCCTTATTCATACCAAAGTGATAAAATAAAAATGTTGATAGGAATGATAAGTACTTATTCGTCTTTTTCTTAATATTTTTATTTTTAAATCCTTAAGTACGTTATTCTGGTTATTCGATATACGAATACGAAAAAAATTGCTCAAAGGTTTCGGTATTCGTAAAAAATTTTCAAAGTTTGAAAACTTAGATTAGAATGTTTTGACTAATATACCTCTGTTTACGTAAAATAACGAAATAGATAACTCACTATCGATGTAACAAAAACAATGGCGACTTATGTGCCTTACGTTTTAGTGATTCACTTTTCCAATAAAGATTTTTTCTAAAAAAAAAAAGTGGTACTTCATTGCTTAATTAATCGACACGTTTTAAGATAAAAATATTTTATATAAGTAAATTCACAACAGAGAAATGAAAAAAAAATATTAAGGATATTGCACAACTTGATACAGAAAAAATTCCAACATAAGGGAAGAAAGGATAAATAAATATGAGTATAAAAAGTGAACGAATAACAAATCTGTATAAAAATTAACAACATTAATAATCCTATCTAAAGGGAGAAAAATTGATAAAAATAGTAAAGAGAAATTCCTACAAGGTACTTCAAAAGACTACTACGAGCTTGGATAAAATTATGTTAAAAAGGGTAAAACAAAAGTATAAAATATTAATCAGAAAATGAAACATCACGAAAATAAATATCCGTATCAATATCAACCACCTCGTGATTCAAAACCGTTTGAAATTATTCGAACGGAAAAACTCGTCGTTTCGGTCTTCTCTGCGGTTAGCGAAATTATTATTTTCGTTATCCGAATAAAGTGCGTTGGAAAATGGTCCGTCTTCTCCGAAAGGCTCTCCAGGTCGTAATGTTTCCAATTCCGAACGTTCCAATGTTCTCATACGACGATTACGAAGTACGTCTGATAAGCTGTAGGTTCCTGGTTCGAAAACGGGCGGGTATTCTAGTCCGGGGTATTCGGGGGTGATGGATGAAGTCGTTTCTAATGAATGAGATGTAGTTGCAATTGGCTAAATAAAAATGATAAATTGCATCAGCAACCAGTAAAAAAAATAATTAAATGAAGAAAAAACACCGAATGATTACCACTTCAGTTGTGATATGTTCTGGTAAAGAATTGGTATCCGAGAGTAAAGCTGTATTGGGCAGAAAAGCTGTGTGCGATTTTTTATCTCTAAATAAGACTCTTCGAAGACGTGGCGAGCCTAAAGAAAAAAATTGAAAATTTCGAAAACATAAAGGTTGTTTTTAGATTCGAAAACCATAAGTTTCATAATTATACGAGACCAGTTATTACTTAGTAAATTAGTCTTCTGTCCGTCGCTTTTGCTGCTCCCGAATAAACTCTTGAAACGAAGAGTTGAACTAGACGTTTCCTCATTTTTTTTCGATTTTACGTTGACGGAATTGGTTACTGGACGATCCAAAGTCATTTCAAATGCTGGTTGCAGACGAGAAGATTCATCATTGTGATCTATCAACACACAGATCTCCATGAAGTTTCCGAATCAGAAAAATAATCAGAAAAGGTATTCGCTCTTACTGATATTGGAGGTTTCCCACGGAGGTGGTTGATACTGAGCCGGTTTCTTTAGAAGTTTAGAACGAAAATCAGCCGAAGAGGGATTTTCAGAAGATTTATTAAAATGACTAGAAAGATCAGCTCGTAATCGAGAGGTAGAACTGGGAGGTAGAAATGGATGCTCATGACCTGTCGTAATTAAAATTCGGAATTACGTTTACAGCAGTATAAATTGATCGTAATTTTTCTATATTAATTACCAGTAGCAACAGCAGCACTGTGGCTGGCTATGGGTGTGGGAGGTGGGGGAGCATGGCACTGGGGTACCCGTAAAATGTTCGTTGCATGAGGATGTTGTTGTTGTTGTTGCTGCTGCTGTTGTTGTTGTTGTCTCCTCTCTTCTTCCTGTCGACTCAGCATGAAGGATTCCAGAGTCATAGAGCCACCAGCTTGAGAAGCCTCTGGTGTTCTACATGGAAAAATATATAATATTAAAATTCGTACGAGTAAAAAAATGGCATCTACATTGATGTGACACTACTTCTTTGTCTCTAAATGTCTACAACTTTATCAATACCACTTACTTTATTATTATTCAGAGATAAATCCCTGAGGCAAGCGTGTAAAATATAAAAAAATATTCCAGAATTTTCAAATTTATAAGTAAATTTTAGGATACGAATTATTCAATTTTTACCTTTGATTATTAGCATTACACTTGGCTAATGACGCTAATCTATAATCAGCCATATCCGGAGGTCTTGTTGGGCTGGCAGATGGCACAGGAGCGGTACAATTCAAAGATTCGGGTCGGCTAAACAATCATAATAATGAAATATAGCATAATTTATTTTCCTGAGTTTGACAAAAAGAAATGTCAATACTTGGAATCCAGAGGTAAATTAGCTTCAGGTAATTGAGCAGGAGATTTCTCCATTGGAGGTACTCTACGGTAACTTCGAAATTGAGCAGTTGGAACAGGAACGATGCCCTGTTTACTACCAACGGGAAATAATTTCCGGTATTTTCGATCCAAGCTCGCCACATGATTGCCATCGAGGTTCTCTTCTTTAGCTAATTTACGAGACGGTTTTTTCAGCGAGTTGAATTTTTTATCCCTAGAATTGAATTGAAAAAGGTCGTTATGTGAATGATTCGATTCAGATGTGAAAATAATGCAAAGCAGTTTACCCTTTGTTTTCTTGATTATGACTCAAGTGACCGGAAATAACGGAGAGTATTTTTTTGGCGGCGACATGAGGACCGTGTTCATGACCTCCTTTGTCTTTTTTGGAGGTGACTGTTGGACTTTCATCTTCTTCGCCATCAGTTTCACTCATGACGATTGCTGCAAACAAGAATGAACAGAATTTTGTTAGCGATGGATTTCGTCATTTTAAATTGAACAAAAAATCAAATTACGTATGTTCTTTTGTTAGGTAAAAAAAAAAATCGAATCCTAAGAATCTTACTTTGCTCTTCTTCCGAAACGGTAACTTTAGAGAACGAATCTACCCATCCAGCAAGATCTTCGCCAGATTCAGCGGCGAAATAAAAAGTAGTTCCTGTGTGGTACACTTTGAAAGCGAAATTCTTGGATTTCACTTCCTCCGCTGGTGAAACGGTAAATCCCGGAAGAGATATCATCAATCTGGCATGAGAAGCCTAAAGCAATACTCAAATTAGTTATTTTTAGACTTCCATCAAAGATTTTCGTAGAGAAAATGTACAAAAATCCAAAACATCTGATATTTACATCGCGTGAATTAAACCCGTAGAAAATAGTTCCTTTGATAATAAACCATCCTTTGATCCAATGGGGCGATTCCCTCGAGTTTTTACGAGCCCTATGATATAGAGTTCCTTCATGATCGCAGATACCCAGTTCTTTAACGCTAACATTACGTCTTTCTGAAAAACAATGATGAAATTGATTAAATCGGAATTTAAAAGTTATCAATTGAAGTAAAAATCAGATTCGAGAACTTACTTGCTAAAAGAGGATTTTTCTTTCTTGGCACTTTTGGACTTTTATGAGAAATAGTTCTCGAGGCAGACTTGGTAACACTGATTGCTTTTTGATTTGCTTTCGAATGGCTAGCGGCGGTTTTCAAAGGCCTAGGAGGTGGTTCCGGAGGAGAAATAGGTTTTTTGTCGATTTTATGGCGAGGAAACGTAGCTGGCACGTCGATGGTTGTATGAATAACTAATTTCTCCGTCGGCGATAAGGGACTCGTGATTATCTGTTTTGGAATCCCTTCATGGATTATCTCGTTCAGTTCATTTTTAGGTTCTCTGTCGAAAATATTTGATTCAGGACGTATTTCCTGTACAGGATTAGATCTTTCGAGAGGAGGTCTCGGTTTAGGAGATTCTTCGCTCAACGAATTAGCTTCGGATTCGCTATCCATGTTCAACAGCGATGAATTGATTGTATCCAATATTTGATTTTTATTCGACGATGAATCTAGTTCCGACGGAAGAGACGTAGAAGACTCCGTAGATTCCGGCTCGACAACACCATCGCTTTTGATTTCCAGGTATTCATTTTGTTCGGATTTTATTTCAGCGAGGTCTTGCTTGATCGATTTAGAAAATGGTTTCATTTCCAACGATTTTTTGAACTCGGTCAACGAATCGGATTCCGAAGTGATATTATCTGGTGCAGATTTAACTTTCTCTTCTGGTAACTTCATGTTGAAAGTCAGTGGTTCTTTGGAGTCAGCCGAGTAGTCGTACGACGGGGTACTGTAACTTTTATCCAATTTACCTCGTTCTCGTCTCGGACTCCGGTCACCTTTTTTGGCAATATTGGTTCGTAATGGAGAAGAAGGCTTACTCGAACTTTCCAGTTTTGATATGGTATTTTGAGCGTTAGACAGGATAGGTTTAGGCAACAGTTTGGGTTTTTTGGCAATTTGACTAGTTTGCTCGATTGCTTTATTCAAAGAATCGATACGTTGTTTCAAAGGTATGAAGCTATTAGCATCAATGTTTTCTTTATCTGATTTAGTAGTTTTCTCTGAGGAAGACGAGTCACTGATAGAAGGCTCCATTTGTTCGCACAATCGTGCCGACCACGTTAATGAGCAGTGAGCAGCAGGAGGAGATCTCCTGAGATGAGTTTCACTGTTGGCTTTTTCACAAGCTTTTTCATCACTGTTACTGCGCCATTCTTTTTCCAATTTTAACTCGTGCCAAAACTAAAATCAAACGTGATCAGAAAATTAATTTTTATCACAGTAAAGCACAAAATTTATAAATAATTATTACCTGTTCCAGACTCAGGGGAGCTTGTTTACTAACGGGGCTTGCTCCAGTAATGGTAGCTCGACGTTGAACAGGTATACGTGGTTTTGGTAAATACAAGCGTACGCTGTTGGGTGACGAAGGTCCAACCATTAGTTCACTTTCACTACTTTGACTACTGCTGCTTGATACTATGCTGGGCGTCGGAGAAGGAGGCGATACTCGATCTGCGACTTGAGTTTCAACAGTGGCGGCGATCGGTTTAGAGTTTAGAATTCTGCAACAACAAAAAAAAAGTATATAGAAAATTTCCAGCGAACCTGACTATTATATAAAAGTATGAAACAATACTGACTTGAACTGCAATCCGAAATGAGGCGGAACGGTTAATAATTCTGGTCTAGATGGAGACAGGAGGTCGTTCCATTTGGTGGAATAATTGATTTGTTTTCTACATGGTAATCGATATGGTTTTATGTATATTTGACCGAAAACTTTACTGTGACGAGGTCTCTTTTTCAACGTCATTAAAATCTCCGTAGATGTTTCTTCAAATAACAACGCCATCACCTCTTTAACTTCCCAGCCAACCTAAAATGATAAAATACTATAGAAACAATGAAAAAACCATGAATTTATCAATTTTTATCTACTTACCACAGTTTGATAGTTGATTTGTACTATTTCATCTCCGGTTTCAATTTTACCGCTTTGATGAGCGGCACTGTTACATTTCAATTCTCCAACCTGGAGAATTCCATGAAACGATGGCACAATGTAAAATCCTAAATGATCACCCGGTCGCTTTTTCAACGTAGCTAGGTCTAAGGAAGCTGGTTGTAGAAGCAACGAGTCGTCGATACTTTGTATTATCGTATCAACCAATTCAGCGAGTTGTTTACTGCTTTGACGAATATATTCGATAGGTTTATCAACAAATCTATCCCGCATCCCACTCATTGCCATTTCCAAGCTCAATTTCAACAATTCGTTTTTCGTATCTACGTATGAAGATTGGTCGCAAAACGGCGATCTGAAAAAGATCAAGAAATATCAATAAAACTGCCTAAATTAAAACCTCAAAATATTACTTAATCACCCAAAGTAGCATTGCGATTTCAATTATTCTGCAAATTTTAGCACCGAATATGAATCATGATATTGAGATAATACATTAACGGATATTACGTTTCTAAGAAATCACGATAATTGTAGTAGCAATTACGCGAAAAAATTTCTCACAAATAACCTTGATTAGCCATAAAAGGGAAACTACAAATACAACTCTAAACTACAGTGCTATATACAATCATTTACACGAGAATAATTTCTCGGAAAAATTCAATTTTCGAACCCTTCCCGTTAGTAAATATATCAATAGGAATTTTATGAATTTACATATATAATTTATGGGAGACTTGAATGTATGGCGATAAAGCAGCATACCTATCAAGCCAACAAACAAGCGGTTTTACTGCTGAAACAACATTAGCTACATCAGCAAGTACTTGTGTGGATACTACGCTACTGCTGAGGTGATTTCTCCAAAGCTCATTGTGAAGACTATGGGCTAAACAGGATAACCGGAGGGCCAACAGTTGCAGATTTTCTCGATCTAAATCATAATACTAAGAACATATCGATATTGATTAGTTTTCCGTATATACATTACGTCTAATGGATTATAATACACAGGATTTTTAGAATTATTAAATCTTACAAAATTTTTCAATAAATCTATCGCATCCAGGATGATTTCTTGATGGCCAATTTTGTAAACTCCGATTTCCTCTAAATCGTTGGGTTGCAAATCAAGTAGCTGCTGTCCGTTTATATTTTTCTCTACAAATGATCGTATGTATTGCAGAACTACATTATCCAAGCCTGTTGAATGAAAGCAAGGGATTTCAGAATACCGGAAATACGTAGGTATTTAAATTCAACTAACCTTTTAGCCATTCGGCAACTTGTTCTGGTTTCCAGTCAGCAACATTTACATAGGCCATTTTCAGCTATCGAATGTACTGAACATAAGCCAAGGATATGAGTGATTCATTCAAACTTCTCAACACATTGGAGTAGATCGATGCGTCGAGAAAGGAAGCAGTTATACGACATGATTATTTGAGGTCCTGCGTTAAACCGAATTACTACAGCTAAATTTTATTACTTGTAGGGTTAGTGTCTATTGAATAATCGAAGACTCTACTCACGAAATTATGATCACTGGATGACTGACAATAAAGTGGAGTATGCAAGCACGTACATAACGCATTTAATTGTGTAACTAAGAATAAAATAATTGGTAAATTGACGATTAATATTAAATAATTATCATTTTCATCTTTCCTATTTCCTTTTTCTAATCTACTTTGCTATGATGTAATGATCATAATAAACAAACTGGATAAAAAAACATCACGAATATTGCTCATGTCATGATCACGTGTTGTCACGGCGATGACGTCATGAAATGAAATTATACGTAGTGTGAGGCAGCTATCCACAATGCGCGCGCAAATTCCCACGTGGGCCATGTGATTTCCCTTCTTTCCCCGGTTCCACCCCGGTCCCGGTCAGCTTTTTTAGTTTTGAATTGATAAAAATGCGAATAATTTTAAATCATAAAAATTAAATACATGTTCTAAATAATTTCCATTACAAATTATATTTCTTTACTTTCAATAACAGGCTTGTTTGAAATTTGTAATGCCGAAAAGAAAGTTGGAAGAGTGTGATGATGATTCCGAAGAAACACAGACATCCTTCACCAATCTTGAGGAAAAAGATGTGTTCATCACCGAATATATCAATTCCTCTTGCTTCTTTAATGGGATTATAAAACAAAGGTATGTTTACGATTTGAAATTTCCGTACAGTAATTTCAGCTCTAGTAATCTTTTCCACATATTTAGATTTTCTGATTTCCAAGTTAATGAAATCGACGTCGATGGCAAGGTAGCAGAATTGACTAATTTGGAATTCAAAACAGATTCAGATGAAGTCGATGAAGGTACCAAAGATGAAAATTGTAAAGAAATGGATATTGAGGAGGAAATCGATATAAGTGGTTGGTATTTACTTGAACTAGTTGTGTTTTCGCCTTTTCGGTGAAAAAACTTGAGACAAAACACTAATTTTCGGTTTAATATTTCGTTTTTAGTAAAACCGGTAGAAGAATTAGTTTATCCTATTGCCTCTGACGATCAATGGAAACAGCTTACTTTGTTGTTGAAAAGAGGAAATAAAGAAGAAACCATCAAAATTGACGTAAATATTAGAATTTTTCTTGTATCGATTTTTTTCCCCGCAATGTGTAATAATCCATATTTTATATTTAGGTGACAAATGTTGATAAAGAAGGTCGGACCAAAATTCATAATGATATTGGGACGAGATATAAGAAGAAATTATTCACTTCTACTGTTAATGGAACAGAGAATAAGAAGTATATATTGATAGGGATCCATTCGACTGATAGTAAGTTTATTTTCAAGATGATAATGGATAATTGAATTTATGAATCAATAAATAATTGCTACCATTATTTTTACTTCACAGAGAGAAATCATTCTCAGAGATGGCCGAAAGATTTACCTCAATATTTATACGCAATCGCATTTAAAGAAAATATCGATACCATATCCGTTGCTCAGAAAATCACAAAAAAGTTGAAGTGTGTTTCTCAGGCTTCCATATCTTCGTTTGAAGTTTCGTTTTTATCAATTATCCTTCTTCGGTTATTTTTCAGAATAAATCCGAAATTAATCACGTATGCTGGGACTAAAGATCGCCGTGGTGTCACATCACAATGGATAAGCGTACGTTGCGTCGAAGCACGTAAATTAGCGTCACTGCGTTTCCAAGATAAATTATGTTTTGGTAACTTTGAATATAGAAAAGAACCTCTTCAGTTGGGTGACCTTCAAGGGAATAGATTTCGACTAGCTTTACGGTACTAATATTTTCGTATAAATACTCATTGTACATATGACTGGTAATATTGACATTGTGTTTTTTGAACTGACAGTAATGTCGAATCATCTGCCGAACTTATCGAAGAAACCATGAAACTTTTTGAAGCAACCGGATTTATTAATTACTACGGTCTCCAACGATTTGGTTCTTATTCTACTGCCCCAACTTATGAAATTGGCAGATATTTAATCACTAGGAAATGGAAAGAAGTAGGTATCAATTACACTGAAAATTTATTCATTTTGATGCTAGAGACTTATCTCACGAATGATTTTAGGCGGTAAACTCGATATTGAAAACCCGACCGAAAAATGACGATATTAATCACGCCTGTAAGATTTGGACCGAAACCGGCGACGCTTCTGAAGCATTAAAAGTTTTGAAAAGATATCATGATCATTCTATCGAAGGATGTATTTTGAAAACTCTTTCATCTCAGGGTAATACCGCATATACGAATGCCTTGCAGAGAGTAAGTTATATTCTGAAAGAGTAATCGATTATCTAGCACCCAAATATTAGACTTATTTTTTTGTCATTTGAATTAAATTGTTTTAGTTACCCAGAAATATGAGATTACTGTATCTGCATTCGTTTCAAAGTTTAATATGGAATCGAGTAGTTTCTAGACGGATTAAGGAATTCGGTTTGAAACCATTATCCGGAGATTTAATCTATGACACGAAAAGTGATTCCACGAAAGGTACAATTCTTCAATTCATTATAATTTACTGATGGATTTTTTGATCTAATAATAATTTTATAATTTTCTAGGTGAAAACGATGAAAAATCTGTGAGAAGTTTATCTGCCGATGAACTGAAAGATATTAAAATCGAAGATATCGTTTATCCTTTACCTGGATCTGCTGTTAAATATCCGGATAATGTTACCGGCGAATGGTATAAAGAAATTTTAAAGGAGCATGGCGTTGACTTCGATCAGCCTGATGATCGTTATAAGTAAATATTTTTTTGAACATTTTCGTATTGACATATCGAATGAAGAATTCTAATTTCATGTTATTTTGTAGAGCTTTTAGTTTGTCTGGCGATTATCGAAAAATGATAATAGTTCCTAAAGACGTGCAATGGAAGATTGTTTTTTATAATAACATTTCTGCTGACTTAATCGCTACGGATTATCAAAAAATGATGAAATCAGATTCTGTAGAGAATCTAAATGGTACAGTCTATAGAAAATTTCATCATTCGTTGTTTTATTTTACTCGTGAATTTTCAATTTAACATCCTCTATTTTTTGTTTCAATTTGCAGAAGGAAAATATAAAGCTGTGATATTAGAATTTTCATTGCCTCCATCCACTTACGCAACGATGGCTTTACGCGAGCTAACCAAAATGGATACTTCAGCCAGCTTTCAAGCATCTCTAACGCATTCTCATATCAAAGAAAATACTCCAAAAGATGCCCAAGAATCTTGAATTTTTCGTGACCATAGTTGATTTTTTTATATTACGCTTTGACTATTATTGGACAATATGGATTATTTTATTTTATGTAAATTTACATGATTTTTCAGATTAACGTGTTTTGAAAACATTCTATTACACAAATTGCATTTGTACGGCGATAGTCCTTCGTGCGAATATTTATGCGATCTTAGATTACCTGGAGTTGGAAACGATTTTCCGCATATATCACATTTGTGTGGTTTTTCCTAAAAAAAAATCAATACGTGAATATCGTTGTAAAATTTTGAGATTTTTTTTGAAAAATTCACTCACCGCGGAATGAGTGAGTCTGTGATAATATAAATTTGAACTTGCAGTGAACCGTTTCCCGCAAATTCTACATTGATGCGGTCTTTCTCCACTATGAATTCTTCTGTGAGTATTTAAGGAGCTAGAAGTTGAAAATCCTTTTCCACATATTTCACAAACGTGCGGTCTCTCGCCTAAGATATAAAAAATTTATTAGACTGGTATAAATTGGAATAAAAATTATTCAAAATAAAATTGACCTGTGTGGGTTCTTATATGCCTTTTCAATAACGAAGGTCTGTCGAATTCTTTGCCACAAATATCGCAAGGTAGCATGTTTTTCGATCTCCCATTATTTTTTTTCAGCGCTAAACTCTGATTTTTCGTTATAAAAGTGATCGATAAATCCAAAGGCTTAATTATATCTATCCAATTTCAAAAACCCAAACTGAGTTTAAAAAATTATTGTGATTATAGAAAGAAAAGGATACACTTACCAGTAGAAAAATCAGCGTTATTATTTTCGGTAACTGATAAAATATCGTTCAATGAGATATTATGGAATAAGGCTTTAATTACAGATCCATATTGTACTTGATGTATAATTTCCAAAATCAAGTGGGTATTTTCTTTAAATACTAAAGCGTTCGAAGTCGGCGTTATAGGTAAATTCTCATGGGACACTTCGCTGTACAAGTATAAAATATGGAGCCAATGTATTTGCTGAGAATTCGAGTGGCCGAAGCAATTCTAATCGAAACAAAAAAAAATTATGGAAAAATCTACGGTGAAATGAAGAGCGGAAAACTTACTTCGAAGAAAACCCATCTTCCTTGGTTGGAGAAAAATCTAATTCCTTTGGTGAAATAGGTTTCTGCAAAAATGTTAAAATCACCCTTATGTAATTTTCGTACGTTAAACTGCTCTGGTATAAAAACGTACATAGTTTGGTATTGGTAATAGACACGTACCAGAAAATATACTGATATTTTCCCCTTACTAACCATCAATAAAGCACTAAGGAAATTTTACGTTTATTGAGTGCTGGTTATAGTATAATTTGAAAACAAAATAGACATGATAAATGATTTCGGTGTAATGTTTCGCATGTAGGTTCTTTACAAGCGCCAATTTCTCGTAATAAGTCATTCTAACACCGCACATTAGATTTTTATCGACCACTCAAGCTACATGTATTGCGATATGATTAATGTATGTTATGATTTGTAATTTATTAGAGGCTTTGTATGGTCTGGTATAGTTACCGTTCTCTCAACGGAGAGGTCAAATATATTTCTATTGCGAGCAATATCTCTTTGTCGTTTTATCATATAGGTAGCCTATTAGTACAGCTATTAAGGTAAAGAGGTTGCATATGTTGCGCCCATAATCCTCGATGAATTTCGATTTTGAATTTTTTTTTCGTCTCATCTGGACATGACTAGTGTGCTGCTATACTTATTAATCGAATGTTGATATTCGATATCGTACGAACCTATTTTCAACCTGCATAGCAATTTTTTCTAAAACTCTGTACCACAGGTATCTATATTTCTTCGACTATTTTTTTTTTCAAAATGCAATTATTTTTCGTACCAAGACATAAAAATGAAGTCATCGAAGTCCAAGATCAAACTATCAGACAACGATCTTGAAGTTTTAAGAAATCATGTACGTCTAGTACGCGGTCTAGAAGTACCGGAGGCAAAAGCAAAGAAAATAACCGTAAAAGAATTTCAACCGAAATTAAACTCCGCTCAGACAATCAGAAGGGAATGTATAAAAAAACGACGTCAATTTATCGACAGCGAGGACTTTGCCGAACCTAAAGAACGTATCAAGAAAAAAACCAAAAACCAAATCGATAGAAGAAGAAGTATTCAGTTTTCTTTAAATAGAGCATTTCATATGAGATGGAAAAAAGTTCGAAGACTTCCGGTGTTGACTTCTCATGATAGAGACGTTTTCAACGATACGGGGAAGTTGCCGTTTACTGTGCCTGCTTTTTATAAACCGTTCCAACCTCAACTTCCAGATTGGTCGAATCAAGAGTTTATATTTTTAGATGAAAATGAGGAAAAGAAGAAGAAAAGTATGACTTCAACTACACCTCAGCCTACTCCGAAGAGTACTTCTACGCCATCTGTCTCAGATAGGCCACCGGAAGCTATTTCAACAACTGTAATGCCAGAAAATAGGACGTTAACGACTACGCTGGTGATTAAATAGCATTGTTGATAAAAATTAAAATTAGGTTTTATTAAATTGAATAGTGAAATAAATGGAAGATGCGGGATTTGGTGATGTGGGCTGTGGTGTTTTTTTTGCGATTCTTGAAATAAAATTGCGTAATTTAATAATTTTAATTTTATAAATGCGAATGTCTATATGAAAATGGTCAACATTGCCATTAAAAATTCGCGGTTTTGAAATTTTAGTAACAATACTGACTTTTTTCATAAACGGACTTGCTTACTATAGGCCTCAAATATCTAGAAAATTTTGATTTTTAAGTACAACGGATCGGAGGCTCAATGTTCACAATTTTTGTAAATTTCAACTTTGAAGGGATTGTTATGACTTAAGTACTACGTGAAGAAGAAGAAGAAGGTATTATGTACCTACTATTCCTTCACAAGTCAGCTTATTAGGTCATAGCACTTGAAATACTTTAAGCATATATCCCAAGTAGATCTCTTTTAAAACATTTTGTTCCTTTTTAAAATATTTTCTGTTTTTTCCTAATATCTGACAGCTTCTTTCATTTTTTGAGATTTGGGGAGGGTGATAATTATATTTCCACAAACTGTCTTGATTGTGCGATTTTTACAAAAAAAAATATATATATATATGATAGATAATTTAATAAGTATTAAGAAGTAAGTACCTAGATATTTTTTGAGAATTGAAAATATTTAGTATCAATGTAAAAATATTTCAAAGTTCCATTCGGTTGAAATTATCTTTTAAAAAAATGATAGAAATTTTAAAAGGCCCATCATGTAGTGCGTGATGTGCATAAATAAACAAATTTTAGAATCGGGAGGGGGCTGAATTTTAATCTAAAAAATCTGCTTTAAGAGTTGTCAAAACGAGTCCGCAAAGTTGATTTCATTTCTGCCGTAGAATGTTGCAGCCCCCGTTGTGCAAAGTTCCACATTTGTGAAAATGTGAAAAGCCACAAATGTGCCTTTTTCATTCATAAATATGACGTCAGAGGAGACTTGTGGCTTTATTTTCCACATTTCAAAAAGTGGAAAAATGTGGAAAATTGTGAAAATTTGTGAAAATTTTTCTAATTTACCTAATTTAGGATAACGAAATTTTTAACATTTTTTCACATTTACCTGAAATCGAAATTGACTGTGTCAAAACATGGCCACATATTTCTCACAAAGTCGCTATTCCTATTGGTTAAAAAATTTTTATTCCTCATTTCCCTTCCCTTGAAAATAGATGGCTATGCTTCATGGTGGCGAAAGCTTCATGAGAAATATCATTAAGTTTTTTTGATTACGTGTAGTATGGTTATCTATGGTCGTGGTGTCCCTGGTGTCTTTTTAATTTTCATCGTTGAGTAACTGCATTTTTATAATTTTTACGTCTACCTATCTATAATAAATCAGTTAGAATTCATTTTGTATTTTATTGAATGCAGATTTTGACAAATTGGGAAATTTTCCCACTTTATTCCATTGTTTACATGCGAAATCATGAATGAAATCAAAATGTGAAAATTTGTGAAAAAATGTGGAATTACTACGCGTAGTAATCTAAAGCCTTCTGATTGGCTGTAATAATGTGCCAAAAAAAGCCACAAGTCTCCTGTGGCTCGGAAATGTGGAACTTGCACAACGGGCCCTTACTTACGCGTTGGGCAGTCGTTTTCATTGGTGTTAATAAAATTGCATAACCAGTTTGCCGTAAAAAAATGAAATCGCAATCACCTATCAGCTCGATGTCTTTATGTTTCAATTCGATTTCACTCAATATTATAAACGGAAGTCGTACAAAATTTACCATTTTTTTATTTTCTAACAAAATAAAAAGGAATTTAAAAATGGACAATTAGAGAAGGTATGTAGATGTACCAACTGCCCGAGAAAAACTAAGACAAAAATCGACACCTCGATTTTTACTCGATTTGTATTTTGTATCGAGGTCGTGAGTGGATTCTCGGGTGGTACTTTTTTTAAAGGGCACTTTTTTAAATATTTAATTTCATAGGCGCACCGAAGGGGGGCTCAGGGGGCTTGAGCCCCCCCTTACGTTTGGAAAAAATATGCTTTTAATAGCAAAAATGTGGGAAAAGTGCATTTTTTCGCTCTTTAAACAATATCTTTTCAAAAAATTTTCGCCCTCGCTTCGCTCGAACAGTATTTCAATCATTTTGTTTTAAAAATTGATAATTTTAGACTGATTTTTTAGTCAAAAATCACAAATTCCTCAATAAATTCTCCGTTTGCCAGAAAAAATTGATGATTTTTGACTGAAAGATCAGTGAAAAATGACGATTTTGAAATTTGACCCCTCCCCCATTTTTTTCAGAAATTCTGAGCCCCTCTAGGTCTACCTATTTTGAATTCTGTAATTTTTCACATTTTTCCTTCAAAAACAATTTTATAAATTTGATTTTTTTTTTAAATGATATTTTTAAAAACTTTTAAAAATGTGAAAGAAGAGAAATCGATTTTCTTAACAAAAGTCCCTTCTTTCCGGCAAGGTCAGATATTTTGAAAGATAAAGAGAATAATTCTTTAAAATGTAGGTATTTATTTCATGAGCGACGAATTTTGTCGAACAATAATCACCTGCGTGGTTAAATTTTTGTGAAGTAGGTAGGTAATGATTAATTGCAAAAAATCCGAGTTATTAGAAACATAACTTGAATTAAATTACTTACTTACTTACTTACAAGTAATTGAACAAAAAATATAGGTATTGTAATTGAAAATTCATCATTGTAATGTAAGGTTACAAAATTGTGTTATATTTTTATGCTTCCATTGAATCAGCTAATATGTGTGAATGAATGTATTTACTTTGAATTTTGAAAGCAAGCAATCATTTTAATAAAAAAAAATATAGGTAAGTAGAGGTAATGAGAAAATTCAAAAATAATCAATTACATTAAAATCAGTAGAAACTCGTACAAATTATTGTTAGGTAGGTACGTAATTTAGAAAATTACCGCATGATAATATGTATTTCAACGTTTTGATCTCTGCAGTCAAAATAATTAATTTGGTAGGTACTAGGTACCTAACTAAGTGCCTACTTAGGTGTGCAATCAAGTTGAAACTCAATTATTAAAATTACAATAAAAAACGTAACATAATGTAGATGGCATTATCATTGTTGTAAGTTCTTTCAAATGAAGGAAAACGCGTATACTCATTGAAAATTTGTCTTCCCTAGATTCTCCATAAACACTAAGAAATTTTTTTTTACTCTTATATAATTTGCGTTGAATAGGTTATGGAGGGGTTGAGGCTACGCGACTAGGGTCTAGAAAAAAGTCTGACGAAGGGCCATATAGGAGAAAAGGAGAAGGTATATCTGCATGATTTGCTAAACCCTACTTTTTTAAAAATCGACTGTGCATCATTGAGAAGGGTGAATGACTTTATCTGCAGATTTTCGGTACAGGTATGTCTATGTACTTTCAACTTTCAAGTTTTAAGTTCTGCGTACGCTACTTTTACCATCAATTAATGTATCAATCAACTAAGTACGTACTACGTATAGGACCTTACGACCACCATTATTAAATATGAATTGAATAATGAAATAAGTTGACAATCTTCAAGTTCAAATTAGAAAATAAGTACGTAAGCAAAAAAATATGTAAAATTTTTAAAAAATTTCAAATAAAATGAATTGAATGTATCGAATCATGAATTCATGATCGATGAACGATGATCGAATCAATGATTCAAAGGATTCAATCATCAATGAACGAATTAAGTGATTCTCAAAAAGACCTGTAGAATCGCTCTTTAACATTGTAACTGTTATCAATATCAACAACTTTTTCATTATCATTCCCGCGGAAAATTATTGCGTCGGATCAGCGTGGTGGTGAATGCACAAATTATTTTCTGAATTTCCATTCATAGTAAAAACTGAGCAATTTCTTTCATTTAGGTAAGTTTCACTGGTATTATTTTAGTTATCACTCATCATCGATAACTCTTGCTGAGTGAAAGATCTCAGTGGCATTCTCATTTTCTCAATCGTTCTTTCAGGTTTTGATAGTGCACCGGAAACACATTTAACTTCGTGCATTCCTTTCATCTCAACTTCACGTAATATCGACACGTATCCTTTACGAGCGGAATGTAAACGTGTCCCATCTCCATTAGGAATAGCTATAAAGATATCCCACATTCCATCGCGCTCTCACGGAATAGTTCCTGTCGATAGTGCCGTAAAATGTCATCCATTGATCAAGTACTCTTGCAAGGAATCCGCAGCTTTGGTCCGGATGATAGGGACAAAGCGGTGATCAAATTCGCTACTCCGTTAACCTTAATCTTGGGTCAAAATGGATGTGGTAAAACGACCATAATTGAAGCTTTGAAATATGCCGCGTGCGGTGATTTACCGGCAGGTGTAGATAGCGGAAGCGGTTTTCTTCACGATCCGAAGTTATGCGGTTGCATCGATGTAAGTTTATCCAACTTGCTTGAAGTGTTTTTTTTTGTTGAATACGTATTTTTTTCTCAGGTTAAAGGTCACGTGAAATTGAGATTTTACGATGTCAAAGGACAAAAAACGACGATTGCTCGCACCGCTCAAGTAACTCAAAAAGCCAAGAAACTCGAATTCAAAACCTTGGATACGACAGTCACCAATGAACACGGAGTAAGTTACGTTTTATAATGATTTTTTTTTTCAAATTCAGGGTTTTACCCCTCATTTTTCCTTTATTTATTAGTACATACAATGAACCTTAGAAAGTATTACAAAAAAATATTGAGAATGAGAGATGGCTTAATATAGCCCATGTTGATTATTCGTGCCACAGGTTTATGGAGATTGGAATGGTTCGTTGGGTTGGAAAAATTGAAGACTAGTGATGGTTCTTCCTCGGTGGTGGGTAGGATGTGATATTATCTGGCGTATAAGGCAATTACCGTTAGTTACATTACTACATTTTTTCTGACAATAGCAATGAAATAAGAATCGCTATTCATTTTCCAACGTGATAAGAATTGTGTTTGGTATTCAATGTGATTGGCGATAGGATGTTTTGAAATTCTGGTCGATTTTGACAGAAATACTTGCCCTGCACAACTGATAAGTTTTCACATCCTGTAACCATCGACGAAGAACAAACTTTTGTCCTTAGTTTTCCCGACTCAATGAGACGATTTATAGAAACTCGTGGCGCGAATTATTTGCTTGGGCTACAAAGGGGTAAGACCTTGAGATTACAAAAAAAATCCCAATAAAAACTTGGCGCATCCTAACAGAAAAGTGTAAGCAGTCGCTGTACTGATATTGATACATGGATGGGAAACGCTCTTGGAGTTTCGAAAGCAGTTCTCACTAATGTAATATTTTGCCACCAAGAAGATTCAGCATGGTTTGTATGATAAAATAGTACTATTATTATTTTATAACAAATTCTTGAATTCTGTTTTTTTTCCTTCTTTTGAAAGGCCTCTGGAAAAAGGTAAAAAGATGAAAGAACGATTTGACGCAATTTTTGGAATAACAGAATATAACCGATGTCTCGATCATATGCGGGCATTAGCCAAGAAATTCGATATTGGTATGTGTTCATACAAGTGCTCAAATAATATTACTGAAAATTACCACATTCTCGATGCATTGTAGATAAAAACTTGCTGAAGAAAGATGTCGATGGGTACAATACAACATGGAACGATACCAAAGAAAAAAGAACGAAACTGGATAAAACGAAAACAAGTTTAGCGGTCAGCTGTGATGAAGTAGATGCTCTCGAAAAGGAATTGACGCCTTTGAGAAATCAATTCACCGAGATACGTGAAAAAGAAATGAATTTGATTTCTCATTTTACCAAAATTCAGACGATCAAAAACAAGCGTGATTTGTGGAAAGAGAATCAAAGAGAACTTCAAAAAAAAATCAGAGACGAATTTCTCGGTACCACTACAGAACTGTCGGAAAAAATTCGCAATTTTGAAGAAGATTTAAAGTAAATTAATCTTGAGCGTTTTACATTTGTCTAATATCTCTTGCTAATACAAATCTTGTTCCATAGGAGTGAAAAAGTCAAACTGAAGAAATTAGAAGAAGACAAAGATTTAGTGATCAGAGAAGAAATACGTCATCAAAAGAATATTAGTACCAAACAAATGCAACTGGGGACGTATCAGAGCGAAAAAGATCAACATGATGAAAGAGTCGGATCTAGAAATTTAAGCATGAATAAGCTTGCCGATGAGCTGAAACTTACCGGTGAGTAGATTTTTGCAAATGAACAATTTATCATCTTCGAATATAAAAAATTTATTGGTTTCAGTTGTATCGAGCTGTGATATGAATCAAGATAGAGCTACTCAATTATTAAATTCGATCGAAGAAAAACTCAGAGTTGAAAACCGAGCATTGGAAAAAACGCAGGAAGATTTTGAACTGGAGGAAAAGAAGGTTCAAGATGAAATCGATTCGGTTCGAGAAAATAAAATAAAAATGGAGACTGAAATTAAAATGAAACGAAACAGCATTCGGGATAACAAAAATGAAACTGCGAATATAAAAAAGAAAATTGAAGATGTAAATTGAAAAATCATTAATCTTGTTTTCGTTCTAATTGTTTATTCATTTGCTGTTTTTTTTTTTTTTTTTTTTTTACAAATTTATGATTAGGTTGATAAATCTGCCGAAACTCTGGCCACATTAGATAGAGAGTTGGCCCAGGTTGATAAAGATCTAGAAGAAGTTACGAACTCGCTGGATGTAAACCAAAGCAACGCTCGTATAAGTGAGAATACTTCGAAGAGAGATAGGTACGTATTGATTTTGAAGAACTGATAGTTATAAATTAATTAACATTTTTTTCCTACGTTGTGTTATTTTTGTTAGACTGGAATCCAAGCTTTCTGAACTTGGCGAAGAAATCAAAACGTTACAAAAATTCAGCGTTCTTAAAGCCAATCTGGATCAATGTTTGGATAGGAAACGTAAACTGGAAGAGAATTTCAATGCTTTGTAAGTACAGGTGAATCATTTGATTAATTTTATTCAAAAAAAAATTGTTCACGACTGATTATGATCATAGAAAAGATAAGAATAGCAGCTCATTGGAACACTTGTTACATGAAGTGCCCCAGAACGATTTCAAGAAGAAAATTCAGTCATGTTCTGATAGAATTGTAAGGATTAGTAATCTTTAAACTAAAATCGAATCAAGCGTTTAGTAACTTCAATTTTTTAATTATTGCAGACTTCCGATATAAGAACCAAAGAAAAAGTCATCGCCGAAAAAGAAAAACAACTTACCATTTTGACAGAAAAAAAAAAGAATCTAGATAGTCAAGTTAGAACAAAAGCACGAAAGTTGGCTGATAATGAAGATCGTATCATAAATTGCTGCGGAAGTAACGACTTCGAGACGCACTTGGAAAAATTGAAAGAAAAAGTCAACACCGCTCAAGTAATTGATAAAACATAATTTTAATCCTGCCTCTGGATACCGCTTTGAATAAAATTTTAATCTGTTTCAGGAAGCAAAGGGAAACCAAAGCGCGTCCCACTTTATGTTTAAAAGATACGTTGATAAATTAAGTTCAGAAAATCCTATTTGTCCATTATGTCGTCGAGATTTTAATAGTCCCGAAGAGATATCCGAAGTTCTGCAAGATGTAAGTTCGTGAAATATAAAGGAATAATCCTGTGAGCCGCATGAACTTCATGTCTGTTCAATTTTTAGCTAACTCAACGAGTAAAAGAGCTTCCCAGTGCTATTACCAAAGCGGAAAAGGATGTGAAGGAAGCTATCGAAGAACAAAATCGTGCTATACAATTATTACCACTTTATGAAGAAATAACACAGCTTAAAGACGACGAATTACCAAAATTAAAGTAACATTTTATTTCTGGTGAAACTTTATGCTTGGAAACTCACCTTTATGTGATTTTAAACATATTTGATTTTCGTAGAAAACAAGTCGCAGAAATGAAATGTTCGATCGATAAATTGGAGTCAGAAATTCAAACGTTGAAAGATGAATTAACGGAGCCTCTGACCGATCAGACAATAGCCGCTGGCCTTTTTTCAGATTGTACAACGTTGGATCATCTTCATCAAGAATTGAAGAAACTTCAACAAGAGATTGAAACGCAAGAAAGAAAAATGCCATCTGCTGGTAAAATAAGTATTCTTCGAATTTATTTCAGTTTTTTCAACTTTCAATCAACTTTTTCTACGCGTAGGAATGGGTAGAACAATGCAGGAAGCTCATAATGAAGAAGATGACCTCAAAGCTCAACTTAACGTTTGTCGAAAGGAGTTAGAAAGTACGCAGAACGCTTTATCTACTTATCATGAGAAATTGAACCGGCTTAGAGAACGAAGAAATGCAATCACCACAAAACAAATGAAGGTATTCACTTTTATTACTGTTCGCAGAATAAAAAATCAATTTTTCAGTTTTTTTTTAAATTTCAATTCTTACTAAAAAAATGAAACTGAATATTTTTCATGTTGCCATTTTCTAGACTAAAGGAAATGTTCAACAAAGGAACGAGCTCTGCGAAAAACTGAACGATCTACAGATGACGACGGTTTTGTACGAAAGCGAATTGAGTAATCTTGAAAAGGAAATGAATCCAACAACAGAAAAATTAAACCAATTGTCTGCGGATTTACGAAAGATGAAACTTGATCATAAAATGAAAATCGCCGAAAAAAAGAAAAAAGTATGGCAATAAATGCCTGTATTTTTAAAAAAGATATATATTATTTTTAATCTGAATTATTTTTTTAGTTGAACGAATTTGATAAAAGATACTCCGAAATTTCCCGTCTCCATGAAGCTATCGAAGAATACAACAAAAAAGGTGGCGCAGACAAGTTGGATAAAATTAGACAAGAATTAACCGAATTGCAGTTAATGAAAGAAGACAATACTCGTGAAAAAGATCGTATCGATAAAGAAATTCAATCCATTAAACAATTACTGCAAGCCGGAGAGGTGAATTCTGCGATTTAACTATTACGAAAAAAATTCATAAAATTAAAACGAATTATATTTCAGATGAAAAAAATGGATTTCGAAAATAATCTGCTTGTTAGACAAAAACAAGAAGAAATATCCGAATTGGAAAAACAAATCACCGAATTAGAAGGTCAAGTTGGAGAATTGAACGTAAAACAACTAGAACGCGAAAGAAATAGGATAAGAGAAAGTATAGACAAGCTGGAAAAACGAGTAATGAATTATTATTTTTCAAATAAACTTTTGTTTTTAGATTGATGCTAAATTTTTTTATTTATAGAAATCTGTTGCCGAAGGAAGACAGTTGGAATTGCGAAACAGAATTCGAGAAGCCGAATTGGAATTGAATGAAGATAGATATAAAAATGCAGAAGAAAATTACCGCAAAGGTGTCATCGCTTTAAAAGTAGGCTTTTTTGAATCGACTCATTGTTTTTTGAATACACCGTCGAAGAAGAATAATATATAAATTTTCATTTAGGTTTTGACAATGTCGATCGATGACTTGAAACAATACGAAAAAGCTATGGACTGGGCTATGATATATTTCCACAAAGAACGCATGAAAATGATCAATACGACTATACGTGATTTATGGAGGCAGATTTATCGTGGAAATGATGTAGATTCGATAGAAATTAAAACCGATGAAGCTCAACCCACCAGTGGAAGTATGAGACAAATTTAGATTACATAGTAGAAAAATTCTCGTGATATCTACATAAGAGTAATGAAAAATATGTTTTATTTCGTATAGCAAGAAGAAATTATAATTATCGTGTAGTTCAGGTGAAAAATGGCATCGAATTGGATATGCCAGGAAGATGTAGTGCCGGACAAAAGGTATTCATTTTTCGATGGACTTATCAATGTACAATATTGCAGTTACCTTTTTGCTTCTTGAACTCATATTATTATTTTTTTTTAAAGGTTCTGGCTTGTTTAATCATACGAATGGCACTGGCGGAAACGTTCAGCAAAAATTGTGGTATTTTAACGTTAGATGAACCTACTACTAATCTGGACCGTGAAAATATTGAAAGTTTGAGTTTAGCTTTATCCGAGTAAGTTTGAGACTTTTTTCTAACTCTTGAATAATTTTTGAGATTTCGACGATCCAAATCCTAATTTATTTCTAGTTCGGGTTCCTAAAATTTTTTAATTCTACGTTTTTTTTTCAAACCGGTTCAATTTTAAAAAATTTTCCAGTGTTGAAATTTTTCTGAATTTCTTGCCACTCAATAATTGGAAAAAACTAAAAAAAAAAATACATAAAATTGAAAATAATTCTACTGATGAAAAATGAATTTTAAATATTGGATACAGTTTGAAAAAAATATTAGAATAAAGAAATTGAAAATATTTGAAATGAGAATTTTGGACTTGTATAGATTTTCGAAATCTTGTTTACGGAAAATTATTCAAGGGTCAGTAAATTTACTTTATCTTTGAAAATTTAAGAACTGTACTTACTCAGAGGTGATTTGCAATTTTTTATAGCATTGTCACGAGGAGAATGGCTCAGAAGAACTTCCAGCTTATTGTCATCACCCACGATGAAGATTTTTTGAACATCTTAACTCGAGCTGATAAAGTTAATCATTATTTGAAAGTTATTCGTAATCATAGGTACGGCAATAGATACTTCCCTATGATGATCATCATTGAGAAATTGATTTTAATTTTCATCGTTTACTTGTCTTCTGTTTTTTTTTTTCAGAGGAAAATCTGAGGTGCAGAAGGTTACCCTGTGATTAAAAATCGGATTCTTTGAGAGCTACGATTCTTTTATTTTATTTTTATTTTATATTCCTACTACGTAAGTTATTCAAAGTGTACCGTAATTTTATTCTGTGAACGTCATTATGTTTAAAGTGGATTTTTTTCGTATTCTTTTAGAATAGATTTTAATAAATACTTATTGCTTTACTATTATTTGTGAGTTTGTTTTCCTAATTTATATTGGGCAGTGGTGTTATCTAATTCTTTCAAATTTCATGCAATTTTTAGAGACTAGGAATGATCAGTTAGAAACTAAAATGATAATTATGGTTGCTTTATTATTAATCACCTAATTTCTGTCCATATTATCATTTTTCAGTGGAGAATTCTTCTATGAAACAATAAATGAACTAAATGAAGGTTTAAAATTGGGTATTATAATGTATTATGCAAACAATAACAAATTACATACGTAGGTACTATGTATATCAGCAAACAGTTGTTTTCTCATAATTTTTCTAAAATTTATCTCATTATCAAAAACACGAACTGCTTACAATACCAACTAAGACATCGAAATAGAAATCGAATCGAAAATAATATCTATGTACATATAAACCATATCTATGTATCAAACGACAGAAGATCACGATAAATTCAAAAAATTATCTCTTTCAAACACACGTCAGAGATCTTTAATCAAACACATATCGCCGTTACTCGAAGGCACCCACGAAGGAGTAGGTCTCACTTCAACGGTATTGTTATTCTTCGGAAACAAACGTTGTTCAATATTACCCTCGTAAGAATTATGATCTTCGCGATTCGAAGTCGAAGATAGATTACTTTTATGCATCAAATCCGAATTCACGTATTCCGATTGCGATTGATGTAAAGGTAAAGGAACGTATTCCAAGGGTTGGTAATGATGGTGATGATGCGGTGGGTGCAAATGATACGACTGCTCTGTTAGAGGGTACCAACTCATAAACGTAGTGCTTGGTGTATTGGTGGTGTTTACTTGAGACGACGATGGTATTGTGAGATGAGTCGGAGACGGTGAAGAAGTGATATGAGACTGGACTGGCGTTAGGGTCGCCGGAGTATCCATAGGTTCAGTTGGCCATGAATGATTGGAGGGATATACGACTGCGTTTGAGGTAGATTGTTGCATATCACCATCTTCTGACTCTGAGTTGCAAATTCCTTTAAAAATGAGAATTTTTATAAGAATTAGACTCATGTGAGTTTACCTATGGAGGGGAATAGTGGTTTATTTTATACCTGCTGGTGAATTGGCCGGCGATAAGGATCTTGGAAAACAAATTTGACTGTTGGGTCGATAAAATGGAGAATATCGGTATTTATGTTTGTCGTGGCGTTCGTCTTTGGTATGAATGGGATGCTCTGTCGCCGATGATGGTAAATTTGCCGTCGTTGACTGTGGGAACATCCATACGTTGGACGATTCTATAAAAACGATTGGGAGTCAGTATGGTGGTATTTTATTGAATTCAGGCGAAATGTAAGTGATATGAGTATTTTCGAATAGATGATATTTTTTGCTGAAATTTGGTATACTATCTCACTTTGGAATACTGATCCCAAATATTTAAATATAAGATCCCAATTTGAGCGGAAACATGCCCCTTTGTCCAAAAAATGATTCAATTGTGAGACTTGAGTGAAAAACAGTAAAGATGGTAATAAAGATATACTCAAAGCATAGGCGCACCCAGAAATTAAGTAAGGAAGGGGTTGAGAATTGGAGAAAAAATGGAGAGGGGGTCAAATTTCAAATTAGGCCATTTTTCATTGATCGTTTAGTCAAAAATCATCAATTTTTTCTGGCAAACAGACAATTTATTGAGAAATTATGATTTTTAAAAAATATACTTTGAAAAGCAAAAAAATGCACTTTATTACATTTTTGCAGCAAAAAATATTTTTTCCGAGCTTAGAGGAGGGGGGCTCAAACCCTTTGAGCTCTCTCCCTTGGGTGCGCCTATGCCTCAAAGTGTTGAATAATATTCAAATTTTCTCTCGATTATTATAAACCGAGGAAACCGGTTTCTTTTTCAAAAATCAATCCTGAATTTCCTAAAAATTGGAAAATTAGATATTTAAATACCTATCTATGCCTACATTTGACTACGAAAATAAAGTTGAAAATTTCCTCGAATGAATTCAAATACTGGAAACCGGTTTTCATTGTAAGATCCAAAAATTCAACCAGTTTTTCTCAAAATACACCATATAAATTTTTCTTCTAAATAAAATTAAATTTCCCTTTCACGTTGCTTTCTGAGTTTCACGGAAAGTCTGGAGCATGTTCAAGTGCTCCAAATTGTTCGCGAGCATTTTAGGACATTTTCAATTATTCAAGGCGGTTTGAAGCATTTTTGGACTCTCCCTCCGTGGCTGTAGACAGTCAGGGACAATTTTTGAAAATTTTCATATGCCCAAAACTATTTGAGGAATATCTGGAGTTTTCATAAATGTTCAAAAACATGCAAAAATCGCATAGATGGTTTAGAAACAAAATCAAAAATTAGGAAAAACGAAAATTTTTTGAAATATTCGAATTATTTTCTGTAATTGGAGAAAAGTAGAGAAATCCTTTAGACACAATATAATTCACGATTTTAACTATTTATTGGCTCTTCTGCGAAACGATGTTATAATTTCCTAACCATATTATGGGCCCACTTCACAAAATCTAAACATTAAAATTTTGGAAATTCTTGAAATTTTTGTTCAAAAATAATGTTTTTAGCATCAATGTATTAAACCAAAACTATTAACAAAAATTTTTTTATAATCGACCTTTTTTTTTCTTTTAGATGTTTTTGAAAATATCGCCTTTTCTATATGCTTTTAAAATCAGAAAAAATAAAATTGCTTGAGAAAGAATGTAATACCATAGAGTAAGATCGGTGACAATTTTCCACCATTAGCCCCCATTCAGGACATTTCCTCTTTTTTCATAGTGATAAGGAAAAATTCATTATTGCACTTTTTTTTTTACTTCAATAAAAAAAATAATGAAAAATCAGCCCATGGTATTTGTAGGTTAAAGTATTCAATCTAACATGATTTCAAGACGATTTTTTTAAAAATTTCATCAAACATGGAATAAAACATTTAAAAAGTGATATTTTTGAGAACCGTTGAAAAATATGATGTTAAAAGATGGGTGCTGGAGGTAATTTTGAACAAAGATAATACCTCATTCTTTAATCAACGAAAAAAATGTGAAAAATGATTTTCCTTTCAAGTTTGAGTAGACTTCGTATAGTTAGCAATTTTGGCCTGCTTGATCGATTAAATTTTTAAAGCAAGAAGCCAGTTCAGGAATAATTTTCATTCAAATTTAAGGATTTTCATCATCATTCCTGATTAGCTCCCCCAAAAAAGTAGTATACCAAATTTGAACGTAAACGAAAACATCAGTGATTTGAAACTAAATAACTACCTACATGGCTAGGTTGCTATGTAGGTATATATAGGTAGGTAGTAGGTACTAATATTCTTACCATGGGTGTGACTGGAAGGTGTACGACGCATCGATCTTTCATCACCTAAAAATTTAAAAAAATTGGTTTGAAATTATATATCAAAATTAATTAATATTTTTATCAATTTACGATGAAAAATTACAATCAGGATATGGAGGCTGATCTTGATTCGAATCTCTGTGACATGCTCCAGGGCTTTCGGTTCTTTCTTTGGCATCCAAGAAAGCTTTCGCGAACGGATTATATTTTATCTTCAAAGATGTTACCTGTACAGATAAATCAACATGTAAATTATTAAATCTACCATTTATTTAATATAATCGATAAATTGAAAATTACCTCTTCATTTTGATAAGCAGTAACAGCAATAAACTGAGTTTCCGGAAAATTGAACGTAAAAGCTCTCTGCTGCTCGCTAGTAACTCGAACGATATGTACTCGAGGTTCGTATTTATGAAGTGAATTTAACATGACCTGTAAAATAATCAAATACAACAATTCGAGATTCAATCAAATTAAAGAGTACTAGTGAATCTCAATTAATCTTTACTTGTCCATTGGAAGTTTGTTTATTATTCAGCTTAACTTTGGCAAACGATACAGATTCTTTCATCCAATGGGCCCCAAAATTCGGTGATTCAGGATGCACGTATACAGCATGCTGAGGAGGTGGCTCTGCTTTTCCACCAGGAACCCAGTCACCGTTCACATATTTCCACCTAACATTCAAATCACGTAGAAATTAACGAAAAATTTCTCTCTTTGATTAATTCAATTGGTACCATACGAATTTACCTATGTTGCTCAATCTGAATAAATTCCAAGAGTAAAGTATACATGGCAGCAGGATCTAAGCCATTCACAGTAACTTTCACCACCGGAAACATTCTCCTAAAAAATTGACCCATCAAATAAAAAACCCTTATCAATAGGTACCTATCTACATTTAAGATCAAATTCAAAATTGAAATCCTAAATCAAAAAAAAAATGAAAGCTTACGAACACCCTAACGAAAAAAATAATCAAATTTCTCCTCTCGCAAATACTACGATTTTTCGAAATACCTATTCATTTATGACATAATAGTTACTTGGAAAAGATCTACACATCAGGAGACATTTAATATCCATTGTTTTAGGAGAATTAAACGATGGTAAAAATTTTCACCTTTATGCTAACAATTCATTTAAACTTACAAACGCCAAACGGTAGATAAAGTACACATTCTCTAACAAGTAATTTACACCTACTTAGTAACTGGTAAAATATATGATTTCATTATTCCCTTCGCAATCTATGGTACAAATCGTATTTAACTCTACGGTTGATGATGTATGAACATTCCATCATCTGTTTTGCTTCAATTAGCACAAGAATGGAGAAACTGAATATTTCATTTTAAATGGTTTTACAACTTGTATGCTGAAAATCAGCGAAATCTTTAAACGATGACGAACTGAAATTGGAAAAAAAAATTCCTGAAAAAATGACTGTTGTGGACAATCCGAAAATTACTTATTGAATAACTTTTATGAAATTTATTTTCTCAGAAAGGGATGATTTTTGTTTGAGAATTTTAAAAAATTATTTATTTTTCATCAAATTTGTTTCCTGAGTAGGTATAAATTTATTTCCATAATCCACGAGCTTTTTTGTCAAATATTTTTGAATTTTTTTCAATATAGATAAATAGACAAACGTATGAAACTGTTGCCTTTTTACAGCGAAATTTACATATTTTTGGCGTCATAAGTTTTTCTTTTGATTGATTTAAATTCAAATAGATACCTATTTAATTGTAGATTTTATCTAAAATAATATTTTTTAAAATTACCTGCCAGTCTTTGTGACAATCATTTCATTTGTCAAAGATCGAAATTTTTCCCATAAGTCTTTATCATCTAATGTGATTCTCACATCGTTCTCAAAAGGGTCACCTTTCATTTTTCCAGATATCACTCCTGCTGTTTCCATCATAGTCAGAATGGTATGCGATTGAGACATTACCTATCATAAAATTTAAAAAATTAAACTATAAACATTTTATCAAAAATCAGAGGAAAATACGTCTGCTTTTTTTGAAAATCAGTGTTTAGGTATGGTCTCTTCAACCTAGAAAATAATTTTTGAGCATTTTTGAGTCGAAATTAGCCACGAATATGAGAAATTTAGTTTTCATTCAATTTTATTTCTAATTCTTCACCTTGTTGATGGAATTTCAATTTTTTTTCAAATTTACCTAACACACCTATAGAAATAGGTAAATAAAATTTAAAAAATGATGCATCGACAGTATTTTTTTTTCTCAATTGAAAGATGAAAAATGATAATAAGTCTTGAAACTGAACAAATATTTATCGATGATTCATACTTAGATTTTTTTTCTTTTCATACAAAAAAATGAATTCACGTGTGAACTATTCATTTAAAAAAATATATAGAAAAAAAGTAAGTAATTTTAACACTATATTTTTTTTAAAATAAACCACTGGTAATTCTCAATCCTCGAATGCAGACACTCCAAGCTTCCCAGGCAGATCCGAAAATCGGTCTCGAATCGCAAATAAATAATAAAAAGCTGCGTGTAAATATCGCGATAAAACTATCGTATTAAATTATTAACGGGCAATTAATTAGAAAAAAATTGATATCTCAATTTTACCTGATTTACACAGAAACACCTGTGTGTGAAAATGATCCCTTGGTTGTGTATAACAAATTACATCAATAAACAAGATAGTGTTGGCAGAATTTCACACCGAGCTGTCGAAACTACTATAAGCAAGTTGTTACTAACTGAACTGGATACCAGATTGCGGATGGTATTAGTTTTTTTCAATGTGTGCGTGTATAACAAGATGTCTACCTGAGGAAGATTTCGTGTCCGCGATGGCACACCTTTAAAGTAGGCAGAACTACAGGTTGTGGCGTGGTATTTTTTCCATAACTGGTCTTACCATTGGACGGTATTTTTAATTTTTTCCGCTTACTATTGGTCATTTGTACGGGTGTTCCGGTGACGACGATTTTAATAGAAATTTTCTCCGCATTCTTGGTAAAAAATTAATTTTGTAAAATTTTCAATTTTTAAGTGATCGTGATCGGATATTTGGTGATTTTGAGTGATTTTTTTTGAACGATTTTTGTGAATAAATCAGCCCAATGTTGAATATTTTGTTCTCAAATAATTTAATTTTTTTTAAAATTAGTTCGTTCTTGTTGTTAATTTTTCATAATTTTGTAAAAATTATCATTTTTAGTGAGCATCTGTTGAAAATTTTATACTTAAAAGTGCATTATTTAAAAGCTTTGGAATTTTCTCGATTTCAAAACCGGTTGGTTGCTCATCAAAATGGCTCCGTGTAAAAAAAAACCCTCTACGAACATTCGCGAAGATAAATTTCAAAATCGTGTATCTAAATCTAAAATTACTGCGTACCTACATCACCCTATTCTTAAATCTTTTGAATCAAAGAAGGCGACATTGGCGACAGAATATCTATTAAAAAAAACACACACACACATTCGACTGAAAGATTTACAATCCTTTAGTTGTTGCCGATACAGCAGGGGAAAAATATAGGCCACGACTTTTTAGAAAATTTTCCTTTCTTTCGTATTTTGCCCAAAGTAAATATTATGTACCTACTTTGGGAAAAAAAAGGTTCATTTTGGTTCATCCAGGTAAATGGACTTCGTTGGGTGGTCGAAAACATCAGGTATACTTTCAACGTTATAAAAAATTTCTTCATCCGACTGATTTTTTTCTCTCTACCAATTGGAAGTAAAAAGTACGTGATTTTCGGTGGCTTTCATTCGATTTGGAATTATTTTTGTTAGATAGGTAGGTAGGTAATGTACTTACTTGAAAATTCAAACATCGAGTAGATAATCCTAGAAAAATTCTAATTTTTATGGACGAAGACTTAAAACTGAGCATACATATTCATTTACATATTCGGTACGGAAAGGTTAAACTACCTTGAACAGACGCTAATTGACTAAATAAACATTGTACAAAGAGTTTCTATATTGCTAAAGTACAACAAGCTTAGGTATTACCAACGATTCGTCTTTTCTCTTTATTTTAGTCTGTTCTGTCCAACTCATCGATCGATTTCGAGCGAAAAATATTGAGTTTACGTCGAACTGGTCCAGACTTTCATCACTCATCAAATATTTAAAACGTAAAACAAAAGGAACTACTTTACCTCTCGAACCTTACCTTAATTACTCAATCGTAACAAAAAAACCTACGTATACTGGTCTCGGTATTACCGCGTTATTGCATTTTAAAAAATCTTATATATCGAGTTAAATCGAAAAATACGTCATTTAGCTTTATTACCAATGTACACACGTATATGCTTAGCGAGATTTCAGAGAAGGTAAAGATCCTCATCCAATCTAATGTAGGCAATAAAGATTTATTGCTTTATTGGGGCGGTACAATTTACCTTTGTCGGGTTGAAAATTCCAGTATAAAGAGATCTTTTACTCAGGCTACCTAAGAAATCTATAAACAGGAAGCATATTGTATTGAAGTAGGTATACGGCGCTCGGGCTCAGGTTTTTTTCGTCGGTTAATGGAACTTCGACATTTATAAAAGTGAAAGGAATCTGTCAAGAAGTCAAGATTGAGGTATTTTCAATTGTTGCAGCGTAATGAACTCTTGTAGGTACCTATTCATTTTATTTTTTAACATACTTTTTAAATTCAAACTGCAAAATAAATTTTAAAAATTAATGTATGAAGAAACGTAAAAATCTAGAAATTTGATTATAAATTATTTTTACGGAATTCTCGTTTCCTATTGGTTCAAAAAATTATAATTTACGATTTGCCAAGCATAGAATTATTACTAGACACGTAGACACCCAATGAATTCATTTGAACTAAAACTAAGAGAAATGTGGCAAATTATTTATTAAACGCCTGCGATAAACGATTATGCAATTATTTTAACACTGAAAATTTTCAAAAGTAAAAGAGTTGTTTTGCTCATTCAAAAGAAAGTTATATAGAGTGACAAAAATAGCAATAATAATAAATTGCACAAAAATTTAATTTTTAAATCGATTGGTTCTGGTTTCCAGTGATGTCATAACGGAATTTTTTTTCGTTACGTTATTTCGTTACGTTACAAATTTCTCAATAACGTTATTAGTTCCAGTATGTGTAACGGAAAAATTTTGTAACGCAATTATTCGGAAATAACGTTATTTCCATTTTTTCGTTACCGTTATTTCGTTACGTTATTCCGTTACAGACAAAAATTCAAAAATATTATGCCCCCATAGCTCCCCCCTTTTTTAGGAACTGCAAAACACAAAATCGGTTGTTTTTTTTATGTCAGACTTTTTTTCATTTTTTAAAGTAATTTTGGTGAACTTGAACTCTTGACAAATTATTTTTAAACGTTGTCGATCGTTATGTCATTATTTTATTTCATGATTCTTTCATTTCTTTCCAAAGTTTTTCATGAAATAATTGAAATACCTACGATTACAAAAAAAAAAAAAAAAAAAAAAAAACCGGAAAATTTGCCTTGAAATCTGATGTGAGACGTGAGAGTGAGACGGAGGGGTCACTTTAAATTTTTTTAAAGACGATTTTCACCTGGAAATTTTTTTTAAAATTTCATCAACTACATATTTTTCATACGCAGCACTAAAAAAAATAACGAAAAAAAGTAACGAAAAAATAACGTAATTTTTTCGTTATTCGTTACGTTACATTTTTGAAATATATTGTAACGTTATTATTTCGTTACAAGTAAAATTCAGTTACCGTTATTTTTTTCGTTACGTGTAACGGAAAAAATTCCGTTATTTTCGTTATTTCGTTACGTTACGTTATTCGTTATGACATCACTGCAGTGGTTTCTGGTTGACGTCTTGACGCCTGACGGTTGTGGTAATAAGTAACTTTCGAGTCATCTGTACTTCTGTTCACCGAAAAATTATTCGAAAATGATTCACGAAGCATTCAATAGGTATTAAACTTCTTCACAATAATAAAAGTAATGCATAAAAAATTTTCTCCGGCTCTTGGCTGTCCTCGATTGAATAATTTATGAATTTTTTGATAGATAATTTCGAAATCATTTTATATTTCTCTTCAAATTGAACTTTTGTGATTTAAAATTTCTTTCGTACCTACCTCTTCACTTCAGATTGAATCTTAAAATTTCTTTGGTATTTACTCTTCATCATGTTGAATATAATATTGTAATTTCAAATTTCTCTCATTCTCATTACGTCTTCTAAAATATTTCATCCCCATGCTGAATTTCTATGATTTCAAATTTTTCCTGCATGTATTTTCTTCCAGACTAAATTTTAATATTTCCCTCACAACTTTAATTTTGGCATTTTTCCCTCACGCTTTTACGAAGAATGTTCACTACATTTTTGAAAATTTTCGATTTCTTCCATACCCATACCCTTCAAAGTTCAAATTCATTGAATTTCAAATTTTTTGCTTCCCTTGCTCCAGTCCGAATTTCAGTAAAATTAAATTTTACCTTTATCTCTTGTACTAAATATTGAAGATTCAAATTTTTTGTTTCTTTTCTCTATCTCGTTTTACCTATACCTGCTCTTACTCTCAGTTGAATGTTAGTACATTTTTTCCTGAATGAATATTTCAATTTTTTTTAGTCCTTTATCTTTTGATGAATCTCGATAATTCACCTTTTTTTTTTAATAACCTTACCTTGCCTATCCAAGCTTTTGTGGGTATTTAAGTGATTTCGAATCATTTTTTCAAGTAGGTACCCTTTTATCTACCCAGTTGAATTTTGGTATACTTATTGCCTCATGCTCATACCCTTCTTTCCTCCAAACGGTATTTCAATTTTTTGATAATTTCAAATTTTTTCTTTGATACCTAGTTCCTACCTCACCAAAATTCATCTTGGAAAGAGATCAACTTCAAAATCCGGAAGGGGATGGAAGGTGGTTGATAATGATTAGTGAAGTTTTGATTTTGAACCATTTTCAAGTTCAACGTCAGAATTCAGAAAGAAAAATATACAAATTCAAATTGGCAAAAATGTACCCAATTCGTAGACAGTATAGTTGACATTTGAATTTACTGTGAATGAAATTGTGAATTATGAAATAGCAGAAAAGTGAAAAACAACGAAAAAATAAAAATTAAGACAACATGAACATGAACTTCGATTATCATTCAAATAAAAAATAAAAGCAAAATACTATGTATTTGTATTTGTTTTTCGGTTTCCTTGCCAAATAAATTGAACACTGTTTCAATCATAAAATTTAAAAATTCCGAATTAATTTAAATGTAACACCAGCATTAGGCAGTTTTTTTTATTTACTTCAACGTCCAGGAAGCTAGGAGCGGCGAGCGGTTCATTAAAAAATAAAAATAAAATAAAATCACAGATGACGCAGATGACGTTGATGAAAAAATAGCCAATCAGAATCGTCCATTTCCAACTGTGTGTTTTTTGTGGTAAAAATAGCAATACCCGAAAATTGCGCCAAAATTTTTATCAAGTTATTATCAAAAGTAAAAAGTAAATAAAAAATAATTCCTCGAATTTTCACTCGTTCACCGCATTGTATGATCTCCTTTATTAATTTACTTTTACGTTTGAATAATTACATAATTTCACCATGGATGATGACTACGTAAGTACAGCTTTTACAATCGCTTATTGTTCAACTTGATATTATCAAATAAGCATTTCTTCTGCGTTACAGGGCTTCAGTGTTTCTATACCCAAAAAGACGAACAAAAAAAGAACACCAGTCAGCGACTTCGATATATTGGACTCCCAGCCGTGGTATCAAGATTATATTGAAATTAGAGACTTGTTAGGCACCCAACTAGAGGTATATCTTGTCATCCAAGTTACAAACGTATTGAATTCAAGACAACAAAAATATTTCAAATTTGCTTCATATGTTTACAGAGTGTTCATACCGAATTACGTGACAGTGTAGTGACAGATGTCATCCAGTTCGTTGGGAATTATCAGTATACAATCGAACGTATTCCAGTGATCACTTTATTCACAGGTAACCTTTTGGAAAAAAATTAATCTACCTAGTAATGGATTCAATATATGAAACAAGAATATTCCTAGGTTTCAATTCACCGGATCACAATTCTGTAATAACGAAGGTGGCAGAAAATCTCGACAGATGTGAAAAAATAAACTGCCAAATGGTTGATCTGAACCCTACGAAGACTTCTTCGTTGAAACCATTGATCGAAAGTGTCGTTTACGATTTTTTGAACCAAGTGAGTACTATTTTTTCAATACATGTCGAAGATTATTATTTCATTCTCCGGTATAATCTTATATTTTATTAGGACATCGATTATTCAAGCGACGAAGAAGACGGCAACGTTCCCGTAGCAAAATCCAAGTGTTCTTTGTTACGTCTGACCGAGTGGTATTTAAATAACTACGGGCCATTAGATGAATTAATTGAAACAGGCGAAGGCAGCCGAATAACACATCTGATCGTAGTTATTCAAGATATCGGAGTTTTTCCTAAACAAATACTCAATGATTTTCTGAAGACGCTGGGGTTAGTACTAAATTTAAACCCATAACTCAAACAATTTCATATTAATCTAATTTTGAAAATGTGATTGCAGTACTTTTAGAAACCGTCTACCGTTCATGTTTCTCGTTGGAGTACCGTATACGTTGAGTACTTTAGAAAAACGATTTACATCCGAAGTTTACTCAAAACTGGCTATCTATCCGTTCCAATCTCGACCGTCTTTCGTTTTTTTGGAAAAAGTTTTAGAAGAGGTGATTTTCTAACGTTATTTTTCTGAATCATTCACACAGCTCCATTTAATATCTTTCAATTACAGGTAGTTTTAGGTAAAAATTGTGTATTTCATATGGGACCCGATGTGTTCAAAATTCTCTGTCGTTATTACATGAATTATAATTTTTCGGTCACGGAATTCATCAGAGGAGCTAAGGTATAGATCGAGCCAGCTCATTATGAATTTTATGGTAAAATCATCTACAATTGTAATTTTTTTCAAAAGCTCTGTGTTCTGGAACATTTCTCTCAATCACCTGCTCACGCTGTATTTTGCTGCGATCCCGAACAAAACAACATTTCCGATCGTATCGATGAACTTACCGATGACGATATCGCATTCATCTTGAAACTTCCTTCTTTGGAGAAGTATAACACTACTCGTAAAATGAACCATAAACCCAAATTAACGGTTTCTTCTCCTAATGTTAAGGTATGTGCTATTTTGTCGTTTTTGCGAGTCAAGATTTTTTCTAAATGTTGGAATTTTACAGGAAGAGCTGAAAAAATTGTACAACAAATTCAATACCGGTGTGATTCGATTCAATGCTGCTGTGCAGTGTCTTAATTTATTGATGAAGTCTTTAAAAGAGAATAAATTAGTTACCTCTGTAAGTATAAAGTAATTTTTTCTTCGTTTCTTGTTTCAATTTGGTATACATTTTATTTCTTTTGCAGCTTCAAGATATTTACTGGCATGTTATGGATCCTGAAAAAAGGAAAGCGTGGCTGGAGACGAATCTCCGGTACATCGGTGTTTCAACAAAACATCCTCTTCTCGCAGCTTTGAAAAAAGTATAAATTGAAATCTATTTTTGATTGTGAAAAAGGTCACTAATCTTTGGTAATTTTTATCGCAGGTTGAAGAAATGTTGAAAACTTACGACGAATCGGAATTGCCATCGATACGTTCCAAACTATCGAAATTTATAAATAAACTTGAGGAAAGCCAACTCGAAGTAACCAAAAGTAGCCCATCTGGAAGTCCTGGCAAAATTGATGGAAGTCCTATGAAAGTTACTAAAAGTCCTTTGAAGAGAGTCGTTAAAAGTCCTATGAAACCTGTCAGAAGCCCTCGAAAAATTTCCGAAAGCCCTATTAAAGAAACGACGAGTCCTTTCAAAACACCAAAAAGTTGTTTAAGAGGGACAGGAACAAGTCCTATGAAATCAATCCGAACTCCTCTGTTGGCCGCCAATAGTCCTTCAGTCAAAGCCAGTCCAACTGCACGTAGAGCACTGTTCAAAAACGTAATTTTATCAATTTTCTCTTTTTATCACCTTTTTTCATTTTTAATTCAAATAATCCCGTTTCAGGATTTAAAAACGAGCGCTTGCAAAGGAACATTACAAAGCGAATTCATCGAAACGCGAAAGGAATTTATGGAGTTTCTTCAACAGGATTTCTTAAAATCGTATCTCAAGTCGCTGGATGATATTCCTTTACGTGAATTATTCATCTATAACGACTACGAAACTATTGAAAGACTTTTGGATCCTATTCCTAGAACAGCACTAAATAATGCTTTAGAAAATCCAGTCATGTATTTAGAAGTAATGCCCTTTCTTGATTTATTTCAATTCACAAATGCAGAACTGTTCATCTCAAATCTCGTTGTTTTGCAGTGCGAATGTTGTGAGCTGAATTTAAGAGATGAAGTTCTCAAAACGATGCCAGATCTATCCATTGTCTACAAATTACATAAGGAATGTGGCAACATCATCAATTTATTTGATTGGTTTCAAGTATGTTCATTTCGATAGACTGTTGTACGCTCATTTAAAATCCTCTTCTCGATAAATAATTAATTTTGTGTTCTTCTCGTAGCAATTTAGAGTCATCGTGGATAAAACAACTTTCAAGGATGATGATATTAATCCTGAAATATAGTGAGCTTTTTTTTTTTCAAAATTGAACTCATTTTATTCGTATGAATATTAACTTTAAAAATTTTTTCAGTGCTCGATTCGTTCATGCCATGAAAGAGCTGCACTTTTTAGGATATATATCGTTACCAAAGAAGAAATCAACTGGCATGGAATTTGTGACTAAATTTGCTTATTTTTAAACATATTTGTGTTAGATTTATGCATATGCAGCAGTTCTGACGTAATTGTGGTATTCGACTATTCGAGAAGATATTTTATTAATTTTTTATTTTTATACTTTGTTTAAATCGTTTGATTCTGTATTTAATTCGCGTTTAAATGTTTATGAATCGTTACTGAACTCTCTTTGAAAATAATTTTATTGTAATTTTTTCTGACTGTGTAATTAAATAATGTGTTCGTCTCGTAAATATTAAGCGTAATTTTTTTCATCAATTGTGTATAATAATTTATTTTAGTTGTTCTTATGTGACTCAGTTTATTACGAAAGAAACTTCTATATTCATCAACTTTACAGTTTTTTATAATTTTAAATTTTTATAAAATTAAACCATTCTCTTTGAAGATTGCACGATACCAGAAAAATACTAGTAGTTTTTTGAAACTACCAAATTTTAATTAGAAAACAATTTCCAAACCTTGCTAGGTATGATATTAAAAAATCATCAATATCAATTTTCCAAACTTTACCCAAAATTAAAAGCATTATTGTATTTTACATTTCTTTTCACTTTGAAGAAATGACCTGAGCTGGAGAGGGGGGGGGGGATCGATAAAAATCGATGCCAGTCGATGGTTTTAGGTTTTCTTTTTATCGGAATTCTTTAATGAATTCACCTTGTATAAATTTGTGTTCAATATTTTTTATTTTATTTTTATGATTTGAAGGACCTTGTGGACAAATAGAATATCTAAGGGTAAAAAATGTTAACTTGACCGATATTCCTGAGGAAAATCATCCAGTATACCAAAACAATTTTTCATTTTTTCTTTTTCTATCAACATTTGAACATTACTAAAAATATGATCGATAAAAATACTCATAAACTTTTTTTTCTTTTTGATGGGTTCGGACTACGAGGTCCAACGATGGGAAATATAAACCCTGAATACACACGCCGCCATCAAACATTCTGAACTCAATAAACACTTTCGTGACAGAGGAATGCATTTTCCTTTCGATATACAACGTAGATGAAAATTATTCTTTACGTAAGGACATGTAGCTAGGTAGGTAGCTAGCTACCAACCTACCTGAAAAAAAAAATCGAACTTCTCTAACATTTATTTATTGTGAACTCAATGTTTAAAAAAAACATTTGCAATACCTCGGTAAATTAAAAAATAATTTTACAAAAAATTAAAATTCACTATGAATAACAGCAAGGAAGGTACATTATTTGATCAATTATGTGTAAAAATAGGTAATGAAAAAATAAAACAAAACCACAGTATCTATTTACAAAATAACTGGTACCTACGCAAATATCTATAATCCAGATACTTCATGAACTTGCATAAACTTATGTAAATACATTAAAATTCTAAATAACAAATCCCTTCAATACAATCTCCACTATTGCAACAAGTCTGATGGGGAAGACAACGCTGTGCATGAGGTACGCATTTTCCTTCACTCAACGATTTCTGCATCAACATGAAAATCATTGCAAAACCAAATAAGAATAAAGTTGTAAACTGCATCTTGAAATAAATAAATAAGGAAATAAAAAATAACTAGCTACACTCAACGATCAGAAGTACAGGTGGTAGGTAACGTATTTTTTTTCGAAATAACTTTAAAATACAAATTGTGACAGTAGTGGATTGCTTTGCTGCTTTTAAGTAAAAAATTATCGTTCAAATATGAAAACAATATTTGAATTCGGGGAAGTCGTATTTTCAAGGTTTAAAAAAAAGGAATTTTAAGCTGTTTGAAGAAAGGAACGGCTGATACCGAATTGGTTCCCATAAGTTTCCCAACAGGTTGTCCGAATTGGTTCCCGGATAAACTTCGATTCCTACCTCAATCATAATCCTGTCTCATTTTTTATGATCAGCTCTCGTTCATTTTTCCTGGCTTCCTTTGTAAGTCAACTTTTTTCAAAATTCAAGTTTTTACTGTAAATTCAAGGCAAACCCGAGATAAAATTGAAGAGCAAAAGGAGAAAAAATGAATTTTCTAAACTAAAATAATTTTTCAACTGAACGCATCGTTTTTCTCATTTTTCTTGGTTCAATATAAAAATATCTTCCCTCTCCTCCTCCTCCTCCTCTCACACTCTAAAAAATCATTCGTTTTGAAAATTTTCCAGATTCAAATTTCTTTTTGATTGATAGGTACGCTATGTGAGCAGAAAGCTTAACAATCTCTCAAAGAACGAAGAAATGAAGAAGTGCTGCGAAGTGTTTCACAATAAATAGGAATATTATTTACAAATGCACATCAGAATACTTTTTTCCTGATACGTACATTGCTAGAAATCTATACACTAGACTGAAACTTTCATCAAAATACGATCAGCCATCAGCTCCAAAATTTCATATCGCAAACAAAAAAATGAAATCTATTCAAAATGGGGAGAAAAATTTAAGCGTATGGGAACCAATTCGGTATATTTTGTTCCTGGGGCTAATGGGAACCAATTCGGTACAAAAATCGAAGATGGGAACCAACTCGATAACTACCAATGTTAATCCTTAGATCCGCCACTGTTAATTTTGGTTCGTTCATTGCATCTAATTGTTGATAAAATCAAGATAAAATACAATTTCGTATACTTTCATGTTTAGTTGGTTGCTCGGGTTGATAAGATAAGGAGTCTAACCCAGGGCTTCATTTAGAAAACTAAGGAATCCTTGATTAATAGATTGAGGTAACGGTAAATATCATTTTCGTGATTTCTATTTAAAATTCGAGCTGAAGGTTCATTAAATTTTCAATTTGGCGAGAGAGAGTTATATGTAGGTAGCTAGTACCTAGCTACCTACCTATACAAATTTGTTGAAAACATAAAAGTCTTCAATTTGGCGAACTAAGCAAAAAAGAGTTTTTTAAAAAATAAACTTAGTGCCTCTTTGATAATCCTTTCCTTAGTTAGATGTTCTCAACCTGTGCCCTCTCAGAACTTCGCACTCAAAGTGAACGACCTTCATCGATGTTTCACAAAATTTAAAGCACCATTTTTCCGATAAGAAGCAGGACTTTTTGCGGTAGTACGCGGCAGAGGGGGAGAAGGCAAGAAGATAACACCCAACGAAAAACAAGAAATATCATATCGTTTCAAAAACTGTAAAAAAAAAAAAATGAAAATTGAAAAACATTAATATGATAAGAGAAAGCTAATGCTACAAGGTAATTTACGTAATTTAACGATGTAAGATAGAAGATAGTCATAGGTTTTAATCAGAAATGAAAATGAGTGATTTTCTTCTTCCTCCCCCTTTCGTTCCCTCCTACCAAAAAAATTGATACAAATAGCACGACTGATTTAGTTTGACAAAATCAAGTTTTTTTCCCTTTATCGAGATTTGCCAAAGTCTAAAAATTTGAGGTACAGATTCATGATATCCTAACTACCTACCTGCGCATTTGCTTTTATACTCGAATAATGATATTTTTTATTTTTTAAAGAAAGTTTTTCGTGATTAGATATCAAGCATAAGGTATTTTAGAAAGTGCTGGGACAGTTATCTGAATTCGTAGGTAGTAATTATTATTCAGTTTGAACATTACATTAAGTATGAATGACTTCCAACATTGAACTCAAAATGAATTTTTTGAACAAATTTTGAAATGACATTTAACATTATATTTATATTCAGCATCAATGTATTTTTGATGCTGATACAGTATTCAAGTTCAACTATTGGAAACTGTTCCTCAATTGGACAACCATGTTCAACAAATGGTGATTGCTGCCCTGCTTCAATTTGTGGAAATGGTAAATGTAATTTTATAATTAGAAAAAGTTGATAATTGATTTACATATCGAAAACTGTAGGGTGTTTTTCTCATACATGTATTTTTCATCACAAATTTTTTTCTCATTTTTGCAGCACATCTTTTTCTTTTTAAATAAATGTGTAAAAGGATTTTCATCGGAGGAGCTTGTCAATTGCGTTTTTCTTTATTAAAAAAAATAAGTAATTTCCCCTTCAAATCTTGAAGCAGGCAAACTAATAGATACCTATACATTGAATGATTAAATCCCGCTCCAGGCGATCTCATATGGAAAAATAGAAAACGACATACTTTTGACGTAGGCTTTTGTAAAAAAGGGGATACGGAGAGGAAAAATCGCCGCATTCCGTTTCAAGCAGGGTTGCAGAAATGGAACGGAAACGTTTTCTAAAAACGCTTAGAAACGCCAAATTTTGAGAAACGGAAACGATTTATCTGAAGAAACGGAAACGAGGGAAAAAACGCGTTTCCGCAATTCCAATTTTTTTAAATTTTGAGATACCTACAAAAAAATTCAAAATTTTCTGCAAAAATTGAACTTGTTGTTTTTCTTTTTCTTTTCAAAGTTTATTTTTTAAACTTTTCATAATTATATTCGAGTTCAGCACGAAAAATTTCTAGGAGAACCCGATGACTCCTGGTCATGACCTCCTGAGTTCTTAATTTTTCACAAAAAAATTTCAAATTTACAACTCATTTTTCTTTGTTTACTTTTCTACATAAATTTTCAAGGTTATTTTGGGATATTTTTTTCAACTTTTAGTAAAAAATTTTCAACAGAATATTGAACATCTTAATTTTCTGCTTCTTCAAGCCAAATTTTCGAAAATTTGAATTTTTTCTGTTTTTCTACTCTGTTTAGAAATTTGTTGAATTTTTCGAAAAAAATGATGCGATGTACGGGAAGGACAAAAGGAAAATGATTTTAATCGTGTAAAAATTGATGAAAAATTAAAATTTTCAAAAAATGCTGGAACTGGTATAAAACCGAAATTCATTTTAGTTCCAGTTCCAGTTTTCTGTTTTCAGTTTTCATTTCAGTTCCAGTTTGTTAATTCTAGTTCCGACTCCAGTTTTCCATCACTCTATTTTTGTGTACCTACTTGATATAAATGCAATGACTAAAAGCTAAAACTCCTAAAAATATTGATATTCAAAACCTTTTTGAGTGAAGTGAGCAAAAAAATTTGTGCACTTTAAAAAAATTACTCTGAAGATTTTGAAAAAAAAAATTGATGGAAACGCTTGGAAACGCGTTTCCGGAAACGGAAACAGGGACGGGAACGAAAATGTGTTTTTGGAAACGGAAACGGAAACGTTTCTGAGAAACGGCAACAATGAACCAAGAAACGGGAACGGAAACGGGAACGTTTTTTTCGCGTTTCCACATCTCTGGTTTCAAGTTTCTTCATATTTTCCCCTTCTCGAAAATAATTTCACTTTGATATTTTCTAAATTTGAAATTTCTCATTTTTTTTCTACTCCAAAATTCATCCCTTGAATTATTCGGCCTCCAAAAATTATAAATTGATAAAACACATTAATTTTCCCAGTCTTTGATTGTACATATAATCAAAATTCCCAGTGTATAAATCCGATATCAGAGCTCAAGTTTTTTTTTTCGTTTACCTCTACCCTGCAACAATTTCATATCGGGTACCTGCCTATCCTTACCTACCACAATAATTATTACTATCAGGTAAGAGTAAAAATCAAAAATAAATATGCATTGATGCATCTCTCAAAAACAAAGAATTGCAGCGTTTTTCTTTTCCCTTGTCAAAATATCAGTCCAATACCAAGAACTGATTAGCTTCATATATTAGCTTGGCATGGCATTGTTTTTACACTCGAGCGATAAATTTTTTTCTTGGAAATTTTTCAATATTATTACATAGCTTATTTTTTTTTTAATTCATGGGTACGAGATTATCTGAGTTCTTGGTAGTTATTTAACGATTTACCGGAAAATTTAATCTACTTTCAAGTTCTTCAACATAACACTTTATTACTTCCAACAGTTAAATTTGAAACATTCCCTGAACAAATCAAACAACATATTCTTTTAATTTTTAATGAATACGCATGCGCGTTTCAGTAATACAGCTGCATAAAGTTCATCGTACATTATAATTTTTCCAATTAATTCGCTACATTGTACCAAAATGAAGTTTTACCCAATATTTCTATTCAGTATAAGTGTCCTCTTAATGGTGATACAGTATTCATACTCAACTAGTGAATGTTCCGTATCTGGAGATCCATGTTCAAATGAGAAGGAATGCTGCGGAGGTTCATTTTGCGGCAATGATAAAAAATGTTATATTATAATTTAAAAATAAGGTAGGTTAATTTTTTCAATTCGATCAAGTGATTTATCTATCTGAGAATTTGTAAATAGGTACGCATTTCTAACAAAAACACAACGTGTGTTAAACATTGTTTTCGTACATTTTTTCTAATTGTAATATCCGTGCTTCTTTTTTAATAACTTTTATTAATTTTTTCCTTCCACTTATCATATTTCTGTTCGCCTTGAAATCGAAAGGGATAGGAAAACAACCAACCATTAACCATTTTTTTTTTGAATTCTGAAGCTAAACTTTGATTTTACCTCAAAAATCGTGCAACAGAGCGCAGAACTTGCTCAATCTTTTGTTAATCGTTGAAGTAGGTAGATAAGTTTTCCTTATTTCCTAGCATTCCTACACAGGCTACCAATTAAAATTAGGTACCTATCTATTTTTAATGAACCCGCATGAAAAAAATTGTTTTTTAAATCTAGTTTAAAAAATAGGACATTTTCAAGAATTTTGACAAAAAATGAATAAGTTGCGCACCAAGTTACACGGGTCTTCTGATTATTCAGCTGGCAACGTACTTTTGTAGTGATCTTGACACCACAATATAGCTCATTTTGTTAAACTAGGTACGAGCTTCTCACTAATTCTGATTCAAATAAGTTTTCTACGATCTAAAACCAAATTTATTCTAAATTCAAATTTTTAAAATTGCTTTTCTTATCTACTCTAAATTTTTTAATAGCTATTTCTACTACCTATTAAAATTTTTCCTTAGGTGATTTTTTTTTTTGAAAATCACGAGGTTGAGAAACTTTAAATATTCATAGTTGGAAAAAAATGGACAAAGTTTCAAGGTGAAATAAATTTGAAAAAATGTTAAATTAGAAAAATTTACAGCCGACAGAAATTTTAAATCGGAATAAGGACATTTTTTCAGCTTTGATTTTTCATTTGCATTCCTTCAATTCACATTAACATGTTGGAAAATTGTTGTTTCTATTATTTTTCAAAAAAACGACTCATTTTTCGAAAATAAAAAATATTGGGCTGAAAATCATGATTTCAGCAAAAATGGACGAAATTACGAAATTGGAACAAAGTGCATGATTTAAATCATGACATCACGATAAACAAAAATAATTCGAATAGGAATCAAAATCACATCTCACAATTCGAATTAAGATTAAAATAATAATGATTCGAATTATGCCCATTCCTGATTTTAGTATACTAGAAAAATGTCATTTCAGTTGTTTTCGAGGAAATGACAGGAAACAACGCATTCCTCTAAAAATTATCATTTTAAATTGTTTTTCAAAAAAAGTATCTATTTTTGGTATTTTAACGTAAAAAATTTTCTTCGGAACTTGAAAGGCGGAGGGCAATGCCTCTCTAGATCGCATGGATTTTTTTTGAAGATTTTTTGAGTTACGCCAATTTTCGAGGGTAGCAATAACCTGATGGCCACTCCCTTTAGCGCACCCTTGAGTAGTTTTCAAGTTTTTGATTATCCATAATTCCTTCGAAAATGATGATAACTCCTATACTTTTTTTTGAAGATTACTCTTAACCCACGACAGGATAGAACAAAATTATAGAATAAAATGTGATTTTTATTTTTTTTCGTAGCGTTAAATTCTCTCTTTTTTTTAAACTCAAATTTCCCCCTCCTCTCCCCCCCTCCAAAAAAGAATAACGTCAACATAAAAAATCACCATTGAAAAAAGTTTTTCACCCTCTTGTCTATCTATTTTTTTAACACACTGAGCGATTATTTTGTTTCAACATCATTATCTTGCATTTATGGGTATTATCTGAAACTGCAGGTAGGTATACGACCTTTACGAAATAAACATATACATACGATAACCTTTTAGGCGTTTTCGGGCAATACCTACAGTACTAGAATTTCTTTCCCAGACATTACTTGTTGTTTCATTAGTTCTTACTAGTTTTTCGTCCTATTCGATTTAAATTTCACGTTCAATTTCAACACAATGAGATATATCATAATTTTATTTGTGCTTAGTTTGATTTTTATACTAATGCAGAATTCGTATGCAAGTTGCATTGCTAATGGAAAACCATGTGCTTCCAATCCTTCTGGATGCTGCAGTGGAAGAACATTTTGTGAGAGTGTTTCAGGGGTATGCTCGGCCCATTAACCAAGAAAATACCTACAACCCGGTTAATAATATTTTTTCCCTATACGTAGATTATCATAATTATTGCTTATTTTATTTATCCAATTTTCATTTTTTTAAATCAAAAATATGAAATGATCGAGATACCAGTTTTTTAAAAATTCATAATAATATCTAGATATAGGCAATAATATTTTCAATAAACAAGTTTTAAATCACAAGGGTGTACAATTGTATCCTGATACTGCAATAAATTCTTATACCATGGCCTCGCATTATTTATTTTTTGTAATTGCACAAAAAAAAATACGCTTCCATTACAAAATGAGCAATTTTTAATACCATGGCGATTCTAAAATTCTCCCAAAAACAAATCAAGAATCGACCGGGTTGAAGATGTCTGGTTTTCAGCATTGGATTCTGTTGAGATTTTTGAGCAAGAAATGGATTACACGAGAAAAAAGGAGCCGATTGCAAACTGACATCAAAAAAAAGTATTTAAAAAGATTAAAAGAGTTGACAAAATTTTTTTGAACGAAACGCCGAGGAAATAATTTAAGAGGAATTTCGAGGCCACAAAATCCATTTTTTGAGAAATGCAATCGAAATATAGAAAACTTGTTCCATAAAAATCGGTTAGTTGCGATGTAAAATTTACTTTCGGTTTATTTTTTTTCGCAGAACCCTTTCTTTATTTCTTTGCCCAAAAATTCAACTTCAATAAAAATCATCATAAAGTGCACTGATTTTTTGGAGTTTGACCATTTTTGGACCAAATGGAGAATCAATTTTCTAAAAATTTCTGAATATTTCTATTTCATGTTTTTTTTTTTTTAACGTAAAACTATTTTTATTAAAACTTCCTCTAGTATCTAAAAAATTCAACTTGGTTTTCTTCATTTTTAATATCATAAGAACTCGTAACTTTTATTTTACAAAATGTTGACTCGAGTTGTTTTTCAACGGATAAGATATTTTACCGAGAATTGACCAAAATGTTTTTGGTTGTTATTGAAAATATATCGAAATGGATTCCACGAAAAGAAAAACCTTGTCGGTATCGTGGAAAAATAAGTGAATATGAAAAAAAAAGTATTTAAAATTGTGGTTGTTGAAAATATCCTTAGAATTTTTCAATTTTGATAAGCAAGACGAACGGGGTTTTCAGAGGGCTGACTTTGGACTAGCGATGAATACGAATTTGAATGTCTTAAAATTGTTGCATATGATGTCCTTGATACGAATCAGTGATTGATTTTTCCAGATAGTCCCCCTTCAAAGTCTAATTTAGTTCTCAGAGTTCAAAAATATTGGGAACCACTGTCTGTATTTCTCCACCTTTATAAGCTGTAGCAATTGGTAAAGTTCAATAAAAATATATAGAGAGATAATTTTTCAAATCTTTACCATTTTTCAGCAAACTGAATAAGAGATTAATATTTATCAAAAATTTACAAAAGCGCTCTGAATTTATTGAATCCGAAAAACATGCAACTTTGAAAGCAATAATTCAACTTTAAAAATGAAAAAAAAAACAACATTTTGAAAATTTTCGAAGGATTCTAAAAATTTACTCCTAAAATAAAACTGAAGCAAATAAAACCTCATAACCTGAATTTCAGACTCGTGACGCAATATGCATTAAAAAATATTATGTATCTAAAGAAAAATAAAAATGAAGTAAAGTTTTCCTTTTTGAAAGGAAATGTTGAAAACATGTATTTACGATAAGTATGTTTTTCCCTTTTATCTTGAATTCTAAAATCAAGTTTATTTCAAAAAAATATAAAAATTTGTTAAAATTTTTTTTTCAGCTCTTTGATATTTTTCCTGTTATTTTGACTTTCTATTATCAAGTCAATTTTCAGCTTCTGACTTTTTGATAATTTATAGACAAAAAGTTAATTTTGGAAATACATACAAAAATTTATAAGTTTTTGACTTTTGGATGATTTTCTGACATTAAGTAAATTTCGAAAATATTAAAATTTATAATTTTTTGACTTTTAGTCACGCAAAGTGTCTTAAAAATAACGTGACGCAAAATAGCATCTTAAAAATTTTGGAATGACCCCCTCCCCCCACACCCAAGAGGAAAAAACATATCCATGTTAAAACGCAACTTTTCATCTTTTGAAGGTTTTCAAAAATACTCGTATTATAAATGAAAATGAGTCGAACATTGAATTCTTCGAAGCCAGCAGAAAGCTGAATCCAGAAAGTAATTTCAAAGGTAATCGCATACCTAGATATTTCCAATTAGATCCTCTTTATCTTGCCTCCCCCCCCCCCAAAAAAAAAAAAATTGTCAAAAATCAAAAAAAGTTCCCAAACTGCATACCTACAGCTATATACTGGACTTCAATAAATTATTACACCTAAAAAAAGTCGAAGTAAATTTCATTCAACGGTTCAATTTAAAAAAAAAAAATGACAACTTCAAGGACCGATTACACCCATTAAATACGTTTTTACACATACAATTTCAAGACATTTTCAAGTTTGTACCGTTCACTAATCCAATAGCAACCCTCATAGAGCCTCTTCATATGATTCATAAAAAGTGAAAAGTTCGAGGAATATTTTTATTATTCATAATTCTCAAAATTGTTTTCCAAGTTCATTTAAGGCGATAAAACAGTCCGACTGAAATAACATTTATCTACATTGTTTTTTTTTTTGTTTTTCACGGAATCCATCTTGATAAATTTTCAGTTTAAAGCCAAAAATTTTCCACTTTATCCATCATTCTTTAAACTGATGAATTACATGTAAGATCGTTGTTTTCTTCGCGTTCACATTTTCGTGATTTTTCGCCTACAAAATTTTTACATAAATATTTAATTCGGAAACATAATGAAGTTTTATATTTTATTTCTGCTTGTTCTGGGTCTGATCTGTATGTTAGTACAAAACTGTCAATGTTGTATTGGAGAAGGAGTCGAATGTGGTATCTTTCCAGGCAAGTGCTGTTCCGGTCTCAAATGCACTCAAGGAGCCTGCCGCTAAACATCATAATAGGCGTTGATCAAGATATTACATCAATGCTGATTTTTAAATTTTTCAAAAATTAATAATATTTATAGATATAGGTAATATTTTCATTGATTTGTTTAAGGTTAATTCTCTGAAAATTTACATTTTTCAGTTATGGATATTTTTTTCAAATACCAATCAATTTTTAATTTTTTTTTTTTTTAAATGTCTTAGATTAGGACCTTCTCTACATTTCCCCATGGTTGAAAATGGGCCTCACCTCCCTCAGGTGAGCTTTTGCTCAACTCAAAGCTGAAAAATTCCAAGGCCGTGGCCTGTTATGACTTACGTTTTGAAATTTCAATGTCTCAAAAATGATACAAGAAGTGTTTTTTTGGGGGGAAAGGATTTATTAAAAGTTGATCAGAATAGTCGAGTCCATAGATAAACGCAAAGAGAGATGCTCAAAAGTGCCTTCCTTTGCCCCTAGGGGGGTTCAAAGTCGTGTTATAAAATAATGCTCCTAGGCCGTGGCGTTTTTTCATTTCCGTCTCACGGCTCACTAATTTTTTATTTCATTTCACTGAATGGCAAGACTGCTTCACATTGTTGACCAGAATACTGGACAACATTCAAAATGTCAAATGGTATTCATTTATCCAGGAAAAAAATTGAAAATTAGTGAAAATTGCTGATTCACGATTTTTGCTGTCCTAGGCCGTGGCTTATTATATCTCAGTCATTTGATGCCCCAGGAATCTCGGAAAAAAAGGAATTAAAAAATTTGTACATACTTACAATATTCACATATTCAAAATTCTCTGAAATCAATTGTTAAAGCCTCCCAAGTCAATTATTGACAATTTTTCTTAGGCCGTGGTCGGTTGATTTTTTTCCTAGGCCGTGGCAAAGTCAGTTTTTTCATGGCCACGGCCTAAGAACTCGTCGATTTTTCATTTAAATTTGTGGCTGAAAATATTTTACTTCAAACCTATCTTAAATGGTAGTTCTTTTCTATTGCAGCTTTATCTTGAGTTGTAGGTTACAGTTCTGAGGTTTTGGTTCATTTTTTTTGCCCCACCACCTGAGAATGTCCTCAGCTGTGGCTCGTTTTTATAAACCACGACCTAAGAACTTCTTAGGTCGTGGACACTCAAATTTCGAACAATTCCCCTGACCCCCCCAGGGGGACATGACTTCAGCCAAATACCATAAATGATATCAGGGACATATATACTCACAATTTTTATCAAAAAATTCCTTCCAAAAAACTTTTTTTTTTCAAAAAAAACTGCCTTCGAAAAATGTAAATTTTCAGAGAATTACCCTTAAATAGGTTAATATGGATTATTTTGACTTTAAACTTGATATTTGGTCTTAACAGTACCAGCAATAATATATTATTTGTAAAATCCTTTTCTCGATTTTTATAATTATTTTTAATATTTAAATTAGGTACCTACAAACTGAACTTCGTTGTTTTTCTTTTTATTTTCAAGGTAGGTACTATTTTTTTCATTTTTCATAAATTCAAGCTCCACGCAAAAGGTTTCTGAAAAAAAACTGGGCAATAATCTTTTTTAGAAATTTTGTGATTTCTGGTCCTGATTTCCTGAGTCCTGAATAACTATTCAATAAAAAAAAAAATTGAAATTTGTAGAATGTGTGCGAGGATGTTTTTAATTCAATGGAATATATTCAAATTTACGGGAAATTTTTTCTTTATTCACTATTCTACATCAATTTTTGAGGTTCGTTTAAGGTCGTGTTTGTTTTTCAATTTTTAGTAAAATTTTTTTAAAATTTTAAAATGAATATTGTGCATCTTGCATCTACATTTTTTACTTTTTCACTAAAATTTTCAAACATTTGAATTTTTTCTGTTTTTTTACTCCATTTTGGAAATTTTTATTGACAAAACCTTGAATTTTCCGAAAAAAATTTTGGTGTAAGATGTTATGTTGGAGAAGATGATTTTAATTGAGTAAAAATTCTATATTTAAAATGAGAAAAATTGCAATTTGCAAAAAAAAATTCTGGAACTGGTATAAAACTGAAATTCATTTTAGTTCCAGTTCCAGTTTTCAGATTTCAATTCTCATCATTTCAGTTCCAGTTCCAGTTTTTGTTCTAGTTTTTTTTTTTAAATTTCAGTTCCAGTTCCGATTCCATCACTGATGATTTTACTTAAATCCAAAAAATGGTGAAAAAAATTGCATAATTGGTTGGAAAAACCTAAAAGAAACCTTCTCTCAACTACGGCTTTCGAATGATCAAGAAAAAATTATTCAAATACTGATATAAATTGCAAAAAAAATGTCAAAAACTCTAAATTGGATTTTTTGAAATTAGATGCGTGACCTGTAGACCTGTTAAGCGACCCAAAATATTAATTCAGAAATCTATGCATTCATTTGGTCTTATCTCAAGTATTACCTACCTATCAAAAATTAAAATTTTCCAAGAAACATCAAAAGTATTTTAAAAATCAAACTTTCTCCGTTTTGCTCAAAAATAGTCAATTTCTTAAACTCCTACAAATCATAACCTTTTCAAAAAGAAAAATAGATTTTATTCAACGTTTAAAAAATTTTCAATTTCGAGGATCCATTATGCTCTTTGAAAAAACTTTCATAGGCGACCAAGGCCATATTTTTATATTTTCGACAATTATTGTTATTTTTTAAAACTGTTTTTCAAATTCACATCGATGGATTATCTACCTATTTTTTTTTCATGACATTCGTCTTGATAAATATTCAACAAAACCCAAAAAAACTGTCTATTTCTGGGTATTATCTGCAGGTAACGCAGACCCTGCAGATATTTACTAGCGTAGTAAATATCTGCGACGTAGTTGATATGTTGATAACCTTATAGGTGTTTTCAATTCCCAAACACTTATTGTTTTATAAGTTATTTTTCAAATATTGGAGAACTGATAGTAAGCTCGTTATTTTCTTCGCGTTCAGAAGTATTTTAGTGATTTTTCGACCACAAAATTTTTTCATTAATACCTATTTAATTCGTGAACAAGATGAAGTTTTACATTATACTTTTGTTTATTTTGGGTCTGATCTGTATGTTGGTACAGAACGGCATGTGTTGCATCATTCCAGGCAAGCGAGGAAAAAAATGATTAATAAAAGTGACTTCCAAACATCGATAATGAATTTCAAGAAAAAAAAATGATTAGTTAAAATAGTTCTATGGAAAAAATAACTTTTGTAAGATTTAAATTAATATGTAAAACTAGGTAGGTCTAGGTACCGAAAAAGAAATACAATGAAATTGATTGCAGAGAGGCCGCAGTTTTCGAAGTCTGGTCTCACATTTTCCAAGTGAAATCAGCGTTGATAAAAATATTCCATCAATGAGAATTTGGAATCCCTGTTATTGAAATATATAATATACGTTCTTAGATTCAAATTATGTTTTCAATTCCTTTTTTTAAGCAGTACCTTACCCTTAAAATTTGCCTCCAATTTATGTATTTTATTATGTATTGACAATATTTTCAATAAATTTTTTTCTCAATTTTTATGTTTTTAAAGAACTCTTTTCCAAAGCGGGTCAAGTCCAAAACTCGTATATAAGAAAAACGAGTTTCATCTAATTTTTTTTTTACTGTCAAAAGCTGAAAAGAAATACACTTAGGCTCCTTTTCTCGTATACGGCTAATTCAAGAATGGCAGTCATTGTACAGCATAACATGTAACGAGATGTTCACACTCACGTCAGAAACAACTGAAAAAAAATGGTCAAATTTTTCGATTTTTTATAGAATCGTAACGAATGAGAAGATGGTTCTCCACTTTCCTCCAGTGTTGGGATATTTCATTCCAACACAAATGGTCTAAGGGATATTGAAATTGCAGTTTTTTCCTAACCAGATCCTCAAATTTCCCATATTTTCTCACAGAAAATTGTAAAATTTCCCACGTTTTTCCCTTCACTTTTTTCCTAATAAATTTCTAAAATTTCAGGGTTTTGTTGAAAAAAAAATGAAGAAAATGCCTAAAAATCAATGAAAATTCACGATTTTCCCCATTTTTTCGCTCAATTGAGCAAATTTTCCATAATTTCCCTTTCTTCCATTCTTTTTTTCAGGTACCTGAATTTTCCCACAATATGGGAAATTTTACAAAATTTTCCAACAATGATGCTAAATTCTCATAAAAATACAAAAAAATTCAAAAAATTTGGATTTTTCCCCCTTTATTGCGCTCCATTGGCTCGTCTTTTCCTCGTGTTTCATAGAATTTCTCATTTTTTCCCCATGTTTGATCGAATTTCCCATAAATTCCTTTCTTCCCTTTCATTTTTTTTTCGTCCGAAAATTCCCACGATATGGGAAATTTCCCACAATATCCCAACTCTGGCCCCCTCTCATCTTCTGACGAAATACTAGTAAGAAAAAGTTGAAAAATTCGTTTTAAATGAGAAAAGTTGGCGAATTTGTTTGAAAAAGGATAACTCTTTCGAGAAATTGCAAGAAATTGACCCGGAATAAAAATTTTCCTTTTTCGAACAAATTTGCTCATTTGAAACGAATTTTTCAACTTTTTTAAAACCAGTATTTCATTAGAAAGGGAGGGGGTGGATTCACCTTCTCATTCGTTACGACCTTGTAAGAAATCGAAATTTTTTGGGTGTACTCTTCCGGGTCAAATTCCGGAATCGAAAAAATCCCGGAAAATGTATTCCCGAATTCATTTTACCGAATGACTTTTCTTTTCGCCGATTTTTTCCCTCGAATGCGATTTCCCCGAAAATATCTAACTACGAAGAAATTGGTAACTTGATGTGAATTTTAGTAAGAAAATTTGGAAAACTTGAAAACAAACGTAAAAAGATCTAAAAAAATTGCAACCTACATAATTTTTTCGTGTTGGGGGGGGGGGGCGAGAGAGTACAAAAAGTGCGTTCAAAAAGTGATTTAAATTTTCTAAAAAGTTGAGAAACAATATGAAATTTTAACCTTAGAATTTTTGATCGACAAGTTTGTGACAAATTCTGATAAATTTCATGTTATCTTTGAGCACTCGAATGATAAGTAAGCTCGTTTTCTAAAACTATTATTCACTTACTTATCATTTCAAAATTCAGAACTGCTTTTACAGATTACAGTACATTTAAAAACCTCAACTAGAACACTAATCGTGTTTTTCATTTTCATTTCGCTGTGTCTGCGCGCTATTTTTTTTTTTTACCTAATAAAAACTTCATTCGATATGACATTTTATATCATGTACTTTTTTATTTCAATTTCAATATTTATATTGGTAGAAAATTCGCGAGCTTGTGGTCGGTATGACGATTTATGTACTAAAGATTCATGTTGCAGGGGTTTTATATGCGCTGGTGGCAAATGTAATTATCTGTTACCTTAAAAAGGCAAAATGCTGTTTTGAAGATATAAAACTGTGCTCATCAACATTGTTCAATTTTAGAATTTTACAACTGTGCATGTAATTACAAAAATATTTTCAATTAAGTAACGTAACTTTATTTTACACATTTTATGTCAATTGCGACCTTAACTCCACATCATTGAGGTAACGACAGTATCGTTAAGAGTCAAAAAAATGGGCGAACTATTCTCTACTAGTTTAAAATTTTTTCGAAAATTAGGCACGTGAACATTTTCACTCAATAATACCATTATTTTCCATTGGTAGATATCGAAAAAATAATTTCCCATGTTTTAAATTTTTCACAAAAAACAATTTTGGCGCACAAATTGCAACTTCTACTTCAAAATACAGTTGGGTTTACGAGCAACCAGGAGAGTTTCAGATTCAGTAGAAGGTTTAAAAATATCACCAGGTCGTTTTGAGATCTCGATATATCCCAACTTTTGCGCCTCCTTTTCCTACCTTTAAACTTTCCGCACAAGCTGAAATTTATTTTTATTTTGAGATTCAAGTGTATCGGGATTTATGTTGTACCACTGCTGCTCTTTTATCTCATACCAAATACCAATCTCATACGAGTCGAAGCAGAAGGGATTGATACGAATATTAATCCTTGATCCGAACGAGATGTTGGTTTGCTCAAAAAGCCCCTTCTGAGCACCGAGAGAGTAATGCATTCCCAAAGTTTAAAATTTTTTAGAACTACTGAACGAAAATTTTCAATTTTTCAGATGAAATGGGAGACAATTTCTTAGCTTTTGACTATTTTCAGGCAAAATTGGGAGGATTTATAAACTTCCTTCATTTTAGAAAAAATGGTCAAAAATAAAAAAAATCACTCCTCACATTCATTTATCATATCTAACAAGGATTTTTTTTTGATAAGACCAAGACCAGATTTTTATTCAAGGCATTCCATACAACAATTAATCACTCCCCACAAAGAGCCTCCCATTTCATACTCATAAAAACAGAAAAATTCGACAATTTGTGACAATTGTTTTTTCCAAATCCAAAAATGTTTTTTCACTTTTACTTATTTTTCACTGATACTAATAATCGTTCTTTTCGTGGAATTTGAATATGTGTAAGTAAGTAGATAAATTTTGATAAAAGTCAAAAATTATCCATTAGAATTTTCATTTATAAGTAGCGGTGAACTACCAGTAAGCTCGTCTCTCCCATAAAATTTTTATCATCTTAATTCACGTCAGTAACATAATGAAGTTTTATGTAACACTTCTGTTTATTTTGGGTTTGATCTGTATGTTAGTACAGAACTGCCAATGTTGTGTTAAAGGGGGAGTTGAATGTGGTGGTCAATTTCCTGAAACCAAATGTTGCAGTGGTTACACGTGCAGTGAGATGTATGGCAAATGTTTAGTGAATTCGTGACATTTCTGTAGTGATTTTGGTATTATTTTCAAAATTATTTAAATCTAGAATTGTAGATACGTGTATCTAATATTTTCATTGTATAGTTTGCACCGTGCACAACATTGCAACTCTATAACATTTGTACAATCTTATTTATTTTTATCAAGTTCGTACTCACAATACAATATATTTGTTGAATTGTGCTTTCGATTTTTTGTATACTTGAGTAAGTTGATACAGCGAATACGATACCTATTTATTATTTTTCATGAAAAAAATCGCTTTTTATAGAAGAAAAAGGGTATAAGAGTAACAATTCCTGCTTCTTCCCAAAATAAAAATAAGTAGAACTTGAAGCAAAATTTCGAGCCCAAACGAAAAAATTAAAAGTACACAAAAGAGAACCCCATATCCAAAATTTCAGGTGCTGAAGGGTGTTTCTCTAATTTTGGTGAATTTTTAAATTTCAAAATCACCTCATAGCCTGAAAAGTATTAAAATTTAATCTAATCGATGAAAAGAGCTGATTTCATAATATTTTGGCGCCACCAGAAAATTTCAAAATTTGCCAGCACTAGAAAAAAAAAACTCCAAAAAATGGTCCAAATGAACTTCAGAACTTATAATCGCAGATTACCAGGTGATCTATTTGACCAGTTAAAACGCAGTTTTCCAAAATTTGTAATTTCACGTGCAAATCTGCATTTTTGGGGAGAAAATTTTTCTGAAAAAATTCAAAATTAGGTCTATCGTGGTAAAAAGCTAAAAATTGCTATATCGACCTGCCGAATCGATTGGAAACGTTTTCAAGACATTCTGAAGTCACCAGAAAATTTTCAAATTTTCCAGCGAGTGAGAAAAGCCCTTAAAATTGATCCATATAAACTTCCGTAAGCCCAATATTGGTGACTTATTTGTTCGATTGAGGCATAATTTTCCAAGATTTGCAGCGATGAGTTTAAATTCGTATTTACCTATTTTTTTAGTTGACAATTCTCCAGGAAAAAATTTTATTTTTAGTTGAAAAATATGAATTTGAACTTAAAAGTCAAAAATTTGGAAAAAGTGCGTTTTAATCGATCAAACAGGCCACCAATATTTGCGAATCCACGATTTTAGATACTGAGATTCATATGGACCATTTTTATAGGGGTTTCTCCACCGCCCAAAAATTCCAAAATTTTCTGGTGGCTCCAAAACGTATTGAAACTGCTTCCAACCGATTCAGCAGGTTGAAAATAGGATATATACAAAATTTCAGATTTTTTTCGTCAATCGGATCAAATTTTGTATTTTATAAGCCACGAGGTATTTTTGAAATAAGTATAAAAAATTTGAGATAGGTATGGATTTCAGTTTACCTGAATTTTTGAATATGATGTTCTTATATTATACTTTAGATTTTTTTGTTATGGCTCAAAATTTTACTTCAAGTTGGGATACCCCTCTACATTTTGCAAAGTAATGCACATCGATAGAAAAATTCTAAGAATATTTCCAATGACCGTAATTCCGAATTCTCAGAAATTCTTGTTTTTCAACGACACCAAGTGATAAATATTTTCTTTACTTACGTGGAATTCAATTTGATAAATTTTGAAGTAAAACTATAAACTAATAAAAATTATCTGTTTAAATAAAGATTCCCTTTCTAAAAGTAGGAATTTAGTAACGTGACTGAAAAACCGACAAAACCGTTGTTTTTTTCGAGCATTTACAATTTTGTAATTTGAAAAAAAAAATCAAAAAATCATCAGATCATCACATAATCCGACAACATGATGAATTTTTATGCAACACTTCTGTTTGTTTTGGGTTTGATTTATATGTTGGTACAGAATTGCCAATGTTGTTTAAAAGCTGGAGTCAAATGTGATAATAATCCAATCCCTTGTTGTCCTGATTTCGTATGCGATGATGGTAGATGCAGACCGGAATCATGATAGATCCTTATTCTTATCAAGGATATGGATGATTTTAGAATTCCTTTCAATGTACCGATATCTTTTAAAATACATAATATTATATTTTTCATTGTACTACCCATTTGTTCAATTTCATCAATTCTAAATTTTTTTAAAAAATTTTAAGCATACAATGCTACGATTTTTTTCAACAAACAAATTTTTGAAAATTTAATTTTTTTTTGATTTTTCCAACTTTGACTTTTCAAATTTTCTAACCTCATTTTTAAAACTTTTTCCAATACATATGTAATTAAAAAATTTTTTCTGAATTTTTTATCAACTTTGAATCTTTTACAAATCTTTTCACCCTAAATTTTTTTTAGAAAAATCCAACTCAATAATTGGAAGAAAATTGAAAAAAAAAACAGAGAGAAATTTACTTGATTTTAAAAAAAAAGAAAAAGAAATGACAGGAAACGATAACTTTGATGGATCCAAAAATTGTTGTATGATGATTTTCTGTCGTTTTTTAAGAAACGTTGGGGAAATGATATTTTTTCAAGTTAAAATGGGACCCATTTTATCGATTTTTAACGTGGTGTTTTTAAAGCTGCTCTTTCCCCAAACTGTTAAAATCGTTTTCATTTACCAAATGACAGGCAGCAATGCTATCTTCGTTAATTTGAGTTTATCTCGATGGAAACCCTTGATTCGTATTTTCTTTCCAGAGTTGCGACCCGGAATACAAAATAATCCTCGAATAAAATCATTGAATTACCCACACATCCTTTTCACATCATTCATTCTTCAAGTAAACACAACTCGAACAAAACCTCTCCAGTTTTTTCTCTAAAAAAATTCAACCCTACTGAAAAAATATACTAATTTCATTCGATAATCTTTAAAACGCAATCGATCATCATTTATCATTTCCTCAAACACCAGGAAGCCTTTGGCAGCCGGAATGAAAAATTATCAATACTTGCATCACCTGCGACCTGCGACAAACCTTTACGAATCTTCAAAAAGAGCCCGGATCTTGCTACTACCAAAGATTCGCATAAAATTAACTCAAGGATGTTTATTTCTCGTAGAGTACGGATTAGTAAAATACAAGTAGGAAAAAACTCTTTAGCAGAAATACCCTTCAAATGCCGTTATGTAAGAGAATTAAACCAAAGAGATACGATGATTCTGTAAATGTAACAACGACAATAGTGTTTCCGTCGTATTAACCGTAAGCCCACGCAACCCTCGCGTTTAATAATAAACAACCCTTAAACCCAAGGCCGTCTTAGACGAACGACCTAACGGTACCTATCGATAAATCAGACCGATTCTTTCTTCTGTTTTGTGCATTTCAATACCTTTTTATATGCAACCCCATATCATGGAACTACTTTCGTCCATAGTCTTTAGTTTTTACACTTCCTATTTACACAATTATACTGTTAGGCGGCACGGTACTCATCTTTGGTCGCGGAAAGGAGTATTAGGTAAGCCTTACACGATACCGTTAGTATTGAAAAGACAAGGACATTTGATGAAAAAAACAGCTCCCTGCATGATAAAAAAATCACCTTTACAAAAGGATATTTTTTTACTTTTTTTTTCAGAGACCAGAGAAGGTGTTTTTTCGCGAAGGGTTTCCATTTTCAATGGATTCTTTACTTTTAAGGAGGAAATGTGTACATGTAAATACAATCGATCCTTTACGCAACGGTAAATTAGAGATGGTAATTTTTTTTAAAGCGAAATTTAGTGTAAGGGGTGTTTCGTTCATGGTTCATTAAAATGTCACAATATTGCGTTGAGGCAGTTTTTTTTCAGTTTTGTTTTCGTGGTGTGTTTGAGTTTTAAAAAAAGTCATAGTAAAAAATAGAAAGGGATGAAAGTGACGATGACGAGTTTCCAGTTTTCGTGATGAATATAATTTTGTTTGGTGTTGAATGTTTCGACTTTGATTAAATACCATCGAATATAATGGGCCATTTTAATTTTTTTTTTCAGTAATTGAAAGAAAATTATAAAATTACAGCAAAAGATGAATTCTAATTACACGAGTCTCAAATTAAAATTATTTAAAATATGGAAAACCACATTTTTTTAGAGGCCATTTAATTTTTAGTCGAATCATTTCAAAATAAAATAACAATGAGAACTAAATTTTTTTTCAATTTTTTTTTTTTTTTTTGAAGTAGATATCTTCAACCATCCTCCTCCCCACACCTTCCTACTTGACCCATAAATCAAACATTTGAACAGTTTTGTTTGGTAAAATGTGGTAAAACCAAATTAATTTTTCAAAATAAAAACTACGAAACTCAAAAAATTGATTATTACCGAAAAATCTCAAAAATCAAACCAATTTTTAAAAAGTGAACTATTTTTACGTTGGGATTAGAGACATAATAATTTTTTTAAAAAGGCAAAAAATCAAACTATTTTTGAGAAAAATATATTTTTAGAAATAAAAACATAATATTCACCCCCCCCCCCCCCTTCCATGAATAATTTTCAGGAAAACCACAAAAATACCTCAGGCACTAGCAAATCATTTATCTAATGAAAAAACAAACCAAGTAGCCAACTTATTTTTTTAACCAAGTTTTTTTCTGAAAAATTCCAAGAAGTTAAAACTTTCTAAAGAAGAAAAAAAAATTAGAAAAAATTCAAAACCCTTCAGGAACATCCTCTAAAAAAACTAAACAATTTTTAAAAAGTAAAAAATTAGTTTTTTGCTGAAAAAGTAAATCATTTTCAAAAAACACATACAAAAAAACAAATCATTCAAAAAACTGCTTTTAGAAAAATAAAAATAAATAATTTAAAAAAAAATAGAGAACCGGATAAAAAACTAAGCTATTATTAGAAAAAATCCAAACAATAATTTCAGGAAAATCTAACAAAACCATTCTCTGTAAAATCCCTTAAGTTTAAAAAAAGACTTCAAGAAGTTTTTTTAAAAAAAAAAACGAAAAAATCGTATTATTTTCGAAGAAAATCCCTGTAGACCAATTTTTCAAAAATATTGGTAGGTAGGAAGTTTTTAATTCCAAATTTGAGACACTTAGTTATCGAATTTCAAAATTACTGACATATTCGTGTTCAGGACGCCGAATTTGCTCAACCTTACCACATGGGGGGGGGGGCTGGAGCATCAAAAGACTATCCTCTCACACCCACAAAGTAAATTTCAAATGACTCCCCTTCTCTAAAATTTTGTTTTGGTTTTGTGGTTTATCAGGCCAATTTTCATGCTTCTTTCACTAAAACCCATTTTTTTTTTTTTTTACATTTTGTATCTCTGCACAGCAGCCATTTTTTGACAAAAAAAAAAAACACACAAAAAACGGATAATACCTACATAAATTCAGAATTCATTTCCCAATAGCAATCATGTTTAGAAAAGACCTCATACTTGAATGATTTTTAAAAAACATTATGTCCAGAACTGAAATAGCAAAAAAAAAATAAATTATTTTTTATAAAAACTCTCGAAACCCAAACCATTTAGAAAGAAAACAAGAAATAATTTTCAAAATAACCAGGTTCATTTGATTTTTTTTTCTTTTTAAATGGTTTGAGTTTCAAGAGTTTTTATTAAAAATAGGTAATTCATTTTTTTGAAAAAACAAAACAAATTATTTTTAAAAATTTCAAGAAACAAAATCACTTTTAGGTTAAAATCAAACAATTTTCAGAATTCCCTCCTCCCCTCTCCCTTCACCCAACGTTTTTGGAAATTTTTTGTGATAAGAAGACAAAAAAGTAAAACAATTCCCAGATCTGCACTATTTTCAGAGAGAAAAAAAACAAAAAATCAAACAATTGACATAAGAAAAGAATTTAAATTTTTCTCATAAACTTCCATTGAAAAACAATCAAGTGCTCGAAAGTCCGCATTTTTAAAAAAGATCCGAGAAAGTCAAACATTTCCATGTTGAAATCCAAAGATTCAAATTATTTTTACAACCCTTTTCAAACAAAAAAAAACTACACATTTTGAGATATATACTAAACTAGTGTAAACCAAACCCTACTAAGCCACACGTTTATTTCAGTTTTTTGTGAAAAATGAAAAACTTCAAATTTCAAAAGTTCAATTTTATTGATTTTTTGGAGGGTTTCACAATGTACAAAATCATACAAAATAAAAAAAGAAAACCTATCATAATGAGATTTCAATATTTTTCATTGATTTCGTCGAAAAAAAATTTTCAAAAGAGTTCATTTGGCATTTTTTTGTTTTTGAACTCTGTAACGAAAAACATCCTATTTGATATAAGGTAAGGTGCCAGTGGTTGAATAGTGCCCAGTGGTTGAATAACTCGAAATGAAGTGCTAATATTTCGTTAAGATTACACTTAACTTCTTCAGAGCAAGGTTGTGTCTGAGTATAGACACAACCTTGCTCTGAAGAAGTTAAGTGTAATCTTAACGAAATATTAGCAATAAACTTTTTATTGTAATCCGGCTTAAAACCCGTTTTTATTCTTCAAATACAACATGAGTAGCCGAATTAGTTTCAAAACTTTGAGAATTCTGTAAAAAAAAAACCATCCTATTTGATATAATCCTGGTTCGTCAAAATCTATACAATTTTTTAAGATTTTCACGACGATTCGAACGAAAAAAAAATGAAAATCTTCAGAGAAATAAATTGATTCGAAATTTAAGCTCGAACAAAAAAATTTCCAACTTCGATCAATCCCCACATTCCAATTCTCAACATCGCCCGAATTGAAAAACACCATTTAAAAAAATATCCATAAGTGGTTAAGGCGGAAAGCATTTTAGAAAAATAGATCCAGATATAACTGTACTTTTCCGGTAGCAACTATTACCGGATTGTTATCTAAGGTCTGGCGTGTTCCAGATGTGTTTTTTTATTATTTATTTATTTTGAATTTTGATGCTGTTATAAGAACATAACCAACATCTGTTGCTCTTCCACACAGATTTTTTACCTACATACGAGAGAATAGAGTAGAAGGCGTACGGCGTAGTATATTGTCTGGGTAACGGGTGCCATTCATTAAAAGGTTAACTACTTTTGTTGTCAGGATAAGGTGTAACGGGATCGGGTAAACACTAGGAAATAAACGTACCTACAATATATAGGTAAAAAAACAACACCACACAAATGCTATATACCTATATTCGGTGATAATTACTTTGAACCAGATATACTGCTGGTTGGGGTTTTTTTCTTCCATTATAACGCTATAATATTGATCATCTTACATACACGGAAAATACAGCCATCCCGATAGAACAAAAGTCCAAGGTGGTGGAATTCAAAGCATCGGTATTGCCAGCATGTGGAACTCGTTGTCGAAGATCATATCTATTAAAATTGGGTCGTGCTAGGAAAAAAAAAAGAACAGGTACCCTCGTCTGTTTCCAACTTTTCGAATTACAAAAATGGGTGTTTGATTGGTCATCGATGATTCATAAAAAATTATTCTGAAATTGGAAAATCTGAGATCATGATGAATTGATGACTAAGCACTATGATGGTAATGCCTTCAAACGATCATCAGAGCAATACATTGAACAAGCAACCACAAACGTGTATTGTGTACTTTTGACTTCATTATTTTATCAAGGAGTTTTATATGCAACCATATTAACATCAGAGTGATCTCGAACGCTGACGTGTGTACTCGAACTAGGTACTTTATCAATGGAACGCAGGAGGTAAAAATTATTATCAATATTGATGAAATCTAGGTACGTATTTCTTAATTAGTATTTTTTCCCCTTAAATAAATAATCAAAATAAATAATACGAATTTTTAAATTATTCTTTATCTTTGATTGGGTCAAATTCTAATTTCAAGAAGAGCTTTTCTTCATCATACATGTCGTATAAAATCAATGCGAAGACGAAGCTGTCGCTTTTTAAAATCGTAATACACACAATGCAGATTGATGTACAGTAACATACTGACACACATTGTTCGACAAGTTACCAAGATCAAGAGTGAAGGGAGGTAATAGCAATGGTAGTAGATAAGTATTACTATGCAAGTGCATATGCCAACCTATGTAGTGTGCAGTGTTCATTTTCAAATACTTTCATCGAATGTATGTGTACATAAGAAACTGCATTCTCAATATGCTCTAAATGCAACATTTTCACTAGTTGACTCGATTTAAAAAAATTGTTTGGATTTGCTGGCTTCGTTAATTGAGCCGGTATTGAGCGTATTAATAATAAATATAAGATTTTTATGATTGTTGAAGGCATAGACAGGTATAGCCAAGGACGTACTATAATATGGACTGCTAATCCAATGTTAAAAATGAGCGTTGTTTTGAAGCTCGATATATAGGTGCACTTTTTGGATATCGGGAAATCCGAATGCGAATGGTATGAACAATTTCTGTTTGGCGGCTGTGTATTATTAATTTACTTTGAAAATTCGAGGTACATTTCCACAGGAATGGAAATATACAACACCAAAAACATTGCATAATTTGTGTTATTATTCTCAATATTACAAAATAGGTATTTTTTATTAGAAATAGGGAATAATTTCATGAATAGATGATTTTTTCAATCAGAGTTGTCTTGAAATTACTTTCACTACATTGAATTGATATGTATTTTTATTGGTGATATACCTTGAGTTACCATAATACAGAAAAACCTTTGGCCACTGAACAAATAACTTTCGGTGATAAACAAGAGATCTCGAGCATGCGCACTCAATTTAGAAAAAACTGCACCTATATATGCTGTTTCAAATCCCTCGATTTGAATTAGCAGTCCATATTATAGTACGTCCTTGGGTATAGCTATATTTTTACATCAGAAGAACTAAATTAAGAAAGGGAGGTAACAATTTTTCAAGTTTGTATGGTAAAAAAATCAGTTTTTATGTACCTATTGATTTTCATTCAAAATTATTTTGCAACTTTGAAAAAAAAAAAGAGAAATTGTTCGATCCACAAAATTTCAAAACTCCATTTTGAGGGCGTTCATATTTCAAATTGCAGAGATGGATGCTCCTTTATGTACTGAATACCACCTGTCAAGTCCTTCAACATCTCATTTCAAAATAAAATACATGATAATCAAAATTATAATTTTTTAAAAATCAGAACCCTTCCCTTCCCCACATGCACCAAAAAAGTTTAATTTTGAAGAGTGAGTAAGTAATAAGAAACTGCCTAAAAAAATTTACAATTCAAAGAAAAAATGAAATTAAAGATCTGTGTAACTAAAATCAACCCATTTTTATCGTAAACGTTCTAATAATATGGAAAAAATTAGGGATCTGGAGCGGAGCTAGAGGAGAGTTCTTCTAGACGATTTTTTCGAAGCTGGAGCCGTTTTTAAAAATACCTCAGAGCCGGAGAGACTTTTTTAAAAGTTCTGGAGCCGGAGGGACTTGAATAAAAATTTTCGGAGCCAGGAAGCCCCCTACCCCTTCTCCGAATGAGTCCAGAGCGAAGCCAGCGTAATGAGGGTCCCTCTTCTGGCGATTTTTTTCTAAAACGAAGCCGAAAGCACTTTTGAAAAAATCCCAGCGCCGGAGTCACTTCTTTAAAAATCCTGGAGCCTGGGAGACTTTAATAAAAAATCTCGAAACTGGAGCTGCAACGACTAGCCCCTTTCTTTTCAAGTTCCAAAAATTATTTTCACAGGTAATATCTTTAAAACGCTTTAAAAATTACGCTTTAAAAAAAGTTCTTGTTTTCTCTCTGTAATTTTCAAGTTTAAAATCAAAAAATTAAGAAATGTTTTCGATTAACAAATTCAAAATTGTAGAAAATTCTTTTTTTTTTTTGATTGAAAAACATATAAAAAAATTAATTATGCATTAAAAAGTTGATTGGAATTTTTTTAAAATTGAAAAATTCAGTTTCTAATGGTTTCTAAACAGAAATTTCAATTAATTTAAATTTAAAATTTTAAATTTCCAAAACAGATGAAACTAAGAAATCTATAAACACAAACTTTGAGATATGTACTGTAGAATTTTCAAACAAAAAAAAAATTAAACATCAACGGTTTTGAAAAAAAGAAAAAAAAAGAAGAAACAAAAAACCTACATTTTACAGATTGAAAATATGTGATTTAAATAAATTTTTTTCAACTCGAATCACTTTTTTCCATCCATCAGATTCAACATAAAAATTTTCCAAGAAAAAGGTAGAATTTTCAAAAAAAATTTCTTCGAACTTATTTTTAACTGAAACTGCAATTTCTCCATAGTTATGTAGCTGTAGTGAAAGGGATAAACAAATTGCTAACTTTTTAAATTCATTATTTTTCTTCAATAAAAAATAGCAAAAGTGATCAAGAAATGAGGAAAATTTTATATCGATATGATAGAGATCGAAAAGATCGAAATTAACAATCTTCTGGGTTTTGGATTTGGAGAAATTTGGAGTCATTATTTTTTATTCCGAACTTCAAATCAGAATTCAAAAAAATCCAACTTCAAGGTTCACATATTTCACCTCACCTTGGAGCGAAATTTTTCAGTTTTACACCCCCCTTTTTTCACTGATTTGCGTGATTTCGATCTCAATCATTTCGATTTTGATTCAATTTTTTTAAAATCGATATCACGATCTTCGGGGAAATATCGATATGATCGAGATCGAAATTTTTTTCTCGATCATTATAAAAACCGATATCGAGTAAAAACGTTTTCAAAATCAGAAAAACGATTGAAAAAATGTATTTCAATAAAATTTCAAAATCAAAATGCGAGATTTTTGCAAAACTTTTATTTTTTTTTTTACAAAATTATCATCAATATATTTTTTTAAACGCCCCCCCCCCCCCCATCCTCAAATACATCCTTATAGTCAATTTCTGCAGAAATTCTCAAGAAAAACAGTTCAAATTCAATTTATTAAAAAAATGAAATAAAACAATGAAAATAATGTAGATAACTTAATTATGTTCGATTGAAAGCAAAAATGAATTTCAAATGAAAAATGTAAAATGACTAAGTCGTCTAGAAATTTGGTTAAATGCAGGATTTTCGCCCCTTTATTGTCACTAAAGATAATTTACACCAGGAGAGCACCTTGCTCCTGAATACACTCACAGAATGATTTCTTAATATTATTGATACTCCTGTTTAAAATTAGGATTTCAAAATGTTGTAGGTAGAGGTACTTAACTACTTACCCCATTCAAGAAATCAATTAAGATTTCAAGTTGACTCAAATTTTTAGAAAAAATTTCTTCAATTTTTAAACTGTTTTGTGAGAATATTTCAATATAGGTAGTTCCAAAGCTTCTTCAAACATAAAATGACTCACCCCCCTCCTCTCTTTTCCCCACCAAAAAAAGGACTTGAACGAGATCGAAATTAGATTACTTCCTCAGAAACGTTGATTCCTTTTGTAGAGTGACTGTGACTATAGGTATAATCCATCACAAAATTTTAAAAAACCTATAATGAAGAATAAATTATGTTAAATTAATTTTTTTTTTCAATTTTCAATGATTTTATTCAATCTTTTTAAATTTTAAGTCATTTTAAAACCCATTTTTTTCGGCTAAAAAATTCAAAAATTTTAATTTTTTTTCAATCCTTAACAAATCTGAATTTGGACTCTTGAGCTTCACCAAAGCTTTATCAGTTGAAAGTAGTTCGAATTTTTCTATCTCATAAACACGAGCAATTTTGAGAAAAAAATTTTTAAAAATTTAAAAATAATGACGCTAATTTACAAGCCTTTCTGAAATGATGATTTTTTTTCAATCCATTTCAAAAACATTTGTCAACGTAAGTAATTAATAAAATTTAGGTATTTTACTTTTTCAGTCCCTTCCCCCTCCCCCAAAAAGAAATATAGGTAAGATGCATTCTAACAATATAAATTTTCATTCATTCATGGCCTAAATATTTCTTCATCTTAATTTTCGAGCATTTTTTCACATTTTTTCAAAATCCTCCGACGGAAAAAAAAAATCGAATTTTAATCTCTCCCAGCACCTAAATCATTCGCATCCACACGCACCACAAATCCTCCATCAGAGTATGGAAACCCCATAAAGCATCCAGTTTTTATACATATAATAACGGTACACTCTATTATAATTTGAATATATAATGTATAGCTATTCTAGAAATGTGTTTTTTTTTCTTCTCTCAATAGTCGCAGTCAAGAATATATTACGTTAGGCGCTGCGGTAACAGTATACAAAAGTATTACAATGTTAGAATAAGAGGATTTAACATGTCACGTGTTCGTGCTGCTAGTACCTAGACCTCTACCTTTTTATACGTAGGTGACTACGTACAACTACATTCTGCTCGTATGTATTTTTTAGGGTAAAAAAAAAATCCAGCATATTTAACGAGTTATAAAACAACGAAACAATGCTGGCAAATGGGTCAATTGTATCATGTACAATTATCGGTCGTATCGACCGATAGGTATAAGAAATGGTCAAAAAAAACTCAAGCCAACATGATCGATTAGTTTGTTATCGCGTTTCGTGACGTGATACATTCGCACCTCTTTGATTATAAAACGCAACACCGAAGAGAATTGAACGCCGGTGTAGAACAATTCGAAAAAAAAAATCATGGCTCGAGCACGAATTTAACCCAATACTTGGCCGGCAATATAGACACCGGTACTGTCTACTGTTTTAGTATAACGCCAGTTTGCTTAATTGTTACCAATATCGTATTCTTGGCTAGAAGCATATTAACTGAACTTGAAACCAGTATCTGCTTCGGAAGAGCTAGCTTTTCACATTTGAATATTCGTATTTGTAGCATCTTTCCTCTTTCGAGTTGGTATCTTCGGCACATTAATTCCAGAAGAGAAAGGTTACTGCCGGTCGTTGTAACAGTTTCCTTATTTTTGTTGCCAGTGTACCTCGGTTGCATGTAGCGGTACACCGGTGACGTAATTCTTACAACGGTACTTACTCTCCAGCTCCGAATCAAATGGATTCTTTCTCTTAGCGTCACGACGCTGACATCTTTACATTTATTACATACGGTACGTTCGCTCTTCTTTTTTTTTACATACTCTTCTTCCAACTTTTTTCGTGCTACTTTTAAGAGTAATTAACGTGTATCCCCGAGTCGAGTATTTTATTAGAAAATAAACCCAGCCACCTAAGGAGAGGTGATTAAATTTGCTAGGGTTTATTTTTTTCGCTGGCAAAAGAATGAGAAATACTATCACGCAGGTTTTAGAAAACATTCGAGGTCGAGGGATTGTATTTTTGGACAGTGACGAAACCATTGACCGTTTTCAATAGAATCGTTGGTAAAAGATCACCGTTGAGAATTACGCGTATTGTTTAATTAGATGAGTAGTTTTTTAAGCTGGAAACGAGGAAGTTTACGCAGGTATCGTGAAACCTTTGAGGAAGGTCTTTTTTTTACAGCGTTGAGGATAAGAATAGGTGGACGATTTATAGGAAATTCAGTTCTTGGAATTGGTCGCTGTGACTAAAGGAGTCGGACAGAAGATCTATTCGTCGACGATTTCCTGATCCGTTGATGATTTGAAACGGTACATTGGGTTTAATTTGGTAACGGTCTGAAGTGAGACTGTGGTGTTCCAATTTGAAAACTCAGTATTTTCATTACTTGGTTGAGTAGATATAATTTTTTCATTTCTAAATTTTAAATTCGTACAGATATATGAAAATTTAGAAATAGGAAGTAATAATGTGAGTATTTTATGAGGGGAAAAGGGAAAATGAAGAACTGTTTCCAGGGGTGAAAAACCGAAATAAATTAATTTTTGGTTTTTGGTTTCAGTTTCAGTTTTCACCTTTCTTGGTAATTGGTTTTTTGGTTTTCGGTTTTGTCCACTTATATTAATTTGTTTTTGGTTTTTGGTTTTCAGTTTTGCACAAAACCGATTTATATTTGGTTTTTTCTTTGTTTTTGGTTTTTCGTGCTCCTCGCTCCTCCAAGCTTAAATTGCAAAATAAAAATAAATTTTGATTCGTACGGGGCTGGGGTGGGGTGGGAGGGCACCAGGGATGAACCTCCCGAGCTTAAATTGCAAAATAAAAATAAATTACAACTCGTACGTGGCTGGGGCGGGGCGGGAGGGCACCAGGAAGGTTCATCCCTGGTGCTCTCCCACCCTGCCCCAGCCCCGTACGAGTTGTAAGCATAAGGAACAACAGAACACACAAATTCCAAAACCAAAGATTTTTTTAAAAAACTGAAAACCAAAAATGATTATTTCTGGTTTGGTTTTTGGTTAACAGTTTTTTCCTAATTAATACTTGGTTAATTGGTTTTGACCATAAATAATTTTCGATTTTGGTTTTCAGTTTTGCACAAAACCGATTTATATTTGGTTTTTTCTTCGTTTTCGGTTTTTCGATTTTTAACAGTTTTCACCCCTGACTGTTTCCCTATTCTGGAAGTTTTGAGAAACGATTTTTTTGAAAATCCAAATACTTGTTGGATGTACAAAAAAAATTTTTAAAAATGAATACAGCTTCCAATCGTGAGAAAACTGAGAAAAATCTTAATCGAAATATCGAACGGAGGCGACAATTTTTTCCAACATTTATTTTCCTCCTTTTCCAAAAGGGTATTGAAACTATTTTTATAGAAAAAATACATGGCTAAGAAAATCATAAACTGATGAACATAAGTATGGACAATCCTCCCCCCCCCCCAAAAAAAAAAAAATCATTTCTGCAGATTTCTTTAACAAAATCTCTAATTCTTTTAGAATATTTTTTCCAAATGAATTCTTTTAAAAAATTTTCAGCAAAAATTATTGGGTTACATCATCAATAATTGAGAATTCACGTGCGTGTTTCTCCTCTCAACTTCCGACTCCCGGGCAAAAAGTCATTTTCCATCCAAATGCTAAAAATTAATGACAAAAAAACCATTCGATTGTTCATGAGAGGATTCCAAAAATGCACCTTAGTTTTTGCTTTTTGAACAATTTTTGGCCGAGTTACGTGCGTCTTTCTTCATTAACTCTCCACGCATCAAAATAGCCATCTCTGGTCCAAATGCTCCAAATTGAATGATGAAAAAACCATTCGATTGTTCATGACGATAGGATTCCAAAAATGTATTAGTTTTTGCATTTTGAGCAAATCTCGACCGAATAACCAGCATTTTTCTCAATCTGCAATCTGGGCAAATCAATGATATCTCCCACCCAAATGCTCGAAATTGAATGATGAAAAAACCATTCGACAGTGCTTGACGAGAGGATTCCAAAAATGTATTAGTTTTTGCATTTTGGGTGATTTTCGAAAAAGTTGCCGGAATTTTTCTGCGCGAGGTTTCCCCCAAAAATCTACTCTTCACAGCAAAAAACCAACTTCCACCCAAATGCTCGAAATTGAATGATAAAAAAACCATTCGATTGTTCATGGCGAAAGGATTCCAAAAATGTTGTAGTTTTTTCATTTTGAACAATTTTTGGACAAGTTACGTGCTTTTTCTTCATTAACCCTCAACGCATCAAAAAAGCCATCTCTCGTCCAAATGCTCCAAATTGAATGATAAAAAAACCATTCGATTGTTCATGGCGAGAGGATTCCAAAAATGTTGTAGTTTTTTCATTTTGAACAATTTTTGGCCGAGTTACGTGCGTCTTTCTTCATCAACTTTCCACGCATCAAAATAGCCATCTCTGGTCCAAATGCTCCAAATTGAATGATGAAAAAACCATTCGATTGTTCATGACGATAGGATTCCAAAAATGTATTAGTTTTTGCATTTTGAACAATTTTTGGCCGAGTTACGTGCGTGTTTCTCCTCTCAACTTCCGATTCTGGGGCAAAAAGTTATTTTCCATCCAAATGCTCAAAATTGAATGACAAAAAAACCATTCGATTGTTCATGACGAGAGGATTCCAAAAGTGTATTCGTTTTTGCATTTTGAGCAATTTTTGGCCGAGTTACGAGCGTTCGTCATCACTAACTCTCCATGCAGCAAAAAAGCTATCTCTCGTCCAAATGCTCCAAATTGAATGATGAAAAAACCATTCGACAGTGCTTGACGAGAAGATTCCAAAAATGTATTAGTTTTTGCATTTTGAGCAAATCTCGACCGAATAACCAGCATTTTTCTCAATCTGCAATCTACCCTTCACAGCAATGATAACTTCCACCCAAATACTTGAAATTGAATGATGAAAAAACCATTCGACAGTGCTTGACGAGAGGATTCCAAAAATGTATTAGTTTTTGCATTTTGGGTGATTTTCGAAAAAGTTGCCGGAATTTTTCTGCGCGAGGTTTCCCCCAAAAATCTACTCTTCACAGCAAAAAACCAACTTCCACCCAAATGCTCGAAATTGAATGATAAAAAAACCATTCGATTGTTCATGGCGAAAGGATTCCAAAAATGTTGTAGTTTTTTCATTTTGAACAATTTTTGGACAAGTTACGTGCTTTTTCTTCATTAACCCTCAACGCATCAAAAAAGCCATCTCTCGTCCAAATGCTCCAAATTGAATGATAAAAAAACCATTCGATTGTTCATGGCGAGAGGATTCCAAAAATGTTGTAGTTTTTTCATTTTGAACAATTTTTGGCCGAGTTACGTGCGTCTTTCTTCATCAACTTTCCACGCATCAAAAAAGCCGTCTTTCGTCCAAATGCTCTCACTTTCAAGATCGCCAAAAGGTCGAAAAACGCATTTTTTGCAAACGCGATTTTTCAAAAAACTGACCTTTTTTGCTCTAAAAAACCATATTAATTTTTTATGAAATATTTCTGCATTTCAAAAAAAATAATCTTATGCTTAAAAATTCATTTTTTTTGATTTTATGGAATCGCAACTCTAATAAGCTCCAAATATGCCCTGCAACTTTGTTCGATAAATACAAATTTTGAATATGAAGTGAAAAAGTGATTTAATTGTTCCTTTACTGGAAGAATTATACAATTCGGATGGTTGAATAATCCGAATTCCAATTTGGTTCGAGCACGCATTTTGTATGTTAATAGATTTGCATATTGTTTCGCCTGCATTATCAAGACATTAAGAACAACTTACGAGCATCAAGTAATGATTGACACTTAACCGCAAAACCAATTTCCATTTTAAATACCAAAGTAATACCAAGTACCTACATCAACATACCTTCAAAGTTCAACTCGACGATCTTCTACACGACGTTAAAATCAACCTAGGGCGACTTGTAATCCCATCAAATGCCACGATTCCAGCATCTTCTGTAGTTCTAGAAAAAACACAATCAAAAATTCCCCGTTTTAGGAGCGATTCGTGACCAAGGTTGATTACCCATTCACATATATGTGTCACAAACTGTTATCTTATTTACCTACTTTTACAGTTTTACACAATCGGGTTAGATTTAGACATTAGACGTCACCGGGACCAGGAGGATTGTTTTGGTAGCCCTTTTTTTTTCATCTCTTCGACTTCGCATCACACAATTTAACGTGGGCCTAGTTTTGATAGAACAAAGGGTGAATCAGTTGGTCAGCTAACGTTACCTTATTCCGGGTTATTTCGATTTGGCAGGTCTCGTGTAAAAAAAAATGTAGCACGTCGCACGCTGCTGGATCCTTTTCGTATAGGACCAGACCTTTGTCTACCATCGATAGATATTCTTCCTTGATTCTTCGCAGTTCCTATCGTGAAAACAAGGAAATAAAAAAACTTTTTCAGAGAATGATGCAACAAAAAATCACTCCAGGACAAATCTTCGTGAGAAATTTAACCTCGTTTTCTTCCTGTTATTTCTAAATGGTCTGGTCGATTTCCAAAAAATCGAAAATAGCGTGAAGCGTTTTTTAACCGGGGGATCGAACGGTTTTGTATTCGGTGTGTTCGAAATTCATCCGTTGAAAACTTTTACCGATGAAATATTTTCGTCGTGTGAAATTTCTCTCACTGATTCACACACGTGCTGATGCCTTTTGTTGGCGAGTGATAAAAAAATACCCTTATTGGACTCTACCATGTGTGGTATCTTTTCTACCCTTCTTTACCGTATCTTCGTCCAAAATGAACGTACATATATTTGTTGTAATTATAATTAACTTTGCAATTTCGATTATTTATTTATAGATATGATAGTTGATCTACTTTGTTTTCGTGAATATTTTCCCACAGATTTTGGAAAAATTTCAATTATGTATTCTTCGTTACCGAAATAGGTACTCGAGTATTTTATCGAAAATTTCTTCAAAACATTTTATCATTTTTTGTCTCTTATTTTCTAATAATAAGGCATAATGATAATTTAGATAACGTTATCTTGACACATATTTCAGGAATTCATCAGTATTATATCTTCCTTTCACTGGAACTGTACCTCGCGGAGTATATTTAATACTCTACGTACCATCGAAAAATAAATTTAATTAAAATTTTAAAAACAATAAGTAAAAGAAGGAAGCCCATGGAACAACCGAGAAGTAATAAAAGTAGCTAATGGAAGACTATACAGATAGCGTTATAGAAATAAAGAAGAAATACTATACCTATATGAACCGAGATATTATCAGCTCACGGTCATAGACGTTTAAATATTTAAACTGATCCGGTTAACCGGTCGATACCTTGTCTTACTTTCGATTGGTTGTCGTTAATCAACAAGACAGCAACCGACTTCAACAAGAATAACAAAAAAGTCATCTCTGTAAAAGAAAAATTCGTTTTTGCTGCAATTGCCGAACTGTAACAGAGAAAAAAAATCGAAATTTCGATTAAATCTGGTATCACTTTGAGACAAAATGGTGAAATTGAGAGGACAAATACTCTTTCCAAAAAAAATTGGACCAAAACATATTTTTATCAAGGAAATAAATGACTGCTCAAAAATTTTCTTTCATCAATTTTTCTCAGATTCAAAATTAAAGGGCAGCAAATGAAAATGTTGAAAATTTAAAAAAAAAGATAATCTGCTCATTACTAGCGAAACGAAAAAGTACAGTGGCGTTACCAGAATCGTCTGAAGGGGAGGGGGGTTGAACCAGCGGCGTCGAAAGTTTTTTTGGGGGGCGGCTGCATAATGAGTATACAGAGACTTGAAAAACGAGAAATTTTGGGCATCCAAATCAGCAAAGAAACTCTGGGTCAATGGTCAATATGATATGAAAATGAATCGAAACAATATCTATAAATACTAATCTCCGAATCCAAAATTATTCGAATTTTGGCAAAGTTTTTGGAAACTCGAAATTCTTTGATAGATACTTGGAAAAAAAATATCACAATTTGATCCGATCAAAATTGAAAAGTGAAACCTGCAGGAATAAGATCCATTTCTCACAAAATGATAGGAAAAGGTATAGGAAATTTTAAAATTTTTCAGTTTTTTCATTTTTAAAAAAGGAAGGAAAAGTGGACTTTGAATTGGTTGAGATGGATTTTGGGAAATTCAGCTTCAGTTAATCGAAGGAATTACAATGCTGAAGTTGAATAAAATGCTTTTCATTTTGAACTGAAAAATTATAAAATTTGCTAGAAAATCCTGTTCGCGGTTCGAAACCCCTTCTAATTTATTAGGGAGGTTGAAAATAAAGCACACAAATACCAAAAATTCTTCTATCTTGATTAAATTAAATTATGATAATTCGCAATTAATCTATTCGCCCAGATACAGAGTATCAAATTCTAGAAAATTCGTCAAAATTGGAAAAATAAACCATAGCAGTATAAAATTTGAATTGGAGAATTGGTATTTTTAATTTTTGAATGCTCTTTCGACTTATCTCCATCTTGAGCCAAAATTTTTCCCCAAGTTCTCTCTTATGCTATCCCTAAAAAATTTCGATTAAAATTGTCATAAGTGGTACTTTTTATTATAATAATTCATCATTTCATCAATTATCTTATCATCAGAATTTTAAATGTTACTTTCAAACTTAAGCTTCAAAATTTTGGAATTTGCAGGATTGCAGTTGCAGGGTTTGTAGTGAAATAAAAAAAAAAACACAAAAATTTTGGCTTTTTTCGTGCTATTTTTAGCCTTTAAAAAATTACGTATAGTGACACTCCTCCTCTCATCAAAAAAAAAACAAAAATTTCATAAATACTCTGTTTTAAGATTCGTATCGAAACTTGAAACAAAAAATTCATACTTTTTCCCGTACTTTTTCCGCCCTTTTCTGGATCGAATAATTCCTCACTGACTTGACAATCATTTTCGTTGATGAGCTTTTGACAAAAATAGGAGCCTACTTTTTAAAAATTTTGATAAAGTTGTGCTTTTTGAATTTTTTCCCAAAAAATTTGAACTTTTCTAGCATTTACTTTTGTAGTGACTAATCAGTATTTGTAATTTTTTCGTATTGTCATACTTTCAATTTTCAACTGGAATCAAGTTTCTTGAAAATTGAAGAGACAATCCTTTGTTTTGAAATATTCAATCATCTGAGACGAAAAAGTAGACTCATAAAATTATTTTGAAAAAAAAACACGTAAATTCAAGCAAAAATAGAAAGACATGAGCAAAAATTTTCAAGAAAAAGGCTAAAAAATTTATGTATCTGACCCTGCCGTAAAGAAGGAACCTTGTGTACAAAAAATCGATATCTTCATTTTCATGTGTTTGGTCCAGATTTGGTGTCATTTGGACCAAAAACGTAAAAAAATGAGACGTCGATTTTTTTTACACTAGGTCCCTTCTTTACGGCAGGGTCACATAATATTTACTTTTCTCGCAATTTTAACACTGAAGAGGATACAGGATTTTAGATCTCTATTTCCTACTTAAACTTTAATCTTATGAGTCCGAACGAAGCAAAGAACTAAAATTTGAAAAAAATTGTGATTTTTAGAATTCAGTTTCAAATAATTCTCTGTTTGAAAATTCCAATTTGTTACCGACGCGACGTTTTGTAAAAAAATTCTTGCTGCCAAAACAATTTTTCTTTTTTTAAATTAGGTTAGTTTTTACTTCATGCCAATGCCAACAAAGGCTGTCAACTCTCTTAAGTGGAAAAAATTACACTGAAAATTTATTTGTCATATTTCTCAAAGTACAGCACACAATTTTATTGATTTTATGCATTTAGATATAAATGTACCTACTATTGATTAAGTAACCAATGCATTTTTTGTTCCAATTTTTTCTTCAAGATTTAACGGCTAACTATTAATTTTATGATTTTATTAATCGTCATGAAAATGATTTTTCATCTTTTTTTTTTACTCTCAAAATAATATTCAAAAAAATTAATTGCATGAACATATTTGAAATAGTTTTCTTCATTAAACATTCCAGCAATGGACAAAAATTTCGATTTAAGGACTTAAAAAAGTCATGGCCATCATTTTTTTTCAATTAGACACATTTTTTGCAAATTTTCAAATGCTGAAATTTCAATCAGGTAAAGCTTCAAAGGTAAACTACGGAAGCCAAATCAAGACTCGATAAAAACCTCAGACTAATCTGAAAAATAACCCCATAATCAAAACAACTCGAGCAAACCTCCATTGAAAAAAAACTCTCAAACTCGAAGGTTTATCGACCTACGATGGTAATAAACTTCAACTTTACCTCTTCCACCATCGTTGATCACGATTCAATTGCGATCTCCACGTTTATTATTTTTTTACCTTAAACCTAGGTAAATGCACTTTTAATTACTTTTTAATCAAATTATAAAACGTTGCTGGCAATGCAACAATTTTATGTGAACCTTGTAGTGCCCATGCTTAGCTTAAACACTGATGGTACACGTTTGAACGTTTACCTGCATGTGACGTATGTTATCACCGCTATACTTGCCGGCCATCTTAGTTCATTCACCTCAAGTTTGAGTTCTTTTCGAAATTTTCGTTCGTTTAATTTATCAATTATCATTTTAAAAATACCAGATTTTTTTCTCAGAATTAATCCGAAACAATCCATAGATAATATTTATGCGGTTGCTAAATTACTTATGCATAAGTCCAAGTACCTAACTCTTACTCGCGGATATTTTTCCAACCAGGTAATCCAGTTACCAGTTGTATTTCGCACTTAAATCCTATATTTATTCTCGGAATACCATAATTGTATTGTATTAGTCACAATAGCTTAATGAAGGACAGATCTTAATGTATTTTCAGTAAAAATCGTCAATATCTCGAAGAATCGTCTAATTAACATATTGGAAAAATTCAACGCATCGAAAGTGATACTTACGAAAGTAAAATATCCAGGTATACGCGGAGGATATGGAACCATCTCGAAAAATTCCATCCCAACTGAAACAAACATCCAAAATATATTAATTAATCTCGATGTAAAATTAATCACATCTTATGGTCAATTTTGAAAAATGAAAATAGTTTAATTTTTCAAATCATTAGGCAGTTTTGAAAAAAGGAAACCTTCGATTAATTATCGTAAAATCGAAACGTTTTCAAGTACGATTCGAGACGACGAACCCGAGACGACGTGGTTATTTACAACAAAAAGATAATATCTCAAACTTGGCTATGCATTTGGCAACATCATCAATATAAGTGAATCTATAGACGAGAACACAAAAGAAATGCAAAAGCCTAAATTCTTTTTGTTGCAGGTATAATTCGCTTTCTTGCGGGCATCGCATTACCCGAGCAAAAGATCGGTACACTTTTACCGAAATTTTCGGTAGTACGAGTAAAAGTAATAAAGAAATGGGCATGAGGAGAATTTTCATTTTACTTTTGTTAAAATAGACTTTCTTCGAAGAATGGTGATTTTTGGTAGCAGTACATTGGCTCAAGGGATATAACCTTTTTGGAATATAAGCACGCTATATAACGGTGCGGTACCTAAACCAATCCAGATGTAGGCATTTTTGTATAGATACGATTATTACTTATACCTGCGATTGCTTTACAGACGGTACTCGTTTACTTTGGAACTCACTTAACAACCACGAAATATACAGTTAAACCTGTTCGGCCTAACTGTATCAATCATAGAGAACGCTTGTACCGTTATATTTGTACCACTTCGGAACAAAATGTAATCTTCGCTCTGACCATAAATCACAGCCTACTCCTTTACACGAGCGAATTGAAAAAAGGGCGAGGATTTTTTTTTTTGTCTTGGATAGAGAACTGGGCACGTGGTCGGGTCGGGGTACTTGTGTTTTTGCTTACTTCATTCTACGATATTTTTTTCCGCTTCTTTTTATCGTCTTTTGTATAATGATGTAATCTGCGAAGTCACCGTAATACATTAAGAATGGTGTTATTCTAACTGGAAAACAGATGCATTTACTGGCGATAAAATGAGAGGCTATTATGGTCGAATTTTACATAGTGTAGGATAAGTCGACTCGTGTAAAAAAAAATTTGTATGTATCGAATGTGTTTTGACATTTGGTCTTACAATGTAAGGGCAGATAAGTATCGACTTGATGAAAGGAGAAACGGTTTTAGGGATTTAACTTTTTTTTTTTGCTTAAGATGGACATGAAATAAAGATGAACTCTTTACAAAGGTATTCTTAATCTTATATGGTCAACTTTTGCATAAAGGATTTGATTTTTCAGCCAATGAAAGACGATTATTCGGAATGAAAAATTAGCCAAAAACTACACCTGCTGATTTTTTTTTGATTTTTTAATTTTCGCTCAAAGCCTTTATCGAAAATTAAAAACCTGGATGTCTAACAAACTTTCAAAACCCTAAAACAAGATCTCAACAGTACCTTCAACAGGACCTTTTAAAATCAATACTAATACATTATGTACGACCCCTCCCACCACCAAAAAATTATAAAATCTATTAAAAAAACAATTTTTGAAACGATTTTTCTTTCAATAATTGTAAAAAATAAGTAAATGTAAATTTATTTTAAAAATTGAAGAATAAAAAAATACATTGAAAATAAAAAAATAGGTAAATTCATTCAGCCCGAGCGAAGCGAAGACAAAAATTTTTGAAAAAGGGGCACCCAGAATCTGAAATTTCTTCGTTAAGTAAAATTCGTACTTCTTGTGTTTTGTTCTGAATTCAAAAAAAAAAAAAAACGATATCTAAAGATTCGTTTTCAATTTTCCTTCCGAAAAAAAGATCGAAACATTTTTGAAAATTGTAATCGAGATCGTTACGAGTTCTTTGATAAATGAGGACGATTTTTGTTACTTTGAAATATTAATTGTCTCGGCTAGAAAGGAAGATGTAGGTAGGTAGGTACTATAATTTTCAAAATAGAGCCCGAGCGAAGCGGGGGCGAAATTTTTTGAAGAAAAAGGCATTCAAAAGTTGAAATTTCTTCAGACTTCCTGTATCATCTTCCATCATCTTACTTAGTGTTGTCACTGACGACATTTTAGATTTATATTTTGGAGGATGGAATCTCAAAATTGTCACAAAACAGAACTTTTCTCTGAAAAAGCCCCAAAACAGGACCAACAGGATCAACAGGACCTGTTAAGACACCCTGACTGGGTATCTAACAAAATCTCAAACCCCAAAAGAAGGACCATAGAAGGACCTTGGAAAGACTTTCAGCATGACCTTTTCAAAATTAATATAGGTAGTAACCTCCTCCCCCATCTAAAAAAATTCAAAATCATTTACGGGCAATTTTTTCTGTTTCAAAATATTTCTTTGTTCAAGATGGAAGAGAAGAGTTTTAACAATAATTTTGAAAAAAAAAAGGGGGGAAATTCACTGAGTCTGAGCGAACCGAGGGCAAAAATTTTTGAAAAAAAGCATCCAGAATCTAAAAAAATTTTTGTTAGGTAAAATTTTTGCTTTTTTCCGTGCTTCGTTTAAACTTCAAAAAACAAAAATAGGTATCAATGGACTCGTTCCTGATTTCCTTCCAAAAAATCAAAACATTTTTGAAAATTGCAATCGAGATCGCTAAGAGTCGTTTGGTAAATGAGAAAGACAATTTTTTTCACTTGAAAACATTAATTGTGTAGGTTGAGAAAGGAAAAAATTTCATACCATTATTTCTAAAATAAGACCGAAGCGAGGGCGAAAATTTTTGGAGAAAAGAGCATTCAAAAGCTGAACTTTTTAGATTTTGATGGGTAAGTCTAAAAATTTGGAATGATAAGGACTTTTTACTCAATATAAGGACTTCGGAAGGACCGGAAGACCGAGAAGGATTTGTAAGACATCCTGGAATGATTGCGCTTGAATTCTACTTTCTTTGATTCTTCAAAAGGATATTCTCCGTAACATATTGCCCACTCTCTTGCCTGCCAATTTACATAGGGCTCATCGGATTTTATAAAATTTTATTCGAAATGAAACTGATGGAATTGACTCAAATTTGAAATCTATTTTTTTTTTTTTTCGAGATGGTCTGTAAAATCGTAACTATAATTTCCTCATTAGATCGAATATTTTACAATTATTATATTTTTGAAAAATCTTGGACTATTCTGAAAAAAATACAATTATTTTCTCATTCAATTCAATTTTTTTGGTAAAATTTTCAATTTCCCCAACGAGAAAATCATAAGTACAATTTTACAGACCATCTTGAAAAATATTAATTTTAAATTTGAGCCAATTTCATCAGCCTCATCTCGAATAACTTTCAATTTTATAGAATTTCGTAAGGCTAATGTAGAGATGGAAAACTAAAACTGGCATTAGCACTGCTAACCGAAAAAAAACTGAGGCTAAAAGTGAAAAAAACTGGAACTATAATCATAATAGGTAAGTAACTGAAAACTGAAAGTGCAAACAGCTGCAGTTGTTATTCACTTTATAAAGTCAAAACCAACAAATTTAACGAAACATCGAAAATTTTTAGAAAATACATAAGTGGAAATTCCTGAAAATTTTTTAAAAAAATTGACTTCAAAAAGTCGAAATTTACTGAAAATTGGAATTTGTAAACTAAAACTGAAAGCTGGAACTGAAAATTGAAACTAAAAAATTTTGAGAACTGAGTCTGAAACTGGAACCAAAAATTTTGAAGATTGAAACTGGAACCGAAACTGGAACTGATATCATTTCAGTTTTTCATCATTGACTCAATGTAAATTGGTAGGAAAGAGAGGAACCAAAAAGGTCTGAAGAAAATCAAAAATGATTTTCGGACAAATTCTAAAATATTAGGTATAAAAAAAATGAGGTTTTTGACTTTCGAACTCTGTCCTTGAAGTACATTTCCAATTTTTATCTCACAATGAAAAGGGACCGCACATAAGGTGTCCATTTCAGAAATGATTTTCTTCGCTTTTCCAGACTTTTCTGACCAATTTTTTCAAGTTTTCCATACTTTTTACATCCAATATTTTGGAAATTTGGAGGAGAAAGATTTTAAATTCTATCGCGTGATAATGATCAATGACATTAGAATACGTTTCTAAAAAATAAGATTTTGATCTTCCTTTTTTAGATTGAAAAATATACGATTAAATGCGTAAAGAAACTTTTCCCAGGAGATTTTATCCTTCTGGATTTTTTAAAAAATTCCCTGAATTTTTTCTGGTTTTAAAAATTTTTAAAATATTTCAATTTTTCCAGAAAATAAACACCCGGACACAAAACGACCATTAAATTCCAGATGAGAAACTCAGTGGCCAAAAATTAGTCCAAAATCGAGTACGCTTTTCTCCAATCAACCTCAACTTTTTGAAACTACACCAATTAAATTCAAAAAAGTTGGATGAATATGAAGAAATTAGGTGTGCTTTAGAGTAAGATTATCGTTTTCAGGATTGGATTGTCGATTTTCGATTTTAAAAAATATTTCTTCCACGATGAGCGATTCTCATAATGAAAACCCAAGTCGTGATTTTCGATTATAAATCAATCAAAATCTACCAGAGGGTAAGTAGAAAATTTTTATGTACATATTTTGACCATTTAATGTAGAATGTAGGTACCTATCTCGATTTCAGTTCAACAAAATACCACTGATTTTTAGTTAAAACGTTAAACTATTCTGAATTTCAATACTCATCAATTTTTTGATTAATTCAAAGTCGCTAGCACCAAATTTAACGTTAATTTCTGACGTCGATGTTTCATTCTTGAGGCATCGAAAATCCTCACTTTGAAACTCTAAGAGAGATAGGTAATTGCTTAAAAACGAATATGAATTTCAGGATCTGCGCCAGTTACTCAAGATTAGTTAAAAACCATTCTACAAATATCTAAAAAATGTTCTCAGATCTGAGGCTCTCATGAAAGAGACAGAAAAAAATTACTCATCCCAAGCCCTACAATCAATACCCACCAATCCGATGAATCACAAACAAAACCAACCTTCCGAACACGCCAAAGCTCAGAAAATCACCACCAGCACGTTTTGCTTTCGTTGATCGAAAGTTGAAAAGCGAAAATTCGGCAGAAAGTATTTTTGAAAATGAAATACGCACATAAAAGTTGATTCATAAATATTTATACCGGCGTTATGTGTTGTTTGCTTTTAGCTCTATTGGTTATAGATGTCTGCAATAGCTGTACTGTGTACCTTGTATCAGGTTACTCTTGGTCATTGTCCTACTTCCGTGAACTTCTGTACAGCATTCTCATTTCTTGTTCGTTAGTTTTGGGTGGGATGAGCAACTAGGTGAGGTTTATGTAGTGATAAAATGTGTCCGAGAGTGACTAGCTGTACGATTATATCGTCAGTTGACTGACCAAAACCAAGCGTACCTTCGAGATAAGTCTTATAGTCTTGGGTTTTTTCTTCTTCTTCCCCAAGATAAATGAAATGTTCATGGGTGAGAATTGATTTGATAGGTTTTCTTTCTCCTTCGAGAAATTTGTAAAATATTCAACCATTCGCGTTTATATTTCTTTAATGTGGGTTGGAAATAATGTTCAAAAGCTAATCGGAAAAATATCTAGGCAGATGCTTAAGTATTTATTTTACGGCACGAAAGTACTCTTCTTTCTGAACCAGATTTAAATTTGCTTTAGGTACCACAAATAGTCAACATAATTATGGAAATGTTTACAGTACCGAGAAACCTTTTAATTGCAATTTGAGAAACTGTTCTTTTCATTATCCATTAATGATAGCAACATATTTCAGTAGCAGGTAAAAAGGTTCACATTCAGACTTTTGTTACCGATTTGCTTCACGAGCAGTTAGTTTTTTCTTAGCCATAATTTTTGATAATCCACGATTTGAATTGTGATTGTTGCACGTAGAAATATTCAATATAAAGAGCCTGAATTTCAATTTTTTTCTCGCAGTTCTATGAAAATTTTAAAAACAAAAAGTCTCAGCTCTTAGGCACCTACTACTTACCCCTACTTCCTTTTCAAAAAATCTCTCGTTTCGAATCAGTGAAAAGTCACTGAAAAAAATGCAGAATTCCAAATCAGTAAAATTCTTCGATTTTCATCGGATTTTCACAGATTTTTCAAAGAATTTCATTGATTTTTCAACTCAGAAATTTTACTGAATTTTCACTGATTTTTCAGTAAATTTTTTTACAGTCTGTTTTCGGTGATTTTTCAGTGATCATTACAGTTTTGCAATTCGAACTGTTCTTCAGTAATCTTCACTGATTTATTGTACCATATTCAAAATCTAGTTGTATAATTTCAAAATGTAGATTTACCCCCCCCTCCCCCATCAAGACTGCCTTGTTGACCAACGACCCTGTCGCTGATATGAAACAAAAATCCAAACATCCAAAAACCAAAATTTGATTTTTTAAACTAACATAAAAAATGATCTTTGGAGTTTGGAATTTTCAAACATAATTTTTTCCAAAAAAAAACACAAAAGCAAAATCTTTTGAATTCAGAGCCATAAAATTTTCAGCCAAAACAAAACTCAATAAATTTTTGACAATTTCAGAATTTTTTTTTTTTCAGAAATGGAGAAAGAGACAGATTAACCGAAATGATTTAGAAAAATTACATTTTTAGTCCATTTTTTTTTAAATTATGCTTTTTTAAATTTTCAAATTCTAATAAATAATGAAAAATTCCAATTTTCAATTTTTTGCATCTTCGCGGTTGACCAACTTGGATTTACTGTTTTCAATTTCTTGAGTACCTTTCCTCTTCATTAATTTAACACCTATGACCCTGTTGAGGGCTTTTTCTCTTGAGAAGTGAAGAGGAGGGGAAAGAATACCTAGGCTAAGATTAGAATTTGCTTACTGCTCATTCATTTAAAAATCAGTAAAAATCATCGAAAATTACTGGAAAACAGTCAGAATTGTAGCACAGAAATAAATAAATGGAAAAATGCATTGAAATAAAACAGTGAAAAAATCGTTGGAAAATCAGACAAAAATTCTAAAAAGTTCAGGGTATGCTTTCGGTAAATTTAGACAACTTAGGATCGTTATATTTCAGCAAATATTCAACATTTTTCTAATATCTTTTAATATTTCGTTTCTGTACAGTGAGACCTTTGGAGGACTTTTGAGACTTATCACCTAAATCCTTCCAATTTTGAAAAAATTACGTCACAAAAATTATAAAATTGTGGAAAAGTCTGCTCCAGTCTGCGAAATTATTCTTTTAAATCTTTTTTTTTTTTTCGATAAATCTATACTTTTTGGAAATATCGCAAAAGTCCTCCAAAGACAGTGCATTAATAAAGATTTTATCGAAAATTTCATAACAATTCGTTCGATATTGGATGAGAAATCGCGATCCTAAATTTTACTTATTGATAACAAACGAAAGCATACCCTTAAAAAAAGATCTAAAATTCACTGAAAAATCGGTGAAATTTTTAGAAAAATCAGCAAAAATCTGCTGAAATCAAAAAAATGGCTGATTTTCCCTTTGCTGTATTTCTGACATCATAATTTTGTTATGGGAATTTTTTTGTTTGACCCTCTACCGCTCTCCAGCCATGTGAAATATTCTTGTTTTATTAAGTGTAATTTGGAAAAAAAAGTTGAAAAAAATTCAAGTCTTTCTGGAGACTTTTCCTTTATTTAAAATGAACGATTACACAACTAATTCCTTTCAAGCCACCCAACAAATTTCCTTCAAAATTTTTGAATTTCAAGCATTAAAAAAGACTTCTTCAATGGCCTTATCTGTTTCTTCTTGTTTTCCACTACATATTTTCCCAATATTTCCCAATATTTTCTCAAGATATGTAATTTAAAAAAAAATGATTTTTTGAAAATCCTACACATTTTCAAAATTTTTTCTTGCAAGAAAACTTATCCAAAATCCTCGTCAAAACGTTGAAAAAATTCTAAAAAAATTATAATTTCCAGAGATCCAAAAGGAAGTATTCAATTATTGATATTCTCAATATTTCAGTCGGAAAAAATTTGCAATTTTGCATCATTTTCTCTCAAGTTCCAAATTTCCCAATTTTCACTTTATTTTTCCATTTTCATCGACTTTCATAAAAATTGTCAGCAAAACCCACAATAATTTTTAGAATTCAATCAAGCAAGTTCTGAAATTTCGACATACTAGATTAAGTAATAATCCAGTTTCCAACCTGATGAAACAAACAGGAACTTTTATAGAATACAATCTTCGAAATATTCGGTGGAATAAAACAAGCTTTCAATAATGCATAATCCAGCTGGTACAAAAAACTGTGTAGGAAGAACAAACTCTATAGTCTGTAGCATTGTATCTAGTTTTTTTCAATGGACTTTTCAAGTTAACTATTCGTGAACATCTCGTCACAAACTGAGCAGAAAATCTTTCTCGTTTACATTTCCGCCTTACAGAGGATTTGTGAAAAGTTAACAACAATTTTCATAAATTACATTATCCAAACATTTTATCTACACTGAAAAAAGGCCGATTTCCAGCAAAGTTCATTCGTAAATAGTATACAAACTGAGAGTTATCTGCTCGAAGTATGGCAATCTGCGACATTTTTCGACCTCATTTATACACCTCTATGTACGCATTGGCATAAAATAGAAGAAACCCGCGCCGTTGGAGAATCGAAAGAAAAAAATTCTTGGAAAAGAAAATACGCACACTTACAGCATTGCATCTTATGTATCGGGTGAAGTTCGAGAAAAAAGAGAACATGGTTAATTCTGGTTATACCTATGTTTGGGAAGTTGAAAACGACGTCTGACGAGAATAATTGAATATATGCAATGCGTGTGAGAGTGAATATCTATCATAATGTGCATTTACACATACGTAAGTCTAAAAGTCGGTAAATACGTATGGTCTGTGGCTTGTGTGCGACGCGGCGCGTCTACACACAATGTGAACTTTATAAACGGAGCTACCGCGCGCGCGACGCGCAAGAAGGCCTATGTCAAGCCAAGTAGTCAAGCTGGGTAAAAGTTGAACGAACTCCGGGGCTTACATAATATTCATCCTTCCATCGCAGGTTCCGATCCAACTTTCATTCACTATAGCTACGAGAACCGACGTACCGACGACCAGCCGTTTTCAACCGAGTAGAAATGGATACGCTATATTCAAGTTTGTAATGAGTAGGGCATTCTGTAGTTTAAAATGTATATCCTGGTTCGTACACTACTTATCCCTATAGTATTCGATTCGATTTATAATCCAATAAGGTGTATTAAATCGTGGTATCGACGTTTCAAAACTTATTAAATGACTTTTGTTTTTATAAATTCTCTAATGTATTATGCCTACGTCGAAGTTTTTTTTAGGTACAATTTCGTAATATTTCTAAACTTCTTTATGGAGAATGTGTAGAGGATTTATTGAAATGAAATTACAATTTTCAGACCTCGGGAGAAGGAATTATTTCTTCTTGGAGTGGGAATGTATGGAGGGAATTTGAGAGAAATGACCTTTCACCCTTTTAGAAAACTCGTCAACAAATTTGCATGGTTGAATAAGAAGTGCCCCAGGGATTTTCTATCCTCTCTTTTCCCAAAATATTCACCCCATCAAAGTTCAAAGTCAAGGTGAAACTGAAGCGCAGCTCATATTCGATAAAAACACATTCGATATTGGCGAGATTGAGATTTAAAAGATGAAAAAAGGCCGACCTACACGATGTCCACTGGATGTGAAATCTTAAATTTAACAAAAGAAAATTCGAGAGGAAAAAATTTGAGAAAAAAATTTAAAGAAAAAATTTGATAAAAGAATTTGACAGAAGAAAATTTGAGAAAAAATTTGACAGAAGAAAATTTGAGAAGAACATTTATCAGGAAAAAATCTAAGAGGAAAAAATTTTGGGAAAAACATTTAATAAAAAGACTTTGGTATGTAAAAAAAATTGAGAAAAAAATTTAAGGAAAAAATTCGAGAAAAAAATTGAGAGGAAAAAATTTGAGAAAAAAAAATTAGACAGAAGAAAATTCGAGAGGAAAAAATTTGAGAAAAAAATTTAAGGAAAAAATTTGAGAGCAAAAAATTTGAGAAAAAAATTAGACAGAAGAAAATTTGAGAGGAAAAAATTTGAGAAAAAATAATTAATAAAGAGACTCTGGTATGTGAAAAAGACAACATAATCGGGAATGTTGACTGATAAGACGAACTCGTAAAAATTACAAGACTCCTCCAGTCCTCCACAATGGAAAAGTCAAAAAAGGGGTAGGTATCATTGCAAACGTCTCCTTCAACAAAATGAAAAACGAAGGTTTTTAATATATTTTTAAAAATTTTCTACAATTTTCATAGCTTTTTATTTTTTCAACACAAAATTCAAGAGATTGAAATGTTGAAAATTCTGGTTAAAATCATTAAAATTCTAGACTTTTTCTTTTTCTATTTCTGGCCGGTATGACAGCTTGGAAAACTAACGGTTGATTTTCTTACCTTTTGTAATTCTGGATTTGTTTACTTAATTAAAAATAGTAAGTAAGTACATAAAATCATTTAATTTAATTTTTTTCTTTTTTAAAGAATTAATGGTAAAATCCAGAGTTGATCAAAAAAACAAAAAAATTGGTGAGCTGTTTGGATATTTAATTTACCTACAATTTTCAAATCATAGCAAATTATTAACAAAATTTCATCAGTTTTACTTATAATTATCTATTGGTCAAAATTTAGGACCTTTGTCATAAAGGTTGTAATTATGATTTTTTTTCAATCGTCAAATGTGCCAATTTCTAATACCATCTCAAAAAACTCAATTCTATTTAAAATTTTTCTTTAAAAGAAAATTAAAGATTACTAATTTTAGAAAAGAATATGGCCAGGTTAGGGGTAAATTTGGCCTCAGCTCAGATTTCCACTTTAACCCCCTTAAGCGATGCTCCTTGATGTAAAAAATTCTAGAAAACTTTTCGACACCCCCAACCACCTCCCTTTCGAAGATATGGCCATTTTATTGGCTGATTTTCAATCTTAAAGAAAGTGAACGAAATTTTTCGTTTTTTGGCATAGCGTTACATCTCGTAAAGACGTATTCGTGATAAGATGGTTTTTCAAAAATTTTGGTGTACTTCTTCATGTTTTTTCAGCTATTTGAAGTTTTCAATCGTAAAAGAGCGACGAGCGACCACCCTGGACAAATTGCTTAAAAAAATGTTTTTCCATGTAGAATTATGCTGTGCATTCGATTTTTGCCGATTCTTTGAACTAAGAGCCGAAAACTGCAAAAAAACTGCACAGAAACGTTGAAATTTCACCAAAATTTTCAAATCTTGAGCGTTTTATGTAGAAAGAAATGACCAAATGAATAAAACAATAGCATATTTGTGTTCAGCAGATCAAAATACCCCGATAGACATCCTTTTTGCAAGCGTTTTGCTTGAATTTTCAAAATTTACCTTTTTTCACTGATTTTTCTTGGTAAAAAAGCTGAAAAAAGTGATTTTCGAGACCTCGAGTAAAACAATCGCGAAAAGAATGTTAATCGAAGTATTTTAACCTGCTGAACACAAATGCGGAATTGGTTTTTCCATTTGGTTATAACATGCCTAAAAATGATCGTTTTTAATCATTTTTCAAAAATAAAAAAGATTTGAGTCGTAGTTGTAATTTCAGTGGGTTGAAAAATTTCAAAAGCGTCGTTTTTCAAAGAAACGACAGGAAACGACGGATCCAACATGCCTAAAAATGATCGTTTTTAATCATTTTTCAAAAATAAAAAAAGATTTGAGTCGAAGCTGCGATTTCAGTGGGTTGAAAAATTTCAAAAGCGTCGTTTTTCAAAGAAACGACAGGAAACGACGGATCCAACATCCCTAAAAATGATCGTTTTTAATCATTTTTCAAAAATAAAAAAAGATTTGAGTCGAAGCTGCGATTTCAGTGGGTTGAAAAATTTCAAAAGCGTCGTTTTTCAAAGAAACGACAGGAAACGACGGATCCAACATGCCTAAAAATGATCGATTTTAATCATTTTTCAAAAATAAAAAAGATTTGAGTCGTAGTTGTAATTTCAGCGTGTGGGAAAATTTTCAAAATGTCGTTTTTCTAGAATACGACAGGAAACGATGGGTCCCTCATTCCTAAAAATGATCATTTTTAGTCGTTTTCCCAGAATAAAAAATATTTGAGCCGTAGCTGTAATTTCAGGGGGTTGAAAAATTTTCAAAACGTCGTTTTTCAAGGAAACGACAGGAAACGACGGCTCCGACGTACCTAAAAATGATCATTCGTTGTTGTTTTTCAAAAATAAAACAGATTCAAGTCGATGCCATAATTTCAGTGAGTTGAAAATCATTCAAAACGTCGTTTTTCTAGGAAACGATTGTGTTAATTCCCGAGCGAAGCGAGAAGGCAAAGTTTTGATAAAATTGGATTTTTTTTAATGTCTAAAAAAGACATTTTTCACAATAATTCTTCATGATCTTCTAGCTACGCCCTGCAAGAGAACAGGATCAAAATAGAAATGTGTGCATTCAATTTCATAACCGAATTATCTACTTGAGAAAAGTTTTTGAAAAATATTATCAATATCAACTTTTTTAAAAAAGATATGAATCATCAAATTTCTTCAAATTTTAATTATTTATTTCTTCTACAAAGATTTTAATTGGCATCGGCATCAATTTCACATTTTGAAAAATGTGAACCTCCACCTCAAGATGTCAAGAATGGGGCTTTGAAATGAAGTTTCCTCTTAATTCCATCGATTTAGGAATGCCCAAAATCAATGCAGCTTGAAAACCAATTTTTGATACTAAAGAGTGATTCCTATAACTATATCCAGGCACACATTAAGAACATACCTATAGTTAATTATATTAATAATTTTCAGGATATTATAATTTTTTCAAATAAATTTACATTTTATTATTTTTTGAAAAAATTAATTGCATCATATTTCAATCTCGTTACGAAAATATCGTGTATTATCTTATCAAGACACGTCAATTTTTTTATTCAATTCTAAACAAACACTTAGGAACAAAAACCCAACAATAAAATTACTCCCGACTCCCTCGTCCAATTTCCCTAATCTTGCTGAAACTCTCCCCTTCAACGAACCTTTTTCATCGCCAGTGATAAATTTTCAGCTGATTTTAAAACATTACATAGTAGTAATATCGGTAGCGACGCATTTAGATTTACAACTGTCGAAAAAACCCCGAACGCTGCCGAATTCGCAAATAAATCCATTCGCGATTCTTTTTCGTACACAAAAATCTAATCGCTGACTAGAATAATACGTTTGAGAAGACAACAGATGATAATTTACGACACGACTCAGACACGGAAGTTTCTCACGACTGTATCTTTTGTCAGTGCATTTATTCAAAGACGTTTAGAAAAAAGATACCCGTCGCATTTGCATTGAAATTTACAACAAGGCGAAATCGCTGCGTGGAAAAATATATGCAACGCGTTGGTGAGCGCCTTCGGGCTCGGTTATCTTCATCTAGCTATTGGCTATTGCAAAAGCTACGACGCTGAGCTCGTTAAAAGGTCAGTAGTTCGTATACGTTCGTAGATCTAGATGGTAGGTTCAAAAAACGTATTTTTCACATCGTGTGGATTCGTCGACAAACACACGTGACACGATTACAATGAAATTCACTAGCAGCCCCCGCTGTTCCCAGGCCAGCATTTTAGAGTCAGGAAGCCTGTGAATTTGAAAGTGTAAGTTTTACGCTTTTGTCACCGTTTTGACAATTTTATTGCTGCAGCGAAATTTCAATAAGGTTCCAAGAAGCAAGAATGCATCGGCGACGAACGTCGCGTTGCGTAAGTAATTTGTCTTCGCCAAATGTTTTGTATAAAAATAAAAGTTTTTCAACGTCCTCTCACCGTCTCAGTGTGGTAGAAATGAAAAATGATGTTCGTCCCATGTTGGCTCGTTGCTAAAGTGCAGTGAGAGTCTGCTGACCAGGGGATGATTGTGTAATGCGAACGTGGACGTATTGAATAGACATTTCACATTTCACCAGAGACAACAAAACTAGAAGCGCAAGTTATAATCGCGATATACCTAGACCTACACATGTGCCAGCGTAAACTTATCGAATCATTTGGTCGAATATTTTGCTATCTAATCTCTCGGGATGCAACGGGCAACGTGCTGTAACTTTTTAGTACAAGGTTGTTGAACCTGTATGGTAATCTATCCAAAATATACCGTCATTCTTTTTCCATTCCGTGCATCGAATTATGCGGTAATCGAGTTCGACTTTTAGACAAGCAGGTGTTATTTAAATAATACTAGCCCGAAGTGAAAAAATAGGTACTTGGATTTCAAACGTAATTTTTCCATTAAATTTTCAAATCAGAATATCTTTGGTTTCTGATTAAAATATATACCCATGTGAATTGGGAGGAAAGATTGAGAGACAGAAAAAAATTCAAAAATTACAACATGTTGTTCATAATCAGTATACATTTCCTCTCCGTCTCTAAATGGAAAAAATATTACAAAACGTGAAATAATCAGATCTTCATTTTCTAACCTTTTTGTTTCAAACATTTTTCGTATCGTCAATCTTTTTCGAAATTTTATAACAGCGACAGAGCGTGTGTAATTTTAAGGATTTTTATGGCCAGTGTCGGAAAGAGGCCCAGATTTTATGGTGGAGTTTAAATTTTCCATTAGAAGTAGGATTTTTGGTACCTACTTCTATTTTTGAGTCTGGAATGACTGTTTTGTTTTCGTTTTTCAGTAATATCGAGGTTTTGTCTTTTTTGTTTTAGGTTTGAGCAAAGAAAAAGGAAAAACAATTTCTTTTTTTTCCAAGTTCAAAACTAGTTTTAAAAGTATGACAATATCAAAAAATGTTCAAAATGAAAGTTGTAAAGAACTGAGAGATGGTCCCTGTCATTTTATGTTCTATGAAATTTTTACAATCTGGCAATAAAATGGAGACAGAGCTTGAGAATAAAAAAAAAACGAAACTCATCTTTTTAATATCTTATCTCCAATATTTATGACGAGATAGAAAAAAAGTTACCAATGAAGTAACAAATTATTATTTTTTCAATATTCTATACAATTTTGATCCAAGAATTTTTTCAATATTTCCAATGACGGCTGGTTTTTTATTTTTGGGCACCCTGTGTGCCAGAGATGAAATTACATATTAACCTCGCTATTAAAAACTTCATCATGAACAGGCTCGTGCAGAAAAAATTTGGGCCTGGGGAAAATTTATGAGTAAAAAAAGTCTTATACAACAGGGGGTGAGGTGGGTGGGTCAGAAATTCAAAATTTCGATTTTTGAGTCAACTCAATTTCAGAAGTCAAGTGTTAAGTGACTAAAAAGATCAAAAAGTTCAATTTTTTTTGAAAAATTAATATTTTGTAGCTTTTTTATTTTCGTTTATTCCTCTTCACTTCATCTGATTTAAAAAACGTTACAAAATGGCGATTTTTTCAAAGAATTGTATTTTTTGGACCACACAGTCACTAAATCTCTATAGACTTGATTTTCATAACTTTCGAATTTTTTAAAATAATATTGGATTTTGACAACTTTTAAAGAAACAAGAATGTTTTTTAGTTTCGAGAGGCCCTCGTGAGCCCCCACGAGCCCCTCAAAAAACTCGGGCCCGGGGAATCACCCCCCCCCCCTCTGCACGGCCTGATCATGAACTACCGAACTCCACTTTTCAAGCTTTAGTCAATCAAAAGTAATTTTCACCTGAGGGCTCATATCTCGAGATAAGTTATACTTGAAGGAAAACTGCTTGCAGGGTTCGAAAGAGAATTGATAGGTGATTCAAACACGATGATCACATTTTGAGAATCTCAAAGTTGAACTTTAGTAATGAAAGCTCAACTTTCATGATGATCACAATAGATGAAAGCTACCATTAAAAAATCTAAAAAATTACATTAAGTAGCTCTTTTTACCTAATTTGCAACCAACAAATGAGGAGTTTCGTTTCAAAACGCAACATCTTTTTTTTGCCCCCTCCCCTCCAACCCTCCTTGGGGTACAAGTGCGAAATGACCCCAAAACATGTAGCTGGGGTCCTAAGCTTTCCAATGAGACCACCCGCCCCGAGCCAAAACCCCCCACCCAATTTTGAATGACAGTTTTTTTTTTGCGATTTCCCAAAAATCAGGTCTTCGGAGATGTTGCGTTTTGAAACGAAACTCCTCAAATTTTCAAAATGGGACCTTCAGACTCCTGGGAAGACAAGCAAGACCGGCGAGAGAAAATGCGGGCCTGGTGCAGAGCTTTTTGCGGGTGCCTTTTAGTAAACACACCATAACCTGAGCGAAGCAAGGGCGCAAATTTTGGGTAAAAGTTTGAAAAAACTGAAAATTTTGCATCAATGGGTGATTTTTTTACTCATTTTTCACGTTATTTCAAATCAAATATTTTTTCACTTATTTTGCAGTCAAAATTATTGATTTTTTTGACAGATTAAGAATTAATTGAAAAAAATATGTTTGATTGAATGGTCAGTGGAAAATTATAAATTTTTAAAATAATGACTAAAATACTGCCCGAGCGAAGTGAGGGGAAAATTTTTTCAAAAAATATTGTTTGAAGAACAAAAAATCACTTTTTTTACATTTTTGTAGTTGAAAAATCTCCTTCAAAAAGCCCGCACGAGCCCCTTAAAAAATTTCGGGCCCGATACAAATGTACCCACCTCTCGCCGGGCCTGGGGACAAGGGTCCACAATTTTGACCGAAATTCAAAAAAAAAATAAAAAGTAAAGTAGCATACAAATTTTTACTAATTCTAAGGCGCTGATTTTGAATATAACTTGGTTTTTTCATCTGACCTCTTTGCACCCTCCTATAGCCCCCTTGATAGGGGTCAAAATTTGAAAAAATGAAAAATAACGTGCGATCTGTCGTTTATTACAGGTATATGAAGGCACTTAGTTCTAATATTTACTCATTTTTTGGATTTTACCTTTCAGTGCTCCCTGCCCCCTCCCCCCATTTGAGGGAAAATATGTTGATAAATTGAAATGACGTATGACATAATTTCCACTAATTTGAGGGCGTAGAATTCAAATATAGACTTACTTTTTGATTTTACCATTTTCTCCCTATTCTAACCGAAACAATCATAGGTAAGTACGATCAATTCGGGAGGGAGTCGATTAGAGCACAAAAAAAGGGGTAAAATCAAAAAGTAAGTCCATATTCGAATTCTACGAGCCCAAATTAGTGACAAACGATATGTCACACGTCATTTTAATTTTTCAAAAAATTGGAGGGCTAGGGGGGCACTGAAGGGTCAAATCCAAAAAATAAATCAATATTCGATCTCAGTGCCCTCAAATACCTTACAAACAACAGGTTGCACGTTATTTTTCATTTTTTTGAATTTTGACTCCTATTAAGGGGACTATAGGGATAGGTATAGCATTAAAAAAATGAGTCATGGAAATGAATCAATCCTTTATTTCTCTAATTTCTCAAGAAAAGTGAGAAACAAAGAAATATCCATGAGTCCACATTCCACATCTAGTGAATTTTCAAATTATTGGCATGAATTTTAGCCTTTTACTTTTCCTTGATCAACTTTCAATGTCATTATCATAAAGGTAAAATCACCACACTGCTCATTTTTTTCAGCTTTCTTATTATTTTTCTTACTCTTTTTTTTTTGCCAAAAATATCAATTGGAAAATTCCCACATGGGATCGCAATGAAATCAAACCAATAATTATGATAAAATCACGAATAAATTTTTAAAACATTTTCAGAAAATAATTTTCTCATCGAAAAGAATCGGTAATTTTATATTGTTCGAGAACAATATAAAATCCCTTACCCTCATTACGACGGAACAAGAATAGAAACCAAGTAAGTATTACTTTTTTCACTCCATAGGTGTACATCTCCTCGACATCATTAATCTGTCACAAGTCACAAAAACCTACGTGCATAATGCACTCTAAACCGTAAAAACTCTTACCCCGACATTTCGTCGTCGACTCCATCCGATCTTGAAGAAAACCTTTTCAAAAGATGATCTGAAAAATGGACAGATACTTGCACAACAATTGACCATCGACGAAGTCATTTTTCTTCTTTTTTTTTACACATTTCGTCAAACACTTGCTACTCGTGTTCGCATATAAACCAATTGTTATAGAGTTTGGCTACAGTTGTCTAGTCCAATTAGTCAATCTTTACACAAAAATACTTCCTGATTGCGATAACAAAACACTTTAGAGAATACACCAATAAAAGGAAAATGCCACTTTTGAACGCTTGGCCGATTTTTTTTTATTTAAAGGCACCACGAACTGGGAGGACTACTTGTTATAATATTCATGGCTGGACAGTGGGTATACGAATTCTGTTTTGTCTCGACTCGACTTGGAGATTGCAACAAAGGTCGCCATAAGAGAAAACGAATAAATCTCGTGTCTTTTTCTTTCTTTTTTTTTGCAACATAATGCTTTTTTTGTTGCGTCACTTCTGAATATCGAACGATTTCCTAGTAGACTACTGTGTTTTATTTTGTAATAATGGAAAGAATAAAAGAAATTAGGATTTATTGGGGTCTTCGAAGGTGGTAGTTTTATGACCTTTTGTCGTAGGAATTTTTTTAGCCAGAGGACGTCTCTCGGCGTGAGAGCCAGATTCGGTAAAATGGGCTATTTTTCCGAGCCAGCGGTGATCTGTGGGCTGAATTTGGCCTGGACGAAAATGTATTACAGCATCGGACGCGTATCGAAATAATTAGCTCATCTATTTTTAAGACGTTTAGGCCGCGCCGTCGTGACATTAATCTAAATTCGCCACCGAACGAAAATAGCAGACCGTCAAATAACAGAAAATGATCGATAACGTTATTTTAATTTGAATAATGGTAAATCGGCGTGGAAAAACAAACGTTATAACCCAATTTAGCGGCGCGTCGCGCGAATCTGGCGAACAGACGGACAAAAACAGGAAGAAATTTTCACCGTGTTGATTTTCACGAACGAAGACGGCGACGAAGACGACACCTGACGCTCCCGAGGCGTTAATTTTTTTTTATTAAACTCACAAAAGACCCGTTGTGTAACTGTTCGACGACCGCTGTGCTCGCTGATCCACAAACGTCGTTCTTGTTCGCTTTGCAACATTTATTAAAGACGGGCACGAGGAACCTCCGCACGTCGAGCGGGCTTTTTGCTTATTCGCCTCAATTACAAAATGTACGTGCTATTATTCTTATACGCCGAGGCGGCTGGAGCTGGAAATTACGCCTCCGTCGATGGCTCATACTCTTGTAGCGTTTGTTCCAGCGACGACAGCGCCGAGCTCGGATGCACGGCGTCGTCATCGGCATCGTCGCGAAATCTAGATCACTGGAGCGAACTCGCGCTGCAAGGTAACGTTGCTGACGTCATCAAATAACAGTTCGTTCACCTTTTGTTTCTCAGTCTGAGCAAAAGTTGATTTTTTTCCTTTCTCGATCCGTTGCTGTATAGGTACGTTGATGGGTTTTATGATTATTATCGTCGCATCGAGCCGCTTTAGAGCTTCAAGAGTGAAAATGAAGCTTTGACTGGCCTCTGTTCCATGAGAGTGTTTTCTGCGATGCGCCATGATGGTATTTTTTAATGCATTCTGGTTTCATTAACGCGGGTGCGTCGCGTCGCGTATCGCCTTCGGAATCTACTTATGATTTCTAGGTGATTTTCCAGCCAATGGTGGCAACTATTTGGTTAAAGATTGACTTTTTTATCTGCTTGGAGTGGCGGTTTTTTTTTTCGAGATGATCAGCGGTTGAGATCAAGAGATTTTTAGACGTGTATTAATCTAATCAAATGGATTTTGAAACTGTCAAATGGAGGTCCCTCGGGTTTGAATTTTATGGAAATACTGTCTGTAGATAATTGGACAATTAATATTTAATAATATAAAATCTCATCACTCGATAGTGCAATTATTTTCCGCCTCAAAGTACATTTTTTTCCAGGGATCCGGAGCGGAGCTGGAGCCGGATGGACTTTAATAAAAATCTTGGAGCCGGAGAGACCACATTGAACTCGCTTTGGAAGGTCTCTCTTTTGAATTTTCAATTTCAAAAAGTATTCAGAGAAATATCATTTTCCCTACCATTCCAGTTTGGGTTGTCAACTTTTTCAGATTCAGTTGGTCTATGTTACCCAAATCATCACAGTTTTTTTATTAAAAAATTTTATGCAGATTTCTGAAGATATTTGCCAATTTTTGAAAATAATTTGAATGTAGGAGTGGCAGGATAGTGCTTTTTAATTTTACTACCTTACTAGCAATTTTTCAGTTTTTTCTCCCCTAAAAACTACTAAAATTGTCCGTTTTTTTTTGCTAACGACAGGAGTTGAAAATTACTTTTTTAAAAAAGTAATGATAGTTTTATTTCCATGATGATTCCCGAAAATGTTCTAGTTTTCATCTTCGGAGGCCCCTCTGGAGACTTTTTAACCTTGCCGGAACCGGAGGCACTTGGAAAAAAATTTCGGAGCCCAAGGTACTTTAAAAAAGTCCCGGAGCTACAGACAATTTTTAAAGATTTTCGGAGCCAGAGCCGGAAGGACCAGACCCCTTCCGCCAGATCCTTGATTTTTTCTAATTTTTTAATGGATTTTGAAAATTGGAAGTAATGAGATAGGTACCTAAGTTTTTCAATTTTTTCAACACTTTCATAATTACGAGGGGCGTTTCATAACTAACTACATATATGAAATTCAGATGCAGTGAGGTCAAGGAAATACAGAAAACATCTCGTGAATGAGTTGAGTAGAATGTTGATCAAAGAAGCAACCCGGAGAAGTGCGTTATTCTGAATGTTTCACCTCGTGCCGTGAATGCTTCCTTACTCAACTTTCTACTCAACTCATTGAAATGAGATGTTTTCTCACCTCCTTTGTACTTCCTTGACCTCGCCGCATCTGAATTTCATATTTTCGGGAATAAAACACGATTTAGAAGGGAAAAAAATCATGAGAGATGATGAGTTGCATTATACCGTCGAATCATTGTTTTTGGTAAAAATGGACGACGGTTGGTACCACACAAAGATTGAAAAATTGGTATAACTTTGGAACAAAACTTTGGATTTGAACGGGGGTTGCGTTAAAAAACAGAGAATTTCCTAACGAACAAATTGCTTTTTAGTTGAGCTTTCTACCTTAATTCGTTTTTGAGTTATAAGGGCAGTGTAGTTAGTTATGAAACGCCCCTCGTAGGTACTTTCATTGCAAACAACTTAAAATTTTTGAAACCCTTGCGAGTTTCTGAATGAATTTGAATGAATTTTAGAAAGAAAATAAGTGAAATAAAATACCAGAAAAAATGATTTTGAAATTCAACACAAAAGGAGAGAGACTTTGATCCAAATTTTTAACGTTTTGATTTGAAAACGACGCATTTTCAAAATTTTTAGCTCAAATATCAAACATCAAAATGTTACAAAAACCTAATTCAAAGAAACATCTGGGGCTCGGGATTAGAAGTCAGCCAAAAAAGTGACGTATGATACCACCTTACACTCGGAGTCAAGGGAAAAGGTTTACTCCTGACCTCATCTTTGCTCCGGAGTCAAACTCACACCCTGACTCCTCACTCCACTTTGACTTCGGAATCAATTTCAGACCTTTACTCCTGGCTTCTGCTTGCCTCCGTTAATCTAGAGTTCGTTTTACTCCGACTACGGTGTCCCTGACTGAGGCAGCAGCCTGAAGGAGAAGGAATACTAATAATGGCTTTTAAAAAATTGCAATTTCATTGAAATCAGAACTAAAAAAATTTGAAACGTTATTTTACGAATACAAAATTTGATTCATCAAACGAACGATGATCCACCGGTGGAGAGGGGGCACTGCTTTGTAAAAATAATATATTTTTTTAAATGACAATTTCTCATTTTTCAAACGAAATTTCAACATGAATATGTTGTACTGTAGTCTTAGGGTCATGGAGATGAAATTTCTAAGCTCAAATTTTGAGCACCACTGAAACGTATCACGACGATTTGTTGGATTTCAAAAAAATTGGACAAAAATTATTATTATTTTCATGGTAATTATAACCAAACGTCAACCACATATTGAAATTGCTTGACAATTTCAAAGATGAGAATAAGTATGGAATAAAGAGTGGAATATTTTTTTTCTTACAATTATTATTAAAAAGTTACCAAAATATCAATGTCAAACCTGATTTTCATTATTTTTCAATTTATTGAAATTTTATTCGTATGAAAAATTGGAAAAAATAAAAATTGAGCCTAAATAATTATTAACGTTTTGATAAAGAGTTTGTTCAAAAACTGATCTCAAATTTTATTGTATTTTTTTTTCAAAAACTACGTCATTTTTTTACTTTACATCGTACAATTAGGTACTTTTTTTTCTTTATATCAAAATTTTTTTAGATACCCAGATATATTTGAATGTTTCACTCTCTTCAACAAAAAATTTAAAAAATGATTAAATGATAAAATGATTTCATGCAACTCCCCTCAAATCCTATGATTAAATCTGAATTCGCAGCTGATTTCGTAATTTTAAAAACGAACAGAAAAAATTCAGCATTGAAACTTTTTTCAACAAATTTTATTTTTGAAAAAATCATAATGTTGAAATTTTCATTGAAACAATGTGCGATTAAATCAATTTAAAAAAAGAAGTAAACATGAATATATATCTACACTCCCCCTCCCCTCTGAAACGAAATGGAAAGATTTTTCAATTTTGCTATGCTTTTCACACAAGTTCAAAGTATTACTTTTTCACATTTTTTGAAGGAGCATTGGATTCCGATAAGAATAATATTTTATCAGGATCAAGTTATGTACTTTGAAACATCTGGAAAAAGTCAATAAACGTGCGGCAAATAATCTCATAGTAAAATTATCGATACCTTTGAATGGAGTTGCTTTTAAAAAAAAGAAGGGTATATTTCTAATAAAAAATAACAAAGGAATGTTATAAGTTCATGTAGACACCAGAGCCAACCCATGAAGGGTACTGTAGGAGTGAGATCTGTAAAAAAGATCGAAATGTTGACAAAGTATAAAAACATTGAAAAAAAATTATGAGATTGACTACCATTGAAAAATAGATTACAGTCCAACTTGAATAGGGCGAAATTCTCTACGAATCTTACCCTCTCACTCTACTTCAATTGCTCAGGGACACAGTGTCCGATGCACATATTTTTGTCTAACCCTCTATGGAAAAAAAAACTATGTGAAAGGGAACTGCAGAAAACTCAAGATACGCACAGGTGCAAAATCTAAATTTCACCTCTTTTCCCTCTCACCCTTCATGACCGAATTTCATGACATGGAACTTGATACATATTTTTTAACGTTATCTGAAAAACAAAATTCTGATGAAGATTTTTTTCAAAATCTGTAAAATTATCAGATTTTTAAGATTATGTAAAGCTAGAGCAAAAAACTTTTATTTTTGTACTTATCAAGCGGTTTTTTTTCGAAGATTCGAAAAATCAAAACAAAACAAAAAGGACAAAGAACTAATAATCATGATAATTATTTAAAATGCTATAAAAATTGACATTTTTCAAAAGAAAAAATTTAGACAGAATGAAAAAATTGATAAGAAGAAAACACAGCAAAGATCTCCAAAACGATCAAAATAATATTAGGAAAAATTTCGTAAAGAAAAATGAAAATTTTCACCTTACTAAAAAGAGAAAAATCGCATTAAAAAGGCACCAGGCTTCAATGCACACATCCCAATTAAATTATTTACTCATCCAACCTCTTCTTCCTTCCCATAATTCTATTTCCTTCAAAATAAAGAACCCCAACAGAAAAGTATTCGTATCGAAAAGGTCTCTAAGAATAATAAAAAAGTGACCTACCCCATCCTTACGTTACGTTAGCACCCAACCGAACGCGTTGACATTCAACAAGTGAAAAGTTTCTCCAGTCGAAATTCAAACTAACCCTCGAATCGAACATACACGTTGACCTACGTCACAATTATATCACGAATAGGCGATATTATAGTACACACGTAAATACAAATGAGTCAATAGAATCTTTAAAATGTGGTTTGGTAACTGTCGGTTGGGAATTTAAATATGTCTTATTTTCCGCTTTCTCATCTGTTAACTAATTATAATGTAGTACCGAGTCAAGGTTGACCAATGTAAATATAGATTGGTCGGATTCAAAATGGAGCACTGTACCGGTTTGGTTGATTTAAAAATAAGTATCTGTTTCTTATATCGCGACGCGCAGTTGAAAATATTTTTTAATTGGGGAACTCGTATTTTTTTCTATTTGAAAAGAAAGGAAAAAAGTGTATAAAATAATTCCCAGTATAATAAATAAAGCTTCGGTGAAAGTTATACCAAGTGTCCCTTTGGAGATGAAACTTTCAAGGACTGAATTTATTTGCCCTTTGTAGTGGTATGATTTTTGAACGACTAGGCACTTGAATTTGGTATTTGGAATCGAACATAATGAAACCCATTTTTAAGCAGAAAAGTATCTACAGGAGGCACGTTGCATTCGAGAATACTTTGTTCGAAAGACGGAAATGGCATTAACCTATAAGTTCTGGAAATCGAACCCGAATGCGGGTACAAAGGTGATAATTAGAAAAATGACAAATTCATTTCGATTACTTTGAATAGAGCCTAACGGTGTTTATTTATGTTACAGTCGAGCTCACGCTAATAAAACATCTTCTTAAATAGTACGCGAACGGGCCACGAAAAAAAACACCGTTTACTAAAATAAACAATAGGAATGAGAATGCATTTTAATTAAATTTTTTTCCAAGACGAAAACCGGCCCGTTATTTAACTCTAAGATTGTTTGCGGTCAAGAGCGTGTATACAGCATCAAGTTCGGTGATTGCACCTTCTCTGCTGCTCCTCGCGTCTCCAGCCATAAGCCGAGATTGTGCAATATAGGAAGTGAGCGTTCGTGTAAAAGGAGAGGTAAACTGAAAATACTCGTAGTTTGGTCGTTGCTTTGTCGCGTTTCATGGGTGCTCGGCGACGCTACGATGACGTGAAGTTATACCGATGGCTACGAGGAGAGTTGTGAGACACGATTACAACTAATCTTTTCTTTTGTAATTAGGATTACGACTATTATACCGCCATGTTGTTTGGTTTTTAGTCAAATATTGGACAGAGGAAGTAATAAGTAAAGAAAAGTGTTTCTTTTTAGAGATCGAAATGAGAATCGAGTATATTTTTAGGCAGAAGAACTTAACAGGATGGTCAAGAATTGAGGTTTGAAAAAAAAAACATAGGTAAATTTTTCAAATTTTATTCCCTGATGAAATCAAAAATCAAAAAAAATCGAAATTTGCTCGAGTAGCTCAAAATTGGGGGAAAACGGTACTTTTATTTTTTCAAACGAATTCTGTCATCGTGAGAGTGTCTTTCTTTCATAATAATTTGACCCTGCCTAAAGAAGGGACCTAGTGTAAAAAAATCTGTCTCATTTTTCACGTTTTTGATCCAAATAACATAAAATCAGGACCAAAAACATTAAAATAAAACCATTGATTTTTTTACACAAGGTCCCTTTTTTACGGCAGGGTCACAATCATATCAAAATTCTATAATTATAATACTGGTACTTGAAGACCACCTGGTTCATAAATATTTCTGTTTTCAATTTTCAATGCAGGAGAAATGGTGTGGATTCGAAATTCCGGAAGGTGGGGATGTCTGGTTCCTCTGACTCCACCTCCCAGATTTTTAAATAAAATCCCCCCTCCCCCGCTCCAAGGCTTATAATTAAATGCCTCCAGCTCTACCTCCAGCTCCAAAACAAATTTTTCAAGTAGCTCCAGAATTTTTATAAAAATGCTTCTGGTTCCGTCTCCAGCTCCAAGATTTTTGATTTCAGTCCCTCCTGCTCTGGCTGCTCTAAGACTTCAAAAATCATCCGGAAGGGGACTTCATTTTTTATTGGATCCCCGGAAAATAGCAAAAATTTGAAATTGTACAATTTGAAAAGTTAAGGTAATTACGGATATTTTAATCCAAAATATCTTAGGTGAAGATTTTTTTCAATTTCAACGCATCTTTCAGGAACATGTATTCAAAAAAATCCTTGTGCTCCAATTAAAAGCAGGGTTTAAAACCGCTTGAAACCACCACCATTAAAAACCACCACAACCAGATTTTTTGAAAATTTCAAGAGGTTATCACAACCAATTGGAACCATTTCAAATATTTTGTAGAAAACCACTAAAAACCATAACCAACAACCAATTGATTTTCAACTCACAAAAACCACCACAACAACCACCAATTGGATCAAATTTTTCAATTTTTTCTATGATAAAATTACGTTCTGTTTCTTATTTAATTTTCAATTTTGAATCATTTTGTAACTTGTAAGACAAGTATCCATACTTCCAAATGCCAAAATGCTAATTTTTCTCAAATTATGGTGAATTTCTGAAAAACCACCACCATTAAAAACCACCACAACCACATTTTTTGAAAATTTCAATTGGTTATCACAACCAATTGAAACCGTTTGAAATATTCTGTACAAAACCACCAGAAACCATAACCAACAACCATTTGATTTTCAATTCTCAAAAACCACAACAACCACCACCAATTGAAACTGAAGCGGTTTTAAACCCTGATTAAAAGTAAAATTTTGAGCGCAAACAAAAATAAATCGAAAAAGCATCTCAAGAAAACTTCATATAATAAATTTCAGGTGCTTGATTAATTTCTAGAAATTTGGCGAATTTTTAAAATTTCACATTTTATCTCATCTCACAGAAAGATAACAAAATTTGATGTAGGTTACAACCTAATCGACGAATAAAGGTAAAATTTGGCATACAATCCATTTTTGACCTCTCGAATTGAATGAAAGCAGTTTCAAGACGTTTTAGAACCCCAGAAAATTTCGAAAATTTTTCAGAATCGGAGAAAATCCCATAAAATGATGATTCATATGAACTTCATTGCCTACAACTGCGGACTGCAGTGCTTATATTGGTAACCCGTTTGATCGATTTAACCACGGTTTTCCATAAGTTATATCGGCCAATTCAAAATATATATTTTTTGGTAGAAAATTTTCCACGAAAAAAATTGCTGAAATTCGAGAAATTAGGTTTCACACTTCAATTTCGGATGTAGGATTTTCTCACGATGTATTTTCGATTCATTGTTTTTTCGGCTCAAAATTTTACATCTAATTGAGATGGATGTTATTTTTGAATTAAAATGTTCATCGATTTAAAAAAAATGTTCTTCTATTTCTAAAAATTGTCGAATGTTAATTTTCAGGAGAGGACGAGTAGAAGAGGGAGGATATTGAATTATCAATGGGGTGAGGTGTGAAAAAAATGAAGTAAAATTTTCAAGATTGTGTCAATTTTTTTGTTTTTGCACTTCCGATATTTTATTGTTTCCTTTTAATTTTCTATTCTTCAAAATCTAACATTTCTCCTCATTTTTTCGCAGTTTTGAAATTTCTCTTTCTCTAAACGAAGCACATAAATTAATATTTTTCAATTCAATTCAAAAGGTACTTTGATTTTTTTCCAATTTCTCTCTCAGTTTTCACTTAAAAAATCTAAAAACATGGACATTTTTGAACTATTAAATTTTTCGTCAAATTTTGTGACTTGAAGCTTTAAATAAATAAGTGAGACGTCATGACTTTCAATTTTAAAAAACGAAAAACGAAATTTGAAAAAAATCGAGAATTTAGTAATTTAAAAATTCAGAATTTCTCACCTGTCCAAATTTTTCAATAAATTGAAAATGGATATCAATGAAATTTGACTTCTCTGTAATTTATAGATTTTTTTAGACTCATTAGACTATAACAAAATTGTTTTGTAAAGTCTGACAGTGACAAATGAAATTATTTCCAGATCAATTCGATCTCTACATTTTTTTATTGGACTACCTCCTCCCCTCTTCTTGCTCCATATACTTCTAAATAAATATTCTTTCTTGAGGAGGAATCCTGAAGAATAAAATTAGCTGGCTCTTGAAATTCTTATAACTAATTTCACTAAAATTTTCAGCAAAATTCTAGGTTCAAGTTTGTCTATTTTGGATAATTTGAAAATTTCAGGGCATAGGAGTCAGCAAAAAAGTTGGCTCCTGACTCCAGCTTGACTTCGAAGTCAAGATGGAAACTCAACTTTTAACTCCGACCTTGACTCTGAGTCAACTTCAGACCTCGACTCTTGACTCCGGATTCAATTTGGAGTCAGTTTGACTACGACTCCTATTCCCTGCCCTGAATATTGTGACCAGAGCATAGGAGTCGGAGTCAAACTGACTAATATTGACTCCTGACTCCAACTTGACTCCGCAGTCAATTTCAGGCCTCGACTCTTGACTCCAGAGTCAATCTTTGACCTTGACTCCCTGACTCCGGTTTGACTCCGGAGTCAAGTCAGAGTAGGAGTCAATTTAGATTCAGTTTGACTCCGACTTCGGAGTCGACTCTTATGCCCTGAAATTTTCAACTTCATTCATATTGAATTATTCTTTGTTTTCCAACATCCTCTTAACCTGGTATATTCTTCACCGCACCTTGCTTCCCTCGAGTCATTTCCATCATCATTTAATATCTCATTCAAACTCAAGCAAAAAATCTCTTCAAAAAAATCCTAGTCTCGTGAAAACATCCCGTTAGATCATTTCCTACTCATACACATCGGACCAGGAACCTAACATTCGATCAGTAATTGAACCCAGCTTCGTATCGAAAAAAAACCACCTATAAAATTAATTACCGGTACCGGCGGCGCGGCGCGTATGAAAGTGGTATATAAAAATGAAATACCAACGTGTCAACGCCCTTCTGGTAAAATTTCATTCACAGGTCTCGATTTAGTTCACCGTGTCCCAAGTCGAACCGAACATTACACAATAATACTCATATGCTAATGAAAAAATAGGCGAAAAAAAAAATAAAATAAAAACGTGTTATTGTTTTCCAACATCGAGCCTAAATAAACTCTTGGAATTGGTGAATTTATCTTCGACTCTGTGCAACAAACAATTCGATGTATAATTTTAGGTCATTGCAATCATTTTACCGTTGCTCGAGAAAAGAAAAATTTTTTCAACCAATAAACTTAATGATTAAAAATTATTAAGTAGATCACCATCTCTCCCACTGCCACGACGTTGGGACGGAAGAGAACTTGGAAGAGCAGAAGGAAAAAAAAGGTAAATACGCGTAAGTACATAACGGAAAAGTGTATGGGACACTTACCACTTTTTATTTCGAATACACACAGACGAAGGGGATAACGTTTCGATACTGGCCTACCACAAACACTCATGTACAAGAAAAAGAGTGAATTTACCTTCGCTTATGTGGTAGTTCACTAACCTCCAGGTACCGTTGTTCGATGTCTCAGGTACTCGCTAGAGTTCTCTTCGATCTGAAGGTTAAGTTGAAGGAAGCGTTTCTCGATACACCTTCGGCGCTTGCTTAGTGTCAGTGTCATCACATTTCCATGTAACCTGTTCGCGTGGTGCGCGTGTTGACTTTGTGTCGGGCATGTTGTACACGAAAATACGATATTTTTCGGCGATTTTTTAATAATTTTTAAACATTTTTTCGGGTTATGTAAAGTGTACTGTTAACTGTGTTGCCGTGCAGTTTTTGTGATTTTTCAACGTTTTATCAAAGGACCATCGAGGAACATTGATTTGCGTATAAGGATTAATCAAACGTTTATTTTTTGGTGAGTTTTTTCAATTTTTTTTGTTCAATTTTGTGTTTTTTTAATCAATTTTTGAAAATTTTGATGAAATATTGCAATTAGATTAGAAGCTGATTCAAAAATTTTTTAATTCAATCATAATTTCGTGTTGTTTTGATCAATTTTTTGACTTGATTTTTTTAGAGGCATTGATTTTTATTGATTTTTATGAATTTTGAAACAATAAAACAAAAATTTGAACTTTTAAAATCATTCTTGAATTTTATGAATGAACTAATTGGTAATTTGAATTTTTCCCAGCAATTACGGACATCATTACGGTTTTCAAGATGATAGAGATGGTGAAGGGAGGGGGGAAGCAAAGATTAAATACAGTTATAACAAGATACTGGGCAAAAGAATAATTCGAGTGTATTTATTTATCTTCCAAATCTTGGAAATTTTTGAAAATGTAGGAAAAATTCTCATAAATTATTGAAATTATTTTAAAGAGTATTCTACTTTTTATTTTGAATGCATTGAAAATGTAATGTAAACTTTTTGGAATTTTTCTTCACTCACAGAGGATTTTGAGACTTTTCAACAATTTTTTTCATGATTTTCGTAACATTTTTTTCCGGTCCTAACTGTTTTCTGAATTTTGGAGGTAGGGGAAGGGGTGTTCCAATAATTTCCAAAATTCTTTGATATTCAAAATGAAAATTGGTTTTGAGCTTTGATCCATTTTCCAGATTTTATTTTCCACTCTGGATTTTAAAATTCTCGAATAATTCCAAATCTTTTTACTTTTTTGTTAAGGGTGTGAAATCATCTTATCATAGGTTTTAAAAACTAGTAACAAGCTTCTGGTGACTTTAGATCTCCTTATCATGATCGAACCGTCTCTTTGAAAATTATCAACTTGATTACCATTTTTTAATCGCTTCTTCGAAATCATTCTTTGGATAATTACAGAGATTAAGAGATTTAGAATCATTTACAAAAAATTTAATGACCTTTGAAATTACGAAAAACAGCTGTAGCTGATTACCTTATCAAAATGCTTTACCGTTTTTTCATTCGGCAAGTAATTGGAATTGATAAATTGAAAATAAAATTAGTCATTTTCGTGCTTTTGATGTATTTCTGGAGAATGATGATGTAAGTGATAAGAGAACTTGGAGTTTGGAAACAAGAAATTCTAAAAAGATAGAATATAAAGATGAAGAGATGAAAAAATCGATGTAATTTACTCGAAATATTTTCAATGCTCCGAAAAAGATTTATAAAACTGAATATCATCACATTCATCTTCTTCAGTTTCCTCTCGCCAACATTTAAAACAACTCAAAACTGCCCAACGCATTCCAAACCTATGAGAAAGTATTTCTTCCTGGTAATGTATTTCAACCGATAACGGTACAAATACCCTTAACTTTCCTTTTCCCCTGCCAATCAGTAAAAATATAATTATCTTTCAAGTTCTCGAAGAGCTGATAAGGAGCTGGGAATTATAAACGCCGGCAACGAAAACGCAGCATGATAATCATAAAGGGTTGGTCGTATGCTGGGAAGAGAAAAACACTAGTAATTAAGTATTCAAAGAAAGGTATTTTCGGTCGGGTTATTTGGGTAAAACGAAATGACAAACGAGTTGAGTAGGTACAATTATAACGGTACGAAGTATTTTTAAAAAGTCAAACCTGGCCGACTTGGTTGCGGTTACCACCAACGGAGCCATTTAATCTTTAAAAATCACATATGGGAAATAGGTATGAAAAATGCTAAATCGTCACCTCTGCTCAGAATTCGGTGCAACTTGTGAGGTTTTAAGATTCAATCCTTTCGTGAAGGGAGTAGAAGCGGTCGATGGAAAGTAGCCTTTGGTCATGTATTGGCTATGAGAACTTTTTTTTTCGGTATGATAGATCTTTTCAGCGGGGATTTCTCTGGGGAGAGGTTTTATAACGGGTTTGAGTTGATTTTAGAATTGTGGTATTTTAAATTAATGAAGAAGAGTATTGAATATGATCAATTAATACTCTCTTATATAAATCAGTGAAAATTCACTGAGAAAAGTCAGATTGACAATATTGCAAAAATCAGCAAAATTGCTCAATTTTCGGTGAATTTTTGAAAATTTTTCAAAGAATTTCACTAATTTTTGAAGAAATTTCAGATATTTTAGTGAATTTTCACTGATTTTCCAGCATTTGTTGCCGTTTGCTTTCAGTGAATTTTTTTTTAAAGATTTATTACAATGCTGTAGGAAATTTTGGCTGTTTTCCAGTGATTTTTGATAATTTTCACTGTTTTATGAATGAGAGAGCTGGGATTGGAAATTGGTTGAACTGAAAATTGAAAAAAGTGAAGTGGGGAGATCTCAGATAAATGCAGAACTAAATTCCATAAATTTTTGGGATTTTTCATGGAAAAATTTCCAAAATTACATCAATCTTACACTTTATAAAAGTTTTTTTTCTTTTGATTGTAAATCCACAAAATCTGTTTTTTTTTTGTTTGTAAAAAATCACTGAAATAGAGTCAGAATTGCAGCGCAGAAAAAATCAGTGAAAAAATTCTCATTAAAAGCTACTAAGTGAAAAAAATCAGAGAAAAATCAGTGAAAACTCTGTGAAATTTCACTGAAAATCAGTATCTAATATCTATGAAATTTTCTGAGAAATCAGTGAAATTCTTTTTAAAAAATCAGTGAAATTGTTTCGGACAATTTAGTGAATTTAGCTAATTTTTCTGTGCTGCAATTCTGACTATTCAGTTTCATATCATTGATGCCAGGGTATGGGAAAATTTCCAGGTTTTGGGTTGAAAATTTCCAAAATATTAATTTTAGAATATTATGTCAAATCTCTTGGGGTCATTAACCTCGCTCATCAGAAAAAATCAAGAAATCTTGGAAAACTATTCTAAAAACTCTGTAGAAAGAGAAGGATCTCCAATGAAGTCAAACCTCGTGAGGTCATCAACCTTGCTCTGGAAAAATCATGGAATCTTGAAAAATTATTCCAAGAACTCTGCAGAAAGAGAAGATTCTCTAGGTCCTGGATCGAAATATAAATTCAAACTTCTTGAGGTCATTAACCTTGCTCTGGAAAAATCAAGAAATCTTGGAAAATCTAAAAAACTCTGCAGAAAAGTATAAGTTCTTCAGGTCCTGGGTCGAAATATAAATTCAAACCTCTCGAGGTCATCAACCTTGCTCTGGAAAAATCAAGGAATCTTGGAAAATAATTCCATCTCTGCAAAACGAGAGGTCATTCTAATTTCTTTTGAAAAACCAATTAAACCCGTCTAATTTCCCTTTGCTGTTACTTTTCCACTCTCATTAGTTCCATCACCTCCCCTCCTTCCATTCCACCGTTAAAACAATCGTAAATCCAGCCAGATGCAATTTTGTGACCTCTACGAGCACGGTTCAAAATCCTCGTGAATTTGGCGGATCCTCGAAGCTTCCACACAATCGATAAATCGTCCAAATCGCATCCCACAGAAGACAATCAAACCTCGCCAAAATTTCAGACTCAGCATCCCACAAACCTCGGGCCAGGCTCGGTCTCGAATTCACGAGCAACAAACGGGTGTACCGCTTATAGGGCACTGAACTGCGGATCATTGTCTTATACAAACGCTCACCTTCACCTAGATAATTATTGCTAGAAGTATCTGGCGTGTATGGATGTTGGCTTTCGACGAGCATTGCCAAGTATCGCAACTAACTAGAGCTCGCTGCTTGCCAACGCTCTTCTAGAACGTTGCTGTCGGCAACCGCGTTCATCTTGGTTCGAGGTGGAAGGAGCATTTGATCGCGCAATTTTCGTCGTGGCATTGACCTTAACTCTTATTCTGCCATACGACTACCGCTTCCTGTGCCTGTGCGGATGGCGTGCGCTGCGTCGTATCTTCGGGCTTCGGGCCTTCTTTATTTCTTCGGCTCATTCTTTCAATTCAACGTTGAATTTACAAATCAGTCTGCCAAATTGTGGATCAATTTGCGAAACCTGGTTCTGGGAATTGCTGTCGCCACCGTTGTTCGGAGAATGCAAATAGAACGATATGTGTATTCAATGATAACACTTATTTACGTAGGTTTATCATCATTTTTTCAACTCCCTTGTGTGGTTTTTCTTAAATCTACAGCGATAAAGTGGAAAGAGTGGAGTTATCTGAACGCTGGAGTTGTTTTCTTGGAATTTTTTTCAACTTGAAGGGTGTTTTGTCTAAGATTTGAACTGATACGGTTAAGCTGTAGTCTGGCCAACTAATGAAACCAAAAGTGAATACCCAATTCGTAAAACATTATCCGTACAGACTCGACGGAGAATACAACGAGACAGTCTGACAGTCATTAGTATTCAATACGCAAGTAAAGAAAAAAACCGAGGAAGAAAAATTATACCAAAGTTGAAACCTACATCTCTGAACAGACGTGGTAGTCAAGTACGCACCATTAACGAAACAATTCTTCGACATTTCTACGAATTTTATCTTTGGTCCTCTTCGCGAACAATGTAGAAAAAAGAATTTCTAAAGGAGTGACAAAAAATTACAATAAAGGTAGCAAAACTGAAATGGAAATATTCGTAGAAAATAATTTAGGTATAAGAATGTTTGAAGTATAGGTCGGAGATGGCAGGCCCTAAGTGTCCATTGCCCTCAGTCGCCGTAGCGTTTGGTTTCACGCCCAAAACTACTGGAAAGAAGGCGGTAGCGAAAAGCATTTCTACTACCTTGTTTTACCTTGGCTTGTCCGGTCGTTGAACCGATGCCTTAACGTTCTGCCTAGCAAGATCTCGTACGTACGACCAGTGCCGGCATCACTAATCTGTCTTCGTTTTTATTGTTTTCTCGGTTGGTTTTTTTTTTACCCATCTTCCTCGCCTCTCTGTGTGGCTGTTTCTCGTCTCGGATGCTCTCCCTCTCTGTGGCATAGGCTTAGAGGTACTTATACTCCTTTTGCTGGTATCTTGCTTCTTTTACCGTCGTCTTGGTCGCCGCGTTATTCGTTTTACCTGTGCTCGGTTTTCCGAGCTCGCGTGAGATCGTATTGATGCTGTAATACGATTGTGAAAAATGCAATCGATTCTGGCCCCGCGTTCGATGACCAAGGAACGTAGAGAATTCGCGTAGCGACGTCCACCATTCGAGCAAGGTCATTTCCCTTGAAATTTTTCTGTATTTTCAATGGCGATGGCAGGTTGCGGACGATGATGTAAGAAATTGACGAGTTGAGGTGTGATTTACCCGTGGAATTATGATGGATGTGATGTTGGATGGTTTGATCGGATTGTAAGGTTTTTTGTTGGTGATGATTCGAGGTGAGGGGGTGTAGTTTTTCCAACTGGTTCGGGAATTTATATTTCAATAAGTTGAGCAATAGATTACCAATATTTGGGCAATGTCAACGAAATATAGTCCGTCCAACATAGCATGACACTTATTGTGTCAGTTTCTTTGTTTCAAAGCCCAAAATAAAATTGCTGTAGTTAAATGGGAAAATTTTGAAATTTTATTTGCTTTTTGATAAGGAAACTGACACAATAAGTGTCATGCTATATTGGACGGACAATACTTGATTATGAAAATTACACGAAATTTATTTTAGCAAGGATTCTCATTTTTTTTTTTTTAATAAGAGCATATGAATGAGTTTGATTGTCTTTTCTTCTCTTCATCTCTATTTCTGTGTAATTTTTACATTTTTTAGATTTTGGAAACCAATGACGAAAAAGAAAAAACACCAAGCCTTTCTTGAACAAGAAAATTTCAAAATTATAATTGAAGAGCTCTTTTCCAAAATAGGATAAATTTTCAAACCGTATATGGAAAAAGGGGCTCAAGGGCAAATTTCTTCTCAACCTTTGACATTAAAAAAATTTACCCTTAAGCTCTTTTTCTCATGCACAAATTTTGGACTTATCCCACTTTGGAAAAGAGCTCTTCAATTACTTTGAAAGTTTAAATTGACGTGAAATTTGAATTCAAATGTGAAAACATTCTTAGACTTGAGAAAAAATATTTAGCAAATCTCGTAATTTGATTAAATTGAAAAGTTGCAGAAATGTTAAAACTTTTAAAATTTTTGATAGATTTTTCTCAGAAATGACAAAAGTTTTTGAAAATTGGAATTTGATATTTTAAAAAAATGACAACAACAATCAATGTTAAGTTATTGATCCTCAATTTTTGATTTTCAATTTTCGTTCATCCCCTGCCTCTCCATATAACACCATCACGTTAAAAATACACAAATACATTTGGTACCTATCTATTTTTCAATTTTCAAATTCAAATTTTCAATTCCTTTATCGAGTGAATAAAAAGTGAAGTACTGTAATTTTAAGGAGAAATAGTGGAGGAGGAGGGGAAGAGTTCATAAAACGAATAATAGTTGATTTTAAATATGAATATTTTGATGAAAATTAAGGAGGAGGGGGGAGGTGATGATAATACATACAAAATAATGAAACGCACAAATCTTAAAAGGTAAACCGTCCTCTTTCGTTTCAAAAGAGTGATGATTTTCCAAAAATTTTACTGATTTTCAAAAAATTTCACTGATTTTTCAAAGAACTGCAGAGATTTTTCGAACAATTTCAGATACTTTATATTTTTACTGAATTTATGCAAATTTTTACTGATTTTCCAACAGTAGGTATTTTTCACTTCTTGTCTTCAAAGAATTTTTTCATTGATCTATTACTGTGCTGCAATTCTGACTGTTTTCCAGTGATTTTAATAAACCAAAAAAAAAAAAAAAATGGAAATCAAGAAAAAAGTTAATTAAGAAGGGAAAGAAAATGAGATTGAATAAGAAAAGATTCTTATGTCTACGTTTAAAAAAAAAAGAATATCTTACTATGTATCAAACAAATTTTAAAACTGTATTTTTTCGACAAAGAAGTGTAAAAAATCCTGTGGGACACAGAATTTTTTTATTTATTCGATAACTGGACTTTTCACATTGCTCATTTCTTCAACAATCGCCACCTTACCTCTTTCTTTCTAATTTTTTCTTCAACTCGCGAAAATTTAAAAAAAAAATCCAAGGATTAGATTACCTACAAAAAAAAAAATCTGATAATAACTTTCGAAAAAACAAAAAGAATATTTTTTGAATAAAAATTTAATATTCTGAATTTTTGATAAGTAAGTACTATTTTTTCGTTCCAAATTTTCATTTTTCGTATTTTTTCAATTTTTCATTTTTTTTTTACTAAATAAGTATCGATTTCCATTCTAAACCGATTTTCAATGGGTTCAAAAAGCTAAACAATTCAAGTGTCCAAAAATTGAGAAAAACCGAAGCGTATATGAGAAAAGGAAAGGGAAAAATAAAAATATTCTGACGCTCGCTCTCAAATGAAAAAATTATAATATTTTTTTGAACTGCAGTCGAAAGTTCTGATTTCATTTTTTTTTTGTATCTTCCCATTTTTCAAAATAATCTCTCTTCTGTCCTCTCATCATTAGATTGAAGTAAAATTTAAAAGTCCACCTCCAAAAATGCGAGGAAAATCGTATAGAGGGAGAAAAAATATTTGAATGTCTATGTTCAAGCTAGGAGTAAAAAATTTTCAAACCAGAAAATTTTAAAACCTAAAACAATGATATAAGTACAATTTTTCAACTAATTGTTATTTCCTTTTTTCTAATAACATCCCTCCCTCAATCAATTCAAATACCTTTTTACAAAAAACAGTAGACAGCCTTTCGATGGATTCAAAATACTACTCGACAACTCAAACACAGTTGAATTTTAAAAAATACAATTTAGATTGTAGGTATTCTGAAAAATCATCAACAAAATGACCACTCGAACATTTTGCTATCTCTCGATCCCCTCTTTTAAACACATGATTCGATTAGATTATTTTTAAAATTATCTACAGCTTCCGATTACAATTTTAAAACCTCCCAAGCTCAGCCCAAGTATTTCTTCTCTACCGTTAGATGAAAATCGTCCCTAATAACCTTCCAGCTAGATAGAATAAATCTACAAAATACTTGCATCTGGCCCCCCAACTCTGTTCTGTATGCACCTGATTTACGATAACTTATCATCTGTCTTAACGATCTCCACTTTTTATTCTCAAAACACAAACAAAACAGATAAACTCGACAAGATTTTTCTTCTAAAAACCCAACGATTCGGTTTACCTCTTACAAATACAAACAAAACGTATAGTGCGCGATCAAGGTAGATATCTTACACGTAGCTGAATCTTCCACGTTATTACTGTACTCGTACTGATTCTGATATTATAAGTAATTATTTAAACCGGTTTTTTAGTAAATCTCCATCGGTCATTCTTGGTTCGTGGTCAAACACCTCAACATAGGAGTAAATTATTTAACGAGCTGCGCACTTGAAAGGCCACGAAAGGGTGGGAAGATCTAATTACAATCTAATCCAGGCAGGAGGGAACCAACGGAAGAGAAAAATTAAAAGTGATGAGATTATGGAAATGTAGGCCTTGTTCGGTTTACGATAACAATCGCATCGATAAACAGGAGGCTTGAAATTGCACGAAAAAGTGATACGGACACGAGGTAAATAAGGAAACTAAACAATCGACGAAATTTTCAAAACACGCTCGTCCGTTTTTCATAACAATTCCGTTTACTTTTGGCACCGATGATGGTACATAAGCAAAATGATGACGAAAATTGAGGAAAAATCATACTCGTAATCGAGCATGTTTCCCATATTACGTAATTTACAAAACGGTATCTAAAATGTTGTGGCTGAGGAAATACACGTCTATATGCGAAGTATTCGTGGAAATGAAAAATAACGCCTTGGCCGATCGACGTTTGCTAACGTAAACATTTTTCATAACGGTAAACGTCCGCCTTGGCCGGCCATAAGTCTCCATAATAGTACAAATTCTGTATTAAATTGTAAACCAATCGATGGTTACGATTATACTACGAATGCTTTGAAAACATTCGATGGAAAGTCTCCATTAAGTATTTTGCCAAGTGATACATATTCGTTATATTTTCAAATCACGGCGAGGATTATGAGGTGGTGACGAATCCAAAATAAAAACAAAAAAACCCACCATTGAATTCGGCTGCGTATACTGAGAGGGCCGAAGTCCCGTTAGGAACAGGTAAAGAACAGGTGTGAAACATACAGCAACGTTTAACTCCTACAGAAAGAACAAGTTGATAGCATATTTCCATTCTTCGCCGCTGTAACGGGGTTTTATCAAATACACTCTTTGTCTGCTTTATCGTTTTATTCGGCGGTACCGTTATTCTTAAAGGGGCAAACACTCGGATTCTGTGTAGACGTACCGAATACTTGGATAGAAATACGAGAACTTTTTATCCGCCGAGGGTACCCAACCCAAGACTCTGGTCTAGGTATATGAACTGTAATGCAGTGGCAATATTTGACCTTCGTTTCGGTTTCCTTTCACATGCATTTTTACAGGTATTTTGATCGATATGATAAATATGAGCCTGAGATCCCTATTTTGTAGTATGATTTTGAAAATACACAGATTAGGAGTTTTCTAGTCAGATGTCTGGAATTCGAGATGAGATTCTTCGAGTGTTTTATTGTGTTTTTTATCCGATGGGGGAATTATTTTTGAATTATTTAATCGTGCGTTACGGTTTTTTTTTTTAGTAGAAATTATTTTCAAATTTTTTAATAGGTACATAAATTAGCATACTTGAATCATTAACCCCAAAAAAAATCATAAAGGGAAAAATTATCAAATTGGTGTTTTTTCAGCGAAAAAAAAATGAGGTTAAATATTCAACTGATACATCGACTATGTCTCGTAAACGCAAATCGTATTCGATGAAAAATGGTTCAAATGGGTAAAAGTCGTGTACTCAACACGTCATGCATGCTAAATCAAGTCCAAATATGAGACCATGATTCATTCCCAACTTCAAAATTCCTAGCACAATAAATAAGATAAGCAATGAGATAATTAAAAGAACGTATTAGTTCCAAAAATAGACGATGGATTAGTATTTCCCGAGCAGACAGGTCTTCATCTCCTATCAATAATCGAATAAAATATAAAAACATTTCGTCTCGATTCTCCATCATAATAGAAAAATACTTGGAAAAGAGAGGGAGGGGAAGCAGATTATTTAGGGTGTTTGGATTTGGATGGATTGATCAGAGCTGTGATAAGAATTTGTATGTATTTCTTTAATTTTTTTGCCACAAAAATTATAAAATTTGATAAAATAGGACTTTTCATATCAATTTAATGGAGTTTTCATTTTTTGACCTTGAAAGTTTGAATTTTAGATTTTTAGGGTGTTCAATTGCCCCGAATGTTCTGATTTTTGCTAATGCATCCTAAAACCTGGCTGATTTTGCAATTTGTCTTGTATTTTTTTTTTTCAAAATTTCCTATTTTTCTTCATTTTTTCAAGTCAAATTCTTATATTTTTTCAATTTTTTTTTTTCGTATGGTAAAAAATTGTGTAAAATAAATTTTACCTCTTCCCTCTCTTACTTCAAAAAAATTGGCAAATATTTGTAAAATAACTTGCTCCTGCTCGAGTTCTATTTTTTTTGTTACGAAAATTTGTTAGAAACTTGGTCCCAAAAAATTTATGAGCTTTGGTCACCCCACAATTTAAAAAAAAATTATTTTTATTTTTTACCTTGACTCTGAATAAGCGAGTAGGGTCCATTTTTAATCTTCTTCTTCTAAATTGAATGTACATAAACGTCTGAGAGCCTGGATGTAGGAACACTCTTGGGGATCAAAATTGGTTATTGATTTGTAGTTCTCCTTAATTTTACTTCTTCTAAAAGGCTCAAAATTTGCGTCAATTCAAAAACAAATTTTTCACCTTCAATGGTAGTTTCCTAGCTGAAAGTTGAGCTTCATGATGAAAAGCTGGCTCTCTCATTCTGAATCAGTGAAAAGTCACTGATGAACAGTTAGAATTGCAACACAGGAAAAATCAGCGAAATTCACTGATTTTCAGAAAATTTTCACTGTTTTTTTAAAAAGATTTTCACTAATTTTTCAGCTAAATCTATAAATTTCACTGATTTTCTAGTGATTTTTCTCACTGATTTTTCCTGTACTGCAATTCTATCTATTTAATACTCAGTTATTTTCAATAATTTTCATTTAAAAAAAATTTCAAGAGGATAATGAAAAAATAGTGAATTTTTTTGAATAAATTTTACCATAATAAGTCAATATCAATGATTTTCATCTGACGATTTCTGGATCTAGAATTGGAGAGGCCCTAGATACTCCACAATTTCGATCAAATTTCAAAAAAAAAATTGAACTTCAATAATGACACATCGTTTGTCATGCTTTTGGAGATTCTGAATTGAAATATTGACTATTTTTCGAGTTTGACTCCATCCCCCCCCCCGAGAGGTCCAAATTCAGTCGAAGAACGCAAAAATCAAAAACTTGAGAGACGTAATTTGCTAAATATGGTCTCTTTTTTGAGTATTTTTGCATCATTTTACTTTTTGTCAGGTAATCAATCATCAACTTCCATAATACGTTAATAATAATTATTCAAAGAGACTTTTTTTTCCTAGAATGAAATTCAAAATCTCAAAGAATTTGAAAAAACCATATCATATAATTTTGTAACCAAAATCATAAAAATGGTAAATTTTTTTTAATATGAACGAAATGAAAAGGAAATCAGGTATCATAATTCTTTCATCGATTCGATACCTGCAAACGTAGGTAGGTCTGAATCCACCCTTCCCACTCAAGGTCAGCGTACGAAAAATCAACCAAAACCAAATTCAACCCATTCTTCATAGAAATGTTACCAAAACGTTGTCGCTATCGCCGACAAACACCCCAATAAACCCTCTCGTTTTCCATTAGACCGAAAATAAAAGCCTTTATTGCAACAAGCAAGACCGTCTATAAATTTGACCATTTCGCATAAAAAGCATTTTTACAACACTACCTGAATTGTATCAAAAAAAGATCCCTTTTGTGGCATCTTACCAGCATTAAAACCGTTACCGAAACCGAAAAAGTACTCGGTGAAAAAAATTTACCAACTATTCGGCATTTTAAGTACCTAAACAAAACATTGACATAAAAGAAAGAAAAAAAAACTCGAAAAACGTACGTACGTTTCGATCAATCACCACTTCGCGAACAATACCCGAACTTAGCCAAGTCCAGTCTTATTATACATAAAAGAAAAAAACCTAATAGTTTTAAGGTTTTTTTTTTCTAGTCGTCTGCAGCCTTGAAAATAATTCATCAATAGAAAGGGAAAGGTAAAAAGACGTCGGTTGCCTTTGACCTTTGTTTAGACTTTTTTTTCCACCCTCATTGTGGTAAAACATTATCAATCTTTTTTTGGCGACGGTTTTATGATGGCAGGACGTGTCTGAAGAATAGGTTTAAGGATTTTGGTAGACGTCTGCGAAAATACATTAATTTCACTTTTGGCCTCAGTGTCAACTTTGTAAAGTCCATGGGAGAGTGTTGGAGAACTCGAAATGTACACGGTGATTCATTTAAATGAAGTCATCGTTACGCGTTCGCAGAAGTCTGTCTGTAAATTGCACTTGTTGCGAATATTAAAATTTAAATGGTATAATTTTTCATTCCAAATGATTAATTCTTTAGAATGACGATCATTTGGATTTTCGAATTACGACGCCCATGAGCCTGGCTCATAACAAAAGAATTTTTTCACCGATGAAATTACCAGGTAAGGAAAAAATTGGGATTATACCTGTCTACACAGAGTATTTGGATTACTACAGATTAAGTAACCATCTAAGCTACTGTTTGATAATCATGGTATTGTTGAAAAAAAAACACGTCGATTTGGAAAACAATCGAGTTGTTTATGAAGCGAAAAAAAAACTAGGCCAGTTATTGATTGACTAGGTTTGTTTCCTTTTTTTTTTCGATGTGCATAAAAAGAACGAGCGTGTTGGAACGGAAAAATGACTTATCGAATTATGTCTAGGCCTATACAGGAAGAGAGTCTAAAGATGCCACGCGTATTCAAAGCGGTCTCCAGCGTTAACGTGTCAAGTTTATGTTTTCTTTATGTAGGAAGTATATCGCTTTGTTGATAGTTTACACGTGAATGTGTCGCCAAATTACCTTATAAAATGGAATTTCGTACGAAGTAACATGGTTCACAGACCAGACCATAAGAAATTACCGAAACTCGACGACGAAGGCAAAAAATCTCTGAGAAAATTGTACAAAAAAAAAAAAAAAAACGGAAATGAATACGGAGAAATTTCGTGAACAGAGAAAGGTATAAAAAAAATGATAAATTGGTAAAAAAAAATTGGGAAATGAAATTAATAAAATTCTGCGAATAAATGAAGGCAAAAAATTCTTGATAAATTCGAAGAAAAAAATTCGAAATGAAATTTGATAAAATTTTTGGAAAAAATATAAAATCTTTTTGAGAAAGATATGAAATTTGAAAAAATGGACAATTTTCCAATTATTTATGAAAACTTATTTTTTTTACTCGCCAGTCGAATGAAACGGACAAATAACGAGGAACCGAAGTACAAGTGTAAGACGAGTTGCCTATCTCGCCAGGTACAAGGGGCCACCTAACATAAGTATTACGGAAAACGAACGCATCACGCGCTAATATATAAGGTCATCGTTCGCTATGTTATTCGCCATCTCTTCATACCTGTTTCCATTTCACCAAGTACGCAAACAACATTTATTATCGTTATAATTTCTGCTCCGGCAACAATATGAAATTAAGTTTCGTTTCCTGTCTTAGTTCAAACGTATCTACAGGTGCAGAAGGGGGATTTTCTGCAAATGGACTGATCGACGAATTTGAAGGAGTACGAAAGAGTTGAATTTTGGCCAATGTGGTTATTTTCATAAAATATTCGAGCTGATGGGCGAAAAAGTGAGGAAAAAGTGGATTATAATTGACAAAAAAGAAATAAGATATTTTGAACAAATTTCCGGCAATTTTTCTGGGCCTTCCGAAATTCAAATTTTCAAGGTCATCCATAAATTACATACAATTATAATGAAGTGGTTTAAATGATTAGAGGAATTATGAAGAGAATGAAGTTCATTCAAGAGTCACGATTTCCTGAGACGTGTGAAAATTATTAGCTAGAAATATCCACGCAATCATTTTGAAAAGCTAGATGTCTTTCTTATTCACATTTCAAGTCATCTTAGAGATTATTTTCAGTGAAAATTATCAAAAATCACTGGAAAACAGTCAAAATTGCAGCGCCGTAATAAATTGGTGAAAAAATTCACCGAGAGTAAACGGTGAGAAAAATTGCTGGAAAATCAATGAAAATTCACTAATTCGCTGAAAAGTCGGTATCATACGTATCTAAAATTTGCCAAAAAAAAATTAAGTGAATTCTTTGAAAAATCAGCAAAAGCCCGCTGAAACTAGAAGAATTTTGCAGATTTTTCCCCTGTCTTTGACTTTTTTCCAGTGACTTTTCATTGATTTAAAAATGAGGGAGTATTAGTTATGAAGAGTGAAATTTTTGGGATTTTCCTGGCTATTTTCATTCAATTTACCCAAAAAAGGTTTTTTTCTTTTTCAATTAAAAAATTCAAGAAAATAGGAAAATGTTGAAAAGTCTTGCTTTCTGCAAAAAAATCATTCAAGTCATCGATATTTCTGTGGGGTTTTTTTGCCACTGAGGTGAAATTTTCACTATTTCCTGGATTTTCCGGGTTTTCTGGCCAGTAAGCAACGTATTCCTTCAAAGACATCTGACTTCCAACTTTCCAGCACTCACTTTCGAGAATACAAGTTGCTAAAAAAGACAATTTCAATGTTTTTCCTAATCTAAGAGATCCTGAAATAATCCCTCTTCTCTCCAAGAAAAAAATTTCTCAATTTTTCCAATCAAAATCCTCCAAAATAATCGATTAAAATAACCGCCAATACCCAATCTTGCGTTACTCTTCATAAACAGGAAGCACAACTGCTGCGCTGGTGAAAAAAAATTTAAAAACTTAAGGTCGCCGTAGGAAAGTTCCTTGTCGTGGAAGTGCACAGGGCACAAGAAAGAAAGAGAGACAGAGAGTGAGAGAACGTCGCGATACCGAGTTCATTGACCGACATACTAAACAAACGGGAATAACGGTATAACCAATCCTCGCCCTTCGTCGCTGCTCTATCAACCATATAACACTTTACTTCGAATGCTTCGGTAACGGGTTAAGAATCTAAGCAACACCACCTATAGTACAAGGCCTCGGCGCTGATTTGTGACGTCACGATAGGAAGGCATAAAATTACATTGGTTTAAATGGGAGAATACAGGTTTTTCATTTTTAACTCAATACAAAGGGGAGTTTTCGTATTTTTTTACATCGTATCTAATGTAAAATTCAACGAGCTTTCCAATGGTGTAATTGTTTTTGGATTTCGTGCGATAGTTTTCCTTTAAATTGAGATAAACTAAAAAAAAAAGTGGAAGTGTCGATGATTTATTGAAAAATGAAGAAGAAAAATTGCTTATGAAAAAAAACCTGATATACCATTAGAAAGAGCATGAAAAATGCTACATTTTGTCCATTGAGTGTATTTTTCCAAGTGTTATACTTTTTGAGTTACGCTTTCCCAAAAGTTTGAGTTGAAATATTTTAAAAAGTATAATACTTGGAAAAATACACTCAACGGACAAAATGTAGCATTTTTCATGCTCTTTCTAATGGTATATCAGGTTTTTTTTCATAAGCGATTTTTCTTCTTCATTTTTCAATAAATCATCGACACTTCCACTTTTTTTTTTAGTTTATATCACTTTAAAGGAAAACTCTCGCACCAAATCCAAAACAATTACACCATTGGAAAGCTCGTTGAATTTTACATTAGATACGATGTAAAAAAATACGAAAACTCCCCTTTGTATTGAGTTAAAAATAAAAAACCTATATTCTCCCATTTAAACCAATGTAATTTTATGCCTTCCCTATGTGACGTCAGAGCCCGTTTTGATAACAGCGCCGAGGCCTTGTACTATAGGTGGTGTTGATCTAAGACGGTGCTGAATCAGTGTTGCCGTATAGGCTGTTTTGTTGTTACCGTGCGCCAGCGTCATAACGCCATGACATACATATTTCATTGCCAATGTTACCTACCCTGGTATTGTTTTCGCGGTTTTATGATTAACTGTATGAGAGAGCCGACTATGACCATCGCATATGATAATAATTTGCCGTAATTTTTTTCCTGCCTCGCGTCTCTTTTTTTGATTATTAAAATGGTACCCAGATTTGATGTCGTGGAAATTAGCGTGATTTTACGCTTCCCATGCTATGTACGTTGTATTTGATCTACGCATCTTTGATAATTTGATTTCTCATGGTTATAACAACAAATTCCACGCCAAAAGGCCTACCTGTGTACTATTTCAGGTACGTGAGTAGTAATTTTCTTGCTATGCATATGGGAATACGTAAGTAGATGTCATGGAAATAGAACGGTTCGAAGAGAAAAACATTGGAGTGAGACTGGAAAAACCTAAGAAAAACTCCGTTATTCATGCAGTAGTTCAATGTAGGAAGGGGAAATAATTCTGTATGAGGAGGGATCCCAAGAAGATGAAGAATCTACTCGTACTCTATTTCCACCTTTTGTCAGTATTTTTTTTTCTTTGAAATTCTGTCAAAATTGCCAGGAGGAATCTTTGAAATTTACGTCTCCATAATTCATTTTAGTGACCACTTTCGATATTAACCAAAAAGAAAAAACAAAAGTGACGGTGTTTCCCAGAGAAAAAAAATTCAAGAATCGATTTTAATTTCGGAATTAGTCATAAAAAAAAAAACAACAATCAAACTTCACAATTTTCTTATCATTTGAAATGATAAAAACAAAAAATATTAGTTCAAATAAATTGCCTAGAGGACCACTGAGATTTGTTTATAAACAGCTATTGGATATGGGTCTCGAAAGAAACCCAACGCGTAGTTTACCTACACCATTTAAATGACGAATTGAATAACATTAACTTTCGATGAAGTGGCAACACTGCAGCGAGCTGCTCTCAATTCCTTCCTTGTTGATTTAACCATCTAAGGAATTTACTTCTTCTGGAAAGTGGATGGTCGTAATTTAGAGCTACAACCTTTGTATCCATTTCCAATGATCGTAGAAAAATTGATTTCAATTTAGGAAGGAATGAATAAATAATCGTGGTTGGTAAGTTGTGCACAACTTATCTATAAACTGGATGGATTCTGTTTACGGTTCCAGACAATTAAATCATTGGTTTCGTAGGACATGTTCAAAAATTTATTCATTAAATTCGTCGATGATAATTTTTATCGAATATTTCAAAGAAAAAATACAAGGGCAGTAAGGTCATTGACCTAGTTGGGTTGAAAATTTTAAAAAATTATGAAAAAGACTAAAAAAGTGATTTTCATGATAACTTTGCAACTTTTATTCAACAAGATGGAACTTTTTTATTTATGCCTCAAAATCCATTACTGAACTTTGAATTTTGAAGTTGTTATCGGAGTCAGCAATTTTTGAAATTACCCATTTGAATGGGCAAGTTTTGATCTATTTGAAAAGTTAAATGAGCAATAGGAAAATTCACGAGGTGACTTTAAGAAATCGATGAAAAAATTTGGGGTCTTAAACTTGAAATTTTTTTCAAAGCTGGATTCAAAATTTTTAAAATTTTGAATAGTGCAAAAATAGTGCCAATTACAAGATACCAAAAAAAACCAACAGGAGAAATGGTGAAATTTATCCTTTTATAAAAATGTGACAATCTATAAATCAAAACAAAAAAAAAATCAACTAAAATTTGAAATCACATTTCCGAGACATTTGTTGCTTTAAATAAAACACTCCAAATTTTTGCTACTTCATTTTGCTCTCTCATGCTGAATCAGGGAAAATTCTCCAAAAAAACACTCAAAATTTGCGAACAGGAAAGCATCAATGAAACTTTCAGTCAATTTTACTGATTTTTCTTGGATAAATTTTGCGCATTTTTAATGAGTGCTGCTGATTTTTGAAGTGAACGTTTTTTAATAATTTCCTTTTTGTGCTACAATTCTGACTGTTATCAGTTTTTTGTCAAACCTTCCCCTTCCCCTTCCCCCTCCATTCCAAAAAAAAATCATGAACAAATTTCCACGTGTCACATTTTTTCTAAACAAAATGCCAGGATACAAATGTTTTTTGTAATAAGGACTGAAAAAAGGGAGGGATGGGGATGGGGAGGAGAAGAAGAGAAAGGGAAGGAGGAAGAGGATTCTCACAAAAATGAGCCAAATCACCAAAAGTTGAGTTGAAAGATTATTTTACAAAAAAAAAAATGGGGGAGAAATTTTAGAGAAGGGCAAAATCATGAAAATTTAAAGCGTTTGTGACCCTGTCGGAAAGAAGGAACCTTGTATAAAAAAAAATTGATGTTTCATTTTTCACGTTTTTGGTCCAAATGACATTAAATCTGGACCGAACACATAAAAATTAAGACATTGATTTTTTTTTACACAACGACTCCCTAATTCTAAAATGGTCTAAGTGCCATTTTCCTTTTTTTACAGGAAAGCCAAAAAACGTAACAAAATTTGCATTGCGCTTATGGAGTTTGAAAATTTCAAACTCTTTTGTTTAGTAAATTTTTTTACTAAATTAACGTTTTTTATATCTTAATCGATGCAGCTTGCTTCACAGAATCCGATAACATCAATAACTCAATTTCCCAAAAAGTGGCACTTAGACCGTTTTAGAATTAGGGAGTCGACAAGGTCCTTTCTTTTCTGCAGAATCACATTTTCATAAAAATCGAAAGCTTCTAAGAATTTAAAAAAAATAGGTATAAGGCACTTAAGTACATATAGTCATAACCAATTACAAAATAAGGTCGACATTTTTAGAAAAATCATATTCAGATGATAAAAAAATGATATGTATTTTGAATATTGATTGAGCGCTGGGATTCAATTCTTTGACCAGTCAAGAGGCCAATTTTGATTTACGTACCAACTCATAAAATGTCAGAAACTTTTGTTTCCTAATAAAATACAAATATTTCAACCTCAGGATGCCAAAGGCAACAATTTTTCATCTAAAAATCAAAATCTACCAACTTGAAGTCTCAATGAAAGTGAAGAAATTCTGAATCATCAAAATTTTTTGGGAAATACCGGCAGGCGAATGAATGGAAGTGAAAGGGAAAATGAATCTTCCAGAACATTCTGGAAAATTTGATCAGTTTGAACTTTGAAGAAACCCAACCAGGTTAAAAGTTCAGTAAGGCCAAATACAAAAGAACCAGAAGGAATTAGCCCAACAAGACAATTTCATTGCAGGAAACACTTCTTTAGACAAACCAAACTTTTTGTTGAGCCCAAATTGAAAAACTCATTACCATCCAAACCCATGTAGTAACATTCCAAACACCATAACGTATCCAATGCCACACAAACCTCCATCCCCGCCTCCGAAAATCCCATCAACAATAAAGAATCAACCTACACAGGTCTCACCGGGAAATACCATCCCAACGCTGGAATAAATTTACCCATAACGTTGGTATTTTGACGGTTACATCACCACGAAAACATTGTGCTCGTACGTGAACCGTGCACCGAACTGGATACCCATAGATGACGAACTTGTTACGCTATCGAAAGATGCTAGAATGAGGACACCTGAGAAGAGAAAGGATCTATGGAGTCAGATCGAGCCAATCGAAATTTTCGTTATTTCCTCGTAGTTGGTAATTGTTTTTAAATAACTCGAATGTATATATTTAATTTGGCGGTGCACTGTGCACGGGCAACAGCACACATCAGATTATCCGATTTCTTTTAAACTTCCTCGGGTGACCGAACGTCCTGAATCCGTTCGAAGACTCCACGGTGTTGCCAACTCGTCACATACACCGGTTCCACATTTCTACTCGCGGTAACAAAACGGAGCCTGACTGACCTAGTGAACTTCTGGTCCGATTCGCCGATTCTACGCACTCTTCCATGTGCAAGTTGTATGGAGACACGCGCGCAAGCGCACGCCCGTCCTCGGTGTGCGAATTGCACCCGCATGTATTAATTTAATACGTTCTCATTTTCGATTGTAATCAAATCATCAATTACCAAATAACGGTATGCGGCGTTTGACGAGCCAAAAAAAATTGTATCGCCATTGTTTTTCTCTTTCCTTACTCGTCGCAATTAACGCATTTCTGCATTCTCTTTCTCGCTTCTTCCGCGGTATTGGCTGGTTCGGCAATGCGGCAGTACCCGCTGTCATCAACCGCTTCGGTGAACTCCGATTGTCGATTTTTCGCATCATTTCGTCGAATTGGCAACGCTCGCCGGGAAATGCCTACATGATTGCATATACCTCCACGACGTACCGTTATGTTCGAAATGTTGCCTATCCAGGTCTCTCTTTTGAAAAATGACGAGCTGTGGCATCTACGGCCACGTGGATGTAGACGTGGAATATCCCACTGTTCAAAAATAATAATCCTTCCGTTGATCAGCTTGATTGGCCCAGATGAATTTTTTTCCGATCCGAGAGAAAGTTGCGCTCCCTTTTTTTCCCTCATTCGATAGTATTTTCATCGTGCTTCCATCAAATTACACAATTGCTTTTATTCTTATTCAAGTTGAAAGTTCTGGTATTTACGTAAGTGCGAACAAAAAAATAAGATAAACATGTCCGATTATACGATGCCCTACATTAGTGCATTGCAGTAATGCATTGATAAGATAATAAATTTCATGGCCATCGTAATTTTTTTTCTTTCAAATTATCTTTTTTCCTCGTCGACGTCGAGTAGCATAATTTATAAAAGGATTACACCAGAGTAATTACAGCGAATAAACAAAACTCCGACTCGAATTCAACATCTTTCGTCAGTTTACTTCTAAACGATTACAAATAGGAATTTAGAATTTATTTCGCTCGGTTTTTTTCTTTCGGATGAACGACTTTATCAAGGTTTTACCAATTTTTCCAATCGAATTGAAACGGCGAATTTTATACATGAAAGTACAATTGTTTGGGTACAGAGGTTCCATGCTACATTATAAAGTTTTCCACTAGTTTTCATCTCCCTTTTATGTACCGGATGGTACCGGGAACTGTGTGCTAATCGATCGATATCGAAAGTCTAGATGGTCGAATAAATTTCGAAATAATTGAAAGGTAAAATATGCTTATAGAGATTACGTATGTAAAATTTACTTCGGCAGAGGTCACCTTTATAGCAGTTTGATGCGTTAAAAGAGCTCGACTTTTTCCACTCTCTCATTTATAAATCAGTGAAAATTATCGAATATCACTGAAAAACAGTCAGAATTGCAGCACAAGAGAAAATCAGTGAAAAAATTTTCACTGAAAACGAATCAGTGAGAAAAATCAATGAAATATCACTGAAAAATCAATGAAAATTTACTGAAAAATCAGCAAAATTTTAGAATTTAGCTGAAAAATTGTTGAAAATCTTTGAAAAATCAGTGAATTTTTTTTGATTTTTCCTGTGCTTCAATTTCAGCTGTTCATCCGTGACTTTTCACTGATTCAGAATGAATGAGTACAGCTTGGGAAAATTGAATCTTTTCTGGTTGAAATCAACTATTTCAACTTTTCAATGAGAAAGAAAAATACAAAAATTCGAAAACACTTTCTAATCTGGAGCATCACAGTTTGCAAATTTTTATCGTTTCTATAAGCATCGAGTTTGGGTAAGAAATGAACTTTTTTTACGCCAATTCTCCAGTTTTACAGTATGATGTCGAATTGACCTTTGATGTCTTTTTGAGCAGCTTTGTGCTCAAAAAGTCAGCCATGTTGAGAAATAGTTTTGAATTCTCTAAAACCGGGGGGAGGGGGGTAGACGGACATCTAAAATTTGTTATTTTGTTTTATCATTAGACAAAATTGAAACAGAAAATTCATTCCTTTGAATTTTACCTTGGAGGCAAGAATTATGGAATCAAAATTATATTTTTCTCATATATGAGTTCAAATTTTCTCATTTTTTTAATTTGAATAATCTGATACGAAGATAATTTTCTTCATTTTTCCAACCAAAAAAAAAAAAATCAAAAATTTTTAGTTTCCCTTAGAAAAAACTCAAAATTTTACATATTTTCATAGGATTATTTTACCATCCCTCCCGTTTTCTTGTTTTTACAAGTCCAAATCCTAATTTCCAATGAAAAAATGAAATAATTAGGTTCGACTTTCGTACAAATTTGAATGCCTACTCACTGAATTAGCTTTACACAATCTCCTCAATTCAGATCTAGTGTTTCAAAAACCTTCAATTTGGATATGGTGCCTCGATCCCTCAATTTGAAAATGTAGGCAGTGTCCCAAAAAATCCAATTTACCAATTTGAAATAATTTTCCAAACATTTGGATGCAGCGACCGAAAAAATTGTAATGTTCCCTTCTTCTCTCAAATAATACTAACAAGCCTGAATTTCATTTTTCATTTTAGAGTAGGTGACAGAGAACTGCTCAAATTTTTCAACTTTCCAAATTTTTCTGTTGGTGGAAATTTCAAGTGTTTGAGAGACCCTATGAGGTTTTTTTAAAAAAAAATTCGGGTAATTTTTCATTGAGTAACAACACGACGTTTTGATTTTGAGATGTTAAAATTTTTTTGTAATGAAGTATCGAAGGGATAATTATTGTAATTTCTCAACATAATTTTTCTATCTACCTAAATTTTTTTCATAAAAATTTGGAAAATTTGAAGTGGTGCATTATTGCTCCCCTTCCTCCAAAAAATGAAACTCATGTCGTGTGTTATACTAATTGTATTCTCAAGATTTTTAAAATTGAAATCTTGAAAAATAAATTTCTTTCAATACTAAAATCAAAATTTATACCATAATGGACTAGGAAAACTTGAGAAAGAGTTGCATCCTCACGAACTTACGATTTTTCCAAGTATTTGTCGAAGATGATTTTTTGAATTCTTTCAGAAATTGTACCATTTAAAAAAATTTTCGATTCAAACTGCATTTCATTTTTTCAAGACTACTTTTAAGGTCCTTTGAAACCCAAGAGAAGAAAGGACAATTGAAATTACGAATGTCATGAAGTAAAATTTTCTCGAATTATGAAACGTAGGTACAAAATGTACTCCATTACAATACCAGCTGAAGCATTATTTTAGAAAGGGGAAAATTTTGAGGTTTCGACTTCTCCTTATCAACTGAAATGATCGAAAAAATGAATTTATGTAAATTTCGACTTTATCAGGGGGGGAGGCGGCATATTTTTGAATGCATTTTTGACTATGCCATTGCTCTCGAGAAAACTGATGATTTTTTGTCGATATTTTCTTTTGCAATCTTATGAGAAAATCCTTCAGGCCCTCGTATCTTCATTTTTCTCAATTATGACCCTTTTTTTTTTTGAATTCAATCAATTAAAGTACTTTTCAGGGGTTTTTCATGCAATATGAGTTTAGAGGGACCATCCAAAAACAGTTTTCAAAGGCTGAAATATGTACGGGAAATCCAATTTTTGAAATTTCTCCTCTGGCCAAATACAAGGAAATTTATGAAAACGAATAAAGAATTTGGAAGTTTTGATGAGTGAAAATGAGGGGAAAAAAGCAAATATCAGGACAGAGAAATGACCAAAGTTCAAACCCCTACAAAAAAATCACATCCAACTACTCGCCCCCAGTTTCGTAAATTTCGTCGATCGAACTGCACTGCCCATCCACATACGTAAACATGGCGGAGACAAAGTGCACAATTGCATCGCCTCCTTCACCTCACTCCAAAATGCAACGCTGTCGCAGTGAAACACGGTCACATATGCGTACACACATCTGAAAACTAGACAAATTCTATTATTAAGTTTTGAAAGCGCAAATTTAAAAAACCTTGTCCATTCGGCCGCCTCGTATAGCATTTCCTTATTACGCGGTACGCGACGCCGACCGACGATGATCGACGCGACCTATAGAGTGCGCATGCGGAAATGCATCTTCATGTCGTTTCAGTGCATTTAAGCAGAAGCGCATTCGCCCTCTTCGCCCTGCATCCGCAATGCTTTTTACAACGTTACGCCACCGCGTGGAATAGAAAAACCGAAAGCGCTGTTGGGGTAGGTCGGAAAATGAAGCAGCGTTCAAAACAGTTTGCACGTTACTTTTCGAATTGTAAGGACGTCGGAAAACAGATATCCTTCCAGTGAAATTTTTTTATCCTGTTGGTTTCCGTTTCTCGAGGCGAATTTTAATCCGGAGTTTGCGACGAATTCGACGTGCTGGTTTAATTTTTTAAACAATAAATCCCTGTGAAATTTCAAGGTCGGATTCTGAACTGTGTAATTGGTTTATTGGACGAAAATTAATTGTGAGTATTGCATGGTGTCCTTTTTCAACCCTTATTCCTTTTTATTTCCGATTCCTAATTCCTGCGTAATTTTTTTCATTATTTTATACCTGTTTTATCGAGCGATGGAATATGAATTTCTGTTTATTGTTTACTACTGAAAAAAAATGCTGTGCAAAGGTTCAAAAGTCAAAATCATTGGGCATTTTTGATCTCGAAAATTCATTTAAAAATTCCAATTGAAAAAAAATGTCAAATTGGCCATTATTAAAAATAATCTACCGCAAAAATAGGTCCTCTGAATTCAATCTTCATAATTCACCAGTTCAACCCTTTTTTTCATCAAATAATTGGAAAAAAAATAAGTGCTGGAAAAAATCTTCCGAAAAATTTCATCAATCTGACCTTTTCTCCCAATTTTCGATTTCATTTCAGAAATTTTTCAATCGAATCATTAAATGATGGGAAAAAAATCAAATGATGGGAAAAAAATCAAACGATGGCCTCAGTTCTGACCGTATTTCCGCATTGAATACATTCAACACTCCTCTCCGCCTCTTCCAACTCTACAAAAATTTAGCATCAAGAACCTCAAAACTTTCAATTTTTCGCCACACGTTGTTTTTGTCGATTAAAAAACCACGACTACTCGGTCACTTCGTAGAATTATCAAAAGGAAAATTTCAATTTACATTTGTCCCAGCACACACTCTCTCCTTCGGCGCCCCCGTTTAACCTTAATCAGCAATTCAATGATCCGCGTTAATGAAAATTTTTTTCCCATCAAAGTAAAATAGGAAAAACTAAATTGGCAGCCATGTTAATTTTTTTCGTGTGTTTAAAAATAACGCTTGCGCAGTTATATTTGAAATGTGCGCTCCATCGGTTAGCCAAGATTTTTAATCAGCTTTTATTGCAATGCAGGTTGCATCCGAATGCTTTTGAATTTTCACGCAGCAGGTAATTTTCTAGCAAATTGTTTAATTCGACGAAATTTTTACGTTTTTACGACTATTTGAATTATGCATTTGGTATTTACGTTTTTTTTTTTTACTTATTTTTTATTCTAATTGCGACGCTTTTTTCTTTCTTCCTCGGTGCATGAGTAATGTAGGTTAATTGTTTGAAAATATTAGCTCGACTTTTAATTAAAAAACTGTTTTGGTCGTAGAATTTGGTCGTTTACGACGGATTTCGTCGAATTACCAAACTTACAAATTAATTTCGCGTGATCAATAATTACTTAATTTTAATTAGTAGAGTGATTAGTTTTAGATTAATTTTTGGTTTCGTAAAAAAAAATCTCGGTCGTTTGAGTAGTTTGCTAAACGTTCTATGAAATACCTATTCGTGATTTTCATTATAGTAATAATTCCATATTGCGTTTTAATGTTAGGTGATGATTTTCCCAACGTATTTTTTTTTTCAAAAGCTTTATTAAAGTGTTAATTGTTTTTTAAATGATTAGTTCCAAGAATTTGAAAAAATTTCGAAAATTGCAGACCTTGGATTAAGAATTTCTTAATTCCAATTCCTCCCGATTGATTTTATCGAATCGAATGAAAACCTTCTCAACTTCTCCAATCAGTCCTTCAAACTATTCGACGCATTTTAAACATTCACAACATGAAAAAATAATTAGATTTTTCCCATCGTACCGTATCACGAACTCGATCGCAATCCTTAACTATTCCAAGGGGTGGATGAGTGAGAAAAAAAAAGTAAAATCCTTTCAAGGACAAACAACGAGGTCGTAAGTTGTGCTCGCGCATGTACTAAGTAAAAGTGCACCCTGGATATTTTTGTTCGACGATAGTTTCCAAACAATTGCAAGCAGCTTTTTCCTTTTTTTTAATCATTATTTTGAGAATTTGACCTAAATTTCAAGAATCTCTCGACTTGGCGTAAAAAACTGAAAACTCTGGTTCGTTCGCAGCGGTACGAGTAAATCATAATAACCTGATTTAGGCTTCAAAATTTTTTTTCGACTAGACAAATTATTATTCGGAAACCAGTTCAAACGATCGTGTTACGTTGGGGCAACTAGAAAGAAATTATAATACAAATCGAATCAAATGACAGGTAAACGTGTTTCGAGTAGATCAATTAGCATAATTTAGCATTACGCGAAAAATAATTTGTAAGATACAATGTCATTAAACGGAAATTTGAAATGGCCTTATGATCACACAAGCGTTGTTTAATAATATGGAATAATGCGTATGCTCTTGAAAATCGTACTGCGTACATATGACATTTCTTCGAGAGATATATCGTAGCGCGATCATCGTACATGATAATTATGTAATTTTAAACAACGTTTCTCGAGCATCGTCCATCGTTCGCTATTTTATATTATTTATACGTGCACGTCCGTCCGTCGTCGGCGTCGTCGCTCCGTCGCTCGTCGGACGTTTGTAAATTATAGTCTCGTCGGTAAACGATTTCCATCAAAAATAAATTTTACAAATATCATGCTGTACGGGACATAATAACACAGAAAGCGCATTTCCTCAACATCATCAACCGTTCGTGATACTGACCTTGTTAAAAATTATATAATCAATGGAACCTCACTTTATTAACCGAGTCATTATGATATTAGCAGGCGAATGAGTAGTTGGGATATGGGAGAGTTTCTCAAAACAATGGTATTTTTTTTAATTGAAATTTTTAAAATGTAAGGTGGCGCTGAGTCAAAGGAATGTGATCCAGTCAAATATTTCAGGATCTGGGAGTCAGAATTTGAGAGGAATTTGAGTACCTTCTCATTTTTTTCTCTTTTGGATGCATCAAAATTGAGAAAATTTAAGTGCATTTAAGGCAAATGCATTTACAAGTTTGAAAAATTGAGAAATAAAGTCAATGCTTGAACCATCATCCCACCCCCTCTTCCTATCGAATCTCGACTGATCATACTTCCTCGAGATTTTCGATTTTTTATTTTAAAAATACATATTTGAGGGGGAGGAAAAGTAAACAAGTCAACGATAAACTTCAATTTTCCCAATCGAAAAATTTTCAATTTTTGGGCAAAAAATTCAGGTTTTCTATTCATTAATTACATTCAATTTTTATTGAACTGATGATAAAAAACAATTTTAAAATTGCAGTTTAGCTCGAAAACGGACCATCAAATTATCAACATAATTTTTAAAATCAATGGTAAAATAAAATTTTATCCATGGTTGTACTTGAAAATTTCTGCAAATTTTCCTAACATTTTGAAAATTGTAAAAAAATTCTACTTATTTGTAACATGATTTTTTTTAAAACTTTCTCTTTCATATAGAAAATTTTTAATTTCTCGCAGTATTCATTAATCTGTTCAAAAAAAAATACAAGGGAGTGAATTTTTCCATAGGAATTTGCAATTTTTGGAGGTGATTTGAAAAATTATAAATTTTTTTGACATGGATTATACCAGCAAATAAATTTGACATTGCACTGGTTTAGTGCAGTCATTTCACCTCCCTCCTCCCTCCCCATGAATTTAATAAGAAAAATCATTTTCACTTCTTACCACAAATTGAGCAAAATTAGTTGAGTCAAATATAAAATGAACCAAAAGTAGAAAAATTATTAAATATGTTTGGTTTTTGATTTCATCATTTTCTCTTTTGTACAACATTGTGCTAGAAAAAGTAGATGAAAATGGCGTTTTTTCCAATTTTGAAGAACATCGAAAAGGTTTGAAATAATTAAAAGTATAAAAATGCAATGGGCAAATGTACAGGATTTTGATAAAATTTTCAATGTTTTAAAATTTATTTGAATGGAACTGAAAAAAATTGATAAAAATGATTTATGTTCCAGAGCAAATTAAATTTTTATAATATGAGGAGGGGGAGGGGAGAGTCGATTAATGAATATTTTGAGAAATTAAATACCCCATCAGAAATTTCCATTCTCGAGGAAAACGATTAAAATTTATTCAAAAGCTGGTAACGATAAAAAAAAACATCAAAATATTCAATTAAGTTCGATAAGAGATTCTCTTTGGAAATGGTTGAAAAATGGTTCAGGATCAGAAAAGATTTTAAAAATTTCTTAATCCAATAGAAGGAATACTTATTTTAGCGTTGAATTGAAAAAAAAGGTCTCAGTAGGAGGGAGTGTAATGAAAAATCGAAATTTTGTACATGAACAAACCGCAGTTCTGCGGGAATAGGAAAAATGATTAATATTTTTAAAAATTGAATTCACAATTTTTTCACTTCAGAACAAAAAAGTCATCATTTTTGAAAATTTTCAACCCAAACACAATTTCCTAACTAAAATATTGCAATTTTGCCATCACTATAAGACAAGGTTTTCCCATTTTCCCTTCCCAAGTCAAGTCTAGATTAGGCAGAGCTTTTGAGCGGGGTATCAAAATGCATTTATATGTATTAAGATCTCTCGAGTACGTTTCTAATGTTCTTTCCTTGTCAATAAAAAATGCCTCAAGCAAAGCAGAGTTACCTCAAAATATTGGAAAATTTCGAGCTGGATATCGAAATCCATATCTTTAAATCTTCGGAAACGATTTCATTTCTGGGAGCCTTTTAGCTTTTTACAACTAGGTATGTACAAGAAATCATCAAATCTTTCAAAGCCTTTTTCGAAGTTTTCTTTTGTATAAGACGCGAAAAATATTATCAGCCATTAAATTTTTCGAGTGGATTTTCATTTCATAAACAGATAATATCGTTGATCAAAACAACGTTTTGTTTACATTTTAACTTTCCGTGTGAAATTTTTTGCGCGGTAGATATTGAAAATTCACGTAATAAGCTGAAAGGGCGTTCACTGTTCAAGCACACAGATCTCGCTTGAGAAGTATTTAGAAATATTTATTTATGGTCAGGAAAGATTTTCATCGGGTTTACCCATTTGCAAGAAAACCCAGCACACTGAAAATGGAAATAACTTTAGGCAGGCAATAATATTTGACTCCAAAAAGCAAGAATTTTAATCATTTTTCTTTTTTCTTGAATATTTTAATGAAAAGATAAAAATGGAAGGGGGGGGGGGTTTCTTGAACCAATTTTTAAGAAAGAAAAACTGCATGAAAATGGCAAAAAAAAATAGCAATTTAATAATTTTACTGGAAAAAGCAAGAATTTTCATAATTTTCTTTTTTTTTGGAATTTTTTAACGGAAGGATAAAAATGGGGTTCCCCTTTTTGGACAAATTTGAAGCCAGAAAAATAATTTCAGAAAATAGCGAGAATTTTCATTTTTCAGGTCCGGCAGATATGTACCATGCAGGGTTGGACAAAATCCGGGACAGAAGGATTTCAAATTCAAAATCCGAAATTCTTTTAGACAGCGGATTTAAAATTTAAAATTCAAAATTCAAAATCTTATTACTAAGCGGATTTGAAACCGAAATCCAAAATCTAAAATCTAAAATCCAATCTCTGGGTGTGAAGGTAATGGGGAAAAAAAGAAACAAATTCTGAACTTCGAAACATTTCAACATTACAATTTGGAAAAATTTTCATGGCCTTTTCAGAAGCTATGAGCTCTGAACTTATCATCATTTAATCTAGACCATTGATGGTTCATTATCGTTTCACAAAAAGAAACCAACCGCTTAACCGGAAGCAGAATACTAATCTCCCATTCCGAACACAGAATACAAAAAATTTTTGGATTTTGAAATAAAGGATTTTGAAAAAATTAATATTTTAAATCCAAAATCCGGATTTTGAGGTTTTTCGGATTTTAAATCCTGCCCAACCCCGATACCACGGTTTCAAACTAGAAATTAATAAACTAATGCATGATTCAATTACATACCAATTTAATTTCCATCCTTTCGAATTCTTCGACAATCTAGATCAAAACTCGTTCCAAAATCAGCATAAACCATATTTCGAATCCGTACCCTGAAAAATAGTAAATTTTTTACAAACCTCGAACTTAAAATTCGGTATAAACTAAGATTCTAATTTTACATAACAGCTAGCCTTCTGGCAGATGCCCGATATGTCGATATAAATACCCCAGAAACATAAATTCGTTATGAATTCAACCAGCGACAAAAATAATTTTACTTTCGCCCATCTCTACAAGGTTTCCAGAGCGAAATTTTCGTCGTCGAAACTATACGGTACATGTTATCGTAGGTTTTCCGCGGGTTTCATCGATTTTGAGGTAGAAAGTTGTGCACCGCTCTAACCATCCCGTGCATTTCTCCACCCTCGACCGGGCCGCAGTTGCATTTACCATCATGCCACGCCACAGGCTGGATGAGGCGAAGGAGGAAGGGATCCGTTCGCTCTTTTTTTTTGCAAGCATCGGTGAGAAGAGAAGTGCACAAAATAAATTGAATTTTTACGTAATATCCTGGATATACTCGTACTTTGTGCGACGATGATTCGTTTTGCTTTTGATATATAAAACGATGGTACGTATTATATGAAACATGTGCATTGTTACGTTGTGTACTTGCGGACTCTATATATCGGTGTGTTTAAGGAAGATGAATACATCAACCTTGATCGAGTTGGCTAACCGTGTAACAGCGACCTTTTGGCATCCAACCAATCCCTTCCTCTTCTTATTATATGGTCTGTGCGTGTGAGTGAGGTGCTTTATGCACATCATGCTCTTTACGTTAGATTTGAAATCACGATTGTATTACCTACTTTTTGATTACCACGGTAATCGATGCAATAAACTTATAATCAATATAATTAAACGGAGCAATATTACCATTTCTCAAATAAATCGATTTATTGGTTTCCTAATCTCGAGTCAAAACGTACTTTATGGGCTTTTTTCTCTTCAATCGAAAAAGAAAAACATTCCCCGAGTTTTCGCGAGAGGTCCGCGAAAGGGAGCCCTTTTCTGAATTCAAAATTTCATACGATAAAAACTAACGGTAAATATTTTTCTGATTTCAGATTCTTATGCCTCATTCGAATGATTTTTTATGCCCGCACTGACGCAGCAAAATATCATGAGACAGGTAAGCCGGCTTGGATTTTTACATTACAATGCGCGTAACTTACTACGATGCTTCGGTAATTACGCGTCGACGAAATTTTTATCTGTAACGAGAAAAAATTTCATCGCGATGCATGGTTCAATTTTTTGCAAGACGAAGAGGCGTGGGGACCACGATATCAGAGCGTGTTACGTCTATCAGTAAATAAATAAAAAGAATGATCCTGACCTTCCTTCACTTGAAAAATATTAAGTTTCTATATTGCGTTCATTTCGCGCCACATTTATGTCGACTGTTGCGTCACGCACACAAATTCAAACCTACACGCACTCGATTTTAAAAACTTTACGAATGCTTTTCTTCTACGATGAGGTTACGTAGGCGATGCACTTTCGTCCGACGTCCTCGCCTTGTCCAACGTTAAAAGCTCAACGAGCTGGAGTCGATGAGGAACTTGGGTTCGTTTCTTTAATAACTTTTTGATTGTTTCTATTTTGATTACCGCAACTCGATGAAAGGGAATAAGAAAGGGGAGAGTACCAGGCTTATTGCATGTTCACTGCTCATAAAAGTATCATCGTCATTTCCCTGCCAATTAAGTTTCCAATATTGATAGGTATTCAAATTCAAGGGTAATCTGTAAATCGTATTTGATAATGAATCCTTTTAGATAAGTTTAATAGGTACATTTTTAAAGAGATTTTACTATAAATAAATGCAAAGCTATTTGATGATTTTGAAATAAGGTTACCGTATCAATCAAATGTACCTACATAAATTGATTACCTACCTATAGAGCATCTGTCGACCTTCGGTTAGAAATTATGATAACAGTATGAGTGTCAGTAGTGCTCATATTGCATCTGTATCTCAGCTACGTGATTAAAATAATTCCTCGTTAGATTATGGAAGAAAAAGATAAAGTTCGAAGAAGTAATAAATCTGTGTGAAATATGCTGCAATCAGCAGTATGTGAAATTTTTGTAAAATTTTTACAATATTCAGAGTTTTGAATTGAATCAGATGAAGCTTTGAAAATTTGAACCTCGTATTTTCATTTCTCAAGAAGAAAATGAGCGAGAAGGAAGGAGGAAGAATGAAAAAGAGGAGAAAGAAAAAAATTAGTTAGAAAAATTAGAGATACTCGTCATTTCAAGACAATTTCCATCGCCAACAAGAAGCACATCAAAACAGATCAACATTCAATTTCGATTTTTTTTAGTCTATTTAGATTCAAAATATCAATTAAAAATTTTATTTGAACCCTAGACCAATTGAAGATGGTTTGATGAAGAAACCAAAAAAAATCGATATTTTCATTTCGAAGTAGGTTTTTTTCAATTTTATCGACTCGAAGTACAATTTTTCAATTTATATCGACCAAAAACAAAAATTCTCTCAAAAAATCACCACTTTTAAAAAATTTTCGATCAAACAAAATTCAATTTTTCCATTTGAAGAAAAAAAATGCTCCCTCTCCTCCCATGTGCATGACCTTGGAACCTAATATTCAAAATTTATTGCTGACACTCGTAACTTTTTTTCGAGAAATTTTTTGATTTTCGTTAACATCATGAAATTTTTTCTGACATATTTTGATCGAATTTCAAATATGTATTCCAAAATAGATTTGCTATGACTAAATTAAAATCAATTTGTAAAAATTTATACCAAGAATTAGGCAAGTTCAAATTTTTCAAGACCATAATCTGACAAAATATCGCAAAATATTACAGAAATTTTGATAAATACCTATGATTGTCATTTTCAATGTTTTGAAAATTCTCAGCAGTATCGAAGATTTGAAAAATACAAAAAAAAGTGTTTTAAGCAAAAAATTACTTTGTAAATAAGAAAGTTGAAAATCACGAAAAATTTACGGTTTTTAATTTTAGTCACAAAAGTCGAGAAAATAGTTCAAAAGGTCATCGGAACTCCAGAATTACTTTGTTTGAATTTGAAATATTGAAAAATAATAAAATTGCAGCTTTTGATTGCTTTTCCTTAAAAAGTTTTCGTTCTTACTCCACTTGGGCTCCGCAAACATTTTCAAATTTATAAGATTTCCTCTCACGTCTCCCATCATCCTTAACTTCTGGTATAGTAAAACTAGCTTTTAAAAAACTTGTGGGCTCACTATTTCATTATGAATCAGCGAAAGTCACGGGAAAACTGTTAGAATTGCAGCACAGGGAATATTAGAAACATTTTTCAATTTTTAGCAGTTTTTTGTTGGCTTTTCAGCAAAATTTAGGTATTTTTCTGACTTAGGTGAATTTTTACTGATTTTTTAGCAATTTTTTTTCACTGTTTGCTTTCTTCAGTGAAATTATTTTTCACTGATTCTGATTGTTGAGAGAGCCAATGTGGTAAATTTTGAACTGAATAAAACAAAATTTAAAAAATTCAATTTGAGGTATGGTTGCTGTCATTTTGATTTTTGGTCTATTTTAGTCCAAGACCAAAAAATTCGATGTTTTTAGGTAACTAGATTTTTGGTACAAGAAAGAAGAGCAGGATCAGCGAAAACTGAAGAAATAATCATTTGTTTCTTCAATAATAGCAAAATTGAATTTTTTTCAGTCATAAAAATGAATTTGAAGTTAAAAATTGGCATTTTTTGGAAAATTTTCGTTTCTATGAAGTATGAATTGAAAGAAATGGGGAAATCCATACTTTTTGGTGTTAGTGCGTAGAAAACTCAAGAAAAATTTCATTCCAAATCCAGTCAGAAAACGTTGATTTTTTGCCCTAGCAATGAGCCAGTTCTGGTTCGTCCCTCTCCCTACACTAAAATCCGTAAAGAAACAGTTCTCATGTCACTAAAAATTTTCCAAACGAATTTAATGCATAACACAGCAGAATTCTTTATAATAAATCGAGAACTCGTTAAGGATCCAAAAATCACTAGAAATCTCAAGATAATCCGCCTCAAACGTTGAAAAAACTCTCATAATAGAATTCAGGAAGCAAGATAGGCAATTCTTGAACTCTTTCCGACCTTTACACGATTTACACAATGCCCATATGTATCAATGTATCATACATTGTGCACTTATGCGCATAATAGAAAGCGAAATAATAAAAAGAGCATGTTGAGAGGGGAAGAGTCGCGATCACTCGAAGCCATCGGTTTTAATTTGGCTTCCTCAATTAGAAAACAATAGGATAAAATACACTTGTTGTTGGTAGCACTGGTGCAGCTTCGTTATTGCCGAAAGGGAGAGGATATGTGTGAAGCGATACACAATAAGTTGCTGACTAAAGTCACCGAGAGTGAAAAATTTAGGTCACTAGAGCTACGAGAATAAGACCGATGGTGGGGTTGTGCACGGGTTTGGTTGGAATGGAGGGGCATACGGTTGTGTTATTGATTAACGAGAGATAATGTCTATCTAGAGAGACGAACAAAAATTTGAGTATCCCTTGCATGGCGAAGTTTCAGTGATAACGTTTCAAACGCAACTATATGCATCGCTTCCGTCTTATGCCCGAATCCCTTCGTACCCCTGCCGACGTCTTGAATCGATAAATTTGCGTCTCGACCAATATAATGTTCCTTGCGCGGCGGCGAATTTTCAGTGACGTAAATACTATGTGCACACGGTCGAAAGTCATTTTAATGCGCAATTGAAATTTTTTTCGTTGCAGCAGGATACCGAGTTTTGTATTATGTATGGCGTTCTAACCGGACCTTTTTTTTTGGATTTTTTACAGGGAGTGATAATGCGCCTGAATCGGGGCGAGCCGGAGACCGAAGGTTCGAACATGATGAACGTGAAGGAAGAAGAATTTGAGAAATTCGTCAATTACATAGCGCCGGATTTACCAACCAATCCAAACTGTCCTAATAAAGCTGAAAACTCGTTACCTAGAAATTTAGAACTCAGACCTTCGAGAGCTATTACCGATGTACGTTGAAACCTCCCCGCATCACCGGCGACTTATTAATAGCGGTTTTATTTCATTAACGTGGGATGTGCATGTGCATACGACGATACGAGCGTTTTAATGTGCGAGAGAGTAAAAAAACCATCGAAAGCGGACGAAAAACAAAAACAAAAATACACCTTAAAATATCGATTATTTTAAACCCTTTTATCTCGCACAACGTACTTGTAAGTTGTGCACCGACAATTTTTCGTAAATTTTTTGCCGCTCTGGCGAGCGTGAAATCCACTACGGTGGTGTGTATTTAACGAGAAATCGCTATCTTTTTTTTCGCATTTCAAAAGAGCACCCAGTTCAACGAACACTTTCGTCGAGCTCGAAAATGTTGTACACTCAAATATTACAGCCCTATCCCGTCGGGGTGGATGAACTTTTATCAATATAGCGCTCGTTAATGGACGAAAAATCGTACAATGAGATGTTCCCGAGTTTGTGTAGCACTTTGAGAAATTTTTTCACTTTATCATCGTAGAGTTGCTTTTTATGTGGAGAAGTGTTGGTGAAAAGGCGAATTTCGCTGGAGGTTTTTTCAATTGCTAACAAGGGAATTTTTGAGATAGCAGAGAGATTTTTCGATGTTTATCCTGTTTTTGAGAAAATTGTTGGAAAAATTTAAATTTTTCCATAAATTGAAAAAAATCAAAGAATTTTTTAAAACTTTAAATATATAAAAAAAAAATGCATAAAAAGTAATACCTACAACAAAATATTTTGGCTCCAGTTTTTTAGAAAGATGGCGTTTTTTTTCTAATTATATGATTGATGAGCAAAAACTGGCCCGAAGACCAAATTTTTCACCTTCCTTCGAATTCTCCAATAAATATTTTAAAAATTTTTTCGTTACATCAATTCGAAATAGAAATTTTTCCAAAAATTTGAAAGGTAGTTTCGAGACTTTATCATGCTCTTAAATACTACAAAGAGTCCTAGCTTCAAAATTTTGAAATTTTTATTCTTCTGCTTGTGGCATAATTTTTTTAGGTCATTTACCCTCGAAAGCTTCAAAAAGGCTCCAAATTCTAAAATTTGTAATTTCGAAATATGTACCTCCATGTTTTTTTTACCAGTTTTTAAAATTCCCCAAAATCAACATTTTGAGGTTTTGGGATTTTCTGATGAAAAATGTTCAAAATCAATTTTTTTGTCGCATTCCAATTCCAATGAATACGGGGAAGTTTTACAGGAAAATTCAACTCAAAATTGCTTCGTTTTTGCGGCGAATTGCAGACTGCATAATGCATATTTCATAACCTTCAAAAAACCTCTAACTCCATCCTTTTAGAGCTTAACCAACAATTGCATACCTTTTTCGATGAATAAACGACGCTTGGATGGAAATCGATTCGAATTTTCATCAGATATATTTTCATCGCCCGAAATACCTACACAAAAAATTAATTCGATGTAAAAATTCAATAATAGAATAATCAGATAACAGTTACGTAAATAATGCACTTTTTCTTTCAAAATTATTACCTCTGAAAACAGATTTCGAAGTTTGGTAATGTTAAGTTGAGAAATACACTTTCAACTTACGTTCAATGAGATCCGCAGTCTTTTTATGGGCAGCACATCCCACGTTAAATTACTCATTTTATGAGGAATGTTGGCAAAGTGAATTTTCCTTCATTTTACTTTACATCTATCTGACCAATGACATCCCAGAAAGTTCTTTATTGCATTTTGAAAAAACGTTCACTTTTGCAACATTTCCTGAAAAATACATTTACAATGAAACAACGTAATTTGCACAAATTTAATAATAATTTTCCAAAACAGGCTTTGGGCGTTTGGAGTACAGCGATCATCCCACGAGGTACACGATTTGGTCCATTAGTTGGCGAACTTCATTCAAAAGATGCCGTCCTAACGAACGTGAATAGGAAATACTTTTGGAGGGTAATATATTCATTTAATTATTTCACTACCTTTGCATGCTTTTATATTTTTCTTTGGTCAATTGTGTGTACAGCATGACGTATGTAGATTTATTATCGTATTAAGTATTTAATTTGCCAAATTCGCGAATGAAAAAAAAAATTCTCACGTAGCAAATTCTGAATTTTGATCGTCGCAGAATGCTTAACACACGGTGGAGGTAACATGTACTTCTATAGCCTGTCCTTTTAATTTATTAATTCATTTTTGTTTGTTCTCATTGAAAATGGATTGTTCGTTGAAATCAACAATAGATTCAAATCAAAATGAATTCGTTTCTACGATCTAATCAGGTATATAAAACGACGACCGTACATTTAGTTAACTATGTAATCTCAAACTTTATAATATTCCACCTCTTAATTGTCTATATTTTTAGACAAATGCGTCGGGAAATTCTCTTCTTTTAACTGTTGTTTTCGCTTGACTTTTTCTTTTTCTTTAATGCGCCGCTTTTTTTATTTTTGTACGCAATTCTTCGACGTAGTTTCGTTTTAACCGGATGAAATCAAAGTTCAACTTTGATCAAGATGTATTTATCTACTTGATGAGAATGTTTAATTCGATATGCTTATAGAAAGTATCTGTGACGAGGGGTAGAAGCAATTTGATTATAGATTAATTATTGTATAGATACCTACCTACCAGTGTCTTTTCTTTTGGACATTTTTTTCATCAGAAGGAAGAACTAAGATGACCTTGAATAAATTTTCAACGTCAATTCTGCTCGCCTTCTATTTATCAAGATTTGCATGATTATTTTTCAATTTTCTCGTATGAAATATTTCCTATGGAAAGAAATCGAAGAAATTAGCATATTTTTTCAAATATGAGAAATAAATACAGCAACATACTTACTCGCAATCAAAGAAACCTGTTTGTTAATACATGAAATTTGAATGTAACGAAAAAAACTGCTTCGGAAATGCAATTTGCTCTTGCTCCACGACTGAAATGTCAAAGACACCTAAAGAAAAATAAAAAGCAATTAGGATTAATTATTACTAAAGATACATGTAATTAACGAGGAATTTTTTTCTACAGGTGTATAAAGATAACGAATTGTACTACTATATTGATGGTTATGATGTATCTAAATCAAACTGGATGAGATATGTGAATCCGGCCTACTCATCGGAAGCACAAAACCTTATAGCATACCAATATGAGGTAGGTATAAATTTGATGAAAAATATTTAAAATTATTCGCGTATTTCGGTAACGATGAGTTTAATCGTTCTTTTTTTTTTAATATTCTGTTACAGTCGAATATTTACTTTTACACTATTCGAACAATTCCTAAAGATGAAGAATTATTGGTGTGGTATTGCAAAGAATTTGCCGAAAGACTGAAATATCCGTTGACCGGAGAACTGATGCTGCAGCAGATAAGAAGTATGTATTTAAAAAAAAAACCACTCCTAGAAAAAAATGATAAGTGAATCGGGAATTAACATCTGAATTTGTTTCAGGGCAAACAATAAGTATGCAACCACAAACCATAGTCAGTCCACCAATGCAAGTACCAGTCCAGCCGTGCAGGTCACCTCGGACGGAATATACGCCTCAAGTTGTCCAAACGACGATAGAAGTGACCGAAGAAACCAAAGATAATAAAGATATTGATAGGTTACCTGTGCAAAATGGAGAATTAGTATCATCGAAAGATTGTCAAAACGGATACGATCAATTGAATTCGGTTCGTTCGGACGAAGGTTACCACAGTCATGGATTCCATGATGAATCACTAACACCACCGTACGGATGCGTTGATTCAGACGACAGTGATAATTATATTTTAGATTTCAGGTAAGCATTTTTACATAATAAATACCTACCACCAGGCATAACTTCACAACCAACGAATATTAATTTATTTATTGATTTTTCGCAGTAAAAAACAAACTCGACCTAGCGACGCAGACGACCACGACGGCGCAGCAATGGAAACGGACGAACAAGTCCTAGACCGAAATGAATACAGAAAAGTCAAAATAAAAATGTCAAAAGCTTCGTCTTACTGTACGAACCGCACAACGACGCATTTAACTAAAGAAATTTCACCTGAAAACAAAGAAAACAATTCTCCGCAAGTGATCACCGTCGTACCACATCCTAAAGCCGAGGTCGAAGAAGAAATGACGAATCTGCGACTGCAATCGCAATCGCCACCATTGTCGCCGACCGAAAAAGCTTACTCGTACAAGAAATCCCAAAGGTACGGATGTGCTCCGGTCAGTCCGGACTCGACGGCTTTGCCGGATTCACATTGTTCGTTATCTCCTCATACGATAACGCTTGTTCCTCAACGATCTCCACCACCTTCGCCACCGTATCAACCAGAAGAACCTCCCTATCAGTCACATTCCCCTCAAGTTATTTACTCTTCGTACCAAATGAACGTACAGCAGAACGCCGTTCAACCACCGACTTCGTATTCGCCTCCGACGTCGTCCAATATTCAATACCAATACCCACCTCCGTCATTTGGTATCAATTTGTCAACGCCGCTGCATCATATTTTAACTCCTGTACCACCAGTTCATCATCCGTTACCGTCTCAACATTCCTGTTCGTCGCCCGGCTCCATGTCTCCGGATGAAGGTCCTTGTCATAGTCCAACCAATTCTAGGGGATATAAATCGCTACCGTATCCTTTGAAGAAGAAAGATGGCAAGATTAATTACGAATGTAATATTTGTATGAAGACGTTCGGCCAACTATCCAATTTGAAAGTGCATTTAAGGACGCATTCGGGTGAACGACCGTTTCAATGTAATACTTGCTCAAAAACCTTTACACAGTTGGCCCATCTGCAAAAACATCACTTAGTTCACACGGGTAAGTGGGAAATTGAGCATGATTGAAATGAACTTTATATGATTTTACTCACCTTTTACGTCCTTTAACTGTAATGTGAGTGATGGTTGAGGCAAAAAATGCAATACGCAGGATTCAATCTCAGAATTGTTGACAAAAAAAAGAAAACCATATTTCATTGCACCACTTAAAATAATATTCAAAATATTTTAGTACAAACAAAAATCACATGAGAGATGAAACTCGACACTCGTGAAAATTTTCAATTTTTTTTACACAATCAAAAGGCATCAAAACAAAACGCAAACGCAAACGCACATGGCAGTTGCATTTTTTATATCAGTGTTGCCATTTTCAACAGTGTTGAAATTTTAGAATTTTAAAAAATTAACTACTCCGTAGTCCATACTCCCGTACTCCGCGTTGAATGAAGAATTAATTTATTTCATTTTTAATGATCATAATTCATAAAACTCTGTTTTTAATTAAAACGCAATTTTTTTATGTTTACAGGCGAGAAACCACATCAATGTGATACTTGCCATAAACGATTCAGTTCTACGTCAAATTTGAAAACCCACAGAAGACTTCATTCGGGTCAAAAACCTTTCGCATGTGATTTATGCCATGCAAAATTTACTCAACTGGTTCATTTAAAATTACACAAAAGGTTACATACGAATGAAAGACCTTATATTTGTATTACATGCGGGAAGAAGTACATCAGTCATAGCGGATTAAGGTACCTATCTATTCCTAATTTCATTGAAAATTAAACATAGATTGAAATTTTATCATGCCAATTTATTTGCACAGAACTCATTGGAAGACTACATCTTGTCGACCTTCAAATATTCAACAACAACAAGAAGTTCCATTTTAAAAGTTCAACGAGATATTGATAAGTTTACGAAGGATCTCACTATTAGCTGTGAGAATGCGATAAGTTTCCTGAAATATTTATATTTTTGGTTGAATATTTCCCTATTTAACTGAGTTGACATTGCGCTCAAAGGTGTCAAATTGTTGCGCTTAACTGCATACGAAAGATTTGAAAACATGTTTCAAAATATTAATTATGACGCTTTTATTTGCTAAAATATTATTGTTGATAATATGTAACTTTTGTTTGTTTGTTTTTTCTTAGAGCTACTATACTTTTTGTTTTTCCTTTTTATTTTGTTAATATTGTAACATAGTAGGTTTTCTCTGATTATTTATTTTGCTATATCCCGAAAGGTTATGGTTAAAAATTGCGATGTTCCTCTTATTGGTAATGATAATTTATAGAAAATTTTTGAGTAGGTAATCTACTGTACATAGGTTTACTTTATCTAAGTTATTTAACGTTTATGATCTCAATCAACGTTTGTTTTTCTTCCCATTCTAAATAATTAAAAAAACAACATCGTGTATGATACAGAAGAAGGAAATAACACAGAGTGTGTAAATTGTAAAGTATCTATGTATAAAAAGAATAGGAAAAAATGTATAAAAAAAAGAACGAAAATTTACATCTGTTTATTTTCGACAATGATGAATAATTTATCAAAAAATGTGTAAATAATACCTTGTAATATTATTACAAAAAGGTATCGAAAGGAAAAAACTGAACGCTAGCTGATTTTTGTTTCAAACGTTAGTTTAATTGACTATTTATTATAAATCAGCTTGCGTTTGATTGAAATTGCATTATTTGTTCAAATTTTTTGTGTGGTTTACACTTCTTGTTAACGTAGCAATAAAGCTATAAAAAAATAATCAAAATGAACAAAATTATCAAAACTAAATTAAATCGTGAATTACGAAGTACGAACGCGCGTTGTTTGTTATAGTCTTTATTCGCTTTTACAAAATCTTGAGTGTATTCCATTAAAAAAAAAACTCCATCAGCTTTGAACAATAAATGCTTGAACTATCCCCCCGGTTAATTTAACGATGCATTTTTAATTTATTTTAATTTATTTATTTACGTACTATGTGTACTATAAAATTGAAATTACAAACTTTCTAGTTATTAAAAAATTGTATGTTCTTTTAAAGGCTGATGTAATTTAATGTTGATGCAATAAAGAAGTAGTTATCAAGTTTTATTTATGGTTTTGTTTAGGGAAGCTAATCGCTGGAAGATTCGGAACTGGAACGTTTCTTGTGTTTTTTATGCTTCTTCTTTTTCTTTTTGTGTTTTTCCTTTTTCCTTTTCTTCTTCGAATGTTTTTCTTTCTCGTCTTTTTCGTCGTCCGATTTCTTTCGTTTCGTAGTCTTTCTATCTATCGTTTTAAGTTTTTCTTTGAGCTCTTGCTCGCGTAATTGAATTAAAGGAGTGATGTATTCTTCATCTTCGCTACTAGTGCTATCAACGTCGAGTACGATGTCCTTATTTGGATCTACTTTTATGAAATTTCTGCATTGGTATGTCAAATGTCCAGGGTATCCGCATTTTTTGCAAGCAGCTCGAGGATCTTTGTTTTGAGGTATAAGCCGGTTAACCAATTCTGGATCCATACCTGGTTTGATAACAATTACATACGATGAGTAATCTTAGTGAAATGACAAACGATACAAATCAAGTCAAGTTTTGATGAGAGAGAAGCCCTAAAATTCGTCATTTATACAAAAAATGAATGAAACACTTACTTCATTGGGTGGTTTCCAGGTCAATTTATTTTTCGATTTCGAATGTAATTGGAAGACCGCATGACAATCGTTTCGTGATTAGAGATGGAACTTTCAAAAGATGTACATGCTTTGAATGTAATAAACCATAAATATACATAAAATTCCAAAAAATTAATGAGCTTTACACAAATTTCAATCGAAATTTTCACTTTTTTGGAAAAAAGTTAAATTTTCCAGCGCAGCAGATTGTTTTTGTTTACAATGTTTTTTGTTGGCTTTCGAAATTCGAAATCAGAATATTTTGTTTAAATTTCACTAGTGCATTCTAGTGGTCAAAAAGCTAATGACAAATATTCATCCATCCAGGTTTTGTTTCGTATTTACATATCCTTGAAAATTCATATCATCAACGGTTTCTGGAAAAACAAAACAAAAGAAGTATTGTAGTCATTTCAATAAAAATGTAAAATTAAATCCCTTTGGTATTATTGTACAAGTAATTATCAGTAATTATTATTTATATGCCAGTCAAGTGTTTTTGTAATGTAATAATGTTTGAATCTATATCCAAAATATGCTGCGTTTGAATCCGAATACGCTTTACAAAATCAACAACAATCCTTTTGGAAGATGTAAACAAGTAAGAAAACTGTAATTCGAATGATAATTTTTAATTAATTTGGCGTGTAGAGATATCTTTAATGAAAATTTATAACCGCCTCACGTAACTGATTACATAATCACTTTGTTGATTTATTTTAATCGTGTATAGGAATATGATATCTACTACGGAGATATACTCGGAACCGGCGGATTTTCCACCGTATACCGCGCCAAATGTAGGAGAACAGGAGAAGATGTTGCTGTCAAAGAGGTATGATTGAATGGTTTCTTTATTTCTGATTATTTACATTGCTTATATTTTAATTCTTTTAAATAGATTAAAAAAGACGTCATACTTAAAGAAGGATTACTGGAAAGAGTCACTCAGGAGATAAATATTCAAGCGGAATTGGATCATTCTGCTGTATTAAAGTTATATACTGCATTTGAAGATGCAGATCATATATTTATTGTTTTGGAATTATGTTCAAATGGAGAACTACGGAAATATGTACCAATGCTCGCTGAAAAAGAAGGTAAACTAAATGAGTGAATATTGAAAAAATAGTAAGGCCAACCAAAATCACGGCATTCAAGTATTTATGTTTTCAGTTCGAAAGTTCGTAAAGCAGATTGTAAATGGATTGATTTATTTACACGGGAAAAACATTCTTCATCGAGATGTTAAATTATCTAATATTCTTCTGAATGAAGATATGGAAATAGTAAGTATCACAATTCGGGATTCTTCAAGTAAACTAGCGAAAAAATAATTCTATCATTATGTCTACAGAAAATCGCTGATTTTGGGCTAGCAACAAAATTATTGCATCCAGATGAAAGACATATGACTATGTGTGGCACACCAAATTACATTTCTCCTGAGGTTGGTTTCATTTTTTAGGATTTCGTATTCAGAATAATTTCTAATTGAAATTTTTAATACCCAGGTAGTATCTCGTAAAACTCATGGATTCGAAGTAGATTTATGGAGTCTTGGAATACTTCTATACACCTTATTAGTTGGTCGACCTCCGTTTGAAACCGATACAGTGAAGAGTACGTTGACCAGGGTGATAGCCGGTGATTATTTCGTAAGTGCAAAGTATTTACATTATAAAATTTCCATGTTTTGAAAAATTATATTATGGTATTCGATGTCTAGATGCCGTCACATCTATCTCAAGCAGCTAAAAATTTGATTAGTCACCTGCTGCAGAAAAATCCATTGAACAGGCTGAATTTACATGAAGTTTTACAACACCCTTTTTTTACCGAAGATGATTCGTTCACAAAACAAGTACGTTATTTTTCATTTTTAACTTTATCTCTAATATTTGAATTTACCGTAAAATTTACCGGATACGCAGAAATGGATAAGTGCTGATAGCGGGTTCGATACCGGAACAGCATCATCGTTGAATAACATTTCTACGAAATTTAATTCGCTTGATCGTAAACAGAACTCTCATTATTCAGACGGATATTACTCTTATGACACGCCAAAGCTTCCTAGACGTTGCAGGTATTTTTGAACTTTTTATCGGAGTAATTTTTTCCATTGACGAAATCTCACCAGAATTTTAATTACAGATCTCAAGAAAGAAAAATTCCCGAATCCAGAGACGAAATGATGGAAGTTTGCATCGACAAAATGACTAATTTTGACAAACGTCTTCAAAACTATAATCATGAGCTATATTCTAACGAAAATATTTCTAAAAAGCAACCCGACAGTATTGAAAATTATAAAAATGAATATAACGTAGAATTCGCAACCCCACACGGTAAACAGAGTTGTCAGATGTTCTGTGAAAATGAAGTACTGAATAGACAGAATTGCAATTGTTTAGAATATAAATATAAAATGGATAAACTGCGCGATGATTCGAAAAATTCAAATTCATGTCAATATTTTACCAATAATTATTGCCCAAAGAATAAGCCTTCGGATTTTAATTGTAAACCAACGGCGTCAGATCTTAGAGTCGAAAATTTGAACCATCTACGAACATCTTCATCCGAATCTGTTTTTACTGCTGATACCGTTAAGGTCATTCCATTTAATACAGAACGACTAAAATCAACGAGACATCGGAGCAAAAACGTGATTCTATCGATTTTGGACAATGGAGAAGTTTGTGTCGAATTTTTGCGCAATAAATCCAAGAAAGATATGGTTGTTGAAGTGTGCCGAATTACGAGGAATGGTTTAAAAGTAAATTATAAATTTTATTCTATTTTTGCCCGTTTTAAAATACTTGTTGCTAATTTGATTGATTTTTTGTAGATGTCCGTTTATTATCCAAATAAAGGGCGAGGTGTACCACCTTCAGATAGTCCACCACCGATGCCATTGAACGGGGCAGATGCTGTTTTCAACTGTGAAACATTATCTAAAGAGAACTGGAAAAAGTACACTTATGCGGCTCGATTTGTCGAAATGGTTCAAACAAAGACGCCTAAAATAACGCTTTATACTGAAAAAGCAAAATGCATTTTGATGGAAAATAAACCAGATCCTGATTTTGAAATTATTTTTTACGAAGGTTCGTTTTTTTTTTTTTTTTCATTTAAAAATAACATAATTTATTTCTGAGAGATCTATCTTTTTTCATCTTCTTTCTGCAGGGGCCAAAATTACGAAATCAAGAAAAGGTATAAAACTTACCGATAATAATGGTGTAATATGCGTGCTCAACGATACGGGTCAAGAACAAACCATGAACTCTCGTCAAAAGGAGCTTTATTCGTATTTCAAGCAGGTATTTGATGTCAACCCTCTATTAAAGTCACATTTGAAATTAGAATAACTGAATTAATTTGTCTGGTTGCCCTATTTTTAGTGCTTTGATCATTGTCGTGTGATCGAAGAAAAGCTGTCATCGACGTGTTCATTAACGGATACATTTTTCAAAGTTTTCCCGGCGATTTTAGGTAAGAAGCCGGTTGTAAAAGAGAAAGATTCTTCTTGGGTCGGCGATAGCGGGTCTCCTGATTTATTTCATAGCACAAAAATGTGACGTGAAGTGTAAATTTGAATTTTATGCAATTTTGTTCATTTTATTATTATTTATGTAAGTTATTTCTTTTCTTTTTTTCGAAAGTATTCAGCTCAGTATTTCTAACTCTGGTTACCAAAGAATTATTTTGTGTATGTAGTGTATGCAATTGTATTAAACAAATCAAATTTGTCTCAACATTTTTGTATTAAATGTATTGTGGATTTTTTAATTCGATTTTTATTCCTCGAATTTTTTGGATTTTTTTTATCCCACTGAAGTTGATACTGATAGTATTTTTATTTTAATCCTTTGACATTTTAGTTCATTGTAAGTCAAATCTCAATTATCATTCCTTGACTTCAAAATCAAAAGTGAAAATCTGAGACAAATTGAATAATTTTTTTGAAATTCAAATTTTCGAAAAAATTTACAGCGCCAAATACGATTTTTGAATAGACCAATGAGATGATGCAATACTTTGAACAACAACAACAACCAATAGAAAAGATGAGTTGGCAGCGCCCCAAATGAAGATAACGGAACTAATAATGATAACGTCACGGTCATTATCATTTTAAAAACTGGCTAAAGCTAAAGTTGAAGTTGAAAGTTCTTTTGGGATTGTAAAGTTTTTTGATTTTAATGGTGAAATAATGAGAACTAATCACTCTTGTCTTAAATATTTGATGTGCACTTCCAATGACAAGACTCCTCTGTTTTTGTCGAGCTTAATGTTTTATTAAATACACTGAAAATGTTTTGATAAAATGATCATCATTTTTCTGTCTCCTCAAACTGTGTAAGTACTCATTAATATTTTTGTACGTGTGTACCATTTGTGGAAACCCTTTTACTAATTCTGAAAATCTCTCATGCAGGATATTTTAATCTGAATCATTGAGAAAATAACCGTAAGACATTAGACTGTCAGATTGCATCATACCGATCAGAATGGAAGCACTAATTCCCGTTATCAATAAACTCCAAGATGTCTTCAATACCGTCGGCTCAGATGCCATTCAACTACCTCAGATCGTTGTCGTCGGTTCTCAAAGTTCTGGTAAAAGCTCTGTAATTGAAAGCTTAGTTGGCAGATCGTTTCTACCGCGAGGCACCGGAATCGTCACTAGACGACCATTAGTCCTGCAGTTGGTGTATTGCCCTAAAGAAGACCGTGAAAAGAGATCAGGAGATAATGGAATCATCACCGCCGAAGAATGGGGCACATTTCTGCACACGAAGAATAAGATATACACGAATTTCGACGAAATTCGTAAAGAAATCGAAGCCGAGACGGACCGAATAGCTGGAGAAAATAAAGGCATTTCTTCGGAACCGATAACGTTAAAAATATACTCTCCAAAGGTGCTAAATTTAACTTTAGTAGATTTACCAGGCTTAACCAAGGTTCCTGTCGGTGATCAGCCGGATGATATCGAAGCACAAATCAAGGCGTTAATTTTAAAGTACATTAGTAACCCTAATTCTATTATTTTAGCCGTTACTACTGCCAATACGGATATGGCCACTAGCGAAAGTTTGAAATTCGCTAAAGACGTGGATCCGGATGGTAGAAGAACGTTGGCGGTTATCACAAAGCTGGATTTAATGGATGCCGGTACCGACGCCGTGGAAATCCTGTGCGGTAGAGTGATCCCTGTTAAGCTTGGCATTATTGGAGTGGTTAATAGATCTCAACAAGATATCATGAATAATAAATCCATTGCGGATAGTTTGAAAGACGAAGCTGCTTATCTACAACGTAAATATCCCACCTTGGCTACTCGTAATGGAACGCTGTACCTGGCGAAAACTTTGAACAGACTGTTAATGAGACATATTCGAGACTGTTTGCCTGATTTGAAAACTAGAGTTAACGTCATGGTTTCTCAATTCCAAACCTTGCTGAATTCATACGGCGACGACGTCTCAGATAAAAGCCAAACCCTTCTGCAAATCATCACCAAATTTGCATCAGCCTATTGTGCGACTATAGAGGGTACTGCTAGAAACATAGAAACGACGGAGTTATGCGGTGGCGCTCGAATTTGCTACATTTTTCACGAGACTTTCGGCAAAGCGTTGAATTCCATTCATCCATTAACCGGTATTTCCAAAATGGATATTTTAACCGCCATCAGGAACGCCACAGGTCCTCGGCCGGCTCTTTTCGTACCCGAAGTATCCTTCGAGCTTTTGGTTAAAAGACAAATTCGTAGATTGGAAGAGCCTTCACTTCGATGTGTTGAATTGGTTCATGAAGAAATGCAGCGTATTATTCAACATTGTGGCATCGAATCGCAACAAGAAATGTTACGGTTTCCGCAACTGCACGAAAAAATCATTGACGTCGTTACGCAGCTGCTCCGCCGAAGATTGCCTGCTACAAATACAATGGTTGAGAATATTGTTGCTATCGAGTTAGCTTACATCAACACGAAACATCCAGATTTCCATAAAGAAGCTGCAATCGTTTCTTCCATAGTAAACCCCGAAGAAAATCATCTTACCGAACTCAATAATCAAAATCGTAAATTGTCCGAAAGGGAGCAGCGAGACTGCGACGTTATCGAACGATTAATCAAATCGTATTTCTACATCGTTCGAAAATCCATTCAAGACAGCGTACCCAAAGCTGTGATGCATTTCTTGGTTAACTTCGTCAAGGATAATCTGCAATCTGAACTGGTTACCCATCTTTATAAATCGGAACAGGCTGAGGAACTACTTAATGAATCTGAGCACGTTGCTCAAAGACGTAAAGAAGCCGCAGATATGTTGAAAGCTTTGCAAAAAGCTAATGTGATTATTAGTGAAATCAGAGAAACGCATATGTGGTAGTTTTTATCGAAACTTCGTTTAGGGTACATTTTTTATGATAGTTTTATTATCTCAAGCGTGATTGTTATGTTATATTTTAAATTTTGAACCGACGATAATTATTTTATAGGCTTTTAGAGCCCGTGTAGTTTATTAAGTTGGTCGTTTACTGTACTGTTCATAATATACGAAGATTCCCTGCTACAAATACAATGGTTGTCATATTGTTGCTATCGAGTTAGGTTACATCAATACGAAACATCTAGTTTTTCAAAAAGAAGCTGCAATCATAGTAAACCCCGAAGACAATCATCTTACCGAATTCAATTAATCTAAATCCTAAATCGTAATTTGTCCGAAAGGAAACAGTGAAATTGCAACGTTATCGAATGTTAGATAAGAGAAACTTATATTTAAAAAAAATATATACGCAACAATGAAAAACAAATAAAATTTAATTTTACAAAAAAAATCTGACGTCAATCTGAAATAACTAGGTACATATTTGCGTAATTTTTCAACAAATTACAACTTTTCTTAGAGCTGCAAAAAAGAAACCACATCGTGAACGCTCATAAGTCATGAATGTTAAACTGTGGTTTTCACAATACTTACTTGGAGTTGGCAAAGGTTCACGTTCATCTACCATTTTCTTTAGGACTTCGGCTAAACCACATGTCTTGGATTTTTCTAAGTGTATCTCGGCTGGATCTTCACCATAGTGCAAATTATAAATTCGCAAATGGCAATTGTAACAGACGACCATGTCAGAATAGCCGCTGTAGTAAAATCCAGATGCAGCTAACCTCTTAATCATGAACGTTTTTCGAAACCCGTTGAAAGTTTTCATACGATCAGTTTTTTTGGTTAAATCCAATCCAGCACATGATTTTAAAGGAATTTTGTACAAAGTTCCAACTTTTTTTGATGACTTTTCTATTAAGCCGACTGAATCTAATACAAAAAGGCAAGGAAAGTGATTATCTACGTATTAGCAATTTAGCCTCTATGTAGACGGTAAATTAAAGTTACCTAATCCGAGGCATACAGCAGTATCCTTTCTTTCATCGACAATGCTGCAGGGTGATTCGTAATTTGTATTTTCATCCACCTGCAGTAAAAAATAACGAAAAAAAAAACGATTGTTGATAGGTAACTGCAAAAACTAATGAACTCAATGAACTCTAGTAAATGATTGAAGCAAGAAAAATTAAATACAAATATCTCTGTTAATTACCACAATGCTGCAATGAATCCTCAATGACTAAAATACTCTTGTTTAATTTTCACTTTTACCCGGGCTGGGTTTCTCAACATACAAGTTGAAAAATTATTTTGTGAAATTAAAAATAAATTTGTAAATTTCATAAATAATATAGGGTATTTTTTTTTATTTCAATAATATATATATATTTTTTCTTTTAAATTTATTAATTTCAATTAAGTATATTGATTTTTATTTAATTTTATTTTCTGATAAATTAAATTTTTCATTTTTTATTATTTTTTAAAATTTCTTTTGTACATATGAACCGCGTCAAGTCAAAAGTCAAAAGTGACCATGCGACATCAAATATTTCATCAAAAAACAGACTTGAAAGTATAATAGTATAGTGATGATAAAGTAGCAGAAATTTGAAAATTATTTACTTTGACTTGTTGAGCGTGTGTTAAACTAACAGTTGTGGCTTCGGGAATCAACGCTGAACTAGTGGCTATTGTACTCACTTCGTTAGATTCCGACTTGGATACCATCAGCGTCGTTTCTTCTGTTTTGTATTTTGGTAATCTAGCTCTATATTCTTCCTGTAATTTAATAGATACTTAATTTTAAATTGAGCTTAGACTGATATTAATTAATTGATCACCTATTTCATCGATTGTTCTTCAATTTTAATTTTTATACAAATCTAGTAAATTAATGATAATTTGACAATACATATATATGGTCGAAAATACTCACCAACGAAACATCTTCCGGTGGATATGGTGGATGTACAATTTTGCTCGACGCTCCTACGGTATAAACCAAAACGACCTTTTGATCGGCGTTAGTCGAACTGGAAATATCATTTGTTCGTCAGACGAAAAGGGAATGGTATATTATGAAGTAATTTTAACAAAATTATTACCATTTCTAACGAAAATAAATCAATTAAATTGTCAACAAATTACCCAGGGCTCATAAATGGAGGTGCAACGTTCAACATTGGTGGAAACTGAGGTGGCATCTGAATCACTCCAGGAGATAAGCCTGATATGGCGTTATTTGAATTTTGATTTTCCGGTCTATGTTTCTTGGCTGGTGCTTCGTCATCACTATCTGAATTTTTTTCACCTGAGATTTTACGTTTTTTAAGTAAACGTGGCTCTATGTTTTTAATCGTAGTGAGAATAAAAATCGGTTACTCTTACTTTTACCTTGCTTTTGCCTTTCATGTTCTTTGAGATCTTCTTGGGGTAAACCTTCCATTTCATCGATTTCAATTTCAATATTCGATCGGTTAGAGAGCGCATTAGGAACTTTATCAATTGGTTCTTTATGTACCTATACCTACGTAAAATATAACAAGGATATTAATTTATTTGGAAAATTCTAATTTGGTGATAAAAATATTCGATTTCTTTCTTACGTTATATGCTCACAATGGATTGATAATACAGGACCCGTGTATAATTTTTTATGACAAATATGGCATTTAAAGTGTTCGACTTTTTAATGCTGAATAAGAATTTTTTCGTCTTCGAATTCACTATTACAATATCTAGATTACTGATTAATGAATACATCTATAGAATAAAGCAAAATGAACAGTTGAATTCACAAAATTCTCTCAGTCTCAATACACGAATTAGACTAAATGAATAAATTAAATGAAACGAAGGATAATTGAAAATATTTGTTCCCATTTTCATTTTTCTGATTTTTCTAATCTTTGTTGATATTGAATTATTGATTATTGATAAAAAATAAAAATCACGTTTTGGACCTCAAAAGGCCAAAATATTGATTTATTTAAAAAAAAATCAAAGAGAAACATTATTTTTCAACTATTGGAACGCTAGCTGCTTTATTTTTTTGATGATTTTTCCCCCCACCCAGGTTTCGTGTTTGGGAGTCTTGAACTTGGAGGGATTTTCAGAAAATGATAAGAATGAAAAATTAATTAATTTGGAAATATTCGTAATTAATATTTAATCCTTCCTAATGTTTGAATTAATGAAAGGAAATGCATTAACAGTTTTTCCTATTTTTCACCGAGCAGTATTCAGTGTCTAGATTTACTATGTATCTACAAAGAAGCGTCTAGCTTACTTCAAGTTGTTTTAATATTTTACCCTTTGAATCATAATGTAAGTTGACCATTTTATCATTCGCTTCAACAAATTTATCATACATTTTTAAGAAGTACTTATCATTTTTTCATAATCATTCCATTTAACACAAGAGGTGTTTTTGTAACAGATCATGTTTATTCAAAATCTCACACATTGCATCACAGAAATGAAAACACTAAAAAAAGTTTCAATTAATATTTTGTTACAGATTCGCTATCTTCCCATTGTAGAGCATTTCATAACAACTAGACGTAATCATGGAAGCTCTCATTCCAGTCATTAACAAATTGCAAGATGTGTTCAATACTGTTGGTTCAGATGCCATACAATTGCCTCAGATCGTAGTTGTTGGGACCCAAAGTTCTGGTAAAAGTTCAGTTATCGAGAGTCTTGTTGGTAGATCATTTTTACCTCGAGGTACTGGAATCGTCACCCGCAGACCATTGATATTACAACTAAATTACTGCCCCAAAGATGATCTTGATAGAAGATCTGCCGAAACTGGTACTTTGAACGTGGACGAATGGGGATCATTTTTACACACGAAAAACAAAATCTACACAGATTTCGATGAAATTCGTAAGGAAATTGAAGCTGAAACTGACCGAATGGCCGGAGCCAACAAAGGAATTTGCCCAGAACCGATAATCCTGAAAATATATTCTCCTAGTGTGTTAAATCTCACTTTGGTTGATTTACCAGGCTTAACCAAAGTTCCCGTCGGTGATCAACCGGAAGATATCGAATCGCAGATTAAATCGTTGCTCACCAAGTATATCAGTAACCCAAATTCGATTATACTGGCCGTAGTGACGGCCAATACAGATATGGCTACAAGTGAAAGTTTGAAAATAGCCAAAGACTTAGATGTAGATGGTAGAAGAACACTTGCAGTAGTTACAAAACTGGATCTAATGGATGCTGGTACAGATGCTATAGAAATACTGTGCGGCAGAGTGATCCCAGTCAAGTTGGGTATAATTGGTGTTGTGAATCGATCTCAGCAAGATATTATGAATAATAAATCCATCGCCGATGCGTTAAAAGACGAAGCTGCATTCCTGCAAAGGAAATATCCCACATTGGCTAATCGTAATGGAACACCTTATCTTGCCAAAAGCCTAAATAGACTATTAATGCGACACATTCGTGATTGCTTGCCTGATCTCAAAACCAGAGTCAACGTCATGGTATCTCAATTCCAATCTCTACTGAGCTCGTATGGTGACGACGTCTCAGACAAAAGTCAAACCTTGTTACAAATCATCACCAAGTTTGCGTCGGCATATTGTTCAACCATTGAAGGCACCTCGAGGAACATCGAAACAACTGAATTATGCGGCGGAGCTAGAATCTGCTTCATTTTTCATGAAACTTTTGGTCGAGCTTTAGATTCCATCGATCCTTTGGCTGGTCTAACCAAGATGGATATTTTAACTGCTATCAGAAACGCCACCGGTCCTCGTCCGGCTCTTTTTGTACCCGAAGTATCCTTCGAGCTTCTGGTTAAAAGACAAATCCGCCGATTAGAGGAACCATCTCTGAGATGTGTCGAGTTGGCGCATGAAGAAATGCAACGTATGATTCAACATTGTGGCGTCGAATCACAGCAAGAAATGTTACGGTTTCCTAAATTACATGAAAAAATAATCGATGTCGTTACTCACCTGCTACGACGCAGATTACCGCCAACCAATTCCATGGTGGAAAATCTAGTCGCTATCGAGTTAGCATATATTAACACGAAACACCCGGATTTCCATAAAGATGCGGCTGTTGTATCATCGATCATGAAAGCAGCTTCGTCTGACAACGATCATTATTCTTGTCACAATGTTCATCGTCTAACCAACGGATTGCCTGCCGAGCAGGATATGATTGATAAACAGAAATGGCTCATGAGATCGTCCAAAAGCGACGCCGAATCATCAACTAATTCACCTCAGGCAACACCTCAGCATGTCACTAGCCCTCAAAAACCGATCAATCTGTTACCCGAGGTACCGACTCAGACCAGTAGTAGAAAATTATCTGATAAAGAACAACGGGACTGCGATGTTATAGAACGCTTGATTAAATCGTATTTCTATATAGTTAGAAAAGCTATTCAGGACAGCGTACCTAAAGCTGTTATGCATTTTTTAGTCAACTACATTAAGGATAATCTACAATCAGAGTTGGTAACTCATCTGTATAAGTCTGATCATGCCGAAGAATTACTCAACGAGTCTGAACACATAGCCCAACGCCGTAAAGAAGCCGCCGATATGTTGAAAGCTTTGCAAAAAGCCAATTTAATCATTAGCGAGATTAGAGAAACTCATATGTGGTAGAATATCAACTATTCGCGTAGGCGACAATTTTGTATGAAATTTTTATGCATGCTTAGGTTATAGCTATATTGTTTGCTTCATTACATAATTTTGGGCTGCTTTTCAGGTAATTGGGCCTTATATAGCAAAGCTAGTCATTTGTTGAAATCGAATGCATTTTGTCCTTGTTCTATTATTTATTACGTATAAGTATGTTCTATGAAGCATTTTTTCACCTCGAGATTTCCACGTTTATTTTTATGTAATCACAGAGTCTCTTTTTCTTTTATTTTTTCAAAAAAAAAAATCTCGTTTTATTCGTTTATTAAATAGAACTCTGTAGCATGAGAAATAAATTTTTTATTTTATACCATTTTTTTGTGGTTTTGATGTCATTCTATGTTATGTTGAATAGGTTTTTATCTAGTGATTGTTTGATGTTTGATTTTACTTTACATGAAACTGAAAAGCTAATGAATATTAAAACCAACATTCCTAGTTTATTGAGATTGTTGAATGCAGGGTTCAAATAATTTTATTGAAAGAAAATTATGTGTATTACGAACTATATTATTGGATTAATTAATTATTTAAAAAAATTATGATTTTCATTTTCTTTAGGAATGAGAAGAATTTTTACAAAGTTTTATTACCTATGATTCATCGCATCATTTTAATAGGAAACCTTGAAATCACAATAATTTAATTTAAATACATTTATATTAGCTGGGTAGTGGGTGTGGGTACCAACTACCAATTAAGTATATCTTAAGGAAAAATCCAATTTCATTAATTTTTTTACCATTTAATATTTTATTTCAATTTTATTTTCCTATTGAGCACTTTAATGCTTCTTTTACGCGTAGGAGAATTCCCAGATATTTTTTTACAAATTTTTCCGTACAGAAAATGACGTACTTCGTCAGTGGCAGGATATTTTGAATTTATTTTTATTTCTGTATCGATATTTTGTTCGCGGATAACAGGAGCTTCGTGGAAATCATCTTCATTGCTGGACTGATTTTTATCCAAATCAAGACTTCGTTTCTGCTTCAAATCAAGTTCCCTTTCAACAACAGTATCATTATGAATTATATTGAAAGTACCTACGTTCTGATAGGTCGGTTTTCGTTCATCTCGGCACGAGATTTTAAAAGCCACTTGTTTGGTCAATCTAGGATCAATATTTACATGCTTCAAATGATGTACTTCTAGATTGGTATCCAATAAATCAGTCTCGTCGTTGGGATGATGAATATGACGAGGGATTAAAATTTGATTTATTTTTGTTAAATCGGCGCATATATTTTTAGGTATATGAATTCGAACTGCGTCCGTATTCTTTGATTTATGTATTTTTCTCGCTTCGTAATGGTTTAATGCGAAATTAATTAATTTGTTATGGCATGTTGTTATCACCACATCTGGAATTATCTTTTCTTCATCGTTATTAATGGTTTGTTGATTATCAAAAACGGTTTTCTGGGGTTGAGGCTGAAATAAAAGAAAAAAAATGTTTCCGTTAATCGATGTAGGTACCTACCTTCGTTCATATCGTCGTCTAATATCTATCTAATTGAAAAATTCAATGCATAGGTTATTTCTTGGAAAACGTTCGTACTATTCTCAGGTAGACTAAAGTCACATAATAGATTGAATTTTGTAAACGTAAGCATTTCCTATTCGTGAGAAAGATCCGTTCAAGTGAAGAATTTCCATTCAAATACAGGTAAGAAGTATGCGGCAAACTTACTGTCTACAGCTTACTCGGCGTAATTTCCTACCTCGCAATATAAAGTTAAGTGATCATTTATTTCTGATATTAGCTCGTTACATTTGAATTCGATGTCGTCAACGTTTTTGTGGAATTTTTCGTCATTCATCCTGGATACCTGGAATAATCGTCGATTGATAGAATTAGCATAGGTTGTACCATACATGTACCATTCAATTTATTTTTAAATCATGCTAACTGAAGATAAAAGACTATACAAATATGACAGCTATGTCCCAAAATTTCAACATAAGTAACTAAGGATCCTATTTTTATCTATGTATTTTATTCGAAACACCGATAATATAATATTAAAATAAATTTATAAGGTAGGTATAGGTATTCTGAATGTATACGATACCTACTTAGCCGATGAAAAAATAATAAAATAAAAAAGGCTGAGATTTATTACCGATAATATTTTAGTAATGACTTATGGAAATTTTTCAAACATAAATTATGCTTTATCTATATTCGTGCCTACTTCATTGACTAAATGAAAAAATAATGAATAACTAATGGGTACTTGAAGACCTAGTATTAAGCACATTTAAGCTATTACACGAATTAAGAATTAGTACCTAGGTTTAGTTGGGCACTTATAATAATTAGAATGCATTTCATTACGATTTCTATGGATCATCCTTCTGAGAAATTCGATTCACCTATTTAAACACACCGAAAAACATTCTAAAACATACGGCGATTTTTATACAGGAACAAAATACCTAGGTACCTCGTTCAATGTAAGTACCTATTCTATAAGTGATGGCTTTTTTTCAAATGATTGGAGCGAACATGAGTTTTTTTTTAATGTATAATTTTTTCCTTTCCATGGGTTCAGTAACTGGATTTCTAATTTTTTGTTGAGTTGATTTTGTTCAAAAGAGCAAATATTATATTTAAAGATTTTAAAAATTTCGATAATACCTACCTATCGGGTAGGGTAAGTATTGCAGAGAAAAATATTTGTCAAACAATAGAATGGAAGGTTATTATTATTTTTGAATGATATTATTGTTATTGGTAAATCGAAGGAAGAAAGAGGATAGTATAGAAATTGTTCATCAAAAAGACACCATAAAAAATATACCCTACTCCACGCGTCCACGCTTTATTATTATTTTTGATAAGTTTTATGGTAGAATTTCCGTTCAACCCTTCCTTCAATTTTGAAATTATGCGAGAAATCGACGTGCATAGGTAAATAAATTAAAATTTATTCAATTTTTGAGATCATGTCCAAATTTATTCTCAAAAATAAAAAATAGGTACCTACGTTTTGATTAATTTTTTTTGAAAGGGAATTTATCGAATATACGATAAGTATATAAGTATTTAAAAAATTCCTTCAATTTCAAGATAGTTAACGTTTTATTTTTATGCAAAGTAAAAATGTAAAATGGGTCGTTTTCTCTTTACTTTGAAAATTGAACTCTGAAAGAAAGAAAGAAGTTGTGTCTAGTTTTCAAAAATGCCAGATGAAAATTTTACTCTTCCCCTTCCCTTCATAAACCAGTACCCTGTAGGTAATGCATTTTTCTTCGTTTTAGAAAAATTTTCAAGTTCAGGAGGAGGAAAATTGTGAAAATTCGCGGTTGATGTTTCGGGGTGAAAGTTATACTTGATTTCCCATCAATTTCACTGAATTTCCATTTAAAAAAAAATAAGTAGATAGGTACCTACTCATTTCAACTGCCGAAACCAACCATCCAACAAAATAATTTCCAAAATTTTAAAACTCTCAAACATAGGCGCACCCAAGGGGGCCCCGGGGGCTCGAGCCCTCCCCCTCAAGCCCGGAAAAAATGATTTTTTGCTTCAAAAATGAGAGAAAAGTCATTTTTTGCTCTTCAAAGTATATTTTTTAAAAAAAAATTCGTTTTCTTTCAAAACTTGACAATTTTTGTGTGATTTTTCAGTCAAAAATCTCAAATTCTCAATAAATTCTCTGTTTGTCAGAAAAAATAGATGATTTTTGATTGAAATATCAGTGAAAAATGACTCAATTTGAAATTTGACCCCCTTCTCATTTTTTCTCAAATTCTCAGCCCCTCCCTTAATTAATTTCTGGGTGCGCCTATGCTCTCAAATCAGTCAAATCTAATACCAATCAAGCTAACCCTGACAGATAAAACATAAACCACTTCCACTTCCAACAGCTGATCGAACTGACACTACACTGCTCCTCAAAATTACCACCTATACGATATTTTTAACCGGCGTTTGTCGAAAGCGATAAAATGTTAAATAAACATAGCGCCTGATGTATTTAAGATGAAAATAAATGAGCTATATTTTTAGTTCTACTTCTACCTTCTGCATGAAGTGACGTTGAAGTACATTTTTTAAAGCGAGATTACATCGCTGGTCAATTTTTCCCTTCCCCTACCCCCTACACATACCTAAACGTAAACTGAACCTATGCCAATAAGATATTCGTTTCGAGTTCGCAGATAATGACATAATAGTCGTCGATGGTGAAAGCACACCCGATAACTTATGCAACAGTTTTTTTTTCTTTTGGTCACCATTTAAGTATGCACTTTTGCTGTATTTATTACCTCGAAAACGACAAACACATCGATTACAGCTCGACTCCTAATGTGTACTTTTTATGGTATTTTTACTACAAAACGTCTGCACGCCTGATAGATGCATAAATCCATCATTTTCATTCATTTTACGAAACCGACGTTTATCTAGACTAGAGGTAGGAAAAAAACGAGAAAAATCGATGAATTATGACAAGTTGGTTCGTCTTCGTCCTTTTTTCTTTTTTTTTTTTTTTTTGACAAGGTACTAAGGTAGCTAAAGAAAAACTGAGTTGAATTTACCAAAACTATGAGTAGTTTCTGCGACTTTAACTTTAGGAGTAGGTAAGTACCTGTTCGTTATTGTTAATAATTCAAGTTAGATAAGAACCATATTTTGTTACGACGACTGCGTTTCTTTCGTAATTATTCTTCGGCGAACACCTGGCTCAATACACCTACCATACTTTTGTAGTACCTACATGAGAAAATACCGCAGAAATGCTTCGGCAAGTAGGAACTATTGATAAGAAATTCACTTATCAACACCTTTACGTGAAAATTAAAAAATAAACGTTGTTAATACTCTATGCAAGGAGTACCTGCAATGTGTGTAGACTCGGAAACAAAAGAGATCTATTTTGAGATTATAGTTGAACGTCAGATGAGCCAGACAGATTTTGGAAAAACTCCCAATGGGCCGGAAGTTGATGTCAAGAACCTTCGAATAAACGTGGTTTGTTTACAAAGCTGCACATGCAATTTTTAGACATGCTATATCTCAACTTATTTCATTATTGTGCATAAAATTCAAATCTTGGACCAAAAAAAATTAAACTTGAAAGAAAAAAAAAACGAAAAATTGAAAAAAATTAAAGGCAAAGGTTGAAAGTTTTCACGATTTTAATCAATTAAAAATACGGATTTGAAAGCAAATCAGTTGATACATTTTCATTGATTTTAACAATTTTCACATTTTCAGCTCAATTTTCATTTTTCAACGAATTTGAAAAAAATTGCACCATTTTTTTACAATTTTGTAGCAAACAAACTGATTTGTTTCGTGACCATTTTATTAATTTCCATTTTTTCAAAAAATTTAAATCGGATTTTAACAATAATGGTGAAAAGTTGAATTTTCCGATTTCAAAAAATTCCACCAATGGTATTCTTTAACCACCTCACAATCTTTTTCAAGTATACGTGGTATTTTTAATGGTTTTCATCAATCAGATAATTATGAAATATTTTCAAATTGGCTCCTCCCTGTTGGCCCCATCCGCCCCATTTTGGGTCATGGTTATCGATCGAAGTCAAAATGACCTCAGACACACATTCAGAAGCCTTGCATATGTACCGTCTGGAACCAAATTTTCATCCCCCCCAAAAAAAATCAATTTGAAATATTAATTTTTTTTTGAATATTTTCTTTTTTTCAAGTCTTAACATAATGCCATTATGTCTTGATCTGAAAACGTCATTACGTTACACTATTTAAACATTAAACTTTACCCCCATAATTTATGACTATTTGAACCATCCCCTTTAAAGATGAAAATAATATTGAATTTCGGGTATATACCTACAGCCCCAGTTGGTTTTATTTTGGGCTGGTTTTACTTTAATACCAATATTATCGGGGCAAATGTTATGGTTCGAACGGTGTATAACCCCGCTAATAGAGTTGAGTATGAGATTTTAATAATTTCCCTTTACTCAATATGTACCAATGAAATAAATAATAAGTAGATAGGTACCTATAGCATTGCACTCGCCAATTCTGGCAGTGTGGCTACAAGAAATAGGAATGAAAGTAATATTATCTCCTTGACATCTAAGTAAGAAAAAATAAAAGATAATTTTTTTCAATAACTAAATTCATCTACAAATATGAAATTTGTTTTCGAGGAATCATTTATTACTTTTTCAATTTGAAAATAGTTTTACGAGAAAATCGCCTCGTGTAGACCTAGATATGAAGCAAACGGCAATCATGTTTTCCTCTTTATCCTTGTCAGATGTCTTAATGATATCTTCTTAACATTACTTTTTCGATTTAAATGTTCTTAAAGTTCAAACGTCAACGAGCCGACGAGATACGACGAGATAATCAATACCTAATCTAAATAGGTAATGTAAGAAGCTAACAACTAGGTATCAGATTTTCCTCATTCTCTGGTAGATGCTTTAAAGATGAGTTTTATTCGTACAACATTATGAAATTTTTTTCGAAAAGAGTAAAAAGTTCCATGATTGGACTTTTATATTGTTCCGGAACGAACGCTAATACCTACCACAGTGATCCAATTCGTTCTCAAAATCTTCCATCGAACTACTCCGTTTCCGCAACATCGTTTGCACCCATATTGAAGGATACAGGAACCGATGAATTACCATGGACGACTGATTCGTTTTCACCAATCAACAATTACGAGTTTGAAAATTACCCATCCAAGTGAGTACTTCATACGTTTATCATTTCCTTAGTAGGTACCTATCTATCGATTTTTTCGGGTTACTTTTCTGATTTAAAAATAAAAGCTAACTGAGTAAATTTGAGTGATTCAATTTCGAAATGATACCTAGTTACCCGGTGTGCAAAGAATTCAGAAAATCGCCACGGAATCGTGAATGAATCTATCAATACGTTACACCATGGGGGGTAGAAACAGACCAGTATCAGTAACAAAATGAAAAAAAAAAAAGACAATATGAGATCTATAAGGCAAGAGAGACTAATTTAACGGGACTTTCCGTGAGTTACAGGAGTACGCCACCACTACAGGTGAAAGAACAGGGCAAATTGTCTTATTTTTAAGCAGTGGGCCTTCAAGCCCAGGTAGTGGCGGAAATTTTTTGTCATTTTTTTTTGCCTCAACATTGAACAGAAAATTCTTTATTTTACATAAAATGTCTTAAAACGCTTTCAATCAATGCAGTGAATGGAAAATTACAAAAAATCTCACTTTTTGTTTACTTTGAAGCTTTATTTTTTATGAAGTACCTACCTAAGCAATTTTGAAATTTTAGGAATTTGTTAAAACTTATGAAATCAACTTCAGCATCTGAAATTTAGACTTCGAAGGTGGTGGTATTTTTTTAATGGCGTTTAAAAAATTATTTTGATCAACAGTCATTTTGTTGAAAATAAGTGAAGTATAACGAAGCATAAAAATTTTTAGAAAATTTGATTGCATAGCGTGAGATCTGGAAAACAAACTGAAAGTTTGTAAAAAAAAAAAGAGATCAAAAAAAGTAAAAATTTTCCTTCAAACTAAGTACCAAAATTTTTCTCTCAACGAGTCTATGAATAATGATTACATGATTTCTTTTTAAATGCTCTCTTGGTTTTAAAAATGATTTGTTTCAGAGAAAACAAAAAAAAATTAATGAATGAATAAAAATTTTTTCAATCAAAAACAAATTTTTAAAAAAAATTTCTACCTCAACTCATAACACAATTCCAATTTAGAATTGAGATTTCAAAAATTTAAGGAGAAAAATGATTGGAAAATTGGAAAACTTTTTCTCTTTCAATTATAATTTTTTTAAACCAAATTTCTTGTAATATTTTTTTGTGACTTTATTTTTTTCTCGAAATTAAATTATTCATGTGCAACAGGGATTACTATAAACTAGATTGATCTTCGGCAAATAGCAGAAAAATCACAGACTTGTAAGTGTCGAAGATGTATTTGCGATTCGCCGGCGATTTTCATCAGCGATTCGCCCGGCGAATCGCTGCAGGATCGCCGGCGCCTAAAAATCTGCGTTTTTTCCCGCGATTCGCCGGCGATTCTCCAATTCCTTGCACACCGGGTATCTACCTAGTATTAACCCTCGTTCCTTCCAGTCCAGAAAATTGAAAAAAATTTTCGACGTTATACTTAGGGCAACCCAAAATATTTATTTGCATACCTATTTTTTTGCCGACTCCCGATTACAAAAGTAATCAAACTTTTTTTTTGTATTTGCTTTATTCTGTGCATACTATTACTGTTCAAATTTTATGATTAATGTTAGGTACCTAATATCCTCATTTTTAGGTAGCTCTTGACAAGACTATTAAAATGACACCAATTTTGTATTCGAATAGGAATATTCGGTCTGAAATATTTCAATATTTTGGGTTTCCCTAGTTATAGTATCGTCATCTTTAATCGTTTATAAAAGTGTCTTCAATAATAAAAATGAAAACTTGAAAGCTCGTTTTCTCGAATTTTCAAATTTTTTGATTGATAATTTATCTAATTTTGGCCTTCAATCGAAATCAAACAAAGTTCAATAATGAATGAGTGAAAAATTTTGTACTGACTACACATAAACGTTATAAATTTTTTTTTTCAAAAAGACTGAAGTTCTATGATTGAACTTTTATGTTTTTGCAGGTCAAACGACGATTTCTTACACATCAGCGATTCATATGAGAATTCCGTTTCCTACTTCGGGTGAGTGTTTCACATTAATATAGGTAGTTATATGGTATCTAACAGATAGTGAAAGTAATGATTTTGGTCAAAATTTCAATAAAAGTTGTGAAAAAAAAAAATGGAAAAATACAAGTCACGACAACTGTGATAACCGAAATTATGAAAAGTTCCTTTTTCATAAAAATTCTCGCCCTAATATTCATTAAGTATACATTGTAACAAAATAATTCATTTTTTTAAATACTATAATGCAAAAAATCCGCTCATCGATTCTTTGTATACAAAGCTGAGTAATTCAGAAAAATTGTAGGGCTTTGTGTGGAATTTACCACTTCGCATAAAATGAACACAAAACAACGAGAATATTTGTATACCGTTCAGGGAAAGGTACCTAAAGTCGGATTTTTCAAAAATGAGTTTTTTCGCTTAAATGATATCTAGAGGAGACTAAGTGGAACATTTTGAGACTTTGATCAGCATCCGATCAATTTTTCGCCGAGTTAGTAACATTTGAAGTTTAGAAAATCATGATTTTAATAAAAACAAAATTCTGAGAAAAACGTGTTTGAAATTTTTACATCTTGTATTAGTCATGAAAAAAGCTGCCAAAATTGACAAAAAAAATCTTTACAAAGCCCCACATCTTTCAAGTTTTTCTTACTTAATTCATTGAATGCAAAATATTCATCGAGGTGCCCCTCAATAATTAATAATCAACGTTCCTTATCATCCATTTTCGATAAATTCGAATTCGATTAATTCAAAATTCAATTTGCGATCATGACGATAATAATTTCTTCTCGATAATTCTAATCAAAAGCAATATTTTAGACTCTATGCTACTACGTATTTCTCAGTTCAGTTGAATCCGCATAAAATATTTCATTTCTTTTCTACACTCGTAGAATACCGAAGTACCTCTTCCTCCTCACTCAGTGACCTCTTTTTGCAGCACATGTGAATTTTTTCAACGTTCCGATTTTAGGTAGGTACCTTTTTAAAAGTAGGTTTGAACGTCATTTAAACAATGTTCTGGTGGGTTATTCGAAATGAAACTTTGGTAGCAACTGTGTAAAGGTCTGAACTATTTGACAATGCAATTTTTTTTTTTTTTGAAAAAATCGCCCATTTTTCATATTTTAGGCTTTAGCTCAAAATTATATTTTCCGACTTTAGGTACCCTATCCCTGCACGATACACAATTTTTCAACTTTCAGTTTTAAAAAAAACTTAGTTTCATGCACCAATCTTGTGATATGGTAGACACTGTGACATTTTCAAATAGGTACCAGAAAGCTCGTTTTCTCAAATTTTTAGGTTTTTTGATTGATAATATCCAATTTTGGCCTTCAATCGAAATCAAACAAAGTTCAATAATAAATGAGTGAAAAATTTGGTAATATCGCCTTGACCTGACTAGTGACTACACATAAACGTTACATAGTTTTTTTTTTTTTCAAAAAGACTGAAGTTCTATGATTGAACTTTTATGTTTTTTTTTTGCAGGTCAAACGACGATTTCTCATACAGAGATTCAAATGAGAATTCCGAGGACGAATTTTCCTTACTCGGGTGAGTATTTCACATTAATATAGTTATATGGTATCTAACAGATACTAAAAGTAATGATTTTGGTCAAAATTTCAAAAGGCCCTTTTTCATAAAAATTCTCGCCCTAATACTTACTTATTATTATACACATTGTAACAAAATAATTCATTTTTTTTTAATACCTACTATAATGCAAAAAATCCGCTCATCGATTCTTTGTATACAAAGCTGAGTAATTCAGAAAAATTGTAGGGCTTTGTGTGGAATTTACCAGTTTGCATAAAATGAACACAAAACAACGAATATTGTGACGAAAAAATCTGTGTAACGTTCAGGGAAAGGTGCCTAAAGTCGGATTTTCAAAAATGAGTTTTTTCGCTTAAATGATATCTAGAGGAAACTAAGAGGAATATTTTGAGACTTTGATGAACCTCCTAGATCAATTTTTCGCAGAGTTAGAGACATTTGAAGTTTAGAAAATCATATAATTTTCAAAAAAAAAAAACAAACACAAAATTCTAAGGAAAAGGTGTTTTAATTTTTACATCTGTTTTTTATGTATTTATTAGTCATTATGATCGAACTTTTATGTTTTTGTAGGACAAACGAAGATTTCTCACACAGCGATTCGTATGAGAATTCCGAGGACGAATTTTCCTTATTATTCGGGTGAGTATTTCACATTAGTATAGTTACGTAGTATCTAACAGATAGTGAAAATAAAAGTTGTGGGAAAAAAATGAAAAAATACAAGTCACAACAACTGTGATGACCGCAATTATGAAAATGTCTTTCATGTTTTTCAATACTAAGTACATATGTATAATGCGAAAAATCCGTTATCGATTCTTTGCATAGTTGAGTGATTTAGAAAAATTGTACATAGGGCTTTGAGTGGAATTTACCAGTTTGCATAAAATTTAAATGAACAGTGAATTTGGCGTCAACATCTAGAGAAATAATTGCGTAAAAATATCGCTGAAAATTTTATTTTTTCTCCCCTCAGAAAAAAATTTCAAGTCAATTTTTTAATTTTTTTTCTGCAAAAATACGATTTTTCATTTTTTTCCCCCTTTGAAAACGTTTATTTTCGAGTATTTCGCAGAATATATCGTAAAAAATGTGAAAATAAGTAAAATATGCTCAAAATATGTCAAATAAAGGGTAAAATCACCGAAAACATGTCATTTTATGCGTTTTACATGAAAATATGCGAAAATATGCTTAGACATTTGGGGCTCATTTTTCTCAAACTTTTATGATTCGTAAAGATATTGTAAATATTCCTATCAACAAACACCCAGGAAAAATATGTATTTGCATAAAATTTCCAGCCCTACAGTGATCACATAAACTTATCAAAATTTTGATCCAATCATGGAACTTTTTACTCTTTTCGAAAAAAATTTCATAATGTTAATCAGACAAAAACAACAATTAATTGTTGCTCTTGTCTGATTAACATTATGAAATTTTTTTCGAAAAGAGTAAAAAGTTCCATTGCTCCAGAACGAACACGAAAATCTACAACACTGATCCAATTCGTTCTCAAAATCTTCCATCGAACTATTCCGTTTCCGCAACATTGTTTGCACCTAAATTGAACGATACAGCAACCGATGAATTCGAGTGAGTACTTCATACGTTTGTCATTTTCTTAGTACATACCGCTTTTTTCGTGTTACTTTTCTGATTTAAAAAAAAAAGCAAACTCAGTAAATTTGGGTAATTCAACTTCAAAATGATACCTAGTCAACTATACCTAGTATTAACCCTCGTCCCTTCCAGTCCAGAAAATTGAATATTTTCAGATGAAAAATTTTTTCGACGTTATAGTATCGTCATTTTCAATCGTTTATAGGTTAGGGTGTGCTGAAAAAACAATTTTTTCGATTTTCAAAAACATACCCCCCGCAAAAGTTGTTGGCTGATGAGACTTGAAGACTTGAAGAATAAAAAAAAAAAATTCAAAATCAATTCATATTTTCCACTTGAACTTAGCTTACGTTAAATATAAATTGGACAATTTTCTTTTATTGCAGTGTAAATTTGAATGCGGACGCTAAGAATGTCAACAATGGGACATCGTCGAGTCGATCATATGCACAGTTAGAGGAGGCCCTAAAGTTAGAGCAAGAAGAGAGACGCAAATTGGACCAGCAACTTTACGTACTTCGGTGCGGAAAAACCCACAGATACATCACCAAGTACTTCGAATCAATAATTGCTCTTATACAGGTACGCGGTCTTCCCGAATTTACTGATATTCGCACTCAAGAAAAAAATATATCATTTCAAGAAACTCATCATAGTGCGGCAAACCCCATGGTAGAATTTAATAGTTTTCAAAAGAAGTACCGAGAACTATCGTCAGCAGAAAATGTCACATACTACCGTCAGTTCGTCGCACGATCTTTAACGAAGAAAGAAATGTGGCATATTTTTTCGAAGTGGTTAGCTTACTCGGAAGAATACAAACTGATACTCAATGGAAATCGTTTTAAACGGTTAGACCTGTTTGTATCCGAATTTAGGGCTCACCTAAACAGAACAGCTAATTCTGACCATCCCCTGACGCCAGAATTACTAGCTGACTGTATTCTGAAAAACTGGAAACGTTTATCTAATTTAGTAAAAGTTGGACCGGATTTCGATTTTGGAGAAGTTTTTTTAAAATTACAAAAAATCTCAAATGCAAAAGATAACTTGACAACATTTTGTGGCTTTTTGTTAGAATCAATCGTAAAGAAAGTTCCATTTACGCTACAAGAAAGAAAAAGTTTGAAGACATGGGCCAATTACGATGAAATCCGATTCTCGGATAGCAGTTCAGTAGGGTCGAATGAAAGGAAATCAACAGGTAGAGATTTTTAGGACTAAAAATCTCTACCTATTGATTTCCTAACGTTTTTTGCGTAAAAAATCTTTATTTTGATGGTTTGATGAAATTTTTTGATTGGTCACTATGTAAACTGGTCCGGAGAGGGTGTACCACTGAAAACTGCACCCTAAAATATTCATTCAGCGTAGCTACGAGCGCACGACAAGATGGGGCCTTTTACCAAAATTGCTGAAATAATGTGAAGAAAAATGAATTTGAAACAGAAAATTGAATTTTACTCAGAAAATAAATTTTATTCGCGGCAATTATTATTTTAGAGTACTGCAAAAGATCGTATACAAAAAATCTTCGCGAGAAAAAGAAAGGAAAAGTATTCATAATAAATTCTAAATGCAATCATTTTCGAGTTCCCTTCGAAACAGATTTTTTTTCTTTTCGACGAATTTACATTTCAAATGTCAGGCAACGCTGTCTGTAGGAGCTGTTAGAAAATTGAAACGAAGCTTTTTTTTAAATCAGTGAAATTGATGTCCCGACAAAGTGGGCCCTTTCATTTTTTCACCAAAAACCAAAAATGGTAAAACTTATAGAAATCGTGAAATCGACAAAGTGGGCCCTTTCTCTTCATAGTCTTCATTTACGTTTTTCGCGATAAATCACCAAAAAACTTCGGAATCGAAATATTTTGAACCAGCTGATAGAGGAGGCCTGGGACAACCCAAAAATCGTTTTTTTTTCAATTTTTTGACCATATTTCACAAAAACGGCTATATCTTCGAAACTAGAATCGACAAAATGGGCGTACACAATATTCATACAATACAAAAGTGTACGTGCAAAACGAAGGGGCCCATTTTTTCGGTCACAAATTTCTGATATATACCTAGCGATTTTTCGTCATCAGGGTCAAAAAACTCGTTTTTCGGGTTTTTAGCGTTTTGCATAGTTTGAACCTTCCTCTTTTACCTCCCATTTGTTCCGAGTCGAAATCGCACTTCTTTTCCTCCCCAGCAGTGGTTGAACCCCTGAAGGTACAGTGCTGAAACATATACCTACTTACAAAAACTTTAAGCACATTTTTCTCAAAATCACTGTTTTTAAACTTTCAATTTTAAAATTACATAGAAAATCGAGGTTTCAACCAAAAAAGCTCATCTTGGGCTCATTTTGTAGCAAATTTTATCTATTTTGTGGATCTGGTCTCAACTCAATACCGACTGTGGCGTAATCTTCATGTACTATTGTCAACTAAACCGGTTGCGCACGCGCCTTGTACATAATTCAATCAATTTTGGTATTTTCGTTTGTCAGCCATTCTGTGTTACATTTTCGCGTACGTAATATTTACTCGGTATTTTAATGTTTAATTTTTAATTTAGCTACCATTTTTATTATTATATTTTTTTATTAAACAAAGTGCATTTTATTCGTGTTCATATTGTGAAATAACATGACAGCCAGGGATTTCATTAAAATCAAACAGTGAAAAAAATGGCTGGAAAATTAATGGAAAATATCAGAAGTAAAGTCAGTCAAATATCTACAATTTGATAAATGCAGCGAAAATCCGCTGAAAATCTAAGAATTTCGCTGAATTTTCTTGCGCTGCAATTCTAACTTTCCCAGTAGTTTATCACTGATTCGATAAAAGCGAGTATATCTTATGATCTACATACCATATCAAAATTGAAGTTTTAGGGGGCGTTGCTCTCCTTCCTGAAACATTCTTCCCTTCAAAAATTTTTTGTCAAAACTTTTTTTTTTTGTTGGACTCGTAAAAAACTAAAACATGGAAAACTGCCTCTAATAGCAGCCTTCAACTTCATCATCACTAATTCCATAGGCTCAAATTGCGATCAGGATCAGTTTCTCTTTCCATTAAAAATGTCGGAAATTTTGAAAATTCTGCTTCAGATTCTTTAATTTGAGCAGTTTTTCATTAGAATACCGCATTTGTGAAAATCTTTTTTCAAAAGTTGTCATTTTTGAAAATCCTAACAAAGATAAAATTAGGTAATTCTTATCAATTTTTCTGAACATTTTTTTTTTGCAATTTATGGCACTTGAATAACTTTTGAGATCAATTTTATAGATTATAATTCAAGTTGGACGAAATTTCGATAGTTTTTTTCTACTCGAATTGAAAAAAAAAATAAATGAATAGGTATTGCGGGAATATGAATCAAATTTTGAACCAGCATTACTTGTTTTTTGTCAGCAATGCAGAGGCTCTGAATTTTGACGAAAATTGATAAATTACTGTACTTTCAGTATGAGAATTACCAAAAAATTTTCGAGCCTTCTTCCTTCTTGCTCAAAAAAGAATGAAACTAAGAGATCTTAAAGTTTTGCCATTTAAAAAAACACGCTTCTTTTCAATTTATGCTGAAATTGATCATACAATTCAAAAGATGTGGCTCGAATTTCTAAATTTTGTGCCCGATTGACTTCAAACTTGGATACACTTTTTCACTTTTACTAGCGGCTATTTTTACTGAAATTAAAATTTATTACCTGAAAACATCAAAAATTACCAATTCAAAGATTTAGGTAAATATTTCGTCGTTCAATATAATTTTTGACGATATTTTCAAAAAAATCTCACAACAATGCTACCAACAGGATTTTGATTCCTGTACCTATAATTTTTATAAAATTTACGTTGTCCATTCAGTGCTTTAAAAAGTGAACCAAAAAATCAGGACCGGGTACCAAAAAAAGAGACTTGAGATGAACATGTTGCCTATTTTGAGAATTGAAGAAAAAAATCTTTGATCTAAAAAATTCACGTCAACATTTTTTTAACCGTGAAAATGGACGGTGCTTCGAAAAATGGGCAAATTTTCACTTCAAGACTTTTTACCTGACTTAAAAATTGAAGGGGTTACGCAAAAATTGCTCAAAAAATTCTAAAAAATTAACTTATTAAGGGAATGAATAGTACGTTGAACCTGAAGAAATTTTGTTGGGTGCATTTTTTGTCTAACATCAAAAATAAATGAACTAAGGATCGCTCAAAATTGAGAAAATTGAACAAAATTTTTCAGTTTTCAACGTATGTACATATTCCATTCCCTTAATTAATTACCTTATTTTTTAAAGGAATTTTTATTACCATACCTAATCATTTTTGAAAAATTTCAAAAATTTTTCTAAATTATCAATAAAATTTTGCTTTGACTTTGAAAAATTTGAGTATACTAAAGTAAGTAATTTGAATTAGGCGAAAAGAAATTCGTGTAGTTTTAATGATGAATGTAATTTTTTTTCTGAAATGAGAGAGGATCTTAATCTTATTAAACCGGTCCATTTTTTGTATCTAGCCTCATTTTTGTGATGTCATTCGGCCCCTCCCAAATCAACCTTGACTACTCAGCCACGAGCCTGTAAAGATCGCAGAAGCAAAAAAAAACAAAAGAATGATAATTTACTTCTCCATCGACAAAAAATTCATTTTCGTTTGAAAAAGTGAAGTTTAGAAATAACGAGACTACTTCTCTCGATTTTTTATCGGCTCTGAAAATCGTGCCCCCATTTTTAAAAAAGTGAAAAAATTCCTTTGCGGAGGGTGCAAAAGGCTCTCGAAATATGTAGGAAGCTGGAGAATCAATAAGCAGGTAGTCCACTATAACACAGGTTGTCAGAAAATTGAATTTTTCTCCCACCACCCCTCCCCTGCTCTACCTTTATATTCTCAATATTCAACTTTTCAACAATGTAAACAATAAAAATTTCAATTATGGATATAAACTACACTCGATCCCTTCAATGGCCACCTAAGAATACGACGACCTCTCAGATAAAAATTCACCTCGAGAACTTTGAACCTGCCAATTGCAATCCAATAGAGTGCTACCCCGACGTCTCTAAAGAAAGTAAAACTGATAAAGAAATTACCTTATTCGAATGTTTCTGGTATAAGCGCCGGGGTCAGCTAACAAAACAGATCGATGAAGCTCCGATTTGACTGTACGTGTTCTATAAACCATCCACCATCACTCACCACCACCCACTAAATACAACTCGCGTTGCTAAGGGTTTAACGGTAATTTTCATTATTTTTTGTATCGTTAAAACCGTTAAGTTTCCAACCTGGGTAATAAATTTCAATTGTAAACGACTTGCGATTATCTCGGATAAGGAAAAAAACCCTACTGGGCCAAATTTCAAGTCCTGCTTGGAAAAGCACCGGCGGAGCTGGCATCTTAATTACGCCACGATTAAAATTTCGTATTTGAAAAAAAAAAAGTCCGCTGTGCCAAGATGTTCGACACGATTGATAGATTTCCGGTTGTCGCTTAGGGAAATAAACAACTCGATAAAAGAGAGAGGAATTTTTCTACTCGTAATAATCAAGTTCAACATCCAAGATGAAAATTTGCGATTGTTAGATGGATGATGGAAATTGCATCGTATGGGATCGAGGCATGAATCCAAGACCGTCGAGGTCAATGGCAGCTCGCAGTTAGGCTGAAAATAAGCGCGTATTTTGGATTGAAGCCTAATCTGTGACAAGCAAAGGTCGTAATACCAGCCAACTAGAGATTTATTTTCAGAACATTTTTTTTTCCAAAAATGCTCCTTCCGACGCATTATTTTTCACATTTTTAACGCATGACGTTGTTGAAACCGTGCCAGAGTTTGAGGCTCGCATACGTACGGTATTGGGGAAAAAATACGTAAGATGGGCGAGCAGAGAATGATTTTTATTTGGCCAGTCGACTGCGGTAAAACGTATATATTATATCGAATATCAAAACCAGCCAGCACTTCAAATATTGACCAGCACTTAACAAGATAACAAACTACCATTATGCTTTATATCGACGTTGTAGTATGCGTAAGTGTAGGTACCGGTGGGTTAGAATATTGGACGCCAATTTCGTCAAAATTATTGCTCACTGTTTTGACTGTCGTACTTGGTCGTGAAGTCGATAACGGAGGTGTTTGCGGTAGTGAATTCTTCAAAGAAAATATACAAATTTTTACACAAAGTAGGTACCAAGGAATAAAATTATGGTTTATGGTGACGGTAAAGATGATAAGTCTAAATACCGACACTTCAAAAGAAACGAAAAACAAAAAAATAAATAAATACGGCGTTTATCTTAAAAGTTGAAATTCAAAGGAAAAAATGTTGGAAATATTTCGAAAAAATTTAGCGGATTCGCAAATTTTGAAAGTGATATTTCTAAAATAAGTATCCTTCCTTCATTTTGAAAGAGAAATTTCGAAGATGATAAAATTTTTCATGGTAATTTCCAGTTGAATAGGTAATAAATTATTTGGCTTTTTCAAAATGAAAGATACTTTCATAAAAATGTTATTTTACGATCTTTTTTATGAGTCATTGCACGATTCTCCATTCATATCTATAATTTTTATCCTAACAAAATTTCGTAAAGGTGTTGAAAGTTCACTGACCCTAATACTTTGTCAGTTTTTTGATTGTAAATATGGGAAATTTAGTTTTAGGGGCTTCTTCGTTTATTTTCAAAAGTCATTTTGGAATTTGGAATCCACGAAGAAAATTTGGTTCTATTTGGTTCTGCAGTTTCTCCGAGGTTTTTTTTTTCAAATTAGGTATTTTTTGCTTTTTTCAATTCCAGAAAAAAAATTCTAGACCCACAAAAAAAACAATCATTCTGAGATGGGTAGACGCAGTATCTGAAAATATTTGATTCAACTAGGGGAGGAGATTTGAAACATTACAAAATATATATATTTTCCAAAATGCCTGACTCAATATTCCTTATTTGAGAGTCGGAAGGAGCTCAAATTTTGTTTATAGATGGGTTTTAATTTTTATACCTAGGTACTTACTCGTAGAAACAGTATTCTTAATGCGAAAAATTCAATTAGAAAAATAACGTATAGGAATCAAAGTAAAAAAACTTTAAAAATTTTGAAGTTTTGAATTATTTTTCAAACGGTTATCTACTCAGCTGCTTGAACTTTATCATCGAGGAGTAAAAATAGATTTGACATAATTTTTCAAGTTTTTGAATATTCTAGTACGTACTCGCAAAACAGGTACCTATGTAATAGACCTCAATTTTTTTCAGATTATTTTTATTTTATTTTGACTGGAGTTTGTTGATTTTTTAAAAACATAAAAGATTTATACTAAGGACATATTTTCAAAGTTCGAAATACGTTTTGCGAACGAGGATAAGTACTTTAGGAAGAAATTCGCCAGTCAAAAAATTTACAGAAAAAATGAAATGGTGATTTTTTTTGGACAGCAAAATGGAAAATTTTGGGTTCAAAACGATTTTTTTTTACAATTTATCTAAATATTTTCCCCTCCTCCTCCTCCCCCTTCCTAATTCAAATTTCAATTCGTTCCTAGTAAAGTCAAACTGAAAAAAAGTTGAAAAAAGGAAACTTCTTTGCAATTATGCAATGAAAAATTTCAAAATTTTTGATCGTTTGTCCCTCCAGCAGGCCAACTTTGGATTGTCTCTCTTTTTGATAGAAATCTATCGCTCATTTGCATTAATTGAAAGTCAAAGAAAAATAGTCATGAATTCAAAAGATGGGATTTTTAAATTCAAAATTTTTTTGATTTTCGAGAGATGGGGTCAAAATAGGTAGGTAACTAGATCATGTTAAAAAACGAAAAACAAAAAACGAGGTTTGTATGAAGATTAAAATTTAAAAATAGCGTGGTTTTTTAAAAGAATTTTCCAAAATACAAAAATATTTTCAAACATGAAAATTTTCGAAAAATTATGTTCGGAAAATAGGAAATGACAATTTAAAAAAATTGTTACCATTTTTTGGCACCTGATTGAATTTTTCTTTTTCTCTTGAAGATTCACGCTTGAAAAAAAATCATCCCAAAAACCAGATCTACTTACTCTTTTTCAAAGTACCTATCTAGTTTAAATCTACTTGGCTAGTAAGCATATGGTACACTCATTCTCTGAATCTAGCCTGAAAAAGACATCAATCATATTTTCTTCCTCCTCCCTCCCCCCTCTCACCCATGAAAAATTATACAATTTTTTAGAGAGAAAATTAGGTGTACTGATGACGAAAAGTTAACACTGAAAAATTGTATTCGAGTTAGAAAAAATCTATTGGAATTAAAATTCTTTTGATTTTCACGTTTTCCTTCCCTGGTTCTATTCAAGAATTCCGAAATTTCGATTCAAGTGCATTATCTGCAAAAGTGCAAAACATATTTTATTACATCTTTCCCATTCAATTTCAAAGCTCGATAAAAACTTGGATAAAAAGAGCAGGATGGGTTTGCCATCAGTGAAAAAATCACAAGAGAAGTTACTGCGTTCAAGGAGGGAGAGGGGAGGTGCATTGCATCTACGTAAAATCCAACAAAAAATTTTCAAAACGACAGAATAAAAAAAATCCTCCACATTGTCCTTCCAAAAAAATTTTCCAATGCAATGCTACAAAGGCAATAAATGCCAAATTTAATTTTTCTGGTATATACATCTTCAATATTATTTTTTTCAAATATTTGTGTTCAAAACGTACGTGCATAGCTCTTTAATCATGAAATTGAAAAAAAAAAATCCAATTTTTTCAATATTATTTGAATTGTCATTTCACATGATGAAAAATACTTAGAATTGAATCCTTCAAATTAAATTGACATTTTCTTCTAAAAATTTAAACGATAGGACATCATGTCCATCTAACGTTTTATAAAATAAAAAACTATGTTACTTACATCCAATAATCGCCAGAATTCTATTTCTTCAACCTACCATGTTCTAAAATTTTCCCATAAATTCTGAATACTTCACGGAACACTGCATTTCAATCAAAAATTACATTCTCACAGAAAAAACCAACACCCCTGCCAATGACAAATCAACCACGATTTCGTAATCGTAATTTAATTCGACTAGACACCTTCGTAACTTCTACAAAATGTACATAAACTTTCGATCAATTTCTTACAATACTCACATTCGATTATTTCCGAATGGTAAATACACCACAATAAGTTTTCACACCACCTTCGGACATCGCAGAGATTACTTTCAAATGAAAACACTTCCATTTATAGATATGAACCTTTATTGTTTTTGATTTACCGTATAAACAATAAATAAAAATAAAAAGGAGATCTTGTTATTTTAGTTTTTTCATTATTTTAAATTCAAGAGGGAGGAAAAAACAATTACTTAGAAGCATGAAAACATTAGTTTAAAATAATGCGCGTAGTAAAAAAAATTAATATTTAAAAATTCCTAATATACACTCGCGTTCTACATTGAAAACGAAAAAAATTCTACATTGGCTTACAATAATAATAGGAAAAAAAGGCCAAAATAGATAAATAATCAGAATCCAGAGAAACTACATTGCGTATGGCATTTGTATCAACATTATCACAGTACATTAATAAAATGATAAATGCAAATATACTTAATAATTTTTTGTACTTCGAGAATACCGTTACGTTTACTAACTAGTACAGCCCATTAGCGAATATGCGCCGCGATCTAATAAAATGTACCTATTTCCTTCCAAAAAAAAAACTTAGCGCTACGTAAAAAGGTAAAAATTCCGCCAATTTAAAAATAACCTCGTAAAAAAAATACCTGTAAAGGTTTGTATCGTAATTTGGTCCTAGAGGTTTTTTCATTTTCTTCAACTACCGTACAAATTTTTTTGATTTAACCATCGAAAAATCATCCATATGGTTTTTTTTTTTACGTAACTTATACCTACATACAAATTTTTTTAGAGAAAATCGCGTTTTTCCCCACTCGCGAAATATTGCTGACTTGTCGAGGATCGTGATTCATCGCTCGACTCGTAAAAAAAATTAAGTACATAATACCTAACGTTATCATCGAGTACCAAAATATCCGCCGGGGCAGAGTTACCATCGAAACGAGCTTACGAACCCTGCACTTTAGATAAAAATTTCCCTATTTTTTTATTTTTTTAAACAAAAAAAACACGGGTTCTTATCGAGCTACTTTGCAAGTCGTATCTATCTAATGCAGTGACATAAATGTTGAAATACCAACGCCGCTTATTTTCAAACGAAAAACAATATTAAAAATATGGTAACAATGCCCAGAATATAAATAAAATTAAAAATTATTTTTCATCCGGATACTCGTTGAATTTTCAAAAAAAAAAATTTACACCTAGTGTGGCATTTCAAATCTGTACGAATTTTAAATTAATTCCAACCAGGCTCGATGATTGCTTCGTGTTGATTGAAAAATTTCACAGCGAGAAAAAATTTTCCTTCGTGATTTGGCAACACTGCTTTCTAAATTTTTTTTCCGCGAATACGCTTCGAAATTTTATACCAGTTTATTAAATTATTCAATTCGCAAGAAATTCGAGACTAGATGAATTATCTGAGGGACAACCGCTCCAAAATAGACCATTCGAACGACAGGCAATTGCAATAACCGCTTTAGCTTTTTCGCACATGAAATACATATCGGACCTTCGTGCTATGTCATACCAATACTGATCATTTTGATATCATATTCGGTAACAACATAATAATCGTATAAATACGCGTATTAAATACACACTATACAAAGAAGGACAGAGAAATAAAGGGACGAGAAGAGAGGGGCGGGGGGAATTAAAAATACCAAAGCATCGGTTATCGTAAAAATACCATGATTGAGAATTAAAAATACGAATATTCGATTACGTCGATTTTTCCAAAGGAAAAAATTACACGGATGAATAGGAAAAAGAGGGAGAAGGGAGGGGGAGTCAAACCCGAATTTACACACTACTTTTTCAACAACTGGACTGCAAAGGGAGGAGGACAAAGCAGAAAAATTTACAGGTATCTTATATACACATCGCTGAGATGACCGTCGATTATATCGAGAGAAAAAAAACACAAAACAAATGCATTAGCTACGGGGGGAGGGGCGAGGGGGGACGTCGAAGCCGGACGTATACAGATTTTCAGCATAGACTTCGATTTCTCGGCTGCGGTCCAGCACCAATTTTAGGCCGTTCCAATATTCTGGCAATGTTCTTGCGACGATTACCGTCTCGGTGTAAAAAAAAAAATGATATCGTGCAACGATACATCGCGAATACGCCTCGGACCACCTGTCTGGCGTACGTGTGTGCAGCGCAATAACAACGTCTGCAGCACGTCGAGAAAACCTTGACGACAGGAAGACGTGTCTCTTTGGTTAAGGTTCGGCCATCGATTATGTATCTCGTTCCTTTTTCACTTTATTGAAATCTTCTCCTAAAATAGTAGCGATTTCTCCTTGCATGAACGCCCACGGCACGTTGCTATTAGCCAGAGGGCATTTTTCGCCGCTCGGACAATAAACCTGAAGAAGAAAAGCACGGGTTAGTTGGGTTCGGATTGCCTCATCGAGGCTGCAAGAATGAATTACCTCGGAGCCGGCTCCCTGACGTTTGATACTTTCTCTCGAGCATGGGAAACAGAATTTATGAAGAGGCACAGAAGGACACTGAACGAAATGTGTGTCTTCGAGTCGTTCTTGGCAAAGGGTACATTTGAGAGTGGTGGCGGCGGCCGGGGCAGCTGCGGCGGGCGGCGTTTGATTAGTATTTGACTCCGGACCAGAACCGTTGCCTATGCCTGGGTCTGGAACGCCGTTTGCTACACCTTCGCTCGAACTGACCGTAGTTGAACTAACGTGTCTGCTTCCGGATGACCTTCGGCCGCTGGAAGAACCTATACAAACAAAAGATTACCAGTTAGTACGAGTTCTAGAGTCTCAATACCACATACCAATGCGATCAGTCGTCTCGACAAATGGAAATATTTCCAATTGTGGAAACCAACCAAACAGAAGGAGAAAAAAAATCAAAGAGTTATTTTCCATCCAAATAAATTTTTTTCAAAAAAAAAACAACTCAAAATCCTCCAAAAAAATACGAAAAATAATCCTCATGTTTGAAAACATTCGACTGGGTTACTGGGAAACTTAAAAATAATATTTTTCGATTAACATAGCGAAGCCAAAACGATTAAGCACGAATCACTCGCCAAATAATTACCTAGACCTTGAAAAATTTTTTCGACATTAGGTAAGAGGGAAAAGAGACGAAGAAAAGAAAATCGAGTCGTACCAGCGTCAGCGTATAACGACGATACATCGTGACGCAACCACGAACGCACCACGTTTTAAAAATAAACCCATCGATAATGCAAATTCGTCGAGTGGTTGGACTCGTAAGGTAATATCGCCACGGCAAAGTGGTATTCAAACGATAGATTGCAAAATCCAACCACGTCAAGCTTCCAGTATTATGTTGGTCAGTTACCTGAAGAATTAGGAGAGTGCAGAGAGCCTCGAGATGCTGAACGAGGTATTGCAGAGCTGGGAGGGCTTCCACCGGTACTCCTAGGCGAGCCGGGCGGTATATTATCGGCGACAGATATCAAAGCAGCCATTGGACTCTGACTACTGCCTCCTTGTGGAATTTGCTGCGTAGTTTCTTGAGGCGAACTGGTTCTTGCGCCGAGAGGAGAGCTTGAACCCGTACCATTTGCGAGTGGTTGACCGGGATAACCTACAGAAATCCACATAAAAAATTCTTTACTCTTGCATGCGTACCGCACCTCTCTCTATTGTAATTGTACACGAATGTTCCATAAAATAACCATTATATCGTGCATCCTACAGATTCCAGTCGCTGGCTTGCCGCAAGAATGCACTTTTTTCAAGTACGAACCAGAAAGGTAAGATGGGGGTCTGCTGCGAAGGCGAAGTTTGGATTGGAAATTTTTCATCGAATGCGAATTTTATCGGCTTCATGTTGCGGTGAAATCATGTGTTTTTTTTGGCCAAATCGACAGTTTTGAGCAAAATTGAGATTATATCAAATATTTGGGCAGTTTCAACATCGATTAATGGAAAATTTTCAAAAATAGGTACCTAGCAAGTTTTTATTGCAGGAGATGAAGTATGCGACCTAGCTCAACTTGAACTTTTTCAAATAATCCTATCAACATTTTCAATATTGGACACATCAAAGGCATATAAAGATGAAAAATTGGAGTTAATTCATTTTTAAAGTGACATAAGGTTACAACAATCGATTTGAGAAATAATAATAAGAAATTTAGCCAGATCGCCAGATGAAATAACACTTCAATTTGAAATGGTAGCAGAGTAATCGAATAGATGATTTTTTTTTTTCATAAAATCTCATTTTAAATTGAAATGGTAGCAGAACACCAAACAAAATGGATAGCAAATGAAGTCAAGAATATTGTCACCATTGAAGAAACCAGAGACTTGAAACAGGCTCAATTTTTTTTGGTTCTGATGTCTATAGTCAGTTTTAGTTCCATAAACGCCTTCAATAAATCAAGATTTTTGGTACTGGTATCATTGGTTTTGGCGTTGATCATACACTTTAAGTGCTTCTTCCAGTATTTCATTCCATTCAAAATGATACATATAAATGTTTGTATTCCACCAAAGGGACTTCTCACATTGCGAACCAATTCTAAGGGTCAAAAGAAAATCTTTCTTCAGAAAAATAGAAAATGGGGCGGATCTATTTTTAGCCAAAGAAGTCTGAAAAAATTGCACCTTGATCACAAATTTTGGATTTTCAGTCCACTGTCCTTCTAATAGTATGGACACCAATTATTGCAAATTGAACTGGCAAAATCATCAATACAAATAATTTCTCAAATTTCAAAATCAATTTTTAGAAGATGATGGGATTGGATTTTGATTTCCATTGATTTAGTTTCTGGTTTTGATATCAGTTTGGATAACCAATTCTTGTTCAACATCTAAATTGAAGAAAGAAAAGTATTTGAAATTGAAGTACCATACTTCCGAGAGATGCAGCTACTGAATTTGGCTTGTAGAAAAAAAATCAAAACTTGTAGACACATTTTTTCCTTTTCTGTTCTTTTTTTTCAGCTCAGAAGTACCTAGTCTTGTTCAAACACAAAATACAAATTTTCTCAAATGGAGAGTTCTGTTTAATTTTTACTGATGAGTCACTCGCAGAGTTACCACGTTTTTTTGTGTCAAAATTTTCTTTTTAATGATACCTGTGATATTGAGTTTACATCAATTTTAGTGTGTGAGCGTGGATGTAGGAACCACTCTTAGGTATCAAAAACTGGTTTTTGAGATGTGATTTTCCTTGATTATACCTTTTCTGAAAAATCCAAAATCAGGGTCAACTCAAAAACTAATTTTGGACACTTAGAGGTTGCCTAAGTATGTTGTTGTTGTTGTTGTTTTTTCACCAAAATTGCGTTCAAATTTGAAATGGTGACAGAGTAGGAACCAAATTCAGTTCCTTATTCGATCAAAACTGCATTCTAATCAGAAATGGTAGCAGTGCAGGGAGCAGGACTCAAATTCAGTTTCATCTGTCAACTAAAATTGCATTCAAGTTTAAAATGGTAGCAGGGCAGAAGCAGAACCCAAAATGGCCAAATTTAGTTCATTTTCCAATCAACACTGCATTCAACTTAGAAATAGTAGCAGAGCCCAAATTCGGGGTTTTCCATCAATCAAAATCGCGTTCAAATGTAAAATGGTAGCAGAGCAGACCCCAAATCAAGTTTTTTTTTCAACCAAAACTGCATTCAAAATCAAATCCGCATCAAAACAAGAATCAAACGAGATTCTTTTTCTCAATCAAAACTGCATACTGCATTGAATTGAAATTTAACATGGTAGCAAAACTGGAACCAGTCTGACTCACGATACATGATCGAACACAATAAACGTTAATTTTATACATAATTATGTCTGGTTTTATGAACAAAACCACGTACAGTAGGAGTACTTTATTGATATATGCGGATTTTAATTCCCATTTGATATGATAATCAAGCCAATATGGTTATCGTCATTTCGACATCGTGTTAATGTTTGTGTACAATAATACACGCATTTCGCATGCATTGAAAAATAGTAAAAAGAAAAAAAAATACATAATTCTAGATAGCATTCAATTTCCCATTTTAAAATTCTCTTGAAATAACTTGATAACTTACAAATTTTCAAAGTATCTTGCTAAATTTTGTACGCGGGTATTTTGGTATGTAAACGTGTGAATATCTTGACTAGATTTTGTATACATGGCGAGGCACGGGGTAAACTATCCTATAAAAATTATACGCTAAAATATTCTTGCTCATTCTCAACAATATAACACAAGTCAGTATAAATGTACTAAAAAAGAAGAAAAAAAACTATAAACATAACAAAATGAAAATAATGAGAAATCTGCGTGAACGTAGGAAAATAAAAAATAGAAAAAAAAATCCCTAATCCTAAATACACCTGAAGGAAGAAACCTCAAAAACCATGGAAGAAGACACCGCCTGGCGGCCGCACATAATATGCATGCATTTCACCATGCACAACAACATTCAGAATAGTAAGTTGGTAATTACTACGGGCGACTCGGTGGGGAGAGAGCGGAAATCACGAGTGTAAAAACCCGACTATATTCACGCCGCGCCTCGTAGTAGTAACTGCGACGACGAGCTAGTGACGTCACCGCAAGACGTATACCCGATCGGGGCGGCAACGTCGCATAGTACGCGTGTGCAAGTGTGGGAACCGCGTACACGCGGCTGTGACGGCGGCAATGGCGACACGCTATCGTATCTATTCAAGGCGGCAACGTCTCTCGTGACGTAGCTCGATACGCAGTCGGCATTCATTGGAGGGATCAGGAGCGCGTTTCGTAGTACGGCTACGTACATATATATACAAGCGAATACAACTTTTTTTTAATGGGTAGTACAAGTTAACCAGAAAACAGCGGGACGGGAGGGGGGAAAGAGACGAGGTGCGGTGGCGGGCGCGGTAAACGTTACATACAAACATAACCAGACTGCATTCCACCGATTCCACTCCTCTTATCAACATACAATAAAGAAAAAAAAACTGGAATAAAAAAACACCACGGCGGAGGAAGGAACGCAGAAGAGGAGGGTAGGCGAACAGACTGTGACGTCACGTCGTAAGAAACCGGAATACGAATCGATGGCGCGATTTTAAATTAGACATTATTAACGATACGCATTTAGACATTTTTAGACAATTAGCGCACGTAGCTCGGTACACGACGTTTAATGAATTATTTAATACAACGTCGTCCTGCAGCGTCCCGGCGCGTCTATTGGACGACATCCACATGTTATCTGATCGATGTCACCATGTCTATTAACCCTAGACCGCGACCGGAATAAAATCAATAAAAATTAACAATTTTTCTATATTTTCAAATCACATCTACACTCTTACAATCTAATAAAGACCCCCATTGCGTTGGTAACTTCCATAGGGAAAAATTCACGACATGGTAGCAGAGCGGTGGTTAGGTCGAATATATTGGCGCGAAAACACACGATTTCAAGCCGACTATGCTTTGGCGGAAAGAGGCTGGTGGGCAGAATGCGTAAACGAAACTTGGGCGAAGTTTACGTAGGTGTTTGGTGTCTTATCGATTGCGTACACGTCGGTGTCGGAAAGTAGATCGATGTTGAACGACCTTTTGGAAAAATAACATCGCTAACCGCATCGGCAGTCCAATGCATCGGTGTTATATTTTTAATTGGATGCACTTTCTAAACGAGTTCTCATAAATCGATTGCTGTACCACTGTCACGCTACAGCATTTGAACCGGATCTTTAAAAATACGTCACGCCATTTATACTTAGAATACTCTATCTAGACAATTATTTTTCTTTTTTTACAGTCTATAAATTAGGTAACAATGAGATTTTCAATTCATTTATTTTGGCCCTCGATTTAGTTGCGACCTGAGTAGAGTTAGACAAAAATTTGTACAGGTTTTTTTCAAAGTCTGGGGAGCTAGTACGTGTTTCACACAGACATACAAGATACAAATAAATACCTATTTTTAGAGATGGACCGATTAGGTACAATCGATCGATGCTGTATTGATTACATTTCATCAAAAAATTGGAAGCATCGATTTAGTAATCGATTAATCGGTTAATAAAATTTAGCTGTTCTGTAATTGGCCAGTCGTTTTGATAAGAGAAAATAATGCTTTGGCCAATCAGAAAATTGACAACCGGATATTAAGGAATTTAGCTGTACTATGATTGGTCAGTTGTTCTGATAAGGAAAAAATACGTCATCTCTAGCCAATCAGAAAATTTACAACCGGACATTGAGACATTTAGCTGTACTGCGATTGGCCAGTTGTTCTGATAAGAAAAAAATTACGTCACATAAAATTTGATCAATCAGAAACTTCAGAAAGTTGATAGCCAGATATGGCAAAATTCAGCTGTTTTGATGAGAAAAAAATTGCGTTACTTGAAGTGTTAAAGACACAATTGATCAATGAAAAACTGAAATAATTCAACTTTAAAATGTCAGGAATTAAAATTTTCCACTGCCAATTATGTACAGTTCTATTAAAAAACACAGCTTCGACTTTCTTCTATCAGAAATTTAGTGGCATTCTAAATGAACTTTAGATTTGGCCAAACAAAAAGTTGATAATTAAGTATAAATAGCAAAATTTTCGATACTGGTTCATTGAAATAACCAGGGGGAGAAGTTTGGAAGTATCGATAACATTTAAAATCATAATCGTTCCATCTCTTCCTATCTCAATTTCTGTCCTACTTGCTTAATATTCAATTCTTACAAATGTATGATAAAACATACCATTATTTTTGAACGTGGCCGCAGTATCGAACGATGATGTCCGCAGAGGATGTTTAGCTTCAGTTTTGAACGGCGGTCTATCCGGCGTAAATGGTACAGCGATGCTGACAGCCGGCAACGAATCTCCTCGATTCAACGGCGGCCTCGAGGTATTATTGGTATTGGAATGCTGAGCCTGATTTTGGGTATCTTCGACAGCCAACATTCTCTTGGTAGCCGGCGCATCTCCATTATTATGCGAATGATGCTGAGGATGATGAGAATCTTCTTCTTCGATGGGGGCAGCTAGGCCACGCTTGAGGCCGAGCGATTGCTGAGGCATTGGCGTAGCACGAACATTATGATTTTGAGGTACGTGATGAGGAACTACTGAGGTAGCGGTTAAATGCGCATTGCTGGGTAATCTGACCGAGGTTCTTTGGATACCGGAAATAATCTCATGTTCGGTTTCCGAAGACTGTTGCAGATTACGAGACAGCTGATTCTGTGAGGTTCTACTCTGAGGCTGCTGCGTTGCCGATGAATAATCGCTCAATAAATTGGTGCGGGAATGATGCAGAGTGGCGTAGCTGGCATGCATTGCTGAGCCCGGCGGCGGAGGCCCTGGCTGTTGATTTTGCCTGTTGGACACGTGGGCGGCCGGCGGAAGTACCACTTCTAAGCTTTCGTTTTTTATGAAAGTTACGCCGTTTTGATGCGAAGTGTCGTGTGCCACAGAAGACCGATGCATCGCAGATGATTTCGAGACGGAGGTATGATGATGGGCCGCAGCCGGTGTACCGTTATTACCCGAATTCACCGAACCGCCGCGACTTTCTTGGAATCCGTGAGCCCGTTTCATTTGTCTGGCCGTATCTAATACGATTTCGATACGATCGGCTCCTTCGTAATTAACACATCCGCGGCACACCGGTTCCGAAAAATCATGTATCATTGCCCAAGGCATACGCGGCAAATCGCACAAATAACAATGTTGTCTTTTCGCTACTTGCATCGTAGACATGATGAATTAATTTTTAAAAAATTCCGAAAAAGTAAAAAAAAATCTAGAGAAAAATTATTACATAAATATGTTTCAACGTGTATCCGCGCAATTCATCGCCCGCTATTTAATTTAAATAATATTTCGCACATTCCACGATACCGATATTGTAGTCATTGATAACGATACTTAGTATCCGAACAGAACGGTAACCAAACTTGTAATAAAAACGTATCCTAGCTGACAACAATACGGCAAAAACTTGCAGTTAACTGACAGCTGAATGCTGAATCCCGGCTACAAATGTGACCAGCGTTCATCTCTCCCACCACCCGGTATAGTTTCCTGCGCAAGAATGCTCCAGACTGGTGTAATGTGCGCATCCGTGTTTCTACCAGTCACGATTCCGAGTTTTTCGTCATTACGTTTGCATTTTACGATAAAACGCCGGTATACAGGGTGGATGAAAAAAAATTACGGTGATTTTGACAATAATATGCGGTGACGTGTTGGTAGTTTGGTAGGATACTATTTCGATTTGGGTAGGAGCTGCTGAAGGGTTTAAAAATATTCGAGCTATGATTCAGCTTGTGTTTGGAATTATATCAGTTTACAGCGATGTAGGTGTTTTTTTTTTCTGGCAAATTTCAGCAGGTGGAGTTTCGAAATTGTGAAGTAACCTTGACCTTACCTACAGGAATCAAATCGTTTCCACATCGTCGACGTTGTTTTAATTAAATCCGGATCGTATTATCGTCTTCGAGTTTAAAGAAGAATGTCATAATCTTGGAAAAAATCAGAAGCTCGATTTAAATCGACTGGAATTTATGATTATGAAGAAAAAGAGATGAAACTCGATAAATTAATTGAATTAATCTTACCGACGAATGTTCCACTTTGTTTCTTCGTTGCATCCAGACGTCATTTATCAAATTTTGGGAAAAATTTGACAAGGAGTGGAAGATGATATTGGTTTCTGCAAATGCAAGATGAAAAAGATTAGAGGAATAAAGTTTTTAGTTGAAAAACTTGAATTTATTTACATTTCTGTGAAATAATGTTGATGATTGTTCATTTCGGCGGTGATATCCCCTCTCCACACACACACCATAAAAACTATTTAAAAAGAAATATGATTTTAGGACAGATGTCCATTTCCTACTTCAAAATCACGTTTTTCTTCCATCATTAAACTTCAACATAGCAAATTTTCCAAAAGTATGATTTTTGGACAGTTGTCCACTTTCTGCTCAAAAATGGTATTTTTTTTTCAATATTAAACTTCAACGTGTCACCTTTTTATCTCTCTTCACGAGTTCCTTGCATTTGCTTTCCAATCATACAAAAATACAATTTTGGGACAGCTGTCCATTTCCTACCTGAAAATTGCGTTTTTCTTACTTACATCATTGAAACTTCAACATAGCAATTTTCTAAAAATACAATTTTTGGACAGTTGTCTCTTTTCTGCTCAAAAATAGTATTTTTTCAGTATTGAACTTCAATGTGCCACCTTTTTCTATCTCTCTTCACGAGTTCGTTGCATTTTCTATTCAATTGTCTAAAAATACGATTTCGGGACAGCTGTCCCTTTCAATTTTGAGAACTGTGATCTTGGGACAGCTTTCCTTTCACACTTGAAAATTACAATTTTGAGACAGTTGTCCACTTTCTGCTCAAAAATGGTATTTTTCTAGTATTGAACTTCAACACGCCACCTTTTTATCTCTCTTCACGAGTTCGTTGCATTTTTTCTCAAATTGTCCAAAAATACGATTTTGGGACAGCTGTCTATTCCCACTTGAAAATTGCGTTTTTCTTACATCATTGAACTTCAACAGAGCAAATTCTCTAAAAATACGATTTTTGGACAGTTGTCCACTTTCAATTCGAAAAATAGTATTTCTTCAAATCTAGAACTCTAACATGCCATCTTTCATCTCACTCAATGAATGAGCAGAATTTTCGCTTAAATTGTCTAAAAATATGATTTCGGGACAGGTGCCCATTTCCTACCCAAAATTGCATTTTTTTTTCAATATTGAATTTCAACACCGTTACTTTTTTTCTTTTCACGAGTTCGTTCTTTTCAATTGCATAAAAATACAATTTTGAATTGTGCAAAAATACGATTCAAGACATTCGGCCATTTCCTGCTCAAAAATTGTGTTTTTTTTAACATACTGAATTCCCCCATGGCTTATTTTCTCACTTCAGTTTAATTTTGGTTACATCACCAGAATGATTATCCCATCTCTGATAAAAATATAAAACTGTTGGTGAGTGATTTCTTTTAGGTTAGAAAGAGATCTTGATCGAAACATTAACAGAGCTATGAACTAAATTCAAAAATTATTTCATAGATCAAAAAATATTTTTTTTATCAAAAACACTTGAATCGAAATTCACTTTTTTCATCAAACCGATGTTTTCTGGTCCAACAAAAGTTTTTGATGATTTTTTTCAACTCCCGTTTTTATTAAAATTTTATTTAAAAAATTGATAAAAATACACCTTTTTGAGAATCGAACACCATGTCCTTGAGAATTTTCGAAATTTGCATAAATCGGGCTTTAGAAAAGGATGCAATGTCCATGTTTTTCACAACAACGCTATTTCCATAGTGATTAGAGTATGGGGATGATTTTTGCATATAGGTACTGACAAACTTATGCCCGAAAAAAGGGGCATGATGTTTATTCTTTAAAAGGTATTTTTTTTTGATATCAAAAATAACTGGAAAAATTGGTAGTCAATGTTTTCTGTCAAGAACTTTTTTCAAAAAATCAGAATTACAACACACAGAAAATCACCAAAATTCTTTGATTATCGCGGTGTTTTAAAAGAATTTCTCTGATTTTTCAAAGAATTTTACGTTTTTTCAGCTAAATTCAGATATTTCATTGACTTCTCACCGATTTTTTTTTTAGCAATTTTTCTCACTTTTTGCTGTCATTGAAAATTCCTCCACCAATTTACTCATATGTTGCAATTCTGACTGTTTTCCAGTAATTTTCAATTATTTTTACTAGGCTACGAAGGGGAGATGGGGGGGGGTGCAAAAACTTCAATCTCATTTTGAAGAATAGAAAATTTTTTGTGAACTTGAGCAAATCAAGCAAAAAGATGATAGAAATATTTTAGAAGAAAAAAGTCCAAAAATGGAAATTGGATTTAAACCCCCCTCCCTCTTGAATGTTCCTCTAATCCATTATCAGAATCAGATTGATGAGGAATATTGATACATACATGCCCGAGAAAGCTCTTTCTAGTACTTACTTCAGATAAATTAAACGAAAAATGGTAAAATTTCAAAATTCAAGAGCTAACCTTTAGAGTGACATTCAACATGGTCTACACATTCGTTAAAATCCAGAAGGACTGAGTTATTATCTTGAATTGTGGTATCTTCAGCTTGCATTACAAGCAATATTCCTCCAATCTACTCAATAAAATTCAAAATACCTTCTTCAAGGAATGAACTCGAACTTCAATTCAACTTAATTTTTGACCGCACTCAAAAATGAATTTCCTGCAACAAAAAAACCCCCTCAAATTACCCATCAATTTTTCAATAATCTAAACAATACAACAAACAACAATTATCACATCACATCCCAGTCTGCACAATCTATTCAAACCACCCGCACTTCAGCCGCCTCGCAGACCGTTCTCATCATCGACAGAGATACCCACACAACCAGCACCATTTCTGCGCCACCATGTATACACGATGCGTTAGTTAATGAACGCGGCAGTCCGGGGTAAAGGGTTCCCGACGTCGAAAGAGGAACGATATTTTACTGGTTCGAAACGACGTATTCGGCATGTAAACGTAAAAAAGGGTATCTTTTGTTGAGGCGCGAAGAGGAAGAAGTAAGGTCTGTAGAGCAGGCCATCTCTGACGTCATAACTACGCTACGTTCGCGACCTCAGCGTGTGCTGTTAAACCGCGTTGCCGCTTCTTTGGCATGATATGGAGAACAAATACTACTGTACCGTTAAATAATTCGCCGTTCTGTAGGCGGCGGTGTTCTTTTGCCTCTCTTTTCCTTTTACCAAATCCACGCAACATGTGCCAGTCTCTCTATCTCTCTTTCTAAACTATATTAAATTGTCTGTTCCGGTTATTAAAATACTGTCACCAATCCTCCGAACGTCCTTGTTCTAGGCGATTTGCTAAAATTAATCCAATACACCTTCCAGGTAAATCCCACCAGCCGGAATTTTCCATTTACCTTACTCAACATTTAATCGTTTTCGCAAATATTGCCAATATTTTGCCAACTTGGTATATTTTCCACTCCAATACCTATGTCGAGTCATCAAAAAATTCTATTCGTTTCCACGAAACTAGATAATCGAAGCTGAGTTAAGCAATTTGATTAACCCTATATAGACCACCAGTGCCAAAAACGGCACTACAATGCATTTTTCGAAAAAAAAACCACCTGGTGCCAAAAACGGCACTAAATGTATTTCCTTAACATTGTAGTGCCGTTTTTGGCACGAGGTGGTTTTTTTTCTTAAAAAAGCATTGTAGTGCCGTTTTTGGCACCAGGTGGTTTTTTTTTGGTGGTCTACCTAGGGTTAATTACGGAAAAAAATGAATAAAACCATCGTCGTTGGTTTCTTTCGAATCGAATACTTTAATAGATCGATATCCTTGACCGCATACTCTCGTAATCAATTTCTAAAATAAATCTCATGACTGGAGCTAGGAGTAGGAAATACAACAGCAACAGATACGTAGATCAAATGATAAGCAGACTCGAACATTTGATAAAAGTTTATCTATCATTGGGATTTTAATGTATTCGACTCGATATTATCGCTGAAAAATAATTTGTAGAAGCGATATACCAGGTCATTCTTTATCATCGACATTATTTACGTTTTCGTTCTCTCATTTTCATCATTTCGAGTCGAAATACTCTCAGCTGGACTTTTATCAAATTTTCCTCTTCTACGCATTTACGAGCACCCATATTCTCAACGCACGAGTACCTATTTCAACTGATATCTGCTGATAAAAGGCGACAAAAAAAACTCGAACGTGGAAAACTTAGAAGTACCTGAGTTTCTGCGCAATAATTTTTTTCTTTTCGCAAATCGTAACTTATTTTACGAGAGGGAAAAGCGACGATAATGAAGCAAATAAAAACATTTCATTCCACACGTACTAAATTACTCGTTACACAATTTTTTTTTTTCCAAAGTGATAATTTTTTTTCGTGGAAATTTTCTGTCTGGTTGAACGCGGTAGAGGATATGTTTTGAAAATTACTCGGGTATGGTTTCAAAAAGAGCATCGTGTTTGCGCAGAATACCTCGAAGCTCCAAGTTGGCGGTCGATTGCGTTTTACCATATTGATTATAGTTGCGCTTTACATTTTGGGGTTGCTTCACTAGGAGTTTGTTATCGAGGGTGGAAAAGCACAATACTCGTAAGAAACGACCAATTGACGAATATTTCACGCTTGCCACGACGCTCGCTAATGAAAAAAGACAACTTGCGAATTTATTTGAGCGAGAAAATTGACGCCGAAGAGACTCCAAAGGTTAGGCTTTAGGGTATACGTGGTTGACGTAGCTGAGTCTATCGTACGTGTGTTTGGATAGGCAGGGGTAGGGCAGGGAGCCAGGCAAGATATTCGTGTACCTGTGAGTTCAACTAATCGATATACAATTTGGCCAATTTGTACTTTGTAAACGACCGAGTGTTTTTTACGAATAATTTAATTTACTGTAAATTGAATTTAAACGCGCGGAGGAAGTTTTGCGCCTAGAGATACAACCGTGCATAGTGTATTTCCAATTCCAATGGATTGTAATTTCAATACCGATATTGATTTTATGCTCGTATTCGTATATCTATCTAAAGGTATGGTAATAAAATGCAGCGTATCTCGCAAATTGACCTTTGATAGAGATGAATTGATTGAAAAAATGCTATTTTCATTCGGTACTTTGAACCATGCAACCGGTTTCCTGAATGTGAATTTTTTTAATACAAAGTTCCAAGTCCTTTGATTTGGAATTTATTATCGATTTGGCTTTAATTTTGCTTGATTTTTTTTAAATTCGGGATTCTGTTGTAAGGTTAAAATTCAGTTAACGTTAAAAAATTTGCCAAAATGATACAATTGCCAAGAAAAATTAATGAAATAGTGCATTTTGAGGTGGAAAAGTTGAAAAAAATTTCATTTGATAAATTTTTATCCTCTTTCTCTGCAATGTCAATTTCGATTTTTTTCTGCTATCAACACAACACTCCAAATTATTCAAATTTCGAGAAAAATTATACTTTTGAAGGGTATTTCCGGAACAATTTATAATTTATTCTTGAAGAGTAAACCATTATGTGTCTTCTGAGACCAACCAGAAAAATCTATCTTACCCTTCTGTTCCCTCTCTCACAAACGATTTTTGGGATTTTCAACAAAATCATAAAATTTTTGGGTAAAAATCAATAACTCAGAACAAAATTTTAAAAATACATGATAAGAAAAATTTTAACCAAAATTTGGAAACCATTAAACAAATAATTTTTCAGCCAAACTCCGCGTGTTTCTAAATTAGATGAGACAATTTTTTTTTTACATTTTGGCTTCAATTATTTAAAACTTGACAGCAAGCCACGTAAGCTTTCTTAAACGTAATTTATTCCTTCTATTTTTTTGATTTTTTTTTTTTGAAATTCAAAGTAACTTCAGATTTTAAAAACAAAATTTTGCTTTGAAGAAAATTTTCTGGTTGATATATTAAAAAATGCTCAATTTGATGTCTAAATCTTCATTTTTCCCCTCTGAAATAGGGAGGGGGTGTCATTCCAATTTTGTTTTCAAAATTTCGCTCAAAAAGTATAAAAAATTGTACAAGGGTCCTAAAATTGTTCGTTTCTTTTTTGGCAAAGATCAGAAATATAATTAGATATTTTGGATCAATATAATTTTGGCAACACATAAAAATACAATCAGTTTTACTAAGGGAGAATGATCTTCCAAAGGGTGTGGGGAGGGAGAGTAGATTTGGTGGGAAAGTGGGGTGAGGAAAATAGGGAAGCGACTCTTCAATGGCTGAATAGTTCACAACACCGCTTTTCCCACTTCCATTTAGAATTACATTTTTATTTTTGCTGGATTTCTTACTGAAATGTGTGGGCTAGTCAAAAATTGGTTTTTTAGTCAAGGGGTTCCCTTGATTTTACCCCTTTTAGAAGGCTCAAAATCAAGGTTCACTCAAAAACCAATCGATGAAAATTTTTTAGATCAAATCGTATCAAATCATATCTGATTTAGATCAAATTTTATCAAAACAGATGAAATTTGATCTCAGAAATGTCCCAATCAAATTATATCCAATTACATATAATTTTTTTTAGACATCATTTGATCACATCATATCAAACTGGATCCGAACTTCATAATTTTTTCAGATATGAATTGATACAATGAAATATGATTTGATGTAATTTGATAAAATTAGATTCGGACATTTTTGAGATATGATTAGATCTGAAATTTTTTCATCGGGACCGAATTGAACAAGAAAATAAAATTTGTTTTTTGAGCTTAAAAATTGAGTAGCTTTGCATTTTTGAATTCGAAAAATCTAGAAAATTTCATCAGTACCAAAATCTCTCCCTCCCCCTCAGTCAACTTTGGTTCTATTCTGTAATCGAACAGAAAAATCAATTCATGATCACAAAATTACCAACATTTCAAAAAAAAATTAATTCCAAATTAAACAATGAATAACTTGATATTTATAAAATTTTGAGTCAATACCAAAAATGTTGAAAATTTCACAAGAAATCTCAAGTGTAATTTTCCACTTTCAAAACATGAGATAATTTTTGACTTGATGGTCTAAAATATTACAACACTGGCCAGTAAATTAGCCAACATTACAAAATGCATTACAGCAAATCGCTGGACACACAAATGCCATAAACCTACAACGAGTCGGCAAAAAACCTGATAATTCCGATAATTCGAGGCAAACGCGACCAAATTTTAGCTCGAGCAAATTCAATGTAATAGAGTTAATTGAAAAACTAGTTTATTCCAGAAATTCTAAATAAACAGAGTATTGTCATATTGATGATCAGACGTTTTCACAACAAGAATAATTCTTTCTATACAAATATCATTCAATTTCTGCGAATGACCGCGCGGTAGGAATCGCAGAAAAAAGCTTACGAAATAAAAAGTACAGAAGAACCTGAAAATAAGAAAAAAAAATTCGCTCAACAACAATACCCAATGTATTATCGCGTCGGACTATTTTTAAAATTATTTCGACACGATGATAAATTAAAGAATAAATGTAAAACAAACACTCGAAATATTTACTTATCTCGTATCATATTCATATTCACGTTATCAAAATATTAAAAAATGATCGATTTTTCTCGCCAAACACGTGATTTCTTTATCTTCGATTTAGATTATACTTATCAACGTACTAGTGTTTAATGAATAGCCGCCTTATAAAATCCCACATCAGAGGTAATTACGATGAATTTGTATTTCATTCGAGACCAGCATGCTACCACTACACCCAAAATTGACAGTTCAAAGATAAAATTTACGTCACGAGTTTTACCTTATCAGCACACTCTAACGTACTTTGATAGTTGGTATCTGAGTGTTTTGCAATTGCGATAAAAACTTGTGCAGGATGCGTGAATCGCTCGTTTTCGACGTGGTTTTCTATCTACCGTTATGAGCTTTCGATTGATAAGAATTGATTTTTTGAGAAAAATATAACACTTGAGATTGGCGGGTAAAAGTACTGTGAGAGGTGTCGAATTTTTTTTTCCTTTTTTGGACGAGTGATACCTGACTCGAGTGAATGTTGCGAAAATAAAGATAACGATGATAAGAAACTTAAAATTTTTATTGCATCAGTTTGAATTTAACCACGAAAACGGCAGAAAAGGAAATGACTTGCAAAAAAAAGTAAATTGAATGGATTTTGAAAAAATTTATATTTTTCCCAATAGAAATGTAAGTATTTTGAATGGAGAAATTTAAAACAAAAAATTTGAAAAAACCAGAAATAAGTTCAGAAAAAAAGAGAAAAATAAAAGCTTTGTTCAGGGAAATGGATGATATTGAATTTTAACGAAAATATGTGGAAAAAAATATCGAATATGTAGTTCCATATTTGCGAAAATTATTGAAGCTGAGTGAGAAAAATTCAAAATATTGTAGAAAAATGAGATCCAAAGCCTAGGGGGGGGGATGTACAAAAAAATTTACCGATTTTCATTCGTAAATTTATCAAAATAAATAAAAATCAAAAACAGATTAAAATTGCTGGAAAACTTTTCAAAAAATATCACCGCTATTTTCAGATTCAAATCAAATTTTTCAATTAATAATGCAATTTCGACATTTGAGTCAAAAGGTGAGAGTTGTATCTTGGCTTCTCTTTCTTTTAATCGAGCCCTGCCATTGAATTTGTTTCAAAGTAAAAAAAAAGAGGTTAAAACGTGGATTAGAAGAAAGAAAAAGCATAGAATTTAATTGAAAGCGATGTAATTTTTTATTCATTCACGAGAATAGAATAATATCTCAAGTCCAACAATCAACGTTTTATAAATAGACTCATAAATAAATAAAAAAAATGATTTCAATTTTCAAGGAATACCTATGTTTAAATTTTCAGGTAATGACGATGCCAATTTCACATTTGAGGAGCTGATGGACTCAGTCATCAATGCAAAGTAATTTCTAATTTTCATGGCCTTTCTGAAAATTTTATGACCACCAGTAGAAAAAATATCAAAATTTCACCATCCTCGCTGATTAAGCGAAAGGGTCACTAAAAAATTACGTCATCAACGAATTAGAATCGAATTTTGAACCGTTATAGATGATTATAACAGAATTTTGAGTAATTTTGAGGGCTAGGGGAAAAGTCAACTTTGGCTGGAGGCTCCAAATCGACTCGAAATTGATAATGATCAATGGAAGAGAGAGGGGGAAGTAATTACAATATAATCAATTTTCAGATTTTCATCGTATAATTTGTTTTCGTTTTATGAAAAATCAACCGGATTTTCCAAAAATAGAAAAATCAACTTTGGTTTTGAGATTTTTTTACTTGGAAAAGAGGAGTAAATTGTGAAATTGTGGAAATTTTTGATCTGCATGGGAAGTTGGGAGGTAGGCATCCCAAGTTCCCAACTCAAAGTAGAATTTTAAGCCCAAACAAAGATAAATTGAAAATCTCGTATCATAAAAGATCCTCGCATCAAAAATTTCAGGAGCTGAAGTTCATTTCTCGAATTTTGGCGATTTTTTAAGTAGTCTAAAATTACCTCATCGTTTTGTAAATAATAAAATTTGATTTTATCAATGAAAAAAACAAAAATTTGGAATAGACCCCATTTCCACTTCTGGAATAAATTTGAAAGCAGTTTCGAGTTGAAGACGATTCGAAGATTGATGAATTTGAACAAGCAGGAAAATGTGCTTTAATCGATCTAATAGCATACCGATATGGCCATACGGGTAATCCGAGATTACAAAAATTAAAGTTCATATAAAGACCATTTTTATGGTGTTTTTTTCCAGCGCTGGAAAAGTTCAAAATTTCCCGGAGGCTCCGAAAGTTTGGAAGCCGGTTGCGATAGATTCGAGAGGCAAAAAATAAGAGTGTATACCAAAGTTCAGTTTTTTCATTCATTAGATCAAATTTTCATGTTTCGCAAGACGATGAGATAATTTTGAAATTTCAAAAATTCGCCAAAATTTGAGAAATGAACTTTAGCCCCTGAAATTTTGGAAATGTCATTCTTTTATGATCTACTATCAATTTACTTTTGTTTCGGTTCAAAATTTTACTTCGAGTTGAGACACCTTTCTTGTCAAATTCACATTTTTGTTTGTAGTTTTGTCATCATTGAAAGAAAAAACCGATTTTTGCTATTCTCTATTCACCCTGTTTCATGATTGACCCCCAAACGTTATGGAGTATAATAAATTAAAAATTTTCTGCATTCATGCGAGATTCTTTAAAAAATTATCCCATCCTCCCCATTTTTTCCCCTTTTCCACTAAAAATTTTTTGTATTCCTGGCATCGACACTACCAATTTTATAAGTAGGTACCTATCTTTCACAATTCTCCGTTCTTATTCTATAAAAATTCGATCGAAAAAAATAATGCCATGTTTTTCAAATTTTTTAAAGATATCTATAGACTGTGGAAAAATAGGAAAAAGAACCACGAAATTCTTTGAAGATTTCCATTTAAAAACATTACAGTTTTTCCAATAATATTCAAAATTTTCCTCTGAGTTGAATTGAAAAAAGCAATATACAAAAATTCTCAACATTTTTCATTTTCATTCAATTTTACACACGTTTTATAGGTATTTCCTGCATACCTGATTTTCATTCCTATAAATTAGATTTTTTGGCTCGGTCAATATTATAAATCTGGATTATTCAAATTTGACAAAATTTTTGATCCATTGATTTTTTACTGAGTTTTCAACCAAATATCATTGATTTTTCAATCAATTTCCCATCACTAAATTTTGATTGCAATATCAGAGAAAAATTATTACTAACTTATAAATAAATTTATTTTACTAATTAAAAAAAGGCAAAATTCCACGATTTACTCTCAAAATTTGAATTAGTCAAAAAGTCAAAATTGACTGATTTAAATCGGTAATTTTTCACAATGTTGTTGATTAACTGGAGAAGCAGTGGAATTTGACTGATCATCAGTAGCTTGATTTTCTTCATTTTATCAGCCAATTTTGGCATTTTTGACTGATCAAATTTAGAAAGTTGATAAATATTGATCGTTGATTTTGAAAATCTTACAATTTCTTTTTACCCCGCCTCAATTCTCTACCTATACTCCGACTCCCCACACCACCGAAATAACAGACAATTCAATTTTTTCATTGAATTTTCACCACTCTCCATTTTTCTCCAATTTTTAACCCACCCCTCACATAATTTCTGGGTGCATTGTATGTCCCCCCAGCTTTTCTAGGTTTTTCAGGCCAATTTTTCTCAATTTTCTTGATTTTTCACTAGCCCATACAAAAACACTAATGATTGCAAAACCGATCGATGACCTCAATATAAAAACATCAACTTTTATAATTTCTAAATAATCCAAAAAGTCTGCATTAACTCCTCCCCCTTCCTCCTCCACCAAACACAATGACCTACATATCCTTAACGAGCGATCACTTAGGATACCTTATCCCATCATCGACGATCACGATAACACAAAATCGAGAAATTTTCAACTCGTTAGTCATACATTTGGAACTTTTCTAAAGGTCATACCTCACCATGTACTTATTTTTCCACATAATGACGGGAATAAAATAATCTATAAATATCTAATTACGTGAAAAAAAATATGAAAATTTGAAGGACGATAGCTGCTCTGATTAGTTAACTAATGATAATTACGGTTTGTCATGTCACAAATAATTCTCTCATTTGAACCAGAGGAGTAAAGTTGCGCCTAGGTGACTCGTCGTGATGAAAAAACAGCATCGTATGACGCTGACGCGTAGCTCCGCAGTTATCTACGAATAAATAGGTATTCCTGTACTTACGATATCTACTCGTAGATACGACATAGAGATGAATTAAAACTGTACAGCGAATTTTTTCGCGCATAAAATAGCCCAAGATACAGCTAGATGAAAAATGTTCACCTTGCGCATGAACGTACTTCATAAGATCACTGACCGCTTATATGCGAGCAAGAGCAATCGTAGATTTCGTCAGGGTTATTCACATTTCACGTTGAAAAATTCAACTGTCGATGTCGATACAGTCTGGGAAGATCCGTTATTATTATACATCGATAATACCCAACAACGCGACGCCGGCTGCCAACCAACGCCAACCGAACGGGTGGAAAAGCTCATAAATATAATTGGTATTCGATTTCTCTGTGGCAATGGCGTATCGTATGTGCCACCTTAACGACGATGACCTATTTGTCGGCTACTGCCACATCGCAGCGTACACAGATCGTTATCAAAAAAAAAAAAGTAAACATGACGTTACGTTGACTTCCGAGATACGTGTGCGATTTGATTATCGGTTGCGAGGCATTTTTTATTTCAATTTTTGCATCTCACCGATCTCCGTCATCCTCTCCATCGACGTTATTTTACCTCGTACACAAGTCATTTCTTAGAATTGCGTAAGGCAATAACTGTCTGGCATGTGACGTCACTGGTTGTATTCACAACCCACTTCGTGTCTCTCACGTGCTTCGAAACGGTTTGATCTTTGCTCGATTCAGTGCCAGTGTTCTACAAAAAAAAAACCGCTGACTTTCTATTTACAAGTTTTACTTCTCTTCGTTTCTCATCATAACGTAGTCGGTCGTACAGTCTCCGACCTTATTGATTCGCTGGTGGAAAATTTTTTTCTTCTAGAGTGGAGGGGCATAGAAGTGTGAGGAGAAATGAATCGTATTGTTTTCATATTACATTGGGGAAGATTATTGGTCGATAAGGAAGCGAGTTGATTTGATGCCTATACCTAATCTACCTATGTCGATAAATCGATATAAATACTTGATCTTTTGAAATTATTTCCTTTTTATCAAATATGAATATTTTACCCGCTTATCTTATCGTATTGATATTAAAATGCTTATTTTCGAATTAATTACCCAACTAAACCGTACCAATTTACTCCTCTGCCACAACAACCTACAGTCAATTATACGAAAATTTCACGTTTCATCGTTTTTGGATTTTGTACCCGTTCCGTCCCATCGAATCGATCACCTATCTTTGTTTTTGATTAATTAACGTTTACACTGGTCGAGTATACGCGAATCGGCTAATAAGTCGATATTTATTTTGGGTTATGCATCGAAGGGTACCTCGTACCCAGAAATAGTCTTTGAAGGGCACTAGGCCGACCGTGAAATGGTTAAAGTATCGGTAATTCGGTACTTTGAAAGTAAATTCGCCATTTATTTCGAAATGGCGAGCTTGGAAACTTACCTACGCTCGATGCTACGTTCCGACTTAACATAAAAAGGGAGATAGGATACTTTGGAAGTTTCTATCTAGAATGGTATCAGTTTCAGTGAAGATAAAAAGATCCGGTGAGGAAGGAAGTAACCCCCACGTAGAATTGTTTTGTAGGAAAAAACAGATACGAGGACCACTCATTGATAAAAAATTAATAAAGAAATGAAATGTTCAAACAGACTGAGGTTTCGAGTGAAATTTAATTTCCTTTTATGTTTTAGATAGTTCGAATGTTTTCCAATTCCGAGCTATTTTTGAATTTGGATCAGAAGGGAGATAGAGAAGAATGAAAAATAAAGAAAATATGAGAGAAAATAAAGTCCCAAACCTAATGCTGCAATTTTTGGAATTTTTTATCCGCAGAAAAAAAAGTCCTTCCTCCGATTGTTCTGATGGGGTGATGAAAGTAAAGGATTCCATTTTTTCAAAAGTAATTATGGAGAAATGATATTTTGAGGAATGATCTATTATAATTTTTTTTTCGCTTCTAAATTTACTATCAAGAATCTCAAACATAAAAATTGTTTCCACAATCCATAACGAAATCGAAATCCCATTTTTTGAAATAGCAAAAAATCAACGGTTGAAATTAACTTTTTTTTGATTTCCCCTTTAAAATTAAAAATTATCAGTTTCAGAGTTTCAGAAAATTTTCCATTTTGCCATTTCTAAAGAATAAACTTCCCCTCTGTCCCAGTTCAGTTTGATTTTTATTTTTCAAGTGTCTCTGAAAATTGAAATCTATTTGTTGAATTTCCATATTCCATAATCACCGAACTGAATTAAATTAAGGACTTTTAACGAAGAAAATTGCCCCGAAAATTGAAAAAATTCGTTGAAATGAATTTAAAAAACAGCGAATATTTAAAAAAAATTGCCTGACCAACTATGAGAAAAAAAAACTTACGACGATGACATCTTTTTCTGAAGGGGAAGGCGAGGGAGAAATGGAAACGAAAAAAATCTCGTGGTATAAGGTACGGAATAAACGTCTTTTTTTTTAGATGGGAAGGGAAAAATCGAAATTTTGGGTAACTAAAAATGAGAGGTTCGACGTTTTATAAAATTCATTCCTAAATTTTTGGTTAGGTAAAAAAGAGATACGATTCCGGAAATTTCGTAACAAAAAAATTAATTTTTCATGTTTGACAGGACCTTCTCGAGAGGAAAATTGGATGTTTATTCAACTCTTTCTCTAATCATTAGAACTCGTTCAAAAATTGGTAAAATTTCAGTCGTAAACGCACCCAGAAATAAACTGAGGAAGGGGCTGAGAATTTGAGAAAAAATAGGGGGACGGGTCAAATTTCAAATTAGTCATTTTTCATTGAGACATACTTAAGCCAAAAGTATTGATTTTTTTTGAGAAATTGGGAATTGATTGAGATATTACGATATCAATGATTTTCGATTGAAAGATTGATGAAAAATCATAATTTTAAAATAAAAGGACTAAAATACTGTCCGGGCTAGACGAAGGCGATTTTTTTAAAGAAAAATACTGTTTCAAAAGCAAAAATTCACTTTTTTCACATTTTATAAATTATAATGAAAAAATCTCCTTTCCGAGCTGGAGGAAGAAGGAAGATCGAGCCTTTTTTAGCCCTCCTCTCTCTTGGGTACAATTATGATTTCAGCGAGTAATGTTATTTTTGGAAAAAATTTTGTATTCGAATTTTGTCCACATATTCGGTAATTTTAGAAAAAGTACTCGTTTTGCCCATTATCCAATACTTTCAATCAACTTAAAACTTCAAGAAAAAAATTTCCAAGAAATTCTGGAGTAAAAAATTTGAAAAAAAATACGAAAAGGTGAAAAAACTTGCAATAAAGTCGAAAAAAATGAAAAAATGAAAAAATGAAATCGTTCATTTTTCTTTCATTATTACCTAATCATCAAGCAGTGATCTACCCTCAGTTCGAATCAGTGAAAAGTCACAGAAAAAAATCAGTGAAATTATTTTTCAACTTTTTTCCACCGATCTTTCAAAACATTCCAGATATGTGTCATACTGATTTTTCAGTGAATTTTCACTGATTTTCCAACAATATTTTCTTTGTTTACTTTCATTGATTTTTTTTTCACTGATTCATTATCTACTGTGCTACAATTCTGTTTTTCAAAGATTTTCAATAATTTTCACTGATTTATAAATGAGAGGGTTTTATTGAAAATTTGAAAACATGAAGAGCAAAATGGTTAGAACAAAATTTGCAAAATTTCACAAAAATACCCATCTACTTACTTGAATGTATTTTCAGCTATTTATCAACATTGAAAAAAAATTATTTAGCTCGATACAAGTCCAAGTACCTATCTACTTGCGATATTAGGAGCTTTTTCAAGCCAGATCTGGACACACCAGATCTAATCATATCTCAAAAATGTCCCAATCTAATTTTATCAAATTACATCAAATCATATCTCATTATATCAATTCATATCTGAAAAAATTATGAAGTCCAGATCCAGTTTGATATGATGTGATCAAATGACATCTAATTTGATCAAATTACATCTAAAAAAAATTACATGTAATTAGATCTAATTTGATTGGGACATTTCTGAGATCAAATTTCATCTGTTTTGATAAAATTTGATCTTAATCAGATATGATTTGATACGATTTGATCTAAAAATTTTTCAACGGGCAAATGAAAACTGAGACAAAAAATTTTCAAGAGGTATCTAATTTTTAAATTTTTTTTTCAAATGGAATTAAAACATGCTATTAGCAGTAATGGCGAATTCAAAAAATTGAAAAAACGAGATTTGTGTTGAAAAATCGAACAATATGGCATGATTTTTGAGAAAAGCTTGAGACTCGAGACACTCACAAATTTATAGGTACAACAATATTACCCAAGAAACGAAAAATTGTGATTTTTAAACCCTTTTCAACACATATTTTCAATCGGAAGAAGAGAAGGATTATTCATTTTTTCAATGTAAATTCGCTTCCGATGTATTTTTGTATGAAAAATTGACAAAATTGATAAATAATAACCTAATTTAAAGAGGAGGACAGGGAAGCTCAAGATAAAATTTCCAAATCGATGTCAACTTTTTTGACTCAAAAATATTATGAAAATTCGTTTTTCAAAATTTTTCAACAAGAATTATTTCGTTTTTGGAAAAATTAACGCTTGTTTATAATTTACCTTTGAAACTTTCTTACTCCTTTCTCTCTTCCCACTCCCTCATCACAAATCAGAACGATAATAAATTTCAATATTTTGTACTGTAATTTCTAAAAACATTACGACCTCATCCAAAATTCTCAAAATACCACTCGATCCACATCATTATCCATTTTCTACTACATTTGGATTTGGAATCTTCGAAACCTATTCGTCTGCTGCAGACTCCACTCCAGACCTACACATCGTCGTACGAACTTCTCGCTGTTGGCTCGTTCACCGACACAAATCCGGTTAGGTACACGTTATTAAACGGGCCTTAAAGTCGTGTTTTATTACTTTCAAAAAATTTGCAGACAACATAACGGTACCATATGCGCGTCCTACATCGTAAATTCATCACATAAAAACGTACCGTAGGTTGGATTTCAGCAAAGCTCATCGTTCGAGCCGTCGCAATAATGCAGAAAATAGAGGAGAGGAAAATGACGAAATCGTACGCCATCCAGCACGATTTATATCGAAGCTAGGTACATGAAAAAATTCTTTATCATACCTATTCATTTTAACTGACTGATACGAAGAGATAAATTTACCACCATAGATGATTTCTGAACTACAAACACACCCCTGACGATTGCCTCATTCCCGATTGCCACTGATAACAATTTACATACACATGACTACAACTTCCGCCATTTTTCCTCACTGATAAGCCAATAACATATATTTACTGATAAAAAAATGATTAATTTTCATATTTTATCATTATTTATTCGTTCGCGGTCTGATATTTTTCCAAACTGAAAATCAAGTGGTAAGAGAAAGGGAGGAGAAAAATCAAAGTAAATATTTTAAGAAGAACTTCACGAAGTACGTGTTTCTTCGCACGAACCCCTCGATTGGCGGCATTTAGCACACGTAACCATGCTGATAAGCCGGTTATGATTCGAACTCGTAGAGACGACGATGAGCAAAACCAAATATAGAAACATGCAACCACGTATCCATATTGGAGGTAGCGCAAAAAACCACAACCATCAAACCAGTCCAACTCGTATTCGCATTTTCGATAGACACACTTATTAAAGTTGATTCACCTTTGATAGAAGCCGAAGCGATTTCAGAAACGTGTATTTTTTTTTCTTTCAGCTGCGACTAGGTAAATGAAAATGCCAACTGGCGAGTAATTTCAACATTTACCTCACATTGTGTTTAAATTTTGATAAAAAAGTTTACCTTATATGTCTTAAGCAATATGTTTATTATGTACCAAAGATACGAGATAAAAACCTCAATCTAAACATTAACAACAAAATTAACAAATTGCACGTGAACAATTAATGCCATTAAGCAGGTACTTCTTATTCTCAAATAAAGATTAAGCAGCACCTACCTTTTTAAATTATACTGATAAGGGTAATCAGCTCCTAAATTTCAACGTCGTAATGCAGTTTTTTCGTGGAAAATTATACGTAATTTTTAGAGCTCACGTTGAGCAGATATAGGTACCTATTGATTATCGATTCGGTACAGTTATTCATAGAAAAGTTTCGAACGTCTAATAACCAAGTTTTACTCGGTTGAAAATTAAAATTTTTATCGAAATATTAGTCAAGCTAAGAAATCAGAACATAAAAAAATTCTAGTATCAAGAACGAAGATTGGAACTATTTTGATGCTGAGAAGAATAATTACTTCCAAGTGAGGAGAAAATTGCCCAGTTGTAAAATCTGAATGAAAATTCATGAATGCTCAACTAATCCGAATGTAAATTTTACCTCGAATAATTGATTAACGAATTCAATCCAATTCATAAAAACGTAGATTCCAATTAACGCAGGAGGTTCATGAATATTTTTTCAAAAAATTACGTACTTCGAGACAAAATTTTTGGAGAAGGTGAGGGGGGTTATAAGTATTATGCCCCGTAAAAGAGTCTAACAAAATTTGTTTTACAAAAATCTTGAATTGGCTTTACATTTTTACACGATTTTTTTCTAGTTTTTGAGTTTTTTATACCTCCCCTCCTTTCCCTTCCAGAAAAAAACAATAAGTAATTCAAAAAATTCGCAATGAAGTCTTACTTTTTAAATAATTATTTGTGAAAAATGAATGGAAATTTTTTCAATTTTGGGAAAACAGCTATGATTTTTCATAATTACAGCTTAACCTCTTCGTTCACATCCTAAGTAAGTATAATTCGGCTTCCAATTGTGACGTCACATTTACTACTATAAATTCGAATTATCAGTTTGTTTACTTTCCCTGAAGTGGGTTGACGAAAAAATAGATCTTAATTCTTATGGGAGTTCTACTGTTTTTATAATTTTTTTTCATTTTTGATATTGAATTCTTTTTGTTTTGACAATTTCGACCAATTCAAGAATTCAACTTGTCAAGATTATCAAAAAATGAAAAATTTAACACATCAAAACTGAAAAACAATGTTGGAATATTGTGAGAAATTTCCCATATCGTGGGAATTTTTGAACAAAAAAAAGAAATGAGGAAAAAGGAAATTTGTGGAAAATTCAATCAAACTTGAGAAAAAAATTTGGAAATTCGATCAAACACGGGAAAAATAATGGGGAATTCATCCAATGGAGGGGAATTGAGGAGAAAACGCAAATTTCTATGAATTTATCAGTATTTTTATAAAAGTTTAGCATCAGTGTTGGGAAATCTTGTAAACTTTTCCATATCGAGAGAAATTTCAAGTGAAAAAAAAAGGAATTGAAAAAAGGGAAATTAAAGGTTTGATTGAAACGAGAAGAAAATGAGAAATTTGCCCAACTGAGCGAAAAAAGGGAGAAAAATCGCAAATTTTCATCAACTTTTAGATTTTTTTTTTTTACAAAAATACGAAATTTTAGGAAATTTATCAATGAGGAAAAAAGTGAAGGGAAATTTATGATTTTCTTGAGGGAAACATGGAAAATTTTAAGATCATTTTTCATCAACTTCTGAATTTCTCAACACATTACTTCTTTCAAACAAAAAAATTGTCCAATGGATTATTTTCAAACACTAATGAAAATAATTCTCAATGAACATAGACACAATTCGGATGAGGGGGTGGGTAATTCTTTTGGGAGGGCTAAGCACTCCCAAAGTCCCAGAATCCACCCTAAATCCACTTATTTTTTTGTATTCAAGTATCTTTTTTTGTTATTTAGAATTGCTAATTTCATCATACCAACCAAAATGCTTCATCCAGAGACAAAAAATACTGAAAATTTGAAATGCCAGCTCCACGTCTCAAAAATACGGTGTCCAGTCTCTCAGCACCTCCTGCTATTTCCACCCCTGTTTTTTTCCATTAAAGAGTAACCAGTGCTCTCTTAACCTGAATCAATGTTTGATAAAATTCTGCCTTTTTGTAATTTTTGATGGAAAAATCATTTATTAAAAAGCAGAATTTCACTACATAAAATTTATTTCAATGCAGAGAATAGTAATTTGTTCGAAAACCATTTTTTTGCCATAAACTGGCAAATGGAGAAAAAATGATTGCAGGCTCTAGATTTTTTCAAATCAATATTTAGTCAACTAAATCATTTGGCTTCAGTTTCGCATGAACTAAAATTTGAAATATTCGCGATTTGAAAAGACAATCAAACTGAAAAAGTAATGAGAGGGGACATTTACAGAATTGTATGAATTATTTAATCATCCAGTAATTCAAGCAAAGCGACGGAGACATCATTTTGAAAATTTTATTCAAAAGATGTTTTTCCACCTTTTTATGCAAAAATTAAGCAGGTAAACTTGAAAAAAGGGGCGATTTTTTTTTATTAAAAATGCAGGATTTTGAATCGAAGGCCTTCTCCATCACTTTTTCCATTCGTGGGATTTACAAAGAGACTACAAATTTTTCCTGGTTTTCCGACTCCAAGCTCTTTTTTTTCAAATTTTCTGACTCAATGCATTTTTTCCCAATTTTTCGATCCTATAAAATTTTTTCCCCAATTTCTCGATCCAGTAGGATTTTCTATAATTTTCCAACTCAATAGGAAAATTTTTCCAATTTTCCGACTCAATGGAAAAATTTCTCCAATTTTTCGATTCAATGAGAAAATTCTCCCAATATTTCGACTCAAGGAGAAAATTTTCCCATAAAAGTCTTCACACAATGCAATTTTTCAAATCGAGCTCAATTTTCCCATCTATAAATGAAATTTTGTCATAATTTCGGGGAAGCTGTTTTCGTGGATTCCGGCCTTTGAATTTGAGCAAAAACGTATCCCACGCTCTTTAAGCTAAAATGACGTCAATATCTTTGAATTTCATGTATTTGCCCAAATCAGCTAGGTATACATGCACATTTAGACAATTAGGTATGGCTGAGAAACCTCGCTCGCGTATTTCACGAGTAATACACATAGGAACCAATTCGAGCTTAAAATGTCACTCTTTTGGAAAATTTCTTCACGTGCGTCACACTCAGTTACATTATTTCTTAAAAAAGGAATAAAGTAAGTTTTTCTCCATAACATGCCTCAAACCTACGCTCGTTTTCATCCAGCGTGAGATAATTTGGCAAAGCAAAGCCAACGATCTATATACTAATTCGATTATTTATTAACCAAATACGTCTAAGAAGGATAAATACCTACATACAAAGTACGTCAATCAAGGAGTAGGATTCAGAATATAAGTTTAAAATTAGTTATCAAAATTTACCATGACGTAAATTTCGAATTAGATAAAGAAAAACTATGTATAAATCACATCGAATACCTACTGATAAGTTCAAAATGGAAGATTGTTTTAAATTGCATCACTATTTTTGAATACGATAAGATTAGCTACGTGTAAGTTCACTTTCAAAATTACTCGACGATCGCGACTCGCGAGTTTGCCAACCGAGTGAAAATTATCGGTGTAAATTTGGAATAGGAAATGTACCAGTTTCAGGGTACACGCTTTGAATAAAAATCCATTGACACTATATGAGTCACTAGTTTACTCAGATGGAATTTGCAAAAAAATTATGCTGGCGGAGTCGACGATGTTGTGTAATCTCGACTCGTATACATACGTGTATTTGTATTCGTCGTGTCATCGTATATCGTCGACGTAGAGCCAGAAGAGCTACGTACGTGTGTACATCGTACGTCTATGTACATTGTACATTTTTATTTTCAGGTCATAATTACAATGGCTGGCTTGTACGTTACGTGATGACGGATGGCGTACAAATTTGTCAAATTAAAAACTCGTAATTCTTTCGCAGCGGGTGAAATAACGGCTACAATTCGGTGGAATGCATTTGATTAGAAAAAGAAAACTTTCTCATACTCGATACCGTCGATTTGAATTCCAGCCCACACACTGATGGTTTTTTATAGGTGGATATCCCTCGAAGAATAAAAAACCATTCCAAGGCAACAAGTAAACGATAAATAAAATATCAAGTATTGATTTTTCTCCTTAGAACTCCTACTTGGTCGGTTTTTCGATTATGAAACTTTGGAATCATGAACCGAAGAGTCGAGTTACCCACACCGGTAAATTCACAATACGATGGAATTTATACAAACGTAGAACCAGAAAGAGGAGGTAAACCCGTATAACGTCTGTTAGGTCAAAGTACAGAGGTACAGAGGTATAGACCAGACCGGAGAGCGTACACAGAAGTGACACCATGGCAATGTACAACCATATAAATAATGGGTACTGGCATTTCAAACCATGTACTGGCGATGAGATTAGTACTTTGCCTTAGTCTACGGCCGAGGACCTTGAAAGCTATGGTTGAAGCGTTCCTAACCACTTGGTACTTGGTAGTCGACTCAATGGTAACATTCTAACTTGAACAATAAAATATTTCAAGCCGAGTGCTCATCCAATGGATGCACGAGAACGCCTCTATCTAACGTCTTGGTTGTTCTTTGTTAGTTGTAAAATACCACCATGTCTACAATGCTCCGGCGTTCTGTAAACTTCCAGATGACCGAAAGTTTCTCCTCTTTATGGTATCTGCGATGCATTGAATAGGCACTTCGGCAGCTAAGGTTAGAAATGTGTTTTTGAACCTGATCAGATCACTTAATTTTGGATTTAGAATTAGAATAGTCGATTGTTGATTCCATTGGAGAACATACCAAGATATCATGTGGCCTCTTTGGACCATTTTTCATTTTTATACAAGGCAAATAATAATTTAATTACTTATTTAATCATTATTTTTCAAAATTGCAGGTATGATGGATCCAATCGAGTGTTCTTTCTGACTACTTTTGGAAAAAATTCCCCATGATCTTTTGTTGCACTAAAATGTTTGGAGATTCAACTCCAAAAACACGAATAGACAAATTCATTCGGTAATTTTTTTTCGATGGATATCTTTCATTTCGTACAAAACCAGCGAAGGATTCGAATACAAAACCAGCCAGAATTTGGACAACATTTACCTACTTGATCATTTTCTTTGAAAATTGAGTAACATTCTGGAAAGTGGAAACCAGTGGCTTTCTCTCATTTCAAAAGATTCGGTAGCTCAGAATTCATGTTCCTATGTAAGAATGTTTCAGCTCCGAGAAATCATATACTTATTTATATGAAGTGGCGTCGGAAAGTGTGGTGCAGGTGGTGCATTGCACCACCCCAAAATTCTGACAAGAGTGCAAAGTATCGTTTGTACCCCCCCCCCCCCCATCACACCAGCGAAGAATTTTCAAAGCATGAAAACAATGTAAAAACGGTTTTTTGGGCCCTAAATTTCCAATTTTTTCAAAGCTTCGCCCTCGCTTCGCTCGGGTATGAATGAAATCACAATTATTTAAATTATTTAAGGCGAAAGTACAAAAAAAGGGTACTTTTTGCCCCTCTTCACGAAAATTTTTCTGATTTTCCAAGTCTTTATACTCATTCTGCACCCCCCCCCCCCCAAAAAAAAAATCTTCCGACGCTACTGTTTATATAAAAGATATCTCAACTCAAAGTAAAATTCTTGACTTTTTGCAGAAATATACTTACTTTTCCAGAAAAATTTACAAATAGAAAACTGTTTTTTCTTTTCAAAACTGACTGACATTTTTCAAAAATTCCAGATTGAATTTTTTCAATATGTACAGTCATGCCACTTCTCAATGAAAAGTAGACTAATTGCAAAAGTTAGAAATTTTTAAGAAAAAATAAATTGAAAGTACATCATAAAAGAACTCTATTTTAAAAATTTCACGTAACCTACTGAAGTGCATTTTTCGAATTTAGGCGAATTTTTGAAATTTCAAGAATATCTCGTCGTCCAGCAAAATGTAAAAATTTGATCCAATCAATGAAAAAAAAAAGAAAGAAATTTGGTATGTACCTTATTTTTGACTTCCCGAATCAACTGGAACAAATTTCTAGACGTTTCGAGACCTCCAGGAAATTTGAACTTTTAAATACTTACCATAAATATAAAAATGATCTCATTACCCAAGATCTTTATATTATGTACTATTTGATCGATTAAAAGTTAAAACACAATTTTCCAAAATTCCAAACTTTGAGTTCAAATCCATATTTTTTGGCAGAAAAGTTTCATGGAAAAAGTTTAAAAGGAAGTCCACAATGCATGTACCGAGAAAAAAGCTGAATGTTGGTTAACCATCCTATTTTTGACATTCTGAATCCATTGGAAGCGATTTCAAAAAGTATCGGACTTTGAGTTAAGAGAACCATTTTTGGTTGAAAATTGTTCATGAAAAAAATGATTGAATCTTGAATTCAAAATTACGAATTTAAGAAATCGATCAAATATGTCACCAATATGGGTAATTCGTGATTTTAGATGCTCAAGTCCATATTAATCATTTATACGGTTTTCCTTTTCTCCAGTGCAGATTGCAGAATAAATCCACAATTTCCTGAAAGCTCCAAAACGTCTCGAAACAGTTTCCAATCGATTCAGGAGGTCAAAAATAGGGTATATATCTAATTTCATTTTTTTTTCCGTTGATTTAAATCAAGGTTTTATATTTTGTAGGGGCACGATTTTGAAATTTCAAAAATCGTCAAATTGAAAATACTGCCAAAATTAAGGAATTTATGCCAAGCACACATTTTGCCAAATTCAATCTCTAACCATTTGAATAAAGATGGGGAATTTAGCAAAACATTATTCTTAAAAATTTCTAGCTTTTGCAAGAAGTCTACTTTTCATTGAAAAATCTGGAATTTTTGAAAAAATTAAGTTTTTGAAAAATGTCAATTTTGAAGAGAAAAACAGTTTTTCAGAAAACTTGTAAATTTTTCTGGAAAAGTATATTTCGATGGTCATTTTTCACGCTTGTGTTTGGAAAAGTCAATCTCTAGGAAAAAAACACATTAACTTCTTGCACAATCTTGGAAAAATACAATTTTCATAATGACGATTTCTTCTCAGAAAATCATACCTAGCTTTTGTAAAAAATGACTTTTTTGTGTTTATAGAGTAAATTTTCTTTCAAAGAAGTCAATTTCCTGAAAACATGCTCATTTTTTGCCAAACTCAATTTTTTATGGTTAGTTTTCCAGAGATGTCAGCAATTTTCTGGAAAAAATTTTCAATTTTTTGTCAAAAAAATTATTTACATTTTTCTTTAAAAAATTTCAATTTTCTGCAAAAAAAAAAGATGATCTTGATTTTCTTTAAGAAGTTATAATTTTTTGAGAAACACGTAAATTTTCACCAAAAAAGGTCAATATTAATTTTCCAATCATTTTATAACAGAACCATTTTTTCTTGGAAAAATTTCAGTTTTTTTTTTACAAAAAATGTCAATTTTTTTTAGAGAAAATACCTTTGAAACAATGTCAATATTTTACTTAATGAATTGAATAAAGGAGAAAACTTTGCCTCCTGTTCAGTCAAAGTCTTTTGTCCAAGTCGTAATTGATAATGTCAGTAAAAAAAAAAGCTTTAAATTTTCTACTCTGGCCAAATTCTGATTTCTTGAGTTTTTTTGGGGGATTTTGGAAAGTGTTTTTAGGGTTCAGGTGGTCGTTTGAGATCCAAGTGGATTTTATGAGGGTGGGGATAGAAATTTGAAGAGTTTCGGTGGTCTTTCAAGATTGAAAAGATTTCGAAAGTATTAGTGAAATCTCTCGAGTCTCGAAGGAATTTTTTTAGGTGTATTTATTCCAAATAGAAAAAACAGCTCTTGAAATTCGTTATTTTCGATCCTGATGAACCTAAAAAAAGTAGGTAGAAGTACTACAATGAGAATTTTGGAACCTGAGACAGAAAATATTAACCGAATTCAAAATTTAAGTAACCATTCACAAATGTTGAGAAGCTTCTATAAAAACGAGTTTCAGACTAATGTTTTTTTTAAAACAGAAAAACTGAAAAAAAAATCAATGAAAAAACCTCCTTCAAAGTGTCAAAAATTGGTGCATGGTGACACTGATTTTGAACCTTTTAGAAATCAAGGAGAAACCTCACCTCAAAACCCAATTTTCAACCTCTAAAAATAATTTCCAAATCCAGCTTCACGCAGTACTTAGATATTCAAACTAAACAAACCTCTGTCCTCAATGAAAAATTTCGATCGAAAAACCATCCCATATTCCCTCTTTCACTCCAACATTTTACAACCGATGGTTTATCACGTGAGAAAAAAATTTCGAAGAAACATTTGTGGTAAAATAGTACACGTATTTTTGGTATATCCACCAATCCCATGTTAGAAACTCGTTTGATCAACAAAGATTAATGATACGAGAATGTAACAAGGCGCATTGATGTTAATGAACCTTATGTATACTAAACGAACTATATGAACCGACGTGAAAAAAAAAAGATGGTGCAGTAAAATAGATTTTTTCCCCCGTAGCATCGCAATTCCACACCGAAGAATCGTGATAGTAAAATGTCGTATTATTGTACAAAGACCAAGCAGCGAAGCAGATACGAGTAACTTGTACATTTATAACGGGGAGAGTTGGTTCGTTCACCTGGGGCTGGACTTGGGTGCTGCTGGGGTAATATGCGAGAATGCAGAATACACTAGGAAAGTACATACGACGTTCATTTCACTCCCCTACAGCGCTTTCGTTTTTATAGAAAAAAATCGCTTTTCAATAGGATCACCTGGGCCACGTGCGATAAGATTTTTGGATCCGACGATGCCTGTACCTTCAGAGCAGTGCAGCTGGAATACCCTAAACAATAAAATGAATTTGATTTTTGTTTCTTAATACTTACGCTTACGTTGGTACGTGGGCTTCGCGTGAAATGAGAAAGGGGGCCTCTCTTTTCACATATTCGAAAAATCTATATCGGTAGATGAGCGTAATTCTGGCACACTGAGAAGGGTACCATACCGTAGGGTAATTTATACTCCGACACCTCTCGTTTCCTTTATCAACCTACGCGCCATCGGTATGTACAGCGATGCGGCATAATGCACATAAAAAATCTGGTTTATCGACTCGATAAACTTAGATTGTATACAAATAGCTCGAAAAACTTGGGCAAAACGGATAAACACAGTACAAACAACATTTTATTGTACCTACACTCTCCCTTGGTGTACTTCTACATGTACATAGGTTATCGATTCGAACACAAACCAGACATGACCGCTGTGAAAAATTATCTCTGCCTACCTACACGTATCGAAAATTCAAATGTACAGTTCAAGTGTATTAAATAATAACGGCCATGTTTGAAAATCACTCGGAAAAAATGTTACTTTTTATTTGCAACCTTTGAGCGGCGGTAACTTATCAAGTTGACACTCGATTCTCCTCGAACGAGCTTTCTTACCGAATTAAATGTCACCGCTTGATTTATCGATGAACTATTTGGCAATTTAAATTTTTCAAACTTTCTTTTAGCTTATCCCATATTACAAAAGAATACAAACTACCGTATTGCCGAAAATAATTCCACGTTGACTTACACCGTCAACCCCGGTCTCGTACCAATTACCTTTTTTTATAACTTTTTGCTTTTTTTCCAACTTTGGTTTATGAATATCAGCGTGGCCAACGTTTTAGTGCGAAATTCACTTCGTATTTTGTAATATAAGTTACGATAACTGGTTCGAGAAAGCGTTGTTTTTAGACGGTTTTGCGAGAATTTGCCGAAAATATATTTCAATTTCGACGAATTTCGAAGGAAATCGAAATTTACTAAATTAGGTCGCTTAGCCAAGTGGTACAAATGGTTAATTTAATCTAATGGGGATGTAAAATCGAAAACGAAAATCTGAATTAAGGTACAGCACCGCTTCTATTTTCCGGAAAAGATGTCTTTTCGTAGACGCTGCTCGCGTTAAATTAACTAAAGTAGTAGAAATGATTAATGGATTTTTTGAAGCTGCGGAAGGAGTAAAATCTCGAGTTACGAGTTTCAACATTAAGTATAGAAGATTTGAAAAATATGTTCAAAAGTTCAAGGCCTTCCAACAAATTCAATTGTAGTAAGTGAAAAAGAGATTCTTGCCATGAAGGGAGAGAGGGGGATAATATGACCATTTAGAAAGTTTCGAAATTGTTAAAAAAAAAAAAAAGAAGCTTCCAGTAGTAAAATTATAAAGAATTTGTAAGGAAAGGGTAAGAAACAGCTCAAAAATGGTTAATATGATAAAGATTTCACCCAACACCTCTTTTTGTTCTACCCAAACCTAAAACAAGGAAGACACTTACCTCAATATTTTTGAAACACCACAACCATTCGAGACTCAAAAACAGAAACTAAAAAATTAAAAAAATCTTACAACTGCTCAAAAAACTCAAACTTCAACATCAAATTTAAACCCTTTTCCGACCTCCCCTTTCTCACATTGGACGTAAAAATCGTGGCAATTATACACGCCTGGTATAATGAAACCTAAAAAAAAATGAAAGTAATTTATTTCAAATTTATCTTCACCCCTCGTCGCCCCCCCCCAAGAAATTTCAAAAAACCCAATTAGAAAAATTTTCGTATGAATTTACAAAAAAAGACAAAAAACGTGTCCCAACAACAAGGCTTTCAACACTGAGTTTAAAAATACAGGAGAATAGGAGAGGAGGGGGGAGGGGGCAGAACACCAACATGTTCAAATGTTTGCACATTTTAAAATCTTGTTTTTTACATTTTAAAAATGAATTACCTATTCATTTTGAAAAAAAAGACTACCCATTTAAAAGTTGAACTTAATAAATGTGTTCTACGAGATATATTGAAAATTAAATGTACCACCACAGTCAGTTTAAAAAAAGGAGGAGGAGGAGGATGGTAAATGTGAAATCAGCTTTTTGAAAAATACGTTTTTTGAGAAAAAAAAATCTGAAAGTAAATACCTTGAGAATTAGCTATCGGTCATATGTGTATTCTTACAGTAAATTTTACCAGAAATTTGAATAAATTAGCTTGAGAGCCATACCTATCATGTCTTTAAAATATTTCAAAAAAACCAAGTCACAAAAATTTGAAAATTTAAAAAAAAAATAATAAGTCCAAATTTCAAGGATTTTAAGATTGGATCATTTTTTGAGGCACCCAATTGAAACGAAAATAGGGGCCAAAATTCGACTCTTTTTTTCAGATCTCTGCAAAATTACGTACTAAAATAAAATCAAAGAAATAAAATGAAAATTTCGTCACTTTTGGTGATGCGTTTTTTAGGGGCATTGGCATTTCTCTTTTTGATCCATTAGGGATATGACATGGCTCAAATCCTAGAAAAAATACAATCTTTTTTAGAATAGTAATTTAAAAAATGTTGAAAAATTTTTTGAAGGGCCATTTTACTAAATGAGAAAAAGAAGGTTTTGAGTTTGGACTTTAAAATGAAAAAAACCGCATCTTTCCAGATGAAATAATGTGAGGGTCAACATGGTGGGAGGGGAGGGGGTATTGAAAAAAATCTACTCAGAAAAGAAAAAAAAACGACAAGCAAAAAAAAGTTATTTTGCATTTCGTTGTTCATAATTTCTCAACTTGACTTAAAATAATGCAATTAATTGAGTACCTATGCATAGGAGTTTCGAGTTGGGCTTTCACTTGGAAAATTTTAATCTCATTCAAATTCTCAATCATGATGTTTTGACTCAAATTTAAATTCTCTAACTAAAAATTATGTAAGTATAAGCTGGAAAAAATCTTTCAATTCTTCATCCTCAAAGCAAAACCATACCGACTGAAATTGTGATTTTTAAAACGAGAAAACGGTTTTAATAATTTCTGCGCGATCAATACCCACATTCAGATCATGAAAAGGATGAAAAATTGAAAAAATCAATTCTCAACAAAGTAAGTATGTACTTTTGGTAAATTTTTTTTGAATAATTATATAGTAGCTTATCAGTGGCGCATCCAGAAATTAATTAAGTGAGGGGTTGAGAATTTGACAAAAATCGGAGGAGGGGGTCAAATTTCTAATTAATTATTTTTTTACTGATCTTTTAGTCAAAAATCATGAATTTTTTTGACAAAGTGGGAATTTATAGAGGAATTGGTGATTTTTGACTCAAACATTGATCAAAAAATTATCAATTTTTAATATAGAAAAATTAAAAATAATGTCCGAGCGAAGCGAGGGCTAAATTTTTTTTGAAAAAATACTGTTTGAAAAACAAAAAAATGCATTTTTAAAAATATTTTTGCAATAAAAAATCTTTTTTTTATGAGCTTAAGGAAATTTGGGGGGGGGGTGCTTTAGCCCCTTAGCCCTCCTTGAATGCGCCACTGTAGCTCATGATTGACCTAGGTACCAAAAAAAGGGCGAAAATATTATCGAATTTTCGAAGATGTAATGAAACTGAAAAAAAGTTTACACTTCACCTCACCCCTTCCCCTTTCATTCAACTCTTGACTCATGACGTCATGACCAACTGCAGTTGGAATATCATTTACTAATAATGTATTCTCAATATTCAAAACTTCAATTCCCAAATTTTCAATAAGTTTGTTTGAAAATGGTCCTAAAAATTATTCGAAATTAAAATCTTAATTAGTACTGCTCCTCATCAAACACGAAAATGACATGAAAGATGAAAGAACGAGAGGGGAAGATGGTTTCATAATTTTAAATTAATTTTTTAAAAATAATGGAACAATTGTCTCAGAAACAATGTATTCAGAACTAACTACCAACAACGTGATAAAAAACTTACTGGATACTTCAATCTAAAATTTTTGGAAATTTTCAGAAATAATTTGAAGAGTTCCATGCTGAGTAAACAAAGCATAAAAAATCAAAATTTCGATGTTTTCTTTTTAAATAATAAATTGGAACAGTACGAATTGGAAGTGGAAGGGGAAGGGGGATATACGAAAAATTTCAATTCAAATATGGTAAATAAGCACGTTAGAATTATTTTTGTTCATCAAATTTCAACATTTCAGTTTCATCGCTTCTTTAAAAATTCAAAAAAAAATTGGTCAAAAATGGCTAATTATTCAAAAATTTTGTGACTATACCATACGTAAAAATAGGTAAAACCACAGCTAGTGGCCCAAAAATGGAACATGAATTCGAGTCAACTAATCCGCAAGTTAGATGTAAAATAAGTAAGGTAGATTTCCTCCATGGTCTGCTTCTCTTTCTGCACAACATAAGTATCTCCATGTAAACCGCTCCAAACACTATATCAAGCTTCCAGAGTTCCACATCCTTCCACCATCTTCACCATTTCTACATAAATCCGATCAACTACACCGAGGTGTATTTTTTCTACGATGAAAATTCGTCTAAAAATAATAACGTAGGTACCAAAAGTATGCACTGCATCCAAAAATACCCAATAATTACGCTCAAGGTTTGAGTATACATGAGGTTTTTACAAGTCACAAATGCCAATGCCTCCGACACGTACAGCTCATATAAACGTCTACGTACCTATTATACCACTCGACTACTCGCCTTGTACTCTTTACTCGTACACATGTGACGATAATTATCGGGTATTTTTTTACATTTAATTGCATCTTTTTTGTTTCTTTTTTCAAATTTCTTCGCTGATTGAATGACATGTTTTCACGGTTATGATTTTTTTTCAATACAAAATCGCACCACACATAATGTTACTTTTGAGCGAGCTTTTAGAACGCTATCGTAGGCATACCTATTTGTGAAAAGTAAACACAGGTGTAAAATAATGATACTGTGGCAATGCACCGCGGAGATGAAAAGGGGGCTACCACCATGTTTTCAATATTCGAGCAGCAGTTGGGTCGAAAAAATGATGAGTAATACTTCGCCAATTTTTTTTCATTTTTTAATTGTCAACGAAAGTAAGAACTGATGACGATAATACTGATAACAGATGCGAATATATCGACGTAAAAAAGTCAGACGAGCAGACTTCCAATTTTTCAATTCAGCTTAAATTATTCTTCTAGAACAATACAACGAAAAATTGTCTAGAGAAAACGAAATGAAAATTTATAAAAAATTCACAGACCTTTTTCAAGAAGCAAAAGCCAGTCGTTTGAAATTAAGGGTTGAAAAAAAAGCGTAGGTGGATTACAAACTGACGTGAAGCTTTTCACGACGAGAAAAGACGAGAGAATAAGATATTTTCTAATTCGAACAAGGGAAAATGAAACAAACTCAGCAGCCAGATTACAACTTGTGGACTACCCTTTTTAATCTTATCTTTGGTCGAACTTTACATCAATTTCACTCTCACTGGTACATTCAAGATCAACAATTCACATACCCCTTCGAATTAGAAAATCTTAAATGGTAATTTTGATCCGGCGTAGGAAACGGGGGAATAGTTTCAGAAGTAATTAACCCTTCTATAGCGCATTCTGTAAAATCTCACAAACTCCATTAGTGAATTACAAAACCACTATAAACTTTCCAGTGAATGACTCCATATTTCAAGCCGCGTGTTTTCATTGAAGTGCCATTTGTTAATCAATGGGCCCCCCACACATTCTAAAAAAAATTCACGTTCGGAATGAAAATTTTCCACTGTTTATGTTCTGTTCAAAACATTGAAAAATTCGTAATACGCTTACGTAAAAAAATTTACGAGGTGATGGGAGCAGCAGAGGGGAGAGGATAATCGTAAATAATATTCGCCATCAAGTAATACTAATGACGCGATTTTTTTGAAAAATTTACCAATTATTTCGTCGAATTGATTCGAGCTCGTATTTCGATTAATATTTCGTTTTTTTTTTTGAAAAAAATATTAATCTCGAAACCCGATTTTCCACTTAAAATTACCCGAAAAGCTGAAAAATAATGGCTAATGGAAAATCATCCTACCTTAACTGTAGTTAACGTTACAACACGCCACACTGCAATCGTCGACTTGATGGAAAATTTTCTCGAAGAAATAAATTCTGATAATTCATACAAACCATGTGTACATATTGCCAAACCATCTGTTCATTACCAAAACACAAGGTGACGTTTCTGCGTTTACCACATGTTGAAAAAAAAAATTCCTAGAATTTAGTCTCAGTAATTACTACCGTGTAGTATTTAAAATGAAAATTTCAAACATCAGCCTCTTGTCGTCAAAAACTCATTGTAACATCGACACACGTTCACTTGACGTACCGCCCTTGATAACGTGTACAGTGAGGTACCACTGCGTTTGCAAATATTCATAAAAATTTGTACTTTACGAGGTACCCATATTCATACATCATGCGTTTTATCGAAGTTCGTAAATTTTATGTAGGTTAACTTTGGTACCCAACGCTGGGTCGTGCTATATATCAAAAAAAGCTACCGAAACTTGTTCTAATTTCGAGTAATTTTCTCGATTTATAAATTTCGCACGAAATTTACGACCGTGTTCCACAACGTGTGCAGGTATAGGTACATATTGGAACCTATTTCTTTCTCGAAATCCAAGAACGAGGTAACTCCAGGGGAACGAGAACGAGAAAATCGTTCAAGGTTGAGGCGGTAAATTTGGTGAGAAATATGGGTCTTGACCGGGATAGTTTTCGGGGGAAACTTTCGAAGTTCGTAATGAGGTCAAACGATGACTTGATTTTTTTGAATTTTTCAAAATTTCCTGCGAAGTTTTTTTTACCAGGTTTTGCAAATGAGTATAATTTTCAATCGTCGATGTTACCAGGTTATCGAAAATGATCAGGAATAATCGGATATTCGCAAGGTACGTGTGAAGGGTTCTTTCAAGAAAAAAGAAATAAAAAATTTAGAGAAATAATCAATCCTCTCTGAAATTACAGCAGCCCTCTTCCTGAACTTTGAGTAATTTTTAATTAATCAGGTAAATCAATGTGTCATGGCACATCAAATATAAGCGAGTAAATTTTGAAGCTTTCGATTTCATTTTTGTGGCATCAAATTACTTGAACGTTTTCTTCAATAAAAAGCAGCCTCTTTCAGAAATTTTCAGGCTTCAGGAAAATTGGGATGTAATTATCAAATCAAAATTCGAGACATAAAAACAAAACGAAAAATAAGACTGAAATGTTATTTACCTATTCTAACGAAAATTTGAAAGAAAAATCAAGTTCACCAATAAAACGAAAAACTTCAAGATCCAAAGATCATACAAAAATGTTTTTGAAAAATAAAATAATTATTCCGATTTTCAAAATTTCTAGTCTCCTTGAAAACTAATAATAACTAAATTTGACTTAAAAATTTTTTTTTTGACAATTTTCCAAATTTGAGAAAAAGCACCAAAATTTTCTATTAATCTCAATCATTTAGATTTAAGACATTTTTTTCTTGAATGTTTCTATTTGGTAAAAAAATGCCAGATAAAAATAAAGAAATGCAATGTCGTTAATATATTTTTTCAAGTCTGACCAATTTTGATGCACAATTTATTTTTAATTTTTGCTCAGAAAGTGTAGATTTTCAATCAACTTTACTATACACCCCCCTCAAGAGGAGGAAATTTTCATTGGGTAAAATTTTAACCCCATAAAAATACACACATTCTAAGTCATCACAAAGAAAAATAATTTTACATCACAATTTTGATGAAAGATTTCTCGTTAAAATGGCATAGCAGATATTAGAAGAAAAATTTTTAAAAAACATCATCACACAAGGTCTTTTCTGATTGCTAATTTTCAATTTTTTAAAAATTAATCCTCCTCGCTTCTAATTTCCCTGATTAAAAAATATCAAAAATTATAATTTTCTGGCGCAAATTCTTACATTTTTCTAAAATATTTTGCATTAATATTCTTGAAATGATGGAAAAATATTCTAAATAAATAAGAACTTTTTCCGTTTTTATCCTCGTTTTTCAATGACACCATATTGGACTTCAAAAATAGGTACCATAAATATGTATTAAGTACACTAAATATGAGAAAAAAAATTAGGTATAAAAAATAGGGACTCGTCAATTTTTATGATGCTCTTATTTTCATAACATTTTTTCAAAAGTGACTCATTTATGGTAAAATGTATTCAACAATTTTATTCATCTAATAATCAACCCCTGAATTTTTGAAAACTGGCAATTTATAAATAGATAATATTCAAGGGAAGTACCCAATTCGATATCATTAGGGAGGAAGGCGGGGCCAGACCGAATGCGCGTGTTCGAAAAAGTAGGTAACCATTCATACCTCTCAATAAATACTAAATGATTGTCTTTTTAATCATAAAAAGTCACGAGTTGAAGGAAAAAATTTGGAAAATGATGCCTTCTATTTGAAATTTGAAAACTTCTGGATTTTGAATCGAAAAAATTTTGGATTGAATTCAAAGCCATAAAAAAAATTCAAAAAAAAACATCAATAAACTGTATCATTACATTCTTTTTTTTATACTATTTCTAGAGAGGGGGGAGGGGGTGGGTGTAGATTAATACCAGGGATGGAAAGCTGAAACCGTAACCACAATTGAAATTTAATTTAAACTACTAAAATAGAACAGAAACTGTAACTGAAACCGAAATTTAAAAAAATATTAAAACCGGAACCAAAACCATAATCAATATTAAAATTTTTATAAATTGTACTTTGATTTTCGATTTTACTGTTTCAAAATTTACCCCTACCAATTCAAAATTAAAAAAAAGGAATGAAACTTCCCTTTCTTAATGCATTTTTTAACAAAAATATTATAATTTTTAGTATACTTAACCGTGGTTAATATTTCGATGGATAACAATCCGCAATGATTTAATGGTGATTCGGTGAATTTTTGCTTGATTTTTGAATAGATTGCTATTAAATCCATCATATGATGACCGTCCATGAAAAAAAGGTCCCGAGAGGTTAAAAATAGGTTTTTGAAATAAACATGCTTACTTTTTTGCAACTTTTTACACTAAAATTTGAAGAAGTTTTTGCATAAATTGTAGTTTTGCATCCTAGGATCCAAGGAACCTTAGGAGAGGTTCTAATTGATTTTATTAGAGTTTTAGAGTCTCAAAAAAATTGACTTTCGATGAAATGACCTCCAAGGTGCCTTTTTTCGTGGAAGGTCACTAGACATTTGTCAAGTTCAAAAATATTTTAAATTTTAATTTTTCAACTTTTTTTTTCAAAAAATTTTCAATTTATTATTGTTCCCCCTTAATCCTTATTTTGAATAAATGAAAAGTCACTGAAAAAAAGTCAGAATTGCAACACAGTAAAATCAGCGAAATTCTCTGATTTTCACCGATTTTTCATCCAAAGAATTTCACAATTTTTTGGGAACTTTCAGATAAGTATATTTTTTCAACTTTTTCAGTCATTTTTCATTGATTCTTCATTGATCCATTACTCTGTTGAAATTCTAGCTGTTTTTCGGTAATTTTCGACAATTTTCATTGATTTATAAATGAGAAAGTACCGTTATTTTCATAATAACCGAACCATAACCGTAACTGTAAGCTTTATTTTCCATTTATTTTCTAATCGTAACTGCTACTAACCTGTAACTAAAATTTTTCATTTTTCCTCACATCCCGGTACCAAATTATTTACAATTTTTTTAATACAAAATTTCAAACACAAATTAGCAAATTTTTCAATTCGATATAAATTTTAATTTTTTCACAACAAATCGGAGGGAAAAGAGCATCAACGTATTTAGTTCAACTCCACACATTGCGAATTTTTCTATAAATTCTCCAACGTCAACTCCCAACCAATGAAATTAATCCAACACACAAATAATCACACACTCACGTATCAATTTAAAATTTCATTTTTTTAGCTCGTTCTATTTTCACAGCACTTCTCATTAGCACGATTTATTCCACGTGAAAAAAAAAATATCGCAACCGGAGCCCTCATTAATAAACATTTCCTGCACCCGTTAGCTTCCTAAAATTCGTCACAAAGGTGACATTAGAAGTTAGATTGCCATCGACGACATTGCAATATGGAAATAATATCGACACTTTGACAAGTTGAGATGAAGATATGCGGCGTTGATTCGGGTATAATCATAATCGCGCAATCCGTATTGATTTAAATTATTCGCTACCATATCTGCGGTATCGTAAAAACGAGACATTTTAATGCACCTTTATTCTACGGCGTAAAGGTCGTTAAAACGATCGTTTATTTTCTCGGGGAAAGTTTCAGATAACCAATGCCTCACACTCGATAAACTCATGCCAAAGAATAAAAAAGTAAACAAAAGAGCAAACATTAGCATAAATTTTAATCAATACACATTCGCGTAAGTTATGGTCACCTTGCAATTTTGATAAAAAATCGTTTAATTTTTACCAACCTCCCTTTTTATCAATCTTTACCCCAAGGGGCACCTTATTCGAGCCTCATTACGCAGACACCTTGGACACAGTACGAGATACACCGGAAACGCAGCTGTTATTCGAATTCGAGTAAGAGGCCTCGGCAGGACGACCCAACCATACCAGTGAAGTGTACATAGACATCGCGTGCTCAATACCCCCATTTACATAACCTTTTATACGTCTGCTCTTGTACACCAAAAAGGTATAAACTCGGAGGGTACTTGGACTCTACCTACAAACAGGAGTATGTTAAAAAGGCGAGAAAAACAAAAGTAACTTTCACTATTGGCCACCTGCTGCTTTGTTTTCTGGTAGTCGTAGCAGACTGAAGAACTGGTACCTTCTTTGTTTACCAAATGGTGTCTTCCTCTATCCTGCATTTACCTTTTGCCCTAATTTTACAACTGCTGCAGGTACCTGTGGAACAACTTCGTCCCATCTTTTTCCTCTTTTCGTATAACGGAAGTTATCGATGAACTGGCTTCGTGATGTAACCAACCGGTTGAAGTTTTCAAATTGGTAAGCTCGTAATATTGGAAGCTCAGAAATGAAATTTTCTCCGAGTTCATGGCCATCGAGGATCAAAATAAACACTGCCAAGTACTCGGCTACCTACACATGAAGCCTTTAAAAATTTAATGAATAGCCATATACGACACCTAGTTACGAGTATTTGCGAAAATAACTGCCACTGTGATGACGTCAACACGCCAAAACCGCCGAATAAAGGTAAAACAAACATAAAGGGACCTTTTTCGGTACCGTACCTGTAATTTCTCAATGTATTGACGTCATAGGCCTTAAGTTTGCATTTGAGTCGTTACGTGCGGTTCGAAAACGTGGAAGACTGGGGCTGTAGCGATAAAGTGGAATGTAAACGATGCCGAGCCGGCAAAGCCGCAGCCAGCGGATCGGCTGCTGGTACAAAATGAAAGTATACGCATCTAGTGGACTTGGCGTGGTACGTGGTACCTGCAGAACATGTTCCTCCGACATCAGTGTACCGAGCGTTGGATGCGGAGAGGGTGAAACATAAAATAATCGTAATCAACAGGTGACGGACGGGTTATGACGCAATTTTATGTATACACTTGCCAGGTGAGTGAAGACCTTGAACTTCGTCGAAATGGCCGCAATATAATGAGATATGCCCCTCTATGTTCGGTCTTCGATGTTTCAGTACGCCCTCACTAAGTAAGTGGGAATTAACTTTCCCGTGAGTGCTTCCTTTCCCATACGTGGACGATATTCTCTAGCCGTACCTTCGTCTTTCTCTCTTCCTTTTTATAGTGTAATCATCGAGCTAATGAATTGTTCTTGGGTCGTAGAAAATTTTATGTAACGTCTAACGAGTATAATGTACTTTTAAAAATTCACGCCTCGGTGAGGTTAATGATAATTGTGCCTTGGGTTAGAAACTTATAAACGTATAGGCTGCGATCAGAGCTTATGCAGTTGGTATTTTATCATTGAATACGGCTAGGTACATTATTGGTAATATTTCCAGTGTCTTTGAAGTTTAATGGTAAGATGGCCTGAGATTGATGGCGCTGATCTAGCATTGGACAATTGGACATCGGCGAGCTCAGATTACTGAGATGGGCTAGACCCATTTTAAAAAAGAACTCGGTTTGACAAGTTATTCTCAAATGATTTTCTATTGAAGAAAAAAAATATAGACTAATCACAACCTTTTTTGTATTGATGAACCGTTATTTTGGTTTTCGTTAAATTTTCAATCCAAAATATTGACGATTAGGTACAGGAGAAATGACAACTTTTCGACTGAAAATAGAGGGGAACACCATCAAAATTGAGAAAAAAATCACCGAAATATTAAAAAAAAAATAACATTAATGAATAACAAAGAACAAAGCTATAAACATGAGTAGAAAAAATTAAAAAAAAAAAAAACGAAATCTAAATTGCAGGTATCACAGTAAAATTTTTAAGAAAAAAAAGTAACTTTAAGTAACTTTTTTGAGCAAAAAGTGATCAAAAAGTCAAAAAATGAACAAAAAATGAAGTAAAGATTCCTCTGAAAGGAAATGTTGATAAGATGGATATGTTTTTTCCTCTCATCCTGATTTCTGATATCAAGTTAGTTTCAAAAACATAAAAATTTGTTTTTTAAGATTTAAAAATCAGCTTTTAGCTCTCTATTTTTTTTTTGTCATTCTGACTTTCTGATATCAAGTCAATTTTCAGCTTCTGACTTTCTGACATGCATATAATAAGTTGATTTTGAAAATAAATAATAATTTGTAAGTTTTCAAAGGTCAGCTTCTGACTTTCTGACATTATGTTAATTTCAAAAATCTAAAAATTTATAAGTTTTTGACTTTTGGTGACGCAAAATAGCGTCACGCAAATTATCGTCTTAAAAATTTTGGAATGACCTCCCCCCACACCCAGGAGGAAAAAAAATTGAAAAATCAGCTTTTAGCTCTCTGATAAGTATGTTCCTGGTCATTCTGATTTTCTGATAGGTATTAAGTCAATTTTCACCTTCCGACTTTCTGATATTCATATTTTGAAGAAATAAAAATTTGAAAGTTTTCAAAAGTCAGCTTCTGACTTCCTAACATTAAATTTTGAAAATACAAAAATTTATAAGTTTTTGACTTGGCGTCACGCAAAATAGCTTCTTAAAAATTTTGGAATGACCCCCCCCCCCACCCAAGAGGAAAAATCATATCCATGTTGAAATGACCTTTATTAGACGTGAAAAGTAATCAAAAGTGACTGAATTCGAAAAAGTGACAAACGCCCTAAAAATAAGTGAACCGTTAAAATGCCTAAAATTAAAACACCTGAGAAACAGGTTTAGAAAATTTCAAAAAAATTGGAGGATTTTTTTTGCTAAAAAACTTATTTCTAGTTCAAAATTTTTCAACCCTGAATTTTTTCAATTCATTTTATTTTTTTTCAAAATTTTAACTTTCTTAATTTTAAATTTTTTTCAACGCTAAATTTTTTAAATTTAAACTTTCTGAAACTGCCTCACTTAGATTTTTTGAATTTCCTTCAATTTCATATTTTTAAAAATTTCATCTAATTATTCAGTAAATTGGAATAATTTTGAAAGACATGAATTAACTTTTTTCAAAAAATTATTCAAAGTTGAAAAAAATTTTGAGAAGTTTTTCAATTGGAGAAACTATTGGGAATTGATTGAGGAATCAAGGATTTTTGATTAAAATATCAGTGAAAAATCAATTTTTAAAGGGACGATTTTTTTTGAAAAGGGAAAAAGTACTGTTTAAAGAGCAAAAAAATGCACTTTTCCCGCAATTTTTGTGATGAAAAAATCTTTTTCCCAGGCTTAAGAAGAAAGCTCGAGCAAGAACGCACCAACGGGAGGCCAGAGGTTTCGACCCCCCCCCCCCTTAAGCCAGGAAAAACGATTTTTCTGGGTGCGCCTATGGGCTGCATTTGGTTTCTTCACGATCAATCATAAGGTGAAAAATGTGCCAACCAACAATTTGCACACTGTTCGTATACGTTTACTCATAATATTTTACCTAAAAATGACGTCAAAAGATATATACCTAGGTACCTATTACCCAAGCTGAACTCATACCCATTTTCCTACATTACTTCCAATGAAAAAATCATAGATATTTATGACGTCCGAGAATGACGTTAATTGTTTCCCTCTCTTTCACAAAAGTTTGTCAAAAACCTAATCGAATAAAAATTGACGTTCTTTTTGAAAATTTCATTGTATGAATGAATGAGCAGTTACCTACGTATTACATTTCTGAAAAAAAGGTGTCCTTTTTACTCTCCCACACCGAGCATTAAAAATAAATTTCCATTAACAAAAAAAAAATAAATGAAAAATGTCAAAGCCTAATAAAAAAATAAACCCATCGTCAACATACTTTTACACGGGGAATTCGATACTATTCCTACAGGGCAGAATTTCTCTCGAAAAAATTAATTTGTCATATTTTCTCGCCCACAAATATGAGATACCTTTAGAACGAGACGATATCCGAATTTTTTTTACGTAATTCTGGGATAAAAATTAACGACATTTTTGACATTTCGATATTGCCGCGTCTTCATCCAAAGCACACAGAGAGAAGGTGAGACAATTTCAAGGATACCGACTCCTACGCGATGAAATTCAACGTTCGGTTCTTTATGGTATTGGTTTTTATCCTGGATTAATCATTATACACGTTTCATGAAATGGGAGTTTGTGCAGTATTTAAATACAGTCGAGTGCCGTAGAATATACAATTAGTAAATTGGACACGTGTATACGAGACACCACGTATTTCCAGGGGTTCTAAAATTTCGTATGGAATTTGTATCGTGATCGTCGAAATGGTGGGCGATTTTTATTGGAGAATATAACGCGAATTGTAGGTTATATTTTCAACAAATTTTCTAACGAAATTTAAGGTCCGAAGAAAATGAAAATAATGAAGAAAAATGTTGGAATTTTTCTGACCAATTTTTTCCATAAAAAATTCAATGAATAGACCACTGAATATTTTTGATATTTATGATTTTCGGAATCATGGTACTTGAAGATCAAAAATACAAAAAAAAACGCTGCAGATGCGGCCAATTCAAAAAATGAATGTCCATAATTTATCACAAAAATTTTCAAAAACGTGAAAAGTAGACGAGAAATCAAACTTGGATAATTTATCAGCCTTGGATTCAAAATAAATTGAGATGGAAAACGCGATTGGATCAAATCACGTAAATCATGAAAATAATACCAAATCGAATTCAACTTGGAATAATCCAGACATTGATTAGACAATGGTATTCTCTAATTTGAACTCAGGCCAATTTTCTGGCCAGTTTATCTGAATGTTAATTATGAAAGGGCAGACGGAGGAACGATTGGATTAATTTATTCGCTATGTCTGCAGAGTTTCCTAACAACAATCAGTAATTCATTTTTCATTACATGCGAAATTTCAACGATTTCTTCGATCATTTAAACAGTTTTACAAAATTTTGAAACATTTTATGGCATTTTTATGAAATTATAAAAATTAACGATATTTTGTCCACCTTAAGTATGTATTTTAAGTGCGTATTTTTAATGATGTTTTACGCTACTTTGAAACGCTGCAATTTCAGTTAAGTACACTCCATTAACTTGCCATTACCACTCCGCACTCTCTTTCCAAAAAAAATACGGCGAGCCATAAACTTACCTTGATTTGCCCAAGCAGCCCACTACAATTACCGTAGGTACCATGAACACGAAGGCATTTGCATCAATTATCCATTATATTTTCCAAGGTATACCAACCTGGAAAAAAAATAATTACGAGGGTTAATTAAAAAAATCTAGCCAATTTGGGTGCATGATAAAGTAAGTTGCATTACAAACTGTAATACAAACTCGTATAAAAATAACGGTAAGGTAAATGCATAAATGGTCGAAATACGAATCCGCCATCGTTACTGCGTTGAAAAACACTGCAATTTACGTAAACGACGTCGATTTAAAAAATTTTATTAACTGAAACCTCCGTTTAAAAATCAACTATTGTCCAAATTTAGGAATTTTTTCGACTGCAGTTTTTAGAATAAAATTTTACGCGGGAAAAATGATGGGTGTTATTTTATTAATTTGGAGTTCAAAACTGATTTAGACACTTTTTTGTGTTGCTGAATTAGAGGGTTTCGAGCTTTTTGTTCAGAAAACAAACAACTTGTTGGACCAAGTATGGTTAAAATGGGGTGATTTGGCTTTGAAAACCAATTTTGACCGCTCTTGCTTTAAACGGGTCATCTCATTCAGGCAAATAATTTTGATAACAATTTTGGACTCCAAGCTCAAATATTTTATGAAGAGGGAGGGGGCGAAATGTGTTTTTTCTTTCATTTTGAGTAATTTTAGGTCATTTGGTCGAGTTATTCCATTTCAAAAATTTTGAACAATCTTTTTCCAATAAACACTCAAAGGTGTAATGATCCCCCCCCCCCCTCAAAACAAATGCCAATTAATCACATGTATAAGTAGATACCACAAAAATTTTGTAAACTCTTAAATGGTGAAAATAAAAAAAAATTAAAACTGATCACCCTCCCTCCTTTTCAATGAAAACATTCGTTTTTTACGCAAACCAACAGGAACCGTTATGAAATGATGGTTTGATTTTAGTTAATTTTTTCTTTTGTGGCGCACTTTTACTTCCATTTTCTCAAATCCAAACCCATAATAATTCTACACTTTTTTTTCTCAATCAAAATGCAAAAATTGCCATATATTATTTTTCAGTCAATTTGTTCATTTCTTTGATTGAAAGAAACTAAAAAAATAACTGTAGAAATATTTCAATTTTTCAATTTATTGGGAATTTAGAAAATGTTTAAAATTCCGATTTGGAATCTGAAATTGACAAAATTTTATAATTTTTTGGTCTGTGATTCTTCATTTCAATAAAAGATAATAATAAGGAACCGAAATCGTTATTTCGAATCAAATCTTTTTTTTTTACTGTAACCATACCCAAAACTGAAACCAAAATCATAACCGCAAAACGGAAATAAAAAATTTAAAACTGCAACCCCTAAACCAAGATCATTTCTTTTTTACTTTCAGTTTGCATCTCAACCCTGTACTCTACCTACGTTGCATGATTTTCAATATTCTCTCATTAATAAATCGGTTAAAATTATCGAAAAAACATTTTTAACCAGTCAGATTAGAGAGAAAAAAATCTACCGAAAGCAAACAATGAAAAAAGTTGTGGTAAAATCGGGAAAAATTCGCCGAAAAGCCATCAAGACATTTGAAATTTGCTGAAAAAACAGTGAAAATCCGCTGAAAATCAAAGACTGTTGCATGCCAATTTTTTTCTTGCTACAGACACGGCTCAAAGTACTTCAGAGAGAATACAAATCAAAATATACCAGCCAGTTCTTGAGTAAAAAACATTTCACGAAATTCTCACTTTTTTGCATCTAACATTTTGAAGTATGTAAAAATTCACACTCTCATTTTAAATCAGGGAAAAGTCACTGAAAAAAGTTAGAATCGCAGCAAGCAGCACAGGTAAACTTTGCTACGATTTTAGCAGATTTTCGCTGATTCTCAAATTTTTTCACCAAATTTCAGATACCTTGTTGACTTTTAGGTGAATTTTCTCTGATTTCCCAACAATTTTTTTTTCCATTTTCAGTAAATTTTTTTCACTGATTTATTACTGTGCTGCAATTTTGGTTGTTTTTCAACGATTTTTGATAATTTTCACTGATTTATGAATGAGAGAGTGCTGAGTGCATATAGATTTGTTTTTTGCTTGACATCTCATTTTACTGTTTCGTTTTTGGTGATGTTTTTTTGATTGGAAAATCATACGAGGCAATTCAAAGCTGCTGTCTTTTTTATTCCGCGATTTTTCAATGATCTTTCAATCAAAAATTATTCATTTCTCAATCAATTGAGAGAATCAATTTCGACTAAAAAAAAAATCAGAGAAAGATCATTGGTTTCTAATCAGTAAATAATTAAATTAATTTCACTGATTCAAAAAGGCAGCGAATTTCATGAAATTTGATTGGCTGAGACTTGAATAGTACTCTCTCGCATTTATAAATCAGTTAAAATTATCAAAAATTACTGAGAAAAAGTTAGAATAGCAGCACAGGAGACCATCGGTAAAACAAATTTCCACTAAAAACAAATCAGTGAGAAAAATCACTAGAAAATCAGTGAAAATTCACTGAAAAGTCGAGAGAATTTATGAATTTAACCGAAAAATCAGTAAATTTTGTTGGTTTTTCCTGTGCTGCAATTTTGACTATTCATCAGTGATTTTTCGCTGATTCAAAATGAGAGAGTATGTAGCTGCACTTTTTCAGTTTTTTTTTTTGCTTAAATCTATAAGCGCACCCAGGAGGCTCTAGCCTCCCTCCAGCTTGGAAAGAATTTTTTTCATGACAAAAATCTGATCACCTTAGTCAACAATCATTTACTGATTTTCCAATTAATTCCCAATTTGTCAAAAAAAATCCAAAATCAGGACTGAACGGTCGATGAAAAATGACTGATTTGAAATTTGACCATCTTTTCTTAGTTGTTTTTTTTTCGAATTCTCAACCCTTCCCTTTAGGTGCTTTATAAATCTATATCTGCATCACTCGTCTCCGGACCAATTGCACCACTGAAATAACAGACACTTTACTTTAACATTGAATTTCGATCACTCTGTCACTTTTTTCTCAAATTCTCGCCCCGCCCCTCGAATAATTACCGAGTCCGCTTACAACAACCTAATGCCAGTTAAACGTTGTTAAACGTCAATAAAACATTCGCAATTACATCGAAACGAAAAACAAACCTAAAAATACATGTGAATTTGAACCGGTACGACGTGGCTGCTACGACGACAGCGCTCATGAATCAAAACGTTTCGAACTGGTTTAAAAATACGCACGTACATTTTCACGTAGGTACCGTACGCAATACCTACGTGAAATTTCCTATCACCAAAACGATCAAAGACTACCTTAATGCGTTCGCAATTGAGTGTGCGTTTAATTCGTTCAAGTTTACGCATTACGCAACTCGCAGAGTAGAAAAAAATTTCCCCTCTCAATTATACACCGACGTAGGTGCGGTACGTATACCTACGTTTGTAAATAGAAATTTCGGCTCGACGCGGGAAAATCGCGTGTAATTTGGGCGGTTCGTACGGAAAATCGTATGCAAGCGTACGTGTCGTCATTAAATATTTATCACGCTGCCTAGAACAACCAAGTACGCGTTCATCTTGGAAATGATTGTCGTAATTCGAATTCGGCGGCGAACGCAATTGCACCCTGCCACGAGGCTACACCAGGCGCCTGGTACTCGGTACCCGGTCGCCAAGCAAGAGTTACGTCAATTCAAATGCAAATCTATTACTTACAAGTCGAAGAAGTGGCCTGTAGGACGTATTTATTATATTCGTTATTGAACGCATAATAAACTGGTAAAAGGCGGTTAAAGTGGGACCCTGTTAATAAGACTTTATTAAAGTCAATAAAAACCTATCAAAATTAGCTTGCTCCCATCCACTCGGGAGAAGAAAAACCTGCAAATAGATACAAAATAAGGAAGTTCCTAATCAAACATTAACCATTAGCTTACTAAATGTTTAAATGTTGTGATTTCAGGATATCCTAATTGTATTTAGTAAATAAAAAGAAAAGTATTTTCTTTTCGAGAGAAAAAATCTACGAAAGATACCCGTTAAGAAATTCATCCAAGCGCCAGAACATTCCAAACTGGCCATCCCCTCGTCACTGATCGTCTGCCAGTGACTTATGTTTCAAAGCAAATTACCTACCTACGCTACGTACGAAATCTATAATACTCAGCAACTTTTACATATCCGTTGATTTTGTCTACGTCAGCATTAGCAGCACTGTCACGCCATACACGTTAAATCGATTAATCGACATTGTTTTCTCTCCGCGTTCTTTCCTTCTAAAAGGATAATCTTCCAAATGGATTTAAGGATAAAACGTATAGCCTATGTTATATCGCCCAAGGTATCAGAGAAGAAAACTCGCCACGTTTATCCGTCTCCTGCTTAGGGTTTTTTTTCCTCTTTACTTTTCGCACCGGCATTCAATTCCCGCGCGACACAACGGCGCAAGTTCCAATCGACTACCCTTCTACGTGCTACGTGCTTATGCCACTTTTCAACCCTTTTTTTTGCCTCCAACGTAGAGATCAAATATTTAAAAATCTTTACGAAATTTTCGCCGCTGGGTACCCTGCTCGCGCTGGATTCCGGTACCGTCTCAGCCATCCGAGGTGAAATTATTCTACACTGTTGCAGATATTGCGAAATGTTTTGTTCGATGAAAATGTAGGGGGGGTTGCGAGGACTATGGTTGTGCTCGTCTCGTGAACTCGGGTCGCAGCAGTCGTATTACGAAAGATGGGAGATTTCGTTGAATTTTGGGGAATGAGGTGCTTTTTTTTATACGGGGAGGTGAATAGAGGGTTCCTTTTGGGATGAAAAAACAATTTTCACGATTGTATTGGTTTTTATATCGAAGGTGTACGTGGGAATATTTTATGGGGAAATATTACGATCTACGATCTGTATTATGAAACGATAGGAGGGAAGGTTACAGACACTATTTTATACAGCTTACCTATTCGTAATTTTTTCGAGGAATTGGAAACTAAAAGAAAGAAAAAAGGATTCGATAGATGAGCTGCAGCAAGGATGGCGATCTGGGGTAAAGTGAAATTAACGACACAAAAAGAAACAACGAACGAGCTATATTTTTTCGGTTGTCAGCCTCAGAATTTTATGATGTGTTCAAAAGCTCTATTTTTTTTTTTTTGGTTTCAATATTTTTCACAATACTTGCCACTTTTAGTAATTTAATGAAGAATGAAATTGTCGAACGTTTCCTTTGAATTTTTCTCAAGTTTTAGATCTTTCACCATTTTTACAGTTTTTCCAATTTTTTATTTCCGGAGGTTCAAAAATTTTGAGATGTTTCTCAATTTTATCGTGATTTTTTTTCAATTCAATTTAATTTTCGTAATTTCAAGATTTTCAATTTTTTGTCATAGGTATCTGTCTCATTTCAAATCAGTGAAAAATCACTGAAACAGTCAAAATTACAGCACAGGGAAACTCTGTAAAATTCTTTGATTTTCAGCGGATTTCCGCTGATTTTTCATTGAATAATTTCCAGCAATTTTTTTTACTGTTCGCTTTCTGTGAAATTTTTCAACATCCATCAAGGACGCGTGATTTATTATTTTTTTCATTATTTTGTATGAGACGATTGATATGATTTTTAATGTCAAATTCAAATAGCCTGGTCAACAATTTCTATGAAATTCCTTCTGTTGATGATTTTTCATCTGAATTTTTTTTAGGAAGAGAGGATCATTTCAACTGTTGTGATCAAAATTGTGATTGAAATTGAATGAATTTTCGTTCATTCAATTGATTGGCCGGAATTTGATTTTACTGACGAGGATTTCAATTTCCTGGGGTTTATTTACTTATTTCTTTTCATCATGAAAACCATTTTATTGAATACTTTTTGAAAAATATAATTCAAAGAGCAAAAAATTGCACTTTTAAAGTATTTTTGTGGTGAAAATTTTTTCCGAGGTTAAGGAGGGGGCTCGAACCCTCTGAGCACCTCCCTTGGGTGCATCCTGAGTGCCTACAATACCTTTATTTTTGAAGAGGTCCATAAAGTGGAAGATGGAGAGACCATTGACTAGTGGCATCATCAAAAGCTTGTTTTGGGTAGGAACAAAATGACTAAGTATCAAGCTTGGAATAGCAGAAGGAATTTCGAGCCAGGGAGCAAAAAGTACTTTCGCCTTTTCACCTAAAATAATTCATAATTATAATTATAATTTTGTTCATATACCCGAGCGAAACAAGGGAGAATATTCAAAAAAAAATAAAGTTTTCAATGCTCTCAAAAATCATTTTTTAGGCTCAATTAATTTACAAAATGACCTTACGATTTTTTTACTTTCCAGGCCAGAAAATGTAATGCTCGTAAAAGAAAAAATTGACTTCATTTATCATCAAAGGACTTGATAGCGATTTTGAATGGATTTTTCAAAAAAAAATTGGAATTTTTTAGAAGGGAGGAGGTTGGATTTTTGTTTCTGGTGAGAAATTTTTTTCTTTTCAGTAGTATCAGTGGGAAATTTTTCATTCACACCCCAAGATTTTTACCCAAATTTCGTCCCTGCTTCATTGCAATGTTTTTAGAAAAATTACTCCGGTAAAATTCTGAGCAAAAATAATTGACAAATTTGAAAAAATTAGTTGAAAAATTTCAAGATTTTTTTAAAATATAAAATAACACCGACAACGGACTTCGCAATTCGCAAATGAAAAAATTAAAAATCATGTATTTTGGAAATAATTATGACGATCAAATGCTGGGTACACTGAAATCACCTTTGGTTCTCCCCCTCACAAAAAAAAATTATTGAGTGAATAGAAAAGAAGCTTTTTCGACTCAAAATTCTATAAGGAATCGAATGCCGCAAACCAGAAAATTCTTAAAAATCGTATTTTTAAAACTAAATTTTAAAATTCGCCTGCCAAACAGTACACAGATACCTACCTTGATTTTTGAAATTTGCTCAAAAATCATAGTAAATGGTCATGGTATTTCTAGATTTTTGGAGCTATTTTTCAGAAAAAGATAGCGAAAAACGTCGTTTTCAATAATTAGTTTGATTGATCGATCTTTATTATTTTAGGAATTCAATTTTTCAGAAGAAAGTTGCCAAATTCAGTAAAACACGATACTCAGACGAGTCAAAGTAACTCCAAAAATAAACCCCATTTTTTTACATAAACGACTTTGAAATCGAAATGAACCGAAATAATCTTTCTTTGAGGAGGAGTGAAAATCAAAATTTATCAATTGGGATTAATTTTTCTCCAGATTTTCCGTTTTTTTTTTTGTCTTTCTCTAAGAAGAAAGTTTACCATTTTATATCTATTTTTTTCAACTCGAATCCACTTTTTCCTTTCCATCTAAAAATGCAACCTTGTCATTTTAGGGAGTAGCCCCCTGCATATATTCTTACGTTTGTGCTTTAGATTGTTCAGAAATCTCTCTTTTCTTCTTTTTTTCAGTAGCTTAAAATTTTTCCAAATTACCGTGAAAATCAATTTTCATTTTAGCTAATTTTTTATTCATCATTCTGAAACCGACCTATGAAATAATATCTTTTTTAAAATGGCTTCTCCTAATTTATTATCTATTCAAAGGTTGATAATGATCATGGCACATGATACCTCTTCTCACCTCTTTAGCACATTTTAGGGCCATATTCATAAACGATACTCAAGTAGGTATTTCTTGGCAACGTAACGAATTTTAAATCGCAATTTTTTTGAGTTATTAAATAACAATTTCATGATTATTTAATGTTAAATCGATACTTGAGGATCTAATTATTCGATTCGAATAAAAAATTTGTATGCAAGGCTCCATCAATCCTAGAAGAAATTAGCTTTAAAATTCGTTACTTATATCCAAATGATACTCAAGTATCGTTTATGAAAATGGTCCTTGAACTGAGACTTGAAATTCAGCTCTGAATGAATGGATTTTTCATTCAATTTCTCGATAGTCAAAATCTAATTCGTTTTCGGAAGAAAAATTCCTTATTCATCAATTGGGAGAACTCCTAACTGAAATTAGAAATCTCTAAATATCACGAATTTGATACATTTTGAAATTATTCATATTTTACAAAATTTCTACAATTTTTTCGCCTCATAAATGCACAAATCTCGTTAATCAGCTGCGCTCGAAATTGCATAATTCGTAAAGCTTTGATCAAAGCAACAAAAAATATTCGAAGAATGGCGTCTAGCATCGTGAGAAACCAGAGAACCATCGCAAAGCAAAACATGGTTACCCCAACCACGTCACAGGTTCTTTTTCTCTTTTTTTTGTAGTTGCAATGCCAATAAACCAATATTAATCAGCGAGTTTTATTATCAACTGGTTTACTCGCATAAAAACTGGTTTTCTTATTTCAAAAGACGTGGTGGTATCCTATTATTACAGACGAGGCGAGTACCTAGCATGGAGATTCAATGCTTTTTTTTTTAAAGCAGTCATCCTTCTACCTCGTACGTAGGTTACGTACGTAGGGTTTATTTTTAGTCCAACAAACCGATTTACTTTTTGCGCAAAAAAAAACCTCGCTCGTCTCACCTATGACCTGCCATACAAGGCTATAAAAGAATTGTATTGTATTAACAAAAGATTTATAAGTAGGAAAAAAATTGACCGGAGACTGGAGACCGGCGGAAGAAACCACGGTATAGTTTTACTTTATGGAAGACGATTAATGCGAGCAAGCAAGACAAGTTCATAGAGTTTACGTTGAGCATCGAGTAGTTCTCTGTGTATGGAATCGTCCAAGCACGAATATCAGTCGAGCTGAACGGTGACTTGTGAGAGTAATGGATGGAAGAGTGCATGTGCATTGGGACGAAGAATGCAGAAGTGCCGATGGTGGCGAGAGAAACGGGAGAGCTATGTACAGGTTGTAAATGTAGGTACTGGAATTACGACGTCGACTCCGGGTTCCGTTTGAGTTACATCACGACTTATATAAAACCATACTGCAGATAACCCGAAAGAAGACACAGGCGTGATTGAAACCCATAAAACATAGCTAGGTATTGTCTCAATGGTCGTCGATATTGCCAGGGGTCGCTGGAGAAAAACCTAGATAGAAAATTTTCACGGAATGCTCGTCGTACTGCTTACAAGAGCTAACTTGGGTAAAAGGGTCCGAGCGGGGTGAGGAGACTGCAAATCGAATCCAGAATCCGTCGCAGTAACATTATGGAAATTTTCAAGAAGCTCTGCGGCTAAGGAAATTGCCTTGTACGAAAGGCAAAGGCATTACTGTTTCTCCAATCTGTTTACACGTCGCTGATAATCAATACGAGTAAACTCGACAGAGGGTTGTATCAGGGGTTTTTTCCATAGCTTATCACTAAAACAGGAAGAAGCTTTAAGTTCACATTCGGTCATTGTACTCGCTACACAGCTTTCAAACGTATACAGCTAATCGATTCACGATACCTAACACCCCAACTCCATTCAAACACGCGAAAATTTTACCATCCAAGGAAAAAAAATTAAAACGTGGATAAAAACGAAGCTACGATTTACTCGAGTGAATTAAACAGATAACTACATAATTGCATGATATCTTTTCAACTTTTTAGTTAAAATGTGGAAAAAAAAGGCTAAAGTTTGCAATGTCCTAAATGAAAAGAGGAACGAGACGATCGATATGGAGAAATATTTTACAGAGTTTCATGACCTCAGGTATTTCTCTACATACGATAGGAAGATGTTACATCAGCACTTTACCCCTTCCTTTTCCAATGCTTTTTCTAGTAATATCGATGTAATATTAATGCGTCATGAATTATGAAAACGGTCACCTATTGTTTATTTGTGATATTTGAATTATTTAAGGTGCTGGCTCAGCGCTACGGTCGATTTTAATTTTATATGATGTGTTGATTTAGGACGATTTATAGACGTATAGGTGGCGCAGGAAGAGGCCGCAGGGGGGTTTCCAACAAGTTTGAATTTCGTTATAGGGTGATCGTGTTTACACTTCGTCCACCCTCGGAGATGAAGATGAATTTGTGCCAAGTCTAGTGTTCCGTGGTTTAATAGGTCGTCTGAGGTCGTATCACCTTTTGCCAAAGTATACGTGGAAACTGAAAGCGGATGGTTGGAAGGGTTTGAGAGTGATTATTTTTAAAATATACGTTCGAAGAATCATTTCAATCATTTGTCGAATTCCTGTTTTGAAACAGGCGATTGAAAAGGATTTAGGAATTGAGAGTAGGGTTGCAAGAAATTAACTATAAGAATGAGGATCGTTCGAGCGAATTTGAGGAAAAAATTGGTTGAGGAAATTGAAAGATTCAATATCCTTTCATTATTAATTTTCAATAATAATTGTCCGATTATAAAGTATGATTCGATAAGAAGGTTTGTACCTAATTTTTTTTAATGCAGAAAATCAGTACAGCTATCTCACTGCTGGTGCACAAAAATTACTCCAATTGATATAAATCTATGTCCTATTTTTCACGTTTTTTGGTCCAAATGATACCGAATCTGGACCAAACTCATAAAAATGAAGACATCGATTTTTTTCACACTAGGTCCTTTCTTTATGGCAGGGTCATATTTTCTGAAAGAAATTACTCATTTCAGTAATTCTTATTTCACTGATTAATTCACTTGATAGGTATATTGAAAAAATTCAGATTTTATTTTTTCATTAATGTAAGTAATTTTTATTCAGATTTCTCTGAATTCCGGGTTAAAAATATTTTCAAAAAGTATATTGATAGTGCTGAGAGCGATAGAAGGAGGAGAAAGAGGAGAGATAGGCGGGAAGGAGGGGGGTGTAAAAGCGAAGATGCAGATCGAAAATAAGCCAAAAATCTAAACCGAAATGGAAATTTTAATAAATAAAACCGTAACTGATTTCTGATTCGGTTGATTTTTCAATTTGATTTTTTTGGCTACAGTTGCTAGTTTTTTAAAAAGTTCTTTTACCTATCTTGAGTATAGTGGGGGGGGGGATGATGGTGAATTCTCGATTTGTTATAAGAAGGGAGTCGCAAAAAAAAAGATATGTCAAGTTCTTGAAGTAGGAGTGAAATTTTATTTCAAAATATGCCCAAATTTGAGTGAAATGAGAGCAAACAATTTTTCAGAACCAAATTCGAGAACCAAAAATTACAAATAGAAAAACTGAGTTATAAAAGCAGAAGAATTTCAGTAAGAAATACTTTGAGATTTGAATAAAATGAGACTTTGATTTTTAAATATGTGACCCTGCCGGAAAGAAGGGACCTTGTGTAAAAAAAATCCATGTCTCATTCACGTTTTTGGTCAAAATTACACCAAATTTGGACCAAGCACTTGAAAATAAAAAAAATCGATTTTTTTACACAATGTCCCTTCTTTACGGCAGGGTCACATATTCTCGATTTTCAAAAAATTGTAAAATTATTTGAACCCGAGCAAAGCCAGAAAGAAAAACTTCAAATAATGCCCAAGAGCTGGAAATTATTCACGTTGAATTAAAAAAATTGTGGTAAGGAAATTTTTTAAAAATTGTCAGATTGAGATGACTTTGATTTTTCAATGAAGTAGGTGGTCCAGATTTTTAAAAAAAATTGGGAAATCAGCGAACTCAGCCTAAACAAAACGAGGATAGAAATTTTTTGCAGAAAAAAAGGTATCAAAATATGGTTTAAAATCACAAGTACTTTCAAATAAAAAAAAATTTTGTAGGGCTTTCAAGGGGTGTCCCCTCTCACTTATATTCACGCCCCTGTTTTTTTTTTTCAAATCGAAGTTCGAACATCATCTTTACATCTTTCTAAATCCAAATAATCCAAGACTGTACATTTTCCCGTTCCATTCTCAGCTATTTCTAGTCATTCACTCATATTTCTTTGAAGGATCCGGGAAAATAACTGGTAGATGTAATATTTCGATTTTTCACTTTGGTAGAAATTTAGAATATCTGTGTTCCGAAATTGGTAAAATAAATCATGATTTTCTGGGTTTCTACTTTTTACTCCAATAAAAGAAATTGGGAGCCCGAAACCGTCATTTTTTGCTGTATAACCGTAACCGAAACTAAAATTGAAATGAAGAAAAAAAATGATAAAATCAAGACCGACCTAAGTACTCGTAGAAAAACTGAAATCAAAATTGATTGCCAAGTCGAACGCAATATTTTTTGGATTTCGAATTGCCTATCTGGTCAAATTGAAAGTTCCATTGGCTACTAACTATAATCCTTGAAAATTATAAAATTGCCATCTTGAAATTCTGTAATAAATAATCCTGGAAAATTTCCCACAGTAGGTAGTTACATTTTGAAAATCCAAAAACATTACTTTTTGAAAGTAAATGAGAAGTAATTCGAAATACGAGTATGTATACGTTTTAGTTCGTTCAATACCAGCACGTGATTTATCAATGATATTTTCTGTCACAAATAATTACCTACTGGATCTGTAACTTTTACTCATACAACTAATTAAATACAACCATTTTTAAAAAAATGATTTTCAACACTTCTTTGAACTCATTATGGACTGGATGAATAAGATGGATTCGTAGAATAGGGATGCTTCGGTTCATAACATAAACTAATTAGTAATGAGTCAGTGGATTTATAGATGAATAAAGGTATATATGTTAAAAGGCAAACATTTTTCCACAAAACCGAAGTGACGAAATACAAGAAAAAATGGAGCTGAAAGATTACCTCTTGGCTATAAATAAAATGATTTAAAATAGCATACAAAATTAGGTATCAAAAATGATATTAAAATAAAAAGAAACGACACTCAAAATCTATGTCAGGGATTGTTCACAACATTAATTTAAAATTATGTAAAAATTAAAGGGTGAAAGTAAAGACAGGAAGTTTTCTTGAAAGAGGATTTAGACTAGACATAGGTATGCATTTTTTAATGCCGAAAGTTCGTAGCAACAATGTCGAAGTTGAAAAATAACAATTTTTTCCTAATTTATACCCATGTACTAATTAGAATTTTTGAAAAACAAAAAGGAGCTTTATTTTCAACACGTGACCGTTCTTTCTCTCAAATCTTCCTTTAAAACCGGTCTTGGTAAAAATTGATAAAATTGCATGAAAATTTTCCGAATCATGCATAATAAAATATTGAATTGTTTTGAGTAAGTAAATTGAACTACTTACTACATAAACAGGGATGAACTGTCATCTGAAGGGTGGGAGGCTAAAATTGACGAACAAAAAGTAGGTATGATTATTTCTTCGATTTTTTACACTTGAAATGATTTTTTTTCTGAAAATAATTTTTAATGATTTTTGTTGCAACAGAATTTTTTATATTGAATAATTTCAATACTTCATGACCCTCACTGCCAGAGAAAGATCTAAAAAAATATAAGCGGAAGAGGAAAGACCCATACTATCCCATACGAACCCTTCACAATATTTCTAAAACACTGTTGAAAATTTTATTCACTCTCTTCAACAAACCTCGAGAAAATTTCCAATAATGAAAAACGAAACGAAACGGTTAATTCAATAATTAATAAGAAAACAAAATAAGAGAATTCTAATTATCAAAAATTACCGGTTCAGGCAACCGGAAAATCTTAAGGAAAACAATCTGTAAATGAAATTACTTCTTTGCAAACTGGAAAATTTGAAAATTAAATTCTCGATAGATAATTGCTTATTTACTTCGTAATTTTCAATTCAAAATACAAATTTTTGTTATTCTCTTCCCATCAACACTTCAACAATTCGATAAATAAATGCACAAATTATTTCTTCTAGGAAGACGGCTCCTTTTTGAATACGACTCGCGTATAGTCGTATTCGTATAAATAAAAAGTATCTCTTTTAGTCATATAAAAAGCTCGTAAACGGCGACAAAATAAACACTTGGAAACGTGGAACTTGAGGGAGAAAAAAGTTAGGGAAAAATCACGATATTGATACTTTAGTTCGATGAAACAGGAATAGGGTAAGTCTTGCTCAGAAATATACCAGAATATTTCGCCTGTGCTGAATAAAAAATAGGAGGATTCGCTTACGCTATGCAATGAAAATAAGCGAGTGTATCGATCAGTTTAAGTATAGCTTTGCACATACGTATGAGTACGGCATTTTCCAACCCAAGTGCCTGAAACTTGGTAACTACATTCGGTCTTTTTAAATTCATCATTTTTACCAAAACGATAACAAACGCTTTTTAAAATCTCGTATTTTTTTTTCCTCTGTTCTAAATCGTACACAAATAGTTATCAAGGAAGCAAATTTCTCATGAAATCTGTTTTTTTTTTTTTTACGAACTATCCTACATGAAGGGCCAAGACCATTTCGAAATATTAAACTGGTGTTAATAAAGGCTAATTCACAAAGGCATGGGCGAGTTACCCTTTTCAGAATGGTAACAGTCGTTGTGATGAAATAATATTCAACATGTCGTAACCGCTGGTTTATTGGGGTAGCGTTGGCGATAATTTATTTATCTTTTGGCTGGAGTGGCATTCGGGCTTGGGGAAATTACGTCGAATGAAAATCCCACGTCAAGGAATGCTTTTAGACGACCATTAGAGTGGGTAAAAAAACATCCTGAATTTTGATGAAAATTGACGAAAATTTCATTTCGAGTGGGAGACCATCCAAAGAAAAATATCGAGCAACCTACGTCTGGCCTGAACGCCTGAAGGACACTGCTAGAAAATCTCAAAATGGGGTCATTTTTGAAAAAAATACGATCATTTGCTATTTTAAAGAAATCTAGAAGTGCCATCTCACCTCAAGAAAAAAATACGATTTGGAATAGTAAGTAGTTTTGTTCACTGAAAAGGAACAGAAAAATTTTAAATCGAGAATTTGATGAATTTTTGATCTTTCTCATCGATCTCGATAATTTTTACCAAATTCAAACCGCACACTCGAAGCCTCAAAATTGAACATAGTTTTTTTAGTAGCTCAGAAGAATTTTCAATAGAAAGTTTCAAAAAATTGTCATAGCAGGTCTACCAACTGCATATTAATCCATTCAATTTTCAATTTTCCTTAATTTTTAGTTGTTCAGTTCATTTGACTTGAAATGATCCAAAAAATTTTTTCGATTAAAAAATGATCCAAAATTTTTTTTGATTAAAAAATTATCCAAAAAAATTTTCGGTTAAAAAAAAAACTATTATTATTTTGAAAATTTTTTATAGCAGTGCTGCCAAATAAAATGATTTTTAAACTGAGAAATCAAATGCAGTTGACAATAGCAGTAGTCATGCAATTTTTCTTTAAATCTGAAAAATTTCTCGAGAATTATTCAAGGAGACGAAAAAAATTGCTTCAATTTCGAGATTATTGAGTGAGATTTTTTGAATTTGGTGAAAATTAGAAATTCGCCAAATTCGTGATCTGTAAATTTTTAACCTTCACAGAGGGTAAAATTTGACACCAAATTTGAGGTCAATGGTTCAGGGAGAGGTTATAAACTGTAATCATACCAATACAGCGATAGGGAGTAACCACGAGAATCAGCTGTTGTCGAAAATCCACCTTTTTTCGAAAATGATCCCACATTGACGTCCCCTAGCTCCATTCCCCTTTTACTTGGGAAGTTCTAATTTTTTTTTGGAAGATCTTCCATCAAAGCAAATCATCTCGCCAATTTTCGTCGAAATCCAGGCACATCTTTACCAACCTGCGTCTATAAAATACTACAATCGAGATTTTTCCAACAGGAAACGAGAAATTCATACGCTCGAGTTAATTTACCGACGTCAAGTCGAAATCATCCTCATTCACGTGAAAAATTTCACATCCACATGACCAGCCAACGATTCATTGCGCACAATAATAGAGCCCACCTTCAATACCTACGTAATCATCGGTATCAGCAGATAGCCAGACAATTGGTATCACGGTTAGGCCACAAGTGATAAAAAAAAATCAGGCTGATGCGAACGGAACGTTCAAAGCTATGGGTACAACAGGAACATAGGAACATAAACAAGAACTCCGATAACAACCGATGATAACGTCGATCAGAGACGCGACGAGGGAAAACTACGTCATCAGTCCTTGAACTCTATTTTGAACGTAGTCATCAGACAAAGCCGTGTTACTGTATCCTGTTCAATGACGACTCGAGATCTCGAGAATTTTTTTGTATCCGAGGTACCTAGTACCTAGTACCTAAACCTATACAGCACAATGCACAAGAGTCGACGTCTCCATCTCGGAAACCGTGAACAAATTTCTTGTATTCATCTCGCAATTATACGTCCATTGTGGAGGAAATACACCGTGTCTAAAAAGCGTTCGAATTTCATAACTAGCCGACCAATTTGGCGACCGGAGACTGGAATGAAACGCCGACGAAGCTATGCAAAACATGGAGATTTATCGGAAACGATACCCGATTCAATAATGGAAAAAAATTATAACCATGGTAGTGATAAGCTCGTTAACGTAGATTCATTCAAGATACGATACAAATGCTGCTTTCGTATTATTCCATCAATACAGTTAAAACACCCTCTCGATGTAATAGAAATCGAGTCAAGGGGATTGGCGAATAACCGCAAACTTTTTCAGACCGTCGTATAATGAGTCATATCGACGGTGGCGGAGAATCGAACAAGCCGACGAATAACGTTAAAAGCCTCAATCAATAAATGCTTACGCCAATCGGCTTCATTTGAATTTCCGCCGCGCACAACCTACAGAGTTGTGCAATTGCATATACGGAAACGGAAATTTCCATTCAGATGCCAAGTGCCTACCTCTGGCATGGCCTTCTAATGAGAAAAAGAAAGGTACATAGGTAGGTATTAAAAAAAAAACACAGAAAAATAAAGAAACGAGATACCGGTATCGTCAAGCTGCTAAATATTTGTACTCGACATGCGCTTTGAACAGTGATACGTAAACCGTATCGTATCATTATATCGACTCTGCCTGCCAAATGAAATTTTCCATCTTTATGATCGATACGAAATAGACCACGAAGGTGTACCAAACAAATGAATTTGAATGAGTTTTAAATAGAATTTTCGAATTTTTGAGGTCTTGTCCAATATAAGGCTCGTTTTCCTCTAAAAATGTGATTCCTAAAATTTTAACCCTCTATATCAACTTTTTCTAAAGGAATTTACCACAGGATGAAATGCTAGAAACAAAATAATATTTTTAAAGGAAAATTTATGCAAAATTTCCAAATACGTATTTACATTTTAAAATCAGAATATATGGCTCGATTTTTATTTTTAAACATCACTTTCTTGAGGACATAAGGACCCGAAGAATCATCTAACAAAAGAAGTATCTCAACTCAAAGTAAAATTTTGAGCCTTAAAACAAAAATTCACCGAAAGTACATACTTACACCATAAAGAAAAAACCATATCCAAAATTTGTGGAACCAAAATTAATTTCTCGAATCTTGGCGAATTATCGGAATTTCAAAATTATATCTTATCGTTCAACAAAATATGAAAATTTGATCTAATCAACGAAAAAAGTTGAAATTTGGCATACAATTCTACATTTATATCCTATTTTCAATCCCTCGAATCGATTGAAAGTGGTTTCAAGACGTTTTGGAGCCTCCAGAAAATTTTGGAAATTTTCAGTTTTGGAGAAAAGCCTAAAATCCTGTGAAAATGGTCCACATGAACTTGAGCACTCATAATTGACAATATAATCAATATTATTGATCAATCAAAGCATAATTTTCCAAAATTTGCAACTTAAGAGTTCAGATTCGTATTTTCTGGCAGAAAATTGATTTTTTTCCATAAAAATTCGAAAATTCACTAAAATTTGAAAAATAAACTTTAGCATCTTAAATTTTGGATATGGGCCTGTTTTACAGTGTGAGTATTTTTCTTCAATTTGGGATATTTCCCTTATTAGGGGAAGTTCAAGGACATCAAACATAGTCCATTTTAGAAATTTTTACTCAATTTTAGGGCTCTCAGAATCTTCCTAAGATGACGATTTATGTGGTTCAAAGGATAAAATTCCATGGATTTAATTTTTAGACAAAAAGGAGTCAGTATAGGAGATGTCACCTTCCAAGCTTGAAAAAAAAAACATTGATTTTAGGTTCATTTCACATCAACTTGGATCTAAAATGGAGCAGGATCATCCGATTTCGCTCAAAAATTTTTCAAGAGTTTTTTTTTTGATGGTCTACTTTTGAAATCACCATTATTTCGCTTCTAACCCTTTTAAAGGGGCTTGGAGTGGGCCTCATAATTTTCACGAAATTGCGATTTTTTGTCAAATAAGTTCGTAAGAGAATTGATAGAAAATTCTAAAGCAATAATTTCATTTTGAAAAGCTCTTTCGAGATGAGTATAAAATATGAAAGCCACCATTTAAAAACGTAATTACAATCTAGACCCCTTCTTACCCATTTTTCCAATCAACAAGTTTTCAAATCTGGCAATCTCGACATCCATTGAAGGCATAAGGGAGGGAGGGGTCCTCAATCCCGATCAAAACTCAAACAAATATCAATCAATTTTTATAATGATTCGAATACGTTCTCAATTTTTCCATCCGATAACGCCGTCCCCCCCCCCCAACAGCCTCTTTGATTTGATAAGGTGAAAATATGAAAAAAATGAAACATAACATGTGACCTGTCGTTTGAAAGGTTTCTGAGGGTAATGTGATCGAATAATTGGTTATTTTTAGAATTTGACCTATCAATGTCCTCCCCCCCCCACAATTTTGAAAAAACGCGGGGAAAAGGTGAAAATAACGTGTAACACATCCATTCTCACTACGTAGTTTGAGGCCATAAAGTTTGAATATCGGCTCAATTTTTCCATTTGCCCCCCCTCCTCCCTCATAATTAGTAGAAATCTATGTGTAATTCACTTTTCATATTTTACTGAATTTTGGTCAAAATTGAGGACCCCTTCTTTGCCTTCAAGGGATGTTGAAATCCCACTTCGAAAATTTGTTGACTGGAAAGAGAGTAAGAAGGGCTTCTGATTGCAATTTTTTCAAATTTTGAAATGGCGGCTTTCATTTTTTGTACTTATCCTGAATGTTGAGCTTTCACCATAATACTTAGTTCAACTTTGCTCTTTTCAAAATGTGATGATCGTTTTTGAATCTATCATCAATATTCTCTTCTAAACTTCGCAAACAGTTCTCATCCCAGCATAATTGGTTTCGAATGATGAGCCTTCAAAAGGTCGAATAATTTGACCAAAAATCGCAATTGCATGAAAATCACGAGATCCTCCCCCCCCCCAGCCTGAATATAGAAACCACCCTTAGGAATCAAAAATTGGTTTTTAGGTTGAAATTCACTCTTGATTCTACACTCCTTGTGAAAAGCCCAAATTTAATGTCAACTCGCAACTAATTTTTGGCTCCCTAAGAGGTGATTTCTAAATCCAGGCTCGCATATAAGAAACAACCTAAAACAAACAAAAAATAGCTAGAGAGAGATGTTAGCAAAGATTCATCCACGTCCATCACTCAACGCTCAATTGTAGAACAATTTCCCAATCAAATAACGACACCATGCTGATTGAAATTTCTAGTTCGAATCGACAATATCTAGATTTTCAATCCGACGAACGTGCGAAAAATTGCGTCGACGAGTAAAAATAATTAAATGGAAGTGTTTTTACTGGTCGTTTGAATCAATCCGGCACACAAGGGTCGAATTAAACCATCTGCCATGAAGGAATTGCGAGAAAAGGTCATGAAGATCGATGAAACCGCAAATGCGCGTATTGTTTTTACGAACCCCTTGCAATTAGTTTTTTTTCCACGCAACTTGGCCGTCTCCTCGGTCCGGTCGTTTATCCAAGTGAAAATGCATCGCGACAAGGTGAAGCAGTTAGTTGCATCTAGGTCAACGAATATGCGTTTAAAGTCACAAACACAACGTAATCTATTACGAATCATACCGCAAACAGAGTTCATGACTCAAAATACGTCGAAATCGTACGTACGTAGTCTAGCTACGTGTACGTACATCGGATCGTATCGTAAACAGATTACAATACCGCCTTATCATTAAAAGGAAACAGCATTTCCTCATTTTTTAAAATAACGTTTATCATTTTCAGGAAAACAAGCGAAAAAAACCACAATCGGTACTTCAAAGAATAATATTATTTTGATTTTAAAACATTACGATACCTCTCCTCTCCTCCCACGTATGTTGCGTTTCGATGTTACTAACGCCATCTATGATTTTATAATGTTGCTATGTCAAGTTCTAAAACCGATCCATTTGTTTTTACGTTGTAACTTCAAAGTCGCTTTTTCCGTGTTGATTTGCAACTATAATAATTCAATTTTGTCTGTTTTTTTGTAATAAATTAGTTACGGTGGTGAAAATGTACGCGTAAAATGAAAAAATTCCAATTAAAAATGCATTAAAACGTGTTATTTAAAGGTATCTTGTATGATGACACGTAAGCCAGTGTTTATGTACCCGAAAACTGCCCACTTTCTCTGAAGCCTCTTTAGCTCAGTGGCAGAGCACTGGTCTCGTAAACCAGGGGTCGTGAGTTCAAACCTCACAGGAGGCAAAATTTTTTTCTTTGTCATCTGTTCACAAATGATGAAACTAGAATTTTTACATGGAAATAATGATTTATTTTCGATAAATATTCACGTTCGAGATAATTTTGATGAGAACACAAATTCAAAAGTGGAACTTTGGAATAAATCGAAATTGATGAAAATCAAGATTTTAGATTTTGGATTTCGTTTAGGTAATTTCTTTTAATCGGTACAAAAAATTTGAAAAACGGTATTTCAATTTTCAATGATCAATACTTTATTATTTTAGAAAAAGTTCTATTTTCATTCAATGAAATATTGAAAGCTGCAAGTATTTTCAAAGATGAAAAAGGAAAAACATCACATTTCCAAACTTTTAAAATAATTTAATTCATCATTCCTTCACACGGAGAATTCAGGGGAATTTTTTTTCTTATCATACAAAAATAATTTCTTAGAAGAAAATCGCTACTTCTACATCGACTTAGGTATATCAAAGGAAATGAGTCAATGTAATAATACTTCACTGAAGTGATAATGTTCAGGAGAGAAAGCACGGGTCTCCTTATACAATCCCTTCCCTCGTCCTCTCTTGTCAAAAAACTTGATCGAAAAATATGCCAAGTTTATACAAAACTAACAGGAGTGATTGGAGTGAACTTTTTGACGTAGAAACCGTTCTCAGAAAGAAAATATGATTAAAAATTCAATAAAGAAAAATTAATTATCATCTTTTAATTGGTTTTTTCATCCCTTCCCTTTGCCTCCCAAGACCTGAAGACTTGTGGTAATGTTCCATAGTACATTTTTTTCGTAATTTTTTTGAATAGATGAAAACTAGTGTCCGCAGAAATTTTGTTCTTGAATTTATCAAAAATATCTTGAAGTAAAAAAAACCTGCCGTTTTTGAGTCCAGGGAGGGGAGGGGTGCTAATTTGAAGTATTTTCCTATCCCCATATCTTCCAATTTCTTTCATATAGGAAAGATTTTTGAAAAAAATTTATAGAAATAGACTCATACTATCCACGCACCTTAATTATAGAATCAAAATTTTCCAGCAATAGGTATGTGTCAAAATAGAAATACAATAGTATATTTCACAACGAGGGAGCAAAAACAAATTATTGATGATGAGTGCGAAGTTTGAGGCACCAGCGATCCAGCGAAGCGTGGGTAAAAATTCACACGAATATTCAAAAATTGTTTTTTCCTCGAGTTCTGAACGATTTTTTTTCTTATTACGGAAGAAAAGTGCGAATTTAAACACTCGAGCGTTTCGCAAGAAGGAGGAGAAGTAGCACTTTGCTGCTGCTAGGTATAAAAAAAACGATTTTTTTTCTTCGAAATGAAAAAATTTCATCATTACAGCTAGAGAGTAAACGGGAGTATTTTAAACCATTTTTTTTTTTTTTTTTAGGAAGGTACAAAGTAGGCATGGGATGTTTGGAATACCAGGGGGATTCTAAGAGATGGAGGTAAAAAGGGAGCCTTTTTTGCACTGTTCACCTCACATAGTTCATCTAATTGTAATTTCGTTCATATTCGAGCAAAGCTGAGAAAACCTTATGGTTTTTTAACACGTAAAAAAGGCTAGAGCTTAGGGAAGAGGTACCTCTTGTATCCACTCGAAACTGTTTCAGGAAATTTAATTTTTCAACATCAAATTTTGACAAAATGAGGGGGAGAGTAAAATCAGAGATTTCAAAAAAATTTCGCTTTGAGTATAATCAAAGTTCTCAACTTCTCTGTAGCTTAGTTTTTGCATTAAATTTAGAATACTGAAAACAATTTATATTACTTGAAGGAAAAAAGTCAAAACTACATTTTAAGCAATCCCACTCCAAATTTTGCACCTCTAGGCTAAAAAATTTCACTTTTAATATTTTTTCAAGTAATAAATAATAGATATCACCTGAAACGTCACCAAAGTGAGCCTCTTTAAATAAACCATTACGAAAGACTAACAAAATAATACGAATCCCAAACAAAATATCAATATGTTCAGCTAATATTATTCAACAAATAGAATTCTACTCATACCTACAGATAAGAGGCGCCGATAAAACTCACATTATTTCCTAAACACTTCAATAGGCTGGATGAGTTTACCAACCATAAAGAAATATAGCCATCGGAAAATTACCAAGAGACCAGCGACAAAATAAATCCCTGCCATCTCCTAACGAAAGATTCTTCATAGCTCCATAACGATATACAATTTCCAACAATTCCGACGGCAACAGACAATTTATGGAATCAGATCATTTGTAATGACGTTGAAACGTTTGTCATTCGATACCCAATAGAATTAATCTATTTATAGGTATTACGAAACAACGACCATAGAATAAGGGCACCATTTTTTAACACTTATTGCGATTGTTTGTAACCTTGAAAGTTCATTGATGCGTTGTGACTTCATATCGTGATCTCGTACATTCACCAAAACTAGAAGATTTCGCGCTTCATTTATCACCTTGGTAATATCGTATCTATGATCTTTTTTATATCATTATAACAACAAAGGAAGCGTACCAAATCTTCAAGGTTAGTCCGAACGCCGGGAAAAATACTATGTACATCAGGTAATAGCCTAGACCTAGACCTATGTCATGGTGTCTCCACTTTTAAAACTACCAAAGTACGGTTCATTTTTACGCTTCTGATTTTATACGTTTAATTGATACTTGACCAACTATAATCGTGGGTAACGTCGGTTGAAAATTTCCACTGATGATTTTGAACTTGTTAAGTTCGTCAACGCGTAGGACGACCGACGGTGGGACGAGTAGGAACCGCTCGTTGCACAATGACGAATTTTTCTCATTGTCATACATCTGCGAAGTTATGGAGAAAATATGAAAATAACAAAAGACTGTAATGTTGCAACCTTTCCTCGTGGCGATTGCGACATGCGTCAGAAAGCAGATGGTTTTTTTCTTTTCGAATGAAAAGATTTCCTTGTCTGGGATCAGCCCCGTTAAACCTTTGAAAAGAAATGTATTTACATAAAAGAGGGTTCTTTTTGTCTGGACGGCAAGGATACTCGAAGAAAGTATCTGAAGAACGGCCTATACCTAAAAAGGTGACTAAACCTAGAGTTTTTTTTTTACGATATCGCAGCATCGTACATACCTACGATTTGACAACAGGTTAACTGTTTTACTGTTTGATAGTTGGTAAACAATACTTTTCTCAATACAATGAAATACAATAATACAAAAGAAGAACAGGTATCCAAAGAAACCGTTTAGTTTTGGAAACCGAAATTCAAAACTTATCGATGGACGATGGGTATGTCTTTGGATCGGAATGCTGAAAAAACTGTTCAAATCTTCGTTGAACGGTCTCGGATTTGGAATGAAATTCTTCGTAGAAAAAACCAGTCTAGGAGACTAGGATCCTTCTCAAGCCTATACGCAGATACGACGGCGGAATTTCGTACGGAACTGTTCGCCATTGAGGAAGAAATCAGATTCCTACGCAATAGGTGTAACACGTGTCCTTCTTTTATTCTCTTTGTAAAGAAAAGGGGGATTTTTTGTAAAGAAAAATACCCGCATAGGTAGAAGTAGAGGTACATATATTACGTCAGATGAACCGAGAACCAGATGGATTTAGTCATAAAAGACGACATATGATCTTAAGGGAGAATATATAAGGTGAAGTGGATGTGTTCAGATGTTTGGAATATTACGACCCAATATTTATTTTGATAACGGTGAAATTAAGGTAGGCACAAGATTATCCGTTTGAGTGAAACTGATCATGCTACATGGTACATATTACACATGTTGTACAATTGTTCGAGGCTCGATATCGTGCATATTTACGGTATCTCTGGGAAATTTCTTCACACATTTGAAAACTCTAGAAAGAGAGCATAACAATAAATTCATATCCAACGAAAATTGTTTCCTTTACAACATACGAACAGAAGGGTTAATCTGGTTGATCATGATCAGCTCAATTAGCTGATGGATTTTTCTGATCAGATTATGGAAGTTACATTCCTATTTTCACATATCTAAGACATGAAGTATCGTTTATTTGAAAAATATGTATCTACATACTAAGTAATTAAGCACATATTCGATGAAAATGTGCAACTTACCAACTCACATCCGATCTAGAAAACAGCAATGAAATGGAATGAGATGAGAACTGGGTTTGTATTATGCTGGTGAAAGAACAAACGGTTGCAGCATAACGAGTAACATGTATGATAAAATGACATGAGAAATAATATGAGCATTATGAACTAAACCACGAAAAACTATTAATTCGGTTAACAATTCTTGAAGTACAATCATTTACAAATCAAATCCCTCGGTACAACGCTTATAACGAAACACTTAAAAAAATGAGTTCACTGAATCCAAGATTTATAATAATTATTTTTTGATAACTCAATTTCAACAACTCTTTAAAACAGAAAAAAAAACACTCATCTCATCTTATCAGTAAAGATGTAAAGAAAAAGAGGGTGTCCCGTGGCCGGTGAATGGGGGGGGGGGCAGACTTGGATTCTGCAGCCGGGTACCACAAAAACAAAAAAGCGTAAGATGAATAATATGTTGCCTATGAAATCATATTACATTATTCTTAGAACTTCATAAAATGAAAACGAAAATTTATTGAAGTGATTTATACCTGTGCGCTGTGGAACAAAAAATAAGAATCTAATGTCAAAATGTACAACATTATTTTCTCGTAACTGCGTTCAAATTTTTAGAATTTTCAAAAGTTTTTCAAATGCGAATTTCCTTGTATTTTTCATTTTTTTAAAAATAATTTTTACAATCTTCCAAACAATTTCAACTTTAAACGTTTAAATTTTTTCAATTTTTTTTTGAACAAAATTTTCAGAAGTTCAATATTTTTATTTTCCAAGTTCTTCATATTTCAAAAAACAATTTTAATCAAACAGATCTAACATCAGTGTCAACTTGAAGAGTAATAAAGTTCAATTTTTCTTCTAATTAGAATGAAAAATTTTCCTCATCATAGCCATACCCAATTGATTTTCTTGAATTAATATAAATATTGAGATGTTGATTTGAAAATTACGACAGATCTACTTGACAATTTTTCAATTACGTACGTAATATGCACTTGAAATCATTGTAAAAACAAAATAAGTATGGTAAAGAGCTCTTTTTATTTATCAAAAACGAAACATGATATGGTTTCAACTTGAAAATGGAAAACCACACAAATCTTTATCAAATAAATGTAACAACAACAAAATAAAATGACCTAACAAGTAATTAACAGATAAAAATATTGAACACTTGTTCACTGGAACATGCAATAACTAAATTTGAAAACTAAGCGTCCGCATTACACACTTACACGAACTTGAGAACTATTAAGAACGCTTGTGAAAGAAGTTGGCGATTGATACTCGACACCAAATAAAATATGTAAATTCTTCGCAGAAACAATAATAGTAATTAAGCGTATACCTATGGAACTTTAAACAAGACAGCAGAATCTTCGCAGAAAACAAAAAATAGCAAAATGAGAATATAAAACAATACTACCGAAATATAAAAGAAATTTCAAAGTTCATGCAACTAACTACTAGAGTTGATTTTTAATTTTCAAAATCGATCTATGCAACAAATTTTCATAAATACACGATTGCACTCATCAGATGAACATTCAATCAACCACAATAGTTTCAATGTGCGGTTCTATTATTTCCAAATCCGAATCATAACCACCAAAAACTTCGGTTTCAATATCTAATGTTCGTTCGGAAATATCAGCAACTTCAACTTCATTCGTTTTAAATACTTGGTTTTCATCATTATAAATTGAATTATCAAGCGGTACTGATGTCAAATTAGGGTATTCAGACGACGAAACCGAATCGCTTGGTAACTGACTGACTAAATTTTCATTCGTTCTGAACGGATGATTTTCACCATCGTTGACTGAAGGAATAACTGGTACCAATATCAAACTGGAATTCTCCCTTGTAGCTGAAGAAATATCAGAAGACGAAAGTGAATTGCTGGACAGTTGGCTGACAGGAACGTCATTTGTTCTGAACGTTTGATTTTCATCATCATTGATTGAATCAACAAGTGGCACAGTTATCAAATTAGAATTTTCTCTGGTAGTTGATGAAGCATTAGAAGACGATCTCGAATTGACTGACAGTTGAATTATTGGAATTTCATTCGCTCGGAACAAATGATTTTCAACATGGATTGAATTAATAAGTGGAATTGTCAGCACATTAGAATTTTCACTCGGAGCAGATGAAGCATCAGAGGGTGAACCCGAATAGGTGGGCAACTTGTGGATTGGAATTTCATTCGCAATATCTTTCAGAAATTGTAGTTTATCGATCAATAGTCTGTTTGTGAGAAGACCACGAAAAAAATGCTTCTTCAATTTTGCCCATCTTCGCTTGCAGCATTTTGCTAAAAAAATTTTAATTTTTTAATTAGAAGAAGTATAATGCAGTGAAATATAAGACAACACCTTCATTTCAACATTATTTGTGTGCATAAAGATATTTAGCTACTTACGGGACAATTTTAACATTTTTGAAATTGAGTTCCATTTTTCTTCATTATTACTTTTTGATGGGTGCTGTAGTCTGCTAGATTCAAAATACTTCTGATTGCCTTCGGCCAACGTTATGCATATTTTCAAATCCTTTGGTTTTTTGTCTATGGGACGATATCCAATGTTTCTAATTCCATTTTGACTTGGACTTAAAACGCGCATATTGGATAGCGATTTGTAAAAATTCAGGACACTATCAAACACTAAGATTAGAGATTAAATCATTTCATGAGTAGAGAAACGAAGAATATAGAGCAAAATCGCGAATATCTCATATAATTATGTTTCATGTTTTAGCCAAAAGTTTTTATCATTCTTTTTTTCATCAAGACACAATACCTAATTCATAAATTTACCTGACATATGTTTCATCTACCTATTACATTGTTCATGCCGTGTCCTGTACATTGTGATAAGTTTGATGATTTGAAGACGAATATTTTATTTCGAAACAGATTGATTTTAATTTTTAATTAAACGATTGAACTTGAATGCAAGATTTAAAGCGTACTTACTATTACGAAAATTTAGTCTTTATTCACATCATCACATTACTAAAAATTTTGACTTCATTGATAATGATAACAATCATTTATCTTGAAAAAAAATTATTTTTTAAAAACTAATTTTCCGCGGAATTTTCATAACAAGGACAACAATTTTAAGGTCTACCCTTCGCTTTTGAAATTTAAATCTGTATAAAGCACACTCTTTTTTGAAAAAATTAAACTACATTCAAGGATAAAGATCGATTTCATACCTGGTCAATTTAAACGTTGAAGTGGCTCCCCGACCGGCATTGTTGTTATTGATAGCGATATAGCGGCTTGAAGTTGAAATTTTACAATTTATACGAATTATTTGTTTTATATTATTTTATTAATTAGTAATATTGTTGTAAAAAAATCATGGCTACGAAACCGAAATCGGAAATGACTCCCGAAGAGTTACAGAAGATGGAAGAGGAGGAATTTCAAACTGGCCCTCTGTTGCTGTTGACGGAATCGGTGCGTGGAAACACACAGGTTTTAATACAATGCCGTAATAATAGAAAGCTTCTTGCCAGAGTTAAAGCTTTTGATCGTCACTTCAACATGGTATTGGAAAACGTCAAAGAAATGTATGTTGAGAAACCCAGGACTGGCAAAGGTAAGAAGAAAGCCAAACCCGTGAACGTAGATCGTTTCATTTCCAAAATGTTTCTTCGAGGAGATTCAGTCATTTTAATCATAAAAAATCCCTTGTTGCACTGTAATAATTAGTCAAACATTTGTATGTATTTGTATTTTATAATTTTTTCTTATTAAATTGAAATCAATCTTTATTGTTGTACTCTTTTGCTTGGTAGTTTGTTGGAGAAACTCATATCGCCTTTGGTGCAGTTATCACTCATGACAAAACGGTAGATGAACTTTCTTATCAGTAGCAATCTACTACGTATGATTCAAAATACGAATCTTACGTTGAAAAAAATTCAAAATCCCATAAAACATTACAAGTCATTAAATCAAGATTGAAATCAAATTGAAACGTCGATTTACAAACATCATTACTTTATGTGGAATATAAATGGCAGTACAACGCCGTAATTAAAATATAAAACACATATGTACAGTACACTAAATTACAATACAGCCCATAACACTGAATCATCGAACAAAATCATTCACTCCTTCATTCATTTCAATAACCATTTTGTTTAATTTATCGCTTAAAACTTCCAATCGAGCTTCCATAGATTCCTTTCGAGTTCGTGCATTGAGTACTTTGTTTTTAAGCTCAGCAACTTTGTTTTCTTTCTGAAGAACCATCGCTTTAAACTGATCTCGAAACTTGATTTTTTCTTCCATAACAATCGATCTTATATTATCGTCGACATTATGCGAAGGACGCCTATTGAACAAATATTTCGTAATGAATTCCCACAAAGAACTTGATGAGTATTGTCATATTGATCAACCTTACCATGCGATTTCTTGCGAAGTAGTTTGTTTACATAATTCTTTCAACTTGGAAAAATTTTCTGGAAGATCATTAGTTTCGTTTTGCTTTTCTACACAAGAATCGATTTTTTTGGATACCTTTTCAGCAACTCGAGCGTAAAGTCGTCTGACAAAGTCGGGGTTTCTTCTCACGATGGAAAGATCTTTATATTCGTTGTAATGAACGTCCTCTCTGTAATAATACGACACTATGTTAAACGATTCTTAGCGAATTTTGTCAGTAAAAGTGAATTATGTTACCCTTCAACGTTGAAAATCTGTTGTAGTATTTCTTGAACGATGCTGTGTAATAACTGAGTTTTATCCGGTTCACTATCGTCACTGATGGAAAGCAATGAGGAATTCCGATTTCCAAAGAATGTATCTTCAGCTGAGTTACCACTCATTTTTAACATCGAGTAAATTCAGTTCGATATAATTCTAATTAGATCAAAAAATTTCATACAAAGTTTTTCATAAAATTAGGTAACCGCGAAAAATTTTGTATTCCTTGTTTTTTTTAGAAAAAAAAATTCAAACAGATGGCTTGATGTATTGATCACTGCGCTAGCATAGATACTGTGTTCGTATAACGCTCCATGCGAATAACTCGGAAAGTTGAAATTGAAGAAATTATTGTTCAATGAACAAGGTCGTTTGCGAAATGATTGATGGTTTTGGGTTTGAGAAAATATAAATAAATACTCGAATTCGAATTTTTTTTAAAAAATTTTCTCCAAGTTGGTCTAGGAAATTTTTATAAGTCTTAGATTGTCGTTTGTTTTAGGCAATTTCGTTTGGAGGGAAATTTATCAAACTACAAAGACTACTCAATACTTATCAATCGTTATAAGAGGTGAAAACAAAACGCAGGAAAATAGAACACTGGTCTCCCACAGGACTGACTGGAAATTTAGAGTTCGTTCGAAATATTTCCATCACTTTTTTAAAAATCCTAGATCTTCGTTGCATCAGTTAGAAGTTAGAATCAATAAAAAATTCTCATAATACACACAAGTAAGCGAAAAAGAACAATCATGATAAACAAGTAAACGAAAAAGTAGTAGTATATTAAGGAATACGGTAAAAAAGAAACAAGTAAATTAATGCAAGAAAATAATAATACACAAAATAAAAAATATTCAATAAATCAACTACAGCAAAAAGCTCATATTCATTCAGGAAAAAACCTAATCTTCAAAGCTTTTAACACAGAAATCCCCGAGTTGGATCTTACGTTCTTAATTTCTTCTCCATTTACATTATTACGTTAGAAACAATAATTTTAATAATTTTTAAATTTCTACATCAACAAATGAATACATCACGTTTTGATTTCAGAATTGGCATTTTCAATTGGTGTTTCCAATCCCGAATTATCAACCATACTTTCTGATGTTACCTGTAATTTAAAAACAAAAAAGTGAAATTCAATTTCTCATTTTATAAATGTGCTGGTGATCCTACGAAGGGGGGTTATCATGACAAAAAAATTGAGTTTATTTTTCATATTTTTTTTTGTTCTAAGAACCTTCCTCTACAATGTTGAACAAAATATAAAAAAGAATCGATTAAGGGTATGCTTTCGGTAAATTTAGACAACTTATAGGATCGTTATATTTCAGAAAATATTCAACATTTTTCTAATATCTTATTATATTTTGTTTCTGTGCAGTGAGATCTTTGGAGGACTTTTGAGACTTTTCACCAAAATCCATCCAATTTTGAAAAAATTACGTTACAAAAAACATAAAATTTTGGAAAAGTCTTCTCCAGCCCGCAAAATTATTCTTTTAAATCTTTTTTTTTTTTCGATTAATATAATACTTTTTGGAAATATCGCAAAAGTCCTCCAAAGACAGTGCATTAATAAAGCTTTTAATCGAAAATTTCATAAAAATTCGTTCGATATTGGATAAGAAATCGCGATCCTAAATTTTGCTAATTGATAACAAACGAAAGCATACCCTTGGGTGTATTCAGTTTGGGTTTGAAATTATGTTGAACACAAATTGAAATTATGTATAAACATTCGTTCTTGACCGATTTGATCGATAATTTTTCCACCTTACTAAAATTAAATGGCTATTTCATAAGGAATCAAAGGACAAACAAAATGCTAACCAGTAATTTCTAAATTTAAACGAACGAATTTGAGCATGTTGATGATTTGAAATTGTGTAGTACATACTAAGTACATACTGTCAGTAGTGCTGTTCAGTTATTTGGAAAAACCGGATAATTCCGATTAATCGGAACCGTAATCGGATAGCATCCGATTAACCGGATTAACCCGGTTAATCATGATAAAAATAGTTCAACAATATTTCACTAGGAAATTTCTACAAATTATTTTTAAAAAAAATAGAAATTAAAATTTTTCTTATCATCTATTTATACAATTACTGATAACTAACCGGTTTGATCCGGTTAATCGGAAAATCCGATTCCGGTTATCCGATTAACTGATTTTCCGATTTTTCCAGTTAACTGGAAACTGTGCAGCACTAACTGTCAGACCGTTATATCATGACACTTTTTGCAGGGTTACCAATGAGCAAAAAGTTCTAAATTTTAGGGATTCTCAAATTTTTGAAAAAATTTATTCAGTAAATAAACAATCAAAACATTTGTTTTCTTTGAAAAATTGAAACAAAATTCTTATTTACCAGCCACCTATTTGTCAATTTTTTGTTGATTTGAGTAACCCTGCAGCTTTTTTTGCCTGCTGGTACCACTGCAAAAAGTGTCATGATATAACGGTCTGACAGTAATTTCAATTTGTGTTGAACATAATTTCAAACCCAAACTGAATACACCCCTGAAATCGTTTCTTTTAATTTGTTCGACGTTGTAGAGGAAGGTTCGTAGAACAAAAAAAAAAATGAAAAATAAACTCAATTTTTTTTTGTCATGATAACCCCCTTTTTAGGATCACCATCACAAATAATAGGCACACGATAATATAAATATAATTAAGTGATACCTCTTCCGTGGCATTATCAGATTTATTGATCAAATCTTTAGATGACCCTTCTTCAATTTGAGCTGGACATTCAAAGTGTACTAAATGAAAAACCTGAAACGAATGTAAAAACATTATTTTCAAACTACGCACTAAATAAATTAACAAAACACAATTGAAATAATATTAACCTCATTAGAAGTGTTTTGCGTGCCAGTGATACGAATGAAAACAATAGGTCTTCTTTCGAAATGTAAAGTTTGCCATGAAGTACATTTTTCGTTGGTTTTATCTATAAGCAATTCCCAATCCCACATATTAACAGAAACTTCAATGAAATAACTGTACAATCGGTCATCGCAATCCCATAGCAGCAATCTGCAATTTTTAAAACATTAATACCATTTATGTACTTTCGCTCGTACTTGAAATCTAGTTTAATTATTACCTCATTGAATCAATCAAATAAGGTTGACCTAATTGAATTAATATACAACCACTACCCAATTGATGGCACGTATATCCTGAATCCCAATCGTAAGTTTGAACGTTTCCATCCAACAGCGAATTTCTCGTCCTACTAACTCCTTCTATGACACTAGCACCAAGAGCACAAGTAGCAACATTATGCTTAGGAACTGTAACCAAAATTAAAATTCGAAATTATGTACTACGCGTTCATAAATGCACTATTCTGTATCACTTACCAACTAATCCTTTCTCGAGAGGTAATGCTTTACTGGTGTACATAATTTCAAAATGAACAACGTGAAAAATTTTGTTCACTGTATTGTTAGTTCCAACGATTCTGACATATTTAACAACAGTAGCTGGAAAATATAAATATTGCCACGATCGACAGAAATATTGAGTATGATCGATTATTCTAGTCCATTCTTTTTGGTCCATGGAAACTTCAACGTAATACGAATACGATCTGAAACATAAATGGCACCACCTTCATAAAATATCCATTTTTTCAAGCTTTTGTGCCTTGAGTATAGCTACAGAAAGAATTTAGAAAATATCTAAAAATTGAATTGCAAGATCAAAAACCAACGAGAAAAATAATCGTTATGAAGGAAGCTCAAAATTTAATTTTCCATATTTAGATGAAACATCTTCCAAGACGTACTAACCTGAGATCATTATCCCAGAGTAAAATTTTGATGTGATTTACAATACATTGAGTACCCAACTGGACCAAAATTCCAGGATCACCAGAAGTTTCTCCGATCGCGTGACGCGTATATCCTCTATCCATATCGTAATTGGAAACATTTCCATCCAGGAGAGCCGATGTGAATTGTCCTTGTAGTACAACACAGCCCTGTTTTGATGATGCCATATTTTGCTCCATTTCTGTTTAAACATCGAGTATGAGATAATGTAATTTGAAAGATTTCAAAGTGTATCAATTATACTTACGGAGAAGACCTCTGTGCCTAATTTTAGCATTAGAATGCTGCGACGTCTGCGTTTCAATGGCGTCTAAAATGGTATCCGGTGATATTAATCCGGTAGGTCTCACAACGGACATTAAATCTTTGATATCAATTAATGGTAAACGAATAACGCTTAGTATTTCAGCTTGGCTCTCTGGAGTGATATCACTGTTTGCTTGAATCCAACGATAAACTGCTTTGAAAATCTCAACTTCGGTGGCGAAAAATGCATCTCTGCTGATTAAATGTTTCAAAGAATCCTAAACAAAAACGTTATCACATTACCACATTGTTTTCATTGCAAATGAATTCATAGATTAAATAATCACCAGCGAGAGTTGCAGAAACGAATCTTGCTTGAGAATTGCAGAAACACTTTTATCGATAAATGAAGCGGACACTTGCATTAGAAATTTCAAATTGTACAGCCTAGCTGAATCATAAATTAAGCAACAATTATGAATGGTTAAAGCTTGTTTCAGATAATCTGAGATGGCACTTTCTAAATCTGTGAAACCATATTGATGAGCGAGTCCTAAAACTTCTAAAATGAAATCTTCCTGTAAATTTAACAATAATAAAAGTTAAATTCATCTATAATATATCAGCGTGGAAAAAAAACCGATATCATACATTTCTAAAACGTAAAATATTAATTTTGTTGTCTGATCGGACATGAACACTAAAATATTCAATTTACGTTTTGAGAATAGATGATTAAGTTTCTTTTCAACTCAAACGTATAATTTTAGAATAATTACTACATAGAATAACGTCAATACCGACCTTTAAATTGTTAAGTGATATTAATCCTGTGTAAATATATTTTAATAAAATTTTAAAAGCTTCCACGCTACTCTCCGTAATGACAATTTCATCTTGCGAAGATTCACGCATTCCACCGTATAATAAGGCTCTGAAATTCGCAAAAACGTTTTCAAAATGTCATCGTAGTAACATAAACTCGAAACCACAATGAACTATTTACCTGAAATATTCACTTCGAGCTGCGAGTATTACTTTATGAGCATAAAACTTCTCATTGTCTATCTTCAACACCAAATCGCTGTAATTGTTGTTCAAATACAACGCACCGATATGTTCGGATAAATAACTGGTATGCTTGATTTCTCCAGCGGGTGTCCCGCACTTATTCAGTGGCTTTAAGTTGTGATGGTTACTGCTCATTTCTATCGTTTACAAATCACAGACTTATTTCATTTTCTGAAAAACACAAAACAATAACGCGTTAGAAAATTGGCACCGATATGAATTTCATCATAAGCTCAATAACAAAACAACACTAAGAAAACTAAATGAGGAAGAAACCAAGACAAATATAGGGCAATAGGAAATCGGTGAATAAGCAGCTATCTATGTAAATGAAAATGCTAATTAAATTTATTCTTCGATTGCTTTCACATACGCTGGGTCATTAACCTCATAACATACTGTAGAAAAATTACTGTCAACATGCAAATTTATCAATTTTTCCCAAAATCGTCGAGTAGAAAAGCTGAAATTCGGCGTGAGATTGGAAAATATTAATTTACCTTGACCTCTGTGATTTTACTTCGGATTTGAATTTCAAAAGGAGTATACTTACTGATTTCAATACTGAAACGAGTTGATTTTACTTTTCTCATATTTAATCCGTTGAAATCGGATAATTCTTTGAAATTTCTCAACAACTGCTAATTTATAATTTCTTATCAACCATTATTTTTTTTACGTTTATGGAAAATAAAAAACAACAACAAAATCAGTAAGAAGAGTTTACAATGATGAACTTGAATGCGTAAAAATAACAGTATAAAGCAAGAAATTACCAAGTAATTACCAATACAGATTTTATTTCGAAATTTTTCAAAAAATTCTGTCTTTTGATTTTGATTGGTTGGTGTGCATATTCTCCATTTTCTTATCAATTTTTGACTTGAAGTTGAGTTTTTGATTTTTTAATAAAAAAAAAAAATGAGAAAAATGGAAATTACGAAATTAGTGAACGTTATTAAGTTATTATCCTATGATTATTATTCACTGAACTACAATTATCGATTTAAATAATTAATGATTATTGTTTTGGTCAATTAAGAGGTGAAATTGAAATTGCGTTAATTTCTCTACACTAACATTAACTGAGAAAAATGTTCCAGTATCCAACTCCAATCCACATTGTGATTCTAGATTAAACCATAAATATTAATAAAGAATAAACATATCATATTACGCGACTTTATGATTCAAATCACTATCACAATCACGAATTAGGAATCACTTATTTTCATCTTTTCATCTTTCTTTTCAATATACATTTATCTCAATGAATACTGTGTGGCTGTACATCAAACTTGACTGCATTTTCATTTTACACATTTCGTCATTTCCATGGCAATAATTAATTCGAAGGACTAAAAATTACTTTGTATCACGTTCTCATAATTACCATTTCAGCATTGAAAATTCATAGTAAAAAAATGCACAAGTTTATTTTCACCAGAATAAACACTCATTATTCATCACGAATCTAATCAAATTTTCTCATTTGAATATTTTACGACTACTTAATAATCAAGAATGTGGTTTCAATGTTCGATCTATTCAATATTCGTTTTCTACTTTCCGTATTTCGCATTATTTCATGAAGAGATTATGGTATAATAAACACGAGTCTAGTTTTCTTATGTATGGAATAAACAACCATAGCGATTATTCCTTTGTTTCCAAAATTTTCGTGATAACTGATAAGCACTTAACATGGAATGTTGAAATTTTTTGTTATTTTTACAGGAAAAGAAACACTAGTTCAAAGAGAAACACGACCGATAGAGAAAAAAACAGATGTTTATCAAAAACATAACATAATAAGGCGCATGTAGTTCCAATTCAACGTTGTTTTGTTAAATTCGAAAAATTGTCAGTAAGTAATAAATTTTTCGTTTCACATTTAGTTAATGATTAATTGTTACGTAATAGGTACGTAAATCTAAGTAGATATGCTGGAATGTAACTATAGGGGTTACAGTGGTAGACGTATATTGTTTTTACCTTTTATTTGTTGATCCATCCTTGATGAGTAAACAATTTGAACTACATATTGAATAACCGAATCACTCATCAATTCATTATTCTTCTTTGCGTCAGATCACGAAACAAGGTGATGATGATCATAGTACTTTCTCTATCAGACAAACATAAAAGTAAAATTATGAATACGTATTTCCTGGTTGAATTGATTACCTACCTACGTAAGTATATCAGTGTATCAGTTGCAGAGACAATGAACAGTTATAGCCAATAGCCATGAAATTACACGTGTAGATAAGTGTTTATTATAGCTACAATTTATACACAATCAATAAAATTCTTAGTTCGAATCATTAAAAAGGAGTTCATAATTCACAAAGAACCATTTACAATCTGACGCTTCAGAACCAAATTTTAAGCTGCTCAGGAGAAAGTTTTAGAACGCTGAAATGCTGAATAAAAGTGAGCTAAAGAACTTGAGAATGGCTCCTGTCGATTTGAAGGATACTTAGATGTTAATATTGTATAAATCAGGTTTAAAATTTTCAATTCTGAACAATTTACAGTTAGGTGGTTCAAAATTTGACTCTGAGATCTGGACGACAAGCTTATCCAGTGAACTAAATTTCGGCTCAATCAGCTTGGGTGATTTGTAGAGATCCCTAGATTAATGATGTATTCTAGAAATTCAGAATTTTCCCCCTGAATGAAATTTTTTAGAATCGATCTGCCTATAAGAGGAAAGGATATATATATTTTTTTAAATCATCTGATTTTTACCATAGGTAGGTACGAGTTTTTTAAAATGAAAATTAATTTTAAGAAATTTGGTTTTGAATTGATACTTGGAATATTTTTTTATCCAAAAACATGTAGAAAAACTACTATAGAATTTTCCCTATGTTCTTTAAAGGATTCACAGAGGGGTTTAGAAATTTTTTTAAAAAAAGAAGAAACAACAAAAACACTGTGTGTTGCTTGGTGCATCATTTATATGTTATTTGGAACCTTTAAAAGTCTCAAATCTCAATTCCGATTCAGTTTCTCAACTTCCCCACTTCAGTTCTCCGTACCCTCAAATTTAGACCAAACCCTTAGTATTAAGTAAATTTATCAATGGTAAAATAGCGCTACTCTTGAAATTTAACTTTTCCCAAGAATTGAAGAAAAACTAGGTGTGTCCTTTATTGAATCAGCCTTCGACATTTTGGCCTCAAATAAATTCGTTCTTTTGTTCTCCAAAAAATATTAATATTATTCAATTTTTTTTTATTTAAAAATTGTTTAATGTGAACTGTATATTCTAAAATATGTAGGTATAAAAGGTACCTATAGGTAATAAGTATGTAAACGTAGTCATGCATCTCTATAAGAAGTCAAATTTCGGATCTATGCTCACAAAGCAATTAATCATTAAAAATATTGAAAAAATGTTAGAAAATTTTTTCACATAAACTAAACACATTATTTAATGTACAAAAGAATTATAATGAATAGGTTGGTTGTTTGATTCGTGGTTTAATTGACATTTTGTATCCATCGGAGCAGGTCATTATGTAACCCATGTTCATCTTTATGTCTTCCATATTGACTGTTGAATGAAAGCTAAAATGCCTCAACAGCGCAATCAGTGTCAGCTTCATTTCCAATAGCCCATAATTTTGTCCTGAAACATAATCGTAAATTGATATGCTCAATAATATCCTTATTATGTAGGTATAAGTACATAGTATTACTCAACTTATTATAATAGGTAACTCATTCACTAACCTATACAATTTCTCGCTCCAGCACTGAAGGGTAAAAATGAAAGCTTATGACGTTTTTTAACAACTTCGAGATTAAAATTTTCCGGATTAAATTTCAACGGATCGGGGTAATAATTGGGATTTAAATGAACACCGATGATAGATACTGCCAAAGCTACACCAGCGGGAAATACACGATCACCTGTTGTAAAATGAAAGAATAAAATCGCGCAAATATAGTACCCCGGTAAAGTAAGTTATTAGTCTACTAATCGTAAGGTACCTACATTGTGAATTGATTTTTCTTACCTATTTTGCAGTCTTCCTCTAAGCCTCTAAATACCATTGGAACCAAAGTGAATCTTCTCATCGTCTCTTTTAGCACTTGATCAAGGTAAGGTAATCTATCAATGTCGTGGTGATCTGCGTATCGATTGCTGTCACCAAATACTTCGGAAATTTCAGCGTATAGTTTATTCTAAAAGTCAATAGGTATGAGGCAGAAAGTAAGTAGGTATCTGACTTTTGTATCATTCTTTTTACGTTTTAGTATTGGCTTCTGCATACTTGTATGTCTTGATGAATGGCTACAGCTAATAAGAAAAATGAATTGATAATTGCAACGGTGTCTGTGCCCTGTAATAAAAATATTGCAGATGTGAGCAGCGAAATGATACTTAATGAATTTTTTTATCCTGCTAAATCCCCGTCAAAATCATAGTGGCTTAAGTACTTCCGATTTTACTCATAAGGGAACTACTCATCGAGGTGTGACTCACCAAAAAAATTTTCATTGGCTTGTAGAGCATCATAAGAAATTTTCATGGACAAAATTTTAGCCTTGGAAGTTGACTTGAGGGAGATGGGAGTTCTGGAGTTCGAATTTCGAAAAATCACCTAATACATTGAAAAAATTACAAAAATCTAATGTGAAAAATAAAAAAAAATTGAAATTAGGTAATTCCCTGGACGAAACACTTTCGCTTTGTATATTTGCAAAAAAAAATTGACAAAAAATTCTTCATTCTTCCTCCTTTAAAAAAGATGTTAAAAAATTCTTGGGTATTTTTGTTAATTTTTTAAAATCTCAAAAAAAATCAGCTAAGAGTAGTTTTCGAGTAATTTGAGGTGGTTAAATACAAATCCGGTTCCAGTTTTCAGCACGTGGTCGTAGTTCACGAGAATTTGAGCGAAAATTGACCAAAAAAACATTTACAGGGCAATACTGACAAATGTAAAATTTAAAATTGCAACCGAAAATAAGTCGAAAAACTGTTTCTTTTATTTTAAATATTTTTTCAACCGAAAACACGCTACGACCTCGGTCATTTTCTAAAATTCGAGGTCAAGATGAATGCAAAATTCAAAATCTACAATCTAAATCAATGTTTATTTATTTTTTTGATGATTTTAAATTTTCTCGAAAATGGCCTCCCAAAATTTTCAGTGAGCCTGGATATAGAAATCCTTAGGTGTCAAAAATTGGTTTTTCAGTTGACACTGATTTTGGTCTTTTCAGAAGGAGTAGAATCAGGGGAGAGCTTAAATTCGAAAACCAATAATTGACACCTTAAGGAGGGTTTCTATATCCAGGATCAAAATTTTTATGACCACATCGAAAATTATTCATCCTGGAAGGAAAACTGACCAAGATGTTAAATTCTCCAGGTCCAAATATCCTATCTCCGAATATTTCGTTAAGAAATTTGCCTTCCCATCCCCCCTCCCCTCCAAAAAAATCAGGATGTATATTTATGTTTTTTTAGATTTTTTTTTTGAAATTTTGAGCAAAATCGGAAGACCTTATAAAAAGCCAAGTAATAATTTTTTGATATGAAATAAGCCACCAAAATTTTTAAGACTATAATCACTGGTAATCAGCTTAATATTAATAACCTACCCCGCCAATCATTGTGATAATTTCGTCGTGCAATTTTGTTTCGTTATTTGATTCTTTTTCGTGTAATTCATATACAGTCGTTAAAAACGTCTTCTGTGATAATTCTAAAAACGTTTCTAATTAGTGTAAACGAACGATAAAATTTATCGCAAGCAAAAAATCATGACCACCTTCATCTTGCGTTTGATTCTTAATATTTTTACGAAGAATATTACGTTTAATTTCGTTCAATTTGTCTCGTACGGTCTGCAAAAAAGTGCACAATAATTGCATTATTAATTTACAGTGTTGAAATATCTATCCATAGGCATTATAATTACCATTAAGCATTTGAGCATTATACGTAGATTAGATACCTACTTATAATTTACGATCAGGTAATTTTAAAAATAACATTGTATTTTTACCTGTTTTGAAAAATTCAACATACTGTCTCGAATATTTTTAGCTTGTTTTCCATAAACTAAATTTCTGATCCATCTAATGTGAAACCACGGTATGAACATTTTCTCAAAACTGGTTTGCATTGCGCTGCAATAATTGAAATATTTTTCAACAATACATATTTCCAATCTGCGTATATCTTTAATTATCTTTACAGATACAGATTCTAAATACTTGAACAACGTACATTTTGATACATTCATGAAATTGAAGAATACTTTTATCGTGAGAATCCAGTTCAACATTCAAAGCGGTTTCTGAAAATAAAAAATACTTATATTTTTCACTCGTTAACGAGAAAATGACCTTTGTTTTTTGATTGATTATTTTAAAATTTTCTTACTCGTAATTATATCGAAAGATATGTAAGGTAGGTAATCCCAAGCATCAAATTCTGGCCCATTTGCCAATTTTTGCATGTCGTTAATAGCAGAGTAAATTTTATCGTTGAACTGTGGTATATAATAGCCCATCACATTATTACCAAAAATAGGCTGAATCCTTTTCCTACTCTTTTTCCAGGATCGTGCTAGAAATTAAATTTAAAAAGTAGGTACCTATCTACTGTCAACATTTAAGTAAGTATACGACAATAAAGTGTTTACTTGAAGCGGTGCATGATCCATTACCCCAAAAATCTTGAAACGGTTCGAATAATTCAGGCTTTCCCAACATTTTTGAATTCATAAAAACGTCCTGTCAATGTCATCGTTTTGAAAACGTTTCATAGAAATTGGGTAAATACAAGTAATCAAGTATCCTACCTTTATCTACCTACCTACTTTGATGATACCTACCTCTAAATCTTCAACTTTAGATAAACCAATAAGTAAATGTTTGCCAAACCAAAGTCTGTACAGATGCCCATATTTTTCTGAATATTTCAGTAATTTGTCCATAGCATCTGAACATTATCCATAAATACAAAATAAATTGAATTTTTATAAATAAACACTTTATATTTTATTATCCACAGAAATACGTACCATTTCCTCCATAGCAGAAATCTAAACCATTGCCTATCACAGGTAAACAAGGCGGGCCTGGTAATCCTTTAGCAAATTTAACGTGACGTCGATCTTTTTTAAACGCATTTATGAAATATAGGCATAACAATAATACTAAAATAACCAGGAGACTGATTAAAATAGGTACATGATTCGATACAATGATTTTTTGTAATTGCCACATCTGTATAAATACTTTTACATTAGTAAAATCGTAATTGAACTCATTTACCTACCCATTACATACGTAAACTAAAATTAAAAATGATAAATTTAGGTACCTCGATAAAAATTATACAACTCTTGATTTTCGCGGATTTTGCCACAGCATAAGAAAAAATCTGTTTGAACGGAAATATTTCAAAAAACAGGTATCTATCCAATTTCTTTATCAAATTGTAATTAAAAATAACGTGAAATCGAAGCGTAACTTCGCGGAAAGATTAGAGAGTAATGTCCAAGATTATTTAACACTATAGAAGTGGTCTAATTTAATGACGGGGGAAATTACAAGGTATCGTGGTTCATGATAATTTTGGTCATTTTAATCACAATTAAGTCGTTCCATTATGCTGATTTGTACGGCAATGAAGTAACCTTCCTCTATACCTATGTAAAACAATATGCTTTTTTTTTCAATGAGTGTTCTTAATACCTACATTTTTTCATCAAAAATTTGCATATTATTCTTACCCAGTTTTATTTAGGTATTCTTCGTAATTAAAATTAAAATTTGACATAATACATTAAACACTTCCGTCACCACTTCTTCCTCAATTTCATTTTTCTTTCAGATTCAAAAATTATAACACCTATTGAAATTATAAAAAAAAAAAGTTTCTAAAAACCCTACTAAATACAATTTGTGTCTAACTGAAAAAACTCTGTATTGATGAAATTTTTGAATTTTCGAAAATTGGTAAATTGATCGTACCAAGAACGTTCATAGGAAAAGTTCTGCTCCCCGATTATGAATCTGCAATTACATAGTTTTTTATTTGATAATCGAGAATAAAAAGCACGAATCTTTAATTTTCAATTTTTGAAATAATGTAGGTACCTACCTACCACCAAAAATTACAAAAATTGCGAAAAATGAATTAGACGAAGAGTAAAAATGTGTAATAATTTTTTGACCAAAATTGATTCGTTTAAGAGCAGAAAACAGGTTAAAAAATCAGTTTTTAGCATTTCTGAAATTCTTCCATCTTTTTGAAATTTAAAAAAAATATTTTTATATTTTTGTCTCAATTGCACATCTGAAAGATCATACCTACCTACCAAAAAAAATATTAAAAACTTTGTCATGGCCGTTCAACTTTCAAAAACCGCGAGAAACTTTTTGAAAAAATTTCATACATAGCCTTTAATAGTGTCCAACATCTTTAAAATTAAAAAAAAAAGGGTCCAAATTTCAATTAAATAAAACTTTTTAACAATATCAGTGAAATTTCATGGCTTGTTCCAAGATTTTTGATCAAATGTTTTCTCCTAAAATGGGTTGAGAGAAAGACAGAGAGCTAAAAATATTTTCACGAATGTTTTAGTCTATACAAAGAATCAGTTTCCTCTAAATAATTTCAAAATCCATATCTGAGGTCGATTCATTACCCAAAAGGAGCATTACTCTTTAAAATTAAAGAAATTCAATTTTTGCTGACGTCTTTTCATTTTGTAATACTGAAAAAATTTGCATTATACTTATCACTTTAAAATAATTGGAGCATTTTTAGTAAACTGCATTTTTCAAAATGTAAATTTAACGGTTCGAGAGTTTTTTGTAAAAAAGTTTATGGATATGCATGACACCCCCTCCCCCCATAACACGAATTCATCAGCCAAAGGAAGTGGGTTACTGACGTCAAAGCCATTAATCATATACAATTCAGATTATTGAAAGTTTCCGGTCCTAATATTCAACTGCAACCGAATTTCAAATTTTGACTGAATAATCACCATGAGATTTGAAAAGTAAAAGTCTTAAATTTTCTATTTTAGGAAAATTTTACATTTTTTAATGTCGTCATTTTTCGTTAATTAATCAAAACGGTAATTTTTTGTGTTAAAACTTGAAAGTGTAGGGTTGGTTTCCAACAACAGGTACATATTAATTCACGCGGGAGACGTTTCGCAACCTCCCCCCCCCCCCGAAATTGAGTTGGAACAAAAATAAATCAAAATTACATCATTGGAAAACCTCACATCTAAAATTTCAAGTGCTAAAATTTATTTCTCGAATTTTGGCGAAATTTTGAGATTTTAAAATTTTACCTTACTGTCTAGCAAAATATTAAAATTTGATTTGGAAGTGGCTTCGAAACAAAAAGTCCGTAAAAATAATCTGCATGAAATTTAGCACCTGCATCCTACAATTACAGATTAGATTTGTGCTTGAGATTGAGAATAGGAAATCTACAATTTTAAGATTTTTACTTCATAGCTTGAAACCCCACCTACTAAAAAAGGGCCGAAACAGTTGAAAACTGGGACCTGTCTTAATTAAAAGTTAGTGTATGACTCCCTATTTCGAAAACCATCAGCCTGCCGATCCGCAGCTGCTGCTTTTAAGCACAGCGAAAGCTCAAAAGTTCACAATTTCCATGAACTTTTGGCCGAAAATATTGATGGTCGAAATTGGTGGTACAGGATTTTTTACGCTGAATCATATGTAGGTTTGCCGAACCATAAGTGCTGCCCACGTCATCAGACTGGGTGAAGGGGGGGGGGGAATTCGAAAAATTCACTTATTTTTGGTAAAACCTTTTTAAAAAGTCGCAAAATTAAGTTGAAAATGATTTATATAAATGGTTCTGAACATAACTCAGGAATAAGGGTGAATTTTCAACTTGTAAATCTTACAAAAATTTCATATTCGGGGGGTAGGGCTTAGAGGTGCATTAACAAACTCATATTTATGGACATGTGATGTCAAAATATCTGTTTGTGGTACCTGTTTTCATAAATTACCTACTGATAGAATCACATTTTTTTTTTCAAGAATTCAAAATCTCGTAAATTACATATTTTTTTCATTTTCTTAAAAAAAAAATTGTGATTCTATCTGTAATTTATGAAAACAGGTACTTACTTATCACCCCCTCACCATCAATGAAAAAAATATTGTCATATTCGAGTTCTACGACTCAGAAAACATACTTTCAACTGTTTCGGCCCATTTTTAGTAAGTTGGCTCTCATACCTACCTACGCTGTCAGCGTATTTTAAAATTTTTTCCAAAATTTTTTTTCGAAAAAAATACGGATTTGAACCAGAAGTTACGAGTTTTTGGAAAATTGTATTTTAATGGATCAAAAAAAGTCATTAAAACCTAAAAAAAAAAGATCAAATACGGAAAAACAAACGAAATTTCATTCTGATTCTAGGTATATTCAATACAACCAAGTACATACGAATACAACATTGAAGAGCAAAAATTAAACAAACATATTTTTAAAAATAGCAAAAAAAAATTCTAATCAAATCGCAGCTGTTCCTCGAGATATGTACCGATCACACGAGGCACCATTTTCATTTTTCTCTTCGGATAAATACCTAGTCGGATCGATCAAATACTGCAGCAATGATGATTTAGGCATTAAATATTTCGAATCATTATATACATCGTACAATTCGAAAAATGGTATGTTTTCAGCGGCATGTTCTCCTGCTACAACAATAAATGAAAATCCGAATGCTTTTGCATCTCGAACTCTTTCTTCAATTGACATATCGGATCTATCGTCAATGATCACATCATCTTTAAAGCTAGGAATACCGTTTAATGAATTATACAATTCTGGCATGATCATTTCTACTTCTATTTCATCAGCAGTACCACTCTAAAAAAAAAAAATTAGATACATCTGAGTCTACGTACCTAAATAGGTACTAAGTATATCAAAAATATTATAATTTAGGTACTCACTTTAGGAGGTATCACGCAAATGGAATACGGAGTTATACAAGAAGGCCACCTCAGTTCAGTAGGTGTTGATAATATTTCAGCAGCAGCAGAAAATATACGAGATACGCCTATTCCGTAACTACATGTATGCAAAGGTTTCTTTTTACCATTGCGATCGATATAAATAGATTTTAAACGATCCGAATACCTTGTACCAAAAATAAATGTATGAGCAACCTATAAATTGAAAAAAAAAAGTTTACAGAAATTAAAGAGAAAAAATTGTTAGGTATCAAATAAAATTTTGTACATACTTCTATTCCATTTTCGTAGTATTCTTCATTTAATTTTCTCGAACAATTGGGACACGAATCCTTACCATGTAATTGAGAAACACTGCCAGATGTTTTGCAATTTCGACAAGTGTACAATTTATCCTCACCATGGTCAGAAAAGTAGAAATATTCGTGAGACATCATACTTAGCTCATTTTTTTCGCAAACGTCTGAAATACGAATTTACATATGTGTGAAAGAATTAGGTACTTACTCGGAATTCACCAAAATTACTTATAATAGGTATGTACTTGAGCACTTACTGGTCATATAGGGAATTTTCAATGCTTTGAATATATTATTATACGCAGTAGTAACATTATCGTAAGTTTTCAGAGCATCTTCCTCATCAACATCGAACGAATACAGGTCTTTCATGATAAACTCCTTGCTCCGCAGCAGTCCCAATCTGGGACGAAATTCGTCTCGAAATTTCGGAGTGATTTGATACAAAAGTAATGGAAAATTGCGATATGAGAGCTGCTCACGAGATAATAAATCAGCAAAAGCTTCTTCATGGGTCTGTGAATTATTTCAGATAAAAATAGAGAATCCTGCATGACTGCATCACGATTATGTACGGCTATCCACTTACAGGACTGAGAATGAATTTATTATTTGATCGATCCGTTATCTTGTAAATGTCTTCATTTCCATATAGACGTGTATCTGTATACCACAAAAAAATAAATCATCTTCAGAGATGAAATAGGTAGGTGCAGGGCCGTGCAGAGAAAATCCTGCATCGGAGGGAAAAATTTGAAGAGAAAAAAGAGGTCTCACAATGGGAGGGAGGGGAGAAATTCAAAATTTTGGTCTTAGAGTTAAAAAACTGCGCAAAGAAGGAGGCGGTGCATCCTTGAAAATGATAAAAAAATTGAAATCTATTAAGTATAATTTTTCGATCGCGCAAGAGCCTTCAATTCTTTAAAAATTACCAAAATTTCAGGAAGTACCCAAGTATTTTTGATTTTTTTTTTGAATTCTAAGAATATTTAAAATGATTACTTAATTAAATTTCTGATATGTATTATTGTGGCTGAACAGACCAAAAAGCACCTTTTTTTTTCAAAAGTCAATTTTTTATAGGTTTTTTAATTAATTTACTTTCTCCAGTTATACTAAACTTCATTTTTTAAAAATCGTTACCTACAAAAATGATAATTCTCTCGGAAAATTGTTTTTTTCGATCTACACATTTGCTTAACAGTCTCTAAACTCCGTTTTAATAATTTTTGAATTTTTTGAAAATATTGTATTTTTGATCATTTTTAGAGAATTGAAGGATTTTTTTTATTCCGAAGGGCCCTCGCGGGTCCCTATGCCCCTCCCAAAAAAAATTCGATCTCGAGGGAAATTCCCATTTTCCTCCTCTCCTGCACAAGCTTCGATAGGTGATATAAAAAGAGCTAAAAGAAGAATTCAAGAATCATACCTGCTTTTTGCCAAAGTGAATCTTTAATTAAAAGAGGCGATGACATTTTTTGAGCACCAATCAACGACATATGATTGTCTATAAGCTTACTCAGTTTTTGAATAACTCTATAGCCCATGGGTAATAAATAAAACAGTCCATTCGCGCTCGGTCTTATCAATCCATAGTTGTTCAGTAACTATAAACAGAATTGAAAATTGTTATCTGGCAAATAGTACCTATAGCCCACTGTGCATAATGAATAGACTCTGGATAGTGGGCACAAATTTTGCAATTTTCTAGCGATATTAGGTTCATAAAGTTTGAAACCCTTGTGACAGCATAATATTTTTACCCATTTTTACTACTGTGAGCAGGTCAATTTCTGTCAAAAATTTTTTTCCACATGACATAAAATATGATTATAATAGATTTATGTACATATTGCAACTCCTTCCTTCCTTCTTTTTTTTCCAACTTCCACTTGAATTCGTTAATTTTTCGCAATTTTTGCAATTTTAGATAGGTCAAGAGTAGATAGCTGAAAAATGATCAAATTCTGGTGAAAAATTGGTTAGAATTGTAAAAATACGTATTATGTAGTTAGTGGTATACTTATTATTAAGAGAAATATTTTTTTGGTCAAAGATGACCCGTTTTAGGGCATGAGAGAGATGAAAAAAATACGTTTTTTGCATTTTTGAAAATTTTTATACTTTATAAACCTCTTCAGCTTGAAAAATTGATTTTTGAGTTGAAACTGAGTTTTGGTTCTTTTAGAAGAGGTGGATTTAGGGGGAAACTTCAACTTGGAAAACAATCTTGTACACCTAAGGGTGGTTTCTTTTTTCAGGCTCTCATTTGTTTTTTTTTTCAAAATTGTAGATTCGAAAGATGTTAGGTATCAAAATCACCATTGATCTTTTGAAGAAATTTCCATAATAAGGTAGACCTTGAAAGTGCTCAGGGCCAAAGTACTGTATGAATTGTACAATGAGAAATATTCTAAACATATTAGGTAGGTACTTTATGATTTTAGTCCAACTTACTTTGAATCCATTACCCTCAGTATCTCTCTTATTTAAAATACCCAAATTGAAAATGGATTTTTGATCGATGTCGAATGGTCGGAAAATCTTGGATAATCGATTCATTATTGAAGTTTCAATCATACAATAACAGTATTTAATATTGCAGAACTTCACTATGCGAGAAGACTAAGTAATGTTAGAAATGAAAGTACAAAGTTTAAAATACGTCCACTTCACAATGTATTTGTGATGTGTTGATTTGAACCACCTTCACCGCTGAAAAAGTTTCGTATAATTATTAAGCATTGCATTTTATTTATCTCATAAATGATTATAATTTTGCATAATTTCATTTCAAGGGTAATCGGTTTAGTCGATTAAATGAACTCGTTTAATGAACAATTTAAAAGATAAATTAAGAAATTTCCCATAAAATTATGATGAAAACGAAAAAAAAAAAAAAAACGAAGTGACGCAACAAGTTGTGAAGTCACCATAGGTGGGCAAAAAAATTACATTGATGTGAATTGCAGAATACATGGTGTTTTAAAAAACTTTTTATATTTTAGACTCGAGACAAAGAAGGAAGGTGGGTGGGTCGTTATTTTTTCTAAGTCAGTTCTTATGTAAAATTCAACTAGTTTTTCGCTTGCGTAATTATTTTTGATTTCCAAGCAATTTTTTCCTAATAAATTGAAACAAACGAAAAAAAACCTGAACAGTCGTTGATTTATGGAGAAAAGGGCAGGAAAAAAAGAAATGGCTACGTCGAAAAGAACCAATAAACGACAAAATTACAAGTTCTGAAACTTATTACTATTGTCCCTTCTTGGATTTTTAAGAACTACATAGGTAAGCATTACTTACCTGCTTCAATTTTTTTTCAAAAATTTTCCGGAAAAAGAAAACAGAACGAAAAATATTGGGTGTGTTGCATCGATTAGGCCTATTATGTTTTTAAATATTCTGAGTCTGAATTTTTACTCACTTTCTCAATTTGATCCCCACTGGTCCACTGTCTTCTTTGAATAACAATTCCTAAAAATGTTGACAGTATCGAGAGACGTATCAATCGTTGTGATATTTTCGAAGATGCTCATTTCTTATTTCAACCAAGTTGTAGAATTTGATTTTCTTAGTCCCTCGGACCCTTAACTATTTTCTGCAGAGCCTGGACGCTGATTTGGAAAAATTAACTTTGGGTTTTTAAAAATTGAAATTATCGTCATTGCAGAATACAAGCCTGAATCTAAGTTATAAAAATCGACATATTTTTTCTACAATCAGGGGAAAAGTTTGCATAAAATGTTGTAGGAACAAAAAGTCTTACAAATAATTTTACCATTAGGTACATAGGTAGAGGTACCTTATTTTTTATTGCAAGAGGAAAAAAAAATCATAGGCAGACATTATTTTCTTTATTCAGGAGACCATTTTAGTCGCTTGAAAAAAATAGGAAATTTGGCACCTATTGATAATAGTTTATCCCTCGAAAATTACATATTATACAATTTTTTTAAAGTGAAACATACACACGAAAATAATTTTGGGGGCTTATTCAACATTTGTGGGGACTTGAGCCCCCCATGCCTCCCTTTATCTCTGCCTATGAAAAAAATTATACTCAAATTTAATGAAATAATTCAGTGGCGCAGCCAAGGGGGGGGGGCTAAGGGGCTAAAGCCCCCCCCCAACTGTGGGTAGATTTAAGGTGATGGTTTTAAAAAAGTGTTGATTTTCACCTCTGAACCAACGAAACAATGAATTTCTATGAAAATTAGTGTCCTCGAAGACGTTTCTTTAGTTTGAAAAATAGAGAAAAGTCACAAGGAGGCAATATTTCGGATTTATGTCTTCGAGAACCCTAATTTTCCAAGAATTTCGCTGTTTTGCTAATTCGGAGGCGGAAATCAGCACATTTTCAAAACTACTGCCCTAAATCGACCAAAACGAGTTCCAGGATGAAACTGAAGGGTGGCATGGATAGAAAAAACTCGAATTTACACGATTCTGCCTTCATTTTACCCATATGAGGTGTTTCTCCTTGAAAAATTCACTGCCATTTGTTTCTTAACGCTCTTTATACTGTGTAGTTTTGAATAAAATTCACGTTTATAATATTCAAAGGGGAAAAAGTCAATGTTCCATGAAAATACGTAGATTGTCACTAAGCCGAGTCTATGCCCCCTCCTCCTCCCCCCAGAGTCGTACAGAGAAAATTTGGGCCTCAGGAGAGAAATCTAAAAGTGAAAAAAAGTCTTTTAGGTATTTTTAACGTTGATATCCGACGTAATTAGTTAAATTTTTACTTTATTTCAAGGTCCCTTACCCATGGCAAGCCTTAGTGAGCAGTGAGCCCCCTCAAAAAAAAACAAACGATGGTTCGGGGGATCCCCTCTCTACACAAGCTTACACCCACTTACTTTTCTCATGAATTCTAGCCCCCTCCATAAAAAAGTTCTGGCTGCGCCACTGTGAAATAAGATAAAGTCACTGTATAAATTTGAGTTTTGAAAAGTGAAACTTTGACCAGCTTTTGTTCGTCAGAAATAAACCTTAGTTGACCTGAAGCTTGCAAAAAGATAAATTTCCATTTTTCTGTTTTCTTATCACACAGATAATTTTTTTTGATAATTTTCAGTCCTGTCTCAGTGAATCACAGTTTTCTCAACTATAGATGAGTACGAGAATGACCCAAAGTTTTCAACAGTCATAAAATATGCCTAAAGATTTGGAAAGAAATTCCTAATTGAATACGCCGCGCCTGTGGCTAATTTTTAGTTGAATTTTCTGTAGGTTCTCAATTTTGAAAACCCCTGCCAGAAAATTAGTCCAAAGAAAATTAGGGAAAAAACTTTTCAGATTGAATTAAAATTTTCAAAATTTGTTTGAGAAATTTCAATAATTATAATACTCAATTTACATGAAAAAAATTTCAAAATTCAAGTAGGTAGGCATTCAAGTCTTTGGAAAAAATACTTGCAAGGTACTTACTAACAATATTATCAGGCAGGTAAGTACTGAAATTTCTACTCCACTTTCTTACAGGCTGAACGACCTTGAAACATTCTACATACCTATGAAGGAAATTGTTGAATTTTTAGAATTTGGCGTCGTTTAATCACCAGGATTTGTAATTTCTTGAGACACCTTTCACATTATATGTGGGCATGTACCTACCTATTCACTTATTTAATAGGTACTCGATTATTTTTTCACATTCATACCAGATTATCGATGACTTTCTCTCAAAACCTACGATATTTTTAATTTTCATAATTTAACGTTCCAGCCTTTGTTATCAAATCCACGAAAATAATATTGAAATTAGCACACGGCTGAGCTTGAGCGTTGATTCGCAACAGAATGTTGCAACTTAGCACGTGACAAATTATTTCTGAAGCACCGAAATGGCTCATTAGCGAGCGGTTATTTTTCATTCGCGTTTCGCCGTAAATAGATGGAAAAGTTGAAAAGAGAAATATATCTCGGCGCAGATAACAATAAAAGTATCGGACCAGTAAAGGCTTATTCAAAAGCACCTATATAAATATCTTTACAGATACAAATTGCGGGTACGCGAGTATTTGTAATAGTCGTTAATAATAATTCAAGTCGTTATCTTAATTTAGGAGGCTTCCTGCTTTCGTCCGTTGTTCGGCTTGTAGTTTTCCACCGCTCCCTGCGGATATTATGTAAAATAGAGTAGGACCATCTCCGGCTTCCAGTTTTAGCCCCGCTTAGTTTTCTGTAAGATAGGAAATGAATTGAATGCCCTCCGGGGATTTCATCAGCAAAGCTATCCGCCTCCTACCCTGAACTTTAACTTCCTCTTCTTGTATCTTTTCCTCGTTTTTCCCGCTTTACTCTCGTGTCATATTCCTTTTCACTTCCTTTTCCCTTTTCTTATCGTTTTTGAGTTCTAAGCTTTGGAGAATTCCTTTGGCTTAAAATTACATTACCTACCCTTAGCTTGGTAATTAACCGCGTCCTCTTTCTTTTTACTGCCGAAGAAAAAAAAAGTTCAAACTTCTGAAAATTAAAGACACCGAATTTCCAAAACTTTTCGTTTGTTGATTCCAACGAAATCGCATATTTTACTCAATTTTCTTCCGAAATAACCATACTTATCATGATTTTTATCTCTTTTTTTTCCCATTCGGTATCGTATATGAGATGAAAATTATCGTTTTTCCTTCCGTGATTATCTCATTTTTTTTTTTTTTGTAATTGAAAGGTAAATTATATTGTTCGGATGAAATTAACCGAAAATAAGAAAAATCCAAGAAAAACATTTCTTTTAACGTGGAATTTCGTTTTTATTGTGGTAACATACGCAATATCGATACATTTGCATCGAACCGTACAATTCTATACGATAAAAGTGGGATTTTTATAGGTAAATTGGAAATCTAGATATGAGTGGGTGGTATACAAAATGGCCGGTTGCCAGTTGCGTTGCTATGCGATAAAAGAAACGACCAATGGTTCTTTCCCTTTGTTATGATAAAGGTTTAGTTTAGGCACCTCTAATACACATTCGCTTTTTCTTTTCATCCCTCTGTTTTCCATCGAAGGGTATTTTCTTCTGCTTCTGCGGCACACATAAGCTTATCTAAAGCGCTACGCGTTCGTTATTTCGTGTAGGCAGCAGAGAGCTTGCCTTAACTTCAAACTAAAGTTAAAGCACGTTAAGTCTTTTTAAGCTGACAGATGATTTAACTCGCTTTGTTTTGTACTGCTCCTTCATTATAATATATTCGTATATTAGTTTTACCTTCTCTAAGTTTCCAAATTAAAACTGAAGGCATCTCAGATGAAAATATTCAGTGCGTAGAAATGTGGTCGAACCGATGAACGATAAGGTATTAAAATTATTATCGATTAAATTCCAGCTTAAATGAAATAATAAATAAGAATGTAAACAAAGGTGTTGGGTTGTCGGGAATTTTTTCTTTTATTCTCGTCTGCAGCGTTATCGCAATGAAAAGTATGTTACGCTCGTTAGAATGATGCATTTAATTGGCGATAATGCTGGCGCGCTCCCTTCATTTTTTTAATTCTGTTAATCGTCGTACTTTGAAGTTACTTAGGTCACGTGTAGGAAACGTTCTTGTGATATTGAGAGGGATTTTTTTTTTTAAAGCAAAGATTTTTTATTCTTGAAAAATAGTATATCAATTTGAATCACTTACTTGATCAATTTTTTTTAGTCAAGGATATGTCTTAAGAAGGGAGGGGAGGAGAGGAAGGAGAGAGGAGGAGGTGAAGCATGAAAATTTTAATGTTTTTCTGTAACGGATTTCTCTAAAGCTTTCTTTTACTTTTATGACTTTTTTTAGACTGGAAAAACGTGGAAAAAATTAAGGGTACATATGCTCTTCCTTTCTTATCAGTGAAAAATTTGGAATCAAGATATCACGAGTATTATTGAATAAAATATTCTGAAAATTTAATTTGTGCTTTGGAACAACAATATCTTTAGAGATATTTTCAAAAAATTTTTTCTATTTTTGAAAAAAAAAAAATCGGAAAAATATGAGACCAACAATAACAAAATTTTTTGCCCAACTTATTTTTGAAAATTCTTTTTTTCTAAATATTGAACAAATATTTTGAAAATATCTCAAAAGTTCTCTAAAGATAATGTTGCTCCAAAGCACATATTAAATTTTCAGAATATTTTATTCAATAATACTCATGATATTTTGATCCTAAATTTTTTACTGATTAGAAAGGTAAAGCATACCTATTGGTGTAAAATTTGGAGGAAAAAAACTTGAATAATCTTTAAAGCTGCAAGTATTTAGTCTTTGTTCAAAATTTTTATGCCTATTCGATTCATCTTGGTAGAAGAAGATTTTAGAGCACATGAGCGAATTGTTAGCTCATCCATGGGGGGGGGGGGGAGCTGGAGCCTCGAAATACTGTGATTGCCATGCAAAAAATTCTATCTTGGCGAATTTTTTACCGATTTTTTTCAAACTTGGCACGTTAAGTGCTAGAGGTGTGTACCCTAATTTTTTTTTCGATTTTTTCAATCACTTCAATGACATTGAATTTAACTGTGAAAATTTGAAAAGGCTCTGAGAGACACAATTTCACAATTTTGGGATAAGCTGAAAGATAATTTTTTTCAAAGGTTCTTCTACAGCTTTCAGAATGTTTTCAGATTTTTTCAAGTGGAGAAACTTGGCCAAATATTCAAAAAACCCTGCAAAATTGATGAAAAGCTGTAATTTAAAATAACAAAAATAACTAGTCACGCTGGTTTTTTCAATATTTGGCCATCTTTCAGCCTTCAAAAAAATCAGAAAAAATTCTGAGAGGTGTGAAATGCATTAAACATTGGAAAAAATCTTTCTCAACCTGTCTCAAAGTTGTCTCAGGACGATTCTGAATTTTCAAAGTCAAAATTAAGATCATTGAAGTAGGTGGAAAAATCTAAAAAGTTTCAGGGTTTTCCCCGCCCAGTAAGTAGCGAAGTACCTATACCTTTACCCTGCTTTAATGATGTCAGTGACGATGCTACTGGTGAGCTCCCTGCATTTTTAAAGTTCTGTTAATCGTCGCACTTTGCAGTTACTTGGCTCACGTGTACTTATCGAAAGCAGTTTCTTTATTCGTGAAAAATTTACTATTCTGAATTTCTGAATCACTTTCATCATTAGATTTTTTTCAGGTATAGAGAACGTGAGAAAACGACATTTTTTTTTTTACTGAAACTGGATCAAGCATATTCAAAAATCTCAGAGGTAGAAACGAACATATTTATTTTATAAACTAACAATCATAATTAATTATGGTTATAAAAATACGAGTAAGTACCCACGTTTACAATTTTTCTTCTCATGTTCTTTATTAAACAGTTTTTTTTTTTCAAATTTTCATGATCTCATGCCCTGGAGTGGTTCATATACCTGTGGAGATGAAATTCTCAAAAATTTATACTACCAAAATACGATGCCCTAGCGAAGCGAGGTTAAAAAAATCATGTTTGATGGACAAAACTGGAAAAAGGCAGAATACCCTCAATATGAATTAATGGCCATACACTGGATCCTCTTTTTTCTTGTGAAATTCAACATGAGTACCTATAAGTAGAACATGCTACAAAAAAAAAAATTGTTAGGAAAAATAATGCTTATATTCTATCTCTCATAGGTTACAAATTAATGAAAAAATCAGTAGACTTTTAAAATTTTTGTACTCTTACAAAAAAAATTTCAACGCCCAAAATTTCGAAAATTTAAAAAATTGAAATAGGTACTTAAAAACGAATTCTTGCATAATATTCTGGAGTTTTGGATAACGATCAAAAATAATTGATTATAGATTTTGCCGAATCAAAAATTTTGAACATGCAAAAAATCGAGTTTTGTGAAATTGGCATCATTGTACTCTTCCACCCTACTTTTTTTTAGTCATTTTGAGAACGGTGTTATTCCTTGTCGAACTAAATGTAGGCAACCCTTCGGCCTTCATTCAGATCAACGCAGGACAAGGTGGAATAATTTCTCCCTAAAAAAAAAAAGGATGGTTCTAAAACGTTTGAGTCGCCCAGTTTCAATCTAAATTCTGAATTTTAAAATTGAGGTTTGGATCTAGAGAACCGAGATTAAAGGGGACATTGAAATTTTGTAAAAATGGCTAAAATATAGTATTTAAGAACCCCTCTCCAAGATGGCTCCACGCAGTGGCGTAGGAAGCTTTTTTTTTGGGAGGGTACAAAATGAGTACCAAGACTTCAAATACCGGAAGGATTTCCAGGGGAGGGGGCAAAAAGAAGCATTTTTGGGCTCTGTCGTCTCAAATAATTCATATAATTGTAATTTTGTACATGCCCGAGCGAAGCGAGGGCGAAGCTTTGAAAAAATTGAGTTTTTATTGCCCAAAAAATCATTTTTTCCCACATTTTAATGCTGTGAAAAGTTTATCTCATACGATTTGGGGGGGTACAAATGATACTTTGTACCCCCGTCCGGATTTTGGGGGGGTACAATGTACCCCTTGTACCCCACTTTCCTACGCCACTGGCTCCACGGGTCGAAAGTTCATCTCTAAAAATCAGAATTTAGTCATAATGTACATTCAATCCCGCTTCTATTTTAATGAATATTTTCCTGTGTTAAATCTTATAAGAAAAAAGAGGGTCCAGCACATAGCCCTTAGTTGATGTGGAACATTAAAATTTTGGGAATTTCTTTTTTAGAGGAAAATGAACTCTGCCGAGAAGCGAAATCTCCGAAATTCCAAAATTCCATTCAAGACTCACCTTAGTATGGGTATATTTTCAATTGAGTAGTAGGTATTTTAACAAGATTATTTGTATTTCCAATTTTCCATTCATCCTCCAGGCACGTTTGATGATTTCAAATTTGAACGGTAACTTTCGTAACTCCATTTTTGTAATTCCTAAAATCAAAGAAAACAAAGCATAAAAGATTTTAAATAATTACCTTTAAATATCTTAGTAAAATATCGACCTCTTATTTTTGTTTTTGAAAATACGAATGTGAGAAAGCACCAATTTTTACTAATCCTTTGTATGGATACCGATTTACGTGTAACCAAAAATTAAGGTCAGCTACTTTGCCTACACCCTCCCATCACCTCCCAGCGACTAGTGACAACAATCTTGAAAATTTAACCACCTTTATCTTAGTTGGATTTTTTTGGGGCTTATTTAACCAAGTGACGGACTACAAGTTGGGATAAGGATTTCAAAAAATTAATAAATGAATTTCACTCTACGATTTTTTTTTTTGAAGGGGGGATTCACAAAAAAATGTAGGTAAGCAGTTAAAATATATATTTTCTCCAAAAAGATGACTATTAGAGCCTACAAAACATATTCTGAAATTCATTTCAACAATTAGGTAGGTACCTACTTAAATACTGAAATATTTTTTTACTCAAGTGAATTTTCAAAAAACTTGTACTTTTTTGAAACCTTAATACCTAATTTCACCTTTTCGGTCTATTTGGCGTTAAAAAATTCCATTTTCAAGTGAAAGTGCCGAATTTTCAAAATCCAGCATCATTTGGTCGCTGGGAGGTGAAAAGGACGACCGACAGACGAAGAGAAATTATGTAGTTTCGGGAAACACATGGTATATAGGCCTCTGCATATATACCTACCTAAATCACCATCTTACAACTCTTTGGTTTTCAGGTCTTCTATACAGGTAATTTTAAAAACATGGCGCATACGGCAGTCTATTTTGTATTTCGCCGCAGCCAACACAAAAATTTTCAATTAACGTAGGTATAAATTTTCGAGTGCTTATAAATCAATGGTTTCGTAGGTACCTATTCGTATGGCGAACTTTGGATTATTCGACGTAAGCAATTTATTTAGTATTATTGAAATAGTTTGCTACGATGGAGAGACAAATTTTACGCAAAGTTCCGCGGCACTAATTGCTTCATAAGCGCAATTCTACTTAAATATAGCGAAAATACGTCTCATACAGAGTTCTTAGCGAGAAGTTGCTTTTGTTCGAGGCATTTCCACCTTGCTCTTCGCCTTTTCTTTACATCTGTTTGAAGTTCTACTTTAACTTTTCAACCATAGACGATATGTACTTAACTTTACTCGAGTGAATTTTCTATTCAATTTTATTTCGTTACTGAACATCGAGCGAAAGTTCTCTCGATTGAGAGAATAAGATGGTCGAATCGTCAACTTCGCGAAGAATTAATTCGATTTTCTCAGTCCGGAAGTTATTTTGTTGTTAAAATTTCATCTAGGTAGGTACACGGAGCGCATGCGTCGCACGTGTAATAAAACATTACGCAAGATAGAAAGACGAAAATCATACAAAAATCAACGTTGGTGGCAGCTTTTAACAAATGATCGAACGTTACCGCACGAACATCATAACATTGCGCAGGATTTTATAATTTATGACCAGTATACTCGAAAAGGTCACCTCAGGTAGAAAAAGGCCAAAGGACAGTCGGTTGTTTATTTCCTTGTTAATTCTTCGAGGGGCACGTTCGTACCCTTTATCCCTTTTTGTTGCCGGTCTCGTGTTGTTGACCGAACGCGTACCTTATATGACCATTTGTACTGGTCAGTGCCCAACTCAATGGTATCTTGGTATCCCGCCTGCTTTATAGGCTATTGTTACAAATAGAGGTCGTACTTTGCAGATGTTTCTAAGTTTCTATGCCTTTCGCCATCGTTGGTCGCCGGTCGCCCAATGCAGACTTCTACACAATTTTTTATGCATTCTAAATCAATTTATATTTCCAAAGTACTAGTAGGGGATTTTTTTCAAGTATTTTTATTTTGTTTGCAGATGTGTTGTCGCGTGTATTAGAATGGATTACCGATTTGTGGCAAAATTTAAGGATTCGAGGAGAATTTTCGGGAAGCTGCGGTCAAGAAACGTATAGGTTGGTGCTGTTATTTTTCAATGCTCTGATAGCCCCATGTCCAAAATTTCAGTTTTTCAAGTTGATGTCTTGATTTTTGGTAAATTTTTGAAAATTAAAAAGTATTGACTTAAATATTTCTAAAAAAGCAAGATGAATATTTTAAAAAATGGCTTTCTTTTCCAATACGATGAAATATTCATCTCTACTAATTATTGATTTCTAAAATCAAAATTTAGCATTTTTTGCCATTCTGAGGCCTTTAGTGTAATTTGCAATAATTCCATTGAATTCGAAACGAAGCGAGGACAGCTCGTTTTTTTTTTCTGTCCAAAACGAAAAATCTGGGAAAATTTGAAAATTGTGCGGAAAATGGATTCCATCTTTAACTCGAATTTTAAGCTGGCCCTTCAAGTGTGTATTTTTGACCTACACCAAGAAGGAGTATAAAATTTGAACTTATTGAAAATAGTCAAATCGCCAAGGCATCAAACCAGATTATTGACAAGAACTTTTCCTGCCTGACATCGATTGCCTGAAAGCAAATTAGACCATTTCCAGCATTTTTGGAGATTTTAACTCAATTTATCAATTCTAAGAAAAAATTCGATTTAATTCAGAAAGCTAAAAATCATCATATTTTTGCATCCTTTCGACTACCTAATTGAGCCAAAAAAAAATATATATTTTTGAGGTAATTTTAATCAATATTTAAGTAGGTACTTAGATTGAGGAAATTCATACCTATGTAAGTATTTGGAAAGGACTTTTATCATCGAGCTACCTTGCCAGTCAGCGACAGCTTCAGCGATGAATTTCTATCCAATATAGATTTTTTGAAACTATATTTGACCATTTCAGCCATTCTAGAGCCTGCAATCAATAATTTCGAATTTTTTATTATTTAAAAGTTGATCAGGAATTAGTACAAACTTGGGGTGCTTTTTTGAAAATTGGAGGAAAAGAATTCTCTAATTAATATACAACGACGAGGAAGCATGAAATTCGGTTTTAAAAGCTCCATTTAATTTGGGTATACCTTCTGGGGAAATTCTAAAAAAAATACTGGAAAAAAATTCCCAAGTTTTACTGTATGTATTTAGAGCGAAAGCTGTTAAATTATGAACCTGTTTCATTGTACAAATTATTTATTTTTTGAATTGGCAAGTTGGTATTTTGCTAGATAGGTACCTATCGAGAAACAAAAAATCCAAAATTTGACTGAAGTGATGTTCCGAGGAAAGGGAGAAAACAGATACACTAGAAATGTCAACCCTTCACAATCAGAACAATAATATAACGAAATACTTACTTATCATTATGCCAATTTTAATTAAATTAGAAATCTTTCCAAGGTTTCTGAAGTCTGATATAAATCGAATTGGTGCAGGAAACTTTAGAGTGGCTGACCATGGACAAAGAGTTCAGGGTTTTAGAGCATGCCTTTTTTGAAGGCCATTCACAGTGACACCCAAACTTGAATTTTATTTCAAAGCCAAACACATAAGAAATAAAATTATTGGTTTTGCAGCATTTCATTACCTACCTATTTGAATTTTTTGGGTCGAAAAGGCCATTTTACAGGAAAACGAGTCATGTGAGCCTGAATATATAGAAACCACCCTCAAGGGTATAAATAATTGATTTTGAGTTGACACTGATTTTGGGCCGTTCAGAAGGAATAGAATTAAAGGGGAACCTCAACAGAGCCCAATTTTTTACACCTAAGGGTGGTTTCTAGCGCCGAAATTTATAAAAAGTCCCCACCTTACCAAGCTTGTGATCATCTAAGTCTATTTCTGTTGTCAATTTAAAAAAAAAGTTTTCACAAAAACTGGATAAGAATGTATCGAAATGCAAATTATTTGGCCATAAAAATTAATTTCTGAGGTTCTTTGACCAGATAGAAATCAAGATTGAAATCGAAATTATTCGACTCGAGAACATGCACTAAAATTACAAAAATTAGTCGAAGATGTGGGTAGGTGGGGAAGGGGAGGGGTGAGGGTTGTCAGATACTTAATGATAATTTTTAAAAGATTATCAAGAATCATAATAAACACGTCCTGTAAAAAATTTAAGCTGGTCAAAAAATTTTGTTAATTCTTTCTTTCAAGGTAATGGCATTATATTATTTTATTTTAGGTGCAGTTTTGACTTGAGGTATTCAGAAAACATCGGCTATTCCATCTCTAGGTTGGAACGAATCCACCAGTGTTGCCGAATCCAAATCTATTAAGTATATTTCTCATTTTCACTATCCAAATCTTATTTTGAATCAATGCAATGAGTGGATTCGTGGATTTGAATCCACAAATCGATGAATCCATTATTTGGAAAAAATAAATGACCAAAAAAAAGCTCTTCCGCGACAAAGATATCATTTTTTCTCTTTTTTGCTCTAATAAGACCCCATGATCATCAACAACCAAGAAAACGCAAAGAAACAAATTCGGACTAATCTACCTAATACAATTCGAATCCATTTAACAAATTCTTAATGATTTTTGGATTCAAATTATTATGATACGAATCGAGTCTCTAGTGATGGAAAGCTGAAATGATATTAGCTCCAGTTCCAGTTCTAAATATCTAAGTAATACTTCCAGTTTTCAATTTCAGTTCCAGTTCCAGTTCTAAAATTCATTTTTTTTTCAATTTTGAAAGATGAAAAAGATCCAAAATTTTCTTCAAAAATTGAACGTTGTTGTTTTTTCTTTTCTTTTTAAAGTACAATTTCTTCATTTTTCTTATATTCAAGCTTGACTCAAAAAATTTCTGGGGGAAAACCTGGGAAATAATCTTTTTGAGAAATGCTATGACTTCTGGAGCAGACTTCCTGGGTCCTGAATAATTATTCATTGAAAAAAATAAAATTTGAAGAATGTGTGTGATTTTAAATTTACAACACATTTTTTCTTTATTCACTTTTCTACTTTTGGTAGGTATAAGGTTCGTTTGAGGTATTTTTTGTTTTTCAATTTTTCGTAAAAAATTTCAAATTGAATATTGTGCATCTTTTACTACTTTTCCACGTCAAATTTTCAAAAATTTGATTTTTTTTTTGTTTTTTACTCCATTTGGAAATTTGTTAACAAAACCTTGAATTTTGCGAAAAGAATTTTGGTGTGTAATGTTAGAGAAGAACGAAGAGAAGATGATTCTAATTGGGTGAAAATTTTATTTTAAAAAAAATGAATTGCAATTTTCAAAAAAATACTGGAACTGGTATAAAACTGCAATTCATATTTTTAATTCCAATTCCAATTTTCAGATTTCAAATTTACCAAAAATTTTGAACAAGTTTTTGAAAATAGCTTTTTAAATTTGAGCCAATTTTCCAAAAAATTGGTCATATTTTCGAGAAATGGAGAATTTTTTCAAATTCGACCAATTTGAAAAAATTATCATATGATTTTTCAAATCATAAACTCTCATCATTTCAGATCCAGTTCCAATTCCAGTTCCAGTTTTTCAGTTTTAGTCCCTGTTTATAGGTAATGAAAACATTGAAACCCCCAAGAAAAAATTAAAAACACCCCGGAAAATTATAAAATTAATAACCGACTCAGGTACACATTATTTTTAAAAATTAATCCCATAAAAATATCATCGGTTAATCAAACCACCGCTAAGATTTTAATCAGAGCATATTTAATTGAAATTCGCATTATTAAAACGACAAAACGACATCGAAGAATTAACCAAATATTTAATTCAAACGAGCCATCCCGCCAGCTAGCGAATTCGAGACCCAACCAAAGGGGAAATAAACACTATGCGTGGGATATTGAAACAACCCGAGTAAAATTTTCATTTGTGTCAGATTTATATTTGTAAAATAACACCTGAGCTCGTTTTGTTTGTTGATTGGCTCCCCCTTGTAAAAGATTTCGGTTCTGCGAAAGTTGTGCGTGCTCGATAATTCTCGCCGTTTTTACATACTGAATTTTTTCTCTCGTTCGCCTCGCTCAAGGTTTTTATTCTCGGTTACCGTTCGTTTATCCGAACGTGCTACCCCGATATCGTCGTCGTATTTTGGTTAATCTCATCCGAACGAACCTTTCGTAGGTATACTTTGTCGAGTACAAATCCTTGTATATTTCTTTGTTTTATAAAATTACCTTTTCAGTGGGCTCGAAAGTATACGAGGAAGCGAAATCACCCAGCACCTGTACCGCAGCCTTCTATTTCCTGTTCCTGTTGCTAAGTTGTCCGAAATCGTTAATCCGACCAGCAGAATTGACCCATTCAGTTTGTTGATGAAACATCCCTATTATAAACCAGTTCGCCGTCTCGTCCAATGTACCCCTTTGTTGATTACATTCGTGTTACTTTTAATCTGCGTGTTCAGGAAGTATTCCGGTTCTTTGATACAAACTGGTACCAAATCCTCTTAAGGTGCATTGAGTTATTAATTTTCCTTCCTGTATCGAACTAGGTACCTACTCAGTCAGATCTACGAGCATATTTCGAATTACTCGTTTCTGCCTGGACTTTCCAATAAAAAATCCCCCTCGCCTATGGCTCATGGACTGTCGAATGTTTATAACCAGATTGTCGAAACTTGCGAAAAAGAATCCCTCGTAACATTAAATTTTTACCTAACGATAATAAAGTTATAAATTATGTTCAGCGAGCATAGCTTTAGTAGCGTTAATAGAATTTTCCTGCCGACAAGTACGTCTTTTACTGAATATAAAACGAAGGGAGAATATGAAAAGCTGAAAAGAAACCTATAAGATGTTCAGAAATGTTTCGAATCGTGTAATTACCCCCGCTAGAAACGATCCAAATACACGATTCGGTATCGTAATTATTTCATTTCGACGATCGAGATTTGCGATTCGAAACATCGACGCTTTTTTTCCCCGACGTGATTTTTTTTTCGCTGGGAATTCGAGCTCGACGCGGAATTCGCGCGTATAATTCGAATATTTTTATTATTTAAAAAATACGACGAAGAACGTCAGCGAAGGTACGCGAAACGCAGGCGGACAGAGACGCCAGGCAACAGTTGATTCGACGAAAAACATAAACGTCAGATAATTTTATAGTAGCAAAATAGCTATAACTTTTACGGACGTCTTATAGCTACGTGAATCTTTAAAGAATGAGGTTTAAGATTCTAGAACAGAGAAGATGGAATATAAGGTTCGGTAAAAGGTAAGGGTGTGGTGTAGGTTTTCACGTAGTAATAACATTAAGAACAAAGGGTCTCTTTAGACTCGGTAAGTAAAAGCTTCGTCATTAGAATGAGCTTTAAAGCTCCGGGTGGTTCTCGCGGTTTTTGCCATCATCTTGCAGCTTTTGTAGTAACCCGCGTTAATTTCCTTCGAGTGAGGAAGAAGAACCTTTTCTTCTCTCGTGCACGTCCTACGCAAAGCGAGAAACAGACAGAGAGAGAATTTCACTCTTCCATATAAAACTGACATCTTCCACGTACCCGGTATACCCTGCCTTATCTACGTCGGGCTAATTAATATAGATTTTACATCGCCTCACGGTATGCTACAAAAACAAAAGCTCGAACCGTTCCCGCAACGAATATTCTCCGAATAAAAGATAATGATGAAAGGAATCTCGGAGAATTTCACTCATTAAAGATGCGAACTGCAAACGAAACTGAAAAACGAGTAAAACGGTTTTATGTGTTTGGCGCATTTTAAACGAGATTATTTTTCTTGTTAAACTACTTTGTTATTTCGGTTGTATAATTAATGTACGATACGTAGTTTATGGTGTGCTCGACGAATCCTCCCTCGCCTAGGCATCGTCGGTACTGTAGCCCCCCTTCGCATCTTTTTCAAGGTTTTCCTTCTCTTTTCTTTTCTTGCTTCGGGCGGTAATTTGCGTGGTTCGGCCTGGATTTTTTTCCCAGTGGTTTGCGATCGAACGATGAATGGCGGTTTTATTTTTAAAAATTAGCTGGTTGAAAGTTTGATTTTTTTATTGAATTGAGGCAGGCAGGGGTTTAATTTTGAGAATAACTGGATCTGGCTTTGGTTTTAATTGTTGTTGGTGAAATTTTGGTAAGTGAGGATGTTTGATTAGATATCAAATTGAACAGATAGGTACATAATTGTACTTTTATGGAATTTTTGAACTCTATGAATTTAAAGGCAGAAATAACCAAGTTTGAAAATTTTTCAATCGGGGAAATGGTTTTTTGAACTTTCGTAAAGAGGGAAATGCAATTTTCGAGTGTTGTTTTGTCGAAAATTGAACTTTTTCGTTTTCATGAAATTGAAAATTAACGCGAAATGATGAGCTTCAAAAATATTTTTCGAATAACTTTTTCTTGAATTTTTTATTCATTGCATTTAGATTTAGTGGGAGAGGGAGAGTGAAAAATGGATTTTTTAAACATTTTTTTGAGACTTCAATAAAAGGAAAAAGATTGTTCGGAGGTTGTGTGCGAATCTAAAAAAGACTTGGTGAACATTTCACTCGTTTAACAGAACCCTATTTTCTTCCTAGTTACCAATTGAAAAAAATTAAAAAATTTTTGCCTAAAATTAGATTGCTTAAAAGGATTTGATTGAGATAATTTTGACAGCAAATTTTCGAAAATACTTTGTCTTCGACTTCGATAATCTAAAACATGATGGGAAAATTAATGTTTTGATATTATTTCTGAAGAGTGGGGTGAAAAATGAAGACGAAAAACAATGGTATGGGGGGAGAACCCATAGCTAAGTACATTATTAAACCGACTCAATTTTTCCAATTTTTTGGGAACCATTGAGAAAAAACATTAAGCGTAGGTAAGTAATGCATTTTTTTTATCATCTTGAAAAATGGCCATCATTGAAAGGATGGAGGAGGGACAGTGGTTGAAAAATTACAAATTTGATAATTTTTTGGGCAAAAGTATACTTATGCCAAATAAAACTAAGAATGTATTTCATGAAATTTTTTTCGCAAATGATTTTTCAAGTGTACGTTCTCTTCTGTTATCAGGGGAAAAATTTAAGATAAAATGTTTTGGAAATTGATTATTGTGAGCCTGGATATAGAAACTATCTTTGGGTGCAAAAAATATTGGTTTCTGAGTTGATGTTCTCCCTTTGATTCTATTCCTTCTGAAAGGTCCAGAATCAGTGTCAACTCAAAAATCAATTTTTTACACCTAAGAGTTGTTCCTATATCCAGGCTCACGTATGCATGTGCTTTGGAACAACATTATCTTTTGAGGTATTTTCAAAATTTTTCTTCCCTTAAAAAAAAAAAAAACGGAAAAAATTGAACAAGCAACAACAAATTTTTTTGTCCAAATTTTCTTTTTATCTTGAAATTTAAGAAAAATTTTGAAAATATTTCATAATAGGTACCTCAAAAGATAAAGAAGTTCTAAAGCACATATCACGATAACTTTATTTCGTCGACCATCAAAATATCACGAGCCCAAATTTTTCACTGATAACAAATGAGAGTATAATTTTTTTAAAAGCAATAAAAAATGATACCTATTTACATTTTCTTCCGAAATAGGTACCTACCCACTTCTGAAAAATAAATCTAAGGTGAACAATTAACACCAATGAGGTTTCAAGTTTAAATTTCTATACTCATCAACCTCATGTAACTTATTTTTGAAATAGTAAACTTTTAAGAGCAATTGATGGGGTGTAAATGAATAGAAGAGAAAGTAAAATTTCAAATTACCCTTTTTCAGGTATGAAAGTTTTTTTTTGAATTAATTTTCCTTTTGTTCTACTCGAGCAAAATTATTATAAGTCTTGATTTTGATTCTCCCGTGTTCTGAAGTATTTTCTCCTTTTTGATCTTGATACTTGACTTAGTAAAGAAATATAGGTCGTTATTAAAAATGTAAATATATATATTTTCATTCTATGACCATAAAATAATAATTTCTTCAAAAAGATTGTTTTCAAATTTTGTTTGGTTGAATCAGTTTTTCTATATTGAATTGAACTGAACATTGATTTCTATATGTTCGTTACTCATCACGCGGAAGGTGGGGAGAGGAGGTTGACAGAGAACTGGGAAGCTATATTATTTTATTGGGAGAATTGTAAAGTTTTCTCCATTACCTATTTAGTTCCTACCTTTTTTAGTTTATTTGAATGATTGATTTTTTTTTTTTTTTAAGAAATGGAATTAGAATACTTACCTAGGTATACCTATACTCCTTGAGCCAAAAATATAGAATACTTCATGATAAAAAATAATGAAAAGGACGATAATTTTCTTCAAATTTTTTTTTCTCATCTTGAATGGAAAAATGACTCATTCTTAATTTTTTTAAGGAATAAAAAAAAGTTAAATAGGTACATGATAAATCGTCCAAAAGTTGGACAAAAAGTAGATATCTGCTTGAATGAAACAAAGTTTTAAAATTTTCTCAAATTTGTTTTTTCATCATAAACATCTTTGTCCTCAAAATTGAAAATTTTAAATTTATAAATTTCCATTAAAATATCCGATGCCAATTAATTGAATTTCCAAGTTTTTTCCCACAACTATTTTTATTTAAACTTCTATTTTGTTGTTGTTTTTTAAAATTTGTAACTGTGAGATATTTTTATTTTTTTTCTTGACAAAGTAATGCTTGATTTAGGTTTATACTGGAATTTTATGTTATAGACAATTCGGAATTCACTCGTTTTATTTTTGCCTGCATTAAAATTGACGTAAACGACGAAACATTATTTTACTCATTTCATCCCAGTAAACAATGTTTCAAACCCGAACAAAAAAAAGAGAGAAACATGAAAACTGCAACTTTTGGAAACCACCCTAAAATATCGAACGATATAGATTTTTTTTACAAAAAGAAGGGAAAGAGCCTTTTTTACCTCCCCAACGCACTAGTTATATTTCGAGAGCCATTTTGAATTCGTCGTGTAAATAGCCACTAGGAAACTGAGCGAGTCCACCCTTCGAATCGATATAATTATGAAGGTCCGTTCGCCCAACTTCTACCACCCTCTTTAACGAAACACCAATACAATCGTCCACTTCATCAACCACCAATTATTCGCACTTCCGTTTTCAAGCCATTCCGCTCGACCGTTTTCTAAACAGGGAATGTTACCAATTGGTACTATGCCTATTTTTTCTCCATCCCTTAGGCTTATGTATTTTCTCTGCATAAGTACATAGATAGGTACGTGTGCTATACTTAGTTTGTTCTTTCATTATACGAAAGATTTTCATTTAATTGAATCAAATTAATCGTACGTAGTCTTGATAAATCCGGATGAAACGTCTTTTAAAGAAGATTAATTTGAAATAAATTTACGTCTTGTATCAATACAATTACGTTAAGAAGCTTTGCGAAATAATTTTTCATCACTTTAGATGAACTCATGACGATGCTAAGAATAGAAGCTCGTATGAGGAAATAATACTTGAAAATTTCACCTCACCTAAAATTATCTAGGCACTTGCTACCGATAAAATACCCATTTTTAAAAATCGTACAGATTTTTTTGTTTTCATCGAAATTTTTTTCCACTTCGAGAACAATTCGTTTATTCATCTCGTCCAACTCGAAGAGTTATTCGATAAATATTAAAACTTTTTCCTCGACATTTGCCCCCCTATTTTATAAAAAATTAACAAACTCGAAATTGAAAAACGCGAAAAAAATCTCTGGAAATGTAAATAAAATATCACCACGTTCGAGGTTCGACCAAAATGGAGACGAAAAAAAACCCACCTATATGTTTATTGTGGTTTACTGTAAATTGCTAACAAGCTGGAAAATACGAAAGGGCGTGGTTGTGATAAAATGAACTTCACATGTGCCCCGGAGTGACTCGTACTCTTAAGATAGTAGCTTGTGACAAGAAAATTGTCTGCTGCCTTCAGCTTCTTACGTTCACGTCACATTAAAGAATACTCCGAACTACGCTACGTCACAAAATGTACTTGACGTAAGCTTCCTCTTGTTTAAGAGCAGCTCTTTGCTCGCCTCTAATATATCACGCTGTAATCTCATTATTTTTGGCAGATCCTAATGCATAGTGTAGCTTCTGTCTTCCTTTTTATCGACGTTCAACAAAGTTCGGTAGAATGTCAAGAAACGGGAAATCTATCATTGTGAGCCTTCATTTAACAGTTTTGGGTTTTATTTATTTTTCATTATTTGTTTTCTACGTTTTTTTCTCTCTTTCGTATTCCGTTTTTTAAGATGGAGGTTTTTCGTATGTAGAAGATATGTGAATTTGAGAAGGAGGCAGGGAGGCTGAGAAATACGTAGGTAACCCGATGTGGGTGTGTAAGCGAAGAAATTTCGATAGATGTAGATTTCTCTGTACGAGAATCAAAGAGTTATCGAGTCTGGAGGTTTTATTATTTTTCAAAGAATTGATTTTTTTTCCTATTCTTTTTCTAGACCTACATTTATACTTCCTTGTTTGTATTTTCACAACTGAGAATATTTACTTATATCACCTTATGCTTAACCTATTTAATTTTGCCAACACCCTCGACATAATATCTCAATATAGAAATGTCAATTACTTCCTGCTGATTATATACAGTGAACGCTCGGTTTAGGAATAAAAAATTAAGAAATATTATACAAAACCGTTATTGTACGTAAGCAACGTAGCATTATACACGGAGGACCTATAGATAGGTACGCGAACCCATGTAAGGTAAAATGCAAGAAAAAAAAGTTAACCCTTTCGCCATCTGCTGCAATCAGAGCAACCCTTCCGACTGTTACAATTTTTATGAATAAAATAACGTATGCAGATTTAGACGAAATTTGTGTACGATTGTCGTCCTATACCCAGCATATCCCTTTTCCTTCTTGCGTATATTTTAAACGTAGCTCAGGTAAAAACGAACCGAATGATTGGCAGATCGTTGCGAGCATTTGCCTGTATTATCTAATTTGAATACTATTATGTAAGTGTAAACCCTTTACCGTGAGGCGAGTTGTCGTTCGGTATGGTATTTAAATGTGTCAGTGTCGCTGGTTAGAGTAGCTAGATTTTTCGTAGTAGGCTAATGTTTGAAATTTTTGATTCCAAGTTGGACGAGTTTTCGTCGATCTGGTTGATGGTTGGAAAATGCGCACGAAAATGGGATGGATTTTTTGGCCCAAGGTGATTGCAGGTAAAAACTTTTATGAAGTTGTGTTAATCAACATTCGAGTCGTAAATAGTTTAATAAAAATGTACCTATGGTAAGTACTTATTCGAAAAAATAGTAAAATATATTAGAAAAAAAAACGAACCTGTTGGTTTTTTAATTTTCCATTTAAATGAAAGATTCTAAAAAATAGGTACCTATACCTATAATTAGAAAATTTGGAAAATAATAGAATTTTTAATTATTTACTTCAGAATTATTTAGATTGATGGAATTATTGTACAAAAATAAAATTCGACTGAAAAAAAAAATACCTCAAAAATGTTTATCAATTGAAAGTGGATACCAAAAAAAAAGAGGAAAAATTGAGAAAATAGCAATGTTTTAAAAACTAGAAAACTTGGAAAAAGTAATTTTACTGCAAAATCGGTACAGAAATTTATAACATCTTTTTTTCTTGAATTTTTTAATCAAAGAAGAAAAAATGAGTTATTTTTTGGTGCTTTCACAAGTTGGAAAACTTTCATGAAAATGGCAAAAAAAAATCATAAAATGGCAAGAAATTTAATTATTCAGTTCTTGTATAGACAAAATAATTAAAAGTATGTAGCGGGTTTAGTAGGTATGTACGAATTTCACTGAGGAAGGGGGAGGGGTAAATAGTGAGTATTGTGTGTTTTTTTTACTCTTGAAAATCTGCCCTATCTTATTCTGAATTAGTAAAAAAGTACTGATAAACCTCAAGACCTGTCAGAAGAATTTGTATTACCGGGAAATCAGCGAAATTAGGTAACTAATTTTCAGTGAATTTTCTTTGATTTCCCAGGGAAAAGTCATCAGGTCTGATCAGGTCTGAGCATGACTAAATAGTTCTGATCAGTCCTGATCAGTAAAGAAAAATGGCCGCGATTGATCAGACCTGAGCAGGCCTGGCGTATAATAGTCTTGCTCATGCCTGCTCAGGTCTGCTCAGGTCTGCTCAGGTCTGATCATACCTAAACCCCTTAATTTTTTTTGTCCTGTTCATGCCTGATCAGGTCTGATCAGGTATGATCATACCTGCTCATGAACGGCCATTTTTCAGGTCTGATCAGACCTGATGACTTTTCCCTGGGATTTGTCAGTAAATCTAACCCTTTTTTCTAGTAAATTTCAGAACTTTGCTTGATTTCTCAGTAAGTACCTACCTAACTAATTTTTTCTGGTTTTCCAATGATTTTTTTCATTGATTTTTCCTTATGCTGCAATTCTATCTGCAGGTCACTGAATTCCATTAATTTTTATTGATTCAAAAATAAAGAAGTGTCAAGAAAAATTATTATGTTATAAAAATTGCATTTACATTTGTTTACATCAATGAAATTCTCAGATGAAATGGCCAGAATTAAGTTATTAAAAAATCTTTCACTGCCAATTGGTGAAAAAATACTGATTCAATCAAGTCCATACTTTAGATTTTTAATTTTTGAAACAGTAATTTTTTCAATAATTAAATACTGAAATCAATAGATAAAAATGTAAATTCATCTATTTATTGGATCAGTAGGTAAATGATTCAAAATTTAAATGGTACCTGCAGATTTCATTGGTGAATTTTCACCGAATCTAAGGATCGAACAATTTTGTCAGATAATAATGTTTTTCTTGTAGTTGAAATAGGTGTGTAGGTATTTCCATTCGAATTTTTCATGGGGGCAGAGTCGACGGGGAACCGAAACTATAATGTACCGAGAAAAACATTGAAAATTGCCAAATAAAATGTAATTTCTTCCATTCAAAGTACGATTGTACCCTATTTTCCTATTTTTCACACCTTGAAATGAATATTTTTCATAAAAAAGTTATTACTTTTAAAATTGTCGATTTAAACAGTCGGCCACATTGGGATGGGGTGGGTCGAGGTGTTGCTTAAAAATACGTTCTAACTGGGTTTGCATTTTCTTTCATGTCCTAGGCAGAGGCAAAAACCTATATGATTTTTAATTCATCCTAAATAATTCCAAAGGGCCGTAAACTTGATACTTAATGGATTCTTTCGGAAAATTTCTGATAAGGAAATAGACGAATGAAAAAATGTCGGTAAAAAAGTACTTAATTCAATATAGGAAGGTAATTGAATTTTTACAAAAATTTTCCTCATTGCATTAGCATAGTTACTTATCGTATGTAGATATGTCTTTATTTTAAGATTGGATAGGGTTTGTAAAATGATATAAATTTTCAATATTTTAAAAATTTTGATCGTAGTTTTATTGGAAAAATTCTCCAAAAAATGAATCTCTTTCTTAACCAAAAAGAGATTATTTCAAACTTTTTTGTCTTCACTAAAAAGATAGTTACCTACCTACCTACCTACCTACTTAAAAAAATTGAAACATCGCAAATTTTTTTCCTGAAGGAAAATCTGTAGGTATTCAAATGAACAAGCGAAAAAAAATTTCTTCTAGACTTACAATACCAATTGAAAAATATTTTACATGATTGAAAGTTTTTTGATTTTTATTTGTTTTGTTATCGATAAGTACGAAACCATAGTTCCATACTCTCGTAAAACCAACAGAAGAACTGGAATAATCCGGAGAAAGAGGGATAATCAGGAGGAAGAGGGGGCAGCTCCTTTACCATCTCTCCATCAATGACGACATTCTTTTTCAGTTGAAGAAATTGGATTTGAATCGAAAAATAGAAAATGGAAATTCTGCATTTCAAATCAGAAAAATTTAGTAAAATTGCACGTTGTCTAAAAATAATTGAGAAAAAAATGCTAATTCTCTTGAAACACACTCAAATTTCCAATTTTTAGCCACGTCATTAGTGAAATTGTTATTTTTGACCTCCTAGTTCTCTAACTAATTTATAATGAAGAATTTTTATGGAATAATCCTTCTCAAAATATTTTAGGTACATATGTACATGTACATTTTTATTTATCCATTTACGCAATATTCCTATCAACTTTACGCCTATGGATTAATTTTCTCCCTTTTCTTTCGCTTTTCCTTTTCAATGAGCACCTATGAAACTTGGGAACATCCCGTAAATCGAAACCATCGCCATTTTCTTGACGCACTATCACGAACAGAAACGTCCAAAAACGTAAATCCACTCTGGTGGAAATCACAACTTCATTAATTTCCATTTACGTAAAACATCCATCGAGTTGCGCGTAAATAACCAATCCATATTGATGTTTATTCATCCGCTCAGGTGACCAAACAGAAAAGCCTGGTCGCCTAGCAAGTCCCCACACACGTACGTCCACATGCGTACATCGCGAACACGTACCAAAGGGTTGTGATGACCTTTGGTCATCGTCACGCCCTGTACTTGAGTGAAAAAAAGGGGTGTAACTCGTGCTCTGTTGCTCGCTGACCCAACGTAAACCGAATGTCCACAATACTCGTGTTAACTTATCTAATTCACTATTAACCCGACAACATCCATTTATCATTTTTCTTTTGAACAATCTTCGGTGATTTATGGTTATGTACGTGTTTTCATCGCGATCCCTTTATTCTTCGGATTCTAAATGCGGTTTTCTTTCTTCCATTAACATTTAACCTTTCGCTTGTACGTAAATAATTCGTTCGTTATTAACCGATCTTGTATTATTTTTTCCAAAATAATACACAGTGACGTTCTCTAAATTTTAAAGACGTTGATCCCCTACCCCTCACATTCATTGCTTATTTCAAAATGTTTATTGGTTTAAAATAAATAATCATAGAAGTAAAATTTTATCGTTTCAATATGAATATGTGGGAGATAAATTGATCCCGAATGGAGGGAGGATAAAAATTTTAGAAAAATTCAAATTCAAGGTACTCGTACAATAAAAAAATGTTTTGAGTTGATAAATCTAAACCTGAGAGAAAAATACTATAAAGTCTGGCGCAGTGAGATCAAAACTTTCGATTTTTTTTAAACGTTGAAAATAAGTTTTACCTCAGATGAAAAAATAATTACTGAACAATTCTGATGAAAAATATGACTTTTTTTGTAGAATTTTGATTTTTTTTTTTTTGAAACTTTGAAAGAAGAAATAGGTACTTACAATAAGGTTGAGCACAGCGAGGCTAAAATTTATGAACAATTTTATTGCTTTTTTTATATATTAAAAAAACAAAAAAAAACCATGAAAATGCAAAACTGTACAGTTTTTTGAACAGAGAAAATAAGGTAAAATTTTTCTCAGAAAAAGATCAATTATAAGAATGAAATTGTTCAATTTCGACTGCTTTTTCAAAAATTATACCATCAATAGAAGACTATTAGAGGTAGAAACCGCAAAGATAGCATTGAAAATACCTTCATCTTTCTTCTACCACTTACTAAAATTTTTATCCGATTGAATAGTAAATAGGTAACTCTTTTCCATTTTTCATAATTTTTTTTCTAAAGGAAGGCAAAATTCGATTTCGAAAATTTTATCCCCCAATCTCGACCACTCCCTGATTTATTTTGATATATTTAGGAATCTATTGGATTTTTTCCATGTTTTTTTCACAAATGGAAATTTCACTGAAATTTTTTACAAATCCAAAAGGAGAAGAAATCATTTGAAAAGTGTTTCTTCGTTGAGTTTATAAATTTTTCAAAAAAATTCGCCTCCGCGTTGCTCGGCCCAAATTATCACACCAGAAAGAATTTTTTCCGTCAAGTTTATAAAAAGTGTGATAACGACGACGAATTTTAATTAGATCATGAATGACGGAATATGTTGAAAAACAGGCCCATGAAAAATGTATTACATTCTTTTGAAATTTATAAGACATTTCTTGAGAAAGAAAAATTTTGGGGCTTTCTAAACATAATCTGAGGGTCCTTCATAAGGCTCGCAATATTACTTACTTCTCAAGTCTCTGAAACCACTGAAGAATTTCCCAAGTTGGAATACAAAAATTTTTCCACTTTGAAAAAAATCTTAGTTTTTCCATTTCAGAAAGAACCATGATTTTTCAGTTTCGGAAAAAATCAGAGTTTTCCATTTCGTGAAAAATCAGTTTTCCATTTTGGATAAGCTGAGAGGTAAACAATTTCGGAAAAAATCAAAGGTTTTCCATTTTGTAAAAAATCAGAGGTTTTCCATTTCGTGAAAAATCAGTTTTCAATTTTGGAAAAACTCAAAGGTTTTCCATTTTAGGAAAAATCAGAGGTTTTCCATTTTGAAAAAATCAGAGTTTTCAATTTCGGGAAAAATCATAGTTTTTTAATTTTGGAAAAAATCAGAGGTTTTCAATTTCGGGAAAAATTAAGGGTTTTCCATTTTGTAAAAAATCAGAGGTTTTTCCATTTTGAGAAAAATCAGTGTTTTTTCATTTCGGGAAAAACAATATTTTTCCATTGGAATAGAAGATTTTTTCTACTTCGAATCAAATATATTTTTATTTATGCGAGAAAAATCAAAAATTTTCTGATTTGGAAAAACATGAAAACTTTTCAACTTAGGAAAATATGAGTTCAAATAATAAACTTTTTCAGCTTGGTAGAATACAGATTCAAAAGTAGAGAAGAAAACCGCAAAAGTGCAAAAATATTCAACTTTTCCAATTTTGAAAAATTTGTGTACAAAAATGATAATTTTTTTTTACTTGGGAAATTGAAAATTTTCCAACTTGAGGAATGAGAATTTCTCCATTTTAAAATATTTTAAATTAAGAAAATGTCAAAATTTTCTCAACTTGAAAAAAAAACCAGTAGGTACAAACATAGATTAAGAAATTTTCCCAGCTTGATGAAAAATATGAATTCAAATAAAAAATGATCATTGATTTTTTTCCTATTTCATCCAAAAAAATCAAATCACAACCATTAAATTTTCTCAACTTTGGAAAATAAAATATGATTATAAATAGAATGTCAACTTTTCCTAACTTATCGATAGAAATGACGAATTTCCCGAACTAATATTGAAAAATCCCACTGGATTAAATTACCCCTTCCCCCACCTCCCCATCATTACATCGCTCAACAGGAAGTTAATTTCACACGAGACTGTTCGCATCGAAATCATACGTTCTCATTTCGACGAATAAATCGCCTCGATTCGGTCCCGAGCATATACGTTTCAATATTTAAAGAACAACGCCGTCGCCGGCGCATTTTACGAGCACCCTGCAAATAAAAGAAATTACCTCTTTTTATTAGCAATTTATTCCATTGAAAACTCGCTATACATTGCTGAATTTTAAACAGCATTTCGCGAAGAGGCGAGAATAGACAGCGAAAATTATTTTATGAATGAAGATGAGCGCGATTGCGAATTTACTACACAGCAACTCGAATATTTTTCTTTTCCCTTTTTTTTTTCTTCTACTTTTTATACAAAGTTGGTAGCAAACGTTCATGACCTACCCTTACTACAGAGCAAATGGCGCTATTAAAACACGCCTTATAATTTATAGCGACGGCAAAAAATTTTAAATGAAGCTTGTTGGCGGAAAACTTTTAAGTACTTGGAAATTACTATTAAACTGTTGTCGTTTTTTTTTCTGTTGCGAATTTTTTTCCCTCGCTTTTCTTTTACGATTCGTTTTTTTTCGGGACACGAATCGCGGTATTTTTCTAACTCTATTAATCGACATCGAGCTGCGGATTTTCTATATCGATATCGTACGTGGCTTTTTTCCCCTCATCCGACGGTTATATTTTTAATTCCCTCGCTGAAATATTTCACTCTCGTGCAGGTTCGTTTACCGGTGTAAAATTAGTCGAGAGGTAACATCGCTGGGGAAAAAAATTTCTCAATTGGTCTTTACGTTTACGCTGCGGGTAGATAGGTAAGTTTGGTAGGTATGTCGCCGGTGCTCGGCGTCGTATACACACATACGCATTGACATGAAAAACCAACGATGCGTGTATTTGTAAAATTAGCGTTGTGTTTACCGTGCTGCTGGTGAAATTAGATTTACCAAGTTTACATTTAAAATTTTCCCATCGAGAAGGGCGTATACCTATACGCTGCTATGGAGGTATTTTTTTTTCTTTCGCTTCGCAGTCGTTCCTCGTCCTTGTACTCGGCTCGTGTGGTTATACGTACGTAGCTCTGAAGAGCAGAGCGCGTTAAAGAAGGGTTTGCCTTTGCGCTTGAGCCCAGCAGCAGCCTCAGCCCTGATGTAGCGCCAGGCGCGGGCGTACCTACACAAGAATTTTAACGATTTATCGGCAAAGAGCAGACGACAATGTAGGTGATATATGTAAAGTGTACGGCGTTGTTTGCGAAATGACAGGGATAAAATATACTTTGGTCTAATTCCATTAATTAGCGTCTTCTATTGTGGCACTTTCGCTTTCGTTCGAGGTATTCGCATAGTGTATAGATTGGGTTGGAAGGTGGGCGCGCTTCTCTGACGTGCCTTAAATTGAGCAGCATCTTGGAAGGCGAACGCAGCCACCACGGTATCGTTGCTTCGGCGGCGCTGCCGATGCCGAAGATTTATTAGACACGCAAGGTATTTAAGACAGCCAACTAGATGGCATATCACGTACGTATATATGGAAAACAAGCAGTGCCCTGGAAATTCGTCGGATAAATTTTGATAGGTAATTTAATATGTTTAATGATGAAAACGGGCTCCGTGGGAATGGCAGGAACGCCTCGTTATACCCTGCTATCGTCCTATACCTAGCTATATATACCTATATCTCTTTCGCAGTCTAAGGCTGCCATGCCATACCGCTGATGCTACGTATGTGTGCTCTGCGAAAACGAGTTAAAAGCCGAACTAAATACTCTCCGCCATCGTCATAAACGTATAAAATGAAATCCGATTGGAACACAATGAGACGGACTGGAGGGCTCCCTGAAGAAAAGCGCCAGCTTATATATTCCAAAGGGGAAAATTCCATTATGGCGTTAAAGCTGTATATGTTATCTTGTCATTTTATTTTGGCCTTCTAATTTAATTAATCCGTCTTTATCATTATAAACGAACAGATTATATTTTCATTTAACAAGATTTCCTCTCTTAACGTAAACTTTTATCGTCTTATATTTATACTCTGTTCGTAAAGCGCGTAATTTAAATCCCGCACGATGTATCTGTATACCAGTGAAAGTAGATATAGGTATCGTTAACGAATCTATGCTAAAAATACCTTCGAAACCCGTTGACTACTTTTTATACTTTTTTTTTTACCTGCGCCCTAAAAGGGTACTTTTTTATTTGAGGAATAGGCACGTAATATGTACAGGTATCAAACGATTTTCGTAGGTATTCGAGTCAAGATAGGTATTATTTCCCTTATCTTTCATTTTTTCACTTCGCAATGAATATAAGAAAAATTGGAAAATTATTGAAAAAAATGTTGCACGAGAAAGAATCGATTTGGAAGTGGTATCTCCTGACCCATAGGCGGAGATAGAGGGGGGAATGGGGGGGGCTCAAGCCTCTGCAAATGTCGAATTAGTCCCCAAATCATTCTCTGTGTATTGGTTTCACTTGAAAAAATTCGCGAATCCTTCATTTTCAGGAAATAAATTATCAATGTTTTGAAATTAATTTACTTTTTTCAAGCTACCAAAAAATTTTTAATTAGGTACTAAATTTCTACAGCAAAATAATGGAATTTTTTCAAACAAACTATCAAAAAACAAATGATTTTCTTTTAAAAAAATCAGGGGTTATTCTTTTTTGTAACGGTAAGTAATTCCAGCTTGTTTAGGTAGTTCCAAAAATTTGGTTCGGCAGCTCCAAAATTATTCGGTAGTTCCAAAATTGCTTGGTAATAGACTAGCTTCTGGGGTTTCGACAATGGGAGTCCAAATTTATTCTAAGTACAAATTTTTCAGTTCTAAATTTTTCCAGTTTCTTCAATTTCAAATTGTAGGTATCCAATATTAAAATTTTTCTAGTAGGTTGAGTTGGATTTTAGAAAAAATCTTGAAAAATATGAAATCAAAATTTTCTTTAAAAATTTAAAATAAAAAAAAATGAGAATTTTTTTTAAATAATTAGAATCGAGTCGGGGGAAATTTGAAAACATCAAAATTAGAAGAAAATTCACAGTAGGAAAAATGTAAGTAGTACATACCTATTAAAAATTTTTCCTGTTCCAATTTCTTAAATTTTTTTTCAGCTACTTGCATGGAATTTTTCCAATGATTTTCCAAACATTAAAACAAAAAAAAGTCTTTCTTGGGCATTGAAAATCCAATTTTGCTTCGCTTGGGTTCACTCTATTTCCAGATATTATTCTCAATATGATGGTATGATATGAACCATTCTTTCCATTGATTTTTCATATTTAAATAAAAGTTCAAGTTAAAATAACGTAATGGTAAGGGTTGGAAAATTTTTTGGGGGTCAAAAATCCACATTTTTGATTTGAGTTTCTTTTTTACCTGGGGTTCAAGTCCCCCTCCCCTCAAAAAGGAGCATTCCATCTCCGTCTGACCTCCTGACCTCTCAGTTCAATTTTTAATCACCAAAAATCCAAATATCGTGTAATTTTGGAATTTTTTAGGAATGAGACATTTAAAAAGAAAAAAGATTGAGATTTGAATATCTCACATTCCAGAAACAAATAGTAGTTCATTTATGATAGTCTTTGGTAGGTGTACAACTACATTTCTTGTACCTTCAATTTTTAAAATATTTTTGGATGAATTGAAATAATGACTTGTCTTCAAATTTTTTACGGTTCCAAAAATTGTACTTCAGATTCTTTTTTTGGAGGGTGCGGAAAGGGGGAAGGGAATAAACGAATATGAGCCGTAGTTGATACCGTATCAATAAAGAGAAGAATCATTTCCAAAATGGAGGGAGAATGGAGATGACAATACTCCTGAGTAGTTATTCGTTTGAAAATTCAGCTAAATTTAGGTACTTTCAGGTGTGACCTGGAGATAGAAACCACTCTTAGGATTCAAAAATTGGTTCCTCACCATAGGCGGGGATATAGGGTCATGGGGGGGGGGAGCTTGAGCCTCCCCAAATGTTGAATTAGCCCTTCCAAACACGAACTTAGTTTTCAAGAGATAAGTAAACTATCAACATGTGACAAATTTCTTTTTTCAAGCTACTTAAAAACTTGAAAAATCACGAAGTTTCTGCACTAATTAAGCATTTAAAAAAAGGAATTATTTTCTTTCAGAAAATCACCAACTTTTCCTCGCTTCGCTTGGGCATACGAAAGCCCAGATATATTTAAAAGTAAATGGATGAAGATTTTTTCTCCATTTCAGTAAATAGGTGCTAAAATATTGATAGGTATAGAAAAAATAGGAAATTCAACTTTCAGGATTACTTTTTTTTCAGGAGAGGGGACCAAAAAATTTAAAACTCACAACTCCATTGAAATTTTTCAGATAAAAATACATAGGTTGAAATAAATTTCCTATTCCAAATTTTTGGATCCAAATCAAATTTTTCTGACTGGAAATGAAATTTTATTTTGAAAAATCTACTCTATTATAGTTATTTTAGCTTCCCCCACTTGATGCAGAATTAAAAACGCAGAAATTTTCTCTTGAATAATTATCCATAGAAACAAAAAAATTCTTGTAGGAAAAACTCAAGATTTGCTCGATTTCAAAAAAATTGATCATGATCTAAATTTAATCTTCAAGTGGAAGATTTTGTAAAAGCAATCACGGTTGAAATTTTTTATTTTTGATTGTACGTTTTTAAATAAAATTTTTATAAGAAAAAAAATGGGAAGGAGGATAAGCTTTTATTGAAACATACTTTCTGAGATAATTTTTCAAGCTTTCATGATAGAATATTTTTTCTATGATATCCAGTCTTTGGAATAGAAATTACCTCTTCCCCTCCTCACCGGTAAAAAAGAGTGAAGGTGGTGTCACCTGATAAAATTTTAAATTTCAGTGAGGTACCTAACCTACCTAACTTATCTAATATTTTCGTGCGTTTGAGCCAATTATTCAATTTCTATATCTGGGCCTGTTTTAGTTCCCTTCATCTAATTTTTGATTCTGATCTTTTTTTTTTTTCAATTCAACTATTCAATTATTGCTCTAGATTTGAATCAACAGTAAGTAAATACTCACTTACCTAAGTATTTTTTTTGATTTTGAATTGCAAAGTGAAAAAAAAAGAAGGTAAATTGTACAGATTTATGAATATTGATGTTTAAGGAAGGGCCATAAAGAGTCAAAATCGAAAATAATAAAAAATTTTGAGTCGTAAATGTAGAAAATAACCGAAGAAAATTTATTGGAGAGGGAAGAGAGGGAAAGAGGCTCGATTACATTCGAAATTTAAATTTTGCTATTATAGGAGACACTTGTCCTTCTACTCCTTCAACCTTCTAAAAATTAAAAATTCTACCTTCGCAAAAAAATGAATTTAATTTTTTTAAAAATAGATAATCCTAAATATTTCCTTAAATCAATTAGTAGCAGGATTTTCTTGAGAGAAAATTATGAAAAGATCGCTGGAAATGTTAGAAAATTAAAAAATGGAATTAACACTGAGCTTGGAGAAATCAAAAAATAAAATTATTTCAGGTTCAGGGATATTTCTTGAAAATCCTACCTACTTGGTATATTTATGAAAATTAAATTATAAAAAAATAGGTAAGTAGGTACTTCGGTAGGTATATGTTTCAATTGCTGAAAATGTCTTTTTTTTTTTGAAAAAACTCATGAGTGGGTGCCCTCAAATATCCCGAAGGATCAAAAAAATGTACCAGCTAGAAGATTTTTAGACATTGTAGGTACTTCTCCTAACGTAAAAAAAATCGTGACCAATTTGTAAATTGATATAAAATAATTTTTTTTTTCAATTTTTAAATGGTCATGATGTGTGAAATTCTTTCTGTAGGTACATTTCAAAAATAATATATTTTTATAATTTACCTATTTACATTTTGCAGTTCCTATTTCAATGAAGAAGATGGATCATTTCTCAAATTCATTTTCAAATCTCAGTGAACAGATTCGGAATCGTATGTTTTGGCGAAGCTGCATCTTGATTCAAACAGCTGAAAAAATAAAAATGAAAATAATCATCTAACAAGTAAGAATGGCTGAGTAGGTAATCTGAGTAGGTATTTGGATATAATGTTGGTACCAAAATACATTCATACTCATCTGCTTAAATTATCAACTTTATAAATAATTTCGATTATTTTTTTCTTTCAAAACCCCAAAAAAATGCCATCCGAGAGTACAATTTTGCATTATTTTGGATCAAAAACGTCACATTTGAAAAGGCGTTATAGTAGGTATTTTCGTCGACGAATCGAAGAAAATTCGTGACGCATGAAAATTATTATGTTTTATTAGCTTGTTTCTTTTTCTGTTACCTTTTTTCTTATATTTTGGGAAATATTATTTAAAAATACGAAAATACAGGCTTACACAAATGTAAATATTATTTTAACATTGGAATTTCAAATTATGTCAAATAATAAAAGTAAGCTTCTGTCGTTCTGACATCTTCAGCGTGTTATATTCGGTTAATGGGACTTTCAAACAATAATATACAGCGAACGTATATCAAATGTCAAGTATTTGCGCAATTTGAAATTTTATTCGGAGCAAGCAGAAGGACTGTTCGAGTTGAAGTTGTAATTTAAGTTAAAAGACAGGTGCCACGTTCTGCTGAGTCCGCCACAATACAACGACAAATCGTTCACGAACGAATCACGCGTCTAAAATACGTTGTCAGTATGTGAAATAATTCCCAGGCAGAATATATCGAACGAAAACCTCAAGAATATTATCTGCTCGATGAGAACGAGCGAATTCAAACATTCTACACTTAAAAATGTAGAAAAATACCAGAGAAAAAATGTTTACCATTCGCACCCTGCGGTAATTTTATGAGAAAATCCATTGTAATGAAAACGATTAGCGTTGTTTTTATAGTAATTTAACCAGCGGTGAGAATTTTTTCCTTCATTTAACTTTTCTACCGGATGAATTTCCCCTTTATTTGATGTAATTTCAAGCGATAAATTAACCGAGTCGAATTTCATAATTATTTAAACGATGTGTCGGCGTTATAATTTTTTTATTTTCTTATTTCCAGAGTGCCACGAAAACTCGAGACGACTACTGAAAAAAAAAGGTTAAAATTTCATTTTCGTAATTACGTTTAATAAATCGAAGAAGAAGAAAAACCGAGGGTAAGATGCGAACCATAACACGAGAAAAAAAAGTAATCGAGTGTATGTAGATAAAACGACGGTAAACGTAAGACGTAAGGGCTCTAGAAAGGAGTCATTATTTCCATGCGAATTTTCACATCAAGTTTGATATGGCGAACGAGATAGACAAGAGAAAGGAAAATAGGCTTAGCCGCATTTCTATTCCCTTTGGAACGTGACATAATGGCATCGGTGAGAATAGGGCGGGTGAAAGCGGGCGGGAGGTGTCCGGGTTCGGAAAGCGTAAAGGGTGAGTTTCTCCGAAAGTTTGAATTCTATCAGTAAACGAAGGGTGACTAACGTTAGCGGTATGGGGACGTAGAATCCAATGGACCAATAGGAATGCTTATTGATGATGCAAAAAGCTCTTCCATGTATGTTGTATGATGTATAACCTCTCCAACTCCTCCATTCCGCCTACAGTATCCACTTTATACCCTATACACGGCTAGCTCGCAGAATCTCTTTTGAAACCATGGTATTATTGATTTTCGTATCCAAGTCCGTTCGTTGGTCTCATTACCTCTTTTCCCGTATTCTGCGAAAGCTAAACCCCGAAGAAGCCGTACTCGCCCTTACCCGCTTCTTCGCTTTTACCTCTTTCTCGCTTTCTTGTTCGTGCTACGTCAACCTAACGTTACACCCTCTCTGCTCTGTTCGCCGTTTTCCTTTTTCTTTATACATTAGCATTCAACTATCGCTTTCTACAGCAACATTGCTTCGTCTTTTAATATATGCTCATATGCGATTCCGAAACGTGATCTGTACTTTTCTTTAATAAAATCAACGTACCATCGTTAAGTGTACCGCTCGTATTCGTTAAAATTAATAACATCCCTTTGATAAAATAAATTAAAAGTGTCTTTTACGTTTATCTTTTCTTTATGGTTTTTTTCTTTCTTTTATTTCCTCGTAACGCTATGTGTGGGTAGCTGGATACTGTACGTTATATCCTTGCGACGAGCTTTTTTTTTTTTTTTTTTTTGCAAGGCCGCAAAATTATTGCGAAATGTACTTATAGGATGGGTTTTCATTGGATTTCCCGGAAAGAAGATGATGTACATTTCAAAAAACCAACCATATTTAAATACCCGTTTTTTTAATTAATTCGACCTCCTTTTTTTTCATTTATTTCGAAATAAACATCGAACTGTGAACGGATATTCGCGGATACTGAAAGATGAGGTGCCCCCAGTGATGGAAAACTGGAATCGGAACTGGAACAGAAATTTGAAAAAAACTGGAACTAAAACTGAAAAACTGGACTGGAATTGAAATCTGAAAACTGGAACTGGAACTAAAATGAATTTCAGTTTTATACCAGTTCCAGAATTTTTTTTGCAAATTGCAAATTTTCTTTTTTTAAATAAAATTTTTACTCAATTAAAATCATCTTCTCCATCATTACACTTTACACCAAAAAAATTTTCGAAAAATTCAAGGTTTTGTCAATAAAAATTTCCAAAATGGAGTAAAAAAAAACAGAAAAAACTCAAATTTTTGAAAACTTGAGTGAAGAAGTAAATATTTAATTCAATTTTTTTTCTAATTTTTTACTAAAAATTGAAAAACAAAAACGACCTCAAACGAGCCTCAAAAATTGATGTAGAAAAGTGAATAAGTAAAAAAATGTCCTAAAAATTTGGATATTCCATCAAATTAAAAACATCCTCTCACACATTCTTCAAATTTCAATTTTTTTATTGAATAATTATTCAGGACTTGAGAAATCAGGACCAGAAGTCTTAAAATTTCTAAAAATATATTATTATTATTGCCCAGTTTTTTCCAGAAATCTTTTGTGTTGAGCGAAAAAATTGTACCTTAAAAAGAAAAGGAAAAACAAAAAAGTTTAATTTTTGCAGAAAATTTTTGATTTTTTTCGTTTTTCAAAATTGAAAAAAAATGAATTTTGGAACTGGTATTTGGAACTGAAATAGGAATTGAAAACTGGAACTAGAAAATTTTGAGAACTGGAACTGGAACTAATATTATTTCAGTTTTCCATCACTGGGTGCCCCTGACTCTGGATTTTTCATATTTTTATCAGATTTCGTTGGACACCAACATCTGAAAAATTTTTCAGACCGAAGAATTTCCTCCCCTGGTCACAACGACGAAAAACACTCTTTTCTTCAAGAGAAAAATTCAATGATAATTCTACAAAGAAATAAGAATGCAGGTAGTAGGTACCTATCCTTTTTTTTTCAAAATTGTTTTGCTCTTCTGAAGTAGAAATTGACAAAAGAAAAATTGAAATCACAATAGTATTACCTCCAAACCAAAAAATTCTCTCTGAGAATAGATAGGTATTATGTGTTTAGATAACGGGAGCATTTTTTAAAGAAAATATTTCGATTATTTTTACCGGATGTATCAATCAACTTTAGAAATTTGGAAAAAAAAAACTTTAAAAGTAAGGTTTTATCCGAAGAAAATGAATTAATAATGTTCACCTTTCTGTATTGAGAGTCCTAAGCAAAAAGGTACCGAAAGAGGGGGCCCTGTGTGTTCAAATTAGCCAAAAAGCATCCTAATTTAAGTTTTTCAGTTTAGTTTAAAAATCAAAAAAAAAATTTCAAGTCTTCAATAGGCAGAGGGGAGGTTTCATGCGCTCTGTGTGTCTCAATAAATCGAAAAGAACATTGATTAACATTTTCCCCTCATTTCGAAAATAGAGAAAAATTCGATATTTTTTCCGAAAAAAGATGACGTGATGCCTCATCCTAAGTAAACGCTTTTTTTGATACACAAACGTTACCTTGATAACGTTATTGCTATAGGTATTTAATTTTCGTGTTTACTTATTAGGTACAATCATTGGTCCAGTATCAAATGTATTTTGAAAATTCTATCCGGAAAAATCCTGAAATACAACAAGACAGTTTTTTGAAAAATCTCGAGCATATTCTCACCTTGTATGTACCTATTTCAAAAATTATTTTATTGTCTCGATGCAAACAAACTCAAAACCATAACATGCATTTGTGATTGCGATCTAATTATCTACGTTATTAGTGAAATTCATTGAGATATTTAAGATAAATTTCTGCAGGAACTAGAAAATGTGATCTAAAATTTTATTGATGTATTTCTTTTTTTCAAAAAAATTATTGAATTATTTTCGAATTTTAAAGTTTTGAAAAGGGGTAAAATTTGAAAAAAAAAACATGTAGGTGCTTGAATAAAATAATTTCTCTGTCTCTCATAATCAATTTTTCGCTATTTTGGCCTGAGTATAATTTTAAGATATTTTTTTCAGCTCTGCATTTGGGGTATCCCTCGAATAGATATTCTTTGAAAATTTTACTTGAAATTGAATATATATTTTTTTGTTTTTATTTTCAATATTTCAATTATTTGAAACTTACAAAAACTTTCTTCAAAGTTATTATGGGTCAATAGGTACTCGAGCCTATTTAGCGGTCACTCAGTTATCCCTTACTCTTTCAATTTTTTCTTAGAGATGAATAAGTGAATATTATAATTATTCATTAAGTAATCGTTACAATTTTGCTTGATATTTGATTTCAATTCGAGACCGTACTTGAATAAAATTATTTAGGCGAGTACTGTATTTAATTGAATTTTTGTAACTTGAAAGTAGCTTATGATTATTCTTAATTTATTAAATTAATAATTCTGAATTCTGATGTTTTATGAAATATTTTTCAAAACAACTGTAGGTGTTCATGTTTATAATTTTTCTCCATAGGGTATTACGTAAAGATACAAGATAAAAATCGATCGAGTTTAGGGAAATATACTCATTATAAAGTTTTGTTAGTATTAATGTGGATACCTATCTTCTAGAAAGTACCATGGTATATTTATCATCTTCATCAATCCTTCGAAAAAATAATTTCATGTTGTCTGTAAAAATAAGGCGAATAATATTCAAAATAACGTAGTGTAAAAAATTGAATAATAGGTACTTATTTAGAATGTATTATTAATGCATGTTCGTTCAGGCAGTTCAGGAAATAAATATTCAAATGAAATTCCTATTGTATAATATGTTATGACATGACTGTTATGTGAATAAAGTAAACATTGAAATCATTGAGAGATTAAGATTTAAAATTTTTTGTAAAAAAAATAAAAAAATAAAAAGTTTGCAATTTTGTGATAGTAATTTGGCAACACTGTATAGAAAAGTGCAAATTTTTATTTTTACATAATTTGCAACATTGATTTTAATCAATGATGGAGAATCGTGATTTTCCTGATTTTCTAATTATTCTGTATTGTGTTTCGTGTTTCAAGTTTTATTTCGTTGAATTTGTGAATATTTATTTAAATTGTTACGTGAATTCTAACATATTTCAAAACTCCGACCATTCACAGCTCGCGAAATGTTGGTGCTTGTTCGGAATCCATCCAACTACGCAGTCATCGAAATCTACCCTTATACAGCTAAAAGGTAACTCACAAGAACGATCTATTCGTATTCGCAATTTCGCATTGTTGAACGGGATGCCATTGCCGAAGTAAAGTGGAAACCCAAACCCAGTAGCAAGAGTTTCCTAAGAGATTACAGTTAAATTGAAAGTTTAACTTTGGCACAAAAAATACCTCGTAATTAAACTTCCTTTCTTGAACGAGCTACTACTACACACAAATTTTAATTTCCTTTTGATGCTTTTCATAATGCGGTTATATTGCTGCCCTAAAGCGACGTTGGATTCGTCATACATGTTTTAACTTCACACAAGCCTGTGGCAAATTCCATTTTAATTCATCTTTTAACGTAATTCACTAATGAAGGAAAAATTACCTGGCAGAATTTCGCGGCGAGGCGGTATTTTTTTATTACGTTTAATTTGTGCTCGAGAAAGAATTTTTTCACCACATTCGCGCCGGAGTGTAATAAATTTCGAAAATTAGATTTCCATTTTGCTTTTGATATTGCTCATCTCAAGGGGTTGTAAAGTTTACGTAAGGGCGTTTCATAAAACATTTCGTTAACCTGAACTAGCGCCGGATTCGTATTTCTAAGTCGAACGATAAATTTCGTTTATGTTTACAACATTAGAATGAAAAATTTTCAACTCGCTAGTAGCTGAAGATCGATTATAAAGTTTGCCCGGTTAGAAGTCGATGAAATTTTGTCTAGTTTTACCATTGAAGATTCCCAACTATGGATCCGAATCCGAAACGCAGACAGTCGCTGATACATGCCAATCCATAATCATATCCGATAAAAAAAGGTGTCGCTAAAGTACCTGGCTCGATTACATGGACATTGTGACAGCTGCTTTCGGTTCGGGTTATCTGATCGAAAACATAAAGGAACGTTCTATCGTAAAAGTGCTTTTGAAAATGTGTCGCAAGATTGTGATAGATAAATCGAGTACCTTTATATCTAGATAACCTATTTATCATTGAAAAGAGCGGATAAGCACTTTGTGGGATGTTGAATGGATTCTTTAGAGAAGATACATCGGATTATTCAGTCGTACATAAAACGATTACCTTTAACAAATATTCAGCCTTATATTCTCTCTACTGGGCCGCCTTACAATCTTCATCGATTAAACAATATCTTCGTTAGGGTGAAATTATTATGCAGTTTGATTGCTTTTTAATTAACATCGCCACCATGCGCTCCACATACTCAAGTGGTTCCAATCTTCAGTCGTCGTTAAATTATTAGATTGCAGATTAAACTTTATTCCTACAGAATTTGCTTATGGATATTCGATTAGAAGTTATGCTGATAAGAATTTTGTATCGAATTCTGATTCGAATTTGTAAATTTTTTGGCATGTTTGAGTACTACTTTTGATATAAGGTGTTTTTCAGAAACCTATTTTTTTTTTCAAAATGCTGTCTGTGGGTTTTATGAGAATTTGTATTTGCCGAATGAAATTACATTTTGATAGAGAATTCTTTCGGTATTGGTATGCTGGTTCGGTGAAAAATTCTACAGATATCGATTTCCCTCTGAAAAATTCGCAGAAAATTTGGATTTGCAATAGTAATGGTACCTAATGGTAAATATGTATTTAGTTGGAATTTTTTTTCGAAAAAGTGTTTTCACTCAAAATTCTAAATTACTGAATATTGGCGTATTTTTTCGAGTGGAAAATTTTTTCGTATTGATTGCGGCGTCTGGTACGCTGGTCTTATCATAAAAAAAGTAAAAAATACATACCATGAGTGGATAGTAGGTATACTTATTTACCAATACTTACATTTTTAAAAATTGTGTTTTAAAATGAAGTGAAATTTACTAAATTGAACGCCCTTTACATATTCATCCCCCCCCCCCCTCGATGACAGAATTAGGATTTAAGTATTATTTTGATTTCAAACTTTTATCTGGGCTGAATTAATACCATACATTTGCTGGAAAAGGAAAAAAAGAAAATAATAATAATAATACATATAGAAATTATCCTTCACAGCTTATTAGTTGATTAATTATCTTTGAAGTGTAGGGTTTCGTTTTTGTTTTTCAGAATTTTTATTTGTACCTTGAATTTTGCAAAACCAGAAAAAAAAATTCAAAATTCCGGAAACATTGGCATGAATATTGTAATTTTTGAGGTATTTAAATTTGATTTTCTAAATGAATAATTCGATATGGATGAAACCCTTCGCAAACTTTTGGTGAAGAATAAAATTTATGAAAAATATGATTTTTTCTATAATTTTCCATTCGTAATGGAAATCCATCACACATAATTCTGACCCGTTTTCTCCTCATTTCGAGAAAGGTACAACTAATATACAAACATTTAAAGTTTTCACAATGTTGTGAAATGAAACTGAACGCAAAACTACATTAATCACATTAATCATCTATTGAAGTTTTTTACTTACTTTTTTTTTTTTTTTTTTTTTTTTAATAAAAACATCTATTTGCGCTTTGGTGTCCTCATAATAAGTTGTTCTGTGACAACTTAAATCAAATTGATGAAGATTAATTTTCCATTATTTTGAAAAAATTTTCGATTTTCATTCCTAGAAATTATTTTTTTATTTTTTTTTTCATCGTACTGTTAAGATTAGGTACATACATAAAAAAATTTTCTGCGATTTGTCTTGAATTGGCAATGTGTTTCAATGCATATAGTGGAACTGAATTTTTTTTTTTTATCTTTTTACATCGAATTAAAAAAAAAATCAATTTATTCGTATTGTCTGAACGTTGGTAGGGAGACAATTTGCACCCCTCCCTCATTTAGGGCCATGAAGAGAAAATTGGGCTCAAGGGGAAAAATAAAGGAGGCTTTCGATTACACATCTCGAATGCAGAACTTCATGGTGTCTACCGGGCATTAAAATCAAGAAAAACATGAGAATAACATGAAAATAGCATGAATTTTGATAATTTTCGACAAAAAACACGAATTTCTGATATTTTTTTGTGAAATTTTCGAATCGAAGTATTGCTTCTAAATCATTTTTCAATTTTAGTTTTTTATTAGGTATTAAATTTTCGACCTCGCTTAGCTCGGGAAAGCCTTCCATCTTTTTTTTTTAATTTCACTTTTTCAGTTAAAATCTCTTGATTAAGTATAATTTTGGTCTTGGGGTATTTTGTGGGAAAGATCATTACCCCGTTTATACCCTATAAACAAATATTGGGTATTTTGTAAGGCAGATCGTTACCCTGTCCATACCCCAATGTAAAATAAAATGTTTTGGTTTTGGGGTATTTTATGGGACAGATCCATACCGCAATGTAAAATGAAATTTTTTGGGCATGGGGTATTTTATGGGGCAGATTAATACCTCATCCATACCCCAATAGAAAATCAAATTTTTTGGTTGTAGGGTATTTTGTATGCCAGATTATAGCTCATACTTAGAGAATAGAATTTTTTGGTTGTGAATTTTTTGTGAGGCAAATCATTTCCGCGGGGCTCTTCTATTTTTGCAATGAAAAAAATAATAATAATTTTCACAACAATGTGGACCCCTAGATAGAGTCTATTTTTCGGAGAAGGAGTGGGAGGTCAAAATGTGAGTTTTCATTCAAAATTTTCTCATTTTTCATAAAATGCAGATTCGAATTTTGTTTTTTAGAGATACTTTCTAGAGTGTACGAGGAACCCTAAAACATTTTTATTCAAATATTTTTGGGTAATTTTTCACCAAGTCATTCCTTTTTAAGAATTCGAACTCTTTTTTCGTAAAATTTTTGAAGTGGTGGAAGTCTGTCAAAAAAATTGAAACTGACCCCTCGATGTTCAGAACAAAAGAAGACCCGAGTCTTATTTACAATTCCACTATTTCTTCAAACTCAATCAACTCGCTTTTTTTGAAAAAAATTCAACTATATCGATAAATCAATCAATGTTGATTCTAAAAGCAAATTTGAAAAGAACATGAAAGTTTAAAAACATGAAAACTGATACTCGAAACCTAAACTAAAAATTATGAATGAAACTGGAGAAGTAAAAATTGAAATTCTTATCGATACAAGTAATTTTAGTCAGGGATCCGGAGCAGAGCTTAGGGTGAAGCTCGGAGAGCCCCCTGCGGCCCAATTGTTTCATAGCCGGAGCCGCTTTCATGAAAATCCCAGTGCTGCAGCCGAAACCGGAGCTCCTTTTAAAAAAACGGAGCCGTAGCCTTTTTTCAAAAAATTTTGGAACAGGAAGGACCAGACCCCTTCCCTCCGGATCCCTAATTTTAGTTTTTTATTACAGAATTTCATTTTTTTCCATTACCAATTGAGAGTTTGGTCAAAAAGCTGAACATTTCAATAAAATTGAGATTTTCAGCTTTGTAAAAAACGAAAAGATTTTTTCTCCTAGAATACAAAAAATTGAAATTGGTACCGAATAAATATTGAAAATACACACCGTCCCTCTAGAGCTAAAAGGTCGTAACTCCATAATTTTACTTTTCACAGGAGAGAGAAAAAACTGTATTAAGTACTTGAAATTTTTGAATTTCGTAAAAGAGGTAAGTATTAATTTTACTACACGGAAAAAACAGAAGATACATTTTACCCCAGAAATAATAAATTTTATCAAAAAAAAAGATATATTTTATCAAAAAAATTAATAAATTTTACCAAAATGATAAATTTTAATCAAAAAATAATAAAATGTATTCAAAAAAAATAATAACGTGTTTCAATTCACAAAATAGGTGAAATTTGTTTTAAAAAATAATATTTATTATCAGAAAAAATAATAAAATTTGTCAGAAAATGAATAAATTTTATCAAAAAAAATAAATTTTATTCAAAAAAAATAATAAATTTTACCTATTTTGAGAATTGGGACGCGTTATTATTTTTTTGGATAAATTTTATTATATTTTTTTTTCAGTGTATGCTTTTTTAGTGTTGAGAATGAATTTTCAACTATTATTTTTTCAAAATACCCATTTTCAATTTTTATAGTGGAATTACGACCTTTTACACTTGAACACAGAAAATTTTTGGAGTTACGCCAAGTTGAAAATCGGTATTTCAAAACAAAATAATTTAAAAATTCATTCTGAACACACAAAAGCATATTAAAATCGTCACATCTTCCAAAAATTTCAAAAATTATAAGTAACACCATTTTTTATCACTTTTGTAAAAAGTTAAATTTTCGATTCATGACCTTCTTGCATTTTTAATGGAGTTACGCCCAAAAAGTTTCAAAATTTTCAGAATATGGAGTTACGCCAACATATCTTTTTTTCTAATTTTAAGGATTTGTTTGATGTTTAAGCTGAAATTTTGTTATTACTAGGTGGAGGACGTCCCATTGTTGCTATTTCAGCAAAAAAACAAAAATTCCTAAATTTTGGAGTTACGACTAGGGAGCGGATTAATATGAAAACGCATATTTTTCTGTATCCAATAAAACTGGACATATTCAGTGTACTTTTCCGTTTCACATCATTTAGAGAAGAATGAGCCCTATTTGATTTTGCATATTTTGCATATTTCACTCAAAAATACATATTTTTTACATATTTACTCTGTTTTTAGTACATATTTCCACATATTTCTCCAATTTTCGGTTTTTTAGCGCATATTTCTCAAAATTTTCAATTTTCAATGTTTTTACCTTTGCATCAGAGAAAGATTTTCAAAACATTGAAACAATTAAAAAATGTCTTTTTTGGGCATTAAATTTCCAATTTTTTCAGAGCTTTGCCCTCGCTTTGCTCGGGCTTAAAAATTTTTAATTCTTATATCCATATAAAGCAGAAGTGCGAAAAAAGGATCCTTTTTGTCCTTTTACACATACCCCCACAAAAAAACCTTTCTGGTTTTCCAAATTCCAACTCTTTGAAGGTTCAAATTCGCGCCTCTTGTTTCAGTCGATGTAGAAATTAGTTGCAGTGCCGAAAATATGATACAATTTTGCAATAAAAATATTCGATTTTACATTTAATTGACAATAACGTGTATTTCAATCAAACTTGAGAAAGTGTAAGTGTAAAAAAGGGATGAATTTTTTCAATACCTTTCAGATGATACCCATAAAGACTTTGCATATTTTAGCATATTTTCGATTTTTAGCGCATATTATATGGCATATTTTACGATTTTTGGTGCATATAAATCCGCTCCCTAGTTACGACCTTTTAGCATTAGAGGAACGACACGAGAATAAATTTTATTTTAAAAATTTAAAATTTTTTGTTATTTTCAAAAAATGTCTATTTATTTCCATAATATTGGTCTGACTCTGTACTTTAAAAAAAAAATAAAAAATTAATTTTCCAAAATTTATTCAATTTTCAACGATTACTCAATTTAGTCAACTACCGTAATTTTATTGTTGATCCAGGAAGACCCAAAAGCTTCGAAACGCATTTTTTTTGTAATTTAGTGTGAAAATATTTCAAGACCAGGAGCGAGGGAGTAATCGTTTTAGTCATTGTAACTTTTTTGTGACTTTTTGTAATTGTTAAAATCAACCGAAAAAATTCTTTTCTTCTTCATTCAATTCAGAGAAAGCAAACTCTCAATTTTCAGTTCGATTGATGTTCAAAAATTAGAAAAAAATTTTCTCAGATGCGTTTTTCTTCCAATTAATTTTCAAATTCAAATATAACACAATTTTCATTCGTTTTTTATCCCTATTCTTCCTTATATAAAAAATTTGCCATTTTTCCAACGAATCAGTTGTTAAAAAACTGCCACCAGAACAAATTGCGATATTTCTCTTACTTCTTCACTCATTTTCCCATCATCATTTTGATTTTCACCATGACAAAGAGGTAATATTCCACCTTCCATACACTCCATACATATTCTTGTATTAGACCCCAGCACATCCTGGAAATTTACGTTCAAAATTGCAACGTACGCAGGTTCAAAAAGGGCGGCAAATTACTCTCGTGCAATTCATTTGGCGTGCGAATATTGCGGGCGGAATGATACAAACATACACCAGCGTACGAGTTATCAACACTCGACTATACGAACCCATATCTAGTTGTCATTTTAGAAAATTGTTCGCGATTCGCTAGCAAACCCCACCGATGCGGTAACACTGCCTTCCACCAGGCGACAAGATCGCTGCGTATGTAAAACCCGGCTGGTATGGCGGTAGCGAGATGAAGAATTATAGAAAATTCGTCGGTTGGTGGAAAATCGGAAAAGAGGTTCATCTTTAGTGTTGCGTAACGGAGTAAAATTTCGCGATAAAGAAGGAATTTTGGTTTGGGGATGACATGTAGTGAAAAGAAAAAGGGCAGGGAAGAAGGCAACATACGGCGAAGCGGTAACATGGCTTTCTTCCTTTACAGTTTCTTCTTTACACTTAGTTGAGTGGAATTAAAACGCGTATCTACGACAAACTTTATCTAAAAAGCTCTTCGACTCGAAGATGTCCTCTCCCTTCGCCCAATGGGCTCGGCCTATATCGTGCTGCTCGCAGCTCGCAGCGACGTCAGCATAGGCAACCAATTTCGGAACGTGTGACGACTTTAACTTCGTCGCTATGTAGCATTTTAAACGTCACGCCAAAATGGGTAAACCGATCTTTCCAGCTGGAGTTGCGAAAAAGTTTTTGCCGCGCGTGAAAACCCAAGACGAAGACGATGCCATGCTATACGTAGTATACCGAGAATATACGCGAACGCAAGTTTTTGTACTTACTCTCTTAAACTGATAACTTTGTTTCAATTAAAACTTTAAATTTCGAATTGGTTCCTCTAGATTTAGTTGCGTTTCTGCTACGTTCGTCGTATATAGAAGAGAACTCGTTACTTTGTAAACTTCCCATGCCCTTTTAAACTTATTATTACTTTCGTATAGTTTTTACACTGATGTAAAAATGAAAACCCCCGGATTTATGAGCATTAAAATGTTAAAGGCGAAGTGTGATGTGCTTTCGTGAAATTAATAAAGCAAACAGGATTAACGTTGAATTACCTTATTGTGTAAAAGCAAAAACGTGTGCGACTTAATGAAATTTATTTCGCATCTCAATACCTACCATACCTAATGTTATACGCCTCTATATGTAATTATTACCTTATACCTATACTGTCTATATCTCCTATATACACACACACGCCCTATATCACCCTATCCATCTATATCCTCCTTATATTCTCTGTATAGATAAACTCGCTAGCTCTCGCTCTAGTTATATTTCCAGCTATTCCAGTCGCGTATCCACGTAATTGACGCATGTAAAGGTATTTTTCTCCTATATGCCTATGCAAGCTGCTATGCCTGCTTTGAAATTTGCCTACCTTTACTAAATCGTGTTCGCGATCCGCCTTCGCAATTTCATCGTGTATCACATACGTATACCTACAAGTTTCCGGTATAGTTTGAACTTTATATCGAAAAACGTCTGATTGACGCGGAAACGATACATCTTTATGTCTTTTGCAAGCAGCCATCTTATAGCGTTAAGTTATTTCTAGTTTCAGGTTTCCTTCGGGCGTTTTCGTATCCTGCGAAGGCGCTTCACCTGTCTTCGTCAATGCCGCGAAATAACCCGTTCAGTGTGTTGGGTCTTTTTGTATGATTTTTTTGGGGGCATGAGGTGTCGTCGAGAGGATTTAAAGAGATGAAATATTTCTATAGGTATTGATTTAATAGCGGTGGAGGATCTGGAAGGATGTGAGAAATTTTCTCCGAATATTGCCGCTGTCTGGAGATAGTTTCGTTTAAATCGTTACAAAAGTTATTGTTTTCAGTGAGGTGTTGCTTTGTAAGAATTTTATCAGTTTATCATCCAACCTTCCTCCTACCTTTGAATTAGTGATCAAAAAATAAGATCTGATTTTATATTGACTGAAATAACAGTTTTACCTCATAATTTGATCAATGGAAAATTTTGTTTTACTTTTGTCACAGTGCATCTGATTTAAAATATTCTCTTTTCAAAATTGAAAGCTGAATCCTCTCTGTACAGAAGTAGCAATTTAGACAAGACAAGTCAACCTGGAGCTCAAATACCTTCATGACGTCATTACTCGTACCGCTGAATGTCGTTTTGCCTTTTGAGTTTTTTTTTTTTTCTTCAAGTCCATTATCCATTACATGATTTTTAAACAGTTCATAATTTTTAGAAGTTTTCATATAATTTTTTCCTCCGAATTTTCTCTACTGATTTTTTTTCTGATGTTATTTTTCCGCGACCAAATTTTTTTCCGACATAATTTTTCCACGATCAATTTTTTCTTCTGTTTTTTCAACTGACGCAATTTTTTCTTCGTTTAACTTACATCTTTTTGAAAAAGGATAATTTCTGTTTGATTAACGTCATAAAAATTTCTCCATTTGAAGAATTTCTCCGGGTCTAAATTTTTACCGACTTTTCCATTAGGAAAAGTCGAGTACTAAATTGTTCATCGTAGTTGAAGGGAGCGTCGGGAACGATTTTTTTTTACGTTTTCGGACATTCTGAACACGATAGGACGTGTGGTTGAGAACGAGGTTTCCTTATATATATATATATATATATTTATATGTTTATGTATAATTTTGTCCGCGATTAAACTCGAAAACTGTGTAGCTCCAGAAGGGGACAATGATCCCAAAAGATAGCATTTTTTACGTAGTTTTGAGATTTTCAAACCGATTTAAAATCGGTCCAGCCGTTTTTGAGATATTGAACTTTTTGTATTTTTTAGGGGTTGGGGGGTGGGACTTAGCCGAAATTTGAAGCAACCAAGGTAAAAGTTGCATTGCGCTTAAAATTTCGATTTCTCTAAAACTATTGAACCGATTGAGCTGAAATTTTCAGGATTGGCAAAAAAAGGTTTGAGGACCCTACAGAAAAATTTTCAGCCCGATCGGTTGAGGTACACCGTCTCTCGGTAGGCTTAAAATGTGTAAACAGTTTTTTTCAATAGCTTACTGAAACTTGAAGCTCGAATAATTTGAAAACTAGGCATCCTCAAAAAAATCTAATGACTCATTGTCGAAAGCAAATTTAATTCTCTACAACTTGCTATACAGGCGTTTTTCGGGAGGCCCCTCCTTTGGTCAAAAACGATCCTCAAAGGATGCAAAGGAGGGTCCAATACTCGAAATTCGCATTAAACTCAAAAGATGTGTAGCTCCAGAAGGGGACAATGATCCCAAAAGATAGCATTTTTCATGTAGTTTTGAGATTTTCAAACCGATTTAAAATCGGTTCAGCCGTTTTCGAGATATTGAACTTTTTGTGTTTTTTAGGGGTTGGAGGTGGGACTTAGCCGAAATTTGAAACAACCAAGGTAAAAGTTGCATTGCGCTTAAAATTTCAATTTCTCTAAAACTACAGAACCGATTGAGCTGAAATTTTCAGGATTGGCAAAGAAAGGTTTGAGGACCCTACAGAAAAATTTTCAGCCCGATCGGTTGAGGTACACCGTCTCTCGGTAGGCTTAAACCCATTCTGGCATTAAAAAGTTTGTAAAAAAAACTTTGTAAAAGGGCATAAACTGATGATTTTTGGGTCGCTGATTCTGAATTAGTTCTTTGTTTTTCGATTTGAATCCTCTACATGTTCCTAAGTCGTCCCTCGGTAGGCTTAAAATTTGTGAACTGCCGTTTTTATTTTAATTTCTTAATGCAAGCTTGAAACGTAAATAATTTGAATATTAGCATTAAAAAGTTTGTAAAACGGCGCAGTTTGATATTTTTTGGGTCGCTGATTTCGAATTTGGTATTTTTTTAAAACTTATTTTATTTCGATTTGAGCCCCTTCCCTGGATACCCTAGTGTACATGGGTGCCTAGGAGTCCAAAATTTCAAGTTTGGTACTCTTCAATAGACTCAATATTTGTGAATAGTTGAACGAAAGTAAATTTAATTTTCTACACCGACGTTTGTGGAAAAGTCGGTTACCTTACGCAGAATGCGTAAGGTTTTTTTTCTCTGTATTTTTTCGGCTCAATTTTTTCCCTTTAAAAATTTTTATGGCATCATTCAAACAGAAATCATTCTGTTGAAAAAAGATCAAGTTCTTTTCAACCATGAAAAAATTCTCCAGGAAAAATTTAACTGGAGAACAATTACGTCAGAAAAATTTCAGGTGAGAAAATATGAGAAAAAAAATTGATCGTGAAAGAATAACATCAGAAAAAAATCATTTGAAAAAATTACGAGGAAAAAAACTGGAAAACTTCTTCAGAAAATTCTGAAGTCATCAGAAGATTTCGGAATTTTCCAATACAGCTTTTTGAAATTTGCAACTTTGAGTTCAAATTCATATTTTTTGGCAGAAGATTGAATTTTTTCCAGGAAAATCTTCCGCCAAAAAATATCTATGAATTTGAACTAAGTGTTGCAAATTACGAAGAATTCTGCATAATTCGATCAAATAGTGGTATAGTTGACCAATATTGGTTTCCCGCAATGGAAGGTGCTGAAGTTCATATGGACTTTTTTTATGGTTTCTTCTCCAGTTCTGGGTTTCAAAATTTTCCGACGGTTCCAAAATGTTTTGAAACCTCTTGGAAGGTTGAAAATAGGAACAATTTCTGAATACGAAAAAGTGGCCACACGAAACGACGATTTCCAAACATATTAAATGCAGCTGTTTTATCGGTTTTTGTAGAAACGACAAGAAACGGCAATTTTTGAATCTAAAACAGCGGTGATTTTCATCGTTTTTTGAAGAAACGACAGGAAACGACGGGTTTACATAATGAAAAAATATTTGTTATGTCGTTTTTTGAAGAAACGACAGCAAACGACGATTTTAAAATGCTTGTAATTTTGAAGGTTGTCGTTTTTGTTATTATTTTTTTTTAAACGACACAAAACGACGATATCAGATCCTCTGAAAAGGCTCTGTTTTGCCGTTTTCCTTTTCTGTAGTTTCTTCGAAAAACGACAGAAAACGACCATTTCAGAATATGAAAAGGTAGTCGTATTTGCATTTTTTTCTTTTTTTCAAAGAAACGGCAAGAAACGACGGCTTTAGAATCTAAAGAAGTGGTCGTTTTGTTTGTTTTTGTCGAAAATGGCAGAGATAAACTATTTAAGAATACAAAAATTGGTCGTTTTGTCGTGTTTTGAAGAAACGACAGGAACGACGATTTTAGAATATAAAACAAATGTCGTTTTCGTTTTCGTCTTTTTTTTCTTTTTTGAAAAAATGGTCGGAATTTAGATTTTGGTCGCTAAAGTTGCAGAAAAGTCGCAAAATTCACTCAAAATTAATCTAATTCGCAAATTTTTTCTAAAATAACTGGAATTTCTCACTTTGTGCGAAAAAAAAATGGAAAATTTCAGCTTTTTGAACGCTTTTTCTAATAATTTTTGTCCTTTTTCGCTCAGACTCACAAATTGGCATACTTACCTAAATAATTTTTTTTAATGATGGGAATTTTTTTCCATTCTAGACATAAGTGAAAAAATATATTGAAATTTTCCAAAAAATTTCGATTGTTTTGAAAAAAGGGGCATCATGCTCATTAGTTCCCTAAAAAATCGAAGAATTTTGAAATTATCGTGAGATTTTTTAAAAATTTGAAAAGAGAAATCATTTGAAAATTCATTTTTAGAAAGTTTTAATAAAAAATAGCATTTTTTTTTGCTATTTGTACCTCAAACTGCGTATTATGAGAATATTTTTTGGAATGGGGAGGGGGGGGGGGGGTAAAATTGTGATTTAGGTATAGATTTCATGGGAAAAAGCTGAGAAAAAATCGCGAATTTTGAATTTTAAAAATATGTGGACACCCTGGGAAATGATTAAGTATTAAAAAATTTTTTGGAAGTCATGAAAAGTTCATAATTATTAGTTTTTCCAAATTTTCTGATTTGAATACTTTTTTTCTATGAATGAAGTAAATCTATGCTGATCCCGATTTCAGGATACTATCAAAGGATTGAGATCATACATTCCTAAAAAATTAAAATCTGTCTTCAATATCTGGAATACAGATTTGCCCATCAAATCTGGAAAGAATTTTTACATGCAAATAAATGAACGGGAAGGAATAGGAAAAAGGTTATTAAATTCTGACCCATAGATAATTTTTGTATGGTGTCAAGTAGGTACCTATACAATTTTTCTCCAATGTCTCTGATTGCAAATTCGAATTTTTTTACAGAAAAAATAACGTCGCTTTTACTAATTTTTCCACTTTGAATATCCTCATTTTTCGGACTAAATATGTTCTGTTATTGGGCAATAAATTATCCCTCTCTCATTAATGAGCTTTGCCCTAAAATAGAAACCTTGAATAGTTGTGATGAAAAAATTTTATAAAAATAAAAATTTTGAATCATTTGCCAGCATTTCAAATCAATGTTCATTAAGTATAAAAAAAATTCTGCAAATTGACACCATTAACACAAACCAGAAAAAATTCCTCGTCATTTCCATACCCTCTTCTCACCCACACTCCCCAAATAAACCCCAAATCAACCCTAACACCCCAAATACAGAATGCTATTCGCATAGCAACACATCTCGAACAGCTCATCTGTACCATCACGTCGAAATCTTCGCAAACGTTACGTTTCAAAGCTAATAGATCATTTACTCGGTTACAAGGTTGCTGATAAAAAACAAACAACGATTTGACAGACGGGGCCGGGCTGGCGGCGTCGTGCGGCGGTATTCAAGTCGAGAAATTTTTTCCAACTGATACCCTCTTGACGTGTTCATTTAACAATTCATTGGGAAAGTTGCCAAAAAGGGCTGGTATCCAATGAAGCGTAATTCAAGTATTCTCAAGATCTATATTACAAGCATGAGGGTGACGAGGGTGTTAAACACTAAGCCCTAACAACGTAAAGAGTACTTTAGAAATGTATAAGGATTTTATCAGCGAGCATAAATTGTATGTACCTTACCCCATGTGACGTAGGAGACGGACGAGGTACCGCGCAAAAATTTACATAAGGGTTTTTTTTTCGCCAATGCGATAATTTTGATAGAACGTTTATACTCATTGTACCTAACCTATGCATACTGTACGTGTAAGGGGACTGTATACGGTATTTTGCCAACAATCTATATAAATTTCATATCCTACACTAATGTTTTCCTTACCCGCGTAAAAATATCAAACCTTTATACCTGTTCGTTTATTCCGTCGCGATTCAATAAAAGAGCATTAAAAAAGAACACCACCCAGCCATATTACCCGACAACCTGTACTTTTATTCTTTTTTTTTTTACGATACAAAAGGCGTTAGGCGCGACACGATTAATGAGAAATTTACAACCCCAACGAGTATCAATAAACCGCCCCTAAAACATTAGGAAAAAATACCACGATGCTGCGGATATCGACCAAAGGCAAAATTTTCCTAGTCGTGCAATTTTTCAAAACATTGTGTAGCTCGAAAGGACACGGTAATATAATTTCGCAAATCTCGAATTCTCTCTTAGACTTTATTCAAATCTCCCCAAGCATTTTCTCCTTTCATACGAAACATCAAAGGTATATACCTACGTATGAATTATGAACAAACGCAGCAATGTTTTCTATGTAACTTTGATCTAGCTGTCGTTTTTTTATGTCACGGTTTGTTTGAGTCGTCGTCGTCGCTAAAGACCAGGGGGTTGGTTCGGTGACCTTGTTAAAAAATACGTACGACAATAAGCCATCGGCTCGAACCGTACCTTTTACCTGTGCACCTAACGGCATTCTCGAGGTATAAAGAAGGGTTAAAGAGAGGTATTATTTCGCAATAAACAATATTCATTTGGAAGGGCCCGAGGAAGGGCTTAATAAATTTAATTTCGCGTACGAAAATTCGCCCGTTTCTTTAGTCGCATCGACATCGATTAGTCCTGCGGTAAAATGCATTTTTTTGGCCATAAACAATAAATTATTTAAATATTTATAGAATTCCACTGAGTTCAAAAATGACATCAGACCCAAATAACACATCAGGTAAAGCTATAAAAATGCGTCAAGTCAATTTGAAAATTTTTCAACACCCTGAAATTACGGCTTCGACTCAAATTTTTTTTATTACAGAAAAACGATTAAAAACGATCATTTTTAGGTATGTTGGATCCGTCGTTTCCAGTCGTTTCATTGAAAAACGACAGTTTGAAAATTTTTAAACAAACTCAAATTACGGTTTTCTCTCTAAACTTGAATCAGTCAAAATTCACTGATTAATAAGACAAAAGTGTGCAACTGAAGAAGTCAGTGAAAATTTTACCGATTTAATCAGTGAATTTTCATTTTTAAATCGGTAAAAATTGTAATTTACTGATCGAATCAATAAAAATTTCAATTTACTGATTGAATCAGTAATTAATCACTGATTGAATCAGTAATTATTCACTGATTGAATTGGTAAATTTTAATTTTTACTGATTCATTTCTGTAGTTGAAAAAATATTACTGATTCAAAAATGAAAATTCACTAATTGAATCAGTAATTTTTCACTGATTGACAGTCAAATTTCACTGATTAATAGTTGCACACTTTTCGCTGTTTAATCAGTGAATTTTCAGTTTTTTGACTGATTCAGATTTAGAGAGTTGACTCAAAACAATCGAAATTCAAAACTTCTACGGCTCTGATTGACGGCCTCGAGGGCCAGAAAAGTATTACTATGGCCTGAACTGATGGTCTCTAGGGTCGGAAAAAAGTTTTTACGGGGCCCTGTTTGACGGCCTCGAGGGCCAGAAATAATGTTTTTACGGCCCCAATTGCCCATCTTAGGGCGGGAAAGAGGTTTTTGCGGTCCTAATTTTCGGCCTCTAGGGCTGGCAAAAAGTGTTTTCACAGCCCTAAGTAATTTACAGCCTGTCTTGGAAGGATTTCCTACTAATTGCCGAAAATCTGACGAATTTGTCGTTTCAGTGAAAAACGACAGCGTGAAAATATTCCAACTCACTTATAAATAATGATTGTATTTAATCAAATTGTTTTATTCTCAAAACAAAATGCGACTAAAAACGATCATTTTTAGGTACATATGTTGGATCCGTCCTTTCCCGTCGTTTCTTTGAAAAACGACAATTTGAAAATTTTTAAATAAACTGAAATTACGGTTTCGACTCGGAGCAATCTAAATTCAAAACCGAATATCTATACTTCAACATTCGTCTCGTCGAGAAAAACGGTTTCGTATATTCAGTTTTGAATTTTGATCAATTCCAGCGAATTGGGTTTTCACAGAATTAGAGGGATATCCCCTTACGATCTAACAGAAGCGCCAGAAAAATATTTTTACGACCTGAACGTCCAGCTTGAAAAAATAATTGATTACGTATAGAAATCTGGGGTTTCGATTACTTTGATTCCAAATAAGTTGTAGATTTTGCAATTAAAGCTGATGCAGGGTAAGAAGGGGTAAGCCTATTCTGGAGGAGAGAAGTAGCATTGAAATATGGGATTTTTAAGATTCTGATTCTAAATACATGATCGATTTTAGATTGAAGCCAAAAAAGTGAAAAGTAGTGAGCCTATCAGAGATAGGGGTGTCATTTTAATTTTGACAAAAAAAAAAAATACAATATCACACCTACACTAAAAAAAAAAAGAAATAAAAAGTGTCACAAAAATGGATAAATTTTATTTGTAAATATAATAACGCGTCCCAATTCCACAAAAAATGCTCTAAATATTAAAAATTTATCAACCTATTATGGTAAATTTTATTTTTATGCAATAAATTTTATCAAATATCGCAATTAATAGGTATTATTATTTTTAGAATAGATTTTACCAAATTTTATGAATTGGGAGTAGGACGCGCTATAATTTTTTTTTTGCATGAAATTTATCATTTGTTTTTTCAGTGTAAATATTAAATAATTTTGATTTTGATTTCATCATCGATTTACATGCTTTAATTTACTTTTCCATCTATGTAATTTTTCCAAAAATGTGATAAGTTTGTCCGATCTCAACAACTTGAGAAATTTTATTTGTTAATATACCTATAGGAAATTATAAAAAGTCAATATGCTAATCTCTCTTAATTTGAATCAGTCAAAAATGACTGATTCAAATCGACAAAATCAAGTCACTGTAGGAATCAGTAAAAAAAAACGATTCAATCAGTGAATTTTCACTACGGAATCAGTAACAATAAAATTTCACTGCTTCAATCGTTGATTAATTACTGATTCAATCAGTGAAATTTTTTTACTGGTTCAATAATGAATATTCACTGATTTGAATCAGTAAATTTTTACTGATTCAACAATAAAAATTCACCAAGTATTTGAATCAGTAATTTTTCATTGATTGGCAGTAAAATGACGCTGATTAACTGGGGAATCAGTGGAATTTGACTGATTATCAGTGACTTGATTTTCTCTATTTCATCAGTCAATGTAGGCATTTTTGACTGATTCAAATTAAGAGAGTATCTCTCTAAACTTGAATCAGTCAAAATTCACTGATTAATAAGACAAAAGTGTGCAACTGAAGAAATCAGTGAAAATTTCACCGATTCAATCAGTGAATTTTCATTTTTGAATCGGTAAAAATTGTAATTTACTGATCGAATCAGTAAAAATTTTAATTTACTGATTGAATCAGTAAGTAATCACTAATTGAATCAGTAAGTAATCACTGATTGAATCAGTAATTATTCACTGATTGAATTAGAAAATTTTGATTTTTACTGATTCATTTCAGTAGTTGAAAAAAGATTACTGATTCAAAAATGAAAATTTACTAATTGAATCAGTAATTTTTCACTGATTGACAGTCAAATTTCACTGATTGACCAGTTGCACACTTTTCGCTGTTTAATCAGTGAATTTTCAGTTTTTTGACTGATTCAAATTAAGAGAGTACTCGTAGAGTTCGAAAATCACTATAAAAATATGGTTGAAAAGTCGGCAGGTTGTGCAAAAATAAAAGAAATGTGTAAGTAATTCCTGGGCTATTTTTTGAGGGAAAATAAAAAAACTCGAATTGAGAAATCTTGAGGAACTTCTCTCCCTCAAATCTGGAAAGTAATACCATTTTTGAACTTAGTGGAATTCAATCATATATGGCCTCCCGAGTTCAAATTTCATACCTCTATCATAATTTGCCATCTACTCACAGTTTGCCGTTGGACTAGAAAGAAATACCTTGCCTCGATCGTCGAATATCTTGAAGAGTTTTACGTTGGCAAATTTGCTCGCGGTGGTATATTTAATAAAAGGGTTGCGCCTCTGCTTTTTTGCGCGACCGAGCCGCGCCGAACGTCGCGAAAATACAACACACAGAGGTGTAAAATTTAAGCCTCGCAGCGAATTTCGGCAGGAAGGAATTTTAAAATCTTGAGATGAAAGGGTGTACAGGGCGCGGTGATGTATCGCTTTTCAGCTTAACTATATAAACAGTTCAAATTTGAAAGCTGTTTTGAAAAACACTTAGTGGTTGCTAAAGTATTCGAAAACTTTTCTCCGCGCGCCGCAGCTATAATCCGGCGAGGCTTAAGTAATGAAAAAAATTTCCATATTCGTGTTTACGACGACTTCGCCTCGTATCTCGAGCCAAATACCGCGCTACACTTTGATTTTATTCGCTTACCGCGTGCTTAGGGGTATACCTTCGACAAGAATTTCACCCGAAAAAATTTCCTACCGTCGTATACACACATATTCCCCGAGCCAGAACTGCAAACTGCCAGGATTCATCGCCTAGCCGCCTGCGTGTAATCTTATTTAAATTATACCAAATTCGAATATCGCTGCGGCGCTCGTATCGATAATCCTAATCTTATACCAGCGATTCCTATACTTTGTACGTGGGTATTCTATACTCGTATCCCATCGTTGTATCGTTATTGCGGCTTCGTCTTCGAATTTTCCTTTCAAATGACCGATTGCATGAGTTGCAAGTTACGCCCATTCTTAGTATAGTCAACTCCCACTGCTTTTTCATGGTACCCTGTTTTTGTATGTTCATGTCGAAGTATTGCCTTGCCACCATAATGTGCATAAATTATTTTAATGTGCATCTCTGCGATGTGCTTTACCCCTTCAAACCTCGAAGGATCTGGCTAAAAGAGGTACTTTGTTTCTCTAATGTCGTCCTCTTTCTGTATCGCGATTTGGGATACTTACAATATGCCAAAAATTATATGGCATGGGTGTGGTATATATTTTCAAATAAAATCGATGATGTGTCGATAAGTACAGATGCAGTTTTTTTTTTAAATTCTGCTGCAAATTTGGATTGTCTTTCGAATTTTGAAAAAATTGAAGTGTTCAATATCGTATACTTGTTTGGAAAATTGATACAATGCCAAACTAGTACGAGAATGACAAAAGAGACGAATGCTCTTCAGAAATGACAATGGATTTTAATTTTAGTAAAAAGTAAGTCAAATTAAAAAAAATTGAGTAACGATTACTCTTCTTTTAGAATGTTAGAAAAAATTTTTTTGTATAGGTAGAGTCGAACATTTCCCATATCAAGTCTTTTTTTTTATTTATGAATCTTTATTTTTTGAAAAATTCAAGGTTGAAGAAAAAATCAACATGAAAAATTTCATATTATGGTTCCATTTTGGAGAATGGAGATGCACGATTTTAACAATTTAAAACTTCTGATTTCAAACAATTTAGAACTTTGAGGAAAAATACGTTTCGTTCAGTAGTTGTACCTAGTTAGTTTTACTCGCCGTTTAACAGTGAGAAAAAATTCCTAATACATCCTATCATTATTCAATATAAAGTTGGTGAATGTACAAATCTCCCAACATAAAAATGTGCAAAAATTCCTTCATGTTTGAGATTTAGAATGAAAATTTTAAAATTTAAGGTCACAAATTTTGAAAGATTTTTACGAAGTATTACTTTATACATTTCAAATGTTCTACCTGTAAAAATTTTCGCTCGACCCTCGACCCCTAAAAACTTTTTCCTCTTAGCAAAAAATAATGAGCATTTTTTCAAATTTGACAGCAATCATTTTTTATGGTCTCTTTACTTCTTCTTGAATGTCCTCTCTCCTCTCATATCCTTTATTCGTCATTTTTTCAAAGGAATCTAATTCTCAAATTTTGAAAAATCGCTATTTTAGCAAGAAAATTGATTTCCTTGTTTCAACAATAGCAACTTAGGTACTTTACTTGATTTTTTAAAAATCAAATTTAAAAAATTAAATTGAATTTCATTATTCCCTCAGGTTTGCAAACGCACCAAATTTATAAAATTTTGTTGATATTCAAAAAAAAAGGTCAATTTTAAGGACAAATTCTATCAATTTTTTTAAATAAGAATTATAAATTTTTCCAACTTTTCAAACTTTTGAAAAAATTCCAATTAGAGACAAATTTTATCAATTAAAAAAAATAAAAGTCATAGATTTTTTCGAAAAATTTCCAGTTTGTTTACTTTTTAAATTCGGGTACTGTGCAAATTCACTTTTTGCACTCTCGTCCTGCAGTTCTGATTCTATAAAAATTTCGTCCGATTAATAATATTGAAAAATATAAACTAGTGACGTTGTAGTTGTCTCTCTAAGAGGTCGAAAACGTAGGTATCGTTAATTGCTCAAGAAAATTATCAAGTAACATTATTTTTTGTTCATTAAGTATTTTTTCATGGTACCTAAATATCGTCAATGTCCTTACTTAGAAAAATTCGTTCAAAAATTATTCTATTTTTCAATTTTTCTACTCTTGAGTCTCGGTTTTTTGAATTTTTCTTTTTTTAGTTCCAGACATTTAGTCATCTACTTAAGATGTTTTTTCCACTCTGTGTGAGATTCTTGAGTTCTTTACAGAAAGTTGATACAAAAGTTTTTTATTTTGTGGATATTGATTTGAATTTTTTAATTTGTATTGTACCCGAATTCTCAATTATTTTCAAACTTATATATTTTTTTAAAATGAAAATTCGTTATGGTACTTGTGTTAATTTTTCATAGGTATTCATCAAATTGCATTTTTTTTTATTTCTTCACTGAAAAGATTGCCGAATTTGAATGATGGAAGGATGAGGTTGTAGCACACAAAAAAATATGTGTATTTCTAATGTAGGCTTGAAAAAGTCTAGCAAAATTTTTATCTTTTGAATTTACGTCATAATACCCTTTTTCAATGGTTTTCAAAAAAATACCAAGCTAAAAAAATTATTTCGAAAATTTGATTTAATGGCCATGAAAAATTTTCAGTGAACGTTGCGTTTTTATTGGTATATGAGATATTTTTACCCAAAAATTTAATTGCAATTGCCATTCATATGTATCAACATGATTTAAAAAATCACTTTTTTAGATTTTAACTTATCTAAAAAGTGGTCGATGAAGATTCTCCATTGTTATTTCCTATTTGTTATCCCCTCCCCCTTCCTTTGTAATTTCTTCAAGATAGCAAATCACCATCAAAATGTTATTTTAGATTAAAATATACCCATGATTAAGATCACTGTGAGGAAAATTTTTTTCAGAAATCACTCAATTCGGATACATTCCAGTCTTGGTTTGACATTGACATTATCAAAAAATTTCAAATCTCAATATTGGAGCAAATTTTCAAAAAAAAAAATCAGTACGCCATACTAAGAATAAAATTGAAGTGATTTTTGATAATTAATTGAAGAATCAAAAAAAAAATCATCACCCTAAAATTTAGTCTTGATATTTTTTAGGAGTATTTTTTGGGATTTTCCTTGGAACAGATCAGCTTTTAATTTTGAAAATTTTTGATCTGAAACTTCAAATTTTGAAATTTCCTATTTTTAGGCAATGAAAAAAAAATTTAGGACAACTCAATTTAGACAAATGATTTAGGAATTTAAACTAAATTGATTTGCTTCTGAAGATCAGTACTTTTTTCTGTTCAGTTAGGCCCAGGTTACCAGAATTTTAGTCGAAGAAAATTCATTTCATTTCGAACTCGAGTACCTGAATATTTTGATGAATGATTCACGATGAATTTAGGTAATAAGGACCAACCCTTCAATTTTATTCGAAAGGGGTGATCTGTAGTCTCCAATATCACCTAAAATATCTTCTATGCCTCGTTGCCTATGATAAGACTTTCTTCGAGCCTACCCAGCTTCATACAAGAAATGCTCAAAAACGAATAAAAAATGGATATAAAAGAAAGAAAGAGAAAGAAAAGTAATACGTATACTTACATTCGATTATACGGAGGAACAAGATGGCGCTATTTAGACTCAGATACGTACGCAATACCGAAGACGGCTTCGAACGAACGCGTATTACAGCCGCGAAGGAAAAAAAAAAAAGTCGTAGCAACAGAAAAAAAATACATTAATACTTTTCCCGTTACAAAAGTGTAAAAAATTTCGACTTGTTCGACACATTTGAACGTAGAATTTCACACTTATCAGTTCACGCTTATCTCGTTCTTATTGTGAATAATCAAATGCTTGACTCGATGTGAAGAATACAGCGGTACGCGGATTTAGGTATATATCTATAATGAGAATCTACGAAGCTGTGTTCCTCGTGACGTATTTTTTAGTTTGTCAGAAATCATGCAAAACATTCGCCTATTGAGAGTGGCGTAAAAGTCGCCCTTATAAAAAAACCGATTTTTTGCATATACAAAGAAACTGCATCAGCGGTGCTGCGTTTCCTAGGGTAAGCTCAGTAGCAATATACATCCCTAGGCATTCTTTATAATATTTTGTATCCGATTCCATCCTTTAGAATAATATCCTAGTTAACGGGTTTAGATCCTAACAAACCCTTAATTTCCACCTCTATTTAAATTCGTTTTAACCCTTTTACACACCTTTATGTATATTTTTTGGGAAGTTTTTTTCGCCACCCTTAGAGAACTGACACTACTTTTTTTCTCACCCAGGCCGCGGGAAGAGACAGGTCCTTTTTTTTTCTATAGACCCCATATCCATGTATAAAAAACTACCGGGTTTCATATTTTGCATTTTCCGTCTTCGTTTCAAACCACCAGATGTAATACCCTCAGTTGGTTTTTTTTCATAACCCTTTGCCTTTCGGTCGTCGCGTCGGTATATATTTTATGTTTTTTTATACGGATGTTGCATGTACATAAAAAACAACATCCTTTGAATATACATCAGTTTATTAACGATATTCAAAAATGTCCCATTAACCTCATCGAACCCTTGCGATTTTTTTTTATATTGGCCTTCTGTCAATACAACACCGAATTCATCCTTTTATCATTAAAATCAGTCACGTTTGACGTCCAAATGATTAGTGGCGTTATTTTATCAAATCGTATAGTTGAGATGCGGTGAAACTTTTAGCACCTTTTTCATTTTCCGGTTTGTTAAATGTTGCGTATAAATCGAACCGAGCAATATGAGGAGACCATGTATCCTACAAGGCAAAATGCTCGAATTGTGAAAAGTTTTTCATTCGTTTGGATCGTCAGTGCCAATTGAATCGGTAGGTTTTTTCAAATAGATAACGAATGTTTTTTAGGTTATTTTGTGGTAGGGATGAAGAGATATGGGTGGTTTGTTGAAATTAATTCCCAAGTTTATTCGATGATTTTGAAATGGTAAAAGGAAGAAGAAAAAAATTGAAGGTATTTTTTTCGATTTTTCCTGGAAGGGGTGGCGCATGGCGGGTGGAGGATAACTGAGTTTTAATCAAGATAATGTATCAGAATTTCTCACCTATAATTTTATTTTTTGATAGATTATTTTTTTATATTCAAATCAATGAAAATATACACTCAAAAAAATAGAAAATAGAAAATATTACAAAAAATGAATAAATTTTATTGAAAAATATAATGACGTGTCTTCATTCAACAAAAATACTCTAAAATGGTAAAATTTATTAATCTATTGTAATAGATTCTATTTTTATGCCATGAACTTTTTGAAATATTACAATAAATATTATTATTTTTGGAATAGATTTTGCCAAATTTTGTGAATTAGGACACGTGATTATTTTTTTGGGTATATTTATTATTTGTTCATATTTTTTTTTTTTAGTGTACGGAGTAATTCTAATTTAAATGAAATGAAAAAACAAATTCAAGGATAAAGCGTATTTTTTTTTAATTTTTCTGATGAAAACTGGGTTTTGGATTAGTCTGTTCTAAATTTTACAGTACTGCAGAAGTGTTGCAAAAAACCATTTTTTTCTCTAGATAAAATAATAGATATTCAGTGTATTCTTATTCTATTTTTTTTTTTTTGAAAATTTATGAATTTTCAAATTTTTCCTACTCAGTTACTATCACTTCTTCCTCCATCCCAACTCAAAAAAAATTAATTCCAATTTTAACTTCCGATTGAATGTGAAAATCTTCAGTAATGGTACTTCAAAATCTTGAGGATAAAAATCAGGGTTGAAACTTGAGCAAAAATGTCCGGTAAAGAGGAGTGGGGGGGGAGGAGTGTAAAAAATTTTTGCAGACTGGTTTTATTTTCAAAAAAATATGAACATAAATTTTTGCTTTTTCGAGCTACTTTTTTGACTTCTAAAAAAATCAATTCCTAAATGACCACTTTCCTTCGAAAAAAACAATTTTTGAAGATTGAGATCGCTCCCTCGCTCCCAAATCTTTTGATTAAGGAGAGGAACAAAATTTATTTTTTCCAAAACATCCAATTATTTGGAATGAAAAGACATTATTTTAAGAATTAATGTGTGAACATTTTCAATAAAAAGACATCAAACTCCAAGAACCGAAATGTCTGCATTTATTCAATCATTATTTTTGCACTGAAAAGGAGGCTTTTTCAGAACTTTTTCCAGAACTGCTCAATTTTTTTTGAAGTTGTCTCACAGATTTTTGGAGCTACCTAAACAAAGCCTGAAAATTCTTAATTTCAAGTTTTGGATTATTTTGTAAGTACCTATGGTCTTGCAGATTATGCAAAAATTAGTTAAATTTAAAACTGAATTCTCTTGAATTTTGAACAATTTGAATTTTTGTTTGAATCCTCTTCCCCCTTTCAAACCATAGTTTAAAATTTTTTCAATCCAATCTCCTCAAGCTGCCAAGTCTTGAATGTTGATCAAAATTCAAAACTTAAATATTTATGTATGCGGTGGAATCATTTTTTTTTTTCAAGTGGTAGAGTAAAATTTGTATGACTTTTCTGAACCTCTCTCAAATTTCCCCAATCGTGGACTGTCTAACTAACTTACAGAATTCTTTTTTACCAAGTAGGTACAAAAAAGGTTGAATCACAAAAATCCGGTGTAAGCACCTATTTTTTTTTTTGAAATTCGTGTTCTTTTTGTCCGTACGGAAAAAATTAGGTACTTACCCAAAAAATGATAATTTTTAATCAAAAAATGAATAAATTTTACCAAAATAATTAAAATTTATTCAAAACATGGCAAAATTTATTCAAAAAAAAAATGATAACGTATCCCAATTCACAAAATAGGTGAAATTTATTCTAAAAAATAATAAAATTTGTCAGAAATGAACAAATTTTACCAAAAAAACATTTATTCAAGAAAATAATAATTATCACCTATTTTGTGAATTGGGACACGTTATCATTTCATCAAAATTCAAAAAAAAAAATTATTATTGAAATTTCATTTTTCAAAACGATTTTTTTTCCTTTCTCCCCCCCTCCTGTACCTAAAATACAATGAAAGTAGATAATTGTTGGAAGTGGGTAGTGGCGGGAGGGGGAGGGGTCACGTTTAAATCTGTTCAGACAACCTGAAAATTGGTACAAAATTACCAATTTTGAGGTTTTGAAATTTTATGTAGTTCCATCATCAAGTTTACTTAAAAGTACTTGCTGAATAATTTAAAAATTTTCTGGAGACATCGAAATGTCTGCGTAAACTGCTTTCAATCGATTTGAAAGTTCAAAAATATTTCATATTTTAAAGGAAAATTATGAAATTTGAAAAGTATGAAATTTCGGATATGGGTTTTTTTTTGATGTACCTACTTTCGATTTATTTTTATTCAGGCTTGAAATTTTACTTTAAGTTGAGACACCTAGAAAAAACACCCCGTTCATTTCATTATCGACAGTGGTGGCAGCCTAGATTTTACCGGCGTGTTGCCAAGAACGGTCAAGAATATCAAATCCCTATAAGAGGTCGTTCCCCCCCCCCCCTTACAATTTATCAACGGTGAATTTTGCAATTTCAATCATTCATTATTGAATAAAAGAGCCTTTCCTAACAAGGGTCAAAAACTGCCCTTGACCCAAAATCGGTCAAAATGGGCCCAAAAGGTCAACATTCTGAATCAATTGAAAGGAACATTTTCATGAGCTTTTCTTCAGAACTGGAAAATCGTTAAAATTTTCTGGTGGCCCTGAAATGTCTCGAAAACGCCTACAATCGATTTGGCAGGTCTGAAATATGGTGTATATTGAATTTCATCTTTTTTCGTTGTTCAAATCAAATTTTCATCGATGAAATGATTTTGGAATTTCAAAAATTCGCTAAAATTCGAAAAATGCACTTCAGCACTTAAAATTTTGGAAATGGAATTTTTCATGGTGTACTTTCAATTTATGGCAATTTTGACTCAAAATTTTACTTCGAGTTGGGATGCCTTGCTTCTTACTGTAAAAAAGTAGTAAAAAATCACGTTTTTTGACCATGTTGCACCCAATTTCAGAATTCAAAAAAAATATATGTGATGCCCGACCACCTGGCGGAACTATTAAAAAAAATTCGAGCCATGTACCCCCTCAAAATTTTTTTTTTAATTTTTTGAAAATTTCAAAGTGAAAAAAATTGGGAAAATGTGAACCGAAAATTTTCAAAAAATTCTCATTCGTACTACCCAGCAAGATGTATAATTTCTGAAAAGTATACATTTTTTTAAACCACCCCTTCCAGAGATATCGCGTGTTGAAATTTCGACATTAAAAGTACGATAATTCTGAAAGGGGTGGGGGTAGGGGGAAGGCCAATTTTTTTGATTTTTTAGACTATAAGTAACCTTTTGAGCCCATTTTGACTGATTTTGGGTCAAGGGCCGTTTTTGACCTTTATTAAGAAAGGCTGTTTGAAAAAATATTGAAAATGCTATCATAACCCGAGCGAAGCGAGGGTGAAAATTTTGGAATAAATACACATGAAAACTTGAAAAATGGCCAATTTCAAAAATGCTTGATCATCGATAATTTTGGACTTGTTATCGACAATTAAAGATTTTTCATATTTCACGTGTTGCAACAGATTTTTGCCGTGTTGCCACAGACTTTCGCCGTGTTGCCGTTGCAACACATGCAACACAAAAGCTGCCACCTCTGATTATCGAAAAGCATTGGTGGGTAAGTAATCTATTATTGTGGTATTGTGAATTTTAACGTTTTTCCATCGATTTTCACTCGTCAAAAGTAAATTTAATTTTGAAAAATTTATTAAAAAGGCATTTATTTACCAGTAAGCTGATGAATTTTCTAAAATTCAGGTGAACCACAGGCTCTAAATATAATACTTAGAAATATGCATTCGTTTCGGTTAAAATTTCATCGAACGTGTCTAAATTCCTCAAACACTCTGGATCATTTTGATCCTGAAAAAAGACGGAAAACCCTCCCATAATATACGTACATATTTCAATAAAATTCTTGCTTAACCTTTTCTATTGTCTGAAGATGTACGTGGTGAAGCGTTATGCTTCGTTAATATTCAAAGATCGTCATGGAAGTCGAAGTGATATTCGCGTATCAAAGTTGAAGCTACTGAGAAATATACGAACACGAGTTCTGGTATACATAAGTATCAGATACGAATACCTATAAGTATTCCACGTTATCCATACGGAGGCTTACACATACGCGTTAAAATATCTCGAAAACGAAGAGAATTGTTAACGTATGGTGAAAAAAAAATCGGTGGTTACCGATGAATGGCGAAGATGCTATGTAATTTTAATAGCATGCATTATCAAGGGACGTAAGTTTTCGTTGAATTGTCGCATCATCCATCTTACTCAATCTTATATGCTTGCGATGTGCGCATCTTGTACTCGTACAGCGTATACCTCGACACGAACTATATAAATGAAAATAATACACGGAAATGTATTCGCATTTACTCACCTTCTCCACCCGTTCGTCTATAAATTTCAAAGGAGAGGAGAAAAACGCGGGAAAATTCTCGAGATTTTTTTCAATTCTATATACGTGTGCCATTTTAATGTTTGATTTATTCTTATAGGCGGATTGCAGATTGAAACGAAGGTGGATTCCTTGCACTCTGCACCAAAGCTGCGAGATAATAAATCAGCACCATCCGAATGTTGAGCTGCCGTAAACGTCGTCAATGAGGCAGCATTAACGCGCCCGTGGAAACGAAACAAGAAAAACGTACCGAAAAAGAAAAACGTTGCACAGAACACATAGATCAAGCTGTACATCAACAATGAATCCGCAGGGAACACATTACAAGTATAAAATCTTCAAAGCTATCGTTTGCTCTCAAAATAAAAAACGTATAAATTCGTTTAACGTTTTTAAAATGTAAATACGCGGCATTAAATTTTCATAAGTCAAAAAATTAGCACGCCGAGCGTTACCATTATATTTAATTTGAATAAGATTTAAGTCGAGCGAAATTTCGCTCTCACTTCGTAATATTCATTTATTTTATAGCCGAAAACGCAACAAGTTTTAAAAGAAAAAAGATTTCGCCAAAAAATTTATGTTTCGAACTAAATTTGCGGTATTTTAAAAGTTGACATCACTTTCGTTAAACTTTACATTATTTGGCTCTTTAAAAGTCGAATACTTTTTACATAAACAATACAATAAGGCTTTTTAGTTTTCATTAAGATGTTTATCGCTTAATTTTTTTCTTCGTTCTTTTTCGTCGGAGGAATTTTAACGTTTTTTATTGAAAAGAGTATGACGATGATTTGCGAATTTTAACTAAGTGCGAATGGATACCAATGTCGTATTTTTTTTAAATTTCAGGTGAGTACCTATTGAATTATCAAGAGGAATATTCATGCATTTATTATCGACGATTATGACGATTTCAATTTTGCAGTCGTATTTCAGTCTACAGAAGTTTCTTCAACTTGAAAGGTAGGAGATCAATGTTTGTATTCAAATTGAAAAAATCTGTATAAGGAATTAAGGATGTTTGTACTTCGGGGCTTGAAAGGTTTATAAAATTTGAAAAAAATTGAATAGGCGAATTTCGACAAATTTGATATACTTATTTGATCATTCTGATATTTAGAAAATGAGCGAAAAATTTGAGAAACCAAAAAATTATCGCTTAATGATCGTTCATACATAATTACATACTCTCATTGCATCCAAAAAAAATTGATAATTGATAAACAAAGGAGAACGAAATGTTTTCAAGAAATCCAACCTCATAAATTTTTTTTGAAATGTTTAAGAACCCCTTTAAAATTATAAAGTAACATTAAAAAAAATTGAATGCGATTTTTTTGAAAGCTCAATGTTTTCATATTAATTTGGTGCTGAAATTCCACCCCCGATGAAAAAACTATCTACTGGCGATTCCAATCAGAAATTGTCCTAATGGCTGTTCTTTGTCTCCAAGTATCGTGTCCCTAGAATTTGATTATTAGTTTTGAATTTGAGACTCTCAGTAAAATTCGGAGTATGAAAATCTGGAAAACTGCAATTTAATATTCTTTTAAGAATAAACATTTTGCATCAGTTACTTCCTCAGAGTCAAATATCAAATTGAAAAAAATTACATGAAAAGTTTTAACAAATTTTAATAATGTCTACCTACCTATCAAATTTTATCGAATAAAATTTGAAGCTGCTTTCTTTTTCAATTGGCAAAAATGCCTGTATTTTTTTTATTTTATTATTTTTTTTTTTGAGTAAACTAAAAAGCTGAGTCCGATCGAACGGGAGGCAGCAGCGACGCAGAATGCTCTCTCTCCCCCATATTGACAAAATTGAATAATTTTTAGTCAGAAATATCAAGTTGGGTAAAATAATTGTATTTATGAACAATGCCTATGTATGCAATGAACTAATGATTGTCGAGTAGGTACATTTCCTCAATAAGTCGAAAAAATTGTAAAAATTTCAGCTTGAGTAAAAAATATTGAAAGAGTCTATCTGCAAAAAATTTTCAATTTTTAATTTTTACCAGGTGGATCAACTTACGTAAAATGAATACAATTTTTGATAAAATTGTATTTGAACCAAGTACCTACTATTCTCAAGATAATTTTGAATCAAAATTCTAGGAAGGTATAGTTCATGAGATTTTAATTGGTTTAACATCTTTCTGAAATATGAAATAATTTCAATAAATTTTGGATCAAATATTTCATGAATTTGATAAAATATCATTCAGTCTTTGAGTGTCAACCAATGACTATTTCTTATATTTTTTCTCTCTCTAGAGAAAACTTGTATCCATCACTTTCGAGAAAATATTCGAATTCATTTCAAATTTCACTTTTTCGAGCCCTTTTGAATGAAATGGACACAGTTCAAAATTTCCAAATTGCTAGTTGAGAGTCCATGACTTGCCATTTGAGCTGAATTTCATCTCTTATTGGCCTGTACTCTGAACCATCTAATGAAATGACGTAAAAATTTTATGATAAAAGTCTACTAACTACTTACTTTTTGTGTTTCTTATTCAAACATGATATTTCCATTTTTGAATATTTTTGGCTTTTTTCTTCAATTAACTCAGAATGTATTGCCGCTCATTTGAAACCACCAGAACCATAATAATCTGTAAGTGTAAGTTGAACATTTTTAAGCAAAATTTTTCATAGAATTGGAAAAATTAGGACATTAAAAAGAACTAGCTTAGTATGACAAAACATTAGAAATTCTAAATGGGAGATGCATGTTGAAAAATTGAAAATGAGAAAAATTAATAAATTACAAGAAAACAATGTATCCAGATTGATTTTTTATTTCGTAAAATTTTGAGCATTAATAAACATTTACCAGATCGTGTTCATGGTGACATGACCAAACAAACTTTTGAAATTAGAAAGTTCTTTTGGATAGAAAAAAAATTACTTTCTCATTTTGAATCATGCACCCCTCCCAAGTCCCAATCCTATTCTGACGGGGTGCAAAGTATCATTTGCACCTCCTCCCTCCTCAAATTACCCCAGAGAAGTATTTTAAAAATATTTTTAAAAATGTCTTTTTTGGGTAAATAAAATACCCTATTTTCTCAAAGCTTCGGGCTCGATTCGCTCGGACAGAAACAAAATCATGATCTTATGAACTATTTGAGGTAACAGAGCGCAAAAAATGCTCCTTTGTAACACCCTCCCCCCCCCACTCGTAAATCCTTCTGGTATTTCAAGTCTTTACACTTACTAAAGAAAGCTTCCGACGCCTCTGGCAACATTTTTTGATTTTCAAAGGATTTTCGCTGATTTTTCGGAAAATTTTAGAAATTTTACCAACTTTCTAGTGAATTTTTATTGGTTTTCTGGACATTGTTTCACTATTTTCTTCATATTAGGCGTACCCAGGGGGTGAGCTCAGGGAACTGGAGTCCCCTTCTTAGGCTCGAAAAAAAAAAATTATTGCAAAAATATTAAAAAATTGCATTTTTTTGGTTTTTCAAACAGCATTTTTTCAAAAAAAATTCGCTCTCGCTACTTTCGGGCAGTATTTTACTCTTTTTTTATATTCAAAATTGATAATTTTTAACCAATTTTTGAGTCAAAAATCACCCCCAGTTTGTCAGAAAAAATATGATTTTTGACTGAAAGATCAATGAAAAATGATTAATTTGAAATTTGACCCCTCCCCTGATTTTTCTCAAATTCTCGGCCCCTCCATTAATTAATTTCTTGGTACGCCTATGGTTTTCTTACAGTGAATTTTTTACTGATTTATTGTACTGCAATTCTGACTTTTTCCCTGTAATTTTCGACGTGTTTCTCTGATTTGTACGTATGAGGAAAATTAATCATCACATCGTCAAATAAAATTTTCAAAACTATTTGTCATTTTGAAAAATAAATAGATTGGTACGGTTTTTGAACTTGAGCGAACCAAAGACAGAAATGTTTATCAAAAAAACATCCATAGCTTAAAATTCTATAATTTCTTCATTTTTAGATCTATCGAAAAGACCGCTCAAATCTTTCAGTTTTTCCATCCTCCCTCCTATCATATGCCTCTAAATTCTAACCTTCCTTTGATCACAGCTCGTCTACTCCTATTCAACCAACTCCTCATTATAGCCAATTTAATATGACAAAAAAAGCCTCATCCTACGTACGAAATCAGATTTTTCTTTTCCTTGACGCTTTCAAACAAACTGTCGACTTTTTCCCGGGTTCCAAGGAAGCAGGCGAAGGGAGTAGAAAATAACCCGAGATATTTCGAAATCCTTTCCAAGCTGTACGGATAATGATATTGAAATACAACGGTATAGTACACGTTGCTAAATCTAATCAAGATGAATTCTCCCAAGCTTTGAGACAACATGTCAATCTGTAATCGGATAGGTGCCACACGAACGAATGATTTTTCAAATAGAACTAACTCGAAATGATATAAGATATAAGTATTTTTATTAGTTGTAGGTAAATACGATATATTCTCTGAAGAAGAGAAACCTTCAAGTATTCGGAATCGAGGGGGCCAACGATATCATAGCGTTCCAAAAATATACTGTATGTATTTAGATAGAGAAAAATAATAGGATTTTTTTTATTTGGTATGTGTCGGAATACCTATTCGCGTTGATAACAAGTATTCCGAGTCAAAGAAGAAGAAGAAACATGTAACAGAATATTTTATACGTAGGTATAGGTATCTACATGCAAAGGCGAATTATATGTGTACGTTACAGTGACGTACGTTCGAGAAAACTTACAGTATGCTCGCCGAGAACCATAGGAAAAAAAAAGGTATAAAAAAAATAAAGGAGGATGTTAGAGCAAGAGAAATTCCATTCTTCGAATATTACATCTGAAAAGCAGCTTATTATTTTCATTTATAATTTAAAGGTAAAGGTAAATACCGATGCGCGTTTAAGTAAAAGCTCCGACATCATTAGAGCTTACGGCATGTCGTAGAGAGACTTTGAGGTTAGTAATTATTCGATACTAAAACGAATATCTCGCGACAAAATCCCTTTACTGGAATTTGCGTAAAGGTATAGAAACGAGACGGCGGGGAGCGGTTAAAGAGAATTTGAAAAGTTTAAAGAATGAACCAGCTTCGGAGCTACCAAAATACTAGCTAACACTGTAAAGGAAGTTTACCCTTCGCTGAATCGCTATAAATATACATCCACCTTGGTATTCGTTACTATGGTTACAGAAAGCACACTTGAGCGATGGACCAACTTACTATGTAAAGTTTATTTCGCCTTTACGTTCGCACACAGGCTCCTTTTTAGATAGAATATAAGGTTTCACGTGGCGTTCAATTGAGAAATGTTCAAATGTTTACGGGAATTAATCGAAAATGCCGTTGAAAATGGTTTGGAACTTTTACAAAAGGAATAGAGGCCTACCGAATGGATTCTTTCTCTCGTTTTTGCTCTCGCTCACTTTCTCCCATTCTCTCTCGCTCTCGTCCTCTTTCGCCGCCGGTATAGACGTGCGGTACTCTCACACACACACAAAAAAAGCTGAAACTTTCCGGGGCTTCTAACAGCTCCGCAACGAATGACATTTTCAATAAAATACTTTCCAGTTGACGCACAATTTACTATGTTTCGAGTGTTCCTATCGTTGATTAACGAATGACGTAAATGATACAAAAAGTCAAATCAACTTTACATCGTAGATCAATCGTCGGCGGCGCAATTTACGCCCATATTGTTGGTGGAAATTTTACGTTGTTGACCTTGTCACCGGAGCAGAGGACAGCGTAGCTCATATGTGGCACGTGTAACGTTTTTTTAAAGGTAGCTTTATTATTGGAATCGAGCAATCGTTTTCATTAAATTTACTTTTTCCTAAGGGTTTCCCGATATGTTGCCGAGTCCCAATAACAGTTTATCAGAAAGGGTTTGGCGAAGTTATACATGTGGCTCGAACGATTTATTACAATTTGCGTGACGAGCGAGTGTTTTTTGAAATGTAGAAAAATACGCAATCTGGGATATTTTTGTATTTATTTAAGGGTTTCAACTTTTTCTGCGATTGATCAAAGGTGAATATTCTGTATATGAATTGAAGAAAGCCTATAGATATTTATTTCTGTTCTTCATGAAAATTCTTACTATAGAAATATTTTTACACTCAACATTACTTGTAATATATGTTCACTTTTTAATTTTGACCATTTCCTTTGGAAAAATCTGTTGTTGTTTTTTTAGAAAAATTATTATGTCATTGTGTTACTTTTACAAAAATAACAAATCGCCCATAATTTGGGCGAAAATCAATTAAAATTCAGAGTTGATGAACTTCGAACCACGTACACCGAACCACGAACCATTGCAAATCATTACCGATAACTTGGACAAAAATCGATACAAAAAATGAATTTGAACAAAAATTGTGTTAAAAAAGTTAATAATAAATAAATAACAAAGTATATAAAAAATGATATTGAGGTATATATTAGGGTGGAGTGAAAAAAAAACATATATTGGGTTTCGACCAAATTTGGTGGGGTGGTTTACTTTGAGTGGGAGACCTCCCAAAAAAAATTTGAGCCCCCAAGGGACAAGTGGAGGGGAGCAGGGGGTGCTCAAAGTGCACCTCCTTTTGAAAAAAAACGCTGTTTTTTGTGTTTTTCTAGTCAAAAAAATTGCGTGAGAGGCTGTCGTAGCACTTAAAAGTTGCGATTTGAGTTTCTACGTCTCCCTGAACCATTGCCATTCTTCTCCGATCAAAACTCAGAGCGCTACCAGGGGGTTGAAAAGTTGCGGATTGCAGTATTTCAATAATACGAAATTTTCGCGAAGGTGAAATGATTTTTTTTTTCGTCGGGGAATTGAACGACAATTTTTTTTAAACCACTAAAAATAAATATTGAAGAAAAAATTTGAAAATTTTATACACCAGTGCAGCCAACAGCGAATCGTATAATTCCAAAATACGGAATTTAGGAATATCTTTAAATTGATCATTTTTTCGCCAAAAAATATTATGTAGGTATTTTTTTTTTCAATCACCAAAAGTATAAGTATTTTGGATTTTATTTGAAAAATTTTGTATGTCAGTGCAGCCAGTTACAAATTGTGACGTGCGACACTGGAATTTATGCCGATCAAGAATTAAATTTTTTATCAAGTAAATTCCATAATGTCGCACGTCACAATTTGTAACTGGCTGCACTGACATACAAAATTTTTCAAATAAAATCCAAAATACTTATACTTTTGGTGATTGAAAAAAAAAATACCTACATAATATTTTTTGGCGAAAAAATGATCAATTTAAAGATATTCCTAAATTCCGTATTTTGGAATTTTACGATTCGCTGTTGGCTGCACTGGTGTATAAAATTTTCAAATTTTTTCTTCAATATTTATTTTTAGTGGTTTAAAAAAAAATTGTCGTTCAATTCCCCGACGAAAAAAAAATCATTATGTTCAAACGTTTTATATTTGTGGTGAAATGCATCGATAATTATTATCCGTAAAATTAACCACAGTTTTATGTTTTTCCCTAAATTCTAGAAACTGTAATTTTGATGGATAATCCCTATCCACAAAATTTACCACATTTTCAAACCTTTTACATGTGTGGTGAAATGCATGGATAATTATTATCCATAAAATTTACCACAGTTTTATGGGGTTCCCCAAACTCTAGAAATGGTAATTTTGATGGAAAATTCCTATTCACAAAATTTACCACAAGTTCAAACCTTTTACATGTGTGGTGAAATACATGGATAACTATTATCCCGAAAATTGAACACAGTTTTATGTTTTCCCCCAAACTCTAGAAAAGGGATTCAGTTCATAAATCGATTCGAAGATTGAACTGGTGAAAAATGATTTGGTTGATTAAAAAATATGATTTGAAAAAAAATCAGTAAGAAATTTCTTCAACCTTTTTAAAAATGAAAAATTGTCCGTAAATTGACCAAAGTTCAAATTCAAAATCGAATTCTTTGAAAAACCAAAAATGCATCACTCTCATAAAAAAATTGTATATTTCTGTAATTTGATGTTTAAATAATAATTTAAAAAAATTATAAAAACTCTTCCAAACCGTTCCTCACACCAAACCTTCTTCCATGAAAAACTCTTCCGAAAAAAATCACCGACCCATTTCAACCATTGAAATTCCAAAACGAACCCCATCGTCGAATATAAACACGCAGCAACGGACTACCGGTGAAAAAAGCACCGCGGTGTGGATAAAATATGCGCAAAACATTTGAAGCACGTTTAGCCATTAACCAAAGATGAACCGAAAATTATAAACGCGACTCGCGTTTGTTTTTATAAATACTTTAATCGTCGCAAACGACTAAGAGTGAATACAGCACATAAGGAAGACGAAGAGGCGAAAAAAAATCCTAACAAACGAAATTTAACTCCTGTATTATGTAATTTCACTTGTCTGGCGACGCTTTGAAAATTACTCAAAAGAACACTTTTTTTTTTTAATAATTTAAATTAAATTACGTAGGTAGGTAACTTAGTATGATATTTTCAAACAAAAAAATGTGTTTATTTCTTCGTCGCTTTACGGTGGTAATTATATAGCAGAGAGACGAGACGGTTTATGAATTTTTAGAATCAAAATAAGATGTTAAAGAGGAAAGAAGAGATGGTACAGTAAAAACAGTACACTACTTTCATATTATAATTCAATTCATTCCGTTTAGTTAATTTTTACGTAAAAAGCTCAAAGCCTCTTGTTTGGGTTTTACGTTAGTTTGGTACTGTGTCGTATTTCTTTTTATAATTCAAAGTTGAATTGAAGGATGTTGAGTTGCATTGCGTAGGTATAACTCAATTTAATTTATACTTACCTAGTTCTCAACAAAAATTCTCTTTGATGTTTTTAATTAGGGATTTTCTAAAGATAGCTGCAAGTCTGAAAAATAAGGTGCGGATTTTTTCCCGCAATTTTTCGGACACCGCGTTTATAATCGATAGGGTTGGAAAATACCGATGGGTTTGTGTTCGCGGTTTTAAAAACCTTCAATGATCTGTTAAGTGTTAACCCTCTCTTGATCGAACCCCTATTTAATTTTTATATTTTCAATTATCCTCTCGTTTATCAACTAGTCTTTTTTTTCTATACTAAAACGTGGTTTCTCAAATGCATGATTAATGTGTTTATAGGTCTATACTTTTATACCAAAAAGAAATACGGCCCTATTGATTTTTTTTTTATTCACTTGGTATTCGGCGTTATTTCGAGGTCATATTAGATACCCCCTTCTCAGCCCTAATTACCCCTTCGGTAGATATTTTTCATGGATGAAGTATCAACGATGTTGCTAATTTAAATAATGCTCGAATTAATGCCGATTAATGTTGGCTAATTTAATTCTTCAAATAGCGCGTATCAACAGGGTGTCTTGTATTTTTAATTTTTACGACGCTAAAGTCTCAAGTTAAGTTGTCGTAATTGTGATTCGTTCTCGTAATAGTCTTTATTTTTCAACTCGATTGTTATGGTTTTAATTTAACAGCTCGAGTCTAGCGACGGTAATCCCTTATTTTCGTGGCGAATTATTTTTAACAACGAATTCAGAAGCCTTTGCTGTCTGCAGTAATTGGATGGTAATGGCGGCAGTAGGAATTTTTTCGGAATAAGGATTGAGATGGTTTGTTTTTGATTGTTTGTGCCAATTTTACGGTGATTTTTGATCGAATGTGTACCTTAGGGAGATTTTGAAACTTCCAAAAAGAAGGTGGAGGTGTATGAAGGTAATAAAGGCACGTTTGGAATTTTTTTCATGTATTCCCACTTGCAGGTTTATAGATGGGTATTTGTAGTTTTTTTTTTCAATTTTTTTAAATCTCCATATTTTTCAAAAATCCAAAAATTTATTATTTTTTTTCTAAAAAAATGATTCCAATTGACTCTCGACTGATTTGAAAAAATAAAATTGCGCTGAATATAACAACAAAAAAAAATTATTCTACGGTTTTTCCAAATAAGGTTTTAAAATATTGATGAAAGAATAATTAGGAAAGTAGGTACTTGGGTATTTGGAACCAAAAAAAGAACTCCTAAATTTTCAAATAAAAAAAATTATTTTTTGAAAATTGGTCCATTCAATTTTACAGATAGGTATCAGTTCAAAGCATTAAAAATCAAAATTCAACAAAATCCCCCCCTCTCCTCTTAAAAAACGAGGATTGAATTTTCTGCTCAAATACCTACTTTAAAACAATTTTAGTTTTTTTTTTTGCAATTTCCTACTAAAAATTTTGACGCTTGTATCACGTTGAAATATACTTACACATTGAAAAATTAATTTTCTGAAATTGAGAAAAAAATGAACCATACTGATGAAAATGTATTCAAGAGTGGGAAGGGGGATGAAAATGAAAACCCTCCACAAAAACCTAAATCTTGGACATTTTGAATGCAATTTATTCTCAGGTATTTTACTTACTTACAATAGAGGCATCCCAACTAAAAGTGAAATTTTTAACCCAAACGAAAATAAATTGAAAGTTCATGAGTAGGATTATCAAAGAACCCTCAATCTAAAATTTCAAATCCTGAAATTCATTTTTCGAATTTTGACGAATTTTTGAAATTTTAAAATTGCCTTGTCGCGCTGTAAAATATGAAACTTTGATCTACCTAATCAACAAAAAACCCCTGAAATTTAGTATAATTAATGGTCTATTTTTGACCTCCCGGATTGATTGGAGTGGTTTAAGGCGCATTATAAAACCCCCAGAAAATTTTGGAATTTTTATCGCTGGAGAAATGCCCGCATAAAACAGTTCATATGAACTTCAGCATCTATAATCGCTGATTACCTGCGGTAGGGACCTATTGGATCGGTTGAAGCTTAATTTTCCAAAATTTGTTACCATACTTTGAGTTCAAATTCATAATTTTTTTTTTGAAATAATCTTTTAAAAATTCCTGCCTACAGTGCACACATAGAAGTGAAATGCTGAAATTGACACGTACCTTATTTTCACCCCCCCCCCCCATCGATTGGAAGCGGTTTCGAGATGTTTCGGAAGCCCTGTAGAAAATATTTGTATCTTTCAGAGCTTGAGAAAAGCCCATAAAAAATTAATGAAGGTTATTCGTATAGGTAACCGGTTCACTCAATTCAAGCACCATTTTTCAAAATTGATAACTTTGAATTCAGATCATATGTTTTTAGCAGAAAATTTATTATTGCACTCCGCCCTCATTCAGCTTTTTACCACAAAAAGCGGGAGCTGTCATCCAATATTAAAGTTTCCTAGAAAATTTTCAACTATAAAATATGGATTTCGCTTTTGAACTCAACGTTACGAATTTTGGAAAATGGTGCTTTAAATGATCTATAATAAGTATGTAGGTCTCTAATATAGGTAGTTTGCGATTAAAGGTACTGATGTTCATATCAACCATAGTTGCATTCAGAAATTCTTCGAGGGAGGGGCTGAGAATTCGAGAAAACATATGGAAAAGTGGTCAAATTCTAAATCAAGCAATTTTTTTTGAAAACTGCTATTTGAAATGCAAAAAAAGCACTTTCCTTACATTTTTAGAATAAAAAACTCCCCTCTTCAAACTTAAAGAGGGGGCACCAGTCCCCCTGAGCCCCCTTGGGTGCGTCCTTAATATCAATCATTGGCCTTTTTTCCAGCGCGCGATGAAAAATTCCAAAAAATTTTTAGGCTTCGAAAGATTTTGAAACCGTTTCTAATATTGATTCGGAAGGTCAGAAATAGGGTATACGAAAATTTCAGCTTTTTTCGCTGTTTGGATTAAATTTTTATACTTCACAACTCACAAGGGCTATCAGGTAATTTTAAAATTTTAAAAATTTACCAAAATTCCAAAAATTGAACTTAGCACCTGAAATTTTGTATATGGGGTTATTTTGTAATTAACTTTCGATTTATTTTTGTTTCGGTTCAAAATTTTACTGTGTTCGCTGATTTTCAGCGAATTTTCACTGATTTTTCATGCTAAATCCATCCTTTTTATTGACTTGTCAGGAAATTTTCACTGATTTTCCAGTGAATTTCACTGATTTTCCAATGAATTTTCACTGATTTTTCCAGTGAATATTCACTAATTTTCCAATGATTTTTCTCACTGATTTGTTTGCGGTGAAAATTTTTCACTGATTTTTTCCTGCGCTGCAATTTTGACTTTTTCTCAGTGATTTTCGATCATTTTCATTGATTTATGAAGGAAAATGCAGTAAGTTAGGAAAATTTCGGAATAAAATTTGAAGTCGAAAAAAAAAGTATTTGTGTCAAAAGTCCTACATTTTTTGGCTTCTCTATAATATACCAATTGCAATTTGTCTCTGCTTTGGGACACAAAATAAGTGCAAATTCATCGTATAAAATTTCATGGTTATAGTGGGACAGCCAATGGAGAAGGAAGATAGGAGAGAGGAAATAACAATCAAATGGTATAAATATCTTGTTACATCGATGTTAATCATAATCAAACTCGAATAAACCAGCAATTCGACTTGAAAAAACCATCGATAAAAAATATCCGAGACATTAACGCCATCCAAAAAAAAAAAAATTAAAAATCTTCGCAGCATCAACTTGTAAATTTCTCCTTTACAATTTCGCCCAGCAATCTCTTGACGCATTTACCCACCACACAACACGCCACTCTTCGTACAAAACCTCTAAAAAAAAATCACTGGTACTTTCGCGACGAAATATGTACCTTAGCCGAGCCACATTCTAAAAAAAAGCACAACAACGCAGTTAAAACCGCGCAATAATTAAATAATCCCGTTAAAACCTTCTTTTAGCTGGAAGAATTTTTTATTCGATGCGAAAGACGATAAATCAGGGAGTAGAGGTTTAAATTAAATGAAGCTTAGTTTCAGGGTGATATGAGCTTACAGTGGCTTTCTGGAATTAAATAGTTTGGTTTTGACAAGACAAATAGACAGACATGTGTTACCTTCGCTAGTAGTTTATTAAAAGACTTAGTAAATAGTTGGTACGGTAAACTTGTATATAAGTTTCTTAGGCGGAAGACGTCTCTTGCTGAAATTTATTTCCGCCCTTCTTTGCCTGCGCTTCGACATGAAACTTCGCAACCGCTACCGCCGCGTCGCCTCATCCCGAGCGCGCTGTGCCTTAATTTTGAAGCGATCGTACCTTCACTTGCCTATATTAGTTTTTGCCAGCTTGCTGTTTTCCGCAACGTGCGATTCCGTAATGAACTTTCTTGTGTCTTCGTTTCGAAAATATCATTTTTCTTTTTATTACGTACTATACGGTGTATACAGTTGGCAAAAAGTTTACTCTATTGAAGAAAACATGGCGAATGTTTAGCGCGAATGATATCTCTTCTTCATGCATGGCATATGCGCCCACCGAAAACCTATGTAAGCGCGACGTTATAAAGCAGACATTTTTTCCGCCAAATTCACTCGTTTCTGTTACGCGGTGGCACATTTTAAAAGGACTCTTTTTTCTCGCCTCTGCCTTTGGCTGTGCGTCGTCGTATACGCCAGCGCCCTGTTCTATCGTTTCTCTCGCTATACTTCAGCTACCTTATAGATACAAGTTGATCGCATGTGTGTGTAGGTGAAATAAAAATTCACGCATGTAGGAGTAATCGAGGTTATTGTTGCGTAGAAAAATGGTTATTTTTTTTCTCCATCTTTATCAGTGAGAAGATACACATAAACATAGCGTACGAAACACGATGATATAAGGTACAAACGTACACTATAAACCTCTTTTTCATATAAATACGATTTCGTTACATACAATATATCGGATAACATCGACGAATACAGCGCCGAAAGTACACAAACGGATGATCGGAGAGATCCAGGGAAGAAAGTAGGTACTCGTACGAGCATCAGGCAAAGCCGAAAGAGGAGGGGAAAAAATGGCAAAATACATTTCTACGGATATCATTTTCTTGGAACTATTTTTTAGACCGACATACATCTTGAATTTTCTTTTCATATTATACCCGAAGCTTTAACCAGATCCGCATAATGCACAAAAATAAAAGTCTTTTCACATCACACCCTTCTACCGATGCCTCGTCGTCGTACAGTCAAAAGACGGTTATAGCCACGAAACTCATTTCCTTTTATTATTGTACTGCGCGCTCTCCTGTACTACGTTATAATGCTATATAACGTTAACTCGGATAAGTGGTGCTATTTTATTTACTTTTCGTAAAGGCGAACAGGAACAGTTCCTTATCTTTGGTATACGAGCGAAAATAGCTGCACACATAACACCCCACCCCCATCCCCCAAATCCACCATAGTTTCATCAAATTCGCCGACACGCTTCCCTGGTGCTGCTGGCATTTGGCTTTCTTTCTTTGAAATGGACGTGAAGTGTAGGCGCATCGAAGGGGGGCTCAGGGAACTTGAGCTTCTCTTCTGAACTTGACGAGGAGATTTTTCATCGTGAAAATGTCGGAAAAGAAATTCTTTGATTTTCAAGCGTGATTTTTTGAAAAAATTCCGTTTTCGGTTCGTTCGAGCAGAATTTTAATAAATGTGGTACTTCTTGAATAAACGTATAAATTTCTGAATTTGATGAAATTCTTCATTTTTGAATCAGTTGAGTAATATTCAAAGAAAAATGGTGATTTTTCACTGACCTTTCAGTAAAAAAATCACCGATTTCTCACGAGGGAGGTATCCCAATTCAAAAGTAAAATATTGAACCTAAATAAGAATAAATCGAAAATACATCATCGAAAAAAAAATTTAAATTTTGATGCTGATCGAATTTTAAAATTTTATGATTGTAATCCTGTAAATTCTAAGGTATGAAAATTTGATCTAGTCGATGAAAAGAGCTGAAACTTGGCGCATATTCTGTTCACTTTTCGAATTGATTAGGAATGAAAGGGGTTTGAAAACTTGAAGCTTCCATAAAAGATTGGAATTTTCCAGAGATTGAGAAAAGTCCATGAAAATATTGCAAAATGGCCCATATGAATTTAAGCAACTATAATAATTCCGGTTCACTCATATTGGTGACTTATTTGATCAATTGAAGCACAATTTTCTAAAATTCAAATTTGAATTTTTTGCCGGAAAATTTATAATTTTTTCTTGGAAAATTGTCAATTAATGAATTCAAACTCGAAGTTGTGAATTTTGGAAAATTTTGTTGCAACCGATCCAATAGGTCACCAATTGGCTGTCTGCGAAGATAATAAAGTCCAAATGGACTATTTTCATGGACTTTTTCAAATTCTGGGAAATTCTTGAATTTTCTGAAGCCTTCAAAAAGTTTGGAAACCGCTTTCAATTGATCCGGGAGATGAAAAATAAAACTCGTATATTTACCAAATTTCAACTCTCTTCGTTGATTAAACCAAATTTTCATATTTTACAGAATAATAAAGAAAATTTAAAATTCGCCAAAAATCGAAAAATGAACTTCAGCATCTGAAATTTTAGGTATCCGGATTCTTTGATCAGTACATTCGATTTATTTTCGTTTGGACTCAAAATTTTACTTTGAATCTGAATACGATACCTTCCTTTTCAGTTAAGTCTCAAATCATCAGAAAAAAATCAGTAATTTTGACGAAAAGATGGGTAAAAAATTAAGTACTGATTTTCGCTGCAGAATTTTTCTAAATCCAACTGATATTAATAATTTTATCTACTCCAAACATTCCGGAATTTCCCTGTTCTTCGCTCAAATCTGTGAAAATATCTAACTACGTGAGTAGGCCACTAATTTTTTTTAAATTGATTTTTCACCTCATGCTTGCCTACTGAGGGTGTGGAGGAAACGATCACTATCTTACAAACTCTTTGTATTCTTTTCTTAGGACTTCCCATTTGTCAAAAAAGACCTGATTTTAAGATGGCATGAAAAAAAGTGATAAAAGGGGTAAAATGGAATTTTTTGATTATAAAAATCTATCAGGCGTGAGGTATCACTGGAATGGCGGAGAGCTTCCCACTTCGTAGGAGATCTCAAAAACCTTGTGAAAGGCGAAATTTATCCTCGTTTCTCTCGAGCATATTTTCTATTTTTTTTGCGAGATTTGTGACACAGTTCTTGATTTGGAAAAATTAATCAAAATATGTAGGTACACGCCATTTTTCAATTTTATACCTAAAACCTCAATTTTTTAATTTTTCGATATCAGCATTGCTGTCTGGAAATTCAAAAAAATGGAAAACTAGTATTTTATCCCCCCCTCCCCCCTTTAAATCTTCGTTTAGATCCGTTCTTCGATTTCTTGAATTTTCCAAACTTCAAAATATAAAAAAATATGATGCAATTGTGGGGAAATTTCAATTCATTTTCAAAAAATGAATACTACTTATAAAAAAACAAGAAAATTTGGAGCTATACCAAGCAAAACCGAGAGCAACCTAGCCCTTTTCCTCATAATTTTGAAAAACTTCACTTTTAGTAAAACAATAATGGAATCCATAATTACCATGTTTTTTTTGTTTTTTTTTCTTTCTTTGGAAAAATAAAAAAAATTCCTGCTGATAAAGTGATAGTGAAAGTTTTTCAAAAATTTGGGATATCTTTGTAGAAAACAAATATATTTTTTCTTAGAAGATTATTTGAATTAAATTCAAAGTGATTTTTTTTTTCTTTTAAATACGATATTTCTTTAGCTTCAAGATTCAATAAATTCTTTCAACAGCTTTTTGGTAATTTTCCTTCGAATTCAATTGAGTAGTAAGGGTGGGGTGGGGGAGGGTAACAAGGCAACTTTTTCAACCGCATTGATCGTTCAAGTCAGACAACCGAAATATGGTCAACTTGCAGGTCTAGGTACCTTTACATACGATGACCAATACCGGTAGTGGTAGCACGAGGTTCGACCGGACGAAATTAATTTCTACAAAAGAAAAAATGCCCACTCGTGTAAAAAAAAGAAAACATTCGTTGTATAACAATGGACGCGAGCGAGGTTAACATGTAAACCTGAGCAGCAGATCAGGGCCCAAATTAAAATCAAGTTTTTCTTTTTTACCGTATTAAAACTGAAGTCTCTATTAAACGTTATATTAAATGTTAATATACTCGACCAGCGTGTGGACAACTGGCTAAACGAGTTCGCTATGTTTTAGGAGTTGAAAAAAAAAGGTGAGGTGTATACTGACCGCTACTCCGGTATTGTACAAGGTGTCCGGTAATTTATTGTAATGGTCAGTTCGCGTTAATCTCACCCTATTAATTTTTAATGCTGTGTTTTGATTAATTGATTTTGAATTGGAGAGATGACAAGTACAGGCGCCAGTGCCAGTCAATTGTACTGAATTGTGTTTTTGTAGTGTATGCAAATATCGTTATTTTAAATGGAATTATTTTTAACCACGTTTTGCTCCTAGAAATGGCGAGAATTTCTAAATGTTCAAGTATCGGGCCCTTGTTTGGTTTTTATTTTACAATAGAACCTCATTGTTGGAAAAATTCAGACTCAAAATTGAAGGTACTTTGAAGGTAAAAAAAATTGATGAAATTTTTGAAATATTTTCTAACAGAAAGTTGAAGCATACTTCGGAAAAAAAAATAAAACGAATCTTACAAAAAAAAAAACAACTTATCGAAAAAAACTGCGTCTGAGTATCTGCAGGAAAACAAAAAAATCACTGTTTTTCAAGGAAAATTTTGGGTAATTCCAAAAAAAAAAACTAGGGCGGGAAGTCCGCTAAAAACACTAAACCATTTTCTGAACAAAAAAAGTTTGAACATCAAACGAAAGAGTCCAAATTACCAAAAATAATAAAATTCGACCTTCGAATAAAAATATCACAAGCAGACTACAGAAAAAGTAATCCCACCTCATTAAGTAATAAGTATTCGGCGTACATGAACACCGAATAAATCAGGTACTTGCAGCTGCAGATTCCAAACGGGGAGAGCCCATCGAAGCGAAAAATTATAAAAACCGTGTAACCTCGAAACCCTGCACAGCAGCCGCAAATAATCGCTGGAAAAATTTTCCGTCGCGGCGATAACTTTTCGCCCAACGCCTGCTTTACAGTGAAACTAAAAATGTCTCATTCTCAAAGGTAATTTTCCTCGGAATAAATATCGTTTACTAATAACGCAGAATACGGTGCCAAATTCACGCTCGATGACAAAATTTTAGCCGCAGATTAGTTTTTATTTCCACTTGCCGAGGCGTATAATGAATGTTAATTTAAAACTTTATTAACGACCGACACAATCATAAAGCCTTGTCGCGTTCGGTTTCTAAACGTTTTCGAATAGAATTGTTTTTTTAAATTAAAATAGTTGAACATCACGCTGAGACGATTGTTTTTACTGAAAAAGAAAAAAAAAAGTTTTAAAAATGAAAGCGTTCTCGGTTATTCGCTATTTAAAATCTGTCCATTGCATTTTTCGAATAATCTATAAATTTCGTTGTTTTTTTTTTCTTATACCCTTACGTTGTATTTTGACTTCCCGGAGCGAATAAAGTGGAATAATGATCAGAAAACTCGGCTGCCGATGACAGGAATTAAGGTTTTCTTTTTGTCTATAGATGCACAAAAGCCAACCAATTGTTTTTGTAATTGGTTTTGTAAAAATGTCTGCGCGTGTTTCCGTCTCTAACCGTAATTAATGCTGTCGCCGCGTTAAGGCTTTTTTTTCTATTATACGAATAGGCGCGAGATTTTTTCCTTTTTGTTTTATTTAAGTGGTCTCGAGAGTGAAAAAAATGATTTTTAACGATTATTGAATTTCAGTACTTCAAAAGTCGAATTTTTTTCTCATTTGTGTCTCATTGTCTATGTCTAAGGTTATACAAGGTTAAAAACTTGGAAGACGAGGTGCGTGACATGAGTCAACTTGAGTAATGAGCATTTCACGAGTGTTTGACGTTTCAGAAATTCATTGGAATGACCATCGACGTGCCCCAGGCAGCCTATTAAGTGACAAGCTGACCACTTGTCCATGATTTTGAAAAGTTGACTCTTTATTTTCAAACCTTCAAAAATTATTTCACTTCTTGTCTTTTTTACAAAAAGAGAGAAATTTTCACATTTTTTTCTCTATCAAATGAACTAAAAAACTCGAAATCTTCTTCCTCTTCGAAAAAGTTGTAATTTTTAGTTCTCAAATCGGCTTCCAAGTCCTAACGCTACAGCTGGTAATTGTAAAAGAAAAAATGTTGGAAAGTGTACCAAACTTCATAGTTTTTCAAAATTTGGATGGAAATTGTTAAATTAAAACAAAGTTTCAAATAGAATTTTTCTAAAACTCCAGTTCTGACATTTGACCTGGAAGCCGAATTGGCCTCTCTTGACCAGAAATACGAATGAAAACATTTTAATGCTCAATTTCCAATAATTATCACAAATTTTGTCGAATACAGATTCCCAAAAATCGAATTTCTGAATAAAAAAACGCAGAAAAAAGTATTCTTATTAAACAAAAAGTCTAAAACTATAGGTACTTTTTTATTTCAGGACATTTTTGCAAAACTTTATTATGAGCTAAAGCTCGAAAAGGGATTTCTTATAGATAAATAGATTCGAATTTTTCTTCTTCACTTTACTGGCTAGAAAAGCGAAATTTTTTTGAAAGGCCATATCCTTCAAGAATTTCCCACCACTATTATAATTTTTCTAATAAAATTCGATTTTGTTTTAATTGGCTAAGGAGAAGGAGTGACTGGTCTCATGTTTTCCTGTCAAAACAAAGTTAGAACTAACTTTTTTTTCCCAATGTTTCTTGGAGCAGTTTTTTTGATGCGCATTGTGTGTAATTTGATCAAACTCACCTCCCAGAAGCCGAATTGAAAAACCCTGAGGAATCTAATGCTCATATGCAGCAAATTTAAAAGCTCTATTCCATCTAGTTCTTGGAAACATGTATAATTTCTCCTTTCACTTCCCACAAGCCCAATTTTTTTCGTCGTATCTCGATAAATTCTGTATTCAACTTTTCGAATTAGGTTTCATTTAAAGATTTCCAAAATTCGACCAAATTTTTTTTCAAAGATGTGGCAATTTTATTCGACTTTTGTGAAAAATTTCATCTGAGAAAATACATATTTTCAAAAATACATTTTCGGGGGGATTTCTAATTCAAAATTTCTGTCGAGATAGCTGAAACTTTTTGAAAGCCATTTTCTATTCAATATAATTTATTTACACCGAGAAGTTTCTAAAATAAATTATGAAAAATTTTGAACATATTAAAGCTAACCTGAAATAGTCTAAAAAAATTCAAGTGATTTTTTCTTGAATCATCTGATTACTTCAAATTAATGCTGCTGCTATAACCATTTCAGCATATTCCGGTATTAAAAATTATTACTGAACCAAACAATCACACAGATTATCTCAAAAATGTTCTTACCACTTCATCTCCATTTCAAAAAAAAAAGTATAAGGTTTTTACCCTAAAAAAAAAAGGAATGCTTCAATATTTTCTTCGTCCTCGGTAGGGGGAGAGGGAAATCAGATTCAATAAGAAAAATAAAATTTATAACAATTTTTCAAATGGATACTTTTAGGAAAAAAAAAGAAATCAGATTTCATTTTGAGCCCAAATTCAGACTTCAGCCGGAAATAATGGTGCACGGTTGGAAGGGGTGGGGGGGGGGAGGAGAAGGAGGAGGTCGAGATAAAAAAGTTCTGACTGTGTTATTGAAGTCAATGTTTTTCGACTTCCAACGTGTATTTCCGTGGCCATTTTCAGAAAATCTTAAAAAGGATTCATGGGGAGGGGAAAGGAAAATTGAGAATTTTTCAAAATGATCAAATGAAGTTTCAAAATCCATGTTTTTCGATTTCCAGAATTCATTTTTTTGGTCCTTTTGCCTCCCCTCTCCCTCCCACCCCCAAAAACCGAAAGAAGCTCCACATAGGGATGAATTGAGGGACCAAAATTGAAAGTTTTTCGAATAAAATATCAAAAAATGTGTTTTTGGATTCTCAGAATCTATTTTTGAAGAACTTACCGAACATTTGGGTAATAAAATCCATTTAATAACATTTCGGGGAAAAAAGATTCAGATCGATGAATTTTGGTAAGTACACTGAAAAAAAAATATAATAAAATTTATCCAAAAAAATAATAACGCGTCCCAATTCTCAAAATAGGTAAAATTTATCATTTTTTTTGAATAAAATTTATTTTTTTTGATAAAATTTATTCATTTTCTGACAAATTTTATTATTTTTTCTGATAATAAATATTATTTTTTAAAACAAATTTCACCTATTTTGTGAATTGAAACACGTTATTATTTTTTTTGAATACATTTTATTATTTTTTGATTAAAATTTATCATTTTGGTAAAATTTATTAATTTTTTTGATAAAATATATCTTTTTTTTTGATAAAATTTATTATTTCTGGGGTAAAATGTATCTTCTGTTTTTTCCGTGTATGCATGAAAAAATTTAGGAATTTTTTTATTCAAAAAGTTGTCTTTAGGGAAAGTAGATTCGAGGAAACGAACGGACATCTAATATTTTGACTTTATCAGCCTCAAATTCTAAAATATCCCCCCGCCTGTCATCTCCCTCTCACTTCGAAACCATTCGCCAAATCATCTTATTTCGCTCTCACATTCAAATATTACTTCCACGTGCCGAATATTTCCCATTCCTTATTACCCGATTTAAGCAGGGCAATCCAACCACCGAAATATTACCGCTATAGGATAAAAAAATGCATAAAAATATTCCAAACCCGTCGTAAAATTTTAGTAGCCATTGAAAAAATGCACTCAGAATACGAATGAATTCCCCCCTCATTCGACAAAAATCACCCTGCGGGCGATAAATCAGTACGAGAAATTTTTTCCATTCTGGTCTTCTCCCCTTTTCTCTACTTGCACCGCCGAAAATACCCTCTGAATTAGCAATACGCTGCTGGTCTCGGCTCAAGATACTTTTGAAATCGCACTTGTGCGCTTCACATTCCCCTTCGGTCCATTTAAAAAGAAATACCATAAATCGTCAAGTTTTCGAAGGCATATAGCCCGAGTCGAAGGCGAATCTGCACTTGTGCTACCATTACCGAATGTTTTCGCAGCTTGTACGGGTAATTCGGTAGCATATACGTAGGTTAACGACGGGCCTGCACCGTTTGGTATAATATAGCCAAAGTTACCCGAGGAGTATGCGGTAACGCGCACGAACGTGTAAGCAGGGCCAAAGTCGAGCCAAATGATACGCGGAAAATTTTCAATATTCGAAATTATATATACGGCGGTGGTGCTGTAAGAAATAACCATTTTTCGTTATAGCTACACGCGGATCTGGAGCTCGCCTTTATCGCAGCCGAGATGTTGGAATCGAGTACAATGGCTGCGATAGACGCCACCCTCTTTGCTTCGGGTGACCGCCATTACGCGGGCGAGAGTTTTCTATACGAGGGTGGATGACATATACACATAGGGTCCGCTGATTATGGCTTTTCCTCTCTTTCTCCATCGTTTTCCATCGTGCCGGCGTGGCGGTCGTGAAAAACGACGCCATAAGACTTTTTCTAAAATACGTACAGAGACGTACGTATAATACCGAACCGTAGCCGAGTAATGTGTACGGTATCGCCTTTGAATTACGGTTATAGCTTTTTAAAAATGTTATCCGAAGGAATTCGCAACGTACTAAATTATCGATTTGCCCGGTCTCTATAGTTTTTGTACGCGTCCATAGATTTGCGATGGTCTGTGCCTTTCGCTGCTTTCCTCCGCCATTGCTTTCTCTCCAGCGCCGATGCTCGATTCGTACACAAATAAAGGGCCGAGTTATTAATGACTTTATGGCACGTATGAACTGTCATCATGCGGTAGAAATAATAGCGCCGATGATTAGGGGGTATTAAGACCGTACAAAGAGAACAATTTTATAGCGTTCGTAAAATTTTAAAGCGTTATTGCCGTTCTGGGGGAAATATTATAAATTGTAAAGGTCTCGTAGGCGGTTGCTATATTTACGACTATAAAGCTTTCATCGAGCGCAAAATTCGATACCGTGGTAGATTTGCGCCGCGATGTGCTTTGTTCCGAATGTGCAAATTTTCTCCCATAGATACCTATAGAGATGTATTCGTATATTACAACAGCGTAGGTACACGTTTTACCCCTCGACCCCTGCCCTGTACTCTATCTTTGGTGATTAGTTTGCCAATATAGCGAAAATTTTCTCGCTTCGTGTCGGGTTTAATTTCACCTCATCGTAATGCTGGCTGCGGTACACCTTGACAATCTTCACCCGAGTCTGTCTAATATAAACTGAGTGTTTTGCTTGCTGCGGTGCTTTTCCGAAACCGAATTAACTAACTGTTTGATTGCCACTGCTGCTTTTGCTGATGCTGCTCGATGACGAGCCGAAGCAATCCGACCAAATGAAGCCGAATGCGAAGGTTGTAGGATAATTTGAAAAACCCTAGACGTTTTATTGTCTACGTATATGTACGTGATTAAAAAAGCACCCGCTGGTGTTTAATTTAATCTCGTGTACTCCAAGATTGTGTATTTGTATGCGTGGGATTCGCGTGTACTTATAGAATTCTGAATTTTTATCGTTTTTTTTTGTCTTATATTCGACAATATTTGTATAACTTTGTATTATACAGGGTGTCCTTTTTTTAAAAAAATCTGAAAATGTCGGAAAATTTAAAAAATCCACTTATAAGAATTTTTATCACGATTTTCCTGATATTCAACAAATATACCATTTGTACTTTTACAGAATGTCTCCTTTCTGAAAAAATGAAAAACCTGAAAAAGTCAGGGATTTTGGATGGGAAAGAGGAATTCTGGAACAGAGTTGAATATTAGTATTGGAAAATCTGAAAAGCAATCTTGAAATTTTTCGTGAAATTTTTAAAAATCTAGAAGGACGATTTTTATTGCTGTCCAATTATGTTCGACAATTAATATACATTTGTACATGAACAAAGTGTCGAATATTCTCTGAAAACCTTAAATTAAAACCTTGAAAAAATTAAAATCTCGAAAAGTCAAGAAAATGTCGAATAATTTAAAAAATTTTCGTTGTAGTGTGAGTAAAAGTGCACTTTTACTCACACTCGCGAATCGCTCGAGTGCTCAAACTCGCCTTTTACTCACACTACAACGAAAAATATCGTATGCAACTCGGGAGATAAATGATTTCCGACAATTTTGAATTATTTCCCTCGCTTCGCTCGGGCAATAAACCTCAAAATTTGTCGAAAATCACTTTATCTCCCTCATTGCATAATATACTATTCTATGAACAGATTGTTACATTTCTTTATTAATTTTTTAATTTATCATTTTTTGTTGATTATGAGATGCCAAATGAAATTTATTTATTCATTTATCGTTATGTATATGTAGTTATATTTCAACCATTAAATGAAGGATAAGTATCATGAATTTTCAAAAATAGAGAGCCTCCGTGGGTAAGTTTTACTGATTTCATCCAAGAGGTTAATCTTGACGCGAAACTACTCAATTTTTGGCCCGATTCACCCCCCCCCCCCACCTCACTTCTATCCAAATGATATGGCCATGAATACCAAAAAATTCAATATTTTATATCATTGGAGAGGGCGATCTAGAAAGTTTGTCCACAGAAAATAGTCTGTAGGTAGGTGTATACGTGAGAATTTTTTTCAATTTTTTCGCAAAATTAAGGAGGGGAGTTGGCGGTTAAAAATTCCAAGAAATGGTACAAAAAAATTGAATACCCATGACTAAGATTTTTTAAAAATAATTAGCCATGCCTTTAGGTACAACTTGATATTTTTTTGGGCCCGATCGAAGGGTGTGGGAGAATGGAACAAATGTCAATATTTTTTAGAAAAATCCCACCCATGGGTTCCTCCAATTTTTTTTACGAGTTTTTGAAAATTTTCAACTCTCCTTCCTCCTCGAAACCCCTTCAATTCTTGTACGTGTACGTTCTCCAAAGAAATAAAATATTGAATTTTTGGTATTCGCGATATTATTTTTCGGGCAGAGGTGGTGGGATTGAACCAAAATTTTTTGAGGCGGTTTTACAGGGTGTTTAAGGGTCAGTATAAGTCAGTATAGTCAGTAAAAGTCAGTATTTTTTTTCAAATTCTGAAGAAATACCGTTTCTTCCCTTGAAAAATAAAAGATTTGAAAATTTTTCCTCTTTTTTAATAGGTAAGTATATTGACTAAAATATTGATCAAATAATGAAGAAATGTATAGCTTTTGAACGCCTTTTTTTTTCCAAAAATTGTTGTCCTCGCTTTGCTCGGGCTCAGTAAAGTTACACAATTTTATTTTCATAATGATATTATGAAACTTCTTCCTTTCCAAACTTAGACAATCATTATTTTCAAGTGAAAAAGAAATGCTCCTTATTCATCAAAGTACTCCTTATGATCTCGATAGGAATTTCCAAAAATGTTTCGATTTTTTGGAAGGAGATCAAGAAATGAGGCAACAGATATCGGTTTTTTAGAAATCAAAACAAACCCCGAAAAAAATGCAATTTTATTTTATCCAATAATAAAGTTTTAGATTCTGAATGCCCTTTATTCAAAAATTTCTCAATCAGGTCCGGCAAGAGGGGGATACAGAGGAGTACGTTTGTAGTACGGGGCCTGAATTTTTTTCAATTATCAGGGAAGCAGAATTTTTTTACTACAAAAATGTGAAAAAGTTGATTTTTTTGACTTCCTCGAACAGTATTTTTTGAAAAATTTTCGCCCTCGCCTTTGCTTGGGCAGTATTTCAGTTAAATATCACTGATTTTCAATCAATTTCTAATTGTTCAAAGAAATCAATAATTTTGACTGAAAGATCGGTGAAAAGTCACTGATTTCATGAAAAATTTACAGAAAATTCACCTATTAATGCCAATACTTCACTTTTTTCTAATTTTTACCAAACATTTTCGCCTTTGTTTGATGTACCATTTTTTTTTTTGGAGGGGGGAAGAGGCGTAGTAGACTTGAAAAAGTCATTCCAAAAGGTTAGTATAAATCAGTATGTTTGCTCAACAAATTTTGTCAAACACCCTGTAAATTTTACATCACGACTAATCTTTTGGATGAGTTTCCGAATTCCGAAGGTTCAACTTTTGAAGGACTTTTTTCGCAGATGTTTTCGTCTCTGCTTTACTTGGGCTCAGCACTAATAATCTATGTTCTATTCCCTCATCAATTTTTTATTTACTGGAGTCAGCGAAAAATTGCAGGGGTTTTTCGGAAATCCTGCAATCAATAAATTTGTGGCACGTGTCTTTTCATATCTATATTTTTTGGGAGAAGAGAGTGTGTGGGGGGAAGTACTAGATTTTGATGAAAATTTTTTGAATTTTCATTTTATGTTTTTCTAGATTGCAGACACCTTATTTTTTTAATTTTCCAAAAATTTATGGGTAATTACTTAATTTTGATTCAAAATAGAATTCTTCTGTTTTTTTTTTTTTTTTTTTTTTTTTTAATGTTTCCGTAATAAATCAAAGTTCTCAAGCTTATTTACCTTAAAACAAAATAAATTCGTATCATTCCGATGCGATGGACAATTTTGGGTTGTAAATCCGTCACACCAAAAATCACATTTTCTCTCTTCTCATAAAAAGTATAGAAAATTTCGAAAAATTTTTTAGAAGAATCTGGAAAATTCAGGGAAAATAATTTCTGAAATATTGCGGACGTCTTGTTATATCGCAAGGAATTACAGAACGAATTTCGAAAAAAAATTCCATTCGTGGTAAGCCCCTCATCCTACATGTTTTTCAAAACGCCAACGTCGTATTTTTCTTCTCATCGCTAACACCAAAGGTATTCCTATTCAAAATCAACCTATAATTTCATCTTATAAAATATCTCATTTTATAAAATTATACCTACTTTTACCGTATAAATTCAACCATCGAGAGTAAATCTACCGTACAGTTTTCAAATTGTACTTATATAGGTAAAATGTTTGAAAACTACTCTCTCTGCTGAGAACTCCGAAGGTCGTACCTCTACCTGCCTCGGCGACTGCGAGTAAGAATCTAAAGAATTTTTTTCCACCCAGATAAGTTTTAAAGACACTTGACAATTTTGACTGCGGTTTATGTTTCGCCTTCTCGCTGTATAAAGTTTTGCCAATTTTGATCGACGCTGCGTGAATAACATCTGGCGTAATTCCGCGCGAAAGCGAAATTTTCCTCGATAGCCAGATGAGCTCTGCGGAAAATTTCACCGCGCGAAAATATTTCGAATATTACAACTGTCGAAGAATCGAGAAAGGAATTTTTTTCGCCGTAGTAATAATTTATTTGAAAAATGATGTTGCCTTTTGAATTTTCGCTACGCCGAGCCGCCGCGATGCTCGAATCGATGAAAATTTTCGAATGAGTAAAACAATGTTTGAAGGTTTTTCATTCTCCTTTTCCAAAGATTTTATCGTTTGGAATTTTCGCCTTGCCACTTTTCACAGGCGAGTAGATTCGAGATGATGAGTTTGAAGATGCAGAGGTAAGGGGGAGAGATTGTGGGCTTATTTTAGTCGGTCTTTTTCATTTTTTTTGAGTTTGTTATAAGGCTTTTTTGTGTGTGGAATTTTTGTTTAAAATAAATTTTTTAGGGATGAATGATATTTTACCTATGTGGGTATATGCGGACAGAATTGGTCTTTTCCTCTTTTTCATCTTCATTTTTTATCGCCCCCAAAGTATAAAAACAATTTTTTGTAGTCAAAAGTTTTCTGTTTTTATATATTTTTTTCGTATAGTTTACCTGCGGTTATTTTTGAGAATTTTCTTTGCTTTTAGAGTATTTTTTTGTCAGTTTTTCTCTCGTCACGGCGAAATTGTAAGGTGATTCTGGTTCCAAGTTTGTATAAACTTATTGCAAATATTTGTTGATTTTAAATTTCTGGTTTCAGCAAAAATTTATTTTAAAAAGTGACGCAAGTTTTAATTTTTATATTTCAACGCTGATATAGGCTTTTAAGAATTTTGCTATGAGAAGGAGGGCAAAAACATTTATAAGGAATAAATGCTAACTACTTAGCCAACCTGAAGTGTATTCTTCAAAATTTCTAATTTTATTAAAATTTTTTTGAACGACTTTTTATAAAAAGATCGATCGTAAGTAATAATAAAGTAGGTACAATCAAATAGGGAATTCCTCGTAATAAAAAATCGTTTGCGGAAAATATCCACATGTTATTCAAGAAAAAATACTTCCACAAATTCTTGCGAGAGGCGGGCGAAAGTTTTTCAAAAAAAAGCTTTATATAAAGCCATTTTTTTCCCAATATTTTTTGATGTTTTCTAGAGACTCTTTTTTTTTTTTGAACGGGCTTCAAGCCGGACAAGCTCTCCAAAGGCTGTGTCTTTTCCGGCAAGATGATTTTCAAAATCTTATAAAGTATGTATTGAAAAACTTTCATTGTTTTGTTAAAATTGTAAAATTTATGTCCTCGAGCAAATCAAAGTTTAAGTACATTCTCAAGGATAAGATTTCATGTCAAAATTTTCATAATTTTGTATTTAGGGAAGAGGGAATACAAACTCCACAAACCTCCTCCTTGGATATGCCTCTGTTCTGAAAATACTTTCTAAAAATAATAATGAACGCAAAAATGAAGAAAACTGCAAATTTTTGTTGATTTGTAAAAGGAAGTGGAAAAGGAAAAGTAAGTGAACTTTATTCAGTGCCGTTGAATCCCCTATAAAAATATACTGAAAATTTCAATTTCTTCAAAAGGTATTCTTCAAAATACTTAATTGCTGTTTATCATTTTTTTTTTGAAACCCTAAATAAAAAATGAGGAGCAGAAATGAAAAAATTAAAACATTATCTAGGTACCTTATCGTTTTTTAATAATTAAAGTAAGGTTCAAAAGAGTAAAAAATGTGTTTTTTTTTTTTAAATTTCCGAATTCAAAATGCAATTTATCAAAAATTTCCCATTTTAATGGAATTACATATATTTTTTTTCAAATTTTCAAGAAAGAACCATCACTTAGCAACTTTCTTAATTTTTTTTAGAATTTTTTCAGCTCAAAATGATATTCCGTCTGTTTTGAGGAGGAGGAAGTAGCACCCCCCCCCCCCCAGTTATGAACGAATACTCGACTGTTTCAAAAATTTCAAAGACGACCTGAACTTACAAAAAATTCTTGAGTACTTTTCAAATTAAAAATGATAAAGAGACAAGAGACAGTCCGTTTTACTTTTTAAAATAGAAAATTAGGTACCTTGTAAATTGAAAAATTGAATTTGAAAATTTTCAAAATTTATGAACTTTTTAAAAAGAAATTTTCGTTTTAGGTCAGAAAAAAAAAGGAAAAGAGCAGGGTTAATTTGAATCGGTCAAATTATAATTTTTCAAATCAAGATTTTCCTAATGATCAAACTCAATGGACTACCTCAAAATTGAAATACTCGGTTTTCAGTTTTGAAAATTATTGTTTACAAGAAGATAGAAATGATTCAACCGACATTATGTACTCGTTCACTTTCTTGAGAAAATTGTTGAATAAATATTTCTACTCAATTTTGAACGAAAAATTATCTAACATCTCTTTGCTAAAATTTTTGGTCAGTTTAAGAAAAAAAATATTGAAAAATCAAGTATATACAAAGTAAGTATCTATTTTGAATTAGACAAATGCTGCAACAAAACGAATTTTTGTTCTCTGAAGACTCTCTCAATTCAAATAAAATTGTCAAGTAAATTTTTGGGATTATTTTAGTGATATCTATTTGAAGAATTTCCCATCAATTTTCATATCTACTGATTGGGATTAGGCATCTACCTCTCTCTCTATACGTATTATTTTCTTCGACAATTCGAGACAAAATTCAACTTTCTGTTCAATAAAGGATTAAAAATTTTGGAAAATTATACATTTTAATCATCCATTTCTTAAGGCAAAATAATTTTAGCACTCCAACACTTTCTGAAAACTCACAAAAAATAGATGGAAATTTTTTTATTCGAAATAACACCAATATCACTATTATAAACTTGGAAAATAAAAACTATGTCACCACTACCACCCCATAAAAAATCCAAAAAATACCAACGCCAAACCGGAATTACCCACGTATAAAAAAAAATGAAAAAAAAATATGGCCAAATTTCAAAACACAGATAAAACCCTCTCTTCCATCCATTGGCCCGAATTTCTCCACTAAATACGCGAGGTTGATCGATTAACAAGATGAAAAACTAACTCACATCGGCCCGATTTGAAATTGTATCCAGATAGCTTTGGCCAAATTCCAACTCGCTATTACCCCTTAAGTTTGACGACGATAAACTTACCTAAATAGATGGCACGGTAGTGAAAAAGCTCGTATAGCAAAACGTACCCCACGGTACGTATATTACTTATAGGCATGTTCGGCACATAACACGGAGTACAAATTTATCAAAAATTTACAGTACACTGGTATCAAATAAGTATCAGATTCGCGCGATCGAAGACATGTAAAATAACTTGTGACGTTAACCGTTCGTTTTCAATGATGTGGCCTACTCGATAAGCACGTATTTTATAAAACCGTCATTTAACCCTTTGGAGTTGTATTGAATAAAAAAAAAATCTTTACATATGAATTATACCCTTTAACCCTTTCTTTTTTTTCTCGTATTAGAACTCTTCCGCTTTTGAAAATCGGTGCGTAATACATATTCAAATTACCCCGCCGAGCCTTCGGCACCTATGTAGTAATTTAGTATTTTTTTGCTATAGCATTTTTCATTGGAGGATGGTTAAAAGTTAAAAACAATAACATTTAACGTTAAGTATTACCATGGTTCGTTCTGATTGGTTGATTGCTGTTGAGAAGGGGATATGTAAATGAAAGGGTTAAAAACAGATGGTTAATGTTGCTATTTTCATTGTTTTAATGTGCCGCACCAATGATTGCCATGTTTTTCGTGAATTTGTACTTGCAAAATAGTAATATTGAATCTATCCTTGGGAGTTGGTACGAGACAATCTGTTTGGAAAGTTTTGGGGAATTTAAACGTAGGTATATTATTTTTTAAATTCTCGCATTTTTTTGACAAAATTCTCGAGCTTGGAATTTTTTTCAAATGAACACAAAAATGAATTTAGATATCTTATTTTTACCCACCGGCGGTATGGTATTTTTTGTTCTCGAATGGAAAATTTGACTTGATTTTTTTTCGTCGATTGATTGGTTTCTGGCTGCTTTGTCATTTTATTTTCACTTTTTTCCAGAATAGAAATGCGAAATATTTACAGCGATTTTTCGTCTCGCTTATATGGCTTCTGCTCTGCTTAGGTAATTATCATAAAAAATCGAGAATTTTCACGACGAGTTATTTTTATACAAGGGCCAACGTTTATATTATATGAAATATACTTGCATTCTATTTTAGATATTAATGAAACCACCGAACCGCTGGGTACTGCGAATTTAATCCACCGTCTATGAGAATCGTACTACCAGATGAAAAATTAAAATGGATATCGAGCCGAATATAATTTATACATTCCTCGGTGTACCCCGTTCGAAGGCATCTATATGTGATGTGACGTAATGTCAATAACAAATATCCGCGCCAAAGGGTCTAATCGTATTAATAGGGATCGTGAATTGCATATTCATGCATCACACATCGTCTTTTTCTTTATATTAATTCTTTCTCGAACGCCTTTTTTTTTCATAAGGTATTGAATTTTTCTCACGTATGTATTGACGTTTTACATTCTCACACGGGTATAAAAGAGCGTGCTTCTTTTTTTTCAACGAGACGATTCTGCGATAGGCTCGAGTTCGTTATTGTTACATTTATTTCTCGTATGGATTGATGTGTCGATTGTCGATGTAGGCTGAAGAAGTGTTGAGAATTCTGGGTAGAAAATTATCGGCTTCGAGTACGTAATTATTTTTCAGATGATGATCTTGCGAAGAACTATTTGAGAGAGTAAAGAGTATGAGGTTTTTTTTTTTTTGGTTGAAAATCTTTCTCGAGAGGGAAAGGGTTCATTTTGTGTTTGAGATGTTTTTGTTCGAATCATAAAAATTTTTTTGGTTGAAAAAGTACAATTTTTTCCTAAAATATCTACTTCATTACTCAATTTATATGATCGAATGACGTGCATTGACTTTTGGGTAAAAATGGCCGCCATTTTGTTGTTATGGCCAAATTCGATGCTTGAAAAATTACGTAACTCGAAATGTTCCTTATAATGTACCTTGCTCTATAAAATCGAGTAGGAGATGGCTCATTTATTCGACCAACAAGGGAATTCGAAATGAAAATAGGTTGAAAGTATACATTTTTTTTTTTAGTAAAAGATCATCATTTTTTTCTAAAAATTATCATTTTTTAGCAAAAATTCTCGATTAAAAAAAATCAGGTATTCGGTACCTAACTAAAAAGAATCATCAATTTTTCAGGCAGAAAATCATCAATTTTCCACTAGTTGATTAAAAAACGCGTCAATTTTTCAGAAGAGTACCTATTTTTGAAAAAAATCAGTGTTTTGCAGTGAATAGGTACCTACTTGAAAAATAAATAATTTCACTAAAAAATTTAAATTAAGAAATTACCAATTTTTCAATAAAAAAGTTCCCAAAATTCATTTCTCGAATCTTTTAAATTTTAGAAGTACCACATTAACCCATCACCCATCAGCCAAAAGAAGATGAAAATTTGATCGAGTCAACGAAAAAAGCTGAAATCTGGCGTACCTACCTATATCCTACGACTGACCTGCCGAATCGATTGAAAACGATTTCGAGGCGTTTGAAAACTGTTGGACAATTTTGGAATTTTTCAGACCTCCCGAATCGATTGAAAACGATTTCGAGACGTTTGAGAACTGTAGGAAGATTTAGAAATTTTTCAGCATTGAAAAAAAGGCCAAGTATAAAAATGGTTCATATGAACTTGAGAGAGAAATTCTCCAAAATGTTTTTTATTTAAAATTAATTTTTAATGAAAAATAATAAATAGCAGAAATATTGCAAAATGAAAGTTCAAAGCTGAGTTCTTTTATTCGCTGAAGAGGCCATTTTTAAACCAGAATTCTTCTCAGAAAAATTTCGGGACAATAGTCTTCTTTTAGAGTGTCATTTAAAAGCGGGCAATTTCTTCAACATTGACTACAAATTTTCAATGTAATTATGTACCAATTTTTTGATTGGAACGAAAGAGAGCCCATTTTAGCCCATTTTAGAAAATTCCCATTTCAAAATAGATGATTTGTATTAATTAGGCTAGTACTTTTTTTCCTCGTGCCACTTTACAACTCCATACAAATCACATCAAACGACCTCTGTCTTCTAGAACCGACATGAAAAATGCATAATTTTTCAAGGTAAGACTTTTTAATTGATTCACAATGTGACTTTCAGGAAAATAGTTCTTATTGAGCGAAACTATTTTTTTTAGTTTTTTTCACGGAATATAATTAAAATTTACAAAAATACAACAATCATTGATCCGACTAAAAATATATAGAATCGTTTTAAATTTTTAACAACCAAAAAAAAAACATTAAAAAGTGTGCTTTTGGACGAAAATCGATGAACGAAAATAATTACCTATGTAAGTACATATTTTGTTATATGATGGCGATTTATTTCAATTGTATTCAATTTTATAGATTGCTGAGTTGTGTTGAAAAAATCGAGAAAACCCAAATGCCGATTAAACAAAAATCCTAGAAGTGCAGTTTTTTCTCTGACGAGAGTGTGAGTGTGATTTGAAAAATGTACCTGCTTCAGAAAAAAATACACTGAAACGTATTCTCTTTTCCTTCCTCTCCCCTTTCCCAATGGATTTAAATTCCAGTTTTGGAGAATTATTCATGACTTCACTTGACATTAATTTTTTTGTTTCGAATCAAGAAGAATGGAAAAGGTTGTATTTATATTTAATTGATAATATTTAATTTCAGTCAGATAGTTTCAATTTTATGCTTTCTTTTCCTTTAAACCTTTGGTGGATGAAAAAAATCGAAAAAATTTATTTAAAAAAAATAATACCGAAGTAATAACAATAGGTAATGAGATTTATGTACTCGTGTTTTATTTTTTGTAAATTCGAAAATTGCTTGAACTGAATGGGCAGGTATTTCTGTTTTGGGCATTTCAATTTTAAAAATCTGCATTTTAAGTGTTAAGAAAATTCAATTGTGTAAAACTAGATACTTATTATTAATTCATCATATTCCAACCTTTATAGTAATATTATAATCAAGGACCGGATATGTATGTTCTAAAAAACGCAAAATATGTACATATTTTATGCGCTAAAAAAGGGTGAAATATGCAAAAATATGTGCTAAAAACTCGAAATATGTGAAAATATGTGAATACGATATGGGTATCAAAAAACAGCTTTTTTCGATCTTGTCCTTAAATTATCACTCGAAGTGCTGAAAAATTATTTATTTTAGGCAATTTTGACTGATTTTAGTAATTTCTTTATTGATAAAATCGATTTTTAATTTAAAATCAAAAGTATTTACTTTTTTAATAAGAAAGTTGCAACAGGCATTTTCATTTCTCAGACAGAAAAAAATTATAAAATTAAATTTTGGATGGTAAGCACGAAAAAAAGAGTAAAAAACAGATAAAATGAGTAAAATATGCCCAAAAACGTAAAAAATGGTCAAAATATGGCCAATTATGTGCCAAAAATGGCAAAATATGTAAAAATATGCGTTTATACCCAAAATATGCGAAAATATGCGCAAACATATGGGGCTCAAAATACTCAGAATTTTTTGAATCGTAAAGAAATCATTGATATGCGTGATAGGAATGCTCATAGGAAAATATGTTTTTTCATACATATCCGGTCCTTGATTATAATTATTGCATGTTATTTTAAATATTGCTTCTTCTCCTGCTCCATTAATTGGCATGTCCTTGAATGAGATGTACGCAATCAAATTTTAAAGGCAGTTACGAGGAAAATAAGTTTTCCAGACATGGCTGCATTTTAGGTAATCAGAACTTCAAGAGTGTTCCTTTTATGAGCCATAAATTTGAATGATTTAGAGTTGAATTTTATGTACCTATTGAGATTTCAAAGTATAACGTTACAATCGTTTGGAATTTTTAGTTCAAGTTTCAGTACGTTGAAATTAAATTTTTTTTCATGTCTTCCATTTTCGAAAATTTGATACTTATTCGTTTCTAAAAAATAAAATCAGAATTGGAGGTGAATGTACCTATCTTCGAGGGCATTTTTTTTGAAAGAAATACATCAGTTTGGGATTTCATTTCCATTTTTTTTTTTTTTTTTTTTGAATTAATAACATCATTTAGTCGAATTCAACTCTTGAATTTTGAAAATTTCACTGCATAATCAATATATTTAAGCCCTTTTCGAATCGAAAGAATACTCAGCCCTTATAAGAAATAAAAACCCACTCCCTCGAACAAACCAAGGAAGAAAGGTCGGATTATTGAATAATTTTCAAAAATCTCTTACCAGCGATGCAACAACCGAACATTCGACTCGACATCACGCTGATGGCGGATAAATCCCCTTAAATGGAAAAATTAAGGCAACTTATTCGACTCCGTCGATGGCGACGACAATCCGCGGGGTCGAGACACTACCGCATATAAATGTTATTATTCGCGTGCGAAAAATTGCATTAAATACAAAAACTATATAAAAATAAACACGAAAAAGTACTCAAGTAAGGAAAGCACTGATAAAACGATTTCGTAATACACCACATAAGCATATAGAGCTCACATTATAAACCTTCGCACATGCTCGAAGATCAAATCAAGCAACTTGGTTAATTCTAATATCTGTGGCGAGAAAAACCAACGAAATGGCTAGACTACGATTTAGTCGCGAAATTACGTTTAAAAATGCATCGAAAACGCGCTGGCAATATAAGAAGGCAGCACAGCTCTTAAAAACATGAATGATGACATAAACTTCATTAAAAATAGAACTCGAGTCGCGTTAAATTTTCCAGACGATAAAAAGAAAGAAAAACTCTTTACAAGGTTAGTGGGTTAAGAATCTTAATGAACGGAAGAGAAGTAGCGAAAAAAAAAACAGCGATAAAAAAAAAACAAGAAATGAAAAGAAAAATTTCCAACAGTGGTGATGGGGGAAATCCATTCTCGTAAAATTAATGCGTGTCAGCAGCTGGCGAAATCAACGCTTCAGGTTGCTTTTTTCTTGGTGAAAGAGTGAGAAAGAGTATTTAGTTGGGTTTTTTTCCTTAAAAAAAAAAAGAGAAATGAATGGAGAAAAAAGTATAAAATAAACGCGTCGTTAAGAAACGACAGAGGGGTGAGAGCAGACATAATCAATGAGTCTGGTTCAGACGGCGGTTTTTTCTCCGCTCCGTCTTTAAAATAATTAAAGACGGGAAGAAAGAAAAATAAGAGGAATAATGAGTAGTGCCGATATAGATGTTGCGAAGCATTGAGGGGCGAGACGTACCGAAAGAAAGTCATTTACCGGAAAAGTTGAATCTTATTTACATATTTCCTACCCTAACTTATATTTTTGTGTTTTTACTTTGTTTTCGTCGTTTTTATATCGACTTCTACTCGACGCCGTCGTACGCGCCTGCCTTTTTTTCTTTTACCCCGACTGGTTCCATTACCTAAATTTACACTCAGCCTTGAAATTAGTAAAAATAGGGCAATTATCGTCGTAGGGTGATTAGTCTGCCAGTATGGTTGCAGATTTTTCAGCCTCGTTTTTTCAGATTGTTTTTCTCCTCAGATTACGTCTTTCGTTCTTTCTTTTTTTCCTTTTCGAATTCCTGTTTTAAATTTAAGGTGAGAATTGTAACTTATCGAAAAAAATTTTCAATACTAAATTGTAAACAATGACAACAATAAAAGAAAAACAACTTAAACCGCAAATCTCGAACCGACTCGATCCGACTGGTAGAAAAACATTTATAAAATGTATTTCACTTTTGTTGTTTTTGTTTCTTGATTTTTCTTTTCTCCAGCGAGGGTTTCTTTTTGGCCTTTTTTTTTCTAAACGATAAAATATGATAAATTGTTTGTTCACGTTTGAAGAAAAGTATTTTTAATATTGCATAAGTTTATTTTAAGATTTTTTCTACAGCCTTTTATGGTATACAGCGCATTTATATTCTGCTAGGGTTACTCTCGTCGACGTTCGCTAAAAAGTAGCTTTACCTTGTCTTCAAATACACTATTCGACGTGTTTTTAACATAACCAAATTCACTAGAATTTAAGCCGCGTGCTGAATATAAAATGGAAAGCTCATCTGTTAACGTCATACTGTACCAAATTAACCAAAACGGACAGAAAAGTTAAATTAAAAAGAAAACCGAGCTGCGGATTGTGTGAAACTCCAAATGATCAACTTTTTAAATTAAACTTCTAAATATTTCGTTGTTGTACGTTTTGTACCATCGGTTCATTTTAAACTTATGTGAAGAAATAATTTGATTTATTGTTGTTTTGATTTAAGGTAATCCATTGCGGAGTGAAGGAGTTTTCGAGAAAATATTCACGACTTTTTCCAAATCAGAATCAAAAAGGGTGAGTGAAATTTCTGGTAATAAATTATTTTATTTTGATTTTCCATAAAATCGCCAAAAAAGTACCAAAGTGCATCTGAATGGGCGAAAAAACCTTTCACCTCATAAACCAGAGACGTATCGATAGGAGAGAGGAAGGAGGGGCACCCGAGGGGGCTCAAGGGGCTCGAGCCCCCCAGGCCTGGAAAAAATAATTTTTTGCTCTTTAAATTATAGTTTTCATCAAATTTTCGTCTTTGCTTTGCTCGGACAATATTTTAATAATTTTATTTCAAAACTTTGATCATTTTTTATTGATTTTTCAGTCAAAACTCACCAAATTCACAATAAATTCTCTGTTTGTCAGAAAAAATTGATGATTTTTGACTGAAAGATCAGTGATGAATGACTTAATTTGAAATTTAACCCTCCTCCCCCATTTTTTTCAAATTCTCAGCCTCTCCCTTAATTAATTTCTGGGTGCACCTATGGGGGGAATCTTCTCCCTGATAGAATTTTTTACTTGTAAGTTGAAAAAATTGGGCAGTTGAAGTTTATTTTTCTAAATTAAAAATTGATGAATATCTGAGGTGGTTACTATTTCAAAATAGTCGGAAATCAGAAAAATGTTTCTTTATTAGTTTGAATTTGTCGTTTTCCCAACTGATAAGTAAATAAATGAAAATATTACCTAGTTGGGGAAACTGGACGTTTGTAATGATGCTGGGGGGGGGGGGGGTGGTCGACTACGTGGTCATTTAAAACATTTTTACTTGTCAACTGGAAAAATTAAAATTGGATTGTTTTACGTAATTCACGTTTTTTTTTTGTTTTTTGTTTTTTTTAAATGAATAAAATCCAAAATGCCAAAATGATAATTTTGAAATTTGTATCTAATACAGAATCATTTTCTTTCACTCGATAATTGAGAAAATTGTTTTGTTGCAATTTTTCAAGAAAAAAAAACAACTTCATTCTTCAAAAAAAAAAAAATGGTTTTGCTGCATTCAGTCTTCTTGTATTTTCCCCTTTCCATAATTTCATGTTTTTTTACCTCAAAATTATTTTAACTAATATTTCATTATTATTTTTTCTTCATTAGTTTTAAAGTAGATAAAATTGGCCAATTTTTTATTCTAGTTTGTTCCAAAACATTTTTTTTATTGCATTTGGAATTTGAAGTTCTCTGAAATTTTCTCCCTTGCTTCGTTCAGACCAAATTCATTTTTCTCGAATTTACATTGAAAGTTGAAACTAAATTTTTTTTTCTGTAATTGAATTATATAATTTTTTTTGACATTTTTCGTTCTTATTATGCTCTGAACAAATACTTTTCTTCGTTTAGGATAAAAATAAACAATTTTGTACGTTTTTTCAACTGCAATGAAATTACAAAAGAAAAGTTGATGAAGGGAATGAGAGGGAAAAGTGATCAAAAAATTAGTTCGATAGGAAAATTTGTGCCATTCTCCCCCTCCCTCGCCCGGCCACAAAAAAGTTGATTTATTCATGCCCAAATGAATATTGATTTTTAAAAATCAAGTCTGGAATTCTGAGGTTCTGTCTCCTCGATATCTGGACTTCGGAACCTCTTTGCTATTATCTGCTTTATTTTAGTAGGAAATCCCAAAAATTTGCCTCCCCCTCGTGGTAAATGCTTTCGATACGTTTTTCGCCTTAAACAAGTACAAAGCCTCAAGAAATCTCCGTGATGACATATTCCCATTTTTGCCTCGCTATCGAATGAAAAATTAAAATGAATCACATACGTGATACGTAAAATCACCGTGCTCCTGAGACTCCTGAGAGTGAAAAACATGTGTATTTGATGTGGTATGATCGTTGGAATAAAGGGGCTATCTTCTATTGGTACCCTTTCAATCAGTATTTGGTTATTTGATTACTCGATGGGAGACTGAAATGCCTATAATTACTTTTTTTTTCACGCTGTCTACAATTCGAGGAAAAATTTGCTTTTGACATTTTGAAAAGCTCATCAAGATATTTCATTAAACTGACATATTGAAGTTATAAGAATACTGAATTAATTTTTTACTAATTGAAAAGATTTAATTGGAATTTTATCAGTTTTAAAAATCGACTGACTTTAAGGATGTGGGTATTATTTTTCATCGATTCATTTCGTTAAAAAAAAATTCAGGCCGAGAAATCATCGTCGAACAGAAACAAAGGCATCGTGAATTGTGATTAACGCGAATGTCGAATAAGTTGCCTATCAAAAATTCGTGTCTCAGGTGGCTTACCTTCGCGATCCTTCAATCATACGCTAGGCAACCAATATAACATGTTGAAATATCAAATTGCCTGTCACATATCACCAGGATGTAATTTGGGAATAAAATTACCAAAAATAAGGCAGAATTTCGTTTTATTTCAAACCTGTAAGATTGACACGTTCTTATACTCGCCACACAGTTTCGTCTCGTCTTTGGCAAAGTAAGAATAAAAATACCCAAGAACATAACAAGCTGGAAAAAAATCGATAAAGCTAGCGATTTTTTGGTTTCCATCGAAAGAGAAGGGTTTTTTTGCGAGGGTGAGTTTTATTAATTCAATTCAAAGATGAAAATGAAATATTGGAAAAAAATGTCGGTATTGAAGGAATAAAAAAAAGTATGTATATATAAAAGAAAAAGGAAAAAAATAAGAAAAACGTCAACCATTGGAAAAAGTTTTTAGCGGTAACACGTGTGTGTTATAAACGAAGGATTTGGAATTGGAAAGAGTCGCGAGGGTGTATTTTTGAGTTTGTGTTTTCCTTAGCATGATTGGAAAAGAAAAGAAAAGCCATTTTCCGTTTTTTTCCTTTCGTTTTTTTTTTTTTTGTATATATAATAGCAATACTCGTACATGAAAGTAGACAGAGAGAAATACGGAGAAAAGAAAACGAGAGAAAAGGGGACATATAAAAATAAAACATAAATAACGAGGATAGACCCCAGCTTCTTGAGTTTTCGGTCCATAGAGCAAAGTATAGGTTGGAGAAATAGTCTTTGGGGTAGTTTTTATGCGAAGAACAAAAGTTGGGTAGAGGCGAAGAGTGGCGGAGTGCGTGAAGAAATACGAGACGACGAAGGCAGCGGTGGCGGTAGAAAAAGGAGGAAAAGTAAGGAGGCGAAATACATTAAAAAAGCAAAGGATAGCGAAGAAGAAAACTTATAGAATTCCCTGAGCCATCAAACTTAAATCCATTTTACTACGTAAGGAAAAGATCCGCATGGGGATTTGAAAAGACCCTTTTTCTTTAGAATCCCTTATCTCGGGCAAAGCGTGTGATCGTGTTTAAAGTTAGAAAAGCGAGATGAACGGGGGAAGGTGCACAAGATGTTGCCAAGGGGACGCTTTTTTGACCACTAGAAAAGGGTGGTCAGAGGGAGGGTTTAGAGCGCGCATGTGACGTCAGTTCGAACACCCTTTTAAACTCCCTCTTTCGATGTCCAAACAACACATATACACTTTTAGCTCGTTTCGTATACAACCCGCGCGCCCATAAGAAACAAGATGGCCGCCCACTACGTACTTCGGAAATCTGTCGATAGTCCTTTTCTGCGGATAGAGAATGTGGAGTCGTCTTCTCTCTCTCTCTGCCGTATATTTTTTCTCGACCAACTCGTCGATTTTCCCTCTTTTTTTTTTTACACTCGCCTACCTTTATTCTTTCGTATGAGCTTTTTACGAATATCTACGATTTTTCGATACGGTTACTTGGTCGTTGAAAAGAAATTTATGGAAGCTGGTTAAGAAATTCTTAACTGCCTAACTTCATCCATAATTAATGTACTTACCCTTCGTGTAAACTTTTTCGCCCGACTTATACGCATTTTACAAAGTTGTCAAATTTCTACAAACGGGGTTCTTTTCAATCTACGTAGAAATTTTTTCTCTCTCTTCAAAGCTTGTGAATTATTGTTTCGTAATTTTTTTTCTTTCGTCGATGTTTCAGCCTGAAAAATTATGCTATGAAATTGTCGAGATTTCGAAACGAAAAGAATTAATTCGAACGATGGTTGTTTTGAAAATTAAAAATTCAACGTTGCACTTTTACCATAAAAATAAACGTACGCGTGCCATCGTTTTACCTGGCGAAGAAAATAGTTAGGCAACCTATTCGACGTTTCGATGACGTAATTCATTTTACGTTGCAGACCTGCATATGCAATTTATTTGACGTAAATAAATATTAGTTCGCGGGCGAATCATAGGCAATTTATTCAACGTCGAGGTATCTGTGTTTTTTTTCTAATAAAAGGGGTAGGATACGTAGAAATCAAGATTTTCATATTTTTTTCAGCTTATTTTATGGCTATAAAAATATTTTGTATGAATTTTTATTCCAGCGATTTTCGATTCTTTAATTTTATTTTAAAAATTAATTTTTCGAATTTTACTCATCAATTTTTTTCCTCAATTCTGGTTTTAAATGTACATAATCAAAACATTTCATTATTTTTGGAAAACCCCAGCTTATGGTAAGCCATAAATTTTTCATCTGGTTTTTTGGATATTCTCCATCTTTTTTTTTTTGGATAAAACACAATTTGTAAATTATTTTAATCTCGTGATGTCGTGAAAATATTGAAACATGGTTTATAATATTTTCTCAATTGGAAGAAAAATATGAAATTGAAAAAAATTCACTGTACATATTTTTTTTTTCAAACAGAAATTTATAACTGACTTATTGATTTTATTCAATGCTCAGAAATTTTTAAAATTTTAATCACTTATTTTATCAAAGGTAATTTAGAAATTTTATCATTTGATAAATACTCTATCGAACACAAAGAAATCAATCATTAATCAAATTCTCTCATCCTACTTCCCTAAAAATTAATTTGAAAAAAAATTAATATAAAATGCAATAATGTTATTTAAAAAAAACTTGGGGCAAAAATACAACCAACTTTTCATCTTCGTAATTCCGCGATTAATTATTTTACTTTTTACTTTCTCGGTATCATCGTTTGACTCGTCGAAAAACCGAATTAAAAAACCAAGAAAACCTCTAACAAGACCTATGCCATCAAATTCGCATAATTAAAAAGAATCCTTACGAGGAAATTGGAAAGAAAAGGGGAAAAATAAACGAAATTAGCGTGGCAATTGGCGGTAAAATAAGTGACTGTAAAGTGCTGCGCTCTATATGGTGGAAACTTGGCGGTAAATCTGTTTTAGGAGTTTGAGAGTAATAACGTTATTTAAGAAAGAGCGCTGCTAACTTCATAACAATAAAGACTCTTTTATTATAACGACTTGTTGCCGTTGTCACTGCTTCGCTAATTAATTACAAAACTCGTTATTATTTCTATAATAAAAAAGAATTATAACTTTTCATTAGAAATATTTTCGCGTTCGAGAATATTTATCGAAATCTTCGTGTATCTTCGAAAATTAATCGTTCGAAATCTGTACCTATCGAATACGTATGTAACTACGTAGGTACAACAAATTCAGATAGGTACATTTTTAGCCAATGGCTTTACCAACTTTATTGTCTGTTTAAATCTAATAAACTCGGTAATTACTGTGGTCTTTTTGTAATAAATCTTTTTTTTTTTAGCCGAAATAACTTCAGTTTGTTTGTACTTACCTGCAGGTTCCCTTGGAACTCGTCATTTTTGAAATTTACGCTCTTGCGATATGCCCGGATAAAACGTTGAACTTGTCTGGTTGACTTCAAGGACGTAAAATCGTGAAATTTTCTTCTTCGTTAATCTCTGCTACCCTGTGAAAAAATTCCCGGCGAATTTTACGTTCGACTGTGAAAATTTCAAAGCTCGAGGCTAAAAATATTCGATCGGGTTTTCCATGTGTATTGTTTCTGAGTAAATACCTACCCCCTTAGATGAAAAAATTTCATTTCGTGTGATTGAAAAAAAAATTCTTGATTTTTATCAATTTTTTCCATCAGTTGTTTTATTAATCGATCAACTTAGATAATATAAAAACGAAAAATGTGTCAATTTACCTGCGTTACTTGTTTTCGGTCACTTTGCATCATTCCGGTCATTTTTTGGTCAGTTTTTTGAGACCTGTTTATAGGCAGGAATTTTGTATGATTATAAAAATGAAAAAATTCCAATTTGCTTTGTTGCAAATTTTGTTTTTGTGGTGAAAATTATTTTATGGAGCATCAATATTGCACAAGTGGTTGTTATTTTTATTACAGTAATAAATTTTTTTTGTGCTGAAAGTTTCAATTTTTAACGACTCATCCACGTGTATTTTTTTATCCAAAATTTTTTTCCATTTTTTGAAATTCGAGGTCATAAAACTCCAGAAGTCAGTTCATCATCTTATTAGTCGATGAGGGGGAGTGGGTAAATGATACATAGCGTTTGATAGAACAATTATTCTACATTTTTTATCGAATACAATTGTGACAAATATTTTGAAAGAACGAGGATAAAAAATTGAATGTAATAATTTTTGTTGACAGTTGATATAAAATTACCAAATTTCTCACCTAAATTTTACGTTTGGGATTTTAGTTAATAAATAATAATATGAGGGAAGAGATCAAGGGGGGGGGCTGTAAAATGAAAATGGACTGTTCAGAAGCAAAAATCAGAAATCCGGAGGGTGGACAGGAGTCTGATTCCTCCGGCTCCTGCTTTTGGATTTTCATAAACGTGCCTCCAGCTTCGGAAAAATCGTCCGGAAGGAGCCTTCTTCTTTCTACCCTTCGGCTTCGCTCTGGATTCCAGGCAAAAATGTATTGAAATTTTTCCAAGGTTGCTAAATGACTAAAAAATGAATAAAAATCATTCGCGATCTCTCTGAAATCAAAAATGTAGGTATTGAAATTTCTCCGAAGGCTGTGAATGATTGAAAAATTAATCAAATGAATTCCTTATTTTCAAGATTTTGATGATAAATTAAAATATTTTCTATTTTTTCAAAATTTTTTAGATGGAAAAAATGATACAAAGATCGAAAATTGAAGACCCCTTTTTATTTACTTAATCGAAATTTCAGAATGGTCAGACCGAGCAGGAGGAGTAAGTAGAGTAGTTCGCGAGTTCCTGTCCTTCTCAAAAATCGTCAAAATACAGTTTTAGCAAAAAAAAAAAAAAAAAAATGATAAAGGTAGTTCGTGCGATTGAAGAAGTTGTTTCAGTTTAAACATTTGAAATGATCAGAATATAGGATGGAAAGGAAAGGAAAGGGAAGGGAAGGGAAGGGAAGGGAAGAGAATGGGATAATGGGATTAGATGGGTAACTTGTAAGTTTCTATCCTGCTCAAAGAATAGTAAAATTACATTTTTAGTTTAGTTTAAAAAACTAGCAACAGTAATAATTATAAGAATTTTTTTTTTTAGAAAAATGATATCTTGGGGTTTAATCAAAAAAATTGAGAAAATCGTTCGTAAGTTGAAAGTTTCAATTTTTTTCAATTTTTTGTTCCCGTAGTGCTCACTTCGATTCTTTCCTCGTTCAAAATTACCATATTTTTTTATTTTTCCTCCAATCGAAAACATGAATTTATTCAGAATTAATTTTGAAAGCAACTTTTCCAATCTTACATTTTTTCCCCACAACCTCAACGTAATGTAAGCATACGGATATAAATCAACTTTAGGTGTCAGAAATTGATTTTTTCAGTTGACATTAATTTTGGATTGTTCAGAAGAGATAGAATCAAAGAGGAACCCTACTAAAAAACCAATTTTTGACATCTTGGGGCTTTTTCTAAATCTTGGCTTACATAATACTAGATATACTTTCCCCAGAGACGAGCCAAAGAAGAGACAAAAATTGAAAATTTTATATGGAATTTTTTTGAATACATACCTTTGAGTCTTTGTTCAGGGAGGTAGAATTTTATAATTGAATGGAGACTGAAGTTATTTAAAAGAAAAAGCTGGAAAGCTTCTATTTCTTTATTTATATATTTTTTTGGAAAACTGTTCAAAAAGTAAGCAGTAAAAACTGGAGGTTTTGTAAAAAAAAAGATTTGTAAAAATTTACTTAAATTAAAGGACTTTTGTGATCAGAAATTTTTGAAAATGGTTGAAAATAATACCTATGGTACAAATTAACTAGATATAGGTAGGTACCTATTTGATATTTCAAATGTAACTTGAAGGACAATATTTTTGGTCAATCGTTATCCTTATTTAAAAGACATATCCAAGTCGAAAATTGAAAAAAAAAATCCGGCGAGTAATCAACACCTTTTGCGAAGGCTCCGATGTGGTAAGGGGGTCATTTGGCCTCAGATGGAACTTGGTCAAAATTTATATGCCATTCGATTTATCTTGATAGATGATAATTTTAGAACACATGAGCGATTTTTTTTCTCCCCCCTCAAGTTATAGGGACTTCAAAATATGTAATTCCCAAACTAAACATTAAAAAAATCTATACTTACTCGTGAATTTTCCACCGATTTTTTTCAAACTTGGGCGCGTGAATAGAGATAGGTACACCGGTGGAAAAGAGTAAATACTTACCCTGAAATTTTTTCAGATTTTTTCGACCACTTTACTAACCTTGAATTTGACTTTGAAAATTTTTAATTTCCTCAGAGAACACAATTTTGAAATAGGCAGCATTTTTTTTACTTTCTGAATGCATTTTACACCCCTCGAAATTTTTTCAGATTTAAAAAAACTAGTTTAATTCAATTCACTTGAAATATCGTTTTTCTCCAATTTTTCAGACCCATAAGGATATTTTTGAAAAGTTTCTTGGGTTTCCTGACTTGAAATACAATTTAATGAGAAGTAATTTTTTCATCTATTCTTCACTCAGTGAAAAGTAATTTCCATGGATGGTGGTGGGGAAGGGGGATTCAAGAGTAAGTACAGTCTCTCCAGTCTCCTTGAATCTGATATTTCTAGTAGGTAGGTTTTGACGTTTAATTTTTCTGAATTTTTTTCAATTTCATGCCTATTTGGATAATCGTAATTTTTTCATGGTACCTAGTTCCAGTTTTCTGGCTTGAAGTGGGGTTGAACCTTGATCTAAGGGTTGAATTAACTTAGTTGGTGCAATATCCCTCATTTTATCACATTTCCTTTAAAAAAATTGTCAAATTCTTGTTAAAATTTCGTTTTTAATAAATTTTGTAAAATTATCCATTTTCAATTTACGCAAAAATTAATGAATCTTATCTGGTAATGATTCAAAAATTTTTCCACGTTAAAAAAAATCATTTTTCGTGATTATGGCGAATAAAAAAAACGAAAAATGCGTAATTTCATTAATAAAAATCCGAAAAAGTACTTGAAAAAGAAATAGAACAAACTAATACATCATAAGTTTACTTACAAAAATAGGTGCATTCTCATTTTGGGTAAAAAAAAACACAACAATCACCCCCTCAGCACGATTTAAGTTAAAATCGTCTCCTCTTCCCGAATAAAATATATCAGCATTCAATAACGTATATGAAATCGTGCATGCTCGCGATTATTTCTACCGAACATTTCTCTCCCCTCGGCTCCTTTTGGAAAAAGCGTTAAAAAAATACTATTAAGTACGCTTTCGAATGCACGACGACGAAAAGAATAAATAAAATCGTGTCACCATAAATAAAAGTTTATTAACCGCCGTTAGATAGTCCGAATATCCAGGCTAATGGATTACATTTTTCATAAAGTGACAGGAACCGTTGTTTGGACTGGCGACGGCGACGTCGGTGATTAAAAATTTACAAATTGATTACTTATTTGTGCATATATACGAAACGAATGTAATATAAATAAAAATAAGGAAATTCGTAAATTACGTGTGATTTATCGGTACATTTTACCCATAGAACGTAGATAAATGAAACAATGTATCTAACATTCAAATTGACCAAAATATAACCAACTCGATGAAATTCTTTCTACGATTCGATTCGTCGAAAAATAAAAAACTTGGGTCGCGAATCGATAAAATATTCGGCATTTGTTTCATTTGCGGTAAATATGGTAATAGCCTTGTGGCGTCCCATTCGCCCGGTACAAAATTTTTGCCTTTGATTAGTAACCACGTCATAATCGCGGGTAATAAAAAGTACCGCGTAGGTGAAATGGTACCGGGTGGTACAAAAACCATTTAGTTTTATGGACAGGACGAGGTAATTTGGCCGAAACACGCGAGTCTGTTCGATTGTGGTAGCCCCTGTCCAGCCGCTCCTGTAAACCCTTCGGCGTTTGTATAAAAAAAGGTCACTACGTTCGTCGTACCACCTGTACCATTCGCTGAATTGGTTATATGCATGTAAAAAAAATAAAAACAAGTTAACTTTCCCTTGTTAGATCGATTCATATCGTAGGTAACCTTTTTTTTTCTTCTTTTCCCTCTCTTGGTTCTTTGGCTGTTCGATTCGAAAAACCTTTTCTTCTTTTCGTTTGTATAACGTAGTTTTGATATGGCATGATCTTTTATTAAGTATACGACGCCCGCGACGTTTTAATTGCATTTCCAAATCCTCCTTTTGGTTTTCGATACCCCTGGATATCATTTTTTACCGAATGTTATACGATCTCGTGTCAGGTGAATTTTCTACCTTATGTGATAATTTTTTCATTTTCCAAACGAGGGTTTTTATTTCTGGAAGTTAATTCTGTTACAAGATTTGTACAAAAGAGACATTCGAAAGACGATTTAATAGAGCGACTGCGACTTTGACATTTTTATACTGTTGTTGGCGATGCGAAAATGAAAATGCATCGGGAAAGATTATCTAGGTTGACGGACTGAGTATGGCGAGGGCAGCATTTATGATGTATGTCTACTCTATCCGATGATATAGTTCGAATAAAGGAATAAAAATGCATTGTTTACGTTCTATTAAAAATGGACAATGGCTAAGATTTCGCTCTTTATGTACGTCGTGTATTAAAAAAAAAAGAGGCTGCGTTATAAAATAAGATTTTTTTCTCGTCTATTATTTTCTTTGAATAAAAAGATAGACCATGATACCGGCATCGTGTACCATGCACAGAACGCAGGGAGTCTAAATCCTAATTCGGTCTGTTCGTGGACGAGACAACGAACCGAGATCGCGTTAGTGTAAATTTAATGAAAAGGTCTAGTCACACCTTGCTAAGCTTTAATAAAAAGAAATTTGACCCTTTTTCATCATTTTCATCAAGTTGATCGCGTAAAATATTTCGTTCGTACCGAGGCCTATAACGTTTTTTTCACTCGTCTTTGGGATAAGCATCTGGTTAACGGGCCGATTCTTTTCACATTGAACTGGTTCGAATGGCAAAAAACACCTTCGCGTGGGACCATCCCTAGGTTACCTTATAGATTGCAAAAATAATGGGATATGGTCCGAAGTGGTGGGATCGAGGAAAAGAATCGATCTTTTTATGTTCAAATTATAGAGTAATTGGTGAAATGATAAGAAGGTGGATGAAAATCTTCATTGAACGGAATGAAAGATTGTGTGAAGTTTTTTGAAAGTATTACTTGTACCTGCTAAAGGTGGTAAAAAAATTTAAGGGTTATTCAGTACAAAAGTAAATGATTCAGAATGTAGACATTTTTTTTTTCACGAGAAGTGAAACTTGAAAGTTGTTATTCAAACTTGAAAAATTGTTTGAAGAAGGCTAGGGTGTCAATGTCAATGAAAATTTAAACATTTGGAATACCAAAATGTAATCTTATGTGTGAATTATATTGAACGACATCAGCAGATATCTGTAAATTTAAATTCTCGATGAAAAAGATTTCGAAACGCGAAACTTGGTATTTATACATAAATAGTGCGACAGGGGGAAGAGAGTACATATTTCGTTGAAATTAAACCATTAGGTGAATCAGAACTTTATTACAAATATTTTATTTTAATTTGAATGATTTGGCGTTGAAGATAGTTTATATTTAAATCTTAAGGATGGGAAGGGAAGAATCAAGATACCCAATAATTGTTGAAGGAGTTGAGAGGTAGAAGCGGGGGGGGGGGGGTATATGTGACTCTGTCGAAAAGAAGAAACCCTGCGTAAAAAGAATCGATGTCTTTATTTTTATGTCTTTGGTCCAGATTTGGTGTCATTTAGATCAAAAAAAAAAAGAAAAATGAGATATAGATTTTTTTTACAAGGTCCCTTTTTTTCGGCAGAGTCACAAAGTGCCAAAACTGCTGACAAACCTTCTTTTTGGAAAATTATTCAATTAAATGCATCAGTTTTTTGAAGTGAAAGAACAGAAACAGAATCTCGCGATTTTTATGATTCTCTCTCATTTATAAATCAGTGAAAATTAACCAATATAACTTTGAATCTAATTTTTGTTTGCGAAATTGAATGATTAGATCAATATTGAGGATTATTAATTATTGGTTGAAACTAGTTGAGGCGAAGAAAGTGCCTACCTGTTCAATATTTTTTCAGAAATACTATGTTGCCATGTTTGTAAAAATATGTTCCAAAATTGTGGTTACTGATTGGTATTCAACTTTTCTAACTGGTGGGAAAGAGTTGTAAGAATGAAAGAATCAAGAATCGCGCATTTCCAAAAATTAAATATTCAGATTACCCATAGGTACTTTTGATAAAAATTGATCACGTTGATGAGGGAACCTTTTTTTCTACTTTTTGTAACATTCAAGATATTTTAAATCAATTTTCTAATTTTTTACATAATTTTTTAGGCTGGTTTTAATAATTTTGGTACTATAATTTTTTTATTTGTGAAAGACATACCCACAATCAGGAATCGAAAAAAAAGAGGCGTATAACCCTGAAATTTGAAGCTTTTTTATGGCTCTTTTCTGCTTTAAATTTATTCTCGTGTCTCTCATTTTTCTCCATAAATGAAACAGAAAGTAACGTCTCATAAATTCAGAAGAGAAAACATTTACGACGGCTCAAGTAATTATCTTATTTGGGAGAAGAGAAATTTAGGTTGGGGTTTGGGATCAGTCCGAAAAATCTTCAAAAAAATGTGTGAAAAATTGTCAAAAATGTTTTTTTTAACGAAGTTTCAATTCGAGTGAGGTTTTTTTCGGTGTTTGGGAAAATATTGGCTGTGAGTACATAATCCAATTCAGTTCCTAATTGTTCTGTTTCTCATTTTCTGTAATTTTTTAGTCAAAAATTCTTTGAAAATTCAATTTTACTTCAGATCCAAAGTTTTCTAATCTTGAATTGATTGTGTTTTGAAAAGCTTTTGTACGTATCAAAATGTCTATTTAATGAATTCTTTTAAATTTTTGTTCAAGTTTCAATTTGAGCATTTTTTAATTCTATTCTAATTTTCAAAACTGCTTTGAAATTTCTATGAAATAAAAATCAAATTTGATTTTTCTGTTAATTTTTTCCATGTTTTATCAACCGTTGAAAAAACATCAAAAATGATTATCTCCGTAACTTTCAAGCATTTTACTACTTAATTTCTAGAAATCTCTGAACCATTTGTCATCAGGTATTTCAAGAAATGTTTGCAGTGTGTAGCAAACCTGGGGATAATTTTCCCAAGTGTAAGTAGAATGAGCATAGAGTTCTTTTTTTAACTGAATTTTTTGTCCTTCCTTGAAAGTTTTCTAGGTTTTCTTGAAATGAAAAAAAAAAAAAACTAAAAAAATGAGTACAAAATAGTTCATTGAAGAAGAAAAATTGAAAATTTCGAGCCAAATAAAATGTTTTTCGATTTTTTCGACTCAAAACTAAATTTTTCTAGAAAGGGGTCACCACGTTTGAGATTTTTCGACTTCAGTCCAGCCTTATCTAATTTAAAATGATGTGAAATAGCCGATCATAGAAATGAATGAAATTCGATAAGAAAAATTTTCGAAAAAATTTTGCCCACTCTTTTTCAAATAATTAAAAATTTCCAAGATGAAATTATCATTTTCTTCTTGAATCTTGAATTTTTTTGTCAAAATATAACCATTCAACGAAGCAGTTATGCTTGGTATACGTAGGTAGATAAACGTGTTTACAAAGTTTCAGATGAAAGATTCCAAAAAATGTACGCAAAGTGTTTGAAAATAGAAGCGAGACTCCTTGAATAATTCTGCAGCGAATTCGTGTTGATATAATTGCCTAACTTTTGAGCTGTAGAGACTTTTTGCTGCTCTTTGGTGATTATTGAGGCATGAAAATCATTTAAACTGCTGAGAAAAACTGAAAATGCCATTTTTTGATGAACATAACTAATACGTATGTTCCTCTCAGTTTATTAAACAAGCATATTTTTCCTTTCATAAAAATTCTTATACTTACTCGTAGTATAAAATTAAAAAAATTATGGTCCCTTCCTCGCGCTCTGGATATATGGGTTCTTTGTACTTAGTCGTACTGAATTTTCCTATGTATATTTTTTGTATTGTCCGTCCAAAATAGTTGAGATAATAGATAAATTAGATATGTCAGTTTCGTTATCCTAAAGCCTGAAATAAAATTGCTGTAGTTGAATTGGAAAAATCAAAAATTTATTTGCTTTTTGCTAAGGAAACAGGCACAATTCATTTCATGCTGAGGAAGCTCCGGATTTTTTTGCATAAAAAGTTATGTTAGATATTTTGAGGAATTTCATTCAAAATAAATTTTGATTTTAAAGATTTCCTTTCAATATTGTATTTTTTTTTATTTGTTAATATCGTCGCTAATGTTCCTAACCATATGTTTTTTGCTTACCTATGTCTCTGGACAGCATTTTTTTCTTATTTTCTTGAAATTCACTTTTTGTTCTCGAAGTAACATTTTTCTTAACTTACATTCAAAGTTTAGAAACAAAAACGTGCATTTTTTTGCTTTTCAAACAATATTTTTTCAAAAAATTTTCGCCCTCGCTTCGCTTGGGCAGTATTTCAATCATTTTAAACTAATTTTGCAGTCAATAATCACAAATTCCTCAATAAATTTCCAGTTTGTCAGTAGAAATTGATGATTTTTGACTGAAATATCAGAGAAAAATGACTAATTTGAAATTTGGTCCCCTTTTTCTCAAACCTACATACTTCTCTTTTCTAAGGAAGAGGATTAAGAGGAAGGGGAGGGGTTATGGAGATACCAATTTTTCACTCCACTACTTTCCCAAAAAATTGCATATGCAATACCGAAAAAATTCCAAGTCACCGCAACTGCTAATTAAAAAAATAGGAAAAATCCATTCGAACTTTATTTTACACTCAATTTAAGCCGAGAATGCTAAATTTCGCGTTTTTATCGCCCGCAGCGATAGCCTCGACTTTCTTGCGTAATTTGGCGGACTCGAAAAGCCCTCCAGAGATATACCTACGCGCAAAAAGCGCACGACCCCGCGGATTCGTTTGCTTTGCCAACTCGAATACGCAATTGTAATGTCCACGGGCTTATACCAACCGTTTCGCGTATAAAAATGAAATTTTCATGGTAATTGGAAACAAGATAGGGGAAATTTTATCAGCTTTATTAAACGTACCCGGTTGCGTTGCGGCGAAACGTACCATCGTATAAGATAAAGACCTCTCGTGCCTGCGTATCTCGCCAGACCCCTCCGAACTAAAGTAGCACTTTAAATTAATTCGGGGTTTTCTCGCATATCGGCTCATCAAATTTTAAGTTTTCTCCCATTTAACTATGTTGCTTTTATATAAAACCACATAAGAAAATTATACAACCAAATTACTCCATTACTTTGGAAAATTTTCAGACAATTCGCGCGCGAGGCCAGCGCCAGAATTTATTATAGCGTAAAAGTTTTGCTAAGACTATAAAATTACGCTTGCCGCCGCTAATTATACCCATTCGTGGTCTCCTAAGTACTCGCGTATTATCAAAAATTCTATATGGCATTTTTCGAACTTCCCAAAAAAAGGTCTTTTTTTGGCAACGTATGTACGTATTCCGAGAAGGTCAAATTATACCAAATCCTTTTTAATACTCGTACGTGCGATATTTTAAATCTCCAGAACAATATATGGCGTTTTCGAGGAGACACGAACTTTGAAAATCTTTCGTGGGGATTTTCGGCCGGGTTTATTTTAAGATGAACGTATATAAAGACACTACCGAGAGTTTAAGGCCGTTGACTGCGTTATTTCTGTCAATACTGACGTTTGATGTTAATAGCCGATCTAACGGTTGCGATGCTCTAGTCGGCCTTTGTGAAATATTAACGCGTTCCTACAAGAGCTAGAAACCATTAAGTTTTAAAATTACGACGAGCTGGCCTTTACGGAAGGCCTGCTGCTACGCTGGATGTCACAGTTTAGACTAAAATAGTCATTCTGGATACCGAGGCTAACGTTTTTACGCAAGGGTTGATATTTTTAAGTCTTTTTTCGCCTCTTCCTCTTCGTCTTCGTTTGTCGGATCCGATCTCTACGGCTTGTACCAGCAGATGTAATGTCTAGGTGGCCTGCTACATTGTTTATAGTTTTGCCTTGTCTCGCCAGTCGGCCGAATTTATTTATTTTAGACGATTTTTTTGGATTTCTTTTATCATCGCTTATTTTGAAAGCTTTTTTATCGTCGAGGGTTTTTTTTTATTCGTCATAAAAACAAACGCCAGCCTTGTAGTAGCTTTTAACAAGTGATTAGTTGTGATTTAGTGGATGTACGGATGGTGTTGAAATTAAATGCGAGTCGACGATAAAGATGGGGTTGAGTCTGGTTAAAGATATTTTTTCAAGACTGCCGAATTGGTATGCTCATTCTGTCGAAATCAGCTAGTGTGCATTTCAAGATTTTTTGTTGGAACTGTTCAAATTGAAAAATCCATGTTTTCCCCGATATTTTTCTTACCTGGTTACTCGTACTCCCCCCCTCCCAGGACAAAAATGAGCAATCTAGTTTCAATTTTTTGACCGATTTGAAAATCTTCAGTAATTTTTACTTTCAATATATTCAGGGCAAAAATCTGAGACGAAATTGAATTTTGGAAAAATTTAACAAATTTTAAAATTTTTTGAGCTCATTCAAATTTTTTTTGATCATACGATTTCGAAATCTAGATTCGATGTTTAGTGAATTATTCGTTTCAACAAAATTTTACAATTTTCAATGAAATTTGCCAACGAAAAATCACCGAATGAAAAAAACCTAAAAATTTTTATCAAGTCATGTAGCAAAAAAAAAATAGAGAAAAGCACAAAATTTCGTGAAAAATGAGTGACTTTGAAAAATAATAAATTTTTATTCTCAGGTAGCAGAATTCTTTCAGACAACAAACCATTCCAAAACGAAGTTTTTTTTTCTAGAAATCATCAATTTTTCAAATCTTAGCCATCGCTTCGCTTCGTTTTATAAAATATATAAAAGTTATGAGTTGGAGATTTCGCCTCTCTTTAAATATTAAAACATCAATTAGAAAAATGGAGATTCAAAAATTTTCACCATCGCTTCCTTCGAGTTCGTGAATTCAAACGGAATTCATTTTCTTTCCTTTCTAAGCCAGAATTGAATGTTGTAAGTTGAAAAAATTATTCTTTTCATTCATTAAAATCAAAAGACTTATTCACTGACAATATTTCGAATAGAATTTTCAGAAAATTTTCAATTTTTTTTAGAAGGAGATGAATTTATTTTGAGATTATTTTTTTTAAGTCAGAAAAAAGCTCCGTTTAGTCGACAAATTTCCATTTTTTTAAAATTAATATCTGGGCATATTTTTCATTATTCATCCCCGAAATTTTTGCCCAAGTTTTATAGGGAACTTGAATCGAAAAATTCATTTGTTTTGAGTCCACAAATTTATAGATTCCATTTCCTCCTCCCCCAACCAAAAGTGAAGTTTCGTCTCTAAATTTCAGGGGGGAGGGGAATGAAAATTTATCTACCAATCATTTTGAAAATGAAAAGCAAAAATTCGTGCTTTTTTGAGTACTTTTGTGCTTGACTGACTGCTAAAAAAAACTAATTCCTGAATGATCATTTTTTTTTCTAAATTTTTTTTTGATAATTCCATTCGAAATTGCTACCAAGTCCCCCTAAAAAAAAAGGACAAATTCTTTTCATTTCAAAATTTTCGATTATTTTGATTTATGGAGCCTGAACAAAGCGAGGGTGAAAAGTTTTGAAGACTAACGCTCTCAGAAGTTGAAATTTCTTCATTGAAATTCGTGATTTTTTCGCTCTACATTTTCACTTGAAAAAAAAAATAAAAAGAGCTCCTCTCCTTCCGAAATGATAATAAAAAAAAAAGAGATTCCATTTAAGATTATTACTGCTTAAATCCCCTGATAGATGAAAACACCAAATTATTTTCGTTTGGAAATATTCAGTTGTGTGGCCAAAAAAAGGAGGAGAAAATTTTAAAGGAAAAAGGCATTTAAAAGCTCCAATTTCTTCATTCATTTAGTTTACCTATATTTTTCTACTGAAAGGAAAATTTTTTTGGAACTTTTCTCAGAACTGCCCAATTTTTTACAGCTACCCAACAGATTTTTGTAACTACTCAAACAAAGCCTAAAACCTCTTCGATTGCACACTGGTGGAAATTTCCACCATCCAGAGTAACCTCATCGACTAGGAAAATTATCCCTCGAATGCAATTTATTCTCGATCTATTTTTAATACCCTCTGTTTGATGTGCTAATCTCTTCTCATTTCTCTTATGCTGGTAAAATATGCAAATTTGTTAATTAATCCTTGCGAAAAATTTACTTAAAATGGGTATTTTTCCAAATTAATTGGTTTCTAAATTTAACCCTCTCAATTAGGTATACTTTCGTATCATCAAAAAGCGAGTAATCTTCAATCGATGGCCTTGAAGAATATAGTATTTTCGGATTCATCAATGAAAATGTTTCCCTTTGCTCGCACATGAATGAAAGTGTAAAATATCGACTAACGAGAAAAAATTTATCAATAGGAATCGAGCCATTTGATCCCACTTGCTTGAAATCTACATATTTAAGCTTTGATCGATTAACGTAACAATCTCTTTTCATCTTGATATGCACAAATGAGCAAATTTGCCACTACACCAATTAATTAAAATGAATAAATTGAGAATATTTATCTTATTCTATCTCCCGGTTACTTATAAAATTAGGAATTTAATTGGTTTCTAAATTTAGCTCTCGAGTATTTTTATACAATTCGAATTATACGAGTAAAAGTAATCTTTATTAAGTATTGTGACGCAACCTTGGAATTGAAATAAATACGCATAATGGAAATACCTACTTTTATTCATGAATGAAAATGTTTCTTGTACCTCTCGTTCCCTCTTCCGCCAATAATCAAGAAGATGAATGAAAGTGTAAAAATCGTACCTGGCTGCCTACCATCGACTCAGGAAAGACTTTCTACCTACCTGCTGCTTTTTAATCTTTTAATTTGTACTTTGGCCATTTGATGTCGTATACAATTTATTCATCTTCGTCGCAAAATGAGCGATACGAATTTACACCACATTTTAAATATTTATCTTTTTATCGATGATAGATACCTAACTAGTTCGAAAATTAATTGGTTTTTCTAAATTTAGCCGTCGATTATTTTTGTACGGTATACCGCGTTTAAATTAGCAACGATTATTCATTGTTATTACGCGATGAACGATCATGAATGGAGTAGTATTTTTATTCATCAATGAAAGTGTTTTCTGCAGCTTTGCGTTTTCCTTATGTCTTTCCCCTTCTCCTGGCCTGTTTTCCGCGTAAAGTACGTAAGAATAAATGACTCATCGAGATGAATGAAGATGTAAATTTTATTTGAGAAAAAAAAAGTTCGCCGTGAAAAAGTTCGTCGATAAACGAGGTAAAAAGTTTTGCGTTAATGAGGTGTTTTGCTGCAGCGATTCGAAGGTATTCTGGGATTATTATCTTGCGATTTTTTTCCTCCTAACGGTTACGTAAGCCTAATTATGGGTTGGAATTTTTTTCGTTTTTGCTTGCTTGCGATTGTTATTTATTTTATGATGGGTGACCTTTGTGATTTAGAATAGCTATTTGCTTATCTGTCTTGAAAAAATATCGTTAAAAATAAGGAAAATGTCAATCGTAAACGAAAGTGGGTACTTGAAATTGAAACACCTATCAAGATACAAGTCAATTTAGTTTGTACTTACACCATATTTTCTGCGAAATGAGCTTTCAACATGGACATGTTTTTGGGTAGAGTGGTGAGGGAGAAATTCGAGATTTTTGAATGAGAATATTTTCAGGGAAAGACACGTTATCAGACTTCATATCGAATTTTCAAATTTCAGAATATATCGCAGTAGGCAATAGAGATTTGGTCTCAACATCGTCTTTGTCAGAAGTGGCGTAAAAGCTTATCAATTTTTTTTTCGGTAGCCTTGAAATGGCGTCAAATTTAAAAAAGTGTAATTTTTTTAGCTTTTTATAAGATTTATGTGGTTCGAATAAAACAAAAATTTTAATTCTGTGGTCACTGGTCAATTTTTAACCATAGAAAAAATGATCAAATGCTATTTCGATGATTTTTTTGTGGCATTTTTTATTTTTTTATTTTTAGTAAGTGCAACATAAGTCGCTAAAAATGAACGAAAAATTCTTCAAATCGTTATCAGTGTCCTTAAATCTCGAATAAAAAAAAAATCAGGGAAAAAGCATTTACCAAAAATATCTGCAGATTTCGAAATTTGTCATCAATTTTTAAAAAATTTGAAAGTGTTAAATTTTTTTCTTCAAAGTCCTAGATTTCGGTGTTGATAGGAAATCTTTGAACCTCAAAAATAAAAATTGATTTAAAAATGTTGCCAAAAATAACCTTAATTTCCAAAAAAAAAAATTCAAAGAAAAAACTTGGTTATTTTTTGAAATAAAATTGCTTTAAAAAATGATAATGGACTTCTGCTGTCAATCTTTCCAAATTCAATTTGAGTAACTTACTGTTTGACAAATTTGAGAAATATTAAAATCATTTTTAGGTATGTAATTAACAATTTTCAGCCAAGTACGATTTTTTTTAGATTTTTTTTATCAAAAGGTTATCGAACTCAGTATTTTATAGAGGATAAAATTCTTTTTAGAAATTGAATGATTTTTATTAAATTTGGGTTCATTTGTGTTCATGTGCTCGATATTTTATTTGGCTACGTTTTCCTCCCTTAATATTGAACGAAAATGAGTTCACCTGTCTTATCGAAGATTGGAAGATTTGACAGATTTTTTTCCCCCGATACCAAAATATTTTCACATGTTTATTGTACATTATCGTGTTAACATAATACAAACTCTATTAAAAATGACGTAAAATATTCGACAATTGGTACCTGAGATTTATACACCTACCCACGTCTTTTATGTGCAATCTGTGCAAAAAATAAGGGGATATTTATGTCGTCGTAGTTTGTAATACGTTGTTAAACTTCGAGTTAACCGGTCAAAGTGGCTTAACACGATGTAAGTCGTGTCTTTCATCGCTGTAAAATGAAAACTATCGCTAAATATGTACTATCTGAAGAGTAAACCCATCTGAAGTGGTCACCTGGTCTCCTAGATGTATGAAATTGTAAGGCAATAAGAATTTCTGTCACCAAAAAAAAAAGAAAGGTTGACGAGGTTTTTATTCACAGTGTGATGTAAAAATTCGAGCATTAGCTTTTTACGTATACTTAGTATGGGTACAAGCAGACAAAAATTCGTACATATGGGATTCCGGAATAACACGTATGACAACAATATACCACATGTCATCGAGTTCGTTCACTGATTTCTTTATCGACTTACGCTTGAATAATTTTCGTATGCTTAGGTTTTCCCCCATGTCTGCGAAAGAACAAGTGCACGTCTCGGTTTGGGTCCCACGGAGGGGAAGGAAATAAGTATTCAGAAAAATCGTGTTTTTTTCGAGATTTTTTAAAGCAGAAGTACATATGTTTTGAATGAAATCTCACATTAAGGGTTAAAGATAGTCACAGGGAGAGGGAGAAAATTCTAAGTACCTAAGTATATAGAAAAATTGTATTTTTTTCAACATTACTTCAAACCATTACCAATTTCAATTTTTTTCAAATTTTTTCCAAATTTGAATTTTGAAAAAAAAATTAGTAAATACATTTTTTATAATTTTTTAAGCTTTAAAATTGTTTTCAATTCGACAATCATTCTTGTTCCTACTGAAATTGAAAATGCGTCGAATAAGAGCAAATAAATTCTAGATAGGTACCTATAATATCAATTTTTTCAACTTTGACGCCTTTTCATGATGAAATGGGGATACATTAAGTTGAGAAAAATTCCAAGTTGGAAGAACTGGGAAAATTAATGCATGATTTTTTAAAAAATGAATTGGAAAAAGTACTTATAAGAAAATTGAACTTCGCAAAAATTGGAGAAAAATCAAACCTGAAATTCCTTTCAATCTAAAAATTGGGAGCTTGGGAAGAAATAGAAAAATTTAAATTAAGAAAATGATTGATTTCGAATTCTCAAGAAAAATTTTCGAACTAAAACCCTTGGAAAAAATATTGAAAAATTCACATTTGAATTTCAAAAAACAATAGTTGATACATCACACGAAACATCATTCTTCCGTAAGGTTAAATAGTCATGATGTCCACTTTCTGAAAAATTTAAAACATTCGGGGAGTTTTAAATACCTATTCATGTTAAAAAGTTGAGTGCAACGGCGAGGAATTTTGAAATTTCCTCTGGGATTTTTCAAAAATCCAAAGCAAGGATAAATCATTTAGAAAATCATTTTTTTACTTTTTTTTTTCATTTTCGTACATTAGACTGTACATTTTTCACAGAAAAATTCGCTCGTTACAATTGCAGGTAAAATACTCCATTCCTTTTTTCAGAAGTCGGTTGAAATCTACATTTTTTTTTGGAAACTTGCTTTTTAATAAGGTTTGATGATAAAGGAATACCTACCATGATGTCCTTGACCACGATATTGAAAAAGAGGAGGGCATGGAACAGTATAGAAGAGAATTAGAAATTATTAATCGCGTTTTGGAAAATCTGAATGTAGTGAACTTGATCAATCCGTAGATTTTTTATTTAAGTACTGGACTAAACTGAAAAGATTGCTGAAGTTTTGTATGGAATTTATACATTGGAGTCACCTGGTTTTTTACAATTTTTTTGATGGGGGAGGGGAAGAAAAGTCATTGAAATGTCAAAACCTTTCATTGAGCTTTTTCACTGATTTATTTCTGTACTGCAATTCTAACAATTTTCAGGGATTTTTAATCATTTTTACCGATCTATAAATGAAAGAGTAGGTTTCAGAATTTTGTCATGGGTGTGAATTGTTTCCATACCTCTATTTTTTCAATTTTTTTAGTTCGATGGGAGGGAGAGGGGGCATTTGCAGATCACACCATTCGCAAACGTTTTGGACTATAAATTATTTTTAAAAATCCTATGGAAATTTGCTTCTTTCTACCAATCATTAATATTGCAGATTCGATCAGAAAAAAAATTCAAATGTCTTCCGGTGGTGAATTTTTTCTTGAACATTCTTTCTTCGTATCAAAAAATGTCTCAAAAATAATTTCATTTTTATCTGCTTTATTATAAAGAAAAAACATTAATTGAATACCTATATTTATCCAAGAAGGGTCCTTAATCAAAAAGTGCATTTTGAGAAAAATGCATTTTAAAATTTAAGGGTGTACCAAATGCAGAGACTTCAATGAGAAGCTGTGAAATTCACGTTGGTTGTAGACGCATTATTTCCCCCGCAAAATTACGCGAATCGCAATTTCAAAGCTTGATTTTTGTTGGAGTTGTTGCTGCAAATTTGAAGCAACTTTATGTGCTCCTTTTTCAGTAAAACAAAACTCATGTGCCTTTTTAGCGTAAACGAATTCAGAAACTCAAAAATTTGAATACCAAAGATTCTTGTTATATGGCTTGCGGCCTGATCCACAATCAATTTTTGATCTATAATTAGTACTTTAGCGCTATTTGTTTTAGTTTTCAAATGTTAAAAAAATTTTCAAAATATAAATTTTCATTATTTTTCATTTTATTGTTTTTTTTTTTGTAAGAAAATTCAATTCTCGTGTTTTTGTGGGAGGAAAGAGGTTTGAAAATTTTCATAATCGAATTTGAGTCGTTCTTGTAGCTGGAAAAGAGACGTCTAAAAATTTCGTAAAAAAATCTTCAAACATCATTCGTTTCAAATATTTTTCGGTACAATTTCTGGATGGAAGTACATCACACGAAAATTACTCCATCTTCATGATTCAAGAATATCATGCATAAAAAATGCCGAAAGCGTCGAAAAATTGGTGTATAAAACCTGGAAAAGTTGAAGATCATTTCTAAAATTATGAATATTCTGCAGACTCTGGTCAAGTTACGCCATATCCAATCAGAATGCAGAGTTCGGTTCACTCGTATATCCATTTTCCAAGCACCTATTCCAAATCCGCCCGAAAAAACCGCATCTGCTGGATAATTTTCACGTCAAGGGTTAAGGAACACCTAAGGTCCGATATTTTCCAACAATTACCGCGAGCAATTCGCCCCAGGCGGCGTACACCGCCGCTGCAAGGCATTGTTCTTTGCGTTACGGTGCCGCTGCACACAGGTTCATAGCCTGCTGAGGTTTTATTTTACCAAAACCAAGATACGACGCAGCGTATACCGTTTGTTTGGTGTACGAATTTACACAGAATCATATTATCGAATTTCTTCGTATATACCTACGTCATCATACGAGAACTTTATACCTTTACCTACGTATAAGTTTATAGTTGTACTCGATAGGTAAAGGTAGGTATATGTATCTGTGGCGAAGATGTGTCGGAATATTCGAGTATAATAATTATATCGAAGTATCAACTAAATTAACGTGGAGAGCTTATTAGCACATAAAGTTCGCATTGTATGTCATATCTTATACTATAATTCGGTGTGTGCGGTTTTCAGACGCGCCATGGTAATGAAGTGGTGACATATGTAGATTATGCGCTACACTGTATGGTAATCGAGTCCTATACTTTCCATTTTGGTATAATTTTATATAACTTAAAATTATACTTATAGATTGCTTGGTTGTTGGTTCGATCGCGTTCGCGCGCTTATGTGTATAAATCGTAGACACACCCAAAAAGCTATTGGCCGGTTTCGCCACTACCATTATCTATATCGAACGTGAAATTCGATACGATAGGTGTACTTTCGATTTCAATATAACGGAAATTTTTTTTTTTCCTCGATGCGGTTTCAAAGCTCTGAACCATTGGTACGAAATGGAATGGCTGCGGTTTGGCGACAATAATGCAATGGTTTGTGCGTCGTAGTCATTTATTCGTACATCTACAACACTTAGGTACATACTGTACATGCGACTACGTATACATGGTTATGTATAATATTCGACCGTATACATTATTCATTTACCGAATATGTCCTACATCTGGCGTGCGAGTACGACGAAATTCACTAATTACGCCAAATCCCGGGCCACGTACTGTTTAGACCATTTGTTCAAGCAAAATGTAAATTTACATTTATAGAAGCGCGCATATTATACAGACAGGACACTAATTGTATGTACGAACGTATGTACCTCTACCTACTAACGAATCACCAGCGTTTAAGTATGCAACGTTTTGCAGACCGACAGTACATGTGTGTTGTACATATACCTAGGTACGAAGTATGAACTATGAATTCATACCATGCCCGCAGTTATATTACCAATCTGTACCATAGGGGTAATCTGGCCGGCTATGGTTGTAGTTATGTAAGATTCGAGGAAAAAAAAAATTATGATGGCATAATTGCGTGATTTCATAATCATTATAGCCCTACGTGTTTCTATGGTCAGTTGGAGAATAATTTTCGATATTTGAAGCATTTTTGGGTAGGAAGGGGAAGGGTTGATCTTATATTTTTTTTAATGTTCTCTTGATATCTTTGTTATTTAAAAAGCAAGAGAAAACATAGTTTAACTCTGATTTACGTACACTGTATTGAGTTACTCTGAAGTCTGAAATGATATTAGTTCCAGTTCTCAAAATTTCCAAGTTCCAGTTTTAATTCCTGTTCTCAATGTTTTTTTAGTTTCAGTTTTGAATTCCAGTTCCAATTTTTTTTTTCAATTTTGTAGGGATAAAAAATTATTCAAGCTCAACACAAATAGCCTGGGAGAAATATGATTTTTATTCTGACTAATTCCTATAGTCGTTTTTTTTGCGGGATTCTGTAGTGAATGGGGTCCTAATCAACATGCCCAACTCTCCCCCCGACTCCCCCGCTTGCTTTCCGAGGGGGGTGGACCCCTTGTGTGGGAGAAAATTGTTTTGCACCGATTTCGCTCAAATTCGGGTGGAAGGTTAGGTGGATGTAGAAGTACGCCTACAAAAAATTTCAGCTTCCCCCGACCTCAGGGAGCTGAACTATCTCTCCTCAAAGTTGATCATTTTTGACTAAAATGGCAAAAAACAGAGTTTTGCGAGTATAAAATCACCTCATAATTTCAATTTTGAAAATTTTCATGTTTTCTATATACCTTTTGGGATGACGAATCCGACCAGCCCATCAACTTTTTCGTTTGGTGAGTTTAACCACCCTTAGACCCCTTTCAAAGTATACAGATTGTGGTTTTTTCAGCAAAAAATGATCTTTGTATACTTTGAAAGGGGTCTAAGGGTGGTCAAACTCACCAAACGAAAAAGTTGATGGGCTGGTCGGATTCGTCATCTCAAAATGTATATAGAAAACATGAAAATTTTCAAAATTGAAATTATGAGGTGATTTTATACTCGCAAAACTCTGTTTTTTGCCATTTTAGTCAAAAATGATCAACTTTGAGGAGAGATAGTTCAGCTCCCTGAGGTCGGGGGAAGCTGAAATTTTTTGTAGGCGTACTTCTACATCCACCTAACCTTCCACCCGAATTTGAGCGGAATCGGTGCAAAACAATTTTCTCCCACACAAGGGGTCCACCCCCCTCGGAAAGCAAGCGGGGGAGTCGGGGGGAGAGTTGGGCATTTTGATTAGGACCCCATTCACTACAGAATCCCGCAAAAAAAACGACTATAGGAATTAGTCCGAATAAATCCCCTTATTTGACATATCCCTCCCAGACTAAAAAGATTTTTGGGAAAAAGCTGGGAAGTAATCTTATTTTTTAGAAATTTTGTGACTCCTGACTTCCTGAGTCGTTAATTTTTCATTTTTTCAACAAAAATTTTGAAATTTGAAGAATGTATGAGAGGATGTTTTTGACTAGATGAAATTTTCAAATCTACAACACAATTTTTTTCATTTTCACTTCTCCTTCAAGATTCGTTTGAGTCATTCTTATTCGTTTTTTAGTAAAAAATTTTCAATTTAATATTGTGATTTGTGCTTTATTAGTAAATTTTCAACACCTAAATTTCCTACTTTTTCAAGTAAAATTTTCAAAATATTGAATTTTTTTCATCATTAACTCCATTTGAAAATTTGTTGACAAAACCCTGAATTTTTTTGAAAAAATATTGGTGTGTAATGTAAAAGAAGAACCAAGAGAAGATGATTTTAATTGCGTAAAAATTTTTTTTTAAAAAAAAGAAAAAAAATTGCAATTTAGCGAAAAAAATACTAGAACTGGTATAACACTGAATTTCATTTTAGTTCCAGTTCCAGTTTTCAGTTCTCATTTCTCATAATTTCAGTTCTAAGTTCCAGTTTTTTTTCTTCAGATTTCAGTTTTCCATTCCTGCATGACGACCTATACTGGTCAAAAACTGAAAAACAGGCATGATGTGATTAAAGCGAGCAATATCAGCGGTACATATGTTCATTTTATTGTGGAGGAATTTAAAATTTGGAAATTATTCACTTTGTTAGCACCTAGATATTTCTCCTATTTATTATTATTATTTTTAAAACCATTTTTATAAATTTGAATCTCAGTTTTGGCGCTTTGGCATTCAACATACTAATTTTATCCGCTGTGAAAGCACACAAACGAAAAATTATGTACTTACCCAACGTGGGTCTGTCTATTCACACACGGATTGAACAACAAAATGTAAATCGTTCGCTCGAATCGCGTCTCGTGACGTCGTGTTTTAACTTTATTAGATATTTGAAAATTTGAAACCAAAATCAACAATTTTTCAACTCAATTTTTTTTCGATTCTCAAATAGTTTCAATTATTAATTTCCTTTTCTCCAAATATTTTTCAACTCTAAATTTTTCCTCAAAATACTTTTTCAACTCTAAAATTTTTCATTCTGGAATAAATTTTTACCAATTCGAATTTTTTTTTCAAATTTTTTTCAGTCAAAATTAAATTTTTTCTCGTATTTTTTGCTCTCAAAATTATTTTTCCAAGTTCAATTTTTACACTTTTTTATTTTTTTTTTCAAAATTCCATTTGTTTTAGCTCAGCGGAAATGTTTTTCTAAAATTATTTTCCCGCTCTGAAATTTTTACAATAAAAAAATTTGAAAAAATTGGGTTGAAAAACATTTTAAGAAATTTAATGGGAGAAAAAAATCTTGAGTAAATATTTAATACATCTAAAATGAAAAATTTAGCAAAAAAAAAGTAAAAATCGCAGAATTTGAAAAAAAAATCTTGGAGCTTACAAAAAATTTTCAAGATGAAAGTTCACTTTTTAGCGGAGGAAAGAATTTATTGGAAGAGTTAAAAAAATTGATATTATAAGAAAAATTTAGAAAGCTGAAAATAATTAAAATTTTGAGAAAAAGATATAGTCAACAGTTGAGATCATGACCAAAAAAATGAACGAGATCGCGCATAGTTCGGTCATTTTGTTGTTCATTCCGTGTGAGAATAGGTAAACAGACCCGCAAAGGGTTGCCAAATTGAAGCATAAACGATCGACTTTAATTTTACTTTCTCAACTCATATGACCTTGGTTGACACATCTCAACTGTTATGGGCGGGGCTGAAAACATGCTGGACTTCTCATACCCTCTGCGAAAGCTCAAACGAAAAAATATCTGCAAAATGTTGCCAAAATGAAGCACAAACGATCGACTAACGTAAAATTTCACCCTCGTAACTCATATGACCTTGGTCAAGACTCACCATACGATACTTATCGATATTGGTTCGGCGGGGTTAGATCGATATCCAACCCTGCTGTATCGACTTTGATTCTCTAATGGATCTTTCAGTCCGAACCAATCAAAAAAAAACTCTGATTCCAGCTGTAGCAAAAAACCAAAAAAATATATGCAAATACTACGATTTTTCGAGCAATTGAAGCTGAGAAGATTTTTTGGAGGGAAATCCATCTGAGGCTGGATTGATTTTTCAAATGTAATTTCATCTCACGGTTTTTCCGAAGTTCTGTCACTGGAACGTGATATGTAGGAATGAAAATAATTCTTTCAAAACATTTAACATTTCACAACTTTTCCGAGCTTTTCAAGCTGGGACGATTTATCGAAAATGAAAATAATCCAACAAATCATCGCATGAATTTTTCCGCTGTAAGATAACTTTAACGTTGAAAATTATTTTATCTGATTATTCCACGACTTTTTCGTGTTTCTGAGCCTGGAATGATTTAGTTTTCATCCAAAGCCCACTATTTTGTATTTCCTCATCCCTCAAACAATTGAAAAAATCCAAATAATTGACATAAACAATCGCACCTCCTCTTTAAGATTTTTTTTGTATGTATTTTGAAAATTTGTCCCAGGGTTGTACTGATTCGAATCATCTGACAGAAAATAATTCGTGATTCGAAATTTTTGTACTTTTCGAATCATTTCACGAATCATTTAATGAAAAATGGCCAAAAATGTCAAAATCTGGTTGAATTGTTCTGTATGAAGTATTCATATTTATGAATTTCTAATTTTATAAAAATGGCCAAAAAAATACCAAAATTCAACTGGAATTTTATATTTTTGACCATTGCCATTTTCATTAAATGATTCGAATCATTTCGATGATTCGTGATTCGAATCAAAGTGAACGTGATTCGGTACAACCCTGAATAGCCCAAAGGATGCGATGAACTTTCACCAACACTTCAACCAAGCACACCTTCATCTTTAGATACTTACCTCTTGTAAATTGAGCAACGAAAAAAAAACAAAAAAAAAAATCCACTACGAAACATATTATATGGACCGAAGAGTCCAGTGACCCCCGCATTATAATTAGATTCGCTTTGCCGATATAATTTGCGTATTGTATTGGAACCGGGGATCAATAGAATTTAGTTAATTAGTAGCGTGTCATTAATCTCGGTTTAAAACAATAAGGTTTTTAATAGCCACGTACGCGGTTAGGCCGGAGCCCGAGCGTTCAAACTGCGTTACTTAATGAAATTTAATTGTTCGGCCGTACGCGTTCTCTATTCTGCGGCTTCTCTATTTTGTCGATATACGAGTCGAACGCGCCGCGTACGCCTGGTAAGATATCCCGTTTGGTCAATTGACTCCGCTCCATACCTACCGGCCACTTACTTTTACCTCAGCTCTCTATGTAGTAATTAATTGACTCCCAAAAAGGATCAGTTTTCGTAATGAATGGCGACGTTATATGTACGTACCTATACGCTACAGTATGACGTTGCAGCGATTGTATCAAAGTCATATTGTGCTTTAACAAGTTTCTACGAATTCTCTTTCGGTCGCGTCGAACTGCGGGAAATTTTCCATCATCTTTTGTTCCGACTATCCCGAGTCGTGATACGGCTCAGGTGGTTTGATTTTTCTTATAGGTTGCGCCTGCCTTTCCTCGGGGTCTAACGAATTAAAATCGAGTACGCGGTTCGCCGCCTAGTCACAGAAGCAACAAAATATGTGTATTATTGATGACAACCGCCAAATGTGTTCGTCTTGAAGAAAATCTATAGATACGTCGAGTTGACGCCCAGATAAAAGCCGACTAACGCCGATGACAGCGTAGAAAAAACAATACAACCAGGATTCGCCTTCGCCATTTTACACGCATCATTCGAACGTGCCGAACAAATAAAATCAAACTTTCGACTTATTGCGATCGTGAAATCGAACGAGATTCGGAATTTTTTCAACGTAAAATTTTCCCTAAATGTTCTTTATTTATGTTTATATTCGACGCCGGTGCGGTACGAAAAAGATGTAAAATCAACCACGCACAACAATGACGCTTTCGCCAAACTCGATTTAATATTTTTTTTCCTCGCACAGGTACTTCGTGACCGTTCCCACGTTGGAAAACACTCGCGTTAATCCGCGTGTTACCTATTCAGAGTGTATTCAAATTCATCGTCGTTATATCCTTTAGAAAAATAATTTTCAATCCATTTCAGTTTTTCAGCCCAAGTATAAATTCATTTTACAAGCTGAGCAAAGGTATTGCCGCGGGGAAATGTTTGGCAGATCGGTGTTATTTTTATCCGAGTATTTTCATCCGCGACGATGGAGCTTTTCTCGCGTACATTGCCCCGGTACCAGGATTTTGGATTAGAACGAACAATACAAGATTGTATGGAGGTGGGAGATTTTTTTCGAGCTTTGTATGAAAGGTTGTTGAATCAGGCGTTGATTTTGTTGGGAAATCGAATGAAAGATGATTACGGGGGAGGAGGTGAATTTTACGAATTTAGGAGAAATAAGGGTAAGGTGTCCTATTACCGACCACTGTCCCAATACCGACCACCCCTCTATTTCGTCCGTTAATGACACGATCGGGCAGAAAATTTTTTTTCGTATTCCTTTATCACAGATAAACATAATGAGACAAACCCGACCTCTCAAAAACCAAAACTCGTGGAGAAAATCGAAAAAAACGAAAATCGAAGTCGTCAAATTGTTTGGCGCTATGTATGTTTTGTTCTCCAGACAGAAAAGTGCGTTTCAAAATTTTTTTTTAGAAAAGCCTAAAAATAGTAGAAGAATAGCACTATCGAATGGTGTAATTACATTTACATATTATTTATGATAAGTGCCTCAAAAAAATTATCGAAGTTTTTTTTGGTAAGCTTCCCAATACCGACCACCGGATCCAATGCAGAAAATGCTCTTCCCAGGCTCATGAAAATTATGATGCGGCGGTAGAGGAGTGCGGAAACGAAAAAAAATATTTTTTGTACTTACTGTCTGTCTTCTTAAAATAAAATAAATTGTTTTTGTACGAGTGAAAAGGCCAATTTTGTAGGTGGTCGGAATTGGGAACACTTTTTTTCAAAGTCGAGTTTTGACTTGTTTCACAAAAAAAATAATTAAAAATATTTTTGAAAAATTTGAGGCCCTATCCTCTTGGGTACATAAAGTAGACACTTCAGGGTATCTTTAAAGCCCATTCCGGAACTTTTTGACCCAAGCGGTTCGAAATGGGAGAGGTTTTTAAAAAGGTGGTCGGTATTAGGGCACCTTACCCTTAATTATTTATTTTTCGTGGCAATTTTTTGATTAAATTATCTTAAATTATAATTTAGCCTCTGTTTGGTAGAAATGTATTTTTATTGTTTTTCGAATGGATTCGTCCCCCTTCCTCCATTTCCTTTTTATTTATTTTACTAAAAAAAAAACTTTTTTCGAATGGATTTATGAACTTTTATTTACTCGTAGCGAAGAAATTGTTCAACTCCAGGATGCCATTGCCATGCAGACTTCTCTTCCTTCACTTTCCACACCAATTCCAACTGTTAAAGTTGATTTTTAGGTACTTTTTGAAAAATAAATTTAAAAGATTGAGAAATGGCTATGGACTCTTGGATTAGGGAAAGGGGGAAGGTACTAGAGGTCGATTACAGACATGTTATTATGTCTGTGACAAATGTTTTGCCTGCTGAATTTTTTTTAGGACCCATGAACATTTCCCAACTTTTTAATCTGAATGTTGCAAAAGCATCAAACTGAGATTCCAAACTACCTAAGTACCTACCAATTTCAAAATACGACTTCAACAATTCAAATTATAGAGATTTTTTCAAGTTCGGAATTCATTAGTTTTTTTCCTACCTGAAAATATGAATTGGTGGTAATTGTTGTTATACGTTGTTGATTTGGCACCAGAGCGGCTTTTGGACTCTGGCTCCCGTAGGATGGTTTGAGGGGGAGTGAGGTGAGGGCCTCAAACTGTCCAAACCCAACTCAATTGAACTACCAATCCATATACCAACGCGTGCGATTCTTCGAACGAATAAATTCGCGGAGAAATAAAACTCAACGTAGATATTCGAATATTTATTGTACTTGATGCAGAAATGCACAAGTACGAAAATATACGCGGAAGAATACAATACACAGTTGCGCCAGTATGAGATGTAACTAGCCGCGAACGTCTAGCTACGATGGTGTATAAAAATATACTCAGTGCGCTACTGAGAAATACATCGCGACGTAACCGCGAACCGAGATGCGCGGTCACGTAATTATCGATAAGGGAAGGGATGGATAGCAGCTTAGGTAGGTAAGAAACCCGATAACGGGCTTCTACCTATACGCGAACGCTCTGCGTTGCGTCAAGGCCAAGCGGTGCACAACCAAACTTGCCACTGATGGTAGCTTCCATCGGTGGAACAAAGTAACTTGCGATAACGAGGTAGAAAATAACTTGCCTACTCGCGGTTTAACGTACGCGAGTAGACAAAGGCAGGCAAAGCTTCTGCCAGATAAATTACGTAATAAATACGTTAGCCTCGTTGCTTGTTGAAATAGGTACCTGTTCACGTCGATTCGTGAACAGATAACGCTATTTCAACTCGCGAAGTGGTAATATTTGGTGCAATTTAGGTAGGAATAATCCTTACCACTTCATTGCCCCGCCGAGTAGATGTGAAAATGAGAGTACTCGGGAAACTCAAGCGAAGGAAGGATTACCTATCTAAATTAGCCTTGTCAATTTTCCTATAGGTAAGCTGCCACCCATCCCTGCCCCTCCCGATGTACATGAATTTTTATGACCCGAAATATCAACAGAATAAGTACATCAAAAATTTATGCAAAGACAGAAAAGAAAACTATTACAATTTTATACCTATTCGAATATCTGAACATTTAGAATATTTTTTATAAAAATTTAAATTCTAAACACAGAATTCACAAACATTTCAGGCGACCAAACTCATTACATCGAAGGATAAGACAGAGATGTGTTTAAAATTAACAACAACAAAATGTTTTGTATATTTGAAAAATAAATAACAAAATTAAACATAAAACGGATTTTACGTTAATAATACAGATTACAATGTACAGCCTTACTTCCTAACTGTACTAGCTTGGTCGGTATATTTGTTGAAAAAGGAGAAACTAAGACTTTCAACAAATTACCGCCATTACCGCTTCTGCTAACCAAGTGGATCATAATGGATGTCCGTTAGTAAACATCCATGGATAGATAGGGTTACCCGTCAAAGTGTTAACATTATGTGAAAGGTAGAACCCTACCCACCTGTCCTAGATAATTGTAAAAATACCAATCTGATACTTCAACAATTTATCCTGTTCCACTTCGTAGCAGTGCGGCTTCTTGTAGTGAGAATCCTTTGGAATACCCCGAAATAACCTGAGAAGAGAAATTGTAACCGTTCCTTCGTCACCAATTTCTCTGATCTCAGGCAGAAATTATCTATGGTCACCCTTTTCGTAGGGTGCCGTAGATAATCTCCTAGGATTCTCCTACACCCCCTATGTGCCTAGTTCTAACCTCGAACGAATTCGATAACCAAACAGAGGGAATCAACTATTGCAAAAAAAAAATGAAAAACAGCCAGAAAATTAAAATTTCGAAATACAAAAATGCCTGTAAAAATTTTGAAATAGACCTTTTAGAATTTTCTAATTTCAAAATAAAAAAAACCATACAATCTCTGTATGATTCGATCGCCTAGCTTAAAACTAAACGAGCAATGACAACCTGATAGACAGGTAATCGAAAAACAGACACGAAACGAAATTTTAAACTAAAAAAAATGACAAATTTAAAACGTCATTTTTAACTGACTGAAATATTAAAAAAACGAAAATAAAATTTTGAAAACAGACAAAATTTTATATGCCCATTTTTTTTTTTTTTTTTTTTTTTTTTCCGTGGCATTTAGCCAACAACTATAAATAAACTAAAAATTTTGGCCTAAAAGAAAACTAAATTACAAAACGTTCGGCTTTTTCCAGCATTTCGGCATTTTCGTGAATAAAAAATAAAAAATTTACAAAGTAAAAAAAAACGAAAAATAACGTCATGACGTCACCGCAGTTCAGCCACTCCGTACCTAACCGATTTTAACGTCGCAACTTCGACAATATTTTTTCTGGTTTTATCACCGAACGTTGGCCAAAATAAACAGACGCTAAAAAAACTTAGAATTTAATAATTTTTTTTTTTTTTTTTGTTGCGATTGAATCGCTTTTTTGAATTTTATTTAACGTCGTTAAAGATTATTTACAGAAAATTTTCAGTACCGGGACCACCTATGACATTCCTAGTATGGTTCCGGTACGTGAAAATCCCAGACGTCGACACCTGCAGTGAAACGAAGACCATCGGCAAGTAAAAGATTACCGCCGGAAAAATTATCATCGGCCATGGCCGGACGTGCATACGACTACAAAACAATGTAAGTACAGTATAAATTACACGAATTACATGATGGTACGCCGACGACGAACTTTAAAGATGATTTTTCGACGACCATATTTACGTTTCTGCTGGTATTTCGACGCTGGTTACGTATCCATCGGAACTCGACGACAACGGTATCAAACCAGGAACTGTATATCGAACGAGTACATCAGTAAATACATAAAATAAATATGGATACGTATAATTAGTTAGGGAAACTCAAAAGCTGAATGTGAAAAGTTAACCGAGCGATAAATACAAAGTTTCGGTTACTTTTTCATTCTTTTTCCTGCTAACTCTTTGCAGCTTACAAATTTTCGGTGGAATCATTTACCATGGCCGAAAATTGCAGTGTAGAATCTAAGAAACGAATGTGACGGTGCTAAAATCGAGATAAGTGTCGAAATCAGTGTAAATATAAGAAGTGTTATTTTTAAGTCGAATCAACGAACTTCACTTCTACCTGAACTAGTGCTATTTTATAAGACGATGCTATCAAAGAGCTGAAAAGTGTAATTTTAAGTCTAGTCCAGGTTATCACTAACGATTTTGAATCTGGAATAATTTACCATGCGACTCAAATCGAAGTGATTTTCATCTTTTCGTCGGTTCTATTCACGGTATTGGAATAATTTGCCATAGGTACCGGAATCTTATTTTTTATTCAGTGACTGCTAGAAATGGCGAAACCTATTTTGACTGCTTTCTACGAGCTAAATATAAATTTAAGTACTTGACGCCTACAATTTTGACTCGATGTGGAATATTACCATAAACATCGAGTTTGATTTTGCAGTATGAATTTATTTGAACCCTTTTATGACGAATCGAAAGATGAATTTTGTACATATGTTAAGTTTTGAATACCAACGTTACGATGACCGGAATGTAACGAAGTCGAATTCTAGCCTATTTTATTTTTTACTACCCTATTTCCACTACCTATTTTCTAATACACGTGTGTGTTTTTTCTGCTTTCGAGTTTCTAGATTAAGAATAAACGTAAGCATAATCGAGATAGATTATTGTGTGCGGTGCGGTTATTTACGATATTTGAAATAAGTTACCTTCGATACGACGATGGACACGCCGAATACGACGACGACGACAACTTATAAATAAAACACAGGTACAAATGGACAATATTTACACGGGTCTGGATTTTTGGTCTTCGAGCAGCGACGATCTTTTCGACGAAAGTTGGAGATCAATTGGACATCGAGAACGAGTTGATTACAAGCGACGGAGATCCGGAGCACTGTCAATTGCCAAGTTATGTATTCGAACTTACATAATTAGAGTAGGTATTTTTAGAATTCATTACCTATTCATCGTCGATGAGGTTAATGGGTAGGTCATCATCGTCGATGAGGATTGGCTGGACATTCTCCCGGTTTTCCCGATTTTCGGCTCGCCTCCCACCAAATCGAGCTGCGAACCGGAAACGATTATTCGCCGTCGATGTTGATGGTTGGTCATTTCTGACCGACCTACCAATTTGCGTTACCTGTTGGATCGAGTCAGTAAGGACATTGACTGTTTTGACATTTATAGATTGACCCGTCAATCTATCTACCAGTCGTCTGGCCATAACGTATTGTTTTCGTTCGAATTCTATTTTTCTATTCTTCTTCTCGATTTCGGCCTTTTTCTCCATTTCCATCACGGCTGTATCCGCTATGTCACGTTGCAATACGTCGAAGAGTCTGAAGTCCTGAAAGGCCGCCGGTACTGCTTCAAACTTCGTCTCTAAAGCTCGGGTTTCTAGCTCCTCTGGTACGACCTTGTCGAAACATGCTGGGCAACCCTGGTACGATGTGAACCATCTTTCGAAGCAGTGGTAATGAACTACGTGTCCACACCGTTTCAGCACGCGAATGTCAACTGGCTCCCCCACCTTCGAGTAAATTGACTTGTCCAGTATGTTTGATAGACAAACTGGACAGCCAACAACTTTCGCGGACCTCTCCGTAGGAGTCGGAGGCGTAGGTGGTGCTGCAGAGTCCATCTGTTGAAGTCGAGGATCATTTACTCTCGAAGGGCCTGGAATTTCCAGTCGTAACTGTGGAGCCGGTGGCGTAGCCGTTGATGATGACGGTTCCATTGGAGACCCTGACGACGATCCAGACATTTCACAAGCCTGGATTTAACAGAATATCATCAACGTACGGCCTTACACGACCTTCACTCAAATTTAGTTGAGTGAATGCATTTCTTAGGTCTATAGAAGATAGTTGTATTGTCTCCTCATTACTTGTTGGTGTAAAGTAACGAATATGAGCCGTGGGAAAAAATCTAGCTTTCAAATACGTGTAGATTTTCCTCACGTTCCTTTCTCTAAATTTCCCTGACCATCTGATTGCCAAAAGAATGATAGTCAACGCCGAAATTACTTCAGACTGAGAAATTGCTGCTATAGCCAAAAGGAGGAAGTCAATTTTATCCAAGAAAATTGTACTCAAAGCCATCTATTCAAATCAAATTTTGATTTAGTCCTTTTGTCACCACGTGTAGATTTTTGTACCTTATTTTAAGTCGAATTTCATAAATTAAACTTAAAATTATCGTAATTCTAATTCATGTTGTTTACTTACAGGTAAAACAAACGAAAAAATTTCGAAAAATCGAAATTTAAAAAACCGCAGATGAAAAAACGAACATACAATCGCAGAAATCAGCTGGCACCTCAAAGAGTCGTACGCAGCCCCGCACACAATAATTCGAAGAACTGTACTCAACCAGGAACAAAAAAGAACAAAGCTTATGCAATTTTCGCTGGTCGAACCTAGGCCCCATTTCCGTAGGTATTCTCGATTTTTAGGTAGGGATATTTTCGTAAAATGACGTAATTATAGGCAGGGTAGTCAGGCAGGGAATCCTAGTGAGCGAGTCAACGAATAGGAATGCGCGAGCATCCCTACTCTGTAGTGTGGCGCCAGCGAAACCGGTTTCGAGGTGCACCACTTAACCTAGGTATTACTTTTCCCCTTTCTTCGCTCTCATAAGTTGGTACCCGAGTACCAGCTTATGACCAAACGAAAGCCTGTTCAGTACAATGTAATTTACGTTGTACTGTTTTTTCTTGTTACCTTTACCGGCAACCTTCTTTGTTCTCTTCGCGCGATTTATTATAGGCTTCGGCTTCATCGATTAACCTATCTAAAGTTTCTTTGTCGAAATTGGCGCGAAGTAATTTTTCAAGATCTGCCTTCTCGTCGTTTCTAATATATTTTTTCCTGTACGTTTTCGCGTGATCGTTGAAAGCTTTCAGCATTTCACCGGTTTCACTTTGCATAATTTCTGACTCGGATTCGACACCAGAATCGTTGCCAGTTTTAACCTTATTAGGTAATTTTTTATTACGTACGGACTTGATGAATTTATCGACGGGTGGCTTTTCGAGTTTTAAAATTGGTCTAAATTCCCTATCAGAGTCTTTTTTCCAAATTTTAACCTCGTTCATATCATTTAATTCATTCAAAATTTCTAATTCATCTTCCGAACTCGAAATTTCTTTCAAATTTTCCCTTTTTCTCGCTCTCAAATTTCTCTTTGAATTTTTCGAATCTAGATTTTCTAAATCTTTTCCGAATTGCGAGTCAATTTTTAATTTTTGAATTGCCTTTGGAATTTTTGGCTGGGAAAATTCTAAATTTTCGCTATCTGACGCATCTTCGATGGTCACGGCGCAAAAATCTGAAGGGTCAATATCATTGATTTCAGCATCGGAATTTTCGATACCAGAATCGATGACATCGTATACAGGTACCATTTTGCCGTTTCTAATCGCAATTTTACCTTTGGTAGGTAATTTACGACCTTTAATTTTTTCAGTAGAGATGATTTGATGATTTTTCGGCTCAGGATTTACCTCTGTATTTTTTACTTGATTATTTCCATTCGACTTTGTAATTTCTAGGTTTTCGGTCGGCTTAGAATTTTCCAAATTCTGCCCCTGTACACTAGATTCAAAAATTTGTGAAAGTTCAGGATTTTCAGTCAAATCCTGCCCCAGTTCACTCGTCGAAGAAATATTCTCAAGTTCGTAATCGAAATTTTCATCGATCATATCCATAACATCGTCGCTTACGTTGAAAATATCATCTTTGGATTTTTCACCTTCTTCTATCGTAGCTGCTGTAGCTTTTGGAACTTTTCTCTCGTTCACTCTCAAAAAATCATTGATACGTTGGTGGAGGGTGCGTTTATCGATCAACGATTTGCATCTCACCTCCTCCTCAATTTCTTTGAGTTGCTCAGCCGATAGGAATAAAATTATCTGCCTTACGTTTACTACCTTGTCATCGGTTATGCCTGCATAATCTTTGACGAGGTAGCAATTGGCTTTGTGTTCTTTCACGACGATGTATGGTCCGTAGCGTTTTTCAAGTAATTTCTGTGAAATTAACCTGTCGCTATTTGCTAATCTATGAGCAGAAATTAACACGAGATCACCTTCTTTGTAAGAAATTGTGTCTCCGTGTAATTTATTGAAATTTTGCTCTTCAAATATACGTAGCTGTTTTCTCTTTTCACGAATGAAATGTTCCATCGCTTGTTGGTCAGACATTTCATCGATTTTTAATACTGCAGTTTCGTATGTGTATAGGCCTGCCTGGCTAATTGATCGGCAAGAATATTCATGTATTCGTATCTACGAGCAAATACATGTCGAATTTCACATCGATCGAATTCTCTACGTAATTTTAAAATTTCTTGAAAAATTTCCTTGTGATGTACCTCTTTCTTGGCGTAATTTTTCCAATTTCTAGCTTTCCACCTGATCGCACCTTCGTTTACAGCATAAACGGTATATTTAGAATCAGTCAAAATTTTAATTTTCTTGATTCCTTTCGCGATACCAAATTCAAGAGCTTTTTTCACTGCAATAATTTCAGCTAAATTATTCGTGTTCTTATATTTTTCGTGTGTTATTTTTTCAGAAACGTTGAATTTTGAACCCGGACCGAAACAGATACCTATCCCCGCCACAGCTTCGTCTTTACCGTTCTGAGCACACGCGCCGTCAACTACTACTCTCAAATATCCATCTTCATCAAAAATACACTCACTCTGATCAAATTTCATCGCCATCGCTTCTTTCGACGTGACGGATGGAAGTAGATTTTTCTCTAAAACTTCTCTCAATCTTTTCAGCTCGTACTTGAAATTTCTTTTATTCCTTTTTACAGGTAAATCGACTGTTAAAGATTCTTCAATACCCCAACAATCGTTCGGACAAATTCCCAGTACGTTCGGTTGATCGTTTAGCTGTCTCTCTATTTCAGAAACGTATTCGCACCAACCTTCGTGAGTATATGATCGATCTGGATATTCGGTATTTATTCTAGAACGTAATTTTGCCCCTAGTTCTCTAAACACTCGCTCGATCGAATTTCCCTGGGGTGAAAAAGGACTAGAATAAATCATTTTTATATCATCGTATGATTTAATGAACTCTTTCCATACCTTTGACGTAAATTGACGACCATTATCGCTCATGATTTTTTTAGGTGTAACGCCATAACTTTTTAGAATTTCCAAAAATGTTTTCATCTCGTCTACGATTGTTTCAGCTTCGATGTTATCGGTTGGGAAGAACCAGACTTTACCTGTGAAGACATCTTTACAAGCAAATAGGTACCTAGTTTCCCCTTTTATACCCGCGATCGGACCACAAATATCAACCGAAATTAAATCACCTTTGTGATAAGATTCTACTTGTGCGTACCTGAATCGTTTTTTAGGACCGTAACATTTGTTGATTTTACAAACGATGCACATGTTTGTATTCATTTTAATGAATTTCAATGCGTTCGGATGGAAATACAACTGTCTGAATATCAGCTCCAGTTTATTTCCACCGACGTGACCGTACAAATCATGTAGGTAGTACACTACGTCATGAAATAATTTTTCAGGCAGAACAGGAACTTTCGTGCCATCAAAATATTTACGCCATAGTAATTTTTCACCGTTTTCACAAGTTATTTCGTATTTTTTAGATACTCGATATCTCGTAGCCTTTTGTCTATCGGTCAAAAATTCACCTAACGGTTCTAAATCATCGAAAATTTTATCGCAGAGCGGATCTGATTTTTGCCATTTTGGTAATTCATCTAAAAGTTCAACGAGATTTTCCCTGAAATTTTGAATTTTGTTTAGCTCGATAGGTTCTAAACCTGTACTGTTTATGCCTTCACCTAGCTTTATATTGAAACTATTCACTGTTAAACCTGGTTCTTGACTTTGTTTCAGTCTTTTCAACTCAGTGATCGTGCATTTAATGTCATAAACGAGATCAAAACTGTTCATACGAGTGATCCAGTGACCAGCTTTTCGATGGGTTTGAGCTAGCTCTTCGTATTTGGGAAGTAACGATTTCAGATCAGATCTAACGTGTACAATACGTCCATGTAACCACATTTCTAATCTTTTGAGACAATACGTAATCGCGAGCATGTCTTTGTCTGTACAAGTGTACCGTTTCTGATAATCTTGTAACGTTTTGTCGACGTACATGACGATGCGATTTTCACCATCGATTTTTTGATACAAAACACCTGAAATTGAATTTTCGAGACATTCTGTATGTAAATGAAAATCTACGTTATCGATAGGCGTACAGAGTGAAAAATCTCTGCAGTATTCGTCTTTTAATCGTTCGAAAGCTTTAGTTTGTTCTTCCCCCCACTCGAAAGGTATATTTTTGCACGTTAGTTTCATTAACGGAGCTATAATTTCATTATATTCAGGAATAAATCTTCGATATAAATTGGTCAAACCAACTAGAGCTTGTATTTCTACAACTTTAGTTAATTTGAAATTGCCATTTTTCGAATGTTTTCTTTCGAATTCAAGGAATTTTTCAATTTTTTTGCTCTGTTTACCAATCTTTCCTGTTGAAAGTTGGTAACCCAGATGTTTAGTCGACGTTTTGAACAAATCTGTTTTTTCTGCGTTTAATTTTAGACCGTAATTTCGAACTGCATCTAAAACTTCAATGATATCTAAAACGTGTTCTTTGAATCCCTTATTCCTAACTAAAACATCATCTACGTATGCAGTGATCGATTTTTTGTCAGGTATTACGCGATTAATCATTTTTATGAATTCGGCTGAAGAAATTTTCAAACCATAGGGAAGTCGTTCGAATTGATACACTTGACCCTCGATTACAAATCCACAAAATTTTTTTGAATATTCATCAAGTGGTAATTGCCAAAATCCACTGACGAAATCAAAACTCGAAAAGAATTCAACGTTGCCGTTAGCAGTGATAATTCTGTCTAACGTTGCTGATTCATTATAATTATTCGCTAATTTCGGATTCAAATGTGTAGGATTTAGACATGGACGTAGAGTACCGTTAGCCTTAATCCTAATCACTGTGTTATTTATATATTTCGTGTCTGACGGTGTAATAACGCCATCACGTAACATATTTTTTAATTCACGTTTTATCGCAGGTAACAGTTTGTTGGATGGACGATAGTTGTAACCACGCCATTCCTGTTCGTCAGACATATCGAAGTGTATTGGAGGACCAGTGTAGCAACCTGGCGATTTCGAAAATACGTCAGAGTACTCACTCAGTAACTTGTAAGCCCAATCCTTACATTTCTCGCTAATTTTACCTTTAGCTACATACTCTTTAAGTCCTTCAAACAACTTCTTAAGATATATTTCGCTCGATCTATCGGGCTCGGGTATATCTCCCTCTCTATCACCTTTAGCATGAGTATACTTTCTCATTCTATTGGGAATCTCGTTGCCGTACCTACCACTCGGTTTTACGGTATTCATTTTGAGTTTTCCTTCGTACTCCTCCTCAGACATGTACTTCAGGATCTCTTTTTCACTCTCACGCTTCGGTTTACAGTAGGCATAACCTTTCCTAATTTTAGGTTCGATACCTAGTTCAAACATCGAAGTCCTACCCATTATAAATACTTGATTACACTCTGGAATCAAGTAGAATGGTAACGTGAGCTCATATTTACCGAAATTCATCGTAACTCTAAGCAATGCATGCATGGTTTCGACTACTTGTTTATCGGCTAATTCGATTTCGATTTTACGATCCAAATGTAGAAATTTACATTTTTCAGGGTGTTCGAGGAATAATTTACCCGCAGTTTCATATGCCATGATGTTCGGTTCAGCACCAGTATCGAGTTGAGTAGGATAAACTACACCATTAATGGTCGTCGGCACAACACAAGTAACGCCCGGTAGACGATCAATTCTGCACACGTCATCTGCCGCGACCGTGGGCGGTGGACCCTTCTGGGGCCCCATGCATAGTACAGATTGAGCGTCGGTTGGGTTTACCTGCGTCGGCTTCGGTAAAGTAGGTATCCTATCTTCCCCATACAAAATACCTTCTACACGCTCGCCTACATTTTCAACCGGTTGTAAAATATTCGAACCCTGCTTTCGCTTCTCCTGGAGGTCGTTTCGAATGAATTCAGGAATAACTGAATCATCGATCAATTTGCTCTCTATAAGTGTTTCACACTTTTTAACGATACCTACCACTGTTCCGTCATCGTTCCTGATTTCATCAGTCGACTCGGTTGTGGTTTTAGTGGTCAGCATTCCAGATTCAACTGTTTGCTGCCTTAGCGATTTATTTACCACCGGTCCGTCATCGATTCCGTTTTCTACGGTCGACTCGGTTGGGGTATTAACCACCGGTCCGTCATTGATCTGTACAGTCGACTCGGTTGGGGTATTAACCACCGGTCCGTCATCGATCTGTTTTACAGTCAACTCGGTTGGGGTTTTATTGATCAACAAATCAGCCCGAGCTGTTTGTTGTCGTAGAGATTTAATCGCTAATAGGTAATCGTTTAGAGCGTATTTTGTTTCTTGGTAGGTAGCTTGGGTAGGGAAGTACCTACCAAAGTACCTATCATAGAAAAATTTCCTCCTATTTACTCTAATCGTATAATCACGATTGAGTTTATATCTCAGATTTCCTGATTTCGGTGATATTTCTGTTTCAGCAAATACCATCGAGGGATCAAGACAGATGTGAACATTGCCTAGCTTTTCTAGCTTATAGAACATTTTTCGGAACTGCCAAGCACGATTCAACGTGACATGGTCATGTCCGTTCTTGGCCGGAGTGATCGTTGGATATACCAAAACGATTTCCTTGGCACCTTTGGCTTTCAACATCTGGATAATCTGCTTCATTTTGGAGAAGACGAAATCATTAGATACGTAATTATCGTTCAATTCCCTTTTTCCCATACAAAGTAATACTTTGTCTCTTTTTAATTTCTCAGGTACGAGTCGATTATACAGATTACGCAGCGATATATTCTCACGGAGGTACGGGATCTTTCTCAAGTCACCGATATTTGTTTTGCTGCCATTTCTACACAAGTAATAAAGTAACGAGTCACCTATTACTTGGTACCCTCCGTGGACGTAATATGTTATTTTATCTGTATCTACATACTCGGACCTGAGCCATCGGCGTGTTTTGGCGCATTTACCTGATTAACTTTTGGTAAATTGCCCGTCGACGGTTTGGGATTCGGGTTATTGTTTTTCGCTTCGAAATTACGATTATTAGGATTCCCAAAAGTTTTCCTATCGTAATTTGGATTTTTAGGGCCATTTGGATTAAATCCATTCCCTTTATATCCGCGATCAAAATTCCTAGTAGGTTGATTTTGAGGTGTCTCGTAACCATTTCCAAACGTTCTCCTATTTTTACCTCTAAATTTTCTACCGAATCCATTTTGGTTAGGCTTTTGATTATCAAAATTCACATTTTCAGGATTGCCATTTTTTCCGATACTCTGTCGATTATCATCCGACGAGTTTACATCGGCGGCATTTTTCCTAAACATGCTTAACCTACCAAAATTACTAGATTTTTCGGCGGCAAAAATATCTAAAATTCTAGGATCGTCTTCGTAGTTATCGAGATGTTCCTCCAGCCTATCTAGTATGTCATAGGGTGTATCGACTTTTCCCCATATGACTTTACCTTTCCACCATTCTGGTACTTTTGATTCTAAAGCCAAAACTACCTCGGGTGTTTCTTTCAGACCCATATCTTCGATGGTCTGGATCCATGCATCCATTTCGGTTAAAAATTCTCTACTGGTTTTACATGTTTTCGAAAAATCCATTTCTTCAAACATTTTCCAGACTTCGTTTTTCTTTTGTTTATTCCAAAAAGTTTTAATAAATTCTTCTTCGAATTTTTCAAACTCGATAAACGCGTTAGAATTTGCACGCCAACTTTGAGCTTTTTTCCAAGTTATAACTTGTCGCATCAAATTCGATTTTTCTTGGCTCGAACTATTGTAGTTCTTTACAAATTCTTTAAACAATTTTACGAATCTGGTCGGATGCATGTGATTGTGTTCTCCATACTCAATTCCATTATCTCTGATCATTTTAGCTGTCAGTTCTTTGTCTTTGACGAGCTTTATTTCTTTCTGGATAAATTCTTGGGTAGGCCTTTCTTCTAGGATAGTAATACGACTTTCTAAATTTTTTATCGTTTCATTCGCGGTTGACAGTAATTCGATAGCTTTTTGCAGACTCTCATCGATATTTTGATTCGTTTCCACATTTTCAGAATTTTCAGGCCTTTTGTCTAAATTTTTTAACCTATTTTCGAGATCTAAAATTTTGCTTTCAAAAGTTTTTTCCCTTTCTGAAATTTGTTCATGGATCTGTTTTACCTCGGTTTCGTACGAATCCGTGATATTTTTTATTTCGGTTAACTTCAAATTACACGCCTCTAAATCACCGGCCATGTTATTTAACCTACTTTCGAATTGAGATTGTTTTTCCAAAATTTCAGCTAACGAATTTGTACATTTTTCTTTCCACGAATAAAATGATGTCACATTATCTTTTTCGAATTCCAAAAATCGTCTTTCAACGTCAGTAATTTTTTTCTGATTTTCGGTAATGTCTTTATAATTTGAACCGGAAGATTTAGTCGCGTCTTTTATCCTGCTCGTCAACTTTCTAATTTCTCTGCCTGTTACCCATGCCATGTCATTTACCCAGCCAAACGCGAGTCTCATCTCTGTTTGGTCATCTATCCTATCTAAATTGATCAGATCTTTATGGTAAACCCTGGTTTTTAATATCCTATATTCTTCTTCATTTTTCGCTATTTCTGCTCTTCTAGCATCGATTAGCTCAGTGCTTAAATTATCGTGTGAGTCGGTAGGCGACATGATGTATAGAGCTTCAAATAGGTAATTTCTAAGTAGGTTCGAAAGTACAGAATACGAATCTCGCCTAACTTCTACTGTAATTTTGAAAACGACCTTAACCTGTTACTTTGTTCCTGGTTTAAAGTTGTTCTTTTACAATCACCCTACTTTAACTCTAACTTATAATTACGCGATTTTTTACTAATTAATTATCCCTAATTAATTAATACGCGACGCACCAACGATTCGGTGTTTAAAAATAGAAGAAAATAGGTAATCAAACGAGCTAACGATACCCAAGTTTTTAAAGATGTCTTCAGATCGTCGACTCGCCGATTTTCACTCCGCAGGATTTTCCTAAGTCGCTGACTCGTCGAATTTTCTTCCGAATTTTCTTCAAGCAGCAGGAACTGTATCGGGCGCCAATGAATTGGTGGTAATTGTTGTTATAGGTTGTTGATTTGGCACCAGAGCGGCTTTTGGACTCTGGCTCCCGTAGGATGGTTTGAGGGGGAGTGAGGTGAGGGCCTCAAACTGTCCAAACCCAACTCAATTGAACTACCAATCCATATACCAACGCGTGCGTGCGATTCTTGAACGAATAAATTCGCGGAGAAATAAAACTCAACGTAGATATTCGAATATTTATTGTACTTGATGCAGAAATGCACAAGTACGAAAATATACGCGGAAGAATACAATACACAGTTGCGCCAGTATGAGATGTAACTAGCCGCGAACGTCTAGCTACGATGGTGTATAAAAATATACTCAGTGCGCTACTGAGAAATACATCGCGACGTAACCGCGAACCGAGATGCGCGGTCACGTAATTATCGATAAGGGAAGGGATGGATAGCAGCTTAGGTAGGTAAGAAACCCGATAACGGGCTTCTACCTATACGCGAACGCTCTGCGTTGCGTCAAGGCCAAGCGGTGCACAACCAAACTTGCCACTGATGGTAGCTTCCATCGGTGGAACAAAGTAACTTGCGATAACGAGGTAGAAAATAACTTGCCTACTCGCGGTTTAACGTACGCGAGTAGACAAAGGCAGGCAAAGCTTCTGCCAGATAAATTACGTAATAAATACGTTAGCCTCGTTGCTTGTTGAAATAGGTACCTGTTCACGTCGATTCGTGAACAGATAACGCTATTTCAACTCGCGAAGTGGTAATATTTGGTGCAATTTAGGTAGGAAAAATCCTTACCACTTCAAATATCTTAAACTTCCAGCGAATTAGACTTATCTAATTCTATAAAACAAAAAATTGAAAAAGATTTTCAAAATTTTGAAATTTTCATTTTTGGAATTTGTTTGAATTCTGAAAAAATTTCGTCGAAGTTTTGGGAAAATCAACGTTAAAAAATTAGGGCACTCGTTGGTAAATTAATTTTTTTCAGCTCTACTTAAGAAAATTATTAGGAATTCCAAACTCAGCGTCAAATCTAATATTCTAAAATTTCGATTTGCAACTTTGGAATTTTTTAAAAAGAAACTTCAACTATTAAATTTGGAAAAATTTAACGAATTCAAAATTCGAAAAACTGCTGAATAAATCGTTGGGAATTTTCAAAAAAGTAAACTCAATACAATCTTTAGAAATTTCATATTTCACAAGGTTTAGAAAATTTCAAAATTTGTTTCGAAACAAAATGCTGGAAAACATACCCAAGTAAACTGAAAAACTGAGACAGAAATTTTAAAAAAAAATTGTTTATCTTGTAAATTTTTAACGGGACTTTCAGAAGAAATTTTATGCTGTAAATTAAGCAAAATGTCAAATTTTTGGAAAAATTCCAAGAAATTGTTTCAATTTTAAAATTTGGATTTTCTTGAAAAATTCTAAATGTTGAAAATTTTTGGAAAATTCTAAATTGGGTAACATTTTGTTCGACAAAAATCTAAAATAATCAATGAGAAGAATTATGAGGCAATGAGCCGAAACAAAAACAAATCGAAAGTACATGATCAAAAAAACTCCATCTCCACAATTTCAGACAGTGAAGTTCATTTCTTGAATTTCGACGAATTTTTGAAATTTCAAAATTGCTTCATAGGTCTAAAAAATATTAAAATTTGGTCTGATCAACGAAAAAAGCTGAAATGTTGTATTATGTCTTATTTTCAATCCCCCGAATCGATTGAAAGTGATTTAGAGATGTTCTAGAGCTACCTCCATAAAATTCAGGAATTTTCTAGCATTGGAGATCAAACCATAAAAGTGGTCCATGTGAATTTCAAAGTTGATAATCGCGCAGATTATTCTTGTTACTGACCTATTTGATCGATTAGAACACAATTTTCCAGAATTCGTAATTCAATTTAAAAAAGTATAGATTTTTAGCAAATATACCGATATTACTAGCATGGAGGTAAAAAGCTGAAAATTAGTAGATACCTACCCCATTTTCAACTTCCTAATACGTATTATACTCTCTTAATCTGAATCAGTCAGAATTGACTGATGAAACCGACAGGATCATGTCACTGTAGAAATCAGTGAAAGATTTCCTGATTCAATCAGTGAATTTTCACTTTTGAATCTGTAAAAATTAAATTTCATCAATTGAATCATTAGTTGATTACTTATTCAATTGTAAAAATTACTGATTCAACCAGTAAATTAAAATTTTCAATGATTCATTTCAGTAGATTAGAAAAAATTACGGATTCAAAAATAAAAATTTACTAGTTAAATCGGTAATTTTCAACTGATTGACAGTCAAATTTCATTGATTAACGGTAGAATTGGGAAAATTTCACTGCCAAACAGTGACATGATTTTGTCTCTTTCAATCAGTCAATCTTCAGATTTTGACTGATTCAAATTTAGAGAGTGGGAAATTCACGATTATAGGTGTTAAAGTTCATATCTAGACCGTTTTTATTAAATCCTTTCTAGTCCTGAAAAATTTCAAAATTTTCTGAAAGCTTCGAAACGTCTCAAAATTACTTCTAATCAACTTGGAAGGTAATATTGGAATTTGGATTTACATATTTCCAATTTCAGCTTTTTTTGATTAGCCAGATTAAATGTTTGTAATTTGTAGAGTTTGGTAATTTTGAAAATCTTGAAATTTCTTCAAAATCGGGGAGTTTTTTACGTAGGTATTTTCGATTTTTTTTTCTTCGGCTCAAAATTTTGCTTCGAGTTTGAATAACCTTTCTTGCCAGTAAAACTCAGAACACTGAAACATATAATTTTTGTGATGTTGATTCCTGGTACTTAAGAAATTCAGTGGGTTGAATTATTCGTTTCAGATCCCTTTTTTCCTGAGCGAAACACTGAAACTTTTTAAAATTGAACGTGTCGGAACAAAAAGGGGTTATAAAAAAAAGTGTTTTTTTTCAAAAACGCATTTTAAAGTTTTTTTTATAAATATATCAGAAATGGAATGGAATTGAGTGGTGAGAGTTGATTTGCAAGAAAGACCCATCCTTTGGCTGTCGAATAGCGGTAGAATCGTAATCAACCGCCATCTGGTGTTTGAACAGCGGCCTATCAACTTGGGCACCTCTATGTCCCCTTTTTCCTGCGACAATTATGAAACGGGTGTCCCTTTTTGAAGTGACTTAAAAAAATCGTATTTTAGAAAGGAAAAACTTGGTTGAAATATTTTTTTAAATATTTCAAAGTCAAAGAAACACAAATAAGTACTTTTCTCATTAAAAAAATCACTTATATCGCACCTGAAAAGTGAAAAAATAGCCGTGATTGTGAAAAAAACCTCAAATATCACATTTTTGAAGTCTAGAGTTAAAAACAGTCGCAAATTTTTTTTTCAATATTTTGAGGTCAAAGGAATACAAATAAGTGCTTATCTCAATAAAAAAATTGCGTATATCGCATTTGAGGTGAAAAAACCCCTCGAATATCACATTTTTGAAAAAAAAGTTATGATTTTCGTTAGGTTTCAGACTTTGAATTCGCTGTAACTTCGCTAATTTTCAACATTGGAAAGTGAGCAAGGTCTCATTTTAAAGAGGAGGTTTCACAGATTCATAATCACTAATCGGATCAAAAAGGGACATATACCGGGTATATGTCCCTTTTTGCTCTGACGCGTTCAATTATCCCATTTCATGAACTCTTGGTTCCCAATTTTCTGGAGTCAGGACCTAGTAGCAAAAAATTTCGAATGGCGAGTTTTCATTTCAACATTTTTCAACTTTGAGATCAAATTTGCATGTATATGGGCTTTTCTCGAGCGCTGGAAAATTCTAAAATTTTCTGATTGCTCCGAAACGTCTTGAAACCGATTCCAATCGATTCAGCGGGTAAAAAATAGGGTATACACCAAATTTCGGCTTTTTTCGTTGATTAGATTAAATTTTGATATTTGCAGGCTATGAGGTTATTTCAAAATTTCAAAAATTCGTCAAAATTCGAAAAATGCACTTCAGCACTTGAAATTTTAGTTACAGGGTCCTCCTATGGTGTACTTTCGATTAATTTTTGTTTGGGCTCAAAATTTTACTTCGAGTTGGAATACCTCCCTTGTCATTAAGTAACTGGCCATTTCATCAACTCGTCCAAAAAAATTCAAAATAACCCCCAAAGGCTGTAAAATAACCAATCGTAGAAAAAATCGCGGAATTCTAATAACCCAATTAAGAAATCAGCTTCCTCGCACGATACCAACTTCACACCTCGAACCGTATTGAGAAACGCCGATTAACACGCCGCGTTGGCACAGGCCTAATTCGGACACAGGGCAAGGATCTCAACTCGGACGCGTCGATTGGGGGCGCGCGTTACATAACGCGAAAAAAAAAAGCAAACCTCTTTCAGCGGCCAGACCAATAATAATGTCACGAAATTGTAAAAACGTCGTAATAACCAAAGATAAGCCACCGACTGATCATTAAAAATAATTGTCCCATTCTTTTTTATATGCAAACGCGCGCGCATATACGGTACGTTTCCTGCACAGATAACGAAATACACATCCAATGTCCAGAAGTACGCTTCGTGATCTAACGTCACTTGTTGCAGCACAGATCGTGTTAAAGGTCATCGTATATGTGGTGCAATTCGTGGATATGTGGGTGTATGTGATGTTGCGCGGATAACTAACACACACAGTATAGTACCCGAGACCTATACCGCATTAAACTGTGGGACTCTTTGAAGACAGATTTTACAACGATAGCGGACGGAATATTTTTTCAATGGACATCCTACAAACTAGTAGAATATGGGCGAGTGAACAATGCATATAGTAAAAGGTTATACTTTCGCGGATGATAGTGAATATTCTCCCACGATATTGCCGTTTTTTTTCTCTCTTCTTCATCTTATTCTTCCACTTTGCTTCATCTCATCCTCCTCATCGCGAGCACATGCACCACCCTCGTAACAGATACAGTGCATAAGCCAAGATACACATTTTGTAGCTATATAACTACAATTATCCGGCTGGACACGTTGGAAAGTTTATCTAACTCCTATGCATAAGTATATAAAAATTTGCCATCTGTAAACGTGATCAGAAGTAGTAATACGATTTTTTTTTCTCAATTCTGCACCGCCACCGCGTCAAGATTGTACCTACACCGAGAAGTACGACGTGGTCGTGTTGGTGGCCGTAGCGTATTACACTAATTAAACGTGTTTGGTCAGATTATGAACGAGTTTATTGTTGTATAGGACAATTATAGCAGCGTAACGTTTTTCATGGCGTATAATATGGCACATAATTGGTTCGCAATTCAGTACGTCTCCCTGCCTCCTGCTCGGTCTCTCGGGTATCGCGATAAAAGTAAAACTGCCAACCGAACTGGATCATACACACGCTAATCGTATCCAATTCATCTACAGCGTCTCAATCATTTATTATTTTTATTGCTACCGATCTTGTAAGTCATTTTGGTTCCGAAACGAGATTTTTGTCGGGTGCAGATAATAACAAAGATATGTATAACATGGGTATAAATATGCGTTGTATGATCGAAACGGTCGAATTATACCAGAAGGAATTTGCGAAACGAAATTGTAAGAAATTTTCTTGGGTTTGAACATCTACACGACTGATGATTATATTGGATCGAAAAAACAAGTAACAGGCATCAAACCAGGTTACTTTTTAAGTAACTTTGTTACTTTTTTCGAGTTTGGTTACTAAAAGTTACTTTTTCCTTTCAGAGGTTACTATTGGTTACTATTTTCAAAACTTTTCCTCAAAAAAAAAAAAAGAAAAAATATTCAGCTTTTTAATGCTTTTTTTTTCAAAAATTTTCGCCCTCGCTTCCCTCGGACTCACTTAATTTACACAATTTCATTTTCAAAATGATTGTATGAAACTTTTCCTTTTCCAATCTAAACAATTATTATTTTCAAGTGAGAAAAATTGTCCTTTCTCATATTTATTTAAAGAACGCGGTAATATTTTCGATTGGAATTTTCAAAAATGTTTCGATTTTTTGGAACGAGATCAAGAAATGAGTCATTAAATATAGTTTTTTTTTTCAGAAGTGAATGCAAACTACGAAAAAATCATAATTTTGTTTGACCTAATATTGAAATTTCAGATTTTAAGTGCCCATTTTTCAAAAATTTTCGCCTTCGCTGTGCTCGGGCTCAGTCAGAGCTCAATCAGGCCCGTTGAGAGGGAGGTACAGAGGAAAATATTTTTGTACCGGGTTCTCATTTTTTTCAATTATGAAGGAGGCAGAATTTTTTTACTATAAAAAATGTAAAAAAGTGTATTTTTTGAAAAATTTTCGCCCGGGCTTTGCTCGGGCAGTATTTCATTCCCTTTATTTTAAAAATTGATGATTTTTCACAAGATCTTTCAGTTAAATATCACTGATTTTTAATAATAATTTCGATTGAAAGATCTGTGAAAAGTCATTGAAATAACATGATGAATTAACAGAAAATTTATTCATTTAAAAAAAAATTTACCAAAAATTTTCGCCATTGCTTGAAATATTGATTTTCTGAGTGGGTGGGAAGGGGGGGGGGGAGAATTTAGAAAAGTCATGCCAAGTCATTCCAAAAGGTGAGTATAAGTCAGTATTTTTGCTCACCATAATTCTTCCAAACGTGCGAAAGCTTTCAAATCTTCAAAAATTTCCAAAAATTCAATAGGTGCTAAAATTGCCAAAATTTTCTGAAAAAATCAAAAATTTTGGTTTTTGCAACCCCTCACCCCTTCCCCCCGGATTCTACTGAAACTCCTAAAAATTAACGATTCCGAGGTTACTTTTTGGTTACTATTTTCATGGAAAATGGTTACTAAAGTTACTTTTTTTTTCAAAATTTCAGTTTGATGCCTGAAGTAAATATAATCAGCTTTTTGATCAAATTCATTCCTTGAGAAATAATTTTTGAAAAATTACGCTCTAATCAATTAAATAGAACACTAATATGGATATTTCGCAATTATAGGTGCCGAAGGACATATGGGTCATTTTTATGGGCTTTTCCACATCGCTGGAAAATTCCAAAATTTTCTGGCGGCTGCTCTGAAACATCTCGAAACCGATTCCAATCGATTCAGCGGGTCAAAATTAGGGTATACGCCAAATTTCAGTTTTTTTCGTTGATTAGATCAAATTTTGATATTTGCAGGCTATGAGGTTATTTCGAAATTTCAAAAATTTTTCAAAATTGGAAAAATGCACTTCAGCATTGGAAATTTTGGTTACGGGGTCTTCTTATGGTGGCGTTGTTGCCACAAATTATTTCAACCCATGGGTTGAAATAATTTGTGGCAACAACGCCGACTTTTTAACGCTTCCTATTGGTTAATGCAGTTTTGTTTACGAAAAGTCAGGGCTCACGTTAAAAAAACCAGACTATAGGTATAGGTGCTTGGGCACCTAATTTAAAAGTTGAAAATGAAGAGCAATTTTGGCTTTTTTTTTCAATGCATACCTAATATCTACCTAACTTGTTTGAGAAAAATAATAAAACAAGTTATCAAACGATGCATTCCTTTTTATTTCGCTCAATCCTCAAACTTTTATTCCTTCTTATTAAAAATGCAAAATTTTCCAAATTTTTCTCCAAGAATTCACGTTTTTGTGAATTTTCTGCTGTAATCGAAAAATTCATCTTATTTATCAATTCAAAGTGCAATTTTATCATTTTCGAATAAATGAATTCCTTTTTTCACGACTGTTGAAATTTTCTCATTTTTAAAGATAATTAAAAACTTTTTCTTTTTTCTAGTTATGAAATAAAAACACTAATAATACAACATATGTACATAATTTCAATTTGGTCTATATTATTCCTCTCCTTCACTTCCGAGAAGTAATTTCAATTCGCGAACTTTCAAAAGCCAATCTACTTCTAGCAAGCTCTAAATTAGCAGTATCACATTCTCGCATATCTTTTCGCTGTTATTCGCGCATATTCAAATTCACCCGGTAAACGTCATTTTTACTCGTGTAATTCGCTCGCGAGATCTGGAAATCATAGCTTAAAGGATACAATTGCCCTTCATAAAGCGTGTAAAATTCTAAAGCACTTCTCATTCGTCGTGTCGTGCCAACTGGCTGGCTTTCACGGCGTAAATTTTATTTTTTTGCACACACAAAAACAATAATACTGTTTAAATACGTTCAACGTCAGCTTAAAAAAAAGCGCCGAGGAAAAAAAAAAGGAGTTGAACAGTAACAAAGGCTACACGAGAGATGGCAAGAAATAGGCAATTAGTTAAAAGCTTACTTTAAAGTAAAAGCTTTTTTCCGTCGACATTACGGGTACTGTTTATCTCGTGTTTTTTCCCTCCTCATCTCTCTCCCATCCTTCGGGTAGGTTATGCCTTGCAGATATTTTGTTCATTTTAAAGATTGACCAACATTTTCAGATTCATGTTTATATATCTTTTGTCGTTAAGCTAGCTTGCTTTTTTTTTCATCGTCGTCAGAGTCTCTCGTTATATTCTGTGTGCGTCAAAAAAAAAAAAACTCACGGTATTAATTGTACAGTTAATCTTCACCGTGTTCATTTTCTATATTAAATTGGCTAAAGGTATCCGAAGTTGCGGAGGGTTTTCTCTGATCTTTTGGCCTTCAGCGTCCTGCATCCGTTGATCTAAAACCAGATATAAAAAAGAAACTATTAATATGCAATGGCTACTTGCTGGATAAAATATCCCGCATGTTCGCACTATCTTCTACACACCCTACGGCGTTTCGAATTAGAATACAAACTAAGGGTTGCAATTGCAACCCCACACCCAGTGATATGTATCAAAGTGGGTAACAATTTCGCAACTGTGGGTCACGTTTTTTTTTCTCTTCCTAGTCCTTTATCCAAGTCAAACCATAACGGGCCATCAAATTGTACGTTAATTTGTTAAATCCATACGAGATACGATGTAGACATAGAGGTACCTCATGCTGGAGTTTGTCGCCTCTTCTCAAGGTTGCCAACCTCTGAACCTCAGTGATTTGGGTATCACTGAAATCAGCGATTTTTCAGCTTATCAAAAAATATAGCGAATTTTTGCTCTTTTTACAAGTTTTTGTTCCAATTTTCAGTAATTTTTCTGATTTTTCTGATTTTTGATGAAAAAAATGTTTGAAAAAATGTAAAAAAATTAAAAAACATCCATTTTTGGCAATTTTGGCATTTTTTATCTAAGGAAGTGATTTTTGAACGACGTCTGTAAAAAAAGTGATTTTAATTATTTTTGAGTATTCTGTTTTCATTTAGTGATTTTTTGGTAAAAATTGGCCGCAGTGATTTTTAGTGATACGCTTTTTTTGGTAAAATCAGTGATTTTTCGAAACACCGGTTGGCAACCTTTCCTCTTCTGACTGGCATGACCATTGCAGAAGCGACGATCACGAATGTGAAACCGATCTTCTAATCAACGCGAAGACCAAATGACCACGTATCAATTTGTGCCACGCAAAGAAACGCACGTGACAAACCATCGGTTAAATCGTGACGTTGAAAACCCCTCGTGCTCGAGAAGTTCTGCTGGTCTGGTCCACTATGCGCCAGACGAGAAGATATTACACGAAAACAAACGACCAAATGTAAATAAACATGGAAAAAAATCTATACAATGGTCGAGATGCAATTTGTGTACACGTAATTCGCGACAGATTTTTTTCTTGCAAGTAACTCGGGCTAACAGTTCATTGTTCAGATACCAGTTATCAATCCTTCGCGAGTCGCTTATAATCGTTCAAACCGGATATTCAAGATTTGAAAATGAAGCTTATGTGTACAGAAACAACAAGAACAAATTTCCGTTTTATTGAACACGTCAAGCGGTAATAAGATGAAAAATTATATGCCATTTGACATTCTATCAACGTTACGGCTGTTAGCCGAAACGTATTTAAAAATTGAGGTTTTTTTCGGGGGCCGAACCCATGTTGTCGGTTTGGTCGCGGTGTTGGTTTTTTTCAAATTGAGTTTTTATCATTGCCCTTGCCTAGCCTTACCCCCAAACCCAAGAATCAACTTTGTAACCGAACCTTTTACCCTGGCTTTAGTGGACAAAAAAAAATACACCGCGGACTAAATTACACCAATTTTTTTTGTTTTGTTTTAACACCATCACGGACGTCGCCGCGATACCGAGTGTGAAAATATAAACGCCAAACACGCGCATAAAAACTAGTTATAGCTGTGAATTATGCGCAGGGGCAGTTCCAAAAACAATCGCATAAATAAGCCATGAAATGAAATACAATACCGCTCGTAAGCGAAGGAACGAGGGTAATAAAAAACATATTCATTAATAAGTTAGGTCAGGACAAAGACGATGGTGCTACCCTGAGGATATTTTTTTTTCTACTGTACCGACCCCGAACGACCGTTGGGTATTTTTTCCCATAGTATAGGGGTGACATACGCATATTCATTTTTTTTTCTTCATCGCCTGGCCCAAATGAACTAACCCTTCCGGGTACAGGATGGTACTGAAAGTTGTACGACGCTAAGTAGACGAAACGAAGCTTCTGGAAAAATGGCAATTTTACGTCGATTAAGGCGAGAATAGGAGGCGAGGATCGATTAATGCTATAGCGATTTTTTTTTTTCGAAGCTGAAAATCAATTCGATGTTGGGTGACAGAATCAAAGGGTTGGTTAATGAGTGATGATTTTAACGAGGCTGATTGTTGAACGTGATTCGAGTACGTGGCGAGGAAATTGAGATGTTTGGGGTTTTCAGGTTCGCATGGTGTGGGGTTTGAGGTAGATATAGGTGGTGAGAAAATGTATTGGTAGAATTGATGGAAAAAAGTGTGTGGTTATCGGTCTTGATTTGAAAATGAAGATTCAGAAGTTCTACCTGAATTTAAAATTTTAATTTTGGATCAAATTTCGTTTTTTGTTTTTTTCTTGGTATTTAAATACTTATTTAGAATCTTGCGAAAAATTGAAAATTTTCAATACCTAATTTAATATATACCTAGTTCATTCAATAATTAGAAAAGAAAAGAAATCAGAATACCAATGGGGAAGGGAAGGGGAATCAAAAATTTCCGTCCGAAACAGATTTTTCTCCAATTTTTTCGACTCAAAATGCAATTTTCCCAATTTTTTTACTCGAGACGAAAATCCTTTTCCCCAAGAAAATATTGCATCTAATCCATTTACCTTTGAAATATGTAGAACTACACTTTTGTTATTAGATTTGGAGATGAACTGTCCTCTCCGTATTTTCATCCTGCATTCAATCACTTGCTGGGAAATAAAAATACAAAATCATTGATTTTTCCAAATCAAATGCAGTTGAGCAAAAGTAATCGTAATATTTAATTTTTGAAGTAGCAAACTGGTAGAAACTCGAATCCGGACAGTTAATCACTTCATTTTTAACGCACTTTAAAGTGTTGATTTTTTATGCGTTGAATTTTCATTTCAAATTAAAGAAGATTTCCTACGACCAGGATAATTTTGTTGAACTTTCAACCATGCATTCATTTTTTGAGTTTTAGGTACTTATGTTCACTTTCTTTGGTGAAAAAAGTAAGGTTTTTTTAGGGAGGGGGAAGATGAAAAAATTGAAAAATATCAGACGGAAATGAAACATTTCTGAATTTTGCTATTCATACGTAATCTGAGTTTTCCTTTTTTTAAAAAAAAATTCAAATCGAAAACTTTCCTAAAAAAGATCATCATGTTTGAAAATTTTTTGATCAGAATCTAATTTTTTCGACTGGAAATGAAATTTTATCACAGGAGGAGGATAGTGCCAACTGTCCAGCTTCCTTTCCCCGTTCGACTGAATCCTTCAAAAATCTTTTGTTTCAAGTATGAAAACGAAGTATTTTGAAAGCCAAAGAATATGAGTTTTAAAATGTAATTTCCTGTTTTATGTATTAGGTCAGTAAGTAAATATGTATTTTCGTTATTTCAGTGGCTTTTATGACCCATTTCCTTCATCATTCAATATTGAATTGAAAATTTGGTCGAGTCACACCTCAGGAGTTGAAATAAAGAGCGTATATCTGGTTGAGATTAAAATTTTTAAAAAAACCTTCACATTAAATTGAAAAATTCTCTTTAGCATTAAAAATTTGATGTTTAAGATTAGCCCTTATTGGATGCCTATAAGTAAGGGATTCTAAGAATCAACCCAGTTCATGGAATAAAAGATGAACCCATAAAATTTTTCTCATTTTGGGCATCAATTTTATTGATTTTTTTGAACACTTGAATTGAATACTGAACTGAAATTGAAACTTGATACTTCCCTACTATCTGATACGTATACTTAATTCCTAAAACCTCAAACCTAGAAACTGAGGCAGAACCCTTGAACAAAACATCAGATCGATTTTCATTTTAAAAATGACTTGTTTTTAAATGGAACCTAAGAGAATGACATTCTGTTCCTTGAGTGTGATTAGGGTACCATAGTTGGACGAATCAGAGAAGGAAAGTTAGAAAAGAAAGCATTTTTTTCTAAAAATACATTTTTTACAAAAAAAAGTGTGACTTCAATGAGATAAAATGCCTACTTTTTTTTTAAAAAAAAAGTTGAAAAAAAGAGGAAATTTTTAAATTTAATTTGCTAGAAGTTGAAGAATTGATAAGATGTTAGGGCATCATGGTTAAATTAATTTATTACCCTCATGTTAGGTAAATTTCATTCTAAATTTCATTTTCACGCGACGTCTTTCAGGATCATATGAGTGCACCCAGGGGAGGAGGCTCAGAGAGCCCAAACCCTCTCTCCTTTTGAGTTCGAAAAAGAGATTTTCATTTCAAAAATGTGAAAAACCCGCATTTTTTACTCTTCAATTATATTTTTTCCAATAAATTTACTCTCCAACTCGGAATCGGTCTTTGATGAAATTCTACTTGAGAATCAATGAAATAATTTTCATTGAAAATTGATGATTTCTCGCTGGTCTTTCAGTAAAAAATCATCGATTTCTCTGTTAGGTAATGCCGAATTTGTGAGAAAAAAATCAATAATTTTGGCTGAAAGATCAGTGAAAAATCAATGATTTTCATCTAAATTCATATTACCGATTCAAGCAAATTTTTACTAAATTCAGATTTAAAGAAGCTACACATTTGACCAAACGTTTAAATCTCAAATGGGAATTAGGAAGTCGTTTGTCACTCCCTTCTCCCTCGTAGTTCAATCACAGTGATCTGAGGAACTCTTATTCCCCCCTCTCCCTATTTCAGCCCTTCAATGTGTATTAATAACCTCTGTAATTTTCATTTTAAAAAACTCTCTTTTGAAATTCCTGTGAAATTACTTTCTTTTTTTTAACCAAAATTGCTTTAAAAAATACACGATTCATCTAAAACTAACCATTCCAAACAAAAACGTCGGTAAAAATACCTACATCATCTGAATTCACAATGTTTACGTGGGTCCTCCGCTCTCCATTCACAACCAAGCCCACTTAAAAACGTCAAACAATTTCACTGTTTGATATAATTTCTAAATTATTACTTCTTTTGGCGCATTTAAACCACATTAAATCATAATTTCACCCGGACAATGCGCCCTATTAGGCTTTAAACGATTTGTATTTTCTACGTCAAAACCAACTACAAACCGAATACGATGCCGGCTCATTTCACTCAGAGTAGGTACTCCCTTTCGAAAAAAAAAAAAAAAAATACGCAGTTCATAAGCGTTGTAAACTTTGTCAACACCCTGTATAAGCGGTTCCAAGAGGTGTATTTTTTTCAACTTTAATTCGCGCTACGTTACCGCGCCGATTTAAATAAGAATAACAAGCTGGTGTGTACGATTCATAATAATAACAATAAATAAATACGGGAAGAATATAAATAACTGCATAAATCAATCGAAATTATCAAGCGATAATGAGTTCTAATGGGATGTTAAAGCATATATCGCATACACAATACCGGCGTGCGGTAAAATAAAGCGACGAACAAAAAAATTATTAATTCTGCCAGGACTGGCGTGGTTACCGAGTAAAACTCAACGCGTAGGTCATTATTCGACTGCACGTCGTTTGAAATCGAAAAAATTTTTTCAAATAAACGAGCTCATATTGTTTCGCAGCGTGTTTTTTTCAATACCGATAGAAAAAATATTGCAGAAGGGTTAAACATTACCTAGCTGTATTGGATGAAAAAATAATTTTTTGGTAGGCTTGATCTGCCAGATCAAAACCAATGTAGAGATCCAAGCTTGATTTTTTTTCCGAGAGCATCCATATGTACCCGGTAGCCCTCCGGAAGCTGAAAATTATTATCGAATATCATCGCTGGTTACGTACACTTGTAATATGAGAAGCGAAGATACTTGATGATGTAGTCTCCGATTATAGTAACAGGGTTAACACCGAAGGCAACGCGTGAGACCGGACATAACAAGTTGACCAAACAAATGCTTCCTGCGTCGAATCAGACGCGATATACGTAGACTCCGGAATAAACGAGAAAAAATGGGTATGCCCTACTGGTAGCCCCTCTCGCGACTCGACGGCGCATATGTGTGTAACTTTTGGGTATCTTTCTCAACGGCCGCCAATTACCTCATTACAGCGTATACTTCCACTGATATCCTCTCGTATGTGTTTTTGTGGTACCTACATTAGAATAGTGTGTTAATTTAAGCGGGCATATCCCGGATGCGAACGTATAAAACGAATTAGCTCCTCTCCTCGTGTAAGGGACACGTCACATCAGAATGCAAGCGTCTTTTACTCTCTCTCTCTTCTCTTTTTTTTTTATCAATTTTACACCAGATAACGCGCCTTCGTCCTAATAAACGAGGGCCCCCGAAAGCGTAATCTGAGAAAATAGATACGCCGTGTTATTGAAATATGTAAACAAAAGAAATACGAGAAGGGCGTGTAAAATGCGACCAAGTCGCGTTTTATGCTCAAATTCGTACAGCCAGTGGATAAAATGGGTATCTTTACGAGCTTTCTAATTCGTCTGCTATTAAATTTTGTTTCTGTTCTCCTTCTGCTTTTATACTTGATGCTGCGTACGTCTAACGTATATACTTCGATGTTGCTATGCGAAAATTGTCCTTCCCTGGTACGTCTATACGTATATTTTGTACGCGTAAAAAGGCCCGCAGCTCGTTTCGCGAAATAAATCCCGTACACGCAGGTCCTCTTTATGCTTCTATGGACTCATCTTCTGCACCAAATTGCTATTCGGCGATTAGTCTAGGTTTAGCTCGAGTTAATGTTACTTATTCTGTTTCATTTTCAGTGATTTACCTCGCGTTTGGGATTTACATGGTTCAAAGGCGGTTCTACGTTGGCTCCTAGGAAAAGGTCGCCGGAAAATGATGAGAATTATTTTTCGAGGTGTGGTTTTTTTTCTTTATGCTTCGGAACTGCGCTGGTTGAAATGAATTTTTTTTTTAGGCGAATAATTATCTGTGTTTAGGTATAGCCTTTTTAATTTTAAAAATTGTAAAATTCGTCATCATATAATTTTTTAGGAATTAAAAATATGGTTGGTATGGGACAAGCATCGGAATGAATAGGCGAATCGAAAAGAGGCGGAGAAAGTAGATAACTTTCGAATGAAATACATTTTTGGTTGTGAATATTACTCAAGCCCATGTGAAAAAAAAAAACAAAAATTGATCTTTTTCGAAGAAATTTTCGTTTTGAGTCAGCAAAATTTGAAATAATGTCAAATGTCATCTTGGTTAAAAATTATCGATTTTTTGTTCTCCCCCCTCCCATTTCAATAATTTCAGTTTGTATTTTTATCAATCTTGGCTTCATAATTTTGCTCAATTTTCAGGTGAAATCCTTCAAAATTTTGTATTCTTGTCGAGAAAAAGTTTCATTTATTGGTTTACTCTTAAATTGCCCCTACTTGAGTACCCTGATTATGATAATTTTTCCACTGTTCTTGTTGATTCTTCAAATTGCTCGAGTTTGGATATCAGTATTATAATCACACTGAGTCATTTTTTTCTTAAACCATTTCTCAATCAATTTGGGGGAAAATTTCGAGAAATTTTATGGATGATATTATTTTTAAACCATTTTTTGATCACTTCCGGATATCCGGAATAGCAACTGGAAAAAAATTCCATCAAAATCACTGAAAATTTTTCAACTGTTGCGCCTTCAAATGACAACGTAGGCAAGAGATTTTTCTCCAAAAATAGGTATTCAGGGTATCGTCATGTTTACTTATTTTTCAGAATTTTTAAAATATTACTCGATACCTTTACTGTATTTTTGGAACAGGGACCGTCTGTTTGAAAATTTTTCGTTCAGAATGCATCGAAACGTTAAAGATGTTCATTTTTACGTAATTTTCAATATCTCTCTAAATCTGAATCAGTCAAGAAACTGAAAAGTCACTGATTGAACAACGAAAAGTGTGCAACTATTAATCAGTGAAATTTGACTGTTACTCAGTGAAAAATAACTGATTCAACTAGTGAATTTTCATTATTGATTCAGTAAATTTTTTCTAACTACTGAAATGAATCAGTAAAACCTTTAATTCACTAATTTCAATCAGTGAACAATGGCTGGTTCAATCAGTAAATTAAAATTTTTACCGATTCAAAAATGAAAATTCACTGATTAAAGCGGGAAAATTTTCACTGATTTCTTCAGTTGCACACTTTGGTCTTATTAAACAAATGTAAAAGGCTTCAACATGTCGCAAAAATTACCCATTTTTGAGTTTGGAGAAACTCATAAAACTGTGGTTAATTTTATGGATAATAATTATCCACGCATTTCATCACCAATGTAAATGGTTTCAACATGTGGCAAATTTTGTGGATAAGAATTATCCATCAAAATTACCAATTCCTGAGCTTGGAGAAACCCATAAAACTGTGGTTAATTTTATGGATAATACTTATCCACGCATTTCACCACTAATGTAAAAGGTTTCAACATGTGGAAAATTTTGTGGATAAGAATTATCCATCAAAATTACCAATTCCTGAGCTTGGAGAAACCCATAAAACTGTGGTTAATTTTATGGATAATAATTATCCACGCATTTCACAACCAATGTAAAAGGTTTCAACATGTGGAAAATTTTGTGGATAAAAATTATCCATCAAAATTACCAATTCTTAAGCTTGGAGAAACCCATAAAATTGTGGTTAATTTTATGGATAATAATTATCCACGCATTTCACCACAAATGCAAAAGGTTTCAACATGTGGAAAATTTTATGGATTGGAATTATCCATCAAAATTACCAATTCTTGAGCTTGGAGAAACCCATAAAACTGTGGTTAATTTTATGGATAATAATTATCCACGCATTTCACCACAGATGTAAAAGGTGTCAACGTCAACATGTGGCAAATTTTGTGGATAAGAATTATCCATCAAAATTACCAATTCTAGAGTTTGTAGAAACCCATAAAACTGTGGTCAATTTTATGGATAATAATTATCCACGCATTTCACCACAAATGTAAAAGGTTCGATTATGTGGCAAATTTTGTGAATAAAAATTATCCATCAAAATTACCAATTCTAGAGTTTGGAGAAACCCATAAAACTGTGGTCAATTTTATGGATAATAATTATCCACGCATTTCACCACAAATGTAAAAGGTTTCAACATGTGGAAAATTTTGTGGATTGGAATTATCCATCATAATTACCGTTTGTAGAGTTTGGGGAAATTCAAAAACTGTGGTCAATTGTATAGATAATAATTATCCATGTATTTCACCAAAAATGAAAAACGTTTGAACATGTGGCAAATTTTTGCCGAAGTTACGGGCGCGAATATAATGGGTTACTCGGCTTGGAATAGTGATACAATTTTTTCCAGAATTATAGGCACGAATCAAATGGTATGTTCCATTTTGAATTTTCATAAATTTTTGTCAAAGTTTCAAGCTCGAATCTAACGAGATATTTGATTTGAGGTTTTGATTGATTTATGGCTCAGTTCCAGGTACCAATCTAAGCGATTTTCTATTTTTAAGAAGTGTGGCATTATAGTTGTTTTTCAAAAAGGAATCTACGATTTAAAAAGAAGTTCACGGTAGCCCGCCCGGAACGAAAAAATCTAAAACATGGGGTTCAAAATTGAAAGAAATAAAGTGATTTATCATATTTTTCGAAAAAATTTTCCCTTTGCCATTTTTCTTCAGAAAAACGTTTTACTTTTTCCTTTGTCAAATTTCCATTTAAATTCTCTTCTAGAAGTTTTGAGGTCACTCGATGAGATTTCTTCATTACTGAATTGAAAATAAAATGTATTTATACCTAGATTACCTACCTAACTTACTACCTTCCTATGAAAAGGAAATGAAAAAAGGTCTGGGCATTTAAGTATCAGGTACCTAAATTACATCCTTATTTTTTCCATTACCATTGAAAATCCTGTACCCAGGCACAAACACAATCAATAGAACCTTTTCATAATCGAAATTCAGTACGTTACTCCTTTCTTTTACGTTTCGATTTCTTCGTAAAAAACCACGTCCGATTTTCCTTAAAGAAGCAACCATTCTTACACCTGCGAGTCGAGCAGCTTCGCGCTGTAAACAGTCCCTCAGGTAATCCAGCGCATTTGTAACGATATATAATTCAAAACGCGACTACGATTCGGGCTAACCTACCATATAACCCTCTATTCTACGTTTTAATTGTCGATTAATCAACATAGACGTTCTCGCGTGCTACGGTGCTACCAACTCTTCTATCCAGTCGAACCCTTCCTCTACACGTTATCAATTCCAGGTACCATAACGTTTAATTTTTCATAATGGAAATTTATCCTTACTTAGACTCGACGATAGGAGGCGTCTGCGACGAAAAAAACACTAGTTTTTTTTTTAAATGGTACATTATCGTAGATTATACGCAGGTCGATGTCGTATCGGCGATACTCTTACGAACTCGCGTTAAATTCGTCATTAATTAAAATACTAAATAAATATTCGACGATCGGAATCGTGAAGAGAGAGAAAAAAAAAACGTAAAAAGCTGTCGCCCAAATGGTATAGGTATAGAAGATACCGAGAACGATGCGATAAAATAGAATATAACACGCTGATTAACCGATTTATACATGTGTTTGTTAAATGTTTATTTCCGTTTTGAACGCAATATGCGCGCGAGTGTACCAATGCGTAAAATACATAACTCGAACCCATTATGCCCGTACTATTTTAAGTTTTCTAGTACCACGTTATTAGTACCTGGTCTGATTTTGTAGCAGGATTACCAACACCTTTCACCCTTTGTTTGAACAATTTCCGTCATTAATTGTTGTAGTTTTTTAGAGCTATAAATGGGATTTCTTTGGCTCTTCAGCTATCCCCTCTGGAATAGTTTGACCGGTTGGGAAAGGTTTTGGTGTGGTAAAAGGGTTATTTGGCTTCGGGTAGAGCATGATCAGAATTTTTAGCTATTCGAATTCTCATGGTAGATGATTTTAGAGCATAAGAGCGAATTTTTTTCTCACTTCTGGGGTGTTAAGCTCCAAAATACTTGATTTCCAAGCTAAAAATTTCATCTTTGCGAATTTTCAACCAATTTTTTTCAAACTTGACACCCGGATTTTGATACTAGAAAGAGAGAAATATTTTGAAAATTTTTCAGATTTTTCCAACCATTTTAATGACCATTATGGAGGCACAATTTTTGGAAGGGTGGAAAAATAATTTTTTTCCAAAGTTTTTCAACGTATTTCACACCTTTTAACATTTTTTTTCTTCAGATTTTTTCAAGTGGTAGAAGTTGGATTGTAGGTGAGTTTGTTTCCCAACAAAAAATTTAGAGGCGAATTGATTTCCAGTCTTTTTTTCTCACGGGAGTATGCATAAATTTTAAAAAAAAATTTTGTGAGGGAAGGATGTACGAATTCATTTCTCCTTTATTTTTAGCAAATACCTTCACAAAAATTGAATTAAAAGTACCTTATAATTGTGTGTTTTACACACCTACTTACCAAAAAATCAGAAAACGAAAAAATGTCAATTTCAACTCAAAGATGTAACGTTTAAAATACTAATTCAAATATTACGAGTAAAAACCAAACAGTTTGGTACTCGGGGAAATTATTTTACACGTTCTTTTCGAAAATTGAAGATCGTGGACAACCAGAAAATTATGCCTAAAAATCCAGTATAATACTCAACCTATCTGGAAACAACGAGGTAAAAATTTTACCTCTTGACTCCACACTACCCTTCCCTACCGGACCTCGAAATCTGACTACCTATATTCAAAAATGATTTGATATGAATGTCTTTACCCAAAAATACCATTATAATTTCATTTTTTCGTCAGGATTCTTAAAAAATATCAATTTTTTTCAAAATTTAGTAAAGTTTTAAAAAAATTGGAAAAAAATTTCCTTGAAATGATACTCACACTAAACGAATAGGTACCTATTTCAATATTTGGACTATATTCCACACCAAAACGGAAAAAATTAATTCAAGTCTTTCATTTCGCTCATTTTTTACGAGTTTCCCTTGGCGATCTGTTCATGAATCCTCAAACATTTCCTTTCTACCCCTCAAGAAGCGCGGGGGGGGGAGCTCGTAATTTTTATGCAATTGCGATTTCTTGTCTTATTACTCAACTTTGAAGATTCATATTTCGAGATAGTTGTATTGGGAGAAAAATTGTTTTCGGGGTCTGAAAGAGAATTGATAGAAGATTCAAAAACTATAATCACAATTTTAAAAGCTCAAAGTTGAACTTTGGTGGTAAAAGCTCAACTTATATAATATGTATAACACATGAAAGCTATCATTTAAAAATCTGGAGAAATTACATTCAGTAGACAGTTTTTCATGATGGGACCTTCAACCCTCGGGGGTAACAGGGGTCCACAATTTCGACCAAAGTTCAAAAAACTCGAAAAAGTAGAGTAACAAATCGATTTTGAAGTTGCTGAATTTCAATATGTACTCAGTTTTTTTATCCGACCCCTTTAAGCAGTCTAAGCCCCCTATTAGCCCCTTTGAAATGGTCAAAATTTCAAAAAAAAAAAAAATCGTGTGACCTGTCGTTTGTTAGGTATTTGAAGGCACGGAGTTCGAAAATTTCCTTGTTTTTTGGATTTGACCTCACAGTGCCTCCCTAGCCTCCGATTTTGGGGGAAATATGCAAAGAAATCAAACTGGCGTGTGGCGTATCAATTTTTACAAATTTGAGGGCGTAGAATTCAAATATCAACTTACTTTTTGATTTGACTCTCTTCTTCTTGCTCTAACTGACTCTCTTCCCCCAAAAATTGTACATATTTTGCTGGAAATCAACTAAATCTGAAAAAAAAAATTGAAAAATGTGAAGTACCTACGTTGAAAAAGTTGAGAAAAACAAATATTTTTCTGCTCATTCCAAAATTGTGCCCCTCAGATTGATTTGAAATTTTCCTATTTTTTCATTCCGTTAGAGTACATATTTTGCTGAAAATCAACTAAATCTGAAAAAATTTTGAAAAATGTCAAGTCCCCCTACCTACGTTAAAAAAGTTGAGAAAAAAATTATTTTTCTGCCCATCCCAAAATTGTGTCTCTTAGATTGATTTAAAATTTTCCAAGTGTACTTCAAGGTCGTTAAAAGTAGTTGGAAAAATCTAGAAAAATCTCACAAAACTAAGTTTTAAAAAAAATCGGCGGTAAACTTGCAAAAATGGAATTTTTAGCTCGGAAATCGCATATTTTGAGGCCCCCGTCTGTCTCCCAGTGGTAAAATAAAAATTCACTCATGTGCTCTAAAATTATATTCTACCAAGAAAAATTTTGTGGCACAAAAATTCTAATCAAATTCCACCATAGACCAAATGACCCCCTTACCACACCACAGCTTTACATTTTTTCAACTAATACTGCGGTAGGTGCCTATAATAAAACGTCCGGGTTATATTGAGTGGCTACATCCGTTTTTCTCGTCATGTGTCTTATACAGTTGCCGAAAAAATTTCACTATGAATAGATAAGAAAAGTTGAAGTTCATACTCGGGTCATGTTTGTCCATTATATGAGTCTGCCCTGCGATATGATGCCTTAACAGGTCAATGTATTACAAACGTACAGTAAGTTAGGTATAGGTATTATTTACCATGCTGATAGAGTTGGTGGTGTTTACATTTACCCATGCATACGTCGAGGTGTTGATAAGAGACCAGAAAAAATAAACGTTTAAACTTAATCCAATTTTCGACGTGTTTTTCAATTACTCACTCGTGTGGCGTTTCCTTATCTTGAAAAAAATTTCCAGCTCGGAGATAAGCTCTTTAGAAGTGACCGTTATGTATGGAAGGAATAACTCAGCTCGAGTAAACAAACCCATGTGGCCGCCACCATGGCCATGGTTATAAATAGAGAAAGGTATATGTTGGAAATGTAAATTTCCTCCTTTGTAAAAGCAGTTCATTCCGGATAGATTAAAATCTCCTTCTATGTACGAGTTATACTCCAAAAAAGAGTTAATTTCCAAGGCTGTATAATCTTTCTTCGGTAGGATCATCTCTCGATCTCGTCATCGCCGAATTATTAGCTATCAAAATAGGAGAAAATTTTCTCAACGGAGGCTTCGCCATTTATCGAAGATCGAATTACATTGAAATTATACAAATACCTACACGGTGTTATTTTTTTTCCTATTCGTCGGACAATGTAGTTTATTTATATTTGTTTAGGTTTTTCTACAAAAAATACATAGACTCTGGTCTGGTTTGGTACAAAAGATAGATCGTGGAACACGTTTTGCCATTCTGTAAATCACGTAGAGCGCGTAAAAGAGGGTCACTGGACAAGAAACCCAAGAACAGAGAGGTATTTGATAAACGTATTTCCTTATCCGGATCGCGTACAAATAAATTATACACCTAAAAAGATATCCAGATAGTTTTCAGACTCTATTTGGGATCGATCGAAGAACGTTTCTGTACATTTAATCAAAGTATCATAATAAGAAGGACTCGTCTTCTTTTACCCCGTTCTGTATACACAAGTTGACAAAATATATTTAAAAATGAAATATCGTATTAATAGGGAAATTAGGAAACACATAGACTCCCACAAGCCAGGCATATGGACCAGAAATGGTCGAAAGTGGTGATTTCAAGGATGAGGATATTTTTGGCAAATAGTATCTTTGGCATCGACGCACGGTAGCGGTACAGTCTAAGTAATTATAGTATGCCTAGTGTACGGAGGATTTGGAGTTGTGTAATTACCGGCGAAGGGTGACTTTTACCCGATCTGTGGGGTGCTTCCCTATTTTTTATATGTATTTTTTCGACAATCGTAATGCCATGCCAGTGTACTCTGTACCAAAGCTGCCAAGTCGTGGTTTCCTGGCCTAGCCGTTAAAACACGAAAATACACAGAGACGTAAATCTATCCATATCGTATTGCGTATAGCATAGGGGTCCACATCTTCGCTTCTAATGTTTCGGACAGCTGCCTTACTCTCCCATGACCCACGAGGTCTTCGCGTATTATTAATTATCAACTTATGGGCTAGAAATATGAATATTTCCGCATAGTTTTATACAGTCGCAGTACGCCCAGTTGAGATGATCTAGAAAGAGACGTTTTTGTTGTGGGCTAGGTCAGGTTGAGTTTTGGTGGAGGTTTCAGGGCTGCGGATGGAACAAGGGTGGCGATTTTAATGTGGTAATGGGAGCGTGAAAAGGTAATTTTGTAATGTGTGACTGATTAATTCTTTGGGAAATGATGAAATCGAGTACCAAATAAAGCCATTCGTAGGCATAGATTTTTCGAAGAAAGAGATGGGTTAGATGAGTGGTAAAATTTCAGTGAAGTTAATGATGATTCAGAATAGAAAGGAAGAAATAGAAAAAAAAAACGTTGAAAAATTTTACTTGTACCTAAGCATAAGTTTTTCAATCATATACTTATTTATCAAGCCTGGATGTAGAATCCGTCCTCAAGTGTCAAAAATTGTTTCTTAAGTTGGTACTGATTTTGGATCTTTCAGGATGAGTAGCAATTTTTGACGCCCAAGGGTGGTTTCTACATCCAGGCTCGCATACTTATATGATTCAATTATGATTTTTTATTAAAATGACAGGTATTCATTTTTTGTTAAAAATCAAATATAGGTATTTCTGTTCTTTTCCTTCTTCTGCAACTTTCGCAACTGCAAAAAAAAACTTATCAAATGCTTCAAAATTATGAAAATGTCACAATTTAAATTGAAGGTTACGTTTACAAACAGGCTCAAGTCAATTTTCAATATTTTCGAGTTTGGAACGTCCTCTGTCGTAGAATTTTTGTTCAAATACAACAATTAACACCTCGTTTTTTATGAAAATTTAAATTGAGCATTTCTCTTCCGAAGAAAGCAATAAAAACTACGTTTCCTATTTTTGTGTTTCCACAAGGCATCAGAATCAAACAAAAAATTGATGAAAAATTTTTTTGGCTTAGGAAGGATCGCTCGTTTGGGAACGTAGCCTTCAATTGTTCAATCATTTTGTAAATTTTTAATACGATTATTCCTAAAATCATAGTTTTAGAATTTTTCAATCTTTACAAAGATAGAATGTCTAATTACCAGTGAAAAAACATAACAGGAAAATAAAAAATATTCTCTATAGATTGACCCTCAGCGCCATAAAACTTAAATTTTAAAACAAAATGCCATTATATTGAGAGATCGAAAAGTCACCAACAAGGAAGTTATTCCAATTGGAGGTCAAATGAATCAAAATGAAAATAATTCTAAAAATAATCCGATATCTAAAATCTCAAGTTCTGGCGTATTTTCAAATTTTTACCATGAAAATTTTCTATCACAAAATATGAAGTCGAACTGGCGGCGTAGAATTTTGAAAAATTCTACGTTAATTGATCGAAAATCTAGATCACCAATTTCGATTATCCAAAGTTCATATGTGACCCTGCCGGACATAGGCGCACCCAAGGGGGGAGGGGGCTCAGGGGGTTCGAGTCCCCCCTTAAGCCCGGAAAAAATAATATTTTTCTTCAAAAATGAGAAAAATTAATTTTTTTTGCTCTTCAAAGTATATTTTTTCAAAAAATTTCGCCCTCGCTTCGATCGGGCAGTATTTTAGTACTTTTATTTCAAAACTTGACAATTTTTGATTGATTTTTCAGTCAAAAACCACCAAATTCTCAATAAATTCTCTGTTTGTCAGAAAAAAATGATGATTTTTCATTGAAATATCAGTGAAAAATGACTTAATTTGAAATTTGATCCCCTCCTCATTTTTTCTCGCATTCTAAGCCCCTCACTTAATTAATTTCTGGGTGCGCCTATGCTGCCGGAAAGAAGGGACCTAGTGGGAAAAAATCGATGTCTCATTTTTCACGTTTTTGGTTCAAATGAAATCAAATCTGGACCGAACTCATAAAAATGAAAACATTGATTTTTTTTACACAGGGTCTGTTCTTTGCGGCAGGGTCACATATGGATCATTTTATGCACTTTTCTTAAGTGCTGGAAAATTTCAAAACTTTCTGACGTCTCCAAAATGTTCCCAAACAGTTTCCAATCGAGTTTGGAGATTAAAAATAGGATATGTACCAAATTCAGTTTTTTTTCGTTGAAAAGATTAAATTTTCAACTTCACAAATTTGCCAAAATTCGAGAAATGAACTTTAACCCCTGAAATTCTTTTATGATAAACTTGTGATTTATTTTTGTTTTAGCTCCAAATTTTACTTCCAGTTCGGATACCTCCCTGATGTACCTAACAAGTTTTTTTTTCTTTGAGTCCAACAGAAAATAATTATGAGCATGTCAGCGATCATGAAAAGTTGGTGTGAAAAAAACTGATGGGAAAAATGTAATACAAAGACAGCATATCTTTGTTAAATAGGAATAGGGTATCCATTTTTTGAAAAACTTGGAAAAGTCGGGAATTTTGAAATTTCTGTTGGAATTTTGTAAAAACCCAGAAGAATAAATCATGTGTGAATCAACTACGTTTTTCTTGTTTAATTTAATTCCAAACGAATTTACCCCCTTTCCCTTCTTTTTAGAAAAAATTTAGAAAACTGGGTTAAAACTAGTCTGATAAACCTGGAAAAGTCAAAGAAAATCATTATGGACACCCTGGTAAAATTATTACTGCCTACCTATCTACCTACCTACATTTTAAATATGCTCACAAGTTGATATAAAACCAGCTTTTCTTTCGTTCGTAAAAAAGTCAAATGAGAGTCAATCTTGAATTGTATAACGTCAGATATACTGGAAAACTTTTTAAAATTTTTATAAAATTTCAACATTTATGCCTTACAATTTTTTAAAAAAATTGTTAGAAAATGACAGATGAATAGTCGTCAAGTCTGGGAAAATCAATCCTATGGATTCATCAGATCCAGCAAATCCACGGGGTTAAGGACGCACTGAAGAGGAGGGGTCAGAGGACTCGAGCCTCCTTCTTGAGCTCGAAAATGATACATATTTCGATTAAAAAAATGTAAAAAAGTGCTTTTTTTGCTCTTCAAATAGTAGTTTTCAAAAAAAATTAATTTTGTCCTTTTATTTCAAACATTATGCAATGGTTTTTCATTAATATTTCTATAAAAAAATCACTAAGTACCTAATTTGTCAATACCTAAGTTCCCAATTTGTCAGAAAAAATCCGGAATTTTGACTGAAATATCAAAGTAAAAATGACTGATTTGAAATTTGACCTCTTTTCCATGTTTTTTTCGAATTCTCAGCCCCACCCTTAATTAATTTCTTGGTACGCCTATGCGTGGGATCAATCATTTTGGACTTACGACTTATGGAATCAACTAAATTCGTGAAATTTGTATTTTCAAACTTTTTATGAATTTAACGAATCCATCAAATCGGAGATTAATTTTCCCAGGTTGCATGGGTCCTTTAACGTAGTAGCATTGATTTTTTTGATTTGTACGAATCCTTCAACTTCGTAAGATTTAATTTTTCATCTTTCATATCGCGTCTTAATACATTCCTATGCTAGATTTAATAACGTAATCTATGCTTTCAAAATGCAAAAATTTTCGGATTCTACCAAAAAAATCACATTTGTAAATTTTTCGGTCCAGAAAAATTAAGAAAAAAGTCAATAACACCCTATTCCATTTCTTTAATTCATCGGTGGAAATAATGAAATAAAAAATTTTGTTCATTTGAATGAAACTTTGTATTCTCCTATGGGTATCGTTGTCGTGTATTTATTTCAACATTATGTGACATCATATGATGAAAACATGAGTGACGCATCAGGAATTTGTATGTATTACATATTGTACAGATGTTTTCAACTCCGTCATAACAAATAATTTGTGATCTTGTAGTCATCGAAAATCTTTTGACATTTACAAAACACATCTAGACGTACCTATCAATTTTGACTGCAACTAACGAAATTCCACTAATCGATATCGCAAACTTCTACTTACAGTACGAATTGTCTTGAGTATCCAAATACTTTTTCGTATAAGCTCTTAATTTGGCCTCCTTCGAAATTTCCTAGCCAAAGGGTTAACTCGTTCAAATGAAATTGAATTAAGGAAATGTTGCGTCGTTGTGACAAAATGCCTACAAATTATGGTAGAATTATTTCTTTTCATGCATCTAGGCTAATTTTAACCTAGGTAAGTCGGAGAATGAGAGGTATTTACTACCGGAATGATGCTGGAGCATCTCCAAAGTGATTATACGAGTTAAAAGTACATAATATTATGGTACACATAAGAGAACATTTGTATAGCACCGAAATGGAGATAGATGAGACTTTATTATAAACAATGTGGTCCTTTTTTTCTTTAACTTTCATATTTCTCATACTTGTAGTATAAGAAACATGGAGGGAATTGCCCTAACACCTGCGCGATCTGCGGTTTAGTCGCTTTGCCAATTGAAACTGAAATATAGGAAAAACATTAAAATAAATATTTGCTCATAGACCGAACTATCATAGTGAATCTTTTACCATCGAGTCTCGCCGGATAAGGCTGCAGCCCAAACAAGGAAGTCTCCCTTCGACCACTTAATAACAGTCCGGAGGCTTTGCTACTTCCTGGTTACGACGCGAAGTCTGACGTACTGTGTAATGAACCTTTTTATCAAATTTGCTAAAACCCAAGTCCATCCTGGTGAAAGTATAAAACAAGAGCGAGGGGGGTATTACTTCTACATGTTTTCATGTAGGTTGTAATTGTACAAATGCACGTTTTATTAAAGCAGGGGTCAAAAAATCCATTCAATCGCCAACTGCTCATTTATTGACCAAAATCACTAACAATGGCTCACGTGTGTCCGTTTTTCTGTATTAAATAATACCCTTCAAATTGATCATCTCTTTTGACGCGGAAATTCTTTATTTTTACTTCGCTTCCCTCATTTTTTGCCTTTTTTTTTTTGCTCTCCGCTGTCCGTCGTGGAGTACAAATGTATAATCGCGTTTAGCGTTCGTTATCACCGGTTCGTAATCGATGTTATGGTGGGTATTTTTTAAATCATTTTATTCGGGATTATGAATTGAAATATCGACGGGTGTTGATGATGCAATTTGTTGCCTGGCAGGAGGTTTTTTTTTCATAGATGAATGGAAAATTTATCGGAGAAAAGGGTTGGATTTTTTACGGAGTCTAAACTTGGAAAAATCTCAAAGGAGTTTGTCGAATTACCACAAAATTTTCCAATTTTCCTCAAAATTGGTCGACTTTTAGAGTAATTTTGCTAATTTTACGAGAAAATTTGTACTCCCATTTATTAATTAGTGAAAATTATCGAAAATAGCTGGAGAACTATCAGAATTGCAGTTCAGTAAGTAGGTAGGTAATTAGGTATTAAATCAGTGAAAAAAATTTACTGAAACCATACAGTGATAAAATTACTGGAAAATCAGTAAAAATTCACTAAAATTTGATGAGCTTACTGAAAAATCAGCGAAATTCTTTGAAAACTCAGTAAAAATCCACTGAAAATTAATAAAGTTTTTCAATTTTTCTGGACTGCAATTTTGACTTTTTTTTCAGTGACTTTTCATACTGACTGAAAATTAGAGAGCAGATTTTTGTTTTTTAAATTCCTAAATTGAGTAAAAAATCGACCACTCCCTCCCCTTTTGAAAATTTTACTCACTGATAGAAAAAATCTGTTGATTTTTATTTCTCTTGATGAAATTGCATTTTATTCGTTATTTTCAAGATCGTAGAAAAAATAACGAAAATTTTATAAAGGCCTACATCTCCATTAAACTCACCAATCCCTCTTCATTTCATTGCAGTTTTTCGCAAAAATACTCGAAATCCGGTTTACCCATCGGCTGTGATTTTTACCTATCGCCAAATTTTATATATTGACCCGATAATGACCTTCTGTGACCGATACGTTGCCAGGAAAAAATAAAAATCGCGAATTACCGCATTTTCATCTACCATCGCGACTCGATGACCTGCAGGTTAAAAAAGACAGACGTTGCGTCGCCGAGTTCCCACGAAAGGGACTATTTATTCTTATATGTTTGTTATTTTATCGTTCAGTATGTACTTAAAAGTGTCATTTTTCAAAAAGAGGGATAAAAAAAAGAAACAGGGAAGTAAGAAGAAAAAAAACTCTCCCCCTGTGGTCATATACTTATACTCGAAGGATGTCCGGTGCTTGTAGAAAATGATACTTCATTTCTATGTGTATTCGTGTAAAAGCGTTAAAGCAGAAGCTATCGGATTTTAGACGAAATAACCTCAGGCTAGGTGCGATGTCCTTTTTTTATTTCGTTTTGCGAATTATTTTTCCCCTCAAATTTTACCTATCGTATTCACGCCCGTACTCATCTCGTATTTCGGATCAATATAATCGATGAAAAAAATTTTCAGAGGAAATACGTGTTGCGTAATGTGATACCATAAATTACCAGAAAAAGTAATTTAAAACTTGGCATATAGGAAAAAGTCTCTAGTTATTAAGCTACCTTCGACTTCGAATAAGCCTCTTTAAACCACACGAAAGGTATTACAAGTACATACAGCGAGAAAGGAGTCAATTTGAAATTTAATACCGAGTGTGATACGTAAACGGGGCGAATAAAAATGTTACAGCGTAGAAGTAAGATATCTGTACTGAGGAAAAAATTTTCTAGTTTATTTTATCTCAATTTAATTTTTTTTCAAAATGAATTGCCAATTGAGTTTGTTTTTGTGGAAAAAATTTAGAGGATATTTTTCAAGATTAATACTTATTGGAAATTTTTTGTTGAAGATATTGATTCGGTTTTCCTTATTTATTCAAATTTTTTTCCTTTGATGTATTTTCCATTTTCACTACCGTTTTCAAACTCATCAATGTAAAAGGCTCCATTCATGTTTTAAACCCATATCAAATTTTTAGGATTTGTCAACGATCAATTTTCGAGGTTTTCGAATAAATTTTGTTTTTTCGACCTTGGAAGTCTTTCATAAAGTTTTTTTTTGATACGCCTTTTCAAACTCTATAATTAGTCTGATATGAATTAGTGCTCCAGTGGAAATTTTTTTGTTTCTCTCACCTTCCAATTATACGAGGTCTGTCAAATAAGTTCCCGGACAGCATTTATAACGCGCTGTGTGGTAACACTGACGCGGCTACAACATGTTTACCATTTTTCTACATCTATCTAGTATAGGTATACAAAATTTCAAGTCGATCCATCAAGTTTTCGAGTTTCTGTGAAGGAATGAAAAAATACAGAAATTGTGAGGTGCCGATTTTTTTAGAAAATGGAAATCGATCAAAAAATAGAACAACATGCCATGATTAAATTCCTTGTTAAATCTGTGAAAACGAACGCAGAAATTTGAAATGGTATGTTATTTGCAGTGTTTGGTACCAATACCATGATTCATTCAACTTTGTAGGACGATTTAGACTGGGTAGGAAATTGGTAGTCGGTGACATGCTCAAACACAAACCAGTATCAGTGAGCTCAAAAGAAATAATGGCACTTGTGGAAGGTAAAATTGAAGAAAGATTGCTGGAGAGCACTCAGAGTAGTCGCTAGCTTTGTCGAAACCTCTCACAAAACCATTTGCCACATTTTACCCCAAGATTTGAACATGAGAAAAATTTCTCCACTCATGGTGCTACGGATTCTGACACAAGACCAAAAAAAGGAACGCATTCGCATCTGCTGTGACTGGCTGGTGACTGACGAAAGTGATGAAATTTTTTCACAAATGGTCACAGGCGACTAGAGCTAGGTTTTTTGAGTACGATCTCATAAAAAAAGGACTGATATGGTCTGGCTGACACCAGCTTCCATTTTTGAAAAAAAATCGGCACAGCACAATTTCTTTATTTTTTCATTTCTTCACAGAAACTCGAAAACACGATAGATTGACTTGAAATTTTGTATACCTATACTAGATAGATGTAGAAAAATGGCGAACATGTTGTAGCCGCGTCAGTGTTACCACACAGCGCGTTATAAATGCTGTCCGGGAACTTATTTGACAGACCTCGTATGATTAAGAATTTTACTTTTTCAATGGAGGGAAGGAGTTGATGAATTTTAATAATTTTTATGAATAAAAAGCACATTATCGACCGAAGGTTGGAGGAGGGGTGTGAGACTAGACATTTTCAACTGATAATCCAGTATCAAAAAAAAAAAAAAAAAAAAAAAAAAGGAGAAGAAGAAATAAGTATTTCACTTCTATTATTTACCTAATTTAAAATTTGATTTAAAAAATTTTGAATCATGGACCAGTACCCAGGTCTTTAAAAAATTTAAGTAATTTTGGGTGTGGGAAGGAGAGGAGAGGAGAGGAGGTATGTAATACTTTTTAGCTGGGGGGACGAGATAAGGAGCGACAGGAATTTATTTTGAAAATTTGAGTTTTCATCCTCCTTCTTCACTCCTTTCTTCCGTTCTGAAATTAAACTTTTCCCCTTAGAAATCATAGATGAGGTTTTTCCACCACCATCCCCCTTCCTGATAATTTTTTAAAAATGAAGAAAAGTGCATTATAAAGTATGACGTGATTTCAGAGGGCAAGGGAGATGATGGATTGTCATATCAGCTCTTTGAGAAAATTGGTTTCCAAAAAATGAAAAATTTCACCAGGAATTCAAAGAAATTAATTTTAGTGTCGGATTGTTCCCAAAAATTTCAAAAAAGAGTCCCAAAATTCTTGAAATTTAGAAATTTTATTTCATTTTTTTCGAAGTAAGTATTCAGATTTTTGAGAACTGAATTTTTTGACAGTAAGTACTTGAAGGGATTTCTTGGAGACATGAAAGGACCTTCATCCAAATTTTTTCAAATTCTTGGTGAAATTTCTATCGAAGCCAGTTATCAAAAAACAATAATTGAAAATTCTCGAAGATACGTAATTTTTGGGAATTTGAGGATCAGATCCCACCTTGGAAGCAATTTTTTCACGATATTCAGTCAATTTTCTGCTGGAATCGAAAAAACAAAAATGTATTTTTTGAAAAATTGAAACAGAAAGGAAAATTGTTACAAATAATTTTGATGAGAAAAAAAATTCATTTTGAACTTTAATTTTTCGGAAAATGTTTCACTGAATTATCTATTAAAAACAACAAAAAAAAAACCATGAAAACGTGAATCGGGAAATAAGTCAAGGTTTCTAACGGTCCAGCAAAGTCAAGCTGTTCAAAATATATCCAGTTTTTGACCAAGATAGGTCAAGTGAGTCATGCGAAGTCAAGTTCTGTGACTCAAAGGTCAATTTTCAATTATTCTTGCGTTCGAAACTGAAAAATGTCATTTTTACCTTGAGATAATTTTTCATAAAAATTTTTGCCCTCACTTCAATGTTCTACGTGTTATAGAATAATATATATTTGTTTTTCGAAAAATTATATGTCGAAGTTGTATTTTTTAAAATTTTGGTATTTTTTGATCGATGCAACGTGAAAGTATTTGTTTAAAACACATCAAAGCACAGTTCACGATTTAAGTTTGTAAAAATTTTAAGTTATGAACTCGTTATGATTTCTTTAAAAAGTATATTTATTTGAAGTTTTTTTGTATTTTTTGGGGAGGGGAGGGGGAAGGGGTCCATATAAGAAAGTCGTAAAAATTATCCGAAAAAACCAAGAATCGGTCAAGCTTTTTGCTTAACAATTTTTTTCAGACACCTTGTGGAGGTGAAGTCAAAGATTGAACTTTGACAAGACTATTTTTAGATCTAGCTCCAATTGGCAATATGTTTGGTTTTTTTTCAAAAATCATAGATTAGAAGGCTGAACAAAAGTCAAGCTAGTTTCATTATCTAGCACACATAAAAATAAAGCATAATTTTTTATTTATAATAATCTCACCCTGCATGCTTATTTGAAAAAATTGATCACAAATTGACAGAAAAATGGATTAATAATTTTATATTTCTTTTTTCTTAAATTTGGATAAAAAAATTCGTAATTTTTTGAAGTTGCAATGTAATTCTAAATTTTTGATTCATCTCAAAATAACCCAAATTTATTCATTTTTTAAAGACTAAAAGATGGATAATTTTGAAATTTTTTCTGCCGATCTTTTCTTGGACAACATAATTTTTTGACCTATGATTGAAAATTTCTTCTCCTTTCCATGTCATTTTTAATCCTTTTATCAATAAAAAAATATATTCGCCTCAGATTTTTTTTTCTCATTCTTGTACAGTCACAGATTTGTCTGTAAATTTTATACCTCCCTGAAAAAATGAATCATTAAAATTTTTCCGGACAGTAGTAAACGCTTGATAATTTTATTATGGCCTACAATGACAAAATACTTAATTGACGTGTAAAGTTCACGTATACATGCTACCTATCATTGTATCCACTCACATTTAACCACAGCATGACCCGATATAAATTGATAAAATTGTGATAAATTTATTCCAAAAGTAATTATAAAACGTAGACCTATTGAAAATTTTCAATGACCGATAAGTTGATACTAGTTCATTTGAAATTTGTGGGAAAATTTACACGTTCGTATCAGCTTCGACAGGAAATCGGTTTAGGCTAAATGGATATACAAATATTCAAAGATCAACTGCAGGACATAAACCTGTCGATGTCATATAAACAATAGCGAAACATAAATTTGGACAACAATATACATTTATTTTAAATAATATATTCCAAGTATGAAAAAGAAAGGTGAACTTTGAATTGTGATTTTCACCTATTTACGTATCGATGTGTTCCCAATCGAGGTCGTAAATCTACGTTGCAGCTTCACGCGTTAATAAAATCGATTAAAAATTACCAAAAAATATGCCTTCCTGGTGATGTGATTTTTTTTGGGGTGATTCGAAAGCATATGGTCAGTTTAGGCGAAAAACACGCGGCTATTGAAAAACCAAATAGGCTTACAGGTTAAAGGTGAAATGGTATTGTGATTGTGAGGCCAGGGAGATAGCGCAGGCCGCAGGGTGAACCGGTAATAGATTTGCATCCCTTGCCAATACTCGTATTCGTGGATACGATAGAAAAACGCACTAACTGTTTTAAATATAAAAGACCATCGGTCTTCTCAATCCAGGACGTCCGCGTCCGGTATAAAAACCCTCGATTTCGATGTTTTATCCGACGAATGTAATATTTTATTATTCGCGCTGGGTGTAATATTTCCCATTATCATCAATTTTATTCATAATTTTTGCATTTACTCGACGTAACGGAGACTGCCGCCAGAAAAAAAAGGTCGCACTCCCTAAATGCGGTCTGTCGCGTTTCATCCCCCCTTCGGCCTTTGGGTATCGGTTGCTGTAACCTTTTTGTGCGATTTTTACGCGTTTTTGCGCGCACATTAAACGATTGTAGATTGTTTGTGTTTAGGCGGCGAAACTCGACGTGATGCAGATTCGGGAAACTCCTCAAAGGTGGTCATTTTTTTCAACCCCTGGATGTGTTTTCGTTCGGCAAAATTAACGCGATTAGAAATGCGGCGAATTAATTGCCTTTAATCTACATAGACGTGTCTGAATAAATTTCTCGCTGGAGGAAAATATTCGCCAACAGCTGCGCGTACCCAGATAAGCTAAAAATATTGTACAAAAAAAAACGAAGAAAAATCTCCAAGAATATCGTATTATTTATGATTCGCAATAAATAACCGAGTTAATCCAACGAAGACTAATTTTGGTCAAGAAGTTTACGTACAATAACTGTCACAACAAAAGGCAAAGGATAACACTGCAGGGTTTCGGATTTGCGTACAACGTCGCTGTAATCAGGAAACACGAATTTATTTTTTACTCCAATCCTGGCCACCAACTTGTAGAGGTATTTTTTTTCTATCAGCTGCGTGAAATACGGACGTTGCGGCAGGGTGAAGGAAAAAAACGCCACAACCTTATAACGGATAAACTTTTTAAATTATTTATAACGCGTATAATCGTCCGTAGGTATTCCAAGTTTTTAACGAGTAATTGTCGTATACTTAACCGCAAAACTCTTACTTGTTTTTTAATTATTAGCCGCTTTGTGGATTTTCAACCATTTTCTCCGACCTAATAATGATAATTTGTATGACCTTAGGAATTTTAACAATGACCTAATAATTCAACGCTTCCCGTCTTTCGAGTGTTAATTAATGGTCGAATCGGTTTTTTTCGATTTTTTTTTCGCTATCTCGAGATGATTTTTCTTCGTTGGCGAGCTTGCGGGCAATTATGGAAAATAAAATGGTGGTTGGTTTATTTTATCGGTCGTTTATTCGTTATCTTGTTTTTCGAACGAGTTGAATTTTTGTTCCCTTTCTATTTCAAGATTGAAGAAAAATTTTTTAAAAAGTTCAAATGGCGAATTAATTCTTATATGTAAAAGGAATTTCGATAAAAATGTTGAAATCACCTCGTTCAATTATCTGCTGGTAAGATCTTAAAATTCAATCTATCTATTATATAAAGCAAAGTGGTGTTTTCGTTGTCACAGATAGGCTCCGAAGAACCAGGGAGATGAAGGTGGAGGCCGGTACCATTAGATAGCCCTCGATGAGAGGAAGGTTTATGGCGCAAACAGAATTGAAAAAGCTGCCTTTAAAGTTGAGAAAAGTCGCGCCAAAGTTTGGCAATTTTCGGCTTCTGTTTGGCCAATCAGAAAGTGGTCAGCTGAAAACGCGGTTTTTCGCGATTATCTCGAAACCGGTTGGTCGAATCGAAAATCTAACGACACATTGACGATTGCAAATTTTACGAGCTACAATTTTGGTTCTCTTCGATTTTTGCTCAAACGGCTTCGTTTTTGAGTTATTGCTCAAAATGTGTCGAGTTGAAGTTTCAAAAACTTTGGCCAATTAGGCAGTAACATGCGAAATTTTACACCATCCAACAACAACAACAGCATAGCCGCGTGGTGTGGCGCATGGATTCCCACCCCGAAGAGAGGTGGTTCGAGTCCCGGGTCAGGAGGAAATTTTTTTCAACATAATGAAGCTTTAAAATATCTTACATAATTTTTCATCAATTAAAGCAATTTTAGTTCGTTTTGATAATTGTTTTAATCATAAAAAATTGAAAACATTTAAACATTTTTGAATCAGAGGGTACCTACCTAAATAGTTTTTTATTTTTAAACATCTTGAATAATTTTTCTACAATTGAAGCAATTTTAATTTGTTTTAATAATTTTTTTAATCGTAAAAAAACAGATTTTCCTGAGCTACAGGGTGTTTTTATGAAATTGATCACGCCTGTGTAATGTAACAAAACATTATCAATAATTGATAAATTGATCATACACTGATCAAAATTAAAGAATTATGGAAATAAAAACTTTTTCATTTCACTTTGAGTTTAAATTGGCTACTGTTTAATCATAGAAAACGAGCTGTAGTTTTTTAAAAAATGATGCCATTTGTAGGTAAGTATAAGGTTAGATATTATTGAAACGTACATAACTTAATTCATCTTGGAAAATTCAAAAAAAAATGTGAGAAAATAATTTAACCAGATGAATTTTAATACCACCAGTTTAGGCGGGAATGTAGATGTTATAGCAATTTTCAAAAAAAATTTTCTTGGTAAAATTAATCTGTTTTCAACATGAAATACATTTTTTAAAAAATTGAACAATTTTTTAAAAAACAAAAAAAAATGAGACAAAAGCGTTTGCCAAGATGAAGAACTTTTTCAAAGAAAATTAATATCATTCTAAAAACAATTTTTTTTTATTAAAAAAACTTCTTTTGAAAATTGATCAGTTTTTTTTCAAGTTAAGTTTTTTTAGTGAATCTTCAAAAAAAAAATGAATTATCATTCTAAAAATCATTTTCTTTTCAAATGATGTTGTTTTGAAAATTGATCAATTTTTTAAAATTATTTTTCTGAGTGAATAAAGAAAAGAATAATTCGACTTTGGGTAATTACATATTATTATTTCAATAATTTTTTCAATTGTAAAAAATTGAAAACATTTTTAATTTTTTGAATCAGAGGGTGAATTAATTTTTTTATTCGGATTTGAATCATTTATTGAATATCATTCTTCAATAATTGAATTCAAGGTGAATTAATTTTTTAAAAAATAATCCAGTTGGATTCAATTAATTTTTTTTTTGCATTTTTCAAGTTGAAAAAAATTACGGTTATGGTAGACTGGAAAATAACGAAAAATTTGAAAAAACTGTTGACTTTGGGAAAAGTGTCAAGTAAAATGAAATTCTCAGAATTTGAAACAGTTCTAGGGCATGTCAGGGAAGCGATTTTTTTTTGAAAAAATGATTCTTAAAAAAACAATTTTCTTTTGAAATAAAAGCTTATTCATTCAACTTTATGTTCATTTGGAATAAAATTCTAAACCTGTTTTTAACATGAAATGAATTTTTTTATAAATTGAACAATTTAAATTGAAAATTCAGTGGGAGGGGTATTCAAAATGACTGGGTAAATTGATTGGAGTTCTTTTTTTCATTTGGAGGGGTATTATAAATGACTGGATGAAAATGATGGGGAGATTTTTTCCATTTTTTTTTCAAAGAATAAATTTGAAAAAATTAAACAATTTTTCAAAAAACAAAAAAATTCGAGACGAAAGCGTTTTCCAAAATGAAGAACTTTTGCAAAGAAAATGGATATCATTCCAAAAACAATTTTTTTACAAAAAAACTTCTTTTGAAAATTAATCAGTTTTTTAAGTTAATTTTTCTTAGTGTATCTTCAAAAAGTTGTTTTGAAAATTGATCAATTTTTTAAAATTATTTTTCTTAGTGAATAAAGAAAAGAGTAATTTGACTTCGAGTAATTAAATATAATTCAATAATTTTTTCAATTGTAAAAAATTGAAAACATTTTTAATTTTTTGAATCAGAGAGTGAATTAATTTTTTTATTCGGATTTGAATCATTTATTGAATAGGTACAGGTCATGGTAAGGGTTGAATCCTACAAGTGGCCAATTTTTTTTTAAAAAATGATTTTTTCAAAAAAATTAATTTTTAAAAAAACTTGAACAATTTTTAACAATAGGAGCAATTTTTATTTGTTTCGGTCATTTTTTCAATCATGAAACATTAAAATATTTAAAAAATTTTGAATCGGAGGGTGAATCAATTTTTTTTCCCTGGAGGATTTGAATTGAGAAGATGTATTTTGCTTATTTTTCCAACATCGACCTGTGGTTTTAAGCAAAATATGAAACAAATCAAAACATAAAATTTTCTTTTGTTCAAAAAAATCGAAAAAAACTGAAATAAATGTAGCCAGACGAATATGAAAAATTACTAAAAATATTCTTTTTTCAATTGTAAAAAATTACAAACATTTCAAATTTTTTTAACCAAGTTTTTTTATGTAAATAATAAGTTTTGAATGGACATTGGAATTTAAAATAACTACAAAAGAAGAAATGGCTAAATTTATAAAAGAAATCTTAAGAGCAAAAATTTTGTTATTTTCTTTCTTTCTGATGATATAAAATTTTTTAAATCAGAGGATTAATTTTTTTTTTTAAAATACCATATCCCTGGTGGATTCGATTTATTTTTTGAATATGCTTCATTAATTAAAAATAAATTTGAATCCCAGGTAAAAATCTAAAAAATGGGTCGAATTTGTATGACTTGAGAAATTATTATTTAATCAACTTTTTAAGTAGGTAGTGGAAGAAGATGAAAAAAAATTGTCCTGGGTAAAAATTGAATATATAAATTTAAAAAAATAGTTTCGACCTCCGAAATAAGTAAATTTTTTCAATTACCAATAAATAGGTAATCAAAACGTTTATGGGAGGAAGTAACTGGGAAGCAAATTGAAAACTTTTGAGCAATTTCTCAAAAAAATTAGGCCTAATTACGATTGAAAAAAGAGGAAATCAAAATTTTCAGTTACCATATATGAAATTTATGATGTACATGTGCAATTAGTAGAATAAAAATTTTCAGAGAAAGTGGGTTCTTGGGTAGATAATTTCATTCATCAATTAACAATTAATTCGATCAATTGGTAATAGGAATACCCAACCCACTACATATTTGACAAGAAAAATAATGGAAAGGGAAAAAAAGAAATATTAAAAAATAATAATTTTACTGAAATTAAAAAAAAAAAATCCCATATACGTAAATTGAAAAAACTATAATGTATTTAAAACTGAATAAAATTAATCAAACATTTGGGGAATGAAAGGAGGTATAATAAAATTGAGTCATCCTGGGATTCAAATTTCAATTTAATTATTTTTATTTTCAATTTATCCGAGAGAATACTCCAAAAATTGTTTCAACCTGAGTTCTTTCAAAAATTAGTTGGTCAAATTTTCAATCAATCAGAAGAATTAATAACAATGATTTACTCTTTGTAAATTAAAAAAATTATGCAAAGATAGGAGTTATTTTAAAAAAATAATCAAATTGAATAGACACAACTGATCGAACTTTTAGGCAATGGAAGAGACATTAAAAATACTGATGCAACCTTAAGATGTAAAATATGGAGGGTAACTCTTTAGCGATTTTTGAAAGTTGTAAGGATATGAGGGTTTAGTGAAGGTACCTCAATGACAATTTTTGAAAATTGTGATGGGAATATCAGAGTACCTAACTATGGAATTAAGTATGTACTACACATTGTAAGGATATATTGAGGGCACCTCTATAATGGTTTTTTGAAAATTCGGGGTATCTCCACAGAGGTTTTTTTTTAAATCATAGGAGGAGTGTTTGGGAAAAAATCAATCTGGGATTTAAATTGAAAATTATTTTGGATTGATAGAGTGTACAGAAAAAATTGATTAGACTGCATATCCTCAGCATTAAAAAGTGATACCATCAGATGATTTGAGATATATTATTTTAAAAAAAATGTGTTTATTTTAAAAATTTGGAAAGAAATACCCGTCCGAAGGACGGGTAGAAAGTCTAGTATTATTATAAAGAAGAGGGCGTTTTTTACGGAACAGCATCACGCCAAAAGTACTGCACAAATTTGAAAGGTGAATATACCATTAGAAAGAGCTCGACGAGTAGGTGGTTTATGACGCAAAAAGTTTAGAAAAAGCTGCCTCCAAAGTGGAGAAAAGTCGAGTTAAAGTTGCTTCCCCTCCTTCCCCTCCCACCCTCATAGGCAAAAATCAGTTTTTCGTAAATAACTCGAAACGCGAAGCTCGAATCAAAAATCTAACGACTCATTGACGATAGAAAATTTTATGGGCTACAATTTTGGTTCTCTTCAATTTTTGCTGAAACAGCTTCATTTTCGAGATATTCCTCGAAATACGATTTCATCTTCGACCCTCGCCCTCTTGACCTTGGCGAGAGTAATGATGACGCGCTCTCAGATTACTACCTCTTAAGTCAGGGTTCGAACCCCATCCGAAGAATGAAGTTTTTAGAATTTTTTTTAGAAAAATTAATTTTTTTAGCTATAATAATTTTTTTTAACTTAATTAAAATTTTTTTAAAGTAAAATTAATTCCTTTTAGCTACCTATATTAATGTTTTTGAGCTTAATTAATTTTCAAATACACCTGAAGAATGAATTTTTGGATACCTAAATCATAATTCAGGATTCAAACGCCATCTGGAGAATACATTTTTTTGAATTATTTTTAGCTAAATTAAATTTTTTAGTTGAATAAAATTTTTTTAGCTAAATTGATTTTTTCATACACCCGGAGAATGGATTTTCAACAATTTTTTACCTCTAAATTAAATTTTTTGTATCTAAATTAATTTTTAAATATCAAGTTCAATCCCAAAATTTTTTTTAAACATATCCAGAAAATGAATTCTCATAAGTCAGGGTTCGAACCCCATCCGAAGAATGAAGTTTTTAGAATTTTTTTAAGCAAAATTAATTTTTTTTTAGCTTAATTCAAATTTTTTTAAGCAAAATTAATTTCTTTTAGCTACCTATATTAATGTTTTTTTGCTTAATTAATATTCAAATACACCCAAAGAATGAACTTTTTGGATTCCTACCTCATAATTCAGGATTCAAACGCCATCTAGAGAATACATTTTTTTGAATTATTTTTAGCTAAATTAAATTTTTTGAGCTAAATTTTTTCATACACCCGGAGAATGGATTTTCAACAATTTTATATCTCTAAATTAAATTTTTTGTATCTAAATTAATTTTTAAATATAGAGTTCAATCCCCCAAAAAAATTTTGAACATATCCAGAAAATGAATTTTTTTGATGAAAATGAATTTAAAAAAAAGTTTCTAGCTAAATTACATTTATTTACCTAAATCAATTTTTAAGCACATCCGGAAAATGAATTTTCTACAATTTTTTTACAGCTAAATTAATTTTTTTGTAGGTACCTAAATTAGTTTTTAAATAATGAAGTGAATCTCACAATTTTGTGGATAGGAATTATCCATCAAAGTTACCAATTCTAGAGTTTGGGGAAACCCATAAAATTGTGGTCAATTTTATGGATAATAATTATCGACGCATTTCACCACAAATGAAAAATGCTTGAACGTGTGGAAAATTTTATGGATAGGAATTTACAATCAAAATTACCAATTCTAGAGTTTGGGGAAACCCATAAAACTGTGGTCAATTTTATGGATAATAATTATCCACGCATTTCACCACAAATGAAAAATGCTTGAACATGTGGAAAATTTTGTGGATAGGAATTTACCATCAAAATTACCAATTCTAGAGTTTGAGGAAACCCATAAAACTGTGGTCAATTTTATGGATAATAATTATCCACGCATTTCACCACAAATGAAAAATGCTTGAACGTGTGGAAAATTTTATGGAAAGGAATTTACCATCAAAATTACCAATTATTCTAGAAAACTGTGGTCAATTTTATGAATAATAATCATCCACGCATTTCACCACAAATGAAAAATGTTTGAACATGTGGAAAATTTTGTGGATAGGAATTATCCATCAAAAGTACCAATTCTAGAGTTTGGGGAAACCCATAAAACTGTGGTCAATTTTATGGATAATAATTACCCACGCATTTCACCACAAATGAAAAATGCTTGAACGTGTGGAAAATTTTGTAGAAAGGAATTTACCATCAAAATTAACAATTCTAGAGTTTGGGGAAACCCATAAAACTGTGGTCAATTTTATGGATAATAATTATCCACGCATTTCACCACAAATGAAAAATGCTTGAACATGTGGAAAATTTTATGGATAGGAATTTACCATCAAAATTACCAATTCTAGAGTTTGGGAAAACCCATAAAACTGTGGTCAATTTTATGGATAATAATTATCCATGTATTTCACCACAAATGAAAAATGTTTGAACATGTGGAAAATTTTGTGGGCAAGAATTTACCATCAAAATTACCAATTATTCTAGAAAACTGTGGTCAATTTTATGAATAATAATTATCGACGCATTTCACCACAAATGAAAAATGTTTGAATATGTGGAAAATTTTGTGGATAGGAATTATCCATCAAAAGTACCAATTCTAGAGTTTGGGGAAACCCATAAAACTGTGGTCAATTTTATGGATAATAATTATCCACGCATTTCAGCACAAATGAAAAATGCTTGATCGCGTGGAAAATTTTATGGATAGGAATTTACCATCAAAATTACCAATTCTAGAGTTTGGGGAAACCCATAAAACTGTAGTCAATTTTATGGATAATAATTATCCACGCATTTCACCACAAATGAAAAATGCTTGAACGTGTGGAAAATTTTATGGATTGGAATTTACCATCAAAATTACCAATTCTAGAGTTTGGGGAAACCCATAAAACTGTGGTCAATTTTATGGATAATAATTATCCACACATTTCACCACAAATGTAAAATGTTTGAACATGTGGAAAATTTTGTGGGTAGGAATTTACCATCAAAATTACCAATTATTCTAGAAAACTGTGGTCAATTTTATGAATAATAATTATCCACGCATTTCACCACAAATGAAAAATGTTTGAACATATGGAAAATTTTGTGGATAGGAATTTTTCATCAAAATTACCGTTTGTGGAGTTTGGGGAAACTCATAAAACTGTGGTCAATTTTATGGATAATAATTATCCATGTATTTCACCACAAATGAAAAATGTTTGAACATGTGACAAATTTTGTGGATTGGAATTATCCATCAATATTACTAATTCCAGAGTTGGGGAACCCCATAAAACTGTGGTTAATTTTATGGATAATAATTATCCACGCATTGCACCAGAAATGTAGGTAAGAGGTTTGAACATGTGGCAAATTTTGTGGATAGGAATTTTACCATCAAAATTACCAATTCAAGAGTTTGGGGAAAGTGGGGAAACCCATAAAACTGTGGTCAATTTTATGGATAATAATTATCCATGTATTTCACCACAAATGAAAAATGTTTGAACATCTGGTAAATTTTTGCCGAAGTTATGGGCACTAATCTAATGGGTTACTCGGCTTGGAAGTTTGATATAATTTTTTCCAGAATAATTATAGGCACAAATCTAATGGTATGTTCCATTTTAAATTTTCATAGATTTTTGTCAAAGTTTCAAGCTCGAATCCAACGAGATATTTAATTTGAAGTTTTGATTGATTTATGACACAGTTCCGGGTACCAATTTAAGCGATTTTCTATTTTTAAGAAGTTATGCATTATGGTTGTTTTTCAAAAAGGAATGTACGATTTAAAAAGAAGTTCACGGTAGCCCGTCCGGAACGGACGGGTTATACGGCTAGTTAAGGAATATTTACGCGAATTAGAAAAATGGCCGGCTTTATGGATTCTTTGGCCTTCAAATTTAACCATTTCTGATCGAAAATTTTTGAAAAAATTCGAAAGAGCAGGAATTCGTATCTATCAATGTTGAATTTTCATCAAAAATTTTACCATCAAGAAATAATTATTTTGTCTCGCGGAAAAATATTTGAAAACTAGTGGGAAACCCATCCTTCGGATGGGATAGGGGTTTGCTTAATATCAAGTATGGTCCGCCTCGGGGCCCCGACCCCTGTATTTTTCAAAATTACGATTTTTTAATTTTTTTCTACATTATAGAAAAAAAAAATAGAGGAAGTAAAAGTACCTCCCTTTATAAAAAACCCCGAGAGGTGAATGATTTTCAAAGATTTTGAATTATTTCCTATTCCCTCGCTTCGCTTAGGTATAAACTAATAAACTTCAAAATTCGTCAAAAATCACTTTACCTCTCTCGTAGCATAATACACTAATTTTAAAATATGAAGAGACTTTCAATTATATGTGACCCGTGCAGGGAAAAGGTACCTAAAGTCGGATATTTCAAAAATTAGTTTTTTGGCTTAAATGATAGGAAAGACCATGAGGAACATTTTAAGACTTGGATGAGCATTTTAGGTCAGTGTTTTGGTGAGATAGAGGCATTTGAAAATTAAATTAAAAAATAATGACTTTCAAAAAAAAAGAAATTGAAAAAAAACGTTTAAAGCTGCGTAGTGGTCTGAAGTGCTTGCAAATGCATATGCAAAAAAAAAATTGAAAAAATCACCCATTTTTCATATGTTTTCCGACTTCAAGTACCCTCTCCCTGTAAAGGTCGCATATTTTTGTCAAAGGAAGAGACCACGCTAAAAAGGTATTGCATTTCATTGGGAGGGGGAAGAGGAGAGATTCACAATAAATTTACTGTTCAGAAATTTTTTTCAGGTATTCAACAACCCGTCTTATGTAAATGATTGCGAATGAATAATTAACCTTATTTATTTGAGCAGCGGACCCGTCCTATCCCAGTCACAACAAAATTGTTCGTTTTTATGATGCTCTGCAATTTTTTTTCCAACTTGTTTTTTCATAAGCGAGTAATTTTGAAAAAAATCTGGCCCAAAAAAATTAGGTTTTGCTCTATTATAAAATTTCTCTCACCCGTCACAGTCTTACTCTCAATTTAAAAAAATATCAAAACTGTACCTTGAAACAAAAAGAACTAAAATTGTTCGTTTTTTATATTGCTTAGAAATTTTTTCAACTTTTATTCATAAGTGAGTAATTTTGAAAGTAATTTGGCCTTTCCTTCCTCCCACCCCCCTCCAATAAAAAAAGGTTTTGCCCTATTATAAAATTTCTCTCACCCGTCCAGTGGCGCAGCCAAGGGGGGGGCTAAAGGGGTAAAGCCCCCCCAAACTGTGGGTAGATTTAAGGTGATGGTTTTAAAAAAGTGTTGATTTTCACCTCTGAACCAACGAAACAATGAATTTCTATGAAAATTAGTGTCCTCGAAGACGTTTCTTTAGTTTGAAAAATAGAGAAAAGTCACAAGGAGGCAATATTTCGGATTTATGTCTTCGAGAACCCTAATTTTCCAAGAATTTCGCTGTTTTGCTAATTCGGAGGCGGAAATCAGCACATTTTCAAAACTACTGCCCCAAATCGACCAAAACGAGTTCCAGGATGAAACAGAAGGGTGGCATGGATAGAAAAAACTCGAATTTACACGATTCTGCCTCCATTTTACCCATATGAGGTGTTTCTCCTTGAAAAATTCACTGCCATTTGTTTCTTAACGCTCTTTATACTGTGTAGTTCTGAATAAAATTCACGTTTATAATATTCAAAGGGGAAAAAGTCAATGTTCCATGAAAATAGATTGTCACTAAGCCGAGTCTATGCCCCCTCCCCCTCCCCCCAGAGTCGTACAGAGAAAATTTGGGCCTCGGGTGAGAAATCTAAAAGTGAAAAAAAGTCTTTTAGGTATTTTTAACGTTGATATCCGACGTAATTAGTTAAATTTTTCCTTTATTTCAAGGTCCCTTACCCATGGCAAGCCTTAGTGAGCAGTGAGCCCCCTCAAAAAAAAACAAACGATGGTTCGGGGGATCCCCTCTCTACACAAGCTTACACCCACTTACTTTTCTCATGAATTCTAGCCCCCTCCATAAAAAAGTTCTGGCTGCGCCACTGCACCCGTCGCAGTCTTCCTGTTTCCCCCAAAAAAATCCAAGAAATTTTGAAAGAAATTATACTGATGTGTTGTAATACGGGCAGCATTCGTTATAAATTTTTCCCCAAATAAATAAATAATTATCTTACCTATTTTTTTGCCTTGGTATTTCAGGAATAAATCCGAGAAAAATATTCATTTATTTTTTATTGCTTTCTAATTTAGAAATATTTCATGCAAAAACATGTAAAAATTAGAAAATGAAAAAAAAAATTTAAAAATGCCAATATATTTTTACCTATTAAACATCCTACTTATTTCGATGAAAATGAAAACCCCGAATTAGGAATTTGGCAACCAGCAATTTTTCATGTTGAAAAACTGTCTGTGAATTACAGACAGATGCCCCAATACTACTTTCCCCATGAAATAAAATTTCGATCTTGGATTTTAGTATAATTAGATTAGATAGATAGATAGATAGATATCACCGTTTTTGTATTTTGAATTTTTTAGTCGATAGAAATTTTTAAAAAAACCGCATGTGAGGACAAATTTTCTTAATTACCTTCCCCATACTGGTCATTTTTCAACTCGCTTCGCTCAGGCATGTATGTACATAAATGCAATTATATGAACGAAGTCTTGGTACTCATTTTCTACCCTCCCAAAAAAAAACTTCTGACGCCACTGACTGTTATCCATAAAATTAAGCACGGTTTAACGGGTACTCCCGAACTCTAGAAACGGTAATTTTGATGGAAAATTCATATCCATATATATATAATTTGCTTCATGTTGAAACCTTTTACGCGTGTGGTCAAATTCGTGGATAATTGTTATCCAAAAAATTCACCACAGTTTTATGCGTTTTTCCGAACTCTAGAAGCGGTAATTTTGATGGAAAATTCGTATCCATATAATTTGCCACATGTTGAAACCTTTTACATGTGTGGTCAAATTCGTGGATAATTGTTATCCATAAAATTCACCACAGTTTTACAGGTTCTCTCGAACTCTGGAGACGCTAATTTTAATGGAAAATTCGTATCCATGTAATTTGCCACATGTTGAAACCTATTACATGTGAGGTCAAATTCATGGATAATTGTTATCAGTGGTGTCGGAAAGTGGGGTACAAGGGGTACATTGTACCCCACCCATATACGGACGGAGGTACAAAGCATCATTTGTACACCCCCCCCCCCCCCATCGTATGAGATAATCTTTTCAAAGCAGTAAAATATGTGGAAAAAAATGATTTTTTGGGCGATAAAAACTATTTTTTCAAAGCTCCGCTCGGGCATGTACATAATTTACAATATGAATTATTTGAGGCGACAGAGCCAAAAAATGCTTCCTTTCACTCCCTTTTCTGGAAATCTTTCCATTATTCGATGTCTTGGTACTCATTTTCTACCCTCCCCGAAAGAAATCTTCCAACGCCACATGCTCTGCTCTTGAAAATTTTCTAATGACTCTCCCACCCCAGAGGAAAAAACATAACCATGTTAATACATACGTCCAGTTATGATGCTCTTTTCAATATCCTTTTTCTCGTCTTCCCTTTTTCTACTTGTTTTAAAAGTCGAAGGAAAATCTTGCAAAACTTGAGTAAAAATCTTGGAAAACCCGGGAAATTTACAGACAGTTTTGATTTTTCAAAGACGTTGTTTTTAAAAATAATAGTAGACTTCGTAAATATTTGATTCTCCTCTGAATGGCTTATTCCTTCATCCTTATTCTTTAACAATCACATTGAAAACTTTTAAAAAATTAAAAAAAATTATTTCAAAGTGCTACTATCAAAGTGGTCTCAACAATCTGAAATTTGAAATTTTGAAAAATACCTCCAAAAAGGTTGACTTTTTTTAGACATTTTCAAAACCATTATCTAAAAAATTGTACAAAAACCTTCCCTGCCACCAAGTTTTCCCCTCCTTCCCCTCCTTACCCCATTTTCCGACCTAATTCCCTCCTAAACCCATTCGACGTTAATACGTAAACCTACACGATGATAGAAACTCCATTCCATTCATAAAATACGCCGTAAAGAGGGCAATTACGCACACAGATACTCGGTTCGGTACTAGGTACGCCAAAATTGAAACTTTTGTTCGGCCAATAAAAACGTTACTCGATGGCAGCTTTCCAAGCCACGAAAGATTGGCGAACGCAATCTTACAATCTGTGCGGCTTGCGGCGCGTAAAAAAGATCATTAACTACGGACGAGCGTTGAATTTCGCTAATGACAATTTGACTGATGAAAATTTCATCCGCGACCCTGTCCCTATAACGGCTTTCGGGTGAAAATCAATTATCATTTTTTTAATACGCTGGACTCGCTCATTAGCGAAACGAATACCATCTATATGCATGTGTAAAAAAACGTTACGAAATACCCTCGCAGGATTCTGGGTATACGGAGACGAACAGTGTGATAGGTCGAGTTCTCCATCACCCTTGACTGTATGTGTACTATATGATGAAAAAAAAAACCGAATTGTTATATACGCAACGATTACACTAACAATGAATGGGTGCGTAAAAAAATCAACCCTCTGGGGATATTCGGAATACGTAATGGTGTATTTTTTTGTGCTCGTGGGTTTTTTTACCCGATACAGCGGTGAAAAAAAAAATAAAACGAGTTTTCAGGTACCGAAGCTCTCTGCTACCTGTGGGAATGTGGATAAAAAAATTCGCATATGCGAAATAAACAATATCTAAATTATTGACAACTATAATCGATAGGTTTTTTTTTTCGTAGGGAGTCGTGCAACCTGGAAATTAGTGTGAATTTACCTATGCGGACCGTCCTAGGTCTGCGTCATCGTCAGGTGACCAAACGTGTGAATCTGAACAGACGAGATTTCCGAATGTATTTCAATTTGGAGACTTGTTCTGGAGAAAAAAAAAACTACTAAATCGTAGCGGTTTTTTGTCAGAATTCACGAATATTGAAATACATTTGCATTTTTTTTTTCACCACAGATTTTTATATAAATTGTAATACTAATTTTTCCTCTGTATTCTTGATAGGTCGCTGTAAGGAAAAAAAATATCACTCGAATGTCATCAAATCTCGACTAGGTAATCTAATACCCCTTATAAATTCAACTCCGTCAAATTACAAAGCAATTAAATCGTAATAAGTTACGATCGATCGTTATCTTAAGTATATTCGTGTACAGAGATAACGAACTATGTAATTTTTTCACTACCGAATGGACGATTTTTTTTCGACCAAGGGACGTATTATTTTTTGTAATAGTTTTTATCGCGAGTTTAACCTGTTTGACGTAGATTTTTTTTGGGTAGCCCTTGGAACAATGAGATCATGGGTGAACCACATAAGAGTACTTGATGTACCACATCTCGGCGGTGTCGCCTTAGACACGTTGGTTTCTATTTTTTTTTTTACAGTGAAAAAAAAATGCTCCAGATTGTATTAGCCCGGAAGTGAATTTTTAACGGTTTTTCTTTCCAAGACGTTAACCTGGTAAAAAAATATACGCTTGGGATAGGTCTATTGCTTAACCTTGTACTATAAAAGGGATGAAATCATAAAAAAATTTCAAATCGCCATATAGGTCTGCTTACCACGGTGTAGTAGATTAATTATAACGTATTTTTCATTAAGGGCCGAAGGACCTCGTATTCTTGATGATTTTTTTTTTAATACGAAAAAAATAATCAAATAGGTAGAGTAAATAAAAAATAATATAGTATTCGGAGAATATTCTGATTACATAATTAATACGTGTGTGGACATTTGAATAACGTATAACTCGATATGCAGCGATAGCCAAGAAACAGGTATAATTTTAGGAGACGAAGGCTTTCCGGTGGATATTTTTTTAAGTGTAGCACAGGTTCAGGTGATGGTGAGGAAGTGATGGGTTTCTTGCATCGTGGTGCCTGGTGCGCTGCGAATTGATTTATTTAATTGTTTTATGAATTCGATTTTTTTTTCACGTCATGGTCGAAGTGTATATTTTTGGTAGTTCGGTCTACGATGAAAAAACTGTTTGAATTTTGTCAATGTTTGGCTAAAAAATTTATGCAAATAGCCTTAGCAGTTTTTATTTCCTAATTTGCGACAATCCGATTTATTACGTTGAGGTTCTTTTTTGATAATTTTGTTCTCGTCTTGGTGGAAAAGTTGGTGAAAAATTGCTTCGATCCTTTTTTGAGCAAATATATTAAAATATTTGAATTTTCAAAACTTGAGAGCTGTGCAGATGGTTTTTTAGAGGACGCCCAACTTTAAGCCTCTATTTTTGTTCTGTCATTTTTCATCATTTTTTTCAACCCCTTTCCCCTCGAAAACCTCAAGACGTAATTTGAAAAAAATGATAATATTCAATGTGTAAGTTCACATTCAACTTCAGGATCCAGTTTCTTTTTTTTGAAAGGATATGGGAGGGGAGGGTTTTTTTATAAACTTGTGTTTGGTTTTCAAAATTATAGGAAAATCTTTTTTTCAAAATTAAATTGCTCTACGTGCATACCTGATTATATAAATATTTCAGTTCAGCAATACCGATGTGAGTGATTTCTCGCTTTCATATGAATTCTACAGGATTCTTTTTGAAAAATCGTCATTTTTTTCAGTTTTTATGTATTTCCTGTAAGAAAAAACACAAACAAATAAATTATTTTAAAAATGTTTACTGAAATGAGTTCAAAGATATAGATACCTAATACCTATTAGGCAGTAGGCACCCTACTCAAAAAAATACCATCGTCACAGTTTTTTTAAAATCATTTTTTTCTGTTAAAGACTCCAATAAAAAGATCTTTGTAGGTATAGGTATGAAAAACGACTAATGAATATTAAAAATGAACAAAAAAAATTATAAAAACTGGAATATCTTATAAAAATATGAAATTGTAGCTTTTGATTGTTTTTCTCCAGAACAATTTTTGCGCTTGCTTTGCTCAGGCTCGATATCTTAATTGATGAAATGACTGATGTGTTTCAAAATAAATTTTATTGACTTTTATTTCTTTTATTTTTACCCTGTCCTTTTTTGACAATTCAAATTTCTGACGGGGAAAACTAGAAAATTGGTAGGAGCTTGTGTGAAATTTATCTACCAATTTGAAAATTGAAATTTTTCAGCAAAAAATTGTGAAAAAATTTAGAATTTTCAGTTCAAATAAAATCAGAAAATTGCATCAATTATTTTCATTTTTTGTGATGTAGTGAACACTGCCATTTTTTGATGACGGGAAGGGGAGGAGGAGGAGAGGGAGTGAGTAACATGAAGCCAACTTTGATGTTGATGAAAAAATCCTTCAAATTTTTTTTACATCTGATGAAATGTTCAACCCTTCTTTGTTTATAATGTTTTCCCTTTAAGTCATATTTTAATTGATGTAAAAAAAACTCATCATGTTTTTCATGTCTGACTTTTTGGTCCTTATTTTGAGCTAAAAATTTTCCTACCAGTTTTCTGTTTGAAAAGCCAAACTATTTTTGGAAGATTTTTTGTTTGCGGATTGGAGATTTGAGATTTTACTGTTAGCTTCCTCATCGCACTGAAAAAAATAAAAAATCAATCTAATCCATGAAAAATGCTAAAATTTGGTAAAGCATATTATTTTATTTTTTACCTCCCAAATCGATTGCAGACTGTTTCAAGACGTTTCGGAGCCTACAGAAAATTCTGGAATTTTCCAGCACCGCAGAAAGATCTATAGATATGGCCCATATGAACTACAGTGCCTATGATCGTAGATTACCAATATAGTGACACATTCGATCCATTAAATCCGAATTTTCCGAAGTTCGGAACTTTGGGTTCAAATTCATATTTTTTGGCTGACAATTTTTCTGGAAAAATGTAATTTTTTGTATAAAAAATATAAATTTGAACTCAAATTTTGCGAATTTTGCAAAATTCTTTTTTCATCTTTCAAATGGGTCACAAATATAAGTAATCTGCGATTATAAGCTCTGAAGTTCATATGGGCCATTTTTTTATAGGCTTTTCTCCGCGCTGTAAAATTTCAAAATTGGAGGCTCCAAAACGTCTTGAAACCATTTTCGATCAATTTATGAGGTCGAAAATAGGGTATAAACCAAATTTTAGCTTTTTTCGTTGATTAGATCAAATTTTCATACTTTGCAAGGAGATGAGATAATCTTGAAACTTCAGAAATTCTCCAGAATTTGACAATTTGAGAACTGAATTTTTCGGCTTCCAGCTAAAAAAAAAACACTACGCAGTACGCAAGCTGATATTCAAAATTTAATCTTCTATTTTTTGGTAGAATTATTTCGAATTCGTACTTCTTGGAAACGTTTCGAATATTTCGTAAAATTTTTCCACTTAATTAGTTGACTCATTTCAACTATGTTTCTCATACCAAAAAAAATTCTTGACACATTGATAACCTAAACGCAGGATTAATGTTTACCAGACCGATAATGATGATAAAATTTGATGTGAATGACGCCTCCGCCCCTTCACCTTCCTCTGTTTCTTGTGTCCTTTCAGTGGCGACTGGCGAGACAAACTAAACATATTTGTACACAATAAAAATATTCGACTGATTAGACAAAATGCAGTTACTTATTTAAAATGAATAATAAGTACGAAGTTCAATTTAATCCAAGGTCTGTCTGTGAATAGAATCAAATCGCCTGGCGCCTATCCCCGTCGTACGTCATTTCCTCAGATAATACCTACGTCTAAGTTCATAATATACCTTGTGAAAATTTTTCTCTTCAAGTACTAAATCGGCGGTGTAATCGTATTTTACAGATTTGCTGCAAAGGTCTGACGAAAACCCCACTATTCCATGGACGGACCATCCGTAACGAGCTGGTTTCTCAACCCCAGGTAATTTTTTTTATTTTGCAATAATGGTCATACGAATAGAATAAATACTCGAAAGTAAATGGTATCGAGATCGGCGAAATCCAGCTAACTCGATTGTGTGCAACAATCAATGAACCGTTGGGTAGGTATAGCGATTAAAATGTATTTTTTTTCCTATGCTCAATGCATCCTAGGTACCTACAACAAGGCACCTTCTAAAATAGTATACTTAATCCTTACTAACGCAACTAATCGCAAACTGCATCTCGTACCCTTTTACTGCATACAAGTACACTATTGAATTTTTCAAAGGGTTTTACTGTAAAATTCCGAAAGGTTTTTTGTGTACATGTCGCAGATTAGTCTGCGTACTTTCCTCTCCATCATCCTGTTGGCAGTACCCAAAGGCACAGGCACACTGCACAGGTTTCAATTGTACCGGATTTGGTGCTCGTATATGTAATTAAGACGACGGGGTGATGTCCCAATAGGTGGTTAAGAGTATTCTCGTACAAGTGGTCCATTTTATGTGAGTGATCGTAGGATGATTTTTTTCGCAACAGCCTGACCTGCTACTGCTGTTGATTTTATAAGGAAAAAAAAGAGGATGAAAGGAGAAAAAAAAAGGCAAAGGTGAAGACGGTAGCCTTAGTGCATATTTGTGTAAAAAGATGATGTTCCTGACTAGACATACATTTGTTAGCTAAGGCGAAATCATTCATCTTTTGTAGACAGTAAGCTGTTTCATAAGTTTACCCGATCCACTTTCGATGTATTCAAACTTGGCTGTAATGCTTGATTTCCTGTAAACAGAGATCGGTCGTTTTGTGGTATTACGCGGATGATTCGACCACCCTGTGTGTGCCAGAATACCGTATTATTATTTTAAACGTCTAGTATTGCTGGGCCTTTTACTGGAGTGTTGTTGAGGCGAGGGAAGTGTCAGTGTGCGGTGAACGCAGACTTAGGACCAAGGGAGTTGCTATTTTTCATGGTCTGGATGTGGCGGTCGTTCTGTTTGGGTCTTTTTTTCGACTTTTGAGTTTCGGACTTCAAATTTTTAAAACATTTTCCAGCCGTATCAAATTTATTTTGTTCTTTTGTTTCTTTTAAATTTTTACAATCAAAACATTCATTTCATGAATTATGAATTGAAATTGTCTACTTTTTTCTATATATAATGTGAATAAACAGCACCCATTTCAACAATTTTATTTTCTAAACTTCGAACCATTTTTCAACGTCATAAATTTTACATTCAAGAATTCGAGGCCACAAAAATCTCCAATATAAAAATACTTTTGATGGATGAGTAACTATAACTAAACAGTGAAAACCCGATTCACGAATTAACAAATTTTTGATTTTCATCTTTTTTATTTGTCACTCATTACTAAAGAGGAAGTTCAATTTGCGCAAAATCGACCCCAATATTGCTTAATTTATGTCGACTCTCGACTCAAAATGGGGAGGGGTAAGGATCCCAAAATAAATTTCTGAGAGTTTAGGTCCCTCGTTTATTATGCTCCCTTTTTCTCATAGGATTTAATATTGAGTAACATGAACATGTCGAAGCAAAAGCAAATTTGGAAGAGAAAAAATTGTGCAAAATGTTCGAATATTACTTGAAAATTTGAAAATATGATTCAATTTTGACTTTTAGAGAAGGTTCGAAGCCAAGGAATCATGCTACGGGACTCAGGGAGTCTGTGGTAATTTTTTTGAGTAACGTCTTTTATTTCGAAACTTGAGAAAATTTTGTGGTTGGTATAGTTTTGAATAAATAACATCCATTTAAAAAAGCAGTTATGTTGCCTTTTTGATCCTTCATTAAAGAAAGGGTTCAAAATTCTAAAAAAAAAAAAAAAAAAAAAAAAAACGGAATTCAGCGAAAAATATCTAATTATCCAAAAATGTCGAAAAAATTTTCTGAGAGTTTTCAACTCTAAAGTCTTATCTGAAAAACAAAATATTTTTATCTGTGTTCGACGAAAAATAAGAAAATTATGAAAGAAAACATACATGTTGGCAGCTTCCCTCCTAATACTTGAATGGGAGGTACAAAATTATTTTCATGATTATTTACCAAAATAGTCAACTATTTTGGGATAAAATCAGTCAAAATCGATTTACAAGGCGAAATCACCTTTGCATTGCATGCCATCATTTTTTTTGCAGTATTGAAAAAAAATCCTCCCCCTCCCCTTGTGAATAAAATTGTTGAATTGAAATTAAATTTTGAAGAGGAGGAACCTCATTAAAACAACTGGATGATACTTGTAATCGGTCAGACGGGTAATTTTTGAAAAAAAAATTGAAATTAAATTTTGAAGAGGGGTAACCTCTACTCAAATTTCAATATTGGAGACTCCCTTGCGTGATGATCCAAAATTCAAGAAAACTGAATTCAAATCGCAATGAAATCCATTTGTGAAACTGAGGGAGGTGTTTCAGTTGAAAGTAGGGAAAAATTTGGAGTTCAAACGAAAATAAATTGATGCATGGTACATCATAAGAGAACTCCATCCAAAATTTCAGATGCTGAAGCTCATTTCTGGAATTTTTGAGAATTTTTGACATCTTTACCTTGTTTGCCCTGAAAGATTTGAAAATTTGATCTGCCTCTGCGAAAAATCTAAAAATTTGGTATAAATGCCTACATAAATTATACGTATCCTATTTTTGACCTTCTGGATTGATTAGAAAAGGTTTCAAGACATTTCAGAACTTTCAGAAAAATTTGAAATTTTTTAGTATATCTATTGGAAAAAATCCGTAATGGTCTGCCTTTGCAACTCTGAGTGCAGATATATGTTTTTTTGGGAAACATTTTTTCTTGAAAAATTTAAGTTTCTGCCAAAAATATGGAATTGAATCCAAAGTTGCGAATTTCCAAAAATTCTGATTTTATTGATCAATTAGGTCATCAACATTGGTTATCCACGACATAGCCACTGAAATTCATATAGGTACTTGGATAATTATGGATTTTTCGCCATGTACTGGAAAATTTCAAAATTTTCTGAAGGTTTCGAAACGTCTTGAAACCCCTTTCAATCGATTCAGGAGATCGAAAATGAGATATAAACCGAATTTCAACTTTTTGCGTTGATTAGATCAAATTTTCATATTTTGCAGGTCGATAAGTTAATTGCGAATTTCAAGAATGAACTTCAATCCCTGAAACTTTCGATAAAGGGATTTTTTGTGATAGACTTTCAGATTTTTGGATCGAAATTGAAAATTTCAGCTGAGAATCAATATCGTTCATTGTTCAAATTTCATAGTTCACTCTTCCAGACCAGAGACCATGTAAAATAACAACTTCCCCAGAGCTTGGCATACAATGTATCTTTTCTAAGGGAAAATTTTCTCCAACCAGATACATTGCTACTGCACTATTACGATTCGCTTATGTAATTTTATTTTTTACATCGGTCGTGATCGGCGCTACGATGCAGCGAACTGGACCCGCGAATAACTTAGCATATCTACCAGTATTTTGAAATCGTGCGCCGTTCAACGTGCGATATTCTTTCTCATGCTTCCATTCGACCATAGTGTCCTTATTTGCAAATACATATACGAGAAACGTCTTCATCACGCTTTTACCACCTTACCCACCTTACACTGTATGCACACACGTAATGCATGCAGATTATGGTGTCGATGTTACGTTACACATTTAATTGTATCATTCCACAGGGCTCAGCGGACTAGAGACTTTTTTTTTAACGGTACTGGTTTATAGTTTTTTTTCTCCCTGGCTGGAAAAAAATATATGATGAGCGAAGTATACTACATAGTTAGCCTTGGAACTTCACGGCCGGGCCGCATTTGTTTCAGAGCATAAGGCGCTAAAAAGTTAAAATTGCGTAATAAATTACGCGCACATTAATTAAACGTACGCTTCTTATATGGTAGATTAAGAAAACCCGCGTAGACGTGATGATGTTCGGCGGGTTAATTTAAATAGTCAATACAGACGAAGAGACCAGTGGCGATTATGTTACATAATGCGGGTAATTATATCCAGATCGTGTTAGGCAAGGTCTGGGATACGTATAAATTTTTTTTCACTTTTCAACATTTAATATCTCGAAAATAGGAATATTATCGATGGCGAAGTTAACGTTGATCGGGTGTAAGATGGTTTACACGATGCAACTTGGACCTAGAACGGAGTCGGAATGGATGGGAAGAAGTGAGCATCTACATATGCAAAAGATACCCGTGTAAAATTCACAGTGATGGGAAAAAAGTGAAACTGAATGTGATCGTGAGACTTGTTCGAGTTTGAATTATAAAAAAAGACCGTCGGACAGTGGATTTTAAAACAGTACAATGTACCTGTATAAAATTTTATTGCTTGTAGGGGTTTTTATTTCTTTCTGAAAAAAATCATGAAAATTGAGATATTTGTGTTTTTTTCTGTTGACTGGAGTATTTTATCGATTTCAGACGAGATTTATGTAGGTATAAGCGGATTAAATCTTTGGTGGAGTATTTTTGAAAAATCTGTGGAATTTATGTAGTGATTGTGGAATTGGAACAAAAAATTGTGTAGTTTCTTGACGTCTTCATTTTTGGATGAATTGTCAGTATGCGAGAAATTTAATCACTGAAATTAGCATGAAAGAATCTTTCTTCTTTGAAGTGAGTAAAAAAATTGAATCACCAAAATTCGCCCTGGAAAATGTTACAAAAAATAGATTAAAATTGCCGAAATTCTGCTCCTTGGGGTGTGGAAGAAATTCAGTCATTAAAGTTCGCTCTGAAAAGAGGTATATTTAAGAAAAATTTTAAGGTAATTGAAATTCTGTCAAGAGGAGAGGGGCGGAGAAATTTTAATTACCTAAAATTCACATTGATTGGAAAAACAAGAAAGATCTCAACATAATAAAATTTTGATTTTGGAAGGGTACCAAAAAAATGTTATTTCTAAAATTTGCTTCAGATTGAGATGCAATTTTTTTTGAAAGTATCAAAATTATGTCTTGGAGAGGGGACGTGGAAAATTGGATTTTTCATATTTCTATGGAAAGGAGGGTAACAACGGGATTAATTTAGTTTTTAAAATTTTTCCTGGCGAGAAGTTGAGATACGAAAAAAATTTTGAACCTCGTGACGAGTCCAAAAACTATGAAATTTCTAATTTTAGGCCATCTTTACCCAAATTATAAAAGCTTTTTTCCAGGGGCACCGTTTTTTTCAACTTTTGCCAAAATGGGTCAAAATTCAGAAATACGTCCAATCAATTCAACTATGAACCTACTTCGGAGCACAAACCAAGACTTGTCTAAAGATCTATGAAATTTTGAATTATGAACTATTTTTATCATTGTCACAAAGGCTTTTTTCTAGTTGCATGTAAATAAGTTTTTTTTTCGAGTTTGGTCAAAAATGATGAAAATTGAAAAATTTGTTCAATCGGCCCAACTAATAGTAAGTAAGTATAGACTAATTGTGATGTACAAACGAAACTAAGTCGAACGATCAATAAACTTTTAAATCTTGGACAATTTACCAGATTTTTTCAAATTTTTGTCAGAATAAGTCGAAATTAAAAAAAAGAAAAACACGCTCAACCAATCCAACTTGGAATTACGAAAATTCTGACCTGGGTAAAGGTAACGCAAAAAATGTACTCGGGGAAGGGGTTCCGAAAATATGAATTTTGATAACTCACTTGATAAATTTGAAATTTCCAGAAATAGATTCAAGAGCTTTGAAAATGAAAACCTCTAAGAATTTTTTTTTGAAATGCGTATTTTTATAATTTTTTCCGCTATATTTTTCAATTATGGTTTGAAATGATCCCTTTTGGAATAGTGAAAATTTGAAAAAAAAAATTCTGAATTGAAAAACTCCAAGGAATTGATTGCCGTAAATCCGAAACCCTGAATAGCTATTTCTACCTGCCAACTGAAAATTTAAAGAGACAGTTAATTTTTTAGAAAGCAGCAGGGTTTTGATGACGAGTATTCTGCTATAGTTTTCATGAAGGCGTTTTAAGGAAAAAAATCTGTTGACAGAGAAAAAACATTGTTGATCCTAACGTAAGTTGAAGATGATGGTGGGGGGGGAGGGCAATTTCGAATGCCAAATTATTCTAAAATATCAATTTATCGAAATGTATTATTGAAAGGTCACATTTTGAAATGAATAGGATACATTTTGATGGCAAAAAAGCAGGTTTTAGTACCCTCTCCTCCCTGCAAGAAACGATTTTGGTACAAATGGTATAAAATGGGTGAATTAGGATGCCAAATTGGTCGTTTTGGTATCCAATGAAGACATTTTATGAGAAATAGGTTTTAGCTTTGCAATTTTCCGAAATCATCCCGGTAACTCAATCGACGGATTGGGGTCTGAGGAAGAGAGGAGAGATAAATATGAACTAACTTATATGTAATTTTACGATTTTGAATTCTTTGATTCATTGACCTTTTATTAAAATATGGTGAGGAGGAAGAAGAGATGAAAATGAGGAAAGAAAAATAACACTTTTTCAAAATAATTTTTTATTAATTAAAAAAAAGTGGAATTGTGAAATTTTTACCGAGCAATAGTTCAAAATTCATATTTTTCGATGAAATCTGTTCTTTATTTGATTTTTTGGGATGAATTCTTTCAAATTCTTTTTTAACCCAATTAACTATTAGGTATAGCAATCAATTTTCTTCGAAATTCAAATTTAGTTTGTTTGGAGCTAAAAATTCGAATTTTTATAATCCAAATGACAAAAATCATCATAAAATATGGCTAAAAAAATTTACCCACTTATATATGTAGATCGATCTACATAATATAACCTCGTGTAAGAAAACCTTAACATTAATACTATGTTTGGTCGGGACGACTGATGATACCGATGCGGAGTTAACAGTGTGTCATCAAATTATTATACCGTCTTATCTGGCAGTAAAACACGGTAAGATTCGTTATAATTACCCGTGTATACAGATTACAGACACGGGCCGCGATGCCGCGAAGCCAGGTGCTATTTCACAGTCGTCTCTTCTCTTTGCGTTCGGTCTCGGTGCCCGCCCGGTGTGTGTCTTTCGACGAAAAGTACTTTACGACAAGTACGCGTACAAACACGTGCTTCCGTCCTCCGTCGCGTTTCATAATACCTTCTTATTCACGAGACGAGACAAGAAGAGGTAAACATAATTACGCCAATGACCAGCTTCGCAGATTGAAATTGCAATCAGCGAATTTTGTCGCCGAGAGTTGTTAAGAAGGAAAAAAACAACCGAAGAACGAGAAAAAAAACTCGGGAGTTGATTTCATATACATGTTTTCTTCTGTTTCTGTTACTCTTCTGCGCAATGTATTCTAAGCCGGCTGTAATTAGTCCGTGTGCGACAAACTGCGCCGGAAATAAGCCTGTCCGACCGTAAACCTCCTTATAAATCAGTACACCGAGGGAAGTTGTACTCGAGACGAGCCATTCAAACCGTAGTGCATGTAATTGGTCGCCAAAATTTACATCTTGATCATAGGCGATTCAAAGGGGAAGCCGGGGCTCGAGCATCCCCCGTACGCTCGATAAGGAGATTTTTCAATCAAAAAAATATCCAATAGAAGTACGACTTTCTTTTGGTTTTAAAATAATATGGGTTTTCAACAAAAAAATTGCACTCGCTGATTGGTTCTTTTTTCCCCTGTAAATCTGAATTATTCAAACTTGATCAAAATGCATTTTTTGAAACCGAAAATCAGTGATTATTCACTGATCTTTCAATCAAAAGTAATTGATTTTTCAGTCAATTTCTAATTTTCCAGAAAGACAGAATTTGACCAAGTTTGACTAATTGAAGATCCCGATTCTAAAGCGTCGGAAGTCCAAACTTTCAGAAAAAAAATGTTTTAATGTCTAAAGCTGAAAAAAATTTTACTCAAGTTCCTTTTCTCATGTACAGCTTTTGAACTTGCGCCATTTTGGAATTGGGTCTTCAATTCACATTTAGAAAACATTTAGGTAGTGATCAAAAAATCTCTCAATTTTTCTGAATCAAATTGATCCATTTTTTCGATGAATTTTGACCCCCTTCCCATTATTTTTGAAATTCAGTCCCTCCATTGCATACTTTTTGAGTAAGTTTTATGATCTTAATTTATGTATGGAACAGTATCATTATTTATTTGCACTATACAGTTCCAAATAGGCAACAGTCTATGCTGCCTATATTGCCTACATAGGCAATGAGCACGCCTCAATTGATACATTACGCTTTGCTAACTTTAAAACTTATCGATAAAGAAAATTAACTAGAAAGTTTATTCGAAACTTGCACAAGTCGCTAGTCTCGGCTAACGAAAACTTTGTACTCAAGGTCTAATAGATATTTTTACATCAATTTTGGAGGAAAATCGATTGCGTGTTAGAAATTTCATGTCTTTGGTGTGAAAAAAAATTAATTTTGATATAATTTCCATTTTATTGTTTCGTTTTCGTCGTCGTTCTGAATTAGAATGGAGATGGTGTGAGGGAGTAGGTATTTTATTACGGAGGCGTTCTGAGATGAATAGAGTTGTATGGAATTTTCCGTGGTTTATTGTGTCAGGTTATTGACAAACTCTTGGCGAAAATGAAAATCTTAATTTGGGAATCGCCATTTTTGGCTTCGAATTAATTTCATCGGGAGCAGAATTTGGAAAAAAATTAATCGATTTTCTTTTCCAAACTGAACATAATTTTCATAGGAAATGTACAGCAAAGTTGAAGAAGATGAAGCCACAATGTTACTAGATTTCTCTCGAGTCGAGAAAGAGGAGGGGGAATTCGTTAAAAACGAATAAAAATCCATAAAGTTGAAGAAAACACCAAGTTTTGGTCGAAAAATTTGAAAATAGTGTTGGTAATAATAATTATAATTTGAACTTGGAATTGAAAAAAAAAACAACTGGAATATTTTTTCAGCAGGTAGATTCATAAAATATACTACGTGTTATTTAAGATGATTTTTTTTTTGAAAATTAAGATATCGAAAAGAGAAAATGTGTTGAAGAACGAATTTCACCATTCTTTACCTAGATTATGAAGAAATAAATGGCCCTTCAATGCAGGCAGTAGGCGTATTGGGGGAAGGGAAGGGAAGGGAGAGGAAACGTGTCGAGTAATAATTATAATTTTTGAGAAAAAAAACTTTGCGAAAACGAACTGAATTCCTTGAAATGAACTTTTGAAATTTTTAAATTGATTTTTCAATGAAATTTTTAACTTTGATCAGTACGTTTTCTATTTTTCAAATTTTTTCATAATTTGACTTCATTGATTTCTTGAAGTTTATAGATTGTTCATATCTTAACATGTCAACAAAATTCTTCTTAAAATATCATTTTTCATTTTTTTTATTACCTACGTTCAACATTCAAGTCCTGTTCGATGGTGATGATTACATTGCTGCAAAGATCATGAGACGAGAAAAGGGATAGAAATTTTCTTAGCGCCTAAAAAGTTGAAAAAAATAAAAGATCGACAGATTTTGGCTTTTTATTTTTATTTTAAAATTTGACTTCAGTGTTCGACTTTTAAAAAAAATCCCCAAAATATTGTTGTTTATCAACTAAGTACATTGTACTTATATCGATTTTTCAAACCCTATGATCGAAATTGAAGATGACGCATTCAAATTATAGATTTTTCAACAGTTTTAACGTGACACTAAAAATCGAAAAAAAATTGAAAACCACCATCGATTTTCTTGAATTCGTAAAGCAAAATTATTTTTTAGAAATCGAAAACCAAAACTGATTTTCAAAACATCGGTAAACAAATCAAAAATTCAAATAGGATTTTCAAACATTCAATCTTTTGAATCGAAATTTCATCAAAATTCAACAAAAAAACTACCTATAAAGAAGAGAACTTGAAATCGTTATTTTTACATATAAAAAAAGTCGAACACTGACATCGAAAATTGAAAATCAAAAATCCATTTTCTGAAAATCAAAGACAAAAATTTAATGTAATTTGGGAATTAAAAATTAACCGCAAGCCAAAATCGGAAGCAAAAAATTCAAAATTGATTTTCAAAAATTCTGGCCCAACATTAAAAATTTATTTTCTAAAAATTTAGAATCGAACCTCAAAATGAACAATGTTTATTATTAAAATCCAAAATCGAAATTGAAATTCGAAAATTCAAAATTCAAAATTGAAGTCAAAACTTCTGGATTTAAAACTGATTATGAAGAACCCTAGAAGTAAAAATTTTTTTTTCAATTGCATATCAGCCCAAGATTAAAAATCTATTTTCCAAAAACCGCAGTCAAAACTTCATGCTTGATCTTCTAGAATTATAGGTAGGTACTTAGGTAGGTACTGAAAGTTCAATCAAAAATTCGATCATATTCATAAATTAACTGTTGAAAATCAAAATAAAGAACAATGGACAGTATCGAAATCATACTTTAAAATTCAAACTCGATTTTCTAGATGTTGCAAACTGTAATAAGTATCTACCTAATCAGTATCGAGTCAAAAATTCAAATTTTATTTTCTAAATTTTGAACTTGAAAATCAAATTTTATTTCCTAAAATTTGAACTTGAAAATCAAAATTTTATTTCCTATTTGAAAAATTTGTCAAAAAACATCATTTTTGTACGGTTTTTCGCGATTTTTGGCCCTTGCTGCATCGATATTGCCAAAACTGAATACGTGACGTGAATCTTTGTTAAAAAACACGTTTTTTAGTAATTTTTCCAGAGTGGTACTTCTTCGATTATATGGCGTTTTTTGCGATTGAAAACTTCAAATGGCCGAAAATCCATGAAGATGTGCATGAAAATTTTTGAAAAAAATTCCATAAATACATCTCTATAAGATGTAACTTTCTGCCAAAGAACAGAAAATTTCGTTCACTTCCGTTGGAATTAAAAATTCTTAAAAATCGGGTACTAAAATGGTCATAGCTCCGAAATGGAGGGCCGTGGGGGGGGGGTCAAAATTTTTTCCAGATTTTTTTTATATCAAGGGGTACCTTTTAGGGGGGTTAAAACAAAAATCCAGCCTGGGGCCAAATTCATCCCTTATTCGGCCAGACCCTTTGAAATAAATCAAAATTTCAAGTGAAATCGATGTTCTAAAAATTTAATTTAAAAAATTTTCAAATTTTTACTCGTCTTCTCAAAAATTACCGTTACTTGTTTCGAAGGATCAAATGCAAAAAATTTTAATTTCCTTCAACCATACCTAAATTAACCATCGCACTTTAAAAATCATTTTAAAAATTCACCTCCATAACTTGGAATAAATCATCCAGCAAACCTTATTATGCCAAGCACGTTTTCCGATTCATAACTGACCACACGTACAACTCGTTCGCAGATCATTTACTCCCACAAAAGTGGAAATTTATTCAGCAATCTCATTAATTCAGCACTAATCACCCGAACAAATCAACTTAGTTTTCAAACCCATTCGTAAATTTTTTCTTCGCGGTTATCAAATATTTCTGGTCGGATTTCGGTTCATTGCGTCTCTTTCACATTCTATAACATCTCACTTCGGACAAAGGTCACCGTGCGATTGTGAATTTTGGCATTCGCTTTCTCCTAGGCAAATTAGCTATCAATTCGACTGGTTTAACTATATCGGTGAATTATACCGTACTAGTGGGTGTCTGTATAAAAAAGATTCTGTCACCTATCAGACAGCTTTCGATGTCCAACATCCTCTCTTGCACGTTCGATTATTGGCTTTTAAATCGATAAAAGAAACTCTACGGATTTCCGATTATAATAGCACCACTTTTTTTCGACATATATTTACTAAGTAAAGAAGCTGAGAAAAGAAGAAAACCGCAGATCCGTCGACATTCTATAAACTCGTACTTTTAGGTACGAGTTTAATTCCCATGCTACCAAGCACAGTAATCAAGATCACACCCACATAAAATTAAACATGTGTTAATACTACATTTACCGGTTAATCTACACATATGTAAGTAGATTGTACGTGAAAAAAAAAAACCTCTTATAAACGTTTACGAAGCTTAATATGTTATTTATCAATGAAATTTATACACTTATAACAATACCAAAGCATCATCTCGAGTTACTAACAAATAAGCTATCATTTATAATTATATTCGAAACTTATTCACGGTATAAAGCTGGGCAGACGAAGACGTATGTGTACGACAATCAACAATGTATATTATTGTGGTCAAATTACACCGCAAGTGGGCATGAAGCATGAAATTCTGTGGGTCATGAATTTGCGCGCGGACTTTGGTCTGATTATAGGACCCTGGTATTTCTTCTGTCTTTTTTTTTTTACATAATACCAATGGATACTCTTACATTGGTATCTTTACACGTGAAGTCACGCCGAGCGTTGGCGTTTTCCACTTTGCTCTTTTATTTTTAAATAATTAATCGCTTTCCATCATTTACATTCGTTATTTTTCTACTTGTTCTTGTTCTTTGTGCTCGTCTCACGTTTATGTTACGTTTACACCTTTATAGGCTGCAAGAAAACACACGAGGTGCTAGTTTGCAAGTCCATTCTTCGATATGTGTAACATCTTCATCTCCATGTACACACCGGCGAGATTTTCAAATAAACAAGTCTAATCTGTAGAAATGATAATCGTACTTGCGTAACACTAAAGAGCTTATCACATACCGAGTTCGTGTCTCGATTCGGTGAACTGTTGTGTTTAATTGAAATTACCAAGTATAATTGATTCGGTCAAATTTTCATTGCTGATGAGTGTTGAAAGTATTGATAAGAGGAAAAGGTTCGGAATTAGGTAGGTATGAGTCTTAGGTGTTAGGGGGATGTTCAGAAACATTCACAATTGCTGGAAAATTGTAGAATAGAATTAACTAAAGAATCGATTTAATGATTTATCGAGAAACTTTATTACGAGTACCTAGGACTAGGTTACTCCACACGTCCACACGTACATTATCATGCTATGTTTAGAATGAGTCATCATAATAGTAAACGGTACGAGAACTAAGAGTACATTTGGAAATTTTAAACAACCGACGTTTGGCCTAATAAAGCGTTATCAGTTGTTCAACTCTTTGTAGGTATACGTGTGGAGCCTCAGATCGTGGTACAGGTAAAGTACAGGTGTTGCTATGGTATCACGGTTCATGGTTTTAATTTTTTTTTTGGTAGCACGTGGATAAAAATGTGCAGGTGGTTGCATAAGTGTTTGGTGGAATTTTCGAAGGTACCGATTAGATTAGGTAATAGGTATTGGAAATTTGTTTCGATTAGTTTTTGAATGGGTGAGATGATCGATTTTGTATGAGGATTCATGCAGTTGGGGTTTCCATACTGTAAGCTAAAACAGAGCTCTGGGATTTCTTTTGGATGGAAATAAATAATAAAGGGTGTTCGGAATTGAGGTGCAAAGGGATGATCCTCAGAAAAAAACATTGGTCAAGTTGCAAAGTATCCCCCCCCCCCACCATCTAAAATTTACATCAAACAGGATTTTTAAAAGTATTGAAACTATGAAAAATTATTTTCTGAGCATTAAATACCTAACATTGTTTCGAAGCATTGTTTAGATTGGAATGAACAAAACCATAATCAGGTATATGAACTTTTTGAGGCAATAGAGCAAAAATAGCGCCTTTTTCACCCTCTTCTCAGAAAATTCTTCTAGTACCCCAAGTTTTTGTACTATTTTTTCGCCTCCCCACCAAAAAAAAATTTGACACTACTGAATGGTGTGGATGATTTTCAATAAATTTTTTTTTTTGGGGGGGGGAGAGGTGGAGTAATTATTTGAAAAAATTAAAAATGAAATTCGAAGTTTTATAATCGATTCCTAAAATTTGAAAACTGAAATCGAAAATTCAAATTCTTTCTTTTTTGAAAATCAAACTATGTTGAAAAATCAAAATGGATTGCTAAAAATCGAAAAAAATGCAAAACCAAATCAAAAGTAGAAATGAAAACAAGTCTTCCTTTTAATACTCTCTAAATTTGAATCAGTCGAGATTCACTGATTAATAAGGCAAAAGTGTGCAACTGAAGAAATCAGTGAAAATTTTACCGATTTAATCAGTGAATTTTCATTTTTGAATCGGTAAAAATTTTAATTTACTGATTGAATCAGTAATTAATCACTGATTGAATCAGTAATTAATCACTGATTGAATCAGTAATTATTCACTGATTGAATTACTTAGTAAATTAAAATTTTTACTGATTCATTTCAGAAGTTGAAAAAAAATTACTGATTCAAAAATGAAAATTCACTAATTGAACCAGTAATTTTTCACTGATTGACAGTTGCACACTTTTCGCTGTTTAATCAGTGAATTTTCAGTTTTTTAACTGATTCAGATGTAGAGAGTAATTTAACCTTGATAATCGAAAATTTGATTAAAACTCCAACCTCATTTATATTGAAACCCACGTAATACATACTTGAATTGAAAAAAAAAAAACAAAACATCAAAATATAGATTTTTTACTGAGATAGAATTTTTATCTGATTTTTCTGACTCAAGGAGCTCGCTATTTTCCACATTTTGTTCGTTATTTTTTTTTAAAAAAATAAAAATTTCCCAAAGAAGGTTACCTAGACCCCGTCTCTCCCCACCTCATGGGTCAAGCCTGCATCAAAAATCAAACGCTCAGAAGTACATACATATATATTTTTTTAATCAAACATGAAAATTGAAAATAAAAAATTTTACCTCAATTTTTTAATTACGTATATTTTAAATCAGAAATTAAAAATCGAGTCCTAAATAAGATCGAAGATTTAATATGTAAGGATGTAAGTAAATCAAAATGAAATTTTTAGAAAGTCTAACATTCAATTTTTTTCTACTAATGAAAAATTAATAAGCGAAGTTGAAAATTCAAATCTACTTTCTTTATTATCCAAAAAATCATGTTTGAATTTTTGATTGTAGGTTTTTAGAAAAATATGCTCTCCTGGTAAAATTTTTAGAAAATGAATTTTGTTTGCAAACAGGCTGAATTTCAATTTCGATTATCGATTTTCATAATTGACTTCGATTATCGATTTCAAACTTAATTTTGAATTTCCGATTTTATTGATTTTCAAAGATTGACATTTTCAAATTAGGTATAATCAGTTTTTGAAAATCGAACTTGTGTTTTCGATTTTAGTCAAGTATAAATTTTTGAAATTCCTCTTTGAAATTTTTACTTCCAGATCCGTTTTTTTGACATCATTTGAATTTTTTATTCTGAATTTCAATTTTTAATTCTTGAAAAATCAACTTTTAATTTTGGGATGTGATTTCAAATTTTAATCTTTAAAATGCTCTTTTCATTGTTTTTCGATTTTCATATAGCATCTGTTATTGATTTCGATTTTCACAATTTTAGTTTTATGTAGGTAGTCTGAACCTATTGAAAAATTATGATTTTTTATGATGTTTCAAAATTGGGATATCTATAGGTAGTCTGTTTTTTTTTTTTTTTTTAACATGAGCCCCGACTTTTTGACATTAAACGCGCAATAATTCTGAAAGGGATGGGATGGGGGGGTCAAAAATTTTTGGGGGGTCTTTCTAGACCATAAGTAACATTTTGAACCAATTTTGACAAATTCTGGGTGAAGGTCCATTTTCGACTCCTTATCATAGCGAAAAAGTCAGGGCTCACGTTAAAAAAAAAAACAGACTACCTATAAGTACTTAATCGAAATGAACTTTCAGAAAATCTCATTTTAGTTATTTCGATCTTAATTTTTATCCTGGAGAATTGTGGTCTATTTTTTAAATTTAATTTTTGATTTTCGTCACCAGATTAATTTTGTTTTGTAATATTTAATGCCAGAAATGTGTAGATTTGAATTGAGATAATTGATGGAGTTTTCAAAATTTAGTAAGAAAAAACGGTTTCCAAAAAACCTACCCGTTGATTTCACTTCTATTTTGTAATATTAATATTAATTCTCATAGTACAAGTTTCGATTTTTGAATCCAGTTTTTATTTTTTACAAATTAGTTTCGTTTTTTTTTTTTTTCGAATGGAACCTATTTTGATTTTTCCAATTTCTCCTACCGAAATGATTCATGTTTTGAATGACTTTTTAACAAATAAATCTGACGAACAAAAAAAGGAATTTTAATCTTTCATGTGAATATTTTGCGTTTTTTTTTTTAAATTTAAAAGTCCATGTAACATCGAAAGCGTTCAATTGTCTTCGTAGAAAAATGAAATTTGAAAAAAAATTGTTCGAAATTTGAAAAAAAAAATGAAGGAAGAATTTAGAGACATTTTCGCCTAATCAGGAATTTCAAAACAAACAGGAAATTCCCACCCGCCTCTCCACCGGTTTTTCTCCCATCCTCACACCTAGGGAGGGCTAAATAACCAAATTAATCACCTCGCGACCAACATTCGACCTAGATGGATGGAAAAATCACTAGGAATTTTCAACTTGACACCGAAATTTCTGCAGTGAAGCGAATAAAAGGGGAAAGTAGGTTGACGCATTCGGCATCTATTCCTTCGTCCCTGCTCTCCGATCACAAAGCACTCGAATAATTAAAACACAACATTATTTGCTCGGCCGGCGATCGCGTACCAGCTTATATTTACAAATAATTCCTCGGACCAGAGGTCGCCGATTAGCGCGATTACGCTAAATAACTCGAACACGACCGCGTATCGCATTCTTTTCCCAAAGCGATTTTTTCAAATAGCGTTAAAATCGAGATGTTTCGCATCGATTATTCGGACCCGGTGGCGCGGCGGCGAGGATATTTTGTATATACCTACATCGGTCACTACTCGCCATCGAATACCATTTGGAAATGGAGCTTATACTCGCATAGTTATAATATTTCTCACATACATCAGCCAGCGATCCGCGGTGGACATCTCGCAATGATGCCACCGGTTCGACAACATTCGTCGTATTTCGTATATTATGCATGAGTATATAAAACTTGTCCATTCAAAATGACCCTCATCCTGTTTACATAAGATAAGCTCGAGTATATATCAAACCGCTTATACACTTTGAAACGCAGATACCACTCTAGGTAATAATTTGTAACTACTACATTTGTGTCATCTCCGAGCGTTTATTAATTGGAAACGTTGAGATTTTTAACTATGAGAAAGATTCAGTTCCGATGATTCCATTGTACAAATATGAGATTTTTATTGATTAAAATTAAACTGGCCTTCGGTCGCAGCGGACGCCAGTTCGATGGTATTTTATTAATATATCAACTTTTAAAACGGAGAAAAAAGTAAAGTAGATTTTAATAAGGCACCTGTAACCAGAGATGCGGAGAAAGGGGATTTCGTCCCTCCAGCTCCGGCGTTGGCTCTTGAGGGCTTTTAAAAAGGTACTTCTGGATCCAGCTCGGAGATTTTTTCAAAAGTGCGGCTTCGGTTCCAGCTCAGATTTTGGAATACCATAAAAATTCCTCTTGCTTCAACTCCGAAATTTAAAAAAAAAATGGCTCCGACTCTTGACTTCAGGATATTCCTAAAAGTGCCTCCGGTTCCCAGCTCCAAAAAAATCATCTGTAGGGGATCTTCCCCCTGGCTTTGTTCCGGATCTCTGGTCGTCCCAGAAATCTGAAGGGGGCCCTCTCCTCCCAAGATTTTTGATTAAAGTGCCTCTGATGGATGTGACTCTAGAACTTCTAAAAAAAAAGTGCCTCCAGCTCGGAGACTTTTCTAAAATTGACTCCAGCTCTGAAAAAAATCGTTCAGATAGGGCCCCTCTTCTTTCCTACTCCCTCCTGCTCCTTTCCGGATCCCTGCCTCTACCCTACAACCTGCGTTGCGATTCCGATTCCGCGATGTTCTGGCTATTAGTACATTATACGCTATTAAATCAACATATAAATGTAATACACATGCACTTGTACATAAAGGTGTACATCGTACACGCGATAATTACGACCGAGAGACGCAAATTCCTATTATAATCGTAATTATTATGATGTATTTGGTACGGAGAGAGGCGAGGATGTCGGCGGTGGCGGCTGTGACGACGGTGGCGAGGGAGGCACGGCGGGCAACATATTATGACACGGTTTTATTCAAATAAAGATAATTACATAAACGAGTAAATACACCTTATCCGCGCGCACTTGTATACCTATGTAACGACGAACACGGTGTGCCCACCCGTATGAATTTAGGTTTCCAGCATATTTATGGGGCCATCGTATGATGCGCGGCCCTTTCTTCTTTTTCTTTTCTTTCTTTTTTTCTGAAGAACGAATTTGATTGGGAGTATTGGTTCGTACGATCGTCGTAATGTAAAGGTGGATTCGAAATATATATTTAATGATGTTCTTTCATTATGAAATTAATAGGTCATGGTGTTGTGAGTCAAGGGTTGGCCATTATCGAATGGAAATCGATTTATTTTCTTTTTTTGTTACGTAAATTTCAGGATCGAGTCTAATTTTTGAAAAATTGATTAATAATTTGGGGAGAATTGTTCAAATTTTGGAAATTATTCATGTTTTGGGAAATTCTCCAATTTTTAAAAATCGTCCAGTTTTGAAAATTTTAAAAAATTTTATAAAAAATCTTAAAATTTTAATTAAAATATAAAACGTTTGAATATTTGCTCAAGTTTCTGGAAATTTTTCTTTGGAAAATAACTTGTCCTGATTGTGCAAAACATGATTTCGGTTTTGGAAAATACCGTTTGAGTTTACAGAAGTTGGTAAATTTTGAGCTCCTCTGCCCTAAGGGGGGTGGAGCTGAGTGAAGATTAATGCACTAGTTCGTTGCTATGGAGTTGAAATGTTCAAAAAAATTAACTTAAACTATTTTGTTTGAATTTGAGGAAAGTTTTCAGTAAAATTCAGTCCATGATACATCATCACTACAAAATTGGAGAAATTTTATTCAAAGTGAGCTAAAGAATAATCGAATTGAGAGCTATTTTGTAATTTTTGATGACTGAATGAAGACAGAGAACTTTATCGAAAAATCTGCAAAACTTTCAAATTGATTTCTCACTTTTTTGCAACTTTGATTGAATGTCTATAGGTCAGACATACTTTTTGTGATTTTTAACAATTTACGGATGATGGAACTACACTCACTTCAGTGTGTCTACAAGTCGCGAAAGTCGCGAAAAAGTCGCGAAAAAGTCGCAAAAATTCACCCAAAATTAATCAAAAAGTCGCGAATTTTTCCTAAATTCCTTGAATTTTTTCTTTTTGTACAATGCAAAAATTTTCTGTAATTTCAGCGTTTTGAAGTTTTTTCTTTAAAATTTTTGGTCTCGCTCCTTCCAATTTGAAATTTTTTATTTTTTGTGTAATAAACTTGTTTGCATTGCTTTTTTGAGGGTCGGAGGGGGGGGGGGAGCTGGAGTGTTAAATAAGATGTATTTCACTAAAAAAAATTGAGAGAAAAATGTCGAGAAATGAAAATTTTCATTTTGTATTTTACCTCGACCCTTCAGGTCTGAATTTTGGTGCAATGTACAAATGAAGAACATTTACTTAGTGAAAACTGTCACCCCATCCTGTTTTTCATTTGAAAAATGAGAAATGAATTTTTTTTTCCTTTTTCTCTTTCCAAATCTAAAACATGATAAACTTCGTATCATAAACTAAAATTTTTTATTTAAAAAAAATGATTTGAATTTATCTTAATTACCGAAGAAAAATTCAACTTATTTTGCAATAATTGCAATCCACTGCATGAATAACTTGAGAATTAAGGAAATGGAAATGAATCGAAATCAGGGATCCGGAGTTTACTGCTATTTAGTTTGGAATTTTCGTCGGATTTGACTTGACCGTCAAATATTTTTCCGAATCTTAATTCATGATTTCAACTTCTGTGAGAGGTAAATTTTTTACTAAATTTTTTTGTTGATAATTTAGTCTCTGAACCTGAATCATTTTTGAGTGAAATTTTGCCTTTTTTGAGTCAATAAAGTGAACGTTCCAGATCAGTGATTATCAGTAAACTCACTAATTGAAAAAATTAGTAATTTTTGACAAAATCAGATTTAGAGAGATTGATAGATCTTTAGAGGTTGATTAATGTGAATTTAAAATTTGGTAAATCAAGAGACTTCATTTTTTACATTCTCAGAACTCGTTCGTCAAAATAGTGTAGACTCGGTACAAATGGACATTTTAAATCGTTTCTGTCTCCCTTAGTAGTGAGATGGAGGACAGAAAACCGATAAGATGGAAAATTTTGGCAGAATTTGAACTGATTTTTCAACTTGTTATCATTTTATAAAATTTTTCGAAGTTATTGCTAGCTAGTGAATTTTTCTTTTAATTAAATATGTAAGTGTCAGTAAATTTTTAGATTTTTTATTATTATTTTTTTTTTATGAAAAAATATTGAATCGACTTGAAAATTAATCTTCTCAATTAAAGAACGTACATTGATTCTTGTGTCTTTTTCAGTTTGATTTCATAGACATTCAGAATTTCAGATTTGACTGAATTCTAAAACCTTTTTAATTTTAACTAAATTTCCAAAATTTAGAAAAATTATATTTAGAATGGGGCATTCAAATTTTTAAAATTGACTGTGAAGTTTGTTTGTGATCAATGGGTGGGGGAATTCATCTCTTCGTCCTTAATTCATTCGCCACCCTTTTTATTTGAATCTTGATTTTTGCCTCGAATTTTATTTTCAATTTAGGAAAGGAAAAAATTGTTTCCAATGAAATTCGATTTGATAGAAAAATGAGGAATCAGTTTATTTCTTGGTTCAAATGTACTGAAAATGAAAATGAGTTGAAATTTCCACAAATGTTGAAAATCATCAGCAAATATTTTGAGGTTAAAATTAGAATAATGTTTTTGCCTGTTATCTCCATAATTATGAAATGAAATATTTCATTTCTTACATTATCCTTCAGTTCATACACATAGAATAATCTATACATATTTACTAAATTGATTTTTTTGTGCAAAAAAAAAGGTGACACGAACAAAGATTGGTACACATACAGTTAGATGCTGCGAATATAAATGGCTCGTATTTCTTTATCAATTGCCACAAATTATACAATTTAATTGGATTTCTCTTCTGGAAGTTGAAACGACCAGTCGTAAGAGTCGTAGGTCAAAGAACTGGACAATTTTTTTCTCAACTAAGGGGCGGAGAAAGAGGGAAAAATCATAAAAAATTGATAATTTTATTCAGAAATAATATTGAAAATTTCTATAGCAGTGATCACTGTGATCAGATCAGCAGATGAAGTATGCACTTGAATAAATTATAAAACATTTTACGTTTAATCTTTTTTTCTTCAGTTAAAGAAGAGATCAAATTATCCAATTTTCTGACCTACGACCCATCAACTGACCGCCGTCAGTAATAATACCATTCCTGTCTCGTTCTCAAACTTCTTCTATCGACCTGCTCTTTTCCATCCTCCTACTCATCTGCTACAAATTAAACCATTTGGCACAATTTGTCACCTCGTTCGCGCTTTCCAATCACTTAATCCGCGATTATCCCTCCTCTTCATTCCCTTTAACACACCTCCACCATCAATGAGTGAAAGTACCCACTATCGGACACCTGAACTCAAAAGTAGGAGCAAAATGTAATAAATATCAAAACGACACCGACGATACACGTAATCGCGGAAGGAATGGGAATTCTTGGTCCGAAATTAGGTATCTATTCAGTTTTGCGATTCGCATTCGTTATAATGTTGCAATTTATTCGCCAAATGGCTCGAACTTGACCTTAGAAAGAATTCAACTTCACTGATCTCTGGTTAAACCGCTTTTCGGAAGTTGCAACGTATATGTTTTTTTTTCAACATTTGTGTACGACAACGACGACGAACGCGGCGGTGGCGTTTATAATCATCTCAAGATGAAGGGAAAAAAGCGCGGATTGTCAATACTCATAAGAGGTGTCCGGGGTAGGCTAATAACGGGTTACAAAATGGCGAGCTGATTTTAATTTTAAATCAGCGCAGAATGCGTTTTGTATCCGGTTTGGAAAATTTTAATTGTGTAATTTTCGATGCCATCGGTAAGGTCAATAGTGGAGGCTTTGGACCGGCTAGGCTTGTCCACGTATTCAAGATTATTATTTTTCGGTGCGAAACTTACTCGATGACGTCCTTGTAAAAGTATATTTTCTCTACAGAAATTGACGGAAGTTGTAAACAGAAGTGATTTATAGATAATTGGCCAAAGATTGAAAATGTCGAATTGAGTTACTAATATGTGTATCAAATAATCCTAGATCTTGGCCAAATTTATAGAAGTAATACTTTTGTATTTTATTAAAACCTTTTGCGAAAAATTTCAGGTTCCTAGCTCAGAAAATGTTTAAGCTAGGAACACCAAAATTGACCATTTGTCGACTTTTTTGAACTTTTTTTAAATGTTTTTGTCTAAATAGTCTCCCTTAAAAATTTCAAGGAATTTTATGTGTAGATCATCGATTCGCCTCAATTTTTGACATCTCTCTTAAAACCATTAATTTTTTGATTTGATGCCATTTATAGAAATTTGTCTTAAATAAAATTAAAAAAAAATACTTTTGTTCTGAAAAAAAAAATGTACACGACGGAGGACTTGTGTTGTACCTAACCAAATTTGAAAAGGAAAAAATGAAATAGCCTGCTCCTCCTCCCATCTCGATTTTTACCTTTCTTTCAATTACACTTCAATTTTCAACTTTTTCAAAAATTATAAAAGTCGAAAAGAACTAGAGCAAAATGTTTTTTTGAGTAATTTAAGTAAGTCCGAAATGATCAGGTACAGTTATTTTACTCTCCCCTCCCCCCCCCGCTGAAAAAAATTGTCCCCATTTTCATTTTTACCATCATTTCATAGTAACTTTACAAAAATTTTGCTTCAAATTTCTTCAACGATTTCAGAAATTATGTTTTGGATGAAGTCGAATCCTGTTAAGAATCAAACAAGCATTTCTCACAAAATTGGATATCCTTTTTTGCCTCCTTCAGGGAAATTAAAAAGTTGCAGATCACAAATTTGACAAATTTTCTATTTTAATCAAATTCAAATCATTCATGCAAACACCATTTCGTGAGTTGTTGGCAGAGGCGAAACTTGGGTGGGGGGGTGAAACACCCCCCCCCCCAATGTCAGTCGGCAAATCTTGGAAAAAGTCGGAGAATTTTTAATAAACTTGAAAAATTTTGAAAACAGTCGGAAATTTTTGAAAAAGTCGGCAAATTTTTCAAACAATGAACCATTACAAAACGGACTATTTCCATTCTGGAAATCATCAATTTTTCAAATCTTAGCCCTCGCTTCGCTCGGGCATATAAAATTTAATATACATTATATGAAATATGGGTTGAAAATATCACCTCCCCTTAAAAACTAAAACATCAATTAAAATGAAGAAATTTTAGTTTGAAATGCCTTTTTTTTTTCAAAAAATTTTCGCCCTCGCTTCGCTCGGGCTCAGTAAATTTATGGTTTTATTTTTTTAAAAATTAATTCTTCTCGTAAATGAAAATCGAAAAACTTGGTGGCCATCTGAAATGAAATTTTAGAAAATTTTCAATTTTTTGGAAGGAGGTAATTTCAGAAATATTGTTTTTTTTTTTGAAAATCAAAAAAGTAGCACAAAAAATGAGAATTTTTTTATTTTCAATGCGTGTAGTTGGTAAAGTTCTCTTTTTTAAAAAATAAATAATGGTCGCCAAATTTTATTTGACATGTTCACTCGAAGTTTTTGTACATGTTCGTAGAACTTTTGAGTCGGCAAATTCGTGGATTTCACCCCCCTAAACCAAAAGTGAAGTTTCGCCCCTGGTTGTCGGGCTCATATTAGGTCTAAGAGAGGAAAACAGTTATGTCTTTGTCACACAGGGCCCTTGTATTCGCATAGGTTTGGGGGCCAAATTCACCCCTTATTTGGCCAGACCCTTTATTGTTTGAAAAAAACTAGTCCGGTCAATTTTCATTGAAAGAGCTTAGGGGCGTAGCCTAGGGGGGGAGTCTGGACCCCCCCTTGAGATCAAGAATTTTTGTGAAAAATGCCTTTTTTAGACATTAAAAAAATCCAATTTTATCAAAGCTTTGCCATCATTAAAAAATGTCTTTTTTGGGCATTAAATATCCAATTTTTTCGAAGCTTTGCCCTCACTACGCTCGGACGTAAATTAAGTTGCTATGATTTGGACTATATAAGACTGAAGTGCGAAAAAAGGCTCATTTTTACCCCTCTCTCTTCCCCTCCCCCCATAATTTCTCGTTTTTCAAGTCTCTGTACTCATTTTGCAGACACCCAAAAAAAAGCTTACGACCTAGACCCCCCCCTTTCGGACGCTTCTGACTACGCCACTGAAAGAGCTCGCCTCCCTATTTCTCAGATCTATCGTTGCCTTTTCCATTGAGTGTTACAAAGTCACCAATTTCCATACATCTTGACACTTCACAAAAATGGCAGAAAAGACATTTTTTTTTCGAAAATCTCTCCACTTTGAGGTTTCCTAGCTCTGTCCTCTGTCCTTTTTCGAATACGTCAATAAATTTCTTAAATTTTCACACTTCAAAAAAAAGGCAAAAAAATGGTCTCTCGAAATCCTTCTCTAATTTTGTCCTTTGAGCTCTCGCAATCAATTTTTCCAGGACCTCACCCAAAATAAACTATACCTCTTACTAATTTTCGTAAAATTCTACAACGTTTTTTCTTCTTCTCGATTTATCCAGTACTTCGGTTCAAAATACTCCGGGTACACGATCGTAGCCGCAAACTGACCCCTTAATGAATATATCCCAGCATGATTAGAAGTAAAGGATGGTGTAGATGGCGCCGTATAACTATCGGCCTTAGTTCGACGGTTCGTAAGTCTTCCTTATTAATATTATCTCCACGATATCTATTGTTACATTAGATACAATAGCTAACGCCTTTCTTGGTCTACTTTCAAATATTTCACGCCTCGTTTGTAAATAATATATACATAGTCGTACCTAGCTTTAGCTCTCCGCCGCATCTCTTATGGGTACTTACTCGTACATAGCATATATCTTCCAACAATTCATTGGTACTGTATAGGTCTATGTACCATGCTCTCTGTATGGTATCGAATATGGGGACTGGGATAGGTAAAAACATGGCTTTTGTTTTATTCGCTCGTGCCTGTACGTTGCGAGCATCGGCGGTCTATTCCATAGCGCCGCGTCGATTATTATACGCATATTTTAAACGAGATTGTTTTCTCGTCTCTGTGCTTTGTACCTAATACCCAACGTATTGATTTAGCTCTTTAACGTGTATGTATTGTCGTGATATGGCCAGCATCGTAAACACACGGAAGCGTGTAATCGAACGGACATCTATGTAATCGATTGTGACACGGCTGATTAAAACCCATTAAAGCTATCGATAATAACCCCATCAGCGTCGCTGACGATGACGCCAGCGAGATATCGTCAAAAAAATGACGTTTTATTCTCAAGAGAGGTCGCCGAAAAAAAATTCCGTTTAACCGGAGGCATCCGTTACCGTATCATCCCTATGGACGCTTTCATTTATCAATTTATACACAATGATTGTTTGAAAATAACCTATTACCAATTAAAAACTTTTTTTTTTCGAAAATCAGGTCAAACGATAATGCCCCGCAGGGGGTACGTGAAAAACGTTAATTATATAGCGAGTACTTTCTATAGGACCTTTTCTAATTAACGCCTCGGTCACACCTTCGTTACACTGGGATTAATTCCCTCCTCAATGGTTTCCAATATCCCGAGTGTAAAAAATCACTCCGAGATTGGTTATAAACAAGACGACCATCAACGGAAACAAATCTCGAATCGAGCTCATTTCCCGGTATTTTTTCTGGTCAATATGAACTTGTTCGAAAAATTTTACTATAAGCGTGAGAACGGAAAAATTAATTTTCGAATAGTGTCTTCCGAAGGTGAGCTAGTTCGGCGCCGGTACCTTTTCCAGTTTTTATATCAATTAAACGCGATTCAACTAATCCGCGCGTATGCATCTTTCCGCAGGATGTGCTAGGTTGATGCTCACCGATGACAAGAAACTTGTTAGCAAAAGAGTTTCCGTTCGATTTTTACTACCCGTGGTATCCGAAGAGATCGTTAATCTTGCGGTAATCCCAGCCTGACGATGATCCCAGTTTGATTTTGTAATTAGATGTGGACACAGGGGAATATATCGAATCGCGAAAAAAAATTAAGAATAAGATAAACTGCCAGATTTTTTCATCGGTTTGGTTAGTTGTCTAGGAAAAAAATACGTCGCTTTTATATTCCATTAAATTTCCAGATTAACTCGGTCTTATATTGAATCGTGATTGAATGTATAAATAAGTAGAAAGTCTTCCTGGGTCTGGTAAAAGAAGAAGAAAAAAAATCCCCTCAATCTGGAACCGAACCATATAGTAAACTCGTATAGTTCGTGAACATTCTAAAATGGACATTAGATTAGCCATTAAACTAATTTATGCCCTCTGTATTCTTTTAGACAACTTTTACAGCTAATGGTAGGTATATGGTCTTATATGGACGGATTCACGAGGAAGAATTATGAAAAAGCTTATAAATTAGATTTTTACGCTATAAGTGCTTCCATCTTTGCATCGTTGGCAATAAAATGACCAATTTTAACGAAATTCCGATAGACGTAAATATTAATTAATCATCGCGGATTTGTATTCGCGGACGAGGCTGCATTTTGTATAGAGATCTATTTTGTGTGGAAAAGTAGGTATCTAAATCTGCAACGAGATTAGTAGTTTTATTGGTCGAGCTACCAAGAACACGTCGGATGCTGTGGCTAAATAATTTATATTCTCACATTCGAATCCATCGATGGAATTTTTTTTAAGTACCGATACCGAAAACGTGTATGTACTTAGGTTACACATGTGCTTGGCCAAGAGTAAAGATGGGCGGAGGAATGGAAGGGGTTGATACGAGTTTGTAGTAGTAACGTAGTCCAGTCTTTAATAATAATGACATTAGATGCGGGTTTTTTAATATATAAATATATAAACACATCTGGTATGCATTACTTTGACTTTGTTGATGCATAGTACTTCACAAGTACCGGGTGACCGGGAAGTACATCCCGAAAAAAATTTAAAATTTCAGTAAAAAAAATTTATTGGCGAGGTAATCTTTTTTTTCTTATATTCTACTAAAATAGACTGTCTTCTAATCTCTGCATAAGTTATTGCTCGAAGAACCTCAATAATCCACAATTTTCTCGTAAAACAGAAAAATAATTCAGTAATTCAGGGATAAATCATCTGGTTCCAATTTGTGAAGCGCTGAAATCTAATCCTCCTTATTTCAAGGTTGAACGCATTGTTTTGAAATTGACAGGGTTGAAATCAAGCTTTTGGCTATCTTGAAACCTACCCCCAGATATTCGAAGATTTTATTCCGCGCAATTTTTAAATTTTGCTTGATATGTTTAGCTGTGGCATTATAAACTTAAATCGAATTATGCTTCACAAAAAATTTAAATGAGTTGAGAATCTATGAAGTGGCCTATGATCGAATAGTAATGAACCAAGGATTCTGCCAGAATTGAAATTTTTCGGATAAATTGATTAGGGAATTTTTGAGAAGCATTTATTTTTGGGAACTACTTTTCGGTCACCCTGTATAAGTAGATAGTGTTCGAATATCTCTCTATATTAAAAAATCAAAACGGTCTAGACAGTCGCGAAATGTTTCCGAAGTCGGAGATGTGTTAGTGTCGTATTTACACAAACTCAGTCTTTGTGTTAGTGCTGAAACCAGTTTCAGGCCAGAAAGAACGTTAGTGCCCGATTTACACAAAGCGTTGTGTTTGTAGTGGTGAGCTGGCGAGGGTAGTTTGACGGGACAGTGCCAATCTACCACCATCAGGGTACGTCGTACGGGGGTAGGTGAGGCAATTTCGCTATGCTATGCACGTCCACTAAACAAATGAACACGTTTCTCATTCGCGGGTCGCAATACAGTTAAAGCTAATCTTTTTTTTTGAGAGAGAGCTACTCCAGTATTCGTACTTATCATAAGGTTCGACTTATGCGAAATCGACACTCATAATTCCTACTTACCTTATATTGATTTGAAATGCTCTCTAAATCTGAATCAGTCAAAAAACTGAAAATTCACTGGTTAAACAGCGAAAAGTGTGCAACTATTAATCAGTGAAATTTGACTGTCAATCAGTGAAAAATTACTGATTCAAATAGTGAATTTTCATTTTTGAATCAGTAATCTTTTTTTAACTACTGAAATGAATCAGTAAAAATTAAAATTTACTAATTCAATCAGTGAATAATTACTGATTCAATCAGTGATTAATTACTGATTGAATCAGTAAATGAAAATTTTTACTGATTCGATTAGTGAATTAAAATTTTTACCGATTCAAAAATGAAAATTCACTGATTAAATCGGTAAAATTTTCACTGATTTCTTCAGTTGCACACTTTTGTCTTATTAATCAGTGAATTTTGACTGATTCAAGTTTAGAGAGTGAGAACGGGAGTTGGGGCCCTGAAATAGAATTCCTAGAGTTCTGATCCCTCGATTACGATTTTCCATCGATTGTATTTTGAGGGAAAATATTCCATTGAAAGGAGAAAAGGGTTTAAAATTTTTAAAAAGGCAAAAATTGAACGAAAAATTTAAAAAATATGAAATAAAACAGACATAAGTATTTTGACCACTTCACCCAAAAATATTTGAGCCAAGCCGACCTTTTGAGCGTGGGAGCAGTCGAAATTGAAAAATTGGTTTTATTATTTCATTCACATTCAGTCACAAAAATAATTGACTTTTTTTGGGGAGGGAAGGGGAATTGATGGTATAAATTTGAGACCAAACTAAATTTCAATTGAGTTAATCCTTTCTTATTTTCATTTAGTTCTTCAAAACGACCATTAAATTTTGAAAACAATTATAATTTCATAAACAAAATTTTGTAATTTCAATGAGAACGTGAGAGAGATGAATTTGGCTCGAATGAGGCGAGGACAAGTACATCTTTTAAAAACCCTTAAATTCATTTGCAAAAAACTAATACTTCGGATCAAAACCCTTGAATAAGAAAACGGCCATTTCTACAAATCGTCCTTTTAATGTTAAAAGATCATAACTCTAAAACTTGACCTTTTGCAGGAGAGTTTTAAAAAACTGTATTACTTTCGTGGAAGAGGTGTTGGGTTGATTTTATCATGATTTTTTAGTGTTGAGAATGAATTTTCAACTTATATTTTTTTCAAAATACCAATTTTCAATTTTTAAAATAGAGTTTTCGACCTTTTACCCACGAATAAAGAAAATTTTTGGAGTTACGCCAACTTAAAAATCTGTATTTTGGAACGAAATAATTGAAAACTCATTCTGAACACCAACAAAAGCATATTAAAATCGTCACATCTTTCTCAAAATTAAATTTAAAAATTATGAGTACCTCACACAGTTTTTTCATCATTTTTGTAAGTAGTCAAATTCTCGATTTATGACCCTTTTGCATTTTTGTGATAAAAATAAATATAAATGAAGTTGGAAAATAAGTTTGTGTAACGGGGTATGAAGGAGTGATTCGGAGATAGTGTGGCTGGTAGTCGAATACAAATTGAATTTTTTCACGGGTACGGGTTTATGGGTTCGATGAATGTATTATGGTAGAGATAATGTAACAATCTGAGATGAAGAGGAAATAAAAAGATAAACTGAGGTATAGATTTTGGGTTTTGAGATTTTTCATGATAATTTTTGAAGCAAGTTTAACAAAAAGGACCTCTCAAACAATTTTTCATTTTTTTTTTGCTTCTTTTATATAAAGAAAACCCTTCAGAAATTGAATGAAACTGACCTCAGACCTCTATTTTTGAAATTCATCTTGCTTATTTATTTTTGACCCTTCAGTGCTCCCTAGCTCCCCCCTCAATTTGAGAGAAAGTATGTTGAAAAATAAAAATGGCGTGTGAGGTATCATTACTAATTTGAGGGCGTAGAATTCAAATATAGACTTACTTTTTGATTTTACCATTTTCTCCCTGCTCTGACCAAAAGATATGTACGATTTATTTGAGGGAAAGTTGATAACAGCACGAGGAAGGGTTGAAATCAAAAAGTAAGTCGATATTCAAATTCTACGCCCTCAAATTAGTGACAATCGATATGTCACACGCCATTTTAATTTTTCAACATACTTTTGCCCAAAATTGGGGGGGGGCTAGGGAGGCACTGAAGGGTCAAATTCAAAAAAAAGTAAATATTTGAACTCGGTGCCCTCAAATACCAAACAAACGACAGGTCACTCGTAATTTTCAATTCTTTCGAATTTTGGCCCTCTCAAGGGGTCCAAAGGGGGTTCAGAGGGGTCGGATAAAAAATCAAGTTCATATTCAAAATCAGCGCCTTCGAAATAGTAGAAATCAATACGCTAATTTCACTTTTTCGATTTTTTTTTTGAATTTTGCCCAAAATTGTGGAGCCTTGTATCCCCAGAGGTCTGAAAACCCCATTTTGAAAATTTGTTGATTGAAAAGAGGGTAAAAGGAGCTACCTTCTGTAATTCTTCAGTTTTTTAAATTGCAGCTTTCATATTTTTTTCTCATCATGAAAGTTGAGCTTTCACCACCAAAGTTCAACTTTGAGCTTTTCAAAATGTGATTTTCAATTTTGAATCTCCGATCAATTCTCTATCCGACCCCTTTAACAGTTTTCCCCAAGTACAACCTATCACGAGATATGAACCTTCAAAGCTGGGAAATTTTGCTAAAAATCGTAATCTTGCTCCCTTGAAGGCTAGAAAAAAAGTGGTTTTGTGAATAGACCGCAGAGGGAAACTCGTAAAAAAAAAAAAATAAGCGAAATTAGAAGACCAAATTTCATTTTTGTCCCGCTTTAGTGTGGAGTAGCCCTAACCATCAATTTTAAACACTTTTCCAGCAAAAGTTCTTTTATGGGAGAAGTGTCCTTTTTTCCCAAGCGTTTTCTATTCCAAATTAATCGTCTCTCTGCCGGAGGTGTCAGAAAGTGGGATACAAGGGGTACATTGAAATCACTCCAAGTCATATCAGATAGGGATTTTTAAAAGCATTAAAAAATATGAGAAATGTATTTTTTGGTGGTATTTAAAATTCAATATTTCCAAAGCTTCACTCAAACATATAAATAAAATCCGAATTACATGAATTACTAATGTGAAGGCGAAAAAGCAGAAGAATGTAATTTTTTGCCTCGGTTCTTGAAAATTTTTTCGGTATTCCAAGTCCTGATACTGATTTTATACCTCCCCAAAAAAAATTCTGACACCACCTGCACTTTCAAATTGGGTATGAATTGATCGAGTTAATGTTTCGCTCTCTCATTCATAAATCAGTGAAAATAATTGAAAACCACTGAAAAACAATCAGAACTGAACTGCAGCACAGAAATGAATCAGTGCTCTCTAAATTTGAATCGGTTAGAAATGTCAACATTTATTGATGAAATACCTAGAAAAAATCAAGTCACTGATAATAATCAGTCAAATTCCACTGATTCTCCTGTTAATCAGTGACATTTTACTACCCATCCATGAAAAATTTCTGATTCAAAATAGTAGTGAATATTTTGAGTACTAAATCAGTAAAAATTAATTCACCGATTGAATCAGTGAATTTTTTCATTGATTCCTACCGTGACTCAATCAATTCTATCGAAATCAGTCAATTTTGACTGATTTAAATTAAGAGAGTGGAAAAATCTTCCTGAAAGCAAACAGTGAAAATAATTGTTGGGAAATCAGTGAAAATTCATCGAAAAATCAGCGAGATAAGTATATCTAAAATTTGCTGAAATATCAGTGAAATTCTTTGAAAAATCAGATAAAAATTCGTCGAAAATCAAAGAATTTCGCTGATTTCTCTATGCTGCAATCCTGACCTTTTTTCAGCGAATTTTTACTGATTCTTCAAAAAATTTTAATTTACACTACTTTTTCAACGATTTTCACTGACTTTTCAGTGAATTCCGGTGATTTTTCTCACTGATCTGTTTTCAGTGAAAAATTTTTCATTGATTTATAAATGACAGAGTAGGTACAGTGCATTTTTTGTAGGTACCAGTAGACACCGCAAGAAAGCTACAACCATTGGCAATTGGCTGGAAAGCCCCAAAGATTTTACTGATTTTTCTGCCAAAAATCACCGATTTCACAGGAAATCTTTGATTTGTCAAAAAAAGAATAATTTTACATAACTGAAAAATCAAAGAAAAATCGTGGAATTCATTTTACTGATTCAAAAAGGCGAAATTCCGCCAAATTTGACTGATTCAGATGTAGAAAACGTATTAATAATTTTGTTCCATTCTCAATTTTTCCCTTGAAATTTGACACCCCTATCTTCATTTTTCTCAAATTCTCAGCTTCTCCATTACATAATTTCTGGACGCATTTACGCTCGTAATTAATAAAAATATAATCGTAAAAAATTCAGAAGTCACATTGAAATCGTCCAACCACCCACATCCCATTACCCCCTCGATGCACCAGGTCTACCACCATCACCATACCGAGAGTAAATTCCATCTCAAGTACAACCTGCCATCCACCACAGCGGTTTTCGATCAGATGTTCTAAACACCTTATCCACATCTCTACGATCAATGACACAAGACGAAATAATAAATTGGCTTGGAAAAAAGAACCTCACACAAACGCACCGTCATCGAGGAGCATTACTCTTTGTACACGATATTTACCTATATCCAGATATAATTCTAATTTTAAATAATCGACGACACTCGACAATCCGCCCGTCTCTGTCTCTCTCGAAGATCACAACCAATAACCATACGACCTCGAATCCACCGAATATCACTTGAAGCGTGCCACGAACACCTTGCGCCGCATCAGCTGTACATTTCACACTATACAGGTAGATATACGTAACCACAAGACTTGGTACCTACATCTATCTCAAGACTCATTACTGGTCCGATTTCCAATATCATTGCTCGAGATAAACCATCATCAATGTCGACCTAAGACCAAAACGCAGGTGCAACCGATGAATATAGAAGAAATTCGTATCCTATGTGCTGATTTCACATTATACGCAGCCGCGTCATAAATTATTTAAAATCATTGCGAAGGAAATTGCTTTCAAGAGATGCGACGTCGAAAAAAAAAAACTCGCCTCGCAGGATACGCAGCAATTAAAGAAAGAAGATTTTTAGCCAAATATAGATACCTCCGCGACAATTTCTTCGTCGTAATATTACTCGACAAATTAATCGTTTTCCAAGTGTACCTGGGCAATGAAAAAAAAAACGACTAACGAGAAGAGAAATTGCACTGATAAGCGTATGATAGCGTACACAACCAGTAGCGAAGCGTCAAGTCGCAACTAATTAACCAAAACAAACAAAATGGCGAATGAAATCGACCATTGATCTATACGGATCGGCTTGGTTGGGGAATTTTTTTTCGTTCGTTAATTAATCACATCTACGTAACTTTCAATCAGTCAAATGATTAGCATAAAATCAAAGGAAATAAGATTTCCAATTGAAAATCCTTGTATAACGTATTATTCTGTATATCCTGTGCCTTCTAGTTCTACGTTAGCATTGTACAGTCGAGGAAAAAAAAACCATAGCTATCTGCATTTAGGCCGTAAAAAAAATCAATTCCTTGTCTGACCATCCGTATAACAGCTGCTTCAGCAGAGGACGACGCGAGGATGTTATGCTGGTTGTAAGATTTGTCTCTATGCATTATGTCTTTCGGCGCGAGCACTCCTATATTTTTTTCCTAGCTTTATTACTTAGTTACGGATTAACGGTAATTAGCGTTTTGGTGGATTGATTATGGGACTTTTAGAAGACCTATCGTTGTAATGAATGAAGAATTCCGGATCCTGTTTATGGATTTTTCACATGTTACGGGTGGAATTTCAAAGATCAACGAAGGTACCTACGATTCTCGAGATGGAAATTTTAACTCGCAAATTTACTTGTAGGACGTCTCTATTGGTATTTTTCCTCTCATAAAGTTTTATATCGTTCGATCCGATACGACGGTGGAAAAGCTGTCTGAAAATTCCATCCAATATTTGAAATTACACTCGAAAATTTCCTACAAATGTCGAGCCTTATTTGGCAAAATGTCACGTTTTCGGCTTCTGCGTGTACCCTGCTCTCATTCGCCGAACGTCTTTTCAAAGCGCTAACGTAGCTTACGTACGCTTTTCTGCGAAATAAATTAATTGGGAACAATACAATAATTTTACGATATGTATGAAATCGTTATTCGAACGCGCTCATTTCGGATTCGGAGAATATTTTCCCTCGGAGAAGACAGTATGTTATTTTACGTTCTGATATAATTACCTATGTTGGTTGTAGGTATTAACAAGGGAGGTATCCTAGCTTGAAGTAAAATTTTAGGCCGAAACGAAAATAAATCCCCAAAAAAAAACTTCATAAAAGAACGTTAAATCCAAAATTTTTGATGCTAAAGTTCATTTCTCGAATTTTGGCGAATTTAATGTAAAATTTTTACTTATCAGTGAAGAAAAATTGAATTTTGGAATATACCTTACTTTGAACTTGGCCGAACAGGGGGGGTGGGTGGTGACACCTCCCAGATTATCCCAAAGTTGCAAACCATTGGGAAAATTGGAATTCCCAACTGGTCTTAAATCTTTCCAAGTTTGGATTTGAAAAAGTTGAAAAAATTGGAAAATATGAAATACCACAAAATATTTTCGCTCAGGTTCTCGATTCATTTTTAAAATTATGATATAAATCTTCTTCCCTTCTAATCCAGACAATTGAATATTTTCAAATGAAATAAAATTACCCTTCTCATTTATCAAAGGATTTCGTGACAATCTTCAATATTTTTATAAGTTTTTCGATTTTTTGGGAGAGGAGTTCATCAAAGAACGTTGTTTTTTTTTTGGATGTCAAGAAGTAGGGCGAAAAAGCACGAATTTTAATGAAAAAATTTTATCTTCTGGATGCTCTATGTTTTCCTCAAAAATTTTAGTCCACGCTTTTCTCAAACTCGATAAACTTACACAACTTTTCAAAATGATGTCTTTCTTCCATGCCAGATAATTAGAAAGATATGTATTTTGAAATGGAAAAAATTTGTCATTCTTGATTGAGGAATTTGGTGGAAATTGGAAAACTCGAATAGAATTTTCAAAAATTTTCCTTTTTTTAAAAGAGTGGTGGTTTTTAAGGAATCAATTTTTTTAGACGTCAAAAAATTGGCTCAAAAATCCAAAATTTTTAAATTTTGTTTTTGATTCAATTTTCTAATGAATATGAGTCAGCGATTTTTTTTTATTTCCACCCCTGAGATTTTCAACCAAGTTTCGTCCTGAAAGTGTTTGTATAACTCACGATTAGCTGTTTCTTCAAAAAATTTTCAACGTCAACTGGTTTTTTAAAGGTTTTTTCTCTACTAATTTTTTTTTCAAATTAAAATTCAGACTTATCAACTCGATTTTACTATCATTTTTTGGTTTTCATTGAATTAAAAAATCATTCCCATGCATTGAAAATTTTCTTGAAAAATGCTTTTTGGTAAATAAATTCAAATTTTGTTAAATTTTTCAAAAAGTTGTTAATATAAAAAGGCTTTTCTCAGTCAAAACCAATCCTCAAAATTTTAAAAAGTTGAGATTTGTAAAATTAAGCTGGAAAATTTTTATAAAAGTTGATTGAATTTTTTTGGGACAAGAGGAAAAATAGTTTGGAATTTTTCGGAAAATTGAGTTGAAAAAATTTAAGGTACACTCCTTTTCAGAGCATATAGCATCGTCACGCCGCGCCACTGCCTCCTAAATCGATTGAAGTGGTTTTCAAATTTTTCGGAGCCTTCAGAAAATTTTGGAAGTTTTTAGTACTGAAGAAGAGCCTTAAAAAAATAAACCGCATGCATTTCAACACAGATAATGGAGAATTAGCGACTCCGCTCCGGATATCTGGCTATTCCAGAGATCTGGAGAGAAGCTCTCTTTCCACCGGCTGGCCCCGCGCATACTCCAATTGAAAATGCAACTTTTTAGCAGCAAGATTTTTTGTGGGGTATTTTGAAAGGCAGATCAGTACCCCGGCTCTTGCTTCAGCTCCAAAAATTTTCGTTCAAGACCCTCTGACTGCAGCCCCAGGACTTTTAAAAAATTTCTTCAGTTCCGACTATCCCGCGATGATTTTTTAAAAAGTGGCTCCAGCTTCCGGTTCAGGATTCGGCTCCGAAACAACCTCCCGGAGAGGGATCTTCTTCCCTCCGATTCCGCTCCAGATCACTGTAGCTTTGAAAAATTCATATTCAGTCGTTTTGTCAATCAAAATATGTACTTCTTTATAATTTTTCAAGGTCATTAAAGTGATTGGAAAAATTAGAAAAAAATTTCAGGATATTCTTTTTTAGTACCTGTGCTTACGTGCCAAATTTGAAAAAAAATCGGCTGAAAACTCGAGAATGTGGAATTTTTAGCTTGGAAATCACGTATTTTGGGGTCCCAGCCCCAGGGATAAGATAAAAATTTGCTCATATGCTCTACATCATCTACATGCTTTAAAATCATCTTCTGCCTAGACAAATCGAATAAAATAAAAATTTGACCAAGTTCCACCAAAAGTCAAATAACCTTATCACACCAGATCGGAGCTTTTTTATCGTCAATCATTATGAAAGCTACTGACTATCAATTTCCATTTTTTGCTGGATATTATGGCTATTGGCTATTAAAATTTTTGAAATAACATTAGCAATCTGTGATTGGCTATCATGTTGGCTAGCTAGAATGCTAAAAAAATCTTGAAAAATTGCAGGTTTTTTTTTTAAATTTTACACCACCGATTCATAATGGCAAAACTTTATTTGATTGATTTATTTTTAGAAAATCTCAATTTTTGGAAAAATCCCTCATTTAGATATTCTATAATCTATTTCCTAAACGACCATACCGATTGCCTACCTCCGGGCACATGCAGATGCGTCGCAGGTGAAATTTTCATAAAAAGAGGAAAAGAAGAAGATCCGATGGAGGCCCATGGATATCGGAAATCACGACTGCTCTGCTCGATGCCCTTCAAACGAGAAATTCAAAGCAAGAACCACTTTATCGCCACCGCCGACCGTTTTGGGATGAACATAAAAAAGACGTCCGACCGGAAACCAGGTCGATATACATAAATCTTTTAGCGTATGAGAAATTCACGCCAATCTAACGAAAGGATTAATAAATCCACCTACTAAAATTATTAATTAAGATTAATTAGAGTCTGTTTAAGTTGCGCGAAGCAGGCGCAAGCGAGCGTTTGGCTGTACTGGTAATGACTCAGTCCTTTAAACGTTAATTGACGTGCTACCTGTCGTTACCATGTTCTACTTTAAAAAGCCGCAAGAATCGCGATCAACTGTTCAAAGAGAACGGAGAGATGGGCAGAAGTACATCGACATTGACGTCAATTTTCGATCCAAATGCCGCCAGATTAACCCGATCGTTAATCCGGCTCGGTTCTCTGCAGTCCACTGGGCCTTCGAGGTACCTATCGAGTAAATTCTGCAGACTCCTCCGATGTCTTCGATTTGGCGAATTATTATACTGTATACCGCCAGCGATTTCATCGCAATCTATAAAGACGATAGCGAGTGGATGTCGCAGAATAATAAAAATGAAAATTTCGGCGCACGAAATAATGAGACAAACCGAACCCGCCGTCGAGTATATTTGACCGAAGACCGATACTGGTTACTTACGAGATAATTAAAAATACCGCGATTTTTTCTCATTTTTTATAACCGTGGACTTATTTTTCTATAACAATGAAAGGCGTTAATTTTTCATAAAGTGTCGCAGTCGTAAACACACCGAAAAATTTCCGGGAGTGTGTATAATTTATCGACTTGAATGTAGCCGACGACGGGCGAGTGGACGTGCATGTCGAGAAATTTTTTTCGCCAGGATTGAATGTCATATGCGTCGTTTGGGTGCCAGTTGCTTAATTGTACCTGGTCGATGATTTGGTGAGGTGGTTTTTTTTTGGTAAAAAGGGTCGCAAGGTCGAAACATCGTACGAGCATGGATCTGGTTGGGAACATGGGAGTGGAGAGGGAAATTAAATCATTTGAATCTTTTTCACAGTTCATCAATGTCAATATAATGATGAAAATTTTGGCCTTAGGTGTGTAAAAATATTCGGTACCTTTCTTCAATTAAAATCGTAATTGAAAGAAAATAAATAATTCTTAGCAGAAACATTTCGACAGCGTGCATCAAAAAATATGTATCAATAGGACTGAAAAAGTCAAGATGGAACGAGTGGAGGACTGAAGATGGACTTTGGACACATGTCTTTGCTTCAAACAGCAATAAGTACTCTCAAAAGCCAGAATTAGAGAAATTAAACCTGGGAAGTCAGTAAAAATTCACGAAAAAGTTGGTAAGTAAAATTTCTGAAATTTGCCAAAAAAAAATCAATGATGTTGAAAAATAAGTTTTGAAAAATCATCGAAAATTTGTTAAAAGTCAAATGATGTTGACCATGATGATAATGATGATTTTTGAGGAAGGGGGATACACTAGATTCGTTGGAGTAAAAATTTTGTTTACATATACAAGGTATTCAAAAAATTTATGAACTGTATTTTTTTTCGAAAAAATTGAATGAAAAGAGTTTACCGGACACCAGTCTATAGCAGCTCTGATGCTTAGTTATATGTAGTTCCCCCCCCCCAATTATCCTTGGGGCAGCAATTGTGAGTTTTGATTTTCTACAGATTTTTTTCTTTCTTTTTTCAGAAAATTCTTTTGAAATCATGATTCCTAATTTTTCTTTCCTGGTTCAATTTATTCTTCATTTCATTATTTCCCTCCCTCAGAACTAATTTTTGAAAAATACTAGAAACGAGCATTAAAAGTTCAACAATTCCCCCCTCCCATACGAAAAAAAAACTGAAATAAAAAAATGAATTGTCTTCGAAAAAGATTTAAAGATTTAATAACCAAATGGCAGGTTATTGGACTTACGTTATTGTACCTGTTTTAGGTTTTTGAACAAAAAAAATCAAATCTCAAAAAACTATTTTTGTATGCTGCAGGGAAAATGTATCTAAAGTTGAATTTTTCAAAAATGAGTTTTTTGGCTTACTTAAATAATAGGGAGACAATGAGGAACATTTTAAGACTGGATGAGCATCCTAGGTCAATTTTTCGGTGAGATAGAGGCATTTGAAAATAAAAAAATCTTGACTTGTAAAAAAAAATCGAGAAAAACACGTTTAAAGCTGCGTAGAGGTCTAAAATGCTTTAAAAAATGCTTTGAAAAAAATCCCCCATTTTTTTGACTGTAGCACAAAATTATTTTTTCCGACTTTAGGTACCCCCTCCCTGCATGGTACGCAATTTTTATCCTTTATTTCGAATTTTTTCAAAAAAAAAATTCAAAAACGCTCTTCTATCATGTTTGTTTCCTATAAAATATCATAACAATTTGGAAATTTGGAAAAAAAATCTAGAGTGAATTTTACATTTTTTCAGGGACAAGTTTTAAGTAAAATAGATCTCACGACCAGTGCAATTTTTTCATCTATGGTGACTGTTTTCAAAAATTTTCACCAATTTTTCATAACATTTCTACAATTATTTATGAAATCTTCATTCTATTTAGAAATTATATTCATTTCTTCAGAAGTTCCCGTTAAATATTTTTCTCTTTTTTTGTAAAATTTGGTGGACCCTTTCGCATTTACAGCACATTTGAAGTTTATCAAATCATAAAAAATTTGAATATTTCGCAAGCTCTCATATTTTGGACAATTCTCTGCCGAAATACGGAATTGGGACAAATCTCATTCAATCTCTCAGCCCATTTTTCAGAACTAGAAGTCCAAAATTTGACAAAATCCAACTAGTTCAAGTGGTACCATTGGAAAATTTTATTGTGATTCAAAAGTGAGGTAACAATATACCACACTACCAATGTCACTGATCCCAAGTGGAAAGGAATTGTTGAACTCTTCGCTTTTTTTTTTTGGTAATTTCTCTTAAATAAATCATAATGGAATAAATTCCATACGAAAAACCATCTTTAAAAAAAAAATCAACCAGCCTATTTTTTACTGCTAGGTACGTCAATCCTATACAAAAGAAACACTTCCAACTCCTCCTCTCCCCTCTCACCGCCGTCAAATCCGCTGATTAACGAAAGCTCCGGCACGACACTCGATTAAGCACGCAAAATACCCATAAAACTAATTGGCTCGACCATCCGAACGCCTTTTCATCTGTCACCTATTCGCGATCGCGGCGCGAGAAAGTACACAAACGAAACCGAAACCGCCAGCTTCATCGCCATCGACGACCAGTCACAAACACATCACTTTCTTTTTCTAAAACGTAATTTCTTATTCTAAATAGCGTCTCGTTAGCTCATTACAACTGACAAAACCTACTCGAGTAGCTCGCAAATAAGCAACAATTCAATCTTCGGCCTCTTCGCCGAGAACAACCACTCGCATTTTACTTTGCATATCTTCGAAATACTCACGAGGTATCTTCCTTATACCAACGCTAATACGTCACGAGCATACGAGAGCATCTGCGAAAACAATGCAAAGATGACGAATGAATGGAAAATTTTCACGTATACGAGAGATTTTCTCAAATACCTTCGGCGGTATTTTTTTACGCTGTATCAAGTGGGCGTAAATTTTGAGTAATTTTATAACCAACGTTTCGAGGGTTTATCGCGGTGAAAATTTTAAAAGCTTGTTGTGTTTTCGAACCCAATAATAAATTTATGTATTCGACGGATACAAAACATGGGAACGTAAAACCTGTCTAAATATCCATAAAATGTGATATGGAATAAAGAACTCTAATTAAAAACCCACGAGGAAGCTTTTGCGGCGAAGCTTTTACAGCATTTAACGTCATTGCAAAACATCGTCGTGTAAAGATCGGCTCGAAGAGTTTGACGAAAACGAGCAGGCGTGGATGTAGGAAAAACATATTAGAAAATAATAAAAGGCAAATAAACGCCTTGTTAAATCTCATTCGTACAGTTACGCTAAACAATTACATTAACGACTGTAGAGAGTCGTCGTATGACAAGCTGACCGGACTATCACGAACAATGGCAAAATTACTGGTAAATTTAACAAGTCTCCAACATTTTTATAACACTTATCTGCTGAAAGACATCACGAAGCCAGGCGACGCTTTTAGACGGGTCATAGACGTATAACAGTTTTGTTGCGGTGTTTTGTCACTTCCTTCCTGTATGTCCACCTTGTACACATAGAGCCATATTTACCATATAACTTGGGTATGCCCGCGTACACATTTTCTCGCTTCCAAAACCATATAATACTCGAATGAACAGGACGTATGCACATGTTGTCTTCATTATTGCATTCGACGCCGTGTTAGAAAACATTGTGGACATTCATCAGTGCACATGCACTGATACTATAATCATTTTACATATTCTGTCTTTCTCTTTCTTCGTTTTTTTTATTTCTAATGAGGCTGCTACTGGAAAAAATTTCATACTGACGAAAAGATTTCTCTCGATATGGTATTTTTTATTTTTCATTTCGCCTGGTGTATTTACTCTGATGAGAGAACTGTTTGGCTATTAATCATATGTCCCCAAAGCGGTGTACATTTTTATTTCAGTATACGGCTCGCAAGTGATACGCATATGGATAACGTTTCCGCTATGTGTATATCGGGGAAAGGGTCCGCTATGGTATAATTTTAATTCTTCGGATGGAAAATCTCGTCTTCGTCATCGGTTCGGTTCCATCTACAACTATCTCGGATCACAGTATGCTCATCTGAGCTCGAGCTCGACTGCTCCTCGGCTCGTTTGATACAAATCGATGATTCCTCTTTTCACTGTTGATTAGCTACCTTATCGGATGATTAGTGTACACGGCTTGTTTAGCACGACCAAGTTTTAACCTCTTTAAGCGTCGCGAGTGAATTTCTTGTATCGCCGCAGTCAAACTGCCAGAAGAAATGTTTGGTTTGAGATTTGTACGGACATTATTGCGAAGTGACTAATGCCAGTGGTGGAGAATACTTTGTGCAGCGTTGAATTTATTGTCTTAGATATGAGATGTTTGTGTCTGGAGGCAACGAACGGTTTGGCAAAAGGATGATATTTTTTACCCCACCCATACCCCACTAAACCCAATAGAAAATGAAATATTTTGGTCTTGAGGGTTTTTGTGGGGCAGATCATTACCCCACACATACTCCAAATAAAATCCAATAGAAAATGAAATATTTTGGTCTTTTTTTGAGGGGGGGGGGCAGATCATTACCTCACACACCCCAAATTAAATCCAATAGAAAATGAAATATTTTGGTCTTGGGGTATTTTGTGGGGTAGATCATTACCCCATACATGCCCCAAATTGAATCCAATAGAAAATGAAATATTAGAAATTTAATCCAGTGGAAAATGAAATATTTTGGTCTTGGGGTATTTTGTGGGGTAGATCATTACCCCACACATGCCTCAAATTGAATCCAATGGAAAATGATATTTTGGTCTTGGGGTATTTTGTGGGGTAGATCATTACCCCACACATGCCCCAAATTGAATCCAATAGAAAATGAAATATTTTGGCCTTGAGGGTATTTTGTGGGGCAGATCATTACCCCACACATACTCCAAATAAAATCCAATAGAAAATGATATATTTTGGTCTTGGGGTATTTTGTGGGGTAGATCATTACCCCCACACATGCCTCAAATTGAATCCAATGGGAAATGAAATATTTTGGTCATGGGGTATTGTGTGGGGTAGATCATTACCCCACACATGCCTCAAATTGAATCCAATGGGAAATGAAATATTTTGGTCATGGGGTATTGTGTGGGGTAGATCATTATCCCACACATGCCCCAAATTAAATCCAATAGAAAATGAAATATTTTGGCCTTGGGGGTATTTTGTGGGGCAGATCATTACCCCACACATACTCCAAATAAAATCCAATAGAAAATGATATATTTTGGTCTTGGGGTATTTTGTGGGGTAGATCATTACCCCCACACATGCCTCAAATTGAATCCAATGGGAAATGAAATATTTTGGTCTTGAGGGGTATTTTGTGGGGCAAATCTATCCCCACACATGCCCCAAATTAAATCCAATAGAAAATAAAATATTTTGGTCTTGGATCATTCCTTCACTCATACCTCAATGAACATTGTATTTTTTTGGTTGCAATGTATTTTGTAGGCCAGATCATTACTTTGCCCATACCCCCAATGGATAATAAAATATTTTTATCGTGGGATATTTTGTGGAACAAATAATTACCCCATACCCCATTCACATCCCACTAAAACCAAATGAAAAATGAAACGTTTTGGTCATGGGATGTTTTGTGGGGCAGATCATTAGATCATCCAATGTAATACCTATAAAATATTTTGGCCTTGGAGTATTTTAAGGGGGAGATCATTTACACGCCCATACCCCAATGGAAAATAAAATATTTTTTGGGGGATTTTTTTTGGCAGATCGTTACCCTGCCCATACCTCAGTGTAAAACCAATCATTTTGGTCTTGGGGTATTTTGTGGGGCAGATCACTACCCCATCCATACCCCAAACGTAAAATGAAATATTTTAGTTGTCAAATCAAATTTTTTGGTTGTGTGGTATTTTGTGGGGAGATCATTACCCCACCCATACCTCAGTGAAAAATAAAATGTTTTGGTCGTGGGGTGAAAACTATTGAAATTTTATGAGTTGAAAAAATATTAGGAAGTGGAGTGGGGAATTGGGGATATTTTTTCCAATGCTCTGAGGGCATTTACTATAAAATTAGTTTGAAAGGATCTGTGAAAATCCTACCTGTTGATTTTGAGAATTTGTTGACACCTTGAATGTTTTCATTTTGTGTGATCCGTATTATTTTTTACCCAACGAGCAATATCCCATCAGAATAAAATTGCCAGAAAAGTACCTGAAATCTCTTTTAAAGTGAGGGAGGAGGATTTTTGAACTTGTTTTAAAATGGAATGCAAAACATGAAAATAGCATGTATTTTTATTTTCTCGAACCAGTAGATACCAAGTTATTGAGTTTCCATGTTTTAAGAACAGTTTTACGCTAAAAATTTGAAAACCCCTAGCCCAAAAATTTTTGTGGAGAGGGGAGGGGGGGAAATAAGCCATGAATTTCATCAAATCGCCCCCCTTCAAAAAAAATGGTGACACCGAAAAAAAAATTAGAAGAAATCCAAAGCATTTAATAGAATAAAAGCAAAAAATCGAAAATCATTTTGGAAAAAAAAAACAAAATAGGTATATCTTGGTATTTCTCGAAAAAAAATTCCAAAGCGTGTAGTATTTTTTAAAAAATATATATATATAGTCACTATAGTGCTTAGGTATCTTCTAAAAATACCAAAACGAATCCAATTTCAGAAATTGAAAAAAAAAAATGAAAACATTAAAATATTTTTTAACAAATAAATGCACTACCGTCCATTATTTCGCGATAGTTTTCCAATTATTGAAAGATTCCTTGATGGGGACACATATTTTGATTAGATGGTAATGCAAAGATCTTCTGTTTACCCAATTTATGAAATAGTTCAAGGTTTCAGGTTTAAATTTCGCCTCTCTTCCCCCTCATTCATTCAACTATGAGGGTTAATTCAAAATTGAAGACCAATAAAAACAATACCTTGTTGAGATGAAAACACAACCACAGTCACTGAGCACTGGTCACAGTTCAACTCTGTTGCATTGCAATTTTCCAAGAAATTCAAAAGCAAAAACTTTTGAAAATCACAACTATACCCATGACTCTTGAAAATTATTTTCCACCTGAAAAATTTACAGTGGTGAAATTATAGATCCGAGGTCATGCAACCATAGACAACAGCAGAAAGAAATTTATTCAGTTGATTGCTGGTTGTTTGATTCAGTTTCATGACTTATTGGCCCTACTCTCAGTTCAATTGATCCGGTTTTCTTTCAAATTGAATTTTTTTGATAAAATATTACCTACATTGTGATAATTATTTATACGCAACTAGCTTAGCAAGTTTTATTTTCTCGATGTTCATATTAGCTAATAATCGTACCGCCCTTCACCTCTCCCATATGTTTTGTAATTCTATCACATCTACTTATAGATTTTATCATTACAATCTTCATTTAAAAGACGAATCGAGGTAACCAGGGATACTCCATTCATTTAACAATACAACTAGAAAAAAATGACCAATTTTACTCGTACAAAAAAGATTCATTATAGGTATCGAATATCTCTCATATAATCTTTTTTTTTTTATTCAAAACAAGGTTCGTCAACTTCACCTATGTCAATCTGCCGCAATCTCACCATCATCTTCGGTTAATCACGAAACAATACAACTGGGCTGTGTACACTTGCATGCGCATTAACCGCTGTCACAAATAACATTAAATAATTACCATCTTAATTAAGTGGAAAATATGATCTACATAAACCAGTTCGTACTTACATATGTACCATAATCCATATAAAGCACCCAAACGCTTAATATACCGCATATTTATCGAATTATTATCTCGAAAAAATGTGTAAGTCACCAACCAGCCAATCTTTTTACCTTCCCATTAATAAACGGAAAAATAATAACCGATACCGGCCTTCGTCGGCGAACATTTATCCGCATATAACCTTATCGGTGGTTAGTTCATTACGGTGGTTTTTTTTCATCGCCTTTATGCCAAACAGACTGATGACTTCGAACCAGTAATTACAAAAGTGGATTTCGGAGGGAAAACTTATAGCCGGCGATTTTTTTTTTCGAGAAAAAATATAAGAAAAACCGGTGCTCGGAAAGGAAAAAAACGATGGCGGCAAAAAGTCGTTAACACCGGGTTAATTAGATTATACAGAAGCCAGGGCAATGGCGGAGGTGAAAAGCTGCCCAGTGTAAAATCAAGGTCAGTAGTACCCCATCGTTGGGCACATAGAAAGCTACGGCATAAACTTGATAGCCAAAGTTGAAATGATTAATACGACGAAATGAATTGCAAAATTTTATGTTTGAATTTTCGACCATTGGGATATCTCGCTAACGGGATCGTTAAGGTATGTTGACAGACTCCGGAGGCGATTCCGATACCAAAGTCATAAATATCTTGTAAAGGTATAAAAGCCCCGATCCAAATAAATAACGTTTACAATAATTCGTCAGCAAAGACGACGTTTCGATGCCTCGTGCCATGTCCGTTCTAATGACAACGAAGAATAGGTTAGACAAACGCTGCCGGTGAAAATTCATCTCGAACGTGCCAAATGTCTGGGCATTATACGTAACAAAGTAATCTAAATCTCAGCAGTATGCTGGAGCTTCGTATGTGGTAAAAACAATACACGTGGTCATTTATACTTGCGGAATGTTGCCAATGGCCACTTATGGAATGACCGGCTACCCGGAGCCGGAGGTGTCAAATATTTGAAAAAAAAAATTACAAACGGATTCCGGAGAGCTGTTGGATTCTGAGAGGAGACCACGTTGCGTAATCACGCTGCCATGAACCCAGCCAGCGGAGAAAGGTTCACATGGAGTCGTATTGTGCGATATATCATCGTTATCGCAATACTCCGCAGCTACGTATTTCTACGTGAACTATACCGAGAGCTGTGAGCTCTCTGTTGTCTATGTTTTGAATAGATCGGTCATGAAGAAGTTATCTGTAAAGTTGAGGTTAACCGATCTCGAAACGTAATAGCCGCTTCTAATAGCCATCTTAAGAGCTGGATATCTATTCATTCATTTATCACCTCATTATAAATTTTTGTACAATGAAGGCGCTCACTCTCACGGACATCTACCGTCTCCCCCACATCGTGATGTCCGTTCTAGAATGAAACTGCCGTTACTTTGACCATCATAATTAATCGTATGGGTATTTGAAATTAATATCTGAACATCAATTAGATCACGAGTTCATGTACTCTACCAGTTTGCAATCTCAGCATCTAGTTTCGGTCATTGGTTGCTAATTCGAGCTGCGGTTTCTAGGCAGCTGGTTCATTTCGACTTGCACGAGCCATCGTTGAAAATATAGCGGAAAATTATCTCGAGTGACTTCATCGACCGTCCAGACCCCTCGGACCTCATCCAACCCCCCACGAAAAACCCAATCATCCGCTAAATTAGTTCGCCATATGCCACATCAGTCAATTTTTCAGCGTTCGTACAAGTTCGGAAAAATCTACGTATCTCGTTGTCGGTATAATTAATGCGTTAAAACCAGTTCGTCTTTTTTTTTCTGGTACCTATCAGACTAATACAAACGAATAAATTAATTACATAAGCGCACATTCAAACCAGGTGCTTATATTTAGAAAGAATACGCAGGCAAATTAACAAGGGATGAAATTGTGGTGTTTTTTCTTCGTAGGCTCGTTCGAGGAGAAGAGAAATGACGTCCTTGGTGGCGTCCGCCGCCTTCAACCCTTTTCACACACAGTCTAACCAGAACATATTAGACGCGTGCTGCGTAAAAACTGACCTCTTAAGAGCTACCCTTCGTGATTATAGGGTTGGATACGCGTTTAAGGTTGATATGTTAAAGAGACTTTGTTTTTTTATGCCCCCTCGATCAAACATCTGGTCAACGGGAATTTTTTCATGGGGATGATTATATGGTTTTGTAATTTGAAAATTTTTCAGAGTGGTGATGGTAATCGCCGCGATGACGTCTAGGATCAGGCATTGCAAATGGGCATTTTTTTTTCCTAGACGATGGCATGTGCTGTGAGTGTGGAAATTGGTCGAAGTGGAATGGGATAGTTTTAGTGTGGTGAAAGGATCAGCATTTTGGTAAAAGTCGATGGATTGCGTTTACCAGGTGTAATTGGTTGCTTTTTTTTGGGAGAATTGAGGGCGTTTAATTTGGAAGGTTGGAGGTTTTTTGGTGTTTGTTTTTAATCTAAGTGATTGGTTATTTTTATTGATTGGAATTTTCATGTTTTTTTTTCAGGCCGATGATTTATGGTTATTTTGAAGAAGTCAAATGTATGAATTATTTTGGTAAGTTAGATTCGAATTTTTCTATTTCAAGTTAAAAAAATTATTACGAAATGTTCTGGAACGAAAAATAATCCATCGTAACACATCCCAAATTTTAATAATTTACTTTTCTACGGAGAATTATGAATATTTGGTCCTGAAAAATAATAAACAAACAAAGAAAAAAATACCTATGACGTTCCAGAAAAAAATTTTCTTTTAACGACTGAAATTTTGGAATAAATCGGTGTCTTTTTTGGACTTTGATTGAGTGATTTTTTCCACCAAAAATTGTAGAAATCTTTTTATAATTTTAAGTATCTTAGGTCGCACTATTTTACAAATTGATCAATTGTTCTGCGATTTTTCTGTTACAAACTTTATCTTTCAATTAAAATCAGCGAAATTTTGTAATGTTCGGCGAATGTTTACTAATTTTTCCGTGAATTTTCACTGATTTTCCAGTAATTTTTTGAACGGATTGCTTTCAGTGAATTTTTTTAATTGATTTTTTTATTGATCGTATGCCAGTGGCTTTTGATGATTTTCACAAGTGAGAGAGCACATATTTTTGGTCAAAACTATTTCCATGGTAAATTTTTTGTATTTTCGATGTTCGGAATATTTTCAAAGAAAGAAAAAACAACAACAAAATAAATAAATGAAAAATAATTTACTTTTTTGAAAAGTGTCCACAATTTTTTTCCGTAAAAAAGGCATAATATTTTTCAAATTTTGGGTATTGAAATGATATTCTGTAAAAATTTTGTGATCCTGGAGCATTTCTCTAATTCAAGCAGAAAAATCCTAAATTCTTATGCTTGCGAGGACGGATAATCCGAAACTATGCTGCATATCAGCTTTCTGAGATCAATGATTCATGCCATGAAAATTTAATTCACAATCCGAATTTAAAAAACGTACCTAACTATAGTTAAGACTAAATCAATTATAACTCAAAAAAGAACTTTCTTCCTTTTTTTTTCGAATTGATAAAATTTCATTGTACGAGTAAATTGGAATGTATACTTAGATATGTCAAATTTGCAAAACTTGTGACCCTTCAAAGTTAAAGGAAACCACCTACTGGGTTTTTTCGAATTTCTAAGTGCAAAAAAAATTATATAAATAGATTTTTTATATAAATGATCAGTTGATCATAAGTATTTTATTTGCGTTTCAAATATTAGATGCATCTCGAGGTGTCGTAGTAATTTTTATTGAAAATTTGTTTTTATTTTTCAATACGTCAGTATTTAATTTTTTGAAAAAAACTTGGTAGGTTTTCTACATATTGATATTATTTTAGCGCGAGTGAGTGGATGAGAGATATTTTCACCAAAATTCTTGTAAAAATTTTTAAAAAGTGATGCTAAAGTCCTGAAGTTCAACTCGAAAGTTTTTTAAAACACTTTGATTCGCTCTCTCATTATGAATCAGTGAAAAGGTACTGGAAAAAAGTCGGAATTGCAGCAAAGGAAAAATCAGCAGAATTCTTAGATTTTCAGCGGATTTTTTCTGATTTTTCAAAGAATTTCACTGATTTATCTACCTTTTTTTTTTTTTTTTTTTAGAAAATTACAGATATTGTACTTATTTTTCAGTGATTTTAAATAATTTTTACTGATTTATAAATGAGAGAGCCGTTGAAATGTTTCTGTTTGGGTTACATTTTTCAAATTCAGTATTAAAAGCAACAGTGCGAAATTTCCCCGCCCCTGAAAATTTTTCTGGTGTTTCAATTAGTCTTCGTGCTCATTTTGCATCCACTCCAAAAAGAGCTTCCGACGCCTTAAATCGTAAATACCTACTCGAATCGAATGAGGTATCCTTTCATCATGAAAAGTAACCAGGCCTGTGCAGAGAGTGAGGAAAGAAGGCTCTCCTGGGTCCGTGTTTTTTTTTTTTTTTTTTCAGGAAACCTCTGTCTGAACCAAAGAAATGTAAATTCACTGCGAGCTGCGAGTGCCCTCAAAAATACTTCTGTCAAAAAATTGCTTCGTAATTTGCTAAACAATTATGATTTAAAAATGTTTAAAAAATTGACAAAATTGAAATTTTAGATGATAATTAAATATTTTTTCTAAAATTCAAATTGTTATCGAATATTTTTGGTGATAACCTTTCAACCTCAAATTTAAAAGTTGACCTTGAAACTAATGGATTTCAGGCATCTGTTAGTCATTAAGGAGTTTTTTCTAAGTTGATAATATTTTTGAGCTAATTGTTTCTGTTATCGAGACGCGTGAACAGTATTTTGTCGATAGTTTGACTTTGAGTAGAAGATACAAAAATGTTCATTATCTCACCCTCTTTCCATTGAGGTAGGTGTAGTGATTACTGAATAGCAATTAGAAGATAACGATAGATTTGCGTGGATTTATCTGACTCTGGAGGTCATTTAATCGGTAATCGATAGAATCCAAAATCTGGTAAACGTGCCTTTTCAAACTTTTTTTCTATTTTTTTATATCGGATGTTGATATGGAATTTCCTGCATAGTTAGATATAATTTGAAGGTTAGAGACATTGTGAAGATAAAATTAATGGACTTTTTCATTTTTGGGATGAAAACCTTGAATCGTTGATATCTTCAAATGTACGGTACCTAATTATTTTAGAGATGTGGACTCAACTTCGCAACTTTTTATTAAAATGTCAATGCACCAAAATTTTTTTATTCGACATTTTTCTTATTTTTTCAATATTTTTGAACATTTTTTCTGGGGTTTTCCTCGCATATATAAAGATTTTTTTTATCAAATCATACCCTACTTTAATATAACTTTTTATTAAAATTTCAATGCTCTTTTTTTAAAAAAATATTTATAAGCCCGAATATTGAAACAACCTTTGAAATCAAAAATTGGTTTTTGAGTTGAGCTTCCACCTTGATTCCTTCTGAAAGCCCCAAAATCACTGTTAACTCAAAAAGCAATCTGACCCTCATCCTCCAATATTCGAACCTTCGGACCTACCTCAATCAAAAAATGAAACTCCTTTTCATCCGCTAATTTCTTCACGCCAATAAAATAGAAAAAATGAAAAATTTCTTCCAAATACCTTTCTCTTGCAGCAACGCTAGGTTTCTCGCAGGTGTTTTTTCCTCCGTTATTAGAAAAAAAAAAACAATTTAAAAATTATTGAAAAGTAACGCGTCACAGTCCTTTGAACAGGACATTTATACGCACCACTAAGATATACGCTTGTACAATAGCCTCATCATTAAAGTAAACTCATTAACGTAGGGTTATTTTTGACTACTGTAGCGTAATTTTTTCCAACCATGACTGCATATAATATTGTTATCTTTACGAAGATTTCTATAGCGTCGGTCGAGCAATAAAAAGGCCAAAAATATAGACAAAAATATCTCACCGCGTAAGACGAAAAAAAGAGATAATTATTCGAAAAATGCACGTTCGAAGGTATGCATTTTTTTTCGGTACCTACGTCTACACGTAATTCAATACGCGTGTAATATACTCCTTGGGCTTAGTATGCTCGAGAAGAAAGTAGATATACCGTAGGACTATACGTGGATGGATATTGAATCACGGATGCTTGAATTTGATAGGAAATAATTTCCAAGTTAAGAGAATGACCGAACAATAAAGTGGCTTTGTTGGAAAAGACAGATGTTTTTCAAGAGTGTACTATAATGATTATTAAGAACCGTTAAAGCAGCCTTGCAGCATGAAAAGATGCTATAAAGAAGTAGATTATGGAAACGGGCCAAAAAACTTGGGAATAGAATTGTTCTGACAAGGCTCTCGAAAAATAAAGTATTCAATCAGAATAATTTTCGCAGGTAATTAAGCAATCGTTCAATCGTAATGAGATGGTCAAATAGACCCTACTGATCGACGGAAACACTCACCTTTCGAAACATATGTTTTTTCGCCCATATCGACGACGTCATCGATACATCATACCTTTGCCATCCAAAAATAGCATTGACCAAACGGAAATCGACTAAAATGTATCGTTCTGGTCACGCAGATGTAATACCGTCGACATATCCGAAATTACGAAAATACTGAACTTATAACGCGCCGAAATTCGATCAATCATTTTATTTAAATGGCACAGTCCATTTGGACGTAACTTGGCTGATCCTTTAATACGGTGACCAGCAAGAGGGTATGTTGCAAAGTCCGTATGGCCTTTTGTGACACGAATCCGTATGGAAGAAAAAAGTTGACTCGTCATTGCGACGTATTGTTCATCGTAAGATATTTTTCTTCCTTCTTTTACACCAGATTATGATGCTGGCGGTGCATAACAAAAGTATTTACGTAATCCGCGTGTTATCGCTAAAACCTAGGTTTAATAAAAATCTAAAAATTCTGCAAATCATTGCACTGTGTCCACCCTGATTATACAGTACGCGATTCCGATTCGACTTTTTCGACGGTTTTACTTTTTTTTTGTATTAGTTTTACGAGCTGAAGGAATACTTAGCAACTGGCCAACATTGTTGGTAAATTTCGAATTGGTCTTTTGTGGAAAAACGGAAGCGTTAAATGGTCTGGTGTGGAAAAAATATAATTTGCTATGTTCTTTTGATATTCTGGGCTGCAAAATACAGATGCTGAATATTTCTGAAAAGAATCCGGGAGCCGTACTCTTCAGTTTTTGAAAAAAGTTTAATGTTGAAAAAAAAATCATCGGCGAATCAAATAAGGAAAGGAAGTTAGGGGAAGAGGAATTAATTCAAAAATCTCAACTAGAAATTATGTTTGGAATAGGAAAATTTAGAATAAACCGAGGAAAGTCTATTTTTCTAAAATTATTAGGTTGATTTTGATGAAATTTTTACGAGTAAGGGAAGAGGGGATTTATCCAGTAAAAATTCGATTGAAATTGGTCAAAAATTTTAGCTCCAACTCTCTAAATTTGAATCAGTCAAAAATGCTTAAATTGACTGATGAAATAGAGAAAATCGAATCACTGATAATCGGTCAAATTCCACTGATTCCCCAGTTGATTAGCGTCATTTTACTGCCAATCAGTGAAAAATTACCGATTCAAATAGTGAATTTTGATCGTTAAATCAGTAAAAATTAGTTAACTGATTGAAATCAGTAAAAATTTACTGATTGAAATCAGTGAATTTTCATTATTGAATCAGTATTTTTTTTTACTGATTCATACAGTGGCTTGATTTTGTCGATTTCTTGACTGATTCAAATTAAGAGAGAAGTCTAGAAAATTACAATTTCTACAGAAAAAATTAGATAAGCCAATTCTCATTTTCTCTGATTTCTATCATGACATTGGTTGTGCAACACTTTCTCCTTTTAAGAATAAAGACTTCCCTTCAAAGAGATTAAGATTGCAATTCAAATTGAATTTTTTTTTCAAATTTTCAAAAAATTTTAACTTGTTTAGAGCACAAATTGTTCAATTACATAGGTAGATAATTTCAATCAAATTTTCACCATGGAATCTTCTACTTCGCCTTTCTTCTAAAATTGGCCGAATCATTTGCAAGGAATCGAATTTCAAAGCTTTTGCTAGTAAAAATACCAATAGGTGAATCTTAATTCTTCGAAGGGTAGGTATATACTTTTCTTCATTTTTTTGGAATAGAAAATCGAGATTCTACAATTGTTGAAAATGAAGAAAAGGTCTTGCATTTGGTTCAAAAGTACCTACTGCATTTTTCATTGTAATTTTTTCCCGTGTTGCTACTTCCAAAAAATCTGGAGAAGTCAGAGAATTTTTTTACATTGATTTCGTGGTCATGGAAATTTTTCCAAAAAAAAACTGATGTATTACCTATTTAAAAAAATAGATCACTTATTTTGTCTCCATAAAATCAAAATTTTAAAAATCTTAATCCTGATTTCGCTCCGATTTGAAAAGTGGAATGTGTCTTAAATAGCATTTTTTAAATTTTGAAGGTTTCACTCCCTCGAATCATCCTAGGAGTTTGGAGAGCCTTCAAATTGGCCAAAAATGTTGAAAATGTGCCTGCTATTTGATTCGCTCATGAAGTAATCTTGTAAAGATTTTTTAGAACCAAAAATTATTTCTAAAAAATAAAATTGATTTTTTTTCAGTTTTTTAACTACTCTCTCAATTTACGAGTAATTAATCAAAATTAACTGACGAAATGGACAGAATTGAGTAAAATTAGAGAGCAGTACTAATTCGTAATTTTGCAAAATTTTCCCTCAATTTTTCCTCTATTTTTTTGATTGAATCTCACCGGAAAGAGATGAGCCAGCGTAAAACCTCGGTTGATGTCTAGGGTCTCGAACTAGCATTTTGAAAATCATTTCTGGAGGAAAATGTACCACTTATGGAGATGAAATCTTCGAAATTGAAACAAAAATTGTGTGATAGAAAATTTAAAAGGTTGAGAATTTTATCCTCCTCTAACGGGGCTAAAATATTGAAAAAATTTCAAATTTTCAGATTTTGATTTTTTTTTTTTAAAAAATTTCCTTTACTTCTTTCGAATTTTGTACATTTTTTTTTTGAAGCAGGAAAAAGTTATTAGGTACTTCTCATCTCATTTTAAAAGGGACCTAATGTCGATTGCAGTGCTGTATTTCCCTAGACGCACACTACGCACGTGCGTAAGGCGCAAAAATTTCAAAAGGCGCCAAATTTTGGAAAAAAATAACATTTGAGGAGGATGACCGTAGAAGGTGTGGATACGTTACGTTACGTTTTACGTTGAGGAAATATCGTCTAGAAAATTCGAAACTACCAAGAATGTCAATTTTTACTCCGCCAGAGTTGACAGTCGACGACGATATCACAGCGCCAAAATTACGATTACAAAGCAACTATTTTAATTATTTTTTATTCATTTTTTAAAAATAAAATAAAATATGCATTTGAAGGATCCCTTTGTTTAAAATTTTGAGGTCAAAGGAAAGAATTGAAAAATTCTTCGATCATTCGATTCTGTTCACATTTTACTTATAACCCAAAATATAGATGGGGGGGGGGGGGGGGTAGGAGCAAGGTGTTAAAAGGCAGCAATTCACTGTGCGTAGGGCGCCAAAAACCTAAATCCAGCGCTGGTCGATTGAAATGTGTAGTGAATTTTCGTAACTCCAAAATATTCTACATAATGTCAAGAAGTCTGAAATTTTTAGTTCAACTTCGAATTTTTTAACAAGCATGTATCTTATTTATTTTTTATTTACAAGTTGAAAAGGAACGAGAAATTTGCAAAATATCGAAATTTTTTGATAGGTAGGTATTTTGCATTTCAAGAATATTCTTTGTGAAAGAGGGGTTTAAAAAACTTGACCAAAATCCCTTCAAAAGTTCTAGAACTCCATTTCGAAAAATCGTTTACATTTCAATTTGGAAATTTTGTTAGACACCTTGGATTAGTAAACTATCCTCATGTGTAAGGCAGGTACATTGTTCATTTCTTTGTCCCTCTTCATTTCAGTTTGAGAACTTATTCATCAAATTAAGAGAGAATATTTGGCTAATTTCTCCTTTTCTCCCTCTTTGATCGTGTGTTTATTTTCAAGCCCATTCACCTCTTTGTACCGAAAAATTTACTGGCAGGTATTGTATTTCCGAGATATATTTTTCAAGCCGTTGAACTTTTCACAAACTGATAACGGTTTGACCTCAGAACCACACTAAAATATTAGAATAATTATTCGAAGAAAACATTTTATACGTAAATGAAAATTTGCCCTCGTAAATATTCGAGTAATAATTTTACAACAATCGTCCGCAATACTTATCCAAAGTTTCGCTTCATTTGTTATTTCGTCGTTTCCACTCGATGATCATTTAAATTGTAAAATTATATTGAAAAACTTGTCTGAAGAAATGAAATGAACGAGGAATAAAACTACTGCTTATCGTGGTGATTTTCAGAGAAAAAAAAAGTAAACAATTTGCAAAGTTAATTGATATAATAAAAAAACAATTTAAAGTCAATAGCATTTGAAAATTATCAATGTATTTTAATAGAATTGGGTACTTGTCTGGTATATATTTTGCGGCAGGCATTTATTCCACCACGTGGTTGGTATCTCTTTACTTTCCCAAGCCATAAAAATTTTCACCTAGGATTACCCTTATCCACAAAGGGGTAAACTTTTCTCATCGAGATGGATTTAAAGAACAGGGTACCTTAATTTGGGAGCTTTGGATTAGAAGCTTGGCAGCCACTCGGTACAGAAAGGACGATGGATAAAAAGAGGTCCCGGGTCGCTTTGCCTTTGCCCAGTCTTTTAATCGTTATTCACGAAACGTGTTGAAGTAAAAGTTTTTTTTCGTACGAAATTGTCAGAAAAGTTTGCTACACAAAAGCTCAGGCGTTCGTTCATTCGTTTTATCTGCGAAATGTTTAAAACATTTAGTTCGGGGAGTACAGCTGCGACGACGCTCATCTGAAGTGGACAACTTCACAAAGCAAAAATGAAGGAAAACTAATTAAAGTTTTACACTAAAGGTCAGACTTTTCGCGTACGCGTATACGTGGCTTGGTTATACGTTTTCGCTTTGTGATGACGAAGTTCTACTACGCTTTCTATTAGCATTTCGTCGCTGCTTTTCGTACGTAAGTATATTGTGCTCGCGCGGGAAAAGATTTTAAACTTTTGTCTCGTTTCTCGAAGCTAAGTCTAATTTAAATGTCATCAAATGCCTCATATCCGTCCTTTTATCATCTTCATTTGCTTTCTAATTGCGCGAAATTTTCGGCTATAAAAACTTTTCCACTTTGAAGTACAGTCCTACTTCTCGCTGAGTAGAGCGACTCGGGGATGGTTTGTGCATTTTTTGGTGGGCGGGGGAAGATGAAAAGAGAAAATTGTCAACCAACTATTGAAACACCAGGAATGAAAAATTTGAATTATACCGAATATTCTATTAAATTGCAGGTGTAGATACGATAAATGCCAGTTTGTGAATTAAAATCGTGATATTTTTAAAACAAAATTCGTTAGCTTTTTGTTGTTTGCTTCTCATTCCATTACAATTTTTTTAAAAATGATTTTCGGAAATAATTGTTGTGAAACTTTTAAAATTAGGCAGGTACTAAAATGTATCTTAAAGAATTTCAAAGTCTTAAGAGTTCAGAATTTTTTTTTAAAAAATATTACAAAAACTATTCAATTCATTTTCAACATGAATACCTATTGAATGTGCTTTAAAAAATGATTATTTGATCTGACTTTTTATTTTTCAATTAAAATATTGTTTTTTTCAAGAGTTTTGATCCAAAAACCACGACTTTTTTTTTCAAAAATTATTAGTTTTTTAAAAGTGTTGGTTTTCATCCTTAATTCTTCAAATTTTGTTATTTTTCTCAAGTTTACCTATCAACAATTTGGAAAATTTCTCTGTCGTTCAAATTAAGTCAACTATTGAAATTTGCAAAGATTCAGTTTTCTGAAGGACGTAGTTCTCAAACCCATAATTTTTTGCCTACTATTTTGCTTACCAATTTTCATTAGGCTTATGACATTTCATAGAATTGAAGATCACTCAAAAGTCAAAATAAGATTGATGAAATTAGCTTAAATTTTTTAAATCTAATAATTTTCTCGTTACATCGAATATTTTACAAAAACAATTGCTTTTTTGAAAATTATGGATTTTTTCGTAATAGTTCCAAGATTTTTTGAATTCAATTTTTTTGTAAAATACCTATTTGATGTAACGAAAAAATCATGCGTACGATTTTACAGACCACATCTCGAAAATTTTAGATTTTTTGAGTCAATTTTATCGGTCTCATTTTGAGTAGGTACTTGATATTCAATTTAATAAAATCTCATAAGTTGTAAATTGGCAAGCAAAAGAGCATCCAAAAAAATATGGGAAATATGCTTTTGAATTTGTCTATTTCTGAGGAGTTCTCAAGCATAGATAAGTGCAATCAGAAATTAACTAAGGGATGAGAATTCCAGAAAAAATAGGGAGGGGATCAAATTCCAAATCAGTTATTTTTCACTAATATTTCAGTTAAAGTTATTGATTTTTCTCTGACAAATTGGAAATTGATTGAGTAATCAGTGATTTTTGACTGAAAGGTCAGTGAAAAATCATTAAATTTCAATGAAAATCATTTCACTGATTCTCAAAGGCAGAATTTTCGTTAACTATTGATCCCGATTTGGAGAGTTACATGTTAATCGAAGAAATAAAGAAAAACTAAATTTCCTAAGCAAAGCGAGAGCAATTTTTTTTAAAAAATACAATACTGTTTGAAAAGCGAAAAATTCGTTTTTTAAACATTTTTTTATATCTAATTAAAAAATCTCCTTTTTAATCTGGCAGGGAGGAAAGGAGGGAGACCGAGCACGGTGAGCCCCTTCTGGGTGCGCTTAATGTGCTCTCATGTTACCACAATTTATTATTTCTTCCAAAATGAACTTCATTTTTTAAAGGATTTATTGAATAATTGTCAACAATTCTTCAGAATTGTTTCAGTTTTTGACATTCAGTTAATGTTCAAAAATTGTAATTTTTCAAAGTTTGTCAATTTTATAAAACTTGTCACCAATTTCTTAAGGGGTTTCAAGTTTTCCAAATCTTCAGTTTCTGTCAATTTTTTAAATCCTGTCATTTTTCAAGATTTTTTGAAAGTTTTTATAATTAATAAATTCTTCTACTTAATTGTGACCACAAAGTTTGAAATTCTGTTCATTTTTGTATTTCTTGCAATTTTTTCAATTTTTCAATATTTTTAAATTTTTTATTTCGTTGATTTTTTGAAAATTTTAGCAAGTTTTCAAAATTTGTCAATTTTTAAAATTGCTAGTTTTTCAAAATTTCCTTCTATTAAAAAAAAGAAAAAAATTTATTTTCGGATTTTTTTTGAAAAATTTTTGTGCTGAAATTATTCAAATTTGGAAAACCCCGAATCAAAAATTGAATTCGGAAACTGAATTTTTCAGAAATCATTTTCACGGAATTAGCCGACTAAAAAATATATGCAGGAAGAACATCCCCCTCCCCTTCTTCCAATACATGCTCGCAATCGTTTCTGGCCAAGCAACTCTTTGCGCACCACGACTCTACGAGCTTGTGGAATTTAAAAATTGAAAAGGTATCCGAAAGTATGATGCTGGCACGTTGATCTATTTCAATAATGAACCTTCTTTCGATCAATTAAAAATCATTACGGTGTATAGATCAGCGAGCGGTTGGCATTTGGCATCTACACATAGGTACATTTTTTATTTTCATTTCTTCTTCTTCTTCATAGTCTTCGTCTCTTTTTTTTTTCTTCATACGAGATTAATAACGATGATGTATTCCATTGTGTTAGCTTTGCGGTTTGCTACGATGTTCCGATCGAATGGCTCTAACAATACGAATTTTTAGCCGTTGGTTATACGGTGCACGGTCGTTTTATTCTAAAGAAATACCCCGCTCGGCACCTCCACCCACCATATTCTGCGTCATCTCGTCCCACGTCTATTTCGCCTTTAACATAGACATACCGAATGTAAAAATGCACCGGAGAATTTGGTTTTCGAATCGTATCCAGGATAACAGTAAAATATTCGTGATCCTGTGTAAAAAAACAGATTATTCGGTTAATAATCGCACCCCCGGTCTCCGGATCGATTACAAATACACGTCTGGAAATTGGTCACTGCCGAGAACTAACGAATCGCCATTGTGGCGGATTGTTCGAGTGTAACCAAACAAACAAAATTTGGCATTTTTACGTTTATTTTACGCGTTAGGCGTACCAAACTGGCCCGAAATAGCCGCAATTTCAAATCCAATAAGGTAATCCTCCGTAACACGGATTTTTTTACCGGGCTACTGCCGTTTATCCTGCTCAGGTACAGTTGTTCTCGTCTCGTCGTTTACTTAGCCGCATTATTAATACCGTTTTACGCTCGTCTCTCGATACGTTTGCCCCAATCTCGATATTGGCGATGCAACGTTCTCGCTAACTGGATTTTTACTTATCCAGAGGTCAGGCCTGCTCGACTGATTAATTTATCCAAACGGTTCCGCGTTAATGTATTGTGATGCAGAACGAGGTGCGTTGGTGGTATATGCAGGTGATGGATTGGTATATCAATGTGTGTAATATGACCCCCTTCCTGCCACCCATGCTACCTTTTTATCGTGTCTAACTCATCCAAGAGATGGATTCGCGTTTATGAACGTTTAATTATCTGGATCGAGCTGCGTATTCTTATACGTGTGTAATTGCGCCTCTTTTTTTTTGTAGGTAGGTTACAAATATGGGGTATTCAAGTAGCTTTCCATGCTCTCTGGTCTGTTTCAAAAGATCAATTGTAACTTAAGCCTTTGAACTAGCATGTGCCAAGGTATCTGTTTAGATTTTTAGCATCTTTCGAATGATAAATTATAATATTGGGTAGGTACCTGATGTTGTGATGTTCACTGATCTTTTTTACCGCCTTCTTAGCCTTAGTCATCTTTTTTATTAATGTTTTCACACTTCGCGTTAGAGTTACACTTCATCGCGCTTTTATCCCATTGGCTCGTCATGGTTTTATCATAATAGAAAGCCTGTGATACGAAATATCAGATTGGATAGCATCCGAAATGGCGATGGCGTTTCAACCGATTAATTAACGTCAAATTCTGGTAATTTGGGAAAAAACGAGAGATTGTTGTCTTTAGGATGAGATGATAGAGGAGAAAATCGGACAATTGGATACGGGTTGAAAAAATACCATGTGCAAAATTGGCTTGAAAATTGGTGTGGGCAGCTGAAAATCGAGGTTTTTTCAGCTTTCAATAATTTGACAGACAGAAATTTCCATTTTTGTGGAGAATCTTGGTCGAATTTCTCAAGTGTGTTTATTGGGCAAAATTTTCAAATTTTGAAAAAAAAAAACTTGAAAATGCATATCAGCTATTTATCTGCATGGTCAGAGGAAAATATGATTTCTCCCCTAAAATCGACGCATCGAATTCAAGTGCCATTATTTCTGGACATTTTCGAACTTCCTGCAAAATTTCTATTTTTTCCAGTATTTCCAAATTTTCTCACGTTTTGTGTGGAAATTAATTTAGACAATCAAAAATCATGTTCTCATTTTTTTTCGAATAGATGAACAAGAAATCTAGTTTTTAAGCGAATTTCAACGAGATGTTACCTCATCAAAAGTATTTTTTCATTAAGTTTTGAATTTAGAAAAAAATTAACTCAAAATTGGAGAATTCGACGAAGATTCATTGAATAGGTGAATTTTCTCGTTAAATTAATTACTGGAGAAGAGGCACAGGCAGAAATACCAACTTTTTCTCTCTTTAAAGGAGTGTCTTTAATTTTTGGAGAATTTCAAAAATACTGCAGAAAAGTAAAATCTTACTTGAAAGCTTCAAACCGACGTATAAGTTGTAAAATTGGACTTTGGTCGTATCATCATATGTAGATCGTCGTCGTCCTGTTTGTAAGAAATAAAATGAGCTATGAAGTTATTTTTTTAGCATCATTTTTCATTTTGTATTGATATTTGTTCGAATGAATTTTGCTGCATGTTTTGTGCTAAAATGTTTGAAAATTCGATCATCTAATTTGATGTCTTCTGTAATGTCTCATTAGTGAGAAGACACCTCAAAGATTTAATAAAATGCTTTATTCATGAAATTGCTAAATTTGCTGAAGTTCACCTAAGAGCTCTCGAACAAACTTAAGTGGATGTGTAAAATTCGCCAAAAATTTAAAAATCAATTTAAATTGATGAGATTTTAAAAATGGGTGACTTGGAACGTAGTCTAAGCGGTTAACCGGAATATACTTCACTTTTTGAACACGGGTTGAAATGTGGTTTTTATTTTAGTATGACCCATAACAATATTTTTGAGAAGGGGAGGCATCAAAACTTTCCCTTAGGGAGGGCGTGAGGGGGAGTTTTAGGGGGAGTTTCACCCCTATTTTTCCACATTGAGGGATCGGGGTAAATTTGGTGTCGTTTTCGTATAATTCGACCCTCCTGAACACGAATCTGCAGTTAGTTTTTCGATCAAAGACGTACAACTCGCGCAATCGTACTATTTGTGTCGCGAAAAATGGCTAATTTTGAGGAAAAAGAGGTGAAATTACGATTTCTTACATCTTGAGACAAGTAATGTTGACGAATTGGAGTTTGAAACCTGTTTTCTATACAATTCGAACCTTCCGAGTCCGAATTTGTTATTGGTTTCCGGATAAGAAGCGAAATTCTTTCTTATTTGCCTATTTTTGGTAGCGAAAAACAGCCGATTTTGGTGAAAATTGACTCCAAATCGCAAGTTTCCATTTTCCCAACCCAATATCTCGAACCAATCCTTGTACCTATGGCATAATTTTTAGACATAATTTGAACCTCCGGAACACGAATTTTTGATTAGTTTCCCGATTGGAAGCAGAGAATTTCTTCAATCGTGAAATTAACGTAGCGTAAAATTCCCGATTTTACCAAAATTGGCATGAAAGGGTCTGGCCAAATAAGGGGTGACTTTGGCCCCCGCTCCGATTTTCACTCTAACCCCCTTAAGTGGTGCCCCTGGATGTGAAAACATTCTAAAAAAATTTTTGACCCCCCAAGCCCCTCCCTTTGGGAGATATGGCCATTTTATTGGCTGATTTTCATGAATTTTTAATTCCAACGAAAGTGAACGAAATTTTCTGTTCTTTGGCACAAAGTTACATCTCGTAGAGGTGTATTTATGAAAATTTTTTCAAAAATTTTGATGCACTTCTTCATGTCTTTTCGGCTATTTGAAGTTTTCAATCTTAAAAAACAGCATATAAGCGAAGAGTGACCAACTTGGAAAAATTACTAAAAAAACACGTTTTTTTAGGTAGAATTTCGCTGTGTATTCGGTTTTGGCCGATTCTTTGAACTAATGGTCGAAAAATGCGAAAAACCGTACAGAAACGTTGTTATTTTAGCAGATTTTTCAAATTTTTAGCGTTTTATACAGAAAGAAAGGGTCAAATGAAAAAACCAATACCATATTCGTGTTCAGCAGGTCCAAATACCCCAATAGATACCATTTTTGCAAGCGTTTTGCTTGCATTTTCAAAAGTGACTTTTTTCACTGATTTTTCATGATAAAAAAGCTGAAAAGGGGTGAATTTCGAGATTTCGAAAGAAACAAACGCGACAAGAGTGTTAATCGGGGTATTTTTGACCCACTGCACCTCTACGAGATGTAACTTTGTGCCAAAGAACAGAAAATTTCGTTCACTTTCGTTGGAATTAAAAATTCATGAAAATCAGCCAATAAAATGGCCATATCTCCCAAAGGGAGGGGCTTGGGGGGTCAAAAATTTTTTTAGAATGTTTTCACATCCAGGGGCACCACTTAAGGGGGTTAGAGTGAAAATCGGAGCGGGGGCCAAAGTCACCCCTTATTTGGCCAGACCCTTTCATGCCAATTTTGGTAAAATCGGGAATTTTACGCTACGTTAATTTCACGATTGAAGAAATTCTCTGCTTCCAATCGGGAAACTAATCAAAAATTCGTGTTCCGGAGGTTCAAATTATGTCTAAAAATTATGCCATAGGTACAAGGATTGGTTCGAGATATTGGGTTGGGAAAATGGAAACTTGCGATTTGGAGTCAATTTTCACCAAAATCGGCTGTTTTTCGCTACCAAAAATAGGCAAATAAGAAAGAATTTCGCTTCTTATCCGGAAACCAATAACAAATTCGGACTCGGAAGGTTCGAATTGTATAGAAAACAGGTTTCAAACTCCAATTCGTCAACATTACTTGTCTCAAGATGTAAGAAATCGTAATTTCACCTCTTTTTCCTCAAAATTAGCCATTTTTCGCGACACAAATAGTACGATTGCGCGAGTTGTACGTCTTTGATCGAAAAACTAACTGCAGATTCGTGTTCAGGAGGGTCGAATTATACGAAAACGACACCAAATTTACCCCGATCCCTCAATGTGGAAAAATAGGGGTGAAACTCCCCCTAAAACTCCCCCTCACGCCCTCCCTAAGGGAAATTTTTGATGCCTCCCCTTCTCAAAAATATTGTTATGGGTCATACTAAAATAAAAACCACATTTCAACCCGTGTTCAAAAAGTGAAGTATATTCCGGTTAACCGCTTAGACTAACGATATTATTTTAAAATTCAAATCCGAATTGGACACTTCGAGTGGATTTCTTGTGAGATGTTCTCTTCCTTTCTGTCATTTTCAAAACATCAAAAATTGTTTATAAATATAAAATTTTTATGAAATTTGCCAAGGCAACCTTTCTCAAAATTATCATTTTACAAAAGGAGTTCCCTCACATTTTTCAGAGTACAGTTTTTGAAACTATTAAGAAAGATTCTCGAATGAAATTTTCTCGAATAAACAGGAAATTTAAAATCATTTTTTTAATTCAAAGTATTTCTGCCAAATTGTATTGTGAGATAATTTTCGAAGAAATTCAATCATCTACCTTTCTCGATAAAATTGGCAAATTCAATTTTGGTCCCACCCCGTTTCCCTACAGTTTAATTTTATATCAGAAGTTGAAATGATGCAAAAAAAATGGATTGGGATTGGAGTTAGGGGTTGAAAAAATAGATTTAGGTAGACATATCTCTCAATAGTCGATACTGTTGAGAATTATTCAATTTTGAGCTCACCTCCCCAACCTAAAGGTGTCGTCAGAAATTTCGAGAGGAGGGGGTGTCGTGTCAGATTATTTTTCCTTTTACTCAGTAACATTAGGAAGCAAAGTATAAGGAATGCATTGCATCCCCCCCCCCATTCTGACGGAGTGCAAAACATTGTATTATGACTTCTTTTATGCCCGAGAAAACAATAGCAAACTTTTGAAAAAAATGAATTTTTTAATGTTCATAAAATACATTTTCTCATATTAATTCGTCACCTCAACTGGGAGGCGTCTAGATACTCCTCCCTGACTCCCTCACCGAGGGTGAAAATTCAAGTTGGAGTCAGAATTTCCATCAAAATATACGTAGTCAGAAACTTGAAACACTCTCTTTTCCCTCACAACCATTTCTTAAATTTTCAGGTTTTCTTCCTTTCTTCATTTGTTGTGGTTGGTAATTTACTTGAATTTCTCTCTACCCCTAGGGACTGAAAAAATTTGAAAAGAATATTTTCTGATTCGAAGAATCACAAAAAAAAATGGAATGTCGTGACCTCAAAAGTTGAGGTTCAACATTAGGTACTCACTACTCAATTTCTGTGAAGATTTTAATCGATTTTCAGGAATCAGAATTTTTCTGCCATTCTAATCAAGAATTCGATCATTTGGAAAATTGACCCAGAATCTAAAAAAAATTACATTTTTATGCTTTTGACGAGGTCAATTTATAGTACTTATGTAAAATTGAATTGAATTGAAATATTTAGTGCTATAGGATTTAGCAATTTTTTTCTTGATTCTAGGAATTTTTTCATTCTAATTGACTTTCTCTGCAGTTTTTCAATTTTCAAATAATTCTCAAATCAGTACTCTTTTAACTGGAATCAGGCAAAAATGTCTAAATTGACTGATGAAATAGAGAAAATCAAGTCACTGATAATCAGTCAAATTCCGCTGATTCCCCAGTTAATCAGCGTTATTTTACTGCCAATCAGTGAAAAATTACCGATTTAAATGGTGGATTTTGATTGTTGAATCAGCGAAAATTAGTTGACTGATTGAAATCAGTACTTTTTTACTCTTGATTCTTGAATTTTCATCTTTTATTCTAAGACGACTAGAAAATCAAAAATTCCCAACTAAAAATGGAATTTTTTTCCAGTGATTTCGACGAAAAATCTCGATTTCTCAATTTCTTCCAACTTCTATTTTCGATTAAAATTCAATCTCACCATTCGGAGAGGAAACAGAAGTTTTGATATTGTTTTTGAATTCAGTCATTCGTTTTAAAAAGAGTTGCTCCATTCTGAATGAATTGCACCATTTATACCATATTCCTACCCACCCTTTTTATGGATTATGCTGACAAAAAAAAACCTCTATTTTTGAGCAAAAGCTTCAATTTTTTCTTCCTTTTCATCATTTCACATAGAACCCCTCCCCTCGTTGGGAGAATTCCTCAAGATAACTCATCATTCATCCTTGACCTTAATTGAACTTCATTAGTCAAGTTCAACTCATACCATTGTTAAAATTTTCATCTCCACCCTCCATAGTGCCGTCCTCTAAACCAATCTATTCAACTGGACATGCGGACAATGTCCTACACCTATTATCCCTTCGACTTGTTTTTTTCGTCCAAGAGGGTCGTATTTCTTTACAATACGTTCCTGCCGCACATAAATTCACTAACCTGCCATGCCCCCTAAAAACAACTTGTTGATCACGTCTATAACACCTGAACTGATGAAATACTCGCTTACGTCGAAAAACTTGCCATTACGTTAGTTGGGTTATCGATTCACCTTGAGAACATTCCTCCCATACCCTTGAATATTAATTGGCCACATTTCAGCCAGCATTCTGCTTTACGGACACCTTATGTATGGCAGAACTTTCCAACTTGTGAAAAAAATATAAAAGCGCCCATAACGCGACGCAATCCAGAGACAGACACGAAGAGCCTGGTATCGCGAATGCTCCACCATATGTATGAGCTTTGGTGACAAACCGCGCTTCTGGCGGGGCACCGGTGTCCGGGGGGGTTTTGGGGGACAGTATGCATACGTCGTACCGCGACTACGGTTGTATGAGCTAATACGACCATAGAAGCTTTACTAGCTGTTGGTAAGGTACCTAAACGTACACAGTTGTTTTCATTGTTCGGGAAAAAAAAGTATACAGTATGAAAAAAACCCGAGACCGAGAGAGATGGCGGAGAATATGGGTAGGAAAAAAACGGTACGACGCGTTTACTGGTGCTGGTTTGCGTATTATATTGTCAGCGTACATGATCAGGTAGAATTTATGAGATGACACGACGGCGCTTTGCTCTACATACAGCGCGTGCCATGCCATACCATGCTACGGCATGTTTTACTCTTCATTTCCAAAGAATATCATTATTCATCACACGCCGTCTACATATTTTGACGTGCGTAGCGTCCATATTTTTAACACAATTGTTTGTTAATGTTATCTTCGCACGGTAACGAGAGTGGCGCGGTAATGGCGCTGCTGGTTTGTGGATTTACGCTGTAAAAATTCACTCCTCTTCGCCGTATGCTCGCCGCACTCCAACTTGTACGTATATTCGCCACACACGAAAAAAAATTTTTCAAAAAAACTAGCCGCGATAAGTGTCGTTCAGAATGGATCAATTATATCGCGTGGTAATTGCTACGTCGATAAACGAGCGGCTTCGCTAAAAAGACAAAAGCGTTCGGAGGTAATGAAAAAAATTACGCAGACATGCCATTATACGCTATCTGTCTATAGCAGGGCTCAGGTTGCATCGGATGGAAATAAAAGCCATAAAGAAATTTAATTTTGATACATTCATTGTCATCGAACTGCCAAAGCGGTACCTTTGATTAAACGTTGCGAACACTTTTATCTGTAGTAACCACTCGGAAAGGGTACTGAAACATTTGGCGAGATTACAAACTCTCTAACCCCTACAGTTACCAATACCAATGCACTATCCGTCCTTAGGTATAATTTTTTATTCACCCATTCATCTCGCATACCTGTCCAAAATTCGGTATTAAAAAATAAAAGATGATGGGGGTCGGGGGGCTGAACAGTTTTACCTGAGACCTGAGACAGAAAGGAAATGAAGCTAGGATTGCAAACGCGTTGTGATCATACTCGAGCTGCTGTGTTCTCTGTCTATCTCTGCACTGTGCCTATAGAGTTTTCCTTAATTCTTTTTTTTAACCCCTCCTTCTTCCGTTCCTTTTTTATCTAACAGATTTTTTTATTCTAAGACGAAACAGTCTCTGAGGGGTGACCTCGAATTGCGAAAGGCTGACCCAGGGTAGAGATCTGCCTGGTAGCCATCTGTTTTTTAACGTGCTGCGTTCTAGATGCCCCTAAGGTTTTTTATCATGCGTTAGGTTCAGTTCAGGGGTTTCCGTGAGAGCATTTGGACGATGCAGCCATCAGGGTTTTCGGCACACCAGCGTCTTATACGAGCAAACCTTTTACCATATCGGCGTTTTGCTATTTTTAAAACACAATAAGACCGTACAACCGTGGAGAAAATTAACCGGCGCGAAAATAACGTGGACCAGAGTAAGGGCTTTTTTCTTCCGTCGTTGTCGTTTGAGTGCGTCTTACTTCGTATCATGTGGTCGTTGACTTGAGGTTGGGAGATGCGAGTAGTTTTTTCTGTACGAGAAATTTTTACGTAGTACCAGAGGTGTCGAGGATATTAATAGATAACGTTGGGCTGCGGATCGTAAGTCTCCGATACTTATGGTTCTGCCGGGGCTGTGTGGTTTAAAAATGGAAATCTAACGACATGTTATAAAGTGTAACCATTAAAAGGGCGATTTAAACGAGTACTTTTTTTTTCTGGAGACCTCATGTTTGCTCGAAATTTTTATATGATGAATGATCGCCGCGTAGTGGAGAGTGGAACCTAAAGCTGTGGGGTATTCGGATGTAAAAATACTCCGAATGAAGTAGCCCGTGGTATACGAGGCATCAGATGTGGTTGTGGGGAGGAGAGTTTGTGAGATGATTATTCAACGTGTTTATGGGTTGGAGTTTCTGCGTCGTATGTCAGGATATCTCGGTATCTTGGCGAGTGAAGATTGTACGGTTGTCTTTGTTTGTATTTTTATGTGGATATTCGTTGCTTGTAATGTTCAGATACCGAAGTTGAGTTCATTTTTTTACCATTTGCAAAAGTATGGCAACAATTTGCTCCCATAGTTTGAATTTGGAAGTCCAAGTTTCTCTGGCTCATATTATGTAATCTAAGAATCGGACCAGATTTTTCAGAAAAATCGATGAGAAAGTTTGTAATTCATATTAATGTTGTGAAATCATAGCCGCATCCAGAAATTATTCAAAGGAGTAAGTGAGAATTATAAAAAATAATGAGGGAGGGCAAATTTCGATGAAAAAATTGAGTGGCCTGTCATTTTAGTGGCGCTGACATGGAATCGATTGGAGGAAAAAAATGAAAATTGTGGAATTTTTTAGATCCAAACAATTGAATTAATGCACTCTTTAAATCTGAATTAGTATTTACCTGTTTGAATCACTGAAATGAATTTGATTGAAAACAGCGATTCATTACAGACCATTCGGTCGGAAATATTAATTTTTTCTAATAAATTTGAGATTTTCAAGTGAAATATTAGTGGGAAAATCATCAATTTTTAATCAAAATATAAAAATAATTTCACTGATTCTCAAAAGCACATTGACTGATGACGAAAATGTTTCGAAAAAATCATGTTTAAACAGAAAAACGATAAGGCCGAGCATAGCGAGACCAAAGCTTTTGAAAAATTCAATTTTTTGACTTCAAAAATGAGTTATGATGAGAAAAAATTGATAAAACAAGTTGAAATAATTTTGAGGAAAAATATCATTTTTGCTGAATTTGGATTGTTTTAAAAGTACAATAAAAAAACAATTGCGGCCGTGCGTCGCGCGGCCGAAATTTTTCGAAAATATCGGTTTGGAAAGTAAATAATTTTGAAGTTGGATTGTGTTTTATGAAAGAGGACTACAAACTTGAAATTTAAAAAGGCTTAATTTTTTATTGATTATGCTGCAAAATTTCTAAAACTTTTTCAATTTACTGACATTTCTGAGATTTTGCCGACTCACCTCATATATCCAAAATTTTGCCGATTTTGCCGACTGAAAATTGTTTGGGGTCTTATGCCCCCCCCCCATCGCGCCGCCCCTGGATTGACTGATGACGAAAATGTTTCGAAAAATCATGTTTAAATAAAAAAAAGCATTTTACCCACATTTTTTGTCATAAAATTCTCTTTTTCTAGCTGAAGGGAGGGGCTCGAGCACCTTGAATTCGCCCCCCCCCCGCCATTGACTGTACTCGATGAAAAATATTTAGATCGAATAGTTTCAAAATAATAGATCAAATTTTATCAAAACAGAAAAAATTTGATCTCAAAAATGTCGTAATCAAATTTTATCAAATTACATCAAATCATATCTCATTGTATCAATTCATGTCTGAAAAAATTATGACGGTTCAGATCCAGTTTGATACGATTTGATCAAATGACATCTAATTTGATCAAATCATATCTAAAAAAAATCAGATGTACCTAATTAGATTGGGACATTTTTGAGATCTGTTTTGTTAAAATTTGATCTAAATCAGATATGATTTGATACGATTTTATCTAAAAAAAATTTTCATCGGGTAAGTATACTCATCCCTACGTCTAAAACTTCCGAATATACTTATTTATTTATTTCAAGTACCCGATTTAGTTGCATTTGAAATTATAAATGGTGCCCAGGGGCGCCCACGTCGGGGGGGCGCGTGGGCGGTCGCCCACGGGGCCCCACCTTAGGCCCCCTTGTAGTAGTTGAAAATTTGAATGTCCGTGAAGAGGGCCTTTGGAGTAAAAAAAATGGGGCCCCTTCAGACAAAATTTGGGGGCCCCTTCGGACAAAATTTGGGGGCCCCCTTGAAATTTCTGCCTTACCACTCGGAAAATCTGTGGGCGCCGCTGATGGTGCCTAATGACAAGAAAAACAAAGAACCAGAAAAGACAATAATTTCAATGATTTTTCTTTTTCCTAGAATTTTTTAATTGAAGAATAAAAAAGAGCATTTTTCTTTTTTGAACAGTCCTGATCATTACCCCACCAATATCCCAATGTAAAATATCGTTACTCCATCCAACCCCTCCCTCCCAATAAAAAAATCAAATTTTGGTATTTTGTGGGATGTTTTATGGGTCCGATCATCATCTACCCTTACCCCGATAGAAATTACAATTTTTTGGTTGTGGGGTATTTTGAGGAGCAGAACATTACCCCATCCGTACCCCAATTTTGTAAAATGAAAATTTTTTGATTGTAGGATATTTTTGGGGCATTTTGTAAACCAGATCATCATCCTGCCCATACCCCAATAAAAAATGAAATTTTTTGGTTGTGGGGTATTTTGTGGGGCAGATAATTACCCCATCCATACCACAATGAAAAATCAATTTTTTGTGGTTGTAGGGTATATTTTGTAGGACATTTCGTAGGCCAGATCATCACCCCGACCCATACCCCAGTGTAAAATGAAATTTTTTGGTCGTGGGGTATTTTGTGAGGCATTTTGTGGGGCAGATCATTACCGTGCCCAACTGCCCACGCATCAATGTAAAATAAAATTTTTTGGTCGTTGAAGTGAAAACTATTGAAATTTTATCAGTGTTGAAAAAAATATTTAGAATTAATGTGGGGATATTTTTTCCAATGCTCTGGGTACATTTTCTATATGAAGTTCGTTTGAAAGGGCCTGTGGAAATTCTATCTACCTACTGTTAATTTCGAGAATTTATCAAGACACCTTGAATATTTTCATTTTGCTTTTTGTCTAATTACTCTAATTTTTGACCCAACAAGAAATATCCATTAGAATGAAATTGCTAGAAATTGGAAAAGTGCTTGAAAGCAATTTTTAAATGAGTATAGGCCCTATAGGTACGTGGGAAGGGGGGATTTTCAAGAAAATTTGGAAGCATGAAAAATTCTTTTAAAATGGCATGCACAACTTATTTTCATTTTCTCGATGCTATAGACATCATTTTCAAGAATCTCAGTTTTTAGAAACTCTATATTGATTCTGTCTCATGTGGTCTCAGACAGTCCCTCCTCCTCCCCCCCCCCCCCAAAAAAAAAAAGAAAACAAAAAAACATAAAAATCGGATTTTAACAACCCAATAAAAATTTCATAGCAACCTAAAAACACGTTGAATGAAACTGAACAGTCATCGCAGGTTGAAAATATGCTCAATTACCCCACATTAAATTTTCGAACACCCATCATGAAATACACTCAATTCATCATTAAGCATTTTTGTTTTCTGTTTTCGTACAAATTAAAAATCAATTTCAACAGCTGAATACCTCCGTCAGTTGAATTTCTGACACGGTCTTCCGTATACCAATATTTCAATTCTTTTCAATTTGCCAAGTCTGCAGGGATGCGTGTCCTTTCCTTAATACGAGTATCTTATGTTTGATATCATTGAAGTATAAGATTTTGAAATTATATATCTCCAATTCTTAACATTAATATCCGGTTTACAGTATCTATGAGTTTATTACACTGCACAGTACCAATATGTTCACCATATTGGTACATACGTATAGAGGGCATACAGTTGGCGTTTGCTAAATACGAGAAAATTACAAGTATGCCTCATTACATGTGCGACGCGTCTTAGGGCACAGTAAAAATATCCCATCTATCTGGAATATCTTGGAAATAAAACGGAAACGTCTAATTCATCAAAGAAACCCCTGAACAAGTTAAAAAACATAATACAGATTGGACACGCGTCGATGGAAATAAAAATGATTTTTTTTTCTTATAATTAAATTCGCCTCTCTTTTCATACAAAATTCTCTGTGGCAAGCGCCAATTGATAAATGATTCATTGATACGTGTAACGGTTCCCTTACTCGTCTCGTTATACTTACGTATCATACCGAACCAGGGTGTATAAGAAATTTCGTAGAGAAAGTGGATTAGCATGACGGAAAAAATTCATCCAAAGCTAGAAAATTAGTTCGAACCGTACAAAAGAATTAATCAAAGTAACCTTTGTTGAGATTCTTTTTTATACCTGTACGCATCACTCGCCGCTATACATCGTCCGACAAAAGATTCCAAGGATTGTCTTTTTTTACCCCAAAATATCGTAACATCGGTGTTACACAGCAGTCATTTCGCAGACAATTATAAAGGTTTTTTTTCGTTTTTTAGCCCGAGGACTATAAAAAAATCGCCATCACCTGTGGATTCGCTTCTTCAAGGCTGGTCTTCAATTTGATAAATACTCGTGGGAATTGGTATTTACAAAAAGGGCAGTTTTTTAGGGTGCGTGTAATATTCTTAGAGTAGGTAACCCTCTTGGTAAAAAATATTGACCACTTATAACTTTCCAAGTGATTCTTGTTCGTGTTGTAGAACATCTAAAAAAAAGGTAAACCCCCCTTGTTCGTTTTTTTTATCGATAATGATGTTTCTTTTTTCCCAATTCCTACTGATTTTTAAACGAAATCGTTTCGTGTGTGTTTTTTTCTTAGGGTGATTTTCGTTTACCCTGTTTTATGCAGCTCGAGATTTACGATGGATTTTTTATAATTATGGGGAGTTTTTTGCGAGATCGAAATATTCACGCGGAGTGAATTGATCGTTTAGTTGTAACTTTCGATTAGTTCGATTGAATCATTTTCTCACCCAGGGTATTGAATATTCAGTTTATTGACAAATAACTGTATGTTGGTAGATATTTTTTGGGGTAAAATCATTTGTTGTAAAAATCTTATGTGAAAAAATTGATCATATTTAAACGTTCTTCGGACTTTACTTTTTTTTTTAATAATAGAAATTGGGTATCTTTGTGAACGAAAGTGAGAAAAAATACTAAACAATAAAAATAAAAACGTATATTGAAAATAGTTACTTATAATGAAAAGTTGAATTGGTGAAGAAGGAGGAAGTTCAACTAAAATGTAAATTTAAGTGATTCTGTTGATAAAATTGAAAGATTGCAATGGTGGATTCTAATTTTTTTGGGGATCATTTGGAGAAAAGTGATTTTTTATAATTTCTGGCGTCATTACGGTTTAAAATTCATAAATGGGAGACATTTTAGATCGAAAAGAGCAGAAAAAACATGAAATTTGAAGTATTGTCCTCCTCCTCCTCCTCCTCCTCCATTTCTATCCCTTATCTTTCTCTTCCTTTTGTATTTCAAGTACCTGTTTATCGTTGTGAAATTTGATGTAGGTACCTGAGTATTTGACCAATCTTTCTCCAAAATTTTCTATATCTTCCTCCCCCCTTTCCCCCTCAAAAAAACGAACATAGTTTCCTTCAGGCTTTTTTTTACCTTTCTAATTTTTGGAAGAAGAGATGGATGAATTGAAAATCCTTGTTTTTTTTTTTTTTTTAAATACAAGACAAAATTTTAAAAAATGGATTTTTCACCCTTCAAAATATACATTTTTTAGTAAAAGGTAACCACCGAAAAATGGCATTTCTGGTCAAAAGCCAAAATTTTTTCAATTAAAAAGGCATGTATTTAAAAAAATTGCTTTTGGATGACCAATGTCTTAAAGAAATAGGAAAATGAAAATAAATTTTAATCTTGCTCAAAGGAAGCAAGATGAAATTTTTTCAAAAACTATATTTTTAGTGAAAGAAAATTGTAGTAAACACATTTTTTGCATAACTTTTCTGAATCGAAGGTTGAATAAAATTCAATTAACTTTATGGTCAAAATTTCCGGGAAAATAATCGAATTCAAAATAGGAACATTTTGCTGAATTCTTATAATAAACAATGTCATTGTTTCAAAGCAGTTAGACTTGAAAAAATTAAAAAAAAAAAAAATGGATTTTAGATCTACACATAGTGACGTTATATTGGACTTGAAAAAAGAGAAAAATTTGAATGGGTAAGAATAACTGTTCAAAAATGTTAAAGGAAGGAGTAGGAGAAAAAAATTGAAAAATTATTTTGATGCATTGATAGGTATTTTGATGAAGAAGTAGAAAATTGAAAATGTTTTGATAAAAAAGAAAAAAATTTAAAAATAATTTTTAAAAATTGAAAATATGTTTCTAAATGCTAAAGAAATGAAAGATGAGAAAAAGTGGTAAGTATTCAAGTGTATTAACATTCTGATGAAAATTAATGAAATTTTGTTTTCGTTGGCTCATCACTGAAGTAAGTAGATTACATATATGGTTTTTACTCTCCACCCCTACCTCTCTAAAGAAAAAAGTGCGTTAATTGTTTTAGATTTTTGTTTCTGGTAAGTAGGTAAGCAGTCAATTTTTCAAAAATTTTGAAATTTTTTCCCTTGAATTGTTAATTTTTTTTTGTAAAGATGTCAATTTCTAAAAAAAATTTTCAAGGGGGAGGGGAGAAGTTACGTTCTCCTAGTTTCATCGCCATGAGTTGAAAATTTCAGAAAACTTCTTTTTCATTTCTCGAAATGTTCAAAAAAACAGAGGTACCAAACTATGAAAAATTCTGAAAATCGAACCGGCAATTTTTCGCGTCGCTAACGAGCTCTCGATTAATTAAATCTGCTACCGAAATCGCCCCCACCCCCCAAAAAAGCAATAATTCAATTTCATAACTGACTAATCGATCTTCCCAATTCCAACCACCATTTTCATTTCAAATCTTATACGATAAAAATTACAAAACCGTGACTAAAATGTATAAACTGGTACCGTTATATTAAATAATTTCTACCTGCGCCGCTCGATACCTGGGCATTTGGCTTCTGAAGAAAAATGAATATACAGACCACCTTGGACTCTCTTACCCTCGTATTGCATATACCGTTGCGAAGAAGCAAGGGTAGCTTTATAAACTCGCGACCACTGCATAACATGATTCGAAACGTGAAATCCGACGATTTATGGAACATATTCGAAAATTAGTGGACTATTTATTACCTCGGTATCAATCTACCCCCTGATCCTTTTTTCGAAAACGCTACACTTGTTCTACTCTTGGCCATTATCGCGTAGAATCATTAAACACTGGAGTAAACCCCAAAAACAAAAAGATTCTTACGTCGATATCTTGGGAAACAATTGATCGAGTCGAGATTAGCGTTGCAGGTCCATTTCAAACCAGAAACGTCCGCGTTGTTGGTTGTCGATGTAAAAGACGCTGCGGGGAGATGAAAACCAAAGGCTATAATTTATCCGGGCTAGCATTTTTAAACATAAGGCAAAATGAAAATGTGACATTTACACTCGAAGACGTAATTGAGCACCCCTACGAAAGGAAAAATATGAAACACACGGTGAAACGAGCTAGGGATGGTCACTGTCTAGACTGTTAACAGTCTCTAGACACAACATCCACCCTCTTTTTTCTATTATATCGGGTCATCTTGGGTCATTTATTTTTGTTGCTTTGTGTGAGAACTGCACACATAACTGTACCTTTTTTCTACAAGAGCAACCGTGTACCTCTCCGTATACCGCACCGGCACCGTTTCCTTTCTTCTCTTTCTTACGCTACGCTGATATATTTGTTATCCTGTTACATCCTTCGGGGATCACATGTGGTCATCTATTCTCCTAACCCAGGGCCACGGTTACAGGTAGAAAAATGCACCTTGCGTTATTTATCTGATTTCTTTTCCTGACCGACTATAGAGGCCGAGGCGAGGAACCGGTCCGGACCATTATTGCATACCATCCTTGTAACACTGGGAATGTTTTTTCATCCCTCCGAAAGGTCAATTTTTCAAACAGGTTTGGTCACTTCGGGGTATAGGTGAATTTCATCATGTAACGGGATGCTTCGTCCTCGTCCTTACGGCGAGATTATTTTTAGATTAATTTTTACGCTATAAAATCTTACCGATAGTGTGTGGTGTAGAGAAGGAATGATGGAGAGAGCACGGTTTTGCCCTGTTCGTTTGGTGGATGTAGCTAGGAATTTTCAAGGGCAAGTTGCAAATAGCGTGTCAGCGTGAAATACGAAAACGTGTATAATGTCTGGTTTGTCCTTGCGATGGGTCTGTTTCTTAACAGAAATTTGTATTCGTCTAGTAAAATGTAGTTTGCAGGATGGGGTAAGGTGCGGTTCACAGTGGTCCTCAGCGAGGTCAAAAACTTCGGAAATATTGTGAAATTCGAATCGAATGAGTTACTTTGAGGGAGGAGAGGCTCTAATCCAATTTCAGTGTAGTTTCCTTTAAAATGAGACATGAGAGGCTCCAATTGTACATTTGATTGCTAATTCATACTCAGATGTGAAATCGATATCAATATTGTCTTATTTTGATTCGAAATGGGGGGGGGGAGATTGAGGGGGCAAAAAATGGATTTCAAGAGTCAAGTTTGTATTATAATTTCGAATTGATTTTATTTTTGACAAACATCAATCACTTAAAATTTTGTAGTAGATACTGATGGATAAATGGCTTTTGATTTGAGAGGGGGGGAATCCATTGTATTGTTGACCCTTTATTACAAAAAAGCGGCTCGAATTTTTAAAAAGACAAAAAAGTTTGGGTTCTTCAAGCAATCTGAAAAAAAAACGAATAATTTTTACCTGAGTTTTGCAAAAAATCAAAAAATTGAATGAAAACATGCATCCCTCCTTCCATAGAAAAACACTCTAGCTTGGTGCCTAAAATTGTTATAAAAATTATTTGTCAGAATAGGCGACTTTTTTTAGAAAAGTACCTAGTGATAAAAATCGGTTTCCAGAGCTAAATTACTTTCTCTTTGATCGGCTATGCACATATTTTGATCTAAAAATGTGATACTCGAAAAAAAGAATCTTTTTTCGAAAAACGAAATTTTCCAGGAAAGTCGAAACATTAAATTGATAATATTCTTAAAAAATCAGAGCATAGGAGTGGACTCCGGAGTCGGAGTCAAACTGACTTCAAATTGACTCCGGCTTGACCCCGGAGTCAAGCCGGAGTCAGGGAGTCAAGGTCAAATTTTGACTCCGGAGTCAAACGGATTCAAGAGTTAAGGTATAAAATTGACTCCGGAGTCGCAGTCGGGTCGGAGTCAGGAGTCAACTTTTTTGCTGACTCCTATGCTCTGTAAAAAATCAGCAATCTCTTCTAGTCAATTTTTAAAAAAATAGAACTACCTACATTTTTAATTCGATAGATTCACCATATTTTTACTAGTTTTCAAAAAATATTTGCCATGATATTCGAGACGATTGAAAAGTGAAAACTCCGAAACAAGATTTCCACAAAATTTTAGTTCTCCTGAATCTCAACTTCAAAGTGACTTCTCTTGGTGGATTTTCAACAATTTTTTTTTCCTTATTCGTAAAATGTTCAAGATCTAGTTCTCTATAAAGTGGGCTGTAGAAAAAACCACCAAATGACGCGGAGCTTTTACCTAAAAACGTCGGTATCGTTTGTGACGGTTTTTCAAGTTGCTGCTTAAATTAATATTCGAAGGGTTAGAAGGTTAGAACCAACGAGAACGAAAAATGCTAACATAAATTTAATTAAAAACTATTTTTAAAAAAATCGATTTTTACGCGTTTATTGGTCCAGATTTGGTATAATTTGGACCAAAAACGTGGCAACACACGGTCCCTTCTTTCTGGCAGCGTCACATACTTATACCGAGCTAAGTTTTGGAAAATTGTTTGAATTTCTAAAATCTAAAAATTCATGAAAAATTCTTCAAAATTTTGAAATTCGTATTGATCAGATGAGTTTGAATTAATTTTTTTTTTGTTGAAAATTACTAGTTTTTAAAATAGGTACTTATTTGAAGCTTGAAATATAAGAATTTCTTGAAATGAATTCTTATGGATAGGTAAGAAAATGTTGAAAAAAGAAACAAAAAAATGAATGAAATAGCCTTTTCTCTGCCGTTTTACACCCTCATTTCACTTTAAAATAGAAAAATGGTCCAAAATTTATAATTATGTACCTAGGTACTTTGCGAAAAAGGGTAACTAAGAGTAGAAGTGGTCCCTCTCCCTCAAAATAAAAATTCATACCCCTCCAAATGGCTAAATTTGATCAGTCAAGTAGGTGTATAAAATATAAAACCAATGCCAAACTACATTTTTCCTTTTGTTCTCATTATCGCCAAGTTATTGATTTTCCTCCAAAAAATTATCTAAAAATCTCAGTCATCAGCTTCCATAATTAGTTAATTTACCACTAAAATGAGTCTATTCCTCGTATTCTTCGCTTTCATAGAACGCTATTTTTTTCTAAATTGAAAAATATAGCTTTAAATTCATCCCATATGATTCAAAAACAAATATTTAGGTAGTAGGTACCTATTTTAATGTATGTGAACAAGTACACATTATATTTGTAAATGTTCTATTCTCTCCCCAGGGTCATTTTCTTCTTACAAAGGCTTTACTTTTGCTTCAGCATGAAAGGTACCTACCTAGTGGCAGATTCATGTTTTACATATTCTAAAACATGTTTCAAAGCGTCATATGTGAGGTCTTGGAAACAGGCAACTTTACAAATTTCGTTTATTTTTCGCGTGAGATAAATGTAACCTGGCTAGCTAATTGTACCTTATCACTCACCGAAAAATTTCAACCCCTGGTGGGAGATCTGTGGGTAAATTAATTTATATTTTTGAAGGTTTTCACACTCATCCCTTTCTGGGCAAAAAATTCAATAAAATATGTATATTTGAAATTCAGATAAATATTTTTTGAGAATTCTAAAAAACATTTTGAATTTCTACGAGGACCCCTCCCCCCCACACTACCATTAAAAGTGCAGAAAAATCAGTTCAAGAACTCTTATCAAAATTGTGAAGACACTGAAAAATTTTGAAAGTTCAAATACATATTTCATTTTCAACCCTCGACCTCAGGTATGGGGGAGGGGGATTACCTGAACCTGAGTTTTTTTCGAAAACAGACCTGCCTTATTTGAACCTCAACTTTGCCTCTCAAGAAACAGAGGATGATAAAATTTTATATTATAGTTCATGGTCAACTCACTCTCTTAATCTGAATCAGTCAAAATTAACTGATGAAATCGACAGAACCATGCCATTATGTAAAAATCAGTGAAAAATTTACTGATTCAATCAGTAAATTTTCATTTTTGAATTCCTAAAAATGAAATTTCACCAGTTTGATTAGTAGTTAATTACTGATTCAATCGTAAAAATTACCGATTCACCAGTAAATTAAAATTTTCACCAATTCATTTCAGTAGTTGAGCAAAAATTATACGGATTCAAAAATGAAAATTTATATTAATTGATTCTGTAATTTTTCACTGATTGACAGTCAAATTTCACTAATTTACTGTGGAATCAGGAAAATTTCCCTGCCAATCAGTGACATGATCCCGTCTCTTTCAATCAGTCAATTTTCAGATTTTGACTGATTCAAGTCTGCGGAGAGCATAAAGTCATACATATGAAAAAATTGGCAAAATCTGAAATTGCCTATACCTAACCATCCCTTCTTTTTCTCCCAAAAAAAAGGCAGGTCATCAAATTCGTATTATAGTACCCCTGTCATATCCAACTCGTACGTGCCTTTGCAATGGTCTCGGTGAAAAACAGGAACTTAGCCGGCTAATCGAATTACCATCATTCCAGAGCATTTTCAATACGATACCTAAACCTCCAGCACCATTTCGACATGGCAAACGAATCCAAACCAACTCGTTAATTTGTTATTAATCGTCGAGATTTTACGATTCGAACATATTGTAAACGCCATTGTCATCAGCGTATCGAATCATTCTCATACCACGCGAAAACTCTCTTCACGACTCCGGCGGAAAGAAAGTGACGTACAATGTGTAACTACCACCGATGGTTTTTTTTTAACACTTGGTCACCATTAATGGTACGATGATGGAGCACATGTTGGACCACGGCGCAACGATGCTTCATCTCCATACGTAACTATACGTTTTCGCCTATAAAAACGATTTCAAACATATTTAAAACAGATGCGTCCAAAAAGATCCTCTAACCGCGTTTCAACTCTTTTACTTCGTTAAATTTTACGGCCCTCGAGAAGGAATATTTTAGTACGGTCCTGTTCGTATGTCTCGTTGACCCCAGCCAAGTACACGATACGCATAAGCTGGTAATCTGGTACCTAATCCGTCTGCCATGCCTTCCACACAGAGTTCTCAGTTCCACCACACTACTTCGCCGAATCACCCACATACCTTTGGCTGGAATACGCTATTAGTCTTTCTTTGAGCTAAAAATAATACACCCTCGGACTGTATACTCCAAGATGCACTTTAGAGTTACACCAAAACGAAATAGAAACTCTTCAGCTGTTGAGTCGGTCTTCGTACGACGAAGCGTCATATGTCTGCTAACACATGCGTAATGCGGTGCAGATATTTCTCCTTGGTGAGTCGCTTTTTCGCCGGGGTTTTTAAAAATCTCCTCTAGGATTTGTGTACTGGCTTCAGTGATGACCAAAGTCTATTCTAGAGACTAATTAATGTACCTCGACGACGGACGTATTGCTCCCTTTTGAAACTCTACCCTGCAGGCGAACCGAAAAAATCCAAATCGAATCTCAGACAGGGACACCTGTGCAAAATACGAAACCGTTATAGTAGGAAGTGATATATCCTCTAGACAGGCTTCGTATATCAAGAAGAGCCTCTATTGAAGAGAAAAAATCCCTTCGCTGAAAAAAAATATTCCATCGAATTTTGAATCCTGTGGCATTGCGTAAGAAAATATATAAAAACTCCATTGCCAATGTAATTTAATATCGAAGATTTCTTTCAATCGAGATTAAGACATTGCCGTCACGTCGGCATCTTTACTGCAGCCAAGATTGACAAATTAGTAGCATGTATTCATTGTTTCTTCTCAATACATCGAGTTTAGTGACTCGATTTTTTTTCCATCACAATTCCGCTCCACACGATTCTTTTCTCGGTCTGTCAAACCTGTAGTGGGTGGCGAACACCGGACGAAAGGATTTGTGGTCATTCACAGTGTGACGGTTAACAAAGCACACCCTTGAACAGGCGAAACGACAATACGTAATAGAAACCTTTGGTTATACGACAACCATGGACATCTAATTTATTTAAATGTCCAAGCAAGAGGGAAAAAATGTTCGAGTACGAGTCGGCGGATGTTTGTGTTTTTATCGATTCAAGATGTGCGGTGGTATGGGTCTAGATACGTCCTATACGTATAGAGCATTTCTTTTCAATGTTGTAAGCGATGGTAGGATTGGGTATTGGGGTCCATTTGTTTATGTTTTTACGGTGGGTTTTCGGTTTGTTTTCAAAAATCTTGGAGTTTTTATGTGATTTTTTTCACTTGGTTAATGCATGGAAGATAGGATTTGGGGGTAGGATTTCTATAGAGTTGATTGTTAGAAAGGGGTTGATGAATTGATGACTTATTTGGAAGTGTTTCATGTGATTTTTTTTTGCTTTCGAGGTACTTTTCTTGGTTCAACGGAAAATTTTAGTATTTTCTTCATTTGGGAGTAGATATTTGATTTGGTTTATAATTTTTTTATGAAAAATTTGATATTTTGTACCTAATAAAAACAAAATAGGTTTAAATTCAAATTATCGAATAATTATTATATCAGATACATGTTTTTTCTGAAGTCCAATATTCAAATCCTGATTTAAAAAATAGTAATTTGGACCCAGAAATCATCGAATCTTTTTTTTTTAAAGAATTATAAGCAGAGTTGTACCGAATAACGTTCATTTTGATTTGAATCATGAATTACGAATCATTAACATGATTCGAATCATTTTCGAATCATTCAATGAAAATGAAAATAGTCAAAAATATCAAACTGCAGTTGGATTTTGGTATTTTTTTGACCATTTTTCATTTAATGATTCGAAAAGTGTAAAAATTTCGAATCACGAATCATTTTATATTGATTCGAATCAAAATTGATTCGAATCAGTACAACTCGGATTATAATAATATAACTCCAATATAAGTGCAAAATGGCAGAGGCAAACTCAAGGCGGCAATGTTTGGTTGAAACGTCGATTAAGGGAGAGGGTGCAAAAGGCACATTTGAAAAAAGACCTATACTTTTCAAAAAACTGGTGGATGGTTTGAAGTCCTTTAGAATCCTGTGAACCAGTGGCGGCGCGTCAATGTAATCGCTGTAATCGCCGATTACACTTGAAAAATCGAAAAAAAAAGTTTTTAAATCTTGTTTATTATTGTTAAAATTATACTGAACCAAGTACGTACTTATTTGAGATTAAAAATGTCGATCATTTGTATTGAAAAAAAAAAATGAAAAATGAAAAATCTGTACTCTTCTTGTAATCGCGTTTCAGAACGATTACAAGAAACTCGTTCACGACCCATGCTCGTGCATTTTCGTCTGACGTTCGGCACATTTCGTACCGCACGTTTGTAATCGCTACAGAAAACGATTACGTGTGTAGGACTTTTGATTAAAAATAACGTGCCAGGATTTTTGTTACAATTTATTTCGACTTTTTTTTAGGGCTATTTCAGTCCTTTGCTATCATTTAAAATAAATGAATAAAATATTTTTTACTTTAAAATTTTGATTTTACAAATTAAAACCAAAAGATGATTTTATGACCTCAAACACATGGTTGATTGAGAGTAGTGTAATCGCTACTGTGAGCGATTATTCATGAATTCGAATCTTAGAGACGGCGTTCTAAAGCATTTTTGAGGACCACATTCTTAGGTGAATGATACTTGAATGTTCCTCGGATAAATTATGAATTTTTAGGCCAATTCTTGAAATTTTTGAATAGGAAGTTTGTAATTTTTTGATGATGAATCGATTTTTGAAAATCTCATTGTTCAATTCGAATGAAAAATTTGTATTTGAGGCTTCCCATTACTTTTCTAAGAAATATGAAAAAACATCCTCTATGAATATGGCCTTAACATTTTTCACTCTAAACTCAAAAAATGAATTTTAATGATGCTTTTACTATATTTTTTTGTTGATAAGACGATTAAATTTGACCCATTCTATAGCATCAAAAAATTTCAAGTTTTTTGATCTTATGGCTGAGTCTCCAACAAATTACGATTACAACCCGAAAAATTCACGCGCCGCCACTGCTGTGAACTTTATAATAAAAAATATACCTATATGTACCTACTCTATAAATTAATTTTAAAGAACCTGTCAATTAGAATCATCATTTTAAAAAAAGATAAATGTATGTTTGAATAATTTGATGATTTTTCCAAAAAAAAAAAAATTAAAATAAGAAAATTGAAAAACTTTTGAAAACTGTTCCGAAAATCGATCAAAAGAAAAGAATTACCTTATTCAGTTTCAAAAATATTTAAAAACGTGCAAAATGTATTTTTTTGCAAAAATTACAATTTCTAAAATAATGGCCCATGTAAATTAAGTAAAAAATGGGTTCTAAATTTTTACATATTTTTGAAAAATTACGAGTTGAGGAAAACCGCGTAGAAAATTTTATTTTGACATTTTTAGTGGAAAAAAGTCTTGCCAATCCCTTGATCAATCTGAATATTTGGCGAGGAGAAAAATTTCTACTTAGTTAGTAGATGTATTTTGTCTTCTTTAATGATAGCTTCCGTAGGTAGGTACTCTTTCATTTATAAATCAGTGAAAATTACCAAAAATTACTAGAAAACAGTTAGGATTGTAGCACAGTAATAAATCAGTGAAAACATTTCACTGAATGCAAACAGTGAAAAAATATGGTGGAAAATCAATTAAAATTCACTGAAATGTCAATAAATTAGCTGAAAAATTGATGAAATTCTTTCTGTAGGTACTTACTGCAATTCTGACTTTTTTATTCAGTGATTTTTCAATGATTCGAATTGGAAATGAGAGATGAGATTTTGTGTAAGTTTGAAGCACTTGATCGTGGAACTTTAAAGGGAGGGGGATGGAAAAAAGGGTTGGAAGCCTTACGTTCGAAATCTCATCAAAGACTCGAAAGCTGGAAAAATTGTATATCAATTGTTAATGGTAATATGTTTAATCTAAACAGTTTAAAATGAGACGAACCAAACCTACTGTTAATGAGGATTAGAGATTATGCATAAAGAGAAGGGGGTAGGGGGTAAAGTGGCGAAAATTCAAAATTTTCAACTTTGAGTCTACTCTCTCATTTTGAATTGACAATCATTCACTGATGAAATTCTTGAATATTCTTTCATTTTGAATTAGTGAAAAGTCACTGAAAAACGTAATAATTTCAATAGAGGGAAATGGGAAAATCAGCAAAATTCATTGATTTTTTATGAATTTTCGCCGATTTTTCAGAGAATTTTAGAGATTTTACTGACTTTTTAGTGAATTTTCAATTTTCTAGAATTTTTTTTCGCTGTTCGCTTTCACTGAATTTTTTCAATGATTTATTAATCTGCTGCAATTCTGACTGTTTTCCAGTGATTTTCGATAATTGTTTCTAATTTATAAATAAGAGATGAAAAACAGATTTCTTTCAAATTTTTTAAAAAATAGAAATCACCATTGTTTTAAAATTTTTAATCACAGAAATGCTACATTCGTCTTGAGAAAACGCCCCTGCCTTCGTATAGTTTCTTAATCAATCGGTTGAGTCTTAAATTTTTCAAATTCCTTTGCTTAAAATTTTTCCTTCCATGGTTTGGTTAGCTGGAACGTCACCTTTCAATTTTCTATAATTCGTATCAAAATTCGATCAGTATTTTGTGCAATTTTTATCAAAATGAGGGATGTTTTGTGAAATTTTAAACAATTTTTACCCAACTATGAATGATTTATCTTGGAAATTTCTAATTACCTACGAATTTTTATGATGGTGTGGACCCGTTTTTTAAAAAGATTCTAGCCCTCTTGTTGAAAAATTATTTTCTGAAAATTTGGAATATGTTTCTTTGAATTTTAGTAATTTTATTGCAGTAGATCAAATCTCAAAACTCAAAATTCAAGATTCTTTAATTTCTGTCCAATATATTTACTTTGAATTTTAGTAATTTTATTGCAGTGGAGCCAAATTCAAAATTCAAGATTTTTTAATTTCTGTTCAATATATTTGGTTTAATATTTTTCAAATTCAAAAATGAACACCTAATGAACTGCAATTTTTTCTATAAGAGATCTAAAAATAGAGTGAATCCATAAATTAACGCCTATAAAAGGAAACTGTTGGAAAAAGGACCAAAAAAATTAATTTATTTCCCCTACCCCCCTTCGCGTAGGTACCAGTACGAATAATAAAGTCGTATGACCTTATATCCGAGCCTATCTTTCCGATGGTAAAATTCATCCATCCGTCATTTCGCGTATCCGCCAAGCACACAACTCCGTACGAAGCGCGAAAAAACCCACCTAAACGCGGAAACAAGTTTCCAGAGCACCGACGAAGCGCTGAAAAAAGCGCCCAAACAAGGGCGGAATTTTTCTTCATTCATAACGTCGCGCCGCGGCGACGGCGCTGTAAAAGTGAAATTAAATAATCCTCGTTAAAAAAGAAAATAAGATCCAATATCTTCGGAGATAAATGTCTAAACTTTAAGGCGGTATACGAGTAGACGAGGCGAAAGGAAGCAGAAGTAGGAAAAAAATCGTCGAGACAGGCAACAGGGTGTAATAAAGAATTTCCTCTGTCTGAAAACGATGATGAAGCAATGAAACTCGGTACAAATACGAGCGCGAGGGGGTATCTGGACGCCGAGCGGAGTGCGGGGCGGCGCAGAACACGAGGGGAGGAATTCGCGGTTGCGACGGAAAATTTAAATAGTGTTAAAAGTCAATTTAAATAATTTTTCTGAAGTAGAGATGCTTTTCTTCGCAAAACGAAGCAACAGGTCCTCGGAATTAATGTTAGCAAAGCGTGCTAACCAACCGCCCGTACCTCCCGCCCTCCTTACCCTCGTCTACGCTTTTTTTTTCAACGCTGCCGCCAACATTGCGCGAGAGGGTGAGCGAGAAATTGATTAATGGATTAAAAAAGAAAGAAAAAAAGAGGAAAAAAGTATACAAGACGAGAACGCGGGCAAAAAACCAGCGAAGACGCGATTAACGTTATCGTAGTTTTTATTTAATTGGCGCAACGTTAATTTGAACTCGCGATGAATGAAGTTCTTTTTCTCATCATCGTCGTCAAATTAGACGCTCGCCGGCGTTTAAATTCTTGCGAGCTTTTGGGCTAACCGAAGACCGACGTGAATACGAAGGATGGCGATAAATTCGCAATCATGCGCCAATTTTTTCAACCTCTCTTGTTCCGGCCACAACAACGTAGGCTTACATCCAAAAAGTTTTGTTTACTAACAAAATTCTTTCGTCGTTGTTTTCTTTTCTACTTTGCGCGTCGAAAACTTGTTCCATATATGTAAACAATACTTTTTACCGAGACCGAAAGATAAAAAACCAGCAGCTGATTACGAATGAGCTATGAAAAATATATGCTTATTATGTATACGAAATATTACACTTTCGTAGGTCTACTTTTAGGCGCTAAATTCGTTAGATTACGTTATATTGTCGTATTGCGGCTCATGCACTTGTGTATGTAGCAGGTACCCTTAATTCTCCTTTACACCTATAAACCGCGATAACGTTAAATCAAACATGAACCTGGCCTGGTATGTAGTTATAAATCGGCAACAACCAACGTTCGGTACCGGCAATGTAAGGTGATAACGCAGTTGTAATAGTCATTTCGAACATCGCATCGTAATGTTTTCCAACCATTCGTGACACGATTCGATTACGAGTAATTATTCTTCTTTATGTAAAATTCGTCCATGTTTGCGTTCGGCGAGTACAAAAACAATAGTTGGAGAATGTTTTTCTCGCACTCGTCAGAAAAAAATTAACCCTTTGTGAATGAAAAATCTGAATACAAGAGGGTTGAAAAGTTTACAGCTTACCTGGCACGTTCCATCACTTTATGCAGATAGGAGTCTTTATTTTTTGCGACGGCGTGTAACAGAATATACCGAATGCAGATCCCCAATAACACATTCATTTGAAAAGTTCGCCTTCGTTCGTCGTCTTCCCCCCTGTTAGGTGTCTCGTACGAGTCGAGTATTTCTTTCATCTTTGAAATCTTTTTATCACCTAGGGAGTTGAAAGTTTTTCAGATCGAGGTCATAGGTGTATCCAGATGCGGATTTATTGGCGGATTATTGAGGAAATTTGAATTTTTTAAGAAGTGATGCTGTTTTCTTCATGCCAGATTCAAACTGTGCAGAAAAATCTGTGACCGCAAGATGTTTTTTCAATTTTTCAAGCAAGTTTGATTTTGACGTGGATATTTTTTGGGCCTGGGGGATGAAGGCATTATGTCAGACTTTGAACAAAATTGGTATTTATGCTGTTGGAATTGAAAGAAAAAAATGAAGTAAAGTCTTTGAAAGGAAATGTTGATAACATGGATATGTTTTTTCCTCTCATCCTGACTTTTGATATCAAGTTAATTTCAAAAATGTTTGCTTTTAAAATTTAAAAGTTGGCTCTCGGCTCTTTGATATTTTTTCTGTTATTCTGACTTTCTGCTATTAAGTCAATTTTTAGCTTCTGACTTTTTGATACATAATAAGTTGATTTCAAAAATATAAAAATTTTCAAGTTTTCAAAACGTTAGTTTCTGACTTTCTGATATCAGGTTGATTTAGAAAATAGAAAAATTAATGTTTTTTAAAAGAATATGTTGACTTTCTGATACCAAGTCGATTTCAAAAAAAAAGTTTTTAAAATTTAAAAATCCGTTTTTAGTTCTCTGATCATTTTTTTTATCATTCTGATTTTCTGATTTGGTGACGCAAAATAAGGTCTTGAAAATTTTAGAATGAACCCCCACTCAAGAGGAAAAAACATATCCGCATGCTAATTGATTGAAAAATGCCCAAAATGAAAAAAAAAGATGGACGATTGCTGCGTGGCTTAAAAACTTGGGAAAAAATCAAGTGTTGACGCCATTTTGAAATTCTTTTATATTTTCATAAAAAGTTGTGTAAATTTTGGAAGGGCTGGGGAGGGGGGAAGGGCAAAATTTTAAAAATGTGATTTTTTTAGATGAAGACAATTCATAATTACCTATGTTAGACTTGAAAAAGTTTGGAAAAAATCAGCTCTTACCATAAAAAAAGGAATGTATATTATGTACTAAGTACAATTTTTTCTCATTTTTTTCTTTCAAAAAAAATATTGAATCCATACACTTCACTCTGATTAAACTTCATTGTTGAGTAAAATGTTGCACTCTAAAATTTCTCAGGTGAGTATGAAAAAAATATACTGATCAAATTCTATTTTGGAAAATATCTCCCCTCCCCTCCTCTCTAAATGGGTATCAGAGACTGACAGCGTGACCAATGTAGTTAATTCAAAGTGTCTAGATACAGGTTCTGGTTCTGTGCTAAAAGTGATGGGAAAAATGCCGAATTTTTACAAAATGATGTCAAAAATAAGTAAGGTACCGACCCCAATGAACGCCACCTTGCAGCGTTTTGGAAATTTCTCTGCTCCTATCAAGTTTTGGCCAATTCTGAGTAGTTCTTGGGGTAGATGCATCTTTTGGCTACACATTGAGCGCTTTACCAACGTTCTACAGCCATTTTTGACGAAGTTATGAATTTTCTCCCGAGACCCTATTTTTGGCGTATTTTGGAACCCGGTTGCCTAAATACGCCAACCATAAAATGCTTCGTTAAAAAGGTCGTAATATTCCCAGAAATGGCCCTAAAACGTCCGTAAAGTGCCCAAAATGTAGCCAAAGGACCCATCTACACCCCAAAGTACTCAAAAGCTGCCTAAAATGCAAAAAATGATTTTATCTCCCCCCTCAAAACCATCTAAGTACAACGGAATCAAATATCGACGAAAATGCTTCAAAATGAATTTAATTTAGTAAGTACATCAGTCACAATAATAACCTACACAATGAAGTGTTAGTGCTTGGGATGAACTGGATGTAAAACGTTTTCTGAATTTTGTAGCATTTTATTGTGTGGTGAGAGTACATTAAGATATCGGTGGCGTATTTAGGGACCAACCCTGTGCAACTTTGATGAGTGAAAAATAAGTTAAATCCTTGTCGTTTTTGAAGGTAATTAGCCACAATGTGTAGAAAAAGTTTTAAATTATTGCGTAAAAGTGAAGTACTTGATTGTAACTTGATTTTTCTTATGAAATTTCAACTTTGAATTCTATCTGGTGAACCAAAATTTTCAACATAAAAATTCAATAATTTTTTTTGGCTTCGCATTCACGCGTTTTCAAGGGGTATCGAAAGGCATATGCTTGAAAGTGGTAGAACTACCACCATGATTTTTTATACCTACCAACACCGCATAGTTTAAGAGATATAGGTAGGTGGCGTATTTAGGCGCCTGGCGTAATTTGGCACCGGCACCTTAGGTAGGTAGGTAAATGAAATATTGAAAAAAAACATCATATAATAGGCAAGTGGGCTCAAAAGTGAATTTTTCTATTTATCGTGATCTTGTTCATTTTTTATTACATGTGAGTTTGGATATAGAAACCGCTCTAAAGGGTAAAAAATTATTGGTTTTTGAGTTGACACTGAATTTTAGGCATTTCGGAAGAAGTAGAATTAAAAAGGAACTCAAAAACCATTTTTTGATTCCTATAAGGGCGATTTCCAGGCTCACAATATGTAGGTAGCTGGTAATAGATACTTATTAATTTTTTTTCTCATCAAGCCGTTGTGAAAAATTGAAGTTTTTGTATTTTTATAAAAAGACATTTCTTCTGGGAGAGGAGGAGGCTGAAAAAAAATTCTGCAAAAATCCGGCATTTCGCGATTTTAAAATCTTCATGATACGTCTTGTAATTTTTCATCTTTGAAATTCGAGAAAGAATGGAAGGGACCTGGACTTCTCCCCCTCCCCTCCTTCCCTGATTACCAAATGTTGACTTTTGTTCACTGAATACGAATACGTTTTATTGGATTGTATCACTATTTTCAGTAATCATTGATGATAACAGTTGTTTGGAATACAGAGCCAACATAGACGAAGTGTCGATAGGAGGTTGGGAAGTAGATTGAAGTTTATTATCCAGATTATCGTTGTCTCTCGAGTCAAGGTTGTCGGTTTATTGTTTAATATTATTGGATAAATTTCTATATAAAGTTGAGTTTGGCATCAGGAGAAATTATTGAATGAGGAAAATTTTTGTTTCTGAATTTTGAATCATCAAAAAATTGTACCAAAATTTACATTCGGTTGCTAATGGTATAAATTTTGAATTTTTAAAATTAATTTTGTGCTCAGAAAAATTAGACGTGAAAACCTATCAACACTTTCTCACTTTCCATCTCATTTTCATCTACTATAACTCAAAATATTTACCTAAAGTGCATTATAAATTTCAATTTTTTCACAGTTGCTCAATTTGGAAAAAAATGGCCGTTTTGATCTCAATTTTCGTAATGCGAAATAGGTAGTAGAAAACTTTCGGATGATGGCAGGCTGATTATTAAATTTAGCCAAACTTCAGTCTTCTTAGAGGATTTTTTTTTAAAATTAAACTACACTGAACTCGATTTAGTAATTTTTTGTCATGTTAGAGTCTCCAAAAGTTCAAATAGTTCAAAAACGAATTTAAAAGTCGGTAATTTTTTATTGAAAGTTCGACGTCATGATAAATATGTCAATGCTATCTAATGTACTTCATTTTGAGAAATATTGAAGCAATTTATTTCTTGAAAAAAAAAAATAGTTGTTCATATTTTTCTGAAAAAATTGGAGTTTTTGTACTATCTGAATAACCGTTAATTTAATTAACCTTACCTAATCAAATTATGTGACACAGTAAATTTTTGCCCCTAAACTTTTATATGTACATCGAAAAAAAAAACAAATTGTGCAGTAGGACGTTTAGAAATCCTGTTTAAAAAAAAAGAATTAATGAAAATTTTCAAAAATTAAGCAATACTGAGTATTTTTTATTTTCAGCTGTAGAGATCAATTGAGCAAAATACTGTATTCAGGTTGGGGGGGGGGGGGAATTCGACTTATAAAAATGCCAATGGCGAATTACAGTACTTTTCAAATTTTATGAAAAAATTGAATTTGAATAATTTTTCGTGACGAAAAATTATTCAAATTTGAGAGAAATTTTTATCCTTCATCCCTTTTTTCACTTACGGTTTTGTAGGAAAAAAGTGATTAGTTCATTTGCCTCTACTTGACATTGTATACCGTAAATCATTTTTTCATATTCTTTTTGCAAATTTTTATTTTTTAATCTGACTGAAAAAATTTAAATATTGAATGGAAAGGAAGGGAAGGGAAGAGGTAAATTTTTTTCGATTGTTTGTTCATTGAAACTTGTGTATGCTCGTATGTAATTTATTATAACGTCAGGATGACACAAATCACACCTAATTTTTCCTATTCCTCCTTTCCCTGCCCACAATTTGACGGTTTTAATAACAAAGGCGAAAAGACTGAACCCGAAAATAATTTTAGGTTGAAATTGTGTAACGAACAGCAAGTAATCGAATGAACCTTAAGGAATTATTTTTTTAAAATTTTTCCATCAACTTTTTATTTTTAGGAATAGGTTCAATTTTCGATATTTTCAAAAAACGATAGAAACTGCGAGGAGCCGCCGGAATATGAGTCCAAATACCAGTACAGATATTTTCAAAAATCTAATTCGTCTCAAAACCTATCTCGATAGGCATTTATACCTTTTCAAAGACCTCTCTCGCATAAATACCCATTTCAAACCATATCGATCCTCCCACCTCGTAAAATCAAAACAACCCAAAAATGCGGAAAAATATTCGTCAATTTCTTATCCCATCAAATTTATGAAATTCACCTTTCGCGATATCCAAGGCCATACTGAAAAAATGCCAAGAATTCGCCATACTGCTTATATAGGCACTTGGAGTAATACGAAATCGAGTAAGTATACCAGAAAAGAAATACAGAAAGGTATACGAAGAAGAAAAAAACACAACACTACCATAGAATATTTCAAAACAAACATACAGTACGTATAATCACAAAATAGGCAATGTTTACATATCGGGAGAGCCTTGGTGCGCGATTACGCGAGCATACGAGCACAAATATTGATACCCATCAAAACCTAACCTCCCCTGGACCCCTCCGAGCCCATAAATCGATATGTAATGTTTTCACCTGAGTGTTGTTATGGTGGTAGGTGGTGATTCGTCTCTTGTAAACCTACGTCAGAATTTTTTTTTGTTTTTATGGCGACGTCGCGATGGCGTGAGAAAAATATACCCCTCTGTATCGTAAAATCGTGCAGTGGTCTTTGAAAATTAATTTCGTGATATCAAGCCCCTTCAAATTTGAAAAAAAGATCGAAAAATCAAAAAATTATAATTTATGCTTTCTTTATGAGAAAAGAATTGATAAACCTTAAAATTAGATAGGTAACTAACTCTAAAGTAGGTAAATTACTCTAGAACTAGGTACAACAGTTTCATACGTACTTGTACATGTGTATGTGTAATTTCCCATCCTCGTCGAAGACTCGTTCCGCAGTCCGGAAACTCGGAGAGCTAATTAGGAAGGCGTTATACTCGCGTCCAAACGCCCAATTGTTATCACTCGTCGACCGGATTATTTTCTCGTTCATAAACAATGACCAATTCATTGGATACGGTCGGCCGGTTGAGATACTGGCCAGTAGGAAAGGGTACAAACGAGGCGGTCAAGTGGGCTGTACTCTTGCACGTATGACCAATACTGGACATCAGACTGATTGGTAAATAAATACCGGGATCGACGGTGGCGCCTTGTCGGACAACTACGGTCGTTCCGAGTACTACGAAATGACGCTTGCGTTTCCGACAGACACCGGTAGCGTCGCGTAGGAGGGCTGAGTATCCGCGTGGTCGCGACGCAGAGGAGTATGGTCGTTCCCCTAACTTGATGTATAGTATACCTTTTCCCCTTAAACGCGCAGCATCGTGGACCATTGCGTGGTTCGAAGAGGTAACCGAGTGTACCTCTGTGGCTGGTATCAAGTTCGGTCGTCGGATTGAAATCGCGTTTCTCAAGAAGTAAAAAAAATTCGCGATAAAAATTCAATTTTTTTTCGAAAATTGTAATCGTGGTGGTTTTTTTTTCAATTGTGTAATTTTTTGGTGAAAAAATTCGATCGTGGATTAAGTGGACTAGTTTTTTATCCAAATAGTGTCCTTCTCGGTCATCCAGTCTTTTACAAATTTTTATCATGTGAAAAAAATCCTCTCGTCGAAGATTCAGCCAAATTCGAGCCTTTAGTCGATCAATCGGGTCAATTCATCGTCCAAATTGTTTCGGCGAAGTATCATCCAAGCATATCAGCAGATCACTCGGTACACTCGTTCGCTGCTACGAACCTGTATTATCGTGGTCTTTGAGCGGACCGCACCGGCACCGACCCTCCAGAACAGCGCGGAGATATCCGATGCGACCCGACATTTGCTCACAGTCCAAGCCGGCTATCTGGCGAACTATCGGGTTTAGTTTACGCGAACGTCTTACTCTGCGGTGGAGGTCAATTTTCGTACTCCCGACTTTTCTCGATATCGTGGACGTAGCACGTTTTTTCTCCACCGATAATGTCGCAATTTAATAATTTTTTTCTCATGAATTTTTTCGTTTCGAAATTTTTTTAGTTATTTTTTGCCCTTAATTTTTCGCTTTCACAATTTTTTCTATTTGATTTATTTTTCGTCGTTATATTTTCGCGTTGCAGATTGTTTTTTATTTCGCTGCTCTGTAATAATTTTTACGTGTTTTATGGAATTATTTAATTCGATGGTTTTTTACGAAGAAGTGTGTGACTTGGTTCGTACATACGTCGATTTCGATCTTCCGGATCACTCATGATGGAATTTTTCTAATCAATTTTACGCCCGAATCCGAAACCTAGAATTCAATCAGTACACAGGACCGGACAACTATTAATGGTTCAAAATGCGAATTAAAATGCCAGCCGTTCGAATTGCTCAAGGTAACAATGAGAAAATTTTTTCGCAAATTTTTTATTTTTTTGCGCTCGACCTACGAGCTTTTTTTCCTTTGCTTCGCGTGATACTTCTCGACATCGTATATTTATCCGCAATACGGCTAATTTGCTCCCCCTCCGGTTGCCACGTCCATCCTGCCGATAGTCGTGTACTAATTAATTAGAGGGGTTTTTTCGCCAACGTCGAGAGCTTTACGACGATGGCACTCTATATTAAAATTTTCTACTTCCGCTTCACTAAACGATATTCGACGACGATGCTTGTGAAAAAAAAAGTTATCAAGTCTTCCTGTCATATTCAAAAAATGTCGAGAAAAATGCTCTCGAGAAATTATCGATATTGTGTGGAAAAAATCAGTCAGGTTTAATCGTCAGTGGTCGGTTCCAATGATGGAAACCTTTCAAAACACAACGATACGGGTTTAGACAGATTGGTTTGTGTAATCGATGGTCAGTGCGTAAAGGTCGAGTTTCGAAGGGTCCCTGTCTCTTATCACTTGTCTTGTAGTTGTTTGACAAGTATCTCTGCTTCGTTGTGCTATTTTGTAGGTGTGTGTTCTACCCTGAATCACGTCTTGTCCTGTGGTGTGTCAAAGATGGTCCGAGAATAACCAAAACGTGTATTCGATTACAGTTTTACCCTCTTCTGTGTAATATTATGGGATGATAATTAGGTGATTTTGCGATAGTCTTTTGTAAAAAATTCGATGTGTAGTTGCATGTATCAAATCTATTCCATATTGGTGTTTTCTCATAAACTGTACTATTGTATTGTATCGATATGATAGATTTTGAAAATTTTCATTTTATTTGTAAAGTATTCGAAAATAAGTGTAAAAAAATGCCTCCAGATATGAAATATGTACTGAATTGGCAAGACTGGAGAGAAAAGGTACGAAAGTGGATTCACGCCAGGGCCACATTTTTCGTATCAATTTTCGATTTAAAAATTTCAATTTCTCGTTTAATTTTACATTGAGAAAATATGTTAAAAATAAGGATCAAAATCTGATTTTCTCTTCGCTAAAACTGCAATTTCTAACAAATTTAAAATTGAAATCATATAAAAAAGTGAAAATGAAAAAAATTACATCTCGGGGTAAAAAATTGATTTTCAACATTTTTGGGATGGAAAAAGTCCGCAATTTTTTACTGTGTCAAGCTCAAACTCACTCTCAACTGCTCCATCAATTAAATTGAACCTTTTGAAGAATTAAATTTTGAATAAATGATGATTTTGAGGGTAGCTATGTACAGAACTAATGAAAAAACACGTGTAGGTATACCTGATTCATTACTTAATCTGTTTTCGGATAATTCCCATCGAGCAATTTGATTTTCTGCATTCGGTCAAGAGGAAAAAGAAACCCGGTCTGTTCGATACAGATTATTAATATCCATTCGATTAGTTGCTCATTTGGTACCTACCCTTTCGCAATCTACCTTCCATTTTATTTTTAACTGTAATTGATGGATAAAAAAGGTGCTCTATATCCAAAACAAATTTAATCAACCTTGTCATCGCAGCTGTTGAATTTTTCCAAAAATAAGAAGTCACATTTTGAAAATGTATATCTAAGTACGTCTTGTGTGAATAAACCAAAGCAATAATGCCTGATGAGCTTAACGATTCGTGAGTAATTGAATACAGAAGTAGACAAAATTATGAATGTGGGCGATTTGACGGAATGGATTTTTCTTACCTTTTTCTTATACCTACATTTCGCCAAGCGTACATTTTGGTCTGATTATTATCGTGTGTTATTATAAGCTATGCACGTTTTTGGTACCTAATCAATGAGCACTCGCATTAGAGATGTGCGTTTATTATGAGAACTGGTGCGATGGTGTGTTTGATTTGGGTTAAAATTATAGACATGTTTATGACATTTTTTCTGCACTATTTTATTCGAATTAACCGGCTGATCAAAAATAAAATAGTGAAGAAATTTTTTAAAAATAGCGCGTTCTATATGAAAAGGATCATCATTGTCACAAAAATTCGAAAACGATTTTATATGACAAATGGGACTCTTTTCACATATAACGCCTCAAATATTACCAATCCATGTTTAGTTTTTTACTCAGTTGGTCACTTACCTATTTAAATTCAGCAAACTGATCTAAAATTGAAATCGAATTTCAAATACAAATATGCGGTCATTTGAAGAACTTCGGTTCAAAAATCATTTCGATCGATCCTAACTTATCCATAGATGAATATCGAGAAAGAAATTTCGTAAAATTTTCGATATTTTGTTCCGGCCTCTTTTCATTATTCATCTTTATTGAAAAATCATAACTTATGATCCAATAATATGGTTTATCTAAATATACCTACCTACATTTAGTTATGATATTAAAACATTATTAAGTACCTACGTACCTAATTGTCGTAATACTCAATTGAATTTTGAGAAAATTTAGAATAAAAAAATCTATTAGGAAAATTCAAAAAATTATTTGAAACTGTGTGTAGTTGAAAAATTACCTAATCTCGCAGGCATTTTAAATAAAAACATTGGGTATCTATACTGAATTTCCTTGCATTTTGAACATTGTAAGAATTTTACCACATTTTCAGATGTTTTTATTTTTAGAAAAATAATATGTAGAGCTCAAAATCAGTAAGGTAGGTACAGTTTGAAAGAATGAAAAAAAAAAAATAATAATAATAAAAAAATGAATTTCAGATTCAGTTGAAAAGAATAACAAATATTTTGTATGTGAATTCTATTAAGAAATTTTAAAAAATGTCGTAGGTATTTTAATTTTTCAGCTTGAAAAGAATTTTTTGCTGTGGCGTCGGAAAGTAGGATACAAGGGGTTCAGTGTACCCCCGCTACCCTCCTCTTCACATCGTATCAGAATCAGATCGACTTTTCAAAACATTAAAACAAGAAAATAAATGCTTTTTTGGACATCAAAAATTCGATTTTTTCAAAGCTTCGCTCTCGCTTCGCTCGGGCACGATTAAAACTACAATTACCTAGGGATATAAATTATTCTTCCTTTTGCCCCCTATCCCCGAAATCCTTCTGATATTCGAAGTCGTGGCACTCATTTTGTACCCTCCCCCAAAAAAACTTCCGACGCCTTTGATTTTTTGAAAGGAATAATTAAATCAGCATTGTGTATTCAAATTGAAAAAGCTCCATCTGAATCCGAAACAAGGTTAGATAATGAGATTCTCATTCTTGGCAAATTGAACCTTACTAGGTAAAACTTGAGATTTTTTTTTTTTCGAAAATAAGTAGTCTTAAAATTTACCTAAAAATGAAAAAATTTTGATTTCAACTCTTGAAAAACAGAAAAAGTGACAGATTAGAAATCATTTTGAATTTTTATTGTCTGACTAATCAGCAGTATAGAAAAATTACAAAAATATAAAACATCGTTAAGCACACTTCACTTTTCAATTCATTAAAATCGAGGCTGGACCGAATGAAGGTAGAAGTAGCATCCTCCTCCCTCAATAATGGCAAAATGTAATTTTCAGTCTTGAAAATTTTAGATTTTCAAAAATGATCTGCTATTTTTGGGGAAATTTTTCAAATGCCAAGTTTTGAATTCAAAAAAAAAAAATGTATTTCTGTCGAAATGATTACATTCAATTTTTATCCCCTAGATTTTAGGTAGGTAACTTCGGTTAGTTCTTTTGAAAAAAAAAAAAATGAAAAATAAATTTTCATGTTTTGAAAAAAAAGGGGGCACATTGCAGAAATGTTGAATGGATAGCAAAAACCTGGGACTTTTTTGATCAGTACAAATTTTACAAAAAAAGAAATCCCATATTTCGAGGTAAAAGAATGGAAAGAAGATCGATTAGGTGAAGTCGAAAGTCTCCAGGTCTCCCGTGTAATCGAATGATTTTCGCGAGAAAAAAGTGATCTCACTCTGAACCAACGTTACACTTGGGAAAATTTTTAAATAATTATAATATCCATAATATTATACCTATTAAAATGAGAAAATGGAAAAGTAATGAGCTTTTTTCCTCAAATAAGCGTTCAACTGCTAAGTTTTAGCATTTTCTCCTAGTAGGATCGATAATTTTTGATCTCTTATAATTTTGAAATTCTCACACTCCATTTTCCTATCTCTGTCATCGTCGTACGAATCCAAAAAATTTTTGTAAAAAAGGAAAGAATGAACAAGGAAAGCAGTGAGCAGTGGATTATTTCGGCGAGAACATGGAATTTCTAAAGCTATACACGATTTCATATAAAGATCTTCAAAATTGATCGATTTTTAAAATTCTGAAATCGACAAATCGATTTATATATTTGTGGAAATTAAAAACTACCGCAGGCAATTAATTTTTTTCGTCTTACCTGCATAAAAAACATAGCTAACTTGATTTTTCCTCTTTGCATTTATTTTCCCCTAAATTTTTCGATTATGTCTCATAAATAATGATAAACCTTCCGAAAAATCAATTGATTTACCCAAATAGGCACTCAAAACTTTGGGAGATAAGTGAAGAAAACATGATCATCTGATCAGCTTCAATTTACCACAGATCCATTCCATACTTCTCATTGTTTTTGTGTCCTGCACTTTCGAAAACTTTCCCAATTCTCCTCCTTACGTCCTAAAAATCATTCAGAATTCGCCTCGACGCAAAAGAAATTTCCTCAGTTCCCCTCCACCTACATTACCCATCGACGAAAAATTTCGACCTATCGAAAATATTCCTTCGAAAAATCCCCTCGACGAAGAAACAACCCGTTGGTATACGATTGGCGCGTATACGTAATTTATTTGCCAGTACCTGATTAATATACATGTTTACATCTTACAAAGCTGCGACGATGTGCGACGCGCGTGTGCATCTGGTATCGCTACTGAATCAATAAAAAACGCCTCGTCTTATGGTTTTCGCGTTTACCGGTAATTTATTGCATTAAACTGTACGTTAATGACGACTACGTTAATAGACATATTGTAAAAGTTTACATAGCTCGGTGAAACTCGACGTACAACTGTGTGGCACTACGAGACCTAGTCACATATGCAAACCAATGGAAGGGGGACAGAGCGAGGGGAAATTCTATGAGATGCGTCATCTCGTCGTCGTTGTCATCGCAATACAATAAATGTAGGTCTACACGTACAAATGTACTACGTATTTACACCGTATACCTCGACCAAAAAAATTCGGCGAAATCGTATTAGCGAAATTTTCACCACAATCCCGGACCAGTCTGATTACGATAAACGATGATCACGAACCATCCAAGCCAGTGGCGCGAGCAACCATAAAGAAAAAGGTGAAAAAAAGAACCAATTCGATGGCACCAGAGACCAGCACATTCTCACGGCACGTTTATCCATATAATCTGGCGATTAAACGGCGTTAAAATTGATTGTATACGATGGTTAATAAATTAATTGACCATTTCGGTAATTTCAAAAGCAACGTACTACTGGCCGTTAAATCGTACTTAAACGTGGTCAATTGCCATCGACGGTCGTAAAAATTCCGCTTTTTCACACCTCGTCCCGGCAATACCAATGAATTTCGTACTCGACGGGTCATTAGGCCTTCGAGAAAGAGTACAAGTTGCAAACTCCAAACTCCCTGTACAAATAGACCATTCATCAATGACTATTTAGTTCGAAGTATTACCGAAGACGAAAAAAAAAAGGTATTAATAAAGATGTCGAAGTACTACGCAGAGACCATAAGCAGAGGTACTGTTGGTTTTTCGTCTATGAGCTACGAACAGGAAGACATTTGGGTGTATGAGGCAGAGGGGCCGGAGGAGTGGAAAAAACACAACCTTTAAATAACCACATTTATTGCGGTTCTTTGAAAGAGACTGATTAGCGGTTCTCCGTTATGGCAATCGGGTCAATGGAGCCAAATATTCGACTTTTTCTCGTCGTTAATTATTAATCAGTGGACAATGATTTGCAAGGCTATAGGTACCACTCGTATAATTATCGGCTGTATTAGAAATAGAGAGTGTTTCGTTACCTTATCTACCTCTCCGTACGATGGACAAAAATACACATTGTTGATGCTCGTCAGTGATACCCAAACCTTACCTGGGATCATGTTGATAGATGAGATCTCCTATCATAGATCTGTCTACCAAACTCGTGTTATACCTGGATCTGTGATTGCCACTGCAGGAATGCACTGGGGGTCTATTTTCACACGGAATGAATAACAAAATTTAATCGTTCGCTCGATTATTAACTTCGGAACCTTTTTCATGACGTCGCGTTGTAATTTCGTAATTTTCGATTCTCTCAATATAGTTTCAATTTTCAATTTCCTAAACCAGATATTTTTCAACTCTAAAAATTTTTTCCTCAAAATATTTTTCAACTCTAAAAAATTTCTTCAATTTTTTTCTGGTAGGTATAAAATTTTTTCAACTCTGGCACTTTTTCTAAAAATAAATATTTTTTATTTCTCAACTCTGGAAATGTTCTCTTAAAATTGAATCTTTCTCAAATTTTTCGCCGAATAATTACTCGAAGTTCAATTTTTACACCTTTTGAATTCCCCCCAATTTTTTTTTAGCTCAGTTCAAATGTTTTTCCAAAATCATTTTCCAGTTCTGAAATTTTTAGAATAAAAAATTGAAAGAATTTATAGTCGGTACAACGAAAGATGGAACTTTTCCCCTACTCGACTCAAAGCGCGGCAACCAACGACGCGCGTTGATTTAAAATGTCGTCCAATCACAACTCAACGTTCTTAAATTTTGTGGTGGGAGAACGTAGGGGAAAAATTCCTTCTTTCATTGTACGGACTATAGTTGAAAAACACTTTAAGAAACAATCGAGAGAATGTCAAGTTTTTAAAGTAAAAAATTTTAAGATCAAAGAATGGAATTTCACAGTTGTTATTTGAATAAATATTTATAAAATGAAAATCGAAGAAATTGTAAAAAAAATCTTTGACCTTACAAAAAATTTCGAAGAAGAAAGTTTGGTGGCCAGAGGGTGAAAAAATTTATTGGAGGAGTTGAAGAAAAATAATATAAGAAAAAATTTCGAAGCAGCTGAGATCAGTGAAGATGACAAAAAAATGAACGAGATCGCGCATAGTTTGGTCATTCTGTTCATTCAGTGTGAGAATAGACTGCCCCATGTATTGGGCATGAAAAAAAAAACGAGTTTTCTACATCGTCATAATGTGCATTGGCTGGCATATAAAATATCTACGTTGTTGCATATGTCTGGCTCGTTCGAATCAACTTTTTATTCGATACGCGATTTTTTATATGTAGGTATATAGGTGTCAACGTGTTGGAGAATTTTTGGTTGTTTTTTCCTCTTAATATCCGAACGATGGTAATTTATCATTCGGAAGCGATGTATTGTTTATGTTACCGAGGTACTTTCACTTTCATTGAGCCATCGTAGATGTCGAGTTTTTCGCCAATTTGTCTCGAGATTTTTAATTGAGTTGAGGTTTCGCCTTAGGCTGGTTGGCCTGACCAAAAAGCTGGCCGCACGGGCAAACGAGTCCGACTACGAATCGTCATCGGCGCGTCTTTTACGATGCTCCAAACAAGACCAGCGTGTAGAGTTAATTAAAAAAATATTTACAGCGGTGAAATTTTTTAACGACCCGGGCCACCGTGGTTTCGCGTAAAGTGTCAGTAGGAAAAAAAAAAAGTCATCGTAGAAAACATACCTATTTTGTAGATACAGATACGTAACACGTATTTATACGACGATAAAATGCTGACAAGAAACCGTTTCGTATGTATAAGACTAATATGTGTATACAATGCAGTTAGATATCTGTGGTGTCTTTGCATACGTGCTCGACCTCTGTGTAGCTGAAAAAATTGTCATCCGGTTGATTTTTATCTTCATTTGTTATGCAGCCGAATAGAAGAGTACTGCTGGTCATTTGTTAACGAATCTTGGACTTGAAGGTGAACGTAGATGTGGCTAAGGTCGACGTAGATTTTACGAATTTCATTTCGATGAGAAGTCGAGTTTTAGACTTCCTAGTTGGGTCGTTATGGATGTTCGTAATATTTTACCTGCGAAATACGTGCATAGCTGGGCTGAGTTGGTGATCGGGTTTTCTGACCGTGGTGCTAATAGGGAAGAGATATTTTGTGAGGGGAGTGAGTTGTATAATCTGGATTATCGTGTGGAATCTGCAGCGATATCAAAAGTCTGGTGTATTTTGAAGAGATTTTTTGCCATTTTTTTTGACTGGAAGGTGCTTTTTTTGATCAGGGTTTATTTTATTAATATATTTTTGAAATTTATTACAAATCCAAGAGGATACTTGAGTTTGTCCAAAACTTTCAAATTGCATAATGCAAGAAGATTTTTTAAATTTCAAAATTGAAAAAATTCGAGATATTTTCCCCCTCTAAGGTCTTGTTTAGATCATTAGTAAGCAAGGTGTACCTAGATTCTTGAGAGATTTTGAAAAAAAAAATGATATTAGAGATGCGAAGAGAAAAAAGGATTCGAGGGGTTAAATCAGTAAAAATTTGAAACCAGATAAATTGGCAATTTTAAGCCTGAAAATTTTTTGATCCAAAGACTTATCTAGCACTTTTTCTAAAATGGGCCGAAATATTTATATGATTTTGATGGAAAAATCGAAAATTGAAAAAAAAATGGTTGAAAGACTGTTCCAAATTTTCAAAGATATTTCCAACAAAATTGCCCACATTTTCGTTCAAAACTTTAATTAATTTTTTTGAAATAATTCATATCTCGTATCCAGTCTGTGCAGAAAGGGGAGAAGAGGAGAGGGGTTTTCCAAGGATTCGATCTTTTTTAGAGGATTCGCTTAGGCTGCAAAGTTCTGGCTCTTCATTTCAAGAGCCTTCAAGCATAAAATTTGACATACCAATGTTCGTCGTATGGACCTTTCAAAAGACCTTTTTCCTCCTGGAACTCGATTTTTCTGCACGATCGCGATCCTGCCTCGTGCAATTTCAAGATGGATATTTACAATTTTTTCGCATTCGTGAGTTCTAATTGAATTATTTCAGTTTTAAATAATAATTTTTTTGATCGATGAAACATATGTCTGAAAATATTCTTTCGAAAAATAAATTTTTTTGTCAATAATTTGGTGTAGGTAGCTATGTTGAATTTCAAAAAATTTGCGATTTTCTCTTTAGATAAAAAAATAATTCCGAAATCAATCGTCGTTAAAAAAAATTATGATTTCTTTACTCAATTTCTTAGAATTCATCATTGAGCATTTGATCATTTAGAAAAAAATCAATTCTGAGAAATTGAATAAAGAAATTATCGGTAGTTATTTTTTTTAGCGGCGATTGATCTCGGAAATAATATTTTTATCTAAAGAGAAGATCGCAAATTTTTTGAAATTCAGCATAGCTACCTACACCTCATTTCAAAAATTATTGACGAAAAAATTTATTTTTCGAAAGAATACAATTTGGAGTCTACATCGAATCCATCAAAGTGGAGGAAGTGAAATTTCTTTTTTTCAAAAGACCGGAAATGTTTTGTTCTTTCTTCGTGTGGTATCACTCCTTCGAGGGGGTATCGTGACATCGTGACTGTCCATGCATCTGCCCCTTGAAATTGTGCCGTATACTGATTCCTGGAACACCAAGTAGTTTCATTCACCTGTCACTATTCTAATATGTGCTTCTGACATATCCGTAGGAAGCTGGGGTGGGTTGTCTTCTAAATGAAATCCTTCCATGAAAAAATTTAAAATAATAAATTTTTTTTGCTTTTTGAATCCAAGATTTCTGAAAATTTCTGCCTTTGGCTCGGATAATAGGTACATATTTTTGTTTTCATTTGTCTGGAATTTCTCCGTTTTTGAGAAATTCTTTCTTAATTTGTGTCAGCTTTCAGATTTTTATCGCGCAGACCTCTATTTTTCTGTTGTTTGCGTTTTTACGATTCACCTACGTGGTTTGCCTTCTTTTAGAGAAAATGAAAAAAAAAGTTACGAAAAGTTTGATGCTTCTTTCTTTCGTCCGGATTCGCGGTTGGTTTAGAGGGAGGCGAGGAAAGTCATTTTTATGTGGATTTTTCAAAAGTTTTTATAATACACAAAAAATGATGTTTTAAAATTTGTTTTTACCATGGTGTTACTTCCTTTTTTTTGGCTCCAGAAGAGTGCTCAATTTTGGAATTTTTTTATGGTGAGGTTTTCAATGAAAAATGATGAAAATGGTTTCCCAAAAACGGCAGGCGTTCGTTGGCTCAACGAACGTCGAAAATCGTCAAGAACTGATGGGATTTTTCCTTTGTAAATTCTTTCAAATTTCAATTCTGCATCTTTCGTGCTGAATTTGTTTCTTGAAAAAGTCATATCAATTATTTTAAAAATATTTCATTTTATTTTTTTGAAATAAATTTGGTGAAAAATCAACGCATAAAAATGAAGGCCAAAAATAACTCATTAGATTCTCAAAATGATCTGTAAGTAAGTCTTTAGAAATTTTACCTGCAAATTTTTAAAATGTCTTTAAAATTTGAAAAATGTGCAATTTTTTAATAAAACAGAAATCATTTCCATAAAAATCATCATACCTAATAAAAATTTACGTAATTTTCGATTTTTCCACCTAAATTCGTGTCTTTATATTCAACAACATCCTCGAAAATATTATTAAAATTCTTCCTAAAATTCTCATTCGTATATTTTGAAAAATTCGCCATGTACCTGTATAAAGATATCAGGTAAAAAAAGTGATAATTTTACTTCTAGTCTGGTCTCCTTTAAAAATCTGCGTCTCTCATAAATCATTAATCTACGAAACAAAAGGTATTTACTTGCAACGTCCGGTTTTTTTCAAAGTCCCTCTGTTAGTATCTAAGCAATACACTAAAACATACTTCGTAAAATCCTATTGAAACTACGTCTTCGCCTTATTCCAATAACCTGTACCCAGCTGAATTGTCTAGAAGTCCGTCTGATTTTTCTTCATTTCTTCTATTTAGGTTTTCGAACGTAACGTTGTCGAAAGAGGAAGGTCGGTGGAGGAGGATACCGCCAATGAGTCAACAAAGGGCAAATATCGCCTTCGAATGATCCTTATTCTTTTATACCTAAAAATTACCGTTCAGCGAGTTCGCCAATAAATACAAAAAAAACACACGAAAGAAAAAATATATTCAAAGAATTTTGTTGTTTCTTTTAAAACAGATCGCCTATTGAATTGATTTTCGTCCACCAACCATATCTTTTCAAAGATCAACCAACTTGTAAAATAAAATATCTGCGTATTTTGCGAGTGAATTTGTCATCGATCTCTATGAAAAGACCAAGTCCAGTCCAGTTATCCATTGGAACTCGACTTCTAGGTACATTTATGAGGATATCGTTTACCTACTCGCTCATCAGCACGATTCTACTCATGAGGATAATTCGATCACGACCAAAATCACAGCCTCGTATTTCTCGTTGCATGTAACTCTCATGGTCCGACATCGACATCGGCAAGAATGCGCGACACAAAAACGTGCTTTTAATGGACGACAAACTCGCTATCTGTACATTGAAAGCCATACCTATAAATCAAACTATATACGTAGGTCTCCGGGTACATAATCAACTACTAAATGAAATTTTCATTCAATCACGATGATGATGAAGTTACACCAAAGTAGAAAAAAAAGAGAGAGGAAAAAAATTTAAATCTGTAGGTAAAGACGATACACGCCTCGTCGAATATATTATGAAGATTATCGTACCTACTTATACCTAAGTTCGACCGGAAAAACCTATACAATAGTGTGCGGAAATTGCCACAGGATAAACTTGGACGAGAAGGTGGAAAACGTTGACGAATTATTTATTATAAAAGATCAACGCGTATATAAGTCGGCGTATCGATGAAATTGCAGGCGAAATTTTCAAATGCAGATTAATTTTTAATATAGCCTTTCAACTCGTCTATCTATTTGACGCGGCGCTAGTCCATAAAATCATTTTTCTTCACCCTGCAAAGAATAATATATAAGAAGTTCCATTAATTTTAGCCAACGTTTGATAAGCCACATGCATCTTTTATCCTCTATATTTATATATAGAGTGATGTCCGTCTTATCGCCCGGAGGTGCTTTCTATTCGCCATTATTCGTCAGGTATTGAGAGATGGAATTAGCGGTGTGGATATTTCTCATTTTTTAATATCGATATGGTTTTGAGTGGTATCGATACCTATATCGATATTTTTTAGAATAATCCTGCCAGGGGCGGCAACTTGGCATTTTGTCATGTGTTGCTGATTTTGAAACTCACTTGGGGCCCTTGGGAATGGGGTGGGGGGGTCAACGTTGACAGCGGTGTAGAATCGTCTGAAGGGGGGGGGGTCTCAACCAATGATGTCGAAAGCTTTTTTTATGTGGCTGCAAAATGGGTACAGAAATATGAAAAACGCGCAATTTTGGGGAGGGGGAAGGTAAAAGGAGCCTTTTTTCGTACTTCAGCTCTAAATAGTTCATATTCGCACCCGAGCGTAGCGAGGGCGAAATTTCGAAAAAATTAGATATTTAATGCCTAAAAAATGTACTTTTAAGTGATGTTGTTGATGTCCGAGCGAAGCTTTGATAAAATTGGAATTTTTAATGCCTAAAAAAAAAGTTCCTCAAAAAAATTCTCGACCTCAAGGGGGGTCCAGACACCCCTCCCCCTGACTACGCCTCTGAACGTTGATCATTTTTTTCAAGTTGAAAATTTTATAGATATGCAATTTTTTCAATTCTTAAATATTTAAAAAGATAGGTAGGTCTAACATAGGTTTTTAATATGGTAGCCAATTTACAGAGCATTTTTCACAAATTTTTTATTTTTTTCATGTGTTGCTCAACCCTCTTATTTTTTTTTCATGTGTTGCTCGAGCATCCGAGCAACACGCAAGTTGCCGCCACTGAATCCTGCTTTTTAATTAGAGTATTTTTTTAAATTTTTTTTACCAGGAAAATGCATTATTTTTTATTGAAAATTAACTAATTTAATTCAAAAAGTTGAAAAAAACGATTGGAACAGAATTAAATTCGATTTTTGGACATTTTAAAAATCGAGAGCTCGAAAATAGTTGGAAAAACAAATTAAAAAGAAAATGAGGTCCCTAATTTCTTTAAATTTAATTTGAATTTTGATTCGAAACGTCAGTGGCAGGAAATGAGAGTCGACTCAGAAGTTCCCGGAGTCAGCTTGACTCCAAATTAACTACGAACCCAGGGGGAAATCATCAGGCATGAGCAGGCCTGAAAAATGGCCGCGATTGATCAGGTTTGATTGATCATGAAAAAGTCAAATTTCATTCTGAATTAAAATTTGGCCTTTTCATAATCGGGGCAGATCAAGCCTGATCATACCTGACCATACCTGGTCTTATCTGGTCATTCATGATGTCAAATAAAAAAAATATCAAAAACCTTTCTTTCATTGATCTGCTCATGCCTGATCAGATAAGATCAATTGATCATACCTGCTCATGTCTGGAGATTTTTCTCTGGGAATTTACGATTTTTTTGGAGTCAATGTTGGAGTCCTGGAGTCAGAGTCATAATTTGACTCCGAAATCGAGCTGGATCTGGAGTCAAAATTTCAGTTTGACTCCGGAGTCAAGCTGGAGTCAGGAATCAAAGTCTAAAATGGACTTCGGAGTGAATAATCATTGCGTAAGACTGACTCTGGAGTTGTTGTTTTTTGGCTCAGTTTATTATTTTTTTTCGTTCGAGTTTAATCAAAAAATAATATTAAAAGTAAGGGGGAAAAATGCCACTCTTGAAACCCATGGCATTTTTCAATTTTTCTCTTCCACAATCTTCATTTTTCAGTTTTTTTTTGCATTTTTTGAGTCTTTTCCGTAACAAATTGCATGAAAAATTTCATTCATCTATTAAAAATTTTATTCGAAACTGCTAAAATAATTCAAGAATTATTTTTCAATTTTGTTTATCAAAAAAATTTTTTTGGCAATTTTTTGAGTAATAAGCTGATTTGGAATACCTCGGTGAGTTAAAATATGCTGGTTTATAATCGTAAAGTTGGAGTCACGGTCACCCCAAATTCATTCTGGATCCGCAATTTCTGCCGAGTCTCGAAGTCAGGAGTTGAGGTCAAAATTTAACTCCGGGGTCAATTTGGGGTCAAGAGTCGAAATCAAAAATTGACTCCGTAATCACGGTGAAGCTGGAGTTGAGGTACGAATTTGACTCTGGAGCTAGAAGTCGAGATCTGGAATTGACTCCGGAGTCAATTCAGAGTTGGGAATCAGTTTTTTGGATGACTCTCATTCCCTGGTTAAAAAATGGTAAAAATAATTAAAACATGAAAAAAAAATTATTTCCTTAAATTTAATTTGAATTTGAATTCAAGAAATTAAAATATTTAAATAAAGAATTAGATAAAATCCTTATCTTCCTAAAATTAATTCGAATTCTAATCCAAAAGAGACGACAGAGGCTAAAAATGATTTTTAAAAAATGAAAAAAAAAATTAGATTCTTAGCCTTTTGAATAATTTTATTCGAATCCAAAAACTCAAAAATTTGAAAATCATCTTTTTAAAAAAGGAAAAAAATCTGAGGAAAAAAGAGAATAAAAATAACCATTCTTCTTTGGCTACAAATCTTGAAGTTCTCTTCAAAAATCAATTTTTTTCAACCCTCCTGAGCAATTTTATGTATTTTTCGATGATAATTTCGGTATCGATTATCGATTTATCGATACCTATCAAAAATATCGATACATCTACACCTTTCGATAAAATTGGGAAACCCTGAAAGACACCTATAGACACATGCAAACGTAACTTGGTCTTGGTCAAAGGTGATTTGTACCCAGAGAAATCTTTTGCTCGGCAACTGGTCTATTGATGAGTTAACGATCCGTCTAAATCTGTTTTAAACTGCACTATTAGTCCAGATGGAGGCATTGGCATCGTCGATGAAATTATCTCACGTCATAATTCACACCTCGGTCTAATTATCGACGAACGAAATTCTTGCAAAATTTTTCCATCTAATGGTCATTCTCGACTCGAGTTACGTAGGTATGTATTTGATGAAGCTATAAATCTACCGAATCTGGTATAAATATGGCCTATAAAACTTACATATACGATCTTAATAGTCAACCTTATAAAATATAAAAATGTGTTTGAGTATTTCAACTGCGATGGCATCGGGTACTAAAACACCAGATATAAATCCGAATTGAAATCTGCGACGTAGTGGTAAATTAATCTCCGGCGCGATTCGTTTCAAATGCAGATCTATAGGAAAGTGGCAAGTTGAAATTTTTTTCATACCTACGTCGACGCTACTCGGTGGTGTTAATTTAGCGGCTGAAAAATCCTAACGGGTTTACGTTTTTTTTTTTACCCGAAGAGTGGAAGTGACAAATAGGAATAAAAGTAGACAGGTCAGTTTTAACAAGTTTTCAAATTTTTTACTGACCGATCCACCTTGAAAATTATATGTTAATAAAATGTATTAAAAATCGTTCGCCCTTCACGTATTAATAAAAATAAAACGCGCGGATTTCGTCTCGGTCTCGTACCAGATCGACGTGAAATTTACGTTTATGGTGGTTTTTTTTTCTCACTCGGGCGAGGAGGACGCAGCACGCGGCATTTACACATTTTACAAACGCCCCTGTCCTGTGTGCGTGGCGGTTTGTTATCGGCATCGCGCTTCTGTTTGCGGGTAATTAAGGTATAGTGTGTATTTTGTATCTGTGTGTCGAATACGACTACGGATACTCGCCAGCGTATGAGATGAGCAAACCGGTTTCGAAGTGTGGTTTTTTTAGATTTTTTTTTTATTCTCTAATAGTCTACGTATATATTTACATTACAACTAGTAACGTTATTTAATTTATTAACGGTTGGCGTGTAACTAAAGTGGTCGTGCGCCAAATCAAAGCCTCCCTTTTAATTGCTCCATGCCTGGGATTTCTTCGATGTATGCTGAGGCTGACAAAGTATCGTTAGAGTAATTTAAACGTTTTAGAGGATATTTGGATATAGGTGTATGGATGGATATTCGTCGTACCATTGTATGATAATATTGTACTTGGGATGGACGATCGTCATCCGTGTGTCGTTATTAGCATCGAAAGGAAATAGGCCTGACAGACTGGTCATCGTACATAGGAAACTCTTAGGGTTTTCCATGACTCACCCTAGTAATTGATACGAGTATCGGGGATGCGGTAGTGGTACGAACTTTTACCATTTTGGGTGGAGTACCAGATAGCAATATGAACCATACAGAACCATTTACATAATTCGTTTGTTCCGTCCGTTGGCTCGGACGAGCCAAGCAACAGAATTGAGAGAGGTAATTGTAATTAATTTCTTTGGTCGCGTGTTAATTTTTAATATCGAGAGAAAGTGTTGGAGGTTTGATAGGATAGTATAGGGATAGGGAGAAATGAAGGAAAGGTATGAAGGTAGAATAGAGATTAGATGCGTTGATTTGATTGAGTTTTTTGGTTCGAGGGATTTTTAAAAAAATTATTGGATTTTGTCGATTACATCATGAGAATTTTTTCAGATGTATTAGCATTCAAAAAGAGCTGCAGGATTTTTCAGATTAACAAGAAAAATTAATGAATAGATGGTTGAGTGCTCATGATGTCATGATATAATCGACAGACGACATTATCGCATTTATTTCTCTGGTCAGTTATCGGAATCTGATTAGAATTGAAGAATTAATTCGTCGAAATGACCTACGAGCATGGTGATTTTTCGAAGAATTTTTCCTCGTGTTGCAGATTAAATCATCGAACGATTCTTGGTAGGTAGTTCATTTGTAGGGTTTTTGGAAAAATGAGAACGAAAAAAAGTGAATTTTCGTGTAAAATTGCGGGTATCTGTTTCGCATGTGTGTTTTTTCGCACGTATAGGTATGCAAATCAATAATGAAGGTATTTTTTACCGTGGTAAATTTCCATTTACATGTTGGCATCGTCTGATTTTTTCTTGCTTCAAAATCATTGGTTTTTTCTGGTAATTGATTTAGCTGAAATTATTCCGATTGAATGAATTTTGATCGGTTTGTTAATTTAATCGAGATGATTTGAAAGTGCATTTGATAAATGTGTTGGAAGTTTTCATAAATACCGATCTGAAAATATTTTGTATAGAATGCAGTTTTTTTTTAAAATATATGATAGTAAAAAAGAAGTCCATCGAATAATATAAAAGTGTTTACGTAAGTTTGATGAAATTAATTTACTAAAAATTATATAAGTAATTTTATTCGAACTAAAAATCAAATTCTTCGAAGGAAATGCAGTCAGATTGATTCTGAATGATTAAGAGGAGAAAAATTTGGAGCAAGGACGTTACGGGATTTAAAATTTTGAACTTGGACATAATGTCCAAACTTAGATACTAATCCGAATTTTGTCAAGAAGTGGTGAAAAAATTGAACAAAAAATCGTAGTATTTTTATTTGAAATTTAGGGAGTGTGGGGAGAGGGGGGGTCCATATCTAAAAAGAGTTATAAAAATTTGTCAAAACACAATTGCGGAAATGAGATGAAGATCTTAATCAAATAAATTCCATTTACCTAACGTTGTGAAAAAGTATACAATTTATGATCGAATTTATTAAAATTAAAAGAATACACTTTTTGATCAATCTAAAAATTGAATAAATTTTAAATCAGAAAAACTGATTTGAAAAAACAACTTCATCGAATTTAGAAGTTTAAATTTGGTTCAATTAAAAGTGAAAACAATCTACATATTTATCTCCTTGCACAATTGAATTGAATTCCTCCCCCTCCCCCTCCCAATAATATATAATTTCATCTGGTCTGAAGAATTAAATTCGATGGAAGATTTTGTAAATGTAATTTTTTTGATTGTAAATTTATATTTTTGAACCTGAAAAAAACAAGTAATTTAAATTGAAAAAAAATTCATTGCAGTTTGAATTTTCAATTTTTTACCTCCTCATTCTGTCATCATTGAGGCGACATATCAATTTTTAAACTTCTGCGGGTTCCTAGATTTTCACGAGGCCTCTAGCAGAAGTGAACAGGGACACAGAAGACAATTCATGACTTTCTCGATAATTACAGTATTTCATTTCAAGTTGAAAAATTGTAAAAGTCAAACATCGACCTTTTTTTTAAAAATAAAATTATTATTTGTCCATGAAATTTTCAAAAAAAAAAATGTACTTTGAGTCTAAAAATTTTTTTCAACTTCATAGAAAATACCCAGTAATTTTGAAGAATTTTTTTTAGATATGAAAAAAACTACAATTTTATGAGTGAAAAAATTCCCAACATCTCAAAAACTGACTTCATTTCATAAATTTTTTTCATTTCGATAAAAAAACACTGAAAACTTCCAAGCTTGTAAAATACAGTGAGTTTTCAAATTTTTAGATTATGAGCTTCAAATACTTTTGCGAAAACAAAAGCTAGATACTATCTGCTTTCATTTTTTACTCATTTCGAATCATTGATAAAATTACTGAAATAATTCAAAATTGTAACATAAGAAAAATCAGCGTAATTTTTTGATTTTTAACGGATTTCTTGTTGATTTTTCAAAGAATTTCAGATATTTTACTGATTTCAGTAAATTTTCACTGATTTTTCAGTAATTTTTTCACTTTTTGCTTTCAGTGAAAATTTTCCACTGATCATAGCCAAACCCATCAGAAATTAATTTACAAATTTAGAGAGGGGCTGAGAATTTGAAAAAAATATGGGAAGGGGTCAAATTTTAAATTAAGCCACTTATCACTGATCTTTCAGTCAAAAATCATCAATTTTTTCTCACAAACAGAGAATTTATTGAAAAATTGGTGATTTTTTACTGAAAAATCAGTCAAAAATTATCAAGTTTCAAAATAAAATAGGCTAAAATACTGCTCGAGCGAAGTGAAGGCGAAAATTTTTTGAAAAAATATACTTTGAAGAGCAAACAAATATTTCTTTCGAGCTTAAGGGGGGCTCGAGCCCCTTGATCTCCCCTCCCTTTGGGTGCGCCTATGCCACTGATTGATTTATAATATTAATATGCTGCGATTCCAACTATTTACTGGTGATTTTTGATTATTTTCACTGATGATTTACAGGTGAATGAGGTAGCAGTAAATTTGAAAATTAATTTTAAATATAAAATTTTATAAAGGAAGATGGATATATTTTTATGTACAGTTGACCAAAATTTTAGTTCACTTTGCTACTTTTATCAAAAATCAGAAAAATTCGTCTTCGAACACGAACTCCTTCTCAACATCTTGCACAAATTCAACGGTACCCTCCCTACCCCTTCTCGTCCAGGTTAATTTGATATCCTATCGATATAGCAATTAGAAGATCATAATTTAGCGTAAAATGGCGACGAAAAACACTGGTATGGGTACATCGAATAACGCGAAAAAAAAACCAATGCAACGGTAAGCGTGTTTTTTTTCGTATCATCATTATAGTCATTAAAAAAGACACCGAGAACAAGACAAGTACCTATATAAACACCATTGGACTTGCAAGAGGGCAAGGAAGGTTAACACAAAAAGACGACAAATAAACTACATGTTAACTGCAACTACGATATACCTTACGTATAATCAAATACAACCCAGAACGCGATAGAGAAAGACAGATGAGCCGAAAGGATACGGACGGAAGCTGCGGAGATGAAAATGGGAAAAACAAACTAAATAAGTAACTCTAAGGAACTCTTGGCGAGTGGAAGCGAGACAGATATAGCATAAAATTAACGAATCGTTCCGGGTGAATTTAGGTAGGTATTTTTTTATACCTATGGAGAATTTGGCGATACGATACGCGGTGGCGAACATAGTTCGATGTCCGATTTACCTTTTTTTTGGTTGGTAAAGAAATAGCTGGTAGTTGCCATTTATTGGTGAATCGGTTTCAGCTCGGGCTATTCGATTGGCGAACGTTGTTTTGAAAAGAGGAAACGGGAGGCAGGAAGCGAAAGAAAAGAAACAACGTAAGACCGTAGGTACCTCGTCGAGCAATACCAGAGACGAAATGGAATATAGACGGCGAGGCGAAACAAAAGAGTTGCATTGATGAAATCGGGCGTGTCAAAGGTCCTTTCTTATTTCCAATAAAGCGAGACTCGGCTGCGAGAATTATACTGGGTGTTGACATGCGAGTGTTCACTGTGCCGCGGACGACCGGGACCGCGACCGGCGGCCCAAAGATGGGAACTATGCATGATTCCTGTATTACCATTCTTTAATTTGTACCACTGTATCTCTTAAGACAACGAAGCGACCAAGGTGCATTGGCGCTGCTCGTTGTTTTCACAAATACACCGACGTCACGCAACTCGGCTTCGTTAGGCTCGCTTCATTAGATTCGAAGAACTAATCACTCGAAAGTAAAGATCATTGACATATATATTGACGAGTTTTTTTTATCAAACCTCGCCTGTATGTCCCCTTCGATCCACGACTAATTTGTACGTCTCTGTTGCTCCTACACTGGCTCTGAGTGTGATTATGTGATTCTATCTCTGTTTCATTAACTGGCTCGTTCTCACGATAGCCATTCGTCCCTTACGAATTTTTTTTTCACCTCGATGCCATCGTTGGTGTTTTTTTCCCTTTTCGTCATCGCTTCGGCGACATTTTCTGCGGTAATTATTTTTTTTACGCGAGCCCCGATTGGTGATCTTAATACGAGCACCGCCGGTACCCATGGGCCTAATTTTACTCTAATTATTTGTTAATTGCGGCCTTCTGTGTCGGCTTCTTTTTTCATCTCTTGGGCGCATCGACTTATAGCCTTCGGTTACGGAGATGTCGTGTTATGTCAGTTTTTCGTCAAAATGCATTCGGAACGAATATGAGTATTTTTCATCTTATGGTCGTCTCTTATCAACGCGTGTATACGAATGACAGATGGCGAGCGAAAAAAAACAGTCCGGCATTTGCATATTTACGTAATATCGTGCGATTTAGGTGCCAATTTTCGCTGCTTGGAGATTTTTTTTCTTGGATACGTGTCGCGTTGTGTTCGCTGTCGCTGAGCCGTTGATGTAAAAGGCCTCGGGATTCGTGTGCGAAATACGTAGCTGAGGGGTTTGCTTGCGTATGGGATCTATCATTTTACGAAATTTGAAGTCGTAGGAGGTCGGATTTTTTTCGTTTTGAATTTATCGTTTGTGTATGTATTTGTTGGTAATTTTAAGAAAATTATTTCGACCGTTTGAAAATTCAAGTTTATGATCTAAGATGTCACTGAAATAAATCAAGTTTCCTAATATTAGTCTTCAAGTTTTAGAAAAATTTTAATCTGTAGTGTTGACAGTTTTCGCTGCACCGATCAATAATATGATTTTGAGTAATTTAGGTACCCAACTACCCATTACCCATGAGACGATTTTTTCAAGTATTTTATCAGCACAAGCCAAAGAGCAGAATTGCTTTTGCTATCTCAATTAAAAAATTTTATTTTTGTGTCGAAAAAGTGATTACCTGATATTTTATTTTGAATTAGAATACTTGAAGGAAAGGATGATTAGGAAGTTGAAAATAGTTTTGGGAAAAATATCCAATTTTGGAATTTCTTCTCATTTCAGATGGTTGACTTTTGGGTTTGAGATCGAACTAGTTCAATAAATTTCTCTGTTTAATTTTCAAGGAAATTTTTCGGGTCAAAAAAGTTGAAAATATGAATTTTTAAAATTTGTCAAAAATTCCAATTTTCAATTTTATCATTTTAATGAATTCAAATTTATAATAAGGCTTATATTCGCTTTTCGGGTTATCGCAGCAAAAAAAAATAGCTAGAAGGGTTTCAATTTCTGTAGATTTACTACAATAATAAACTAAAACGTATGAAAAAAATTCATTGATGACCCATCGTACCATTTTTAGAATATTTTGGCCTAGAATAGCTCTCAAAAAACATTGATAATGTCATTTTTGAAAACAAAAAAAATCAGTATTCGTTACTAACTAGAAAAATTCTTTGATAATTTTGTCCACTTTTGGAAAATTTTTGATCTTTAGTTTTTTTTTGGAAAACAATTTCGTGCTCATATTTTCGATTTTTTCTTTTCAGCAAAAAATAAGTAAATAAATCGTGCTTCTTTTGCGGAAATAAAAATATAATATGCTAATTTTTCTCATTGTTAAAAAAAATTGGTACCTACCTACCTATCTAGTTCAATTGTCATATTTACTAATCTAAAAAAATGGAGGAAATGGACGAAATGATGACCAGTAAATACTTATGAAGATAATTTTTTGTGCGATGGAGAGGAGAGGGGTGGGGATTATCCAGAAAAATTTCATATTCGAAAATCCGGTATTTCTGGGTGAAAAAAAATTCTAAAAATTTTCATTGTCTTCGGCAACATTTTCAAATCTTGGGAAATCAAGGAAATACGTATACCTACTTTTGAACTGACCAAATTTGTAGTGAAGTAGCAAATTTGGGTGACAAGTTGATATTAGCTTTCGATGCTGGTATTGAAAACTTTGTCTGATGTTTTCAAATTTTCATTTGAAAATTTTGTAACCAATTACTCCCCCCTCTCCACCGCATAAAAAATCATTAAAACCGACTTTAAGTACATATGCTCAAGCTGGGAAAAATTTAATGAAATATAAAATATCGTAATTTTTCTACAAGTATACAAAGATTTATGTAATATTTTTTTATCATGATGATTTTGATATTTTTTAATCATTTTCTGATGAGTAATCGGTGGGTATTTGAATTTTTTTGTCCTCGGAAAAAATTTACAAATGGACTGGATTTTTTGAAAATTTTCATCTGATAGTTGCCACTTTTAGATAATAATTGTGCAAAATTTTTTTTAAAAAATTGCAAAAATATGACGTCTACCTACGAAAAACCAGAAAAAATCGAGAATATCTCTTTAGCAATGAGAAAAAACCTTAAAATAGCAACAATTCTAATGAATCTTCTGCGAATCCCTTGAATTTTTGCATCAAAGAATGAAAAGCGGGATTCTTTTCTGCTCTGGGAAAATTTAAAACCAGAAAAATGACACGAAAGTAGCCACAAAAATCCAGAAAATATTAAAAATTTTCATTTTCAGATCCAGTAAGTAAACACCATGAAAAATGATAATTTTTTCGGTGGAATTGTACTTATGAATTTTCAAGTGTTTTTTGAGAATAATGATCAAGTAGATATTCGAAGTCGGAACCGAATAATTATATTCTTCCAATAAACTTCGCCTGAATGTTCGAAAATTTTCCAATTTTACCAAACTTGGCTCAAAATTAGCAATTCATCTGATTTTTAAAGGCGACTTGGGAAGAATCGCTCCCTCTTCTTATTTCTACAAAAAAAATTAGAGAAAATAATAGAAATTAATTACTAAACTCGTAAAATAGGCCCAATTTCAGTTTTTTCATTTTTTTTCATTTTTCGGTGACAAAATTTATATTTAATAGAGGCTCCCAAAAATAAAAAAATAAAAACCTGAAATAAAATACAAGTCTTTTTTCATTCTTCATTTTTTCATATTTTCTTCTAATTTGGCTAATTTTGATGCTTTGATTTTTTTTCTTAATCCAAGTATATAGCCATACCCCGATCATATTTTCCATTCTGGAACGTATAATTGTCAAATTTTAACCAAAAGTAGTATCATTTTATTTCATTACTCCCCAACACCTTGCCCTCTGCTACACATCCCCTCTCGATGTCCATTTTCCACCAAAAATCTCCCCGGCTACCTCCATCCACACCCTGAACGTAACCATTACCACCTTATATGATCCCATTAACACGATAATAATCTCGAAACTACCCCTATAAAAGCGTCTAGGTACCAAATACGCTCTAAAAAAGCACCATTTCCATACTCAGCCAAGAACCTACACACGTACATTTGAAAAAGGCCAAAAACTAAACTCGCTGTTAATTAGAAGACGCTTATACGTGTCCTAATGTTTAATATTTAGACATAAAGTTTAAGATAAAGTTCACCTCGGCTATCTCTCCATCTACATATAAGGTAGAATATACCCAAGGTATAAGCCGAGTTGAAAAAACCGAGTCGACAATTAAGTACGACTCGAAAAAGGGTTCGAGATGCGGAGCGCAGTAGCACGTTTTACGATGGCTTGGGCGTCGGGCGTCGAGCGTCGGTTCGGGGAAGACAATGCGTAGGGAGATTCTTTTCATAGGCGGCACAAGTATTGGAAAACATCCCTTTACAATGGCGAAATCGTTTGCATTTGTTTGAAGGCACGCGAACTGAACTGCGCGACTATACGTACCAGCATTATCCTTTCTTAAATGTTTGTTTTTGTTTTAAAAGATATTATCTATTCCTTTGTAGACGTAAAAGGTATCTGCGCCATAAGCCAGTGCCGCCGCGATGTTATTGTTTGCTTTACAAATCGTCTTTATACTTCTATACGCGATGCTGTGTTGTATTCTGGGTATGTACATCTCCTATAGATAGAAAGGGACGACGATGGGCGAAAAAAAAACAGGCTGATTTATTGCCAAATGGTCAAAATAAGTAGAGTCCGTTGACCCTTTTTTTTTCCTCCTCTCAATGAGTATAAATAAAATTGGATATAAATGTAATAGACTGGACAGTATTATAACGTCATTTTGACGGCTTCAGCTTCACCTGTGTATGTTGATCGGTTTAAAAATAGACGAGCATTGTACACGAGTCAGAGATGGTTTAATCTTCACTCGACGAGATTGCAAATATTCGTAGGTACCGTGCGAGAGTCGACTATGTTCGCAGCAATTGATAATTTTTCGGACGATCTGTGCGGAAATGCAGCTTTAGATATTAATGGAAATGACATAGTATGAACGATTAACCTAGATGAGGCGACAAGAAGTCTTGGCTCGAGTTTTCTAAAACTACGATGGCCCGGTCGTTTCGATGTTGTTTGACCGGAGCCGGTTGGCTATTTTACACTTTTGCTATTTTGTAAGATTTTTTTCTACCTTTGGTCGCATATAAATGATACAAGTATTCGTTTATGTTTGTTTGATATGTCTCATTAATTTTATCCGCGCGTATCCATCCAAAGAAATATTTTTCGACGTGGTCATAAAACGAACGAGGAAAGAGAGAGAAAAACCGATACGATGTGTATCGCGCAGCGGGCTTCTCGACAATTCTTCCTCTACAATATTCGATGGTTAATTGAGCATCTGGACGAGTTATACGCCTATATGAACTACCTGGACGGATACCTGTAACGTGATATCGGTTGATAAGGTTTATCGATTTTCTAATGTCCGGAAGTATCGTTTTCGATGGTTACTTCCATACGTAGGCTACGAGCTAACGCGCCCGTACAAATTTGACGCGCACGGATTTCGTTTTCGGTCGGTTTCAAGTGATCGTCGTGTAACGATGGGGTGAGAGTATTAAGAAACGTAGTGTAGTACGAGTGTAATTATGAGACGCCTTGGGTATAGGTGAAGTGAAAAGCGAAGTACGTGGAGAAGTGTGTGGAGAAGAGCTAAAGGGTTGGTAGATTAGTTTTATGTCGCGTTGGAGGTACTGAGAGGTACATGCAGGATGAGTGGTATTATTGGGATTTCAGCGAACATTGGGAAAAAATCAGGCTGGTCGGATTTCATGACTTGAGAATTTCTTGTGGCGAAATTTTTTAAAAAAATTGAGGATTTTTGTAATTTTATATCAATTTTTGTCAGAATATTGAAAATTTAAAATATTAATTGCCAGTTTTTGACTTTACGTCAGATATCAGAAACATGTGCTATTCATGATGATTTTGAGAACCCCTCCTACCCTTCTCCCACCCCCCCCCCCAATTTCTATCCATCCATAAATAATTTTAAAATCCTTCTTTATATAAGAAGACATGATGTCCTCTGCCAAAAAAAAGAAGGGAAACCCCAGAAAAAAGCAAAATTTTCCCTTCAGTTCAGTAGCAAAAAGAAAATTTTGATAATTTTACCTACTTCAAAAAGCTAAAATTTTCAACATTTTTCTTTTTCCTTGAATTTTTTGAAAACGAATTTCTTTTTTTTTGGTAAATTTAAAACAAAAAAATCTAGAAAATTTCAAAAATTTCAGATCCTTGGACATTATCGAAAGTGATTTAAATTCGAGGCATCTCAACTCTCCGTAGTGGTTATTTTTTTAATACATTTTTTTGTTGAATTTTTCAATATGATTTGCTATGTGCAAACTAATCGAAAATTTTTTTGTTTTTTGTTCTAGGTGAGTACCAAATTGCCTATCAAAATGCCATCTTCAGACTGAGTGAGTTATTTTAATTTGTAGAAATACTACGCGTTGAAGTACATATTCGCTGATCAAATTAGTTTGCTTCATTTATTCTATTACCATAAAAAAAATGAATTCAGCAGTTCGAATTTTATGAGCAGAATAAACCTGTCTCATATTTTTTATTTGAATTGCGCAGGAAAAGCAAAATTCCATCAAGGAACACAAACAAATTGATGGAAAAAAGATAGATAATCAGTTATGTGAAAAGAAAAAAAAACGTGATCACTGCTTCCATCAATTCATGTCCTGTAAAGAGAAAGATGAAATTTGGAAGAAGTTGAGCTAAAAATGATAGGCAGATCTGATGAAAAATGTCTTTACAATTTCTCCATTCTGTACCTGAAATTTCCACTTTTTTTACCATAATTTACTCGATAGGAAATTTTATTCAAATTTAGTTTTTTTCCTCTAATTTTACGTGGATCGATGAAAAATACCTACGCGTGAAAAAAGGAGATCGTTCCTGCCGTGCCATGGTGAAATTATGCATTGAATTGGGACGTGGATTGGTTTAAAATTTCATGTTTTCAAATCTAAAGAAATCATTCTTTTTTTTTAAAAAAAATAAATAAAGCAGATTTGATAACCCACCTCCCGCCCCCTTTCCTGGAATGGAAATTTTTTCTTCCTGAGTATGATTAGAATGTGTTGTTTTGATCTATTTTAAATTTTTGACTTCCAGAGTCAAACTGATGTCTTTTTTTAATTTGATAAAAAATTCGATATCCTGGATTGAAAAAGCATACCTTGCCTAATTTAATTGGAAATTGAAAAATTCTAGCTTTCCCCATATCGGTGATTTCAGGATTTATGGATTCAAAGATTTCATGTAGTCATCAAAATCATAATTTTGATCGAAATGTTATCAAAGTGCTAATTTTTTTTACATTTTCAGGGATGAAAATTTGATAATAATTTTTTTGTTCGTTTGATTTTTGCCTTCCCCGCCTGAAAAGTTCTTCTAGTTCAAAAAAAAATAAAGGTGGAAAAAACCATCGAAAAAAATCCTTAAAAAATTATGAAATTTTTCAGAATAACTCAAATATTGTTTTAATTTAAAAAAAAATTGTTGAGGCACTGAAAGTTCAATTTTTTAAAGATTATTATTGAATAGGTAGTCCAATCATTAATTTTCAAGATCAAACATGGCTAGAGGGAGAAGAGGAAACTAATCGAAAATTATCTACTGAAATAGAATTTTTCTGATTTTTCTGACTTGAAACTGCAAATTATTCAAGAAAAGCCCTAATTTAAAAAAAATCACTCGATAATTCAATTTTGTTGTTGAAAATGCAATAATGTTGTTATCATAGATATGAGAGGTTTAAACTTTTTTTATCTGACGTCCATCTTTCTTTTTTGATTTCGATCCAATCTTACCATAAGTAGATATGCCAGGAAAAGTTTTGAAAAAATGGCGAATTTTTCTAGCGCTATAATGAAAACACAAAGCGAATCGAGAAAACTGCAGAGAAATTGAAAATCTTCGATTATTTTTTTGGTAGAAAAAAAATGTTATTGGAGATAAGACATGTGCTTATCTTGAAAAAAAGTTGTATCCATTTTTTCAGTTTACCTATTTTCCATTTTTAAAACATCCGCCCATGGCAACAAAAATATTCCATCATGATTAAAATTTTTGATGCCTTCGAAATAAGATATGAGCTAAAAATATTTTTCAAGACGTTTTCGATGCATCACACATTTTTTTTTCAAATGCTGTGTTCATTTTAAATTTTTTCGTATCTACACCTCAAACAACAATTTGGTATCTCATTACTTTTAATTTCGTTACTTTAAGCTTGAATAATTTTTGAAAATTTGTTCAATCTATTCCCCAAAAAAATCCGAAAAAAATCAACTTAACCCGATATCAATTTTTTATCCCTCTCATAATTCTACCTGCTGGTCCCTTTCAAAAAAAATCCGTAAAACACACAAAAACCAAACACGTTTTTCTTCTCTATTTTTTTTACATATTTAGGTAATACCCGAATGAAAAATTTCTCGATACCGAAAACAACACCGTGTGGTCATTCCGGTCTCGGTATCAAAGTTGCAGTTGCAACATTTCGTACATTCGCGGATATAAAATTCTGGTCGATAAATTTCCTTCGGATTTGTTGCAATCTCGGATTATATACATTTGATTTATGCGAATTAACTATTAATCGAGCTACGCTGCGGAACTCTTATGGAAAGTGCATTCTAAATTCGATATTAATGATTACGACTACGATGGCGATTTGAGAGTTGACATATTTGCAAATATCCATAGAGAAGAGAAGCAGAGACACCTAGGTATAGAATCTATGCATAAGTCCGCCATCGACGTTGCTGGCATCGAAATTGAAATTTCTACGAAAAATGCATTTTAATGGCATATTCGTATAATAAAATATACGAGTCAATTTGTTAAACTAAAATTAACAGTTATATGGGCATAAAAAATCACACACCCAAACGAGCTCCATATCGATGAAATCTGCTCCACGTTTTATAAAGATCAGCCATATAAAGTCGAATTAGCGAACACTTTGTATAGGTATCACCACATAAACAATATTTCCAACCTGGTAAAAAAAAATCAATGAAATCTTTTTTTTATAATTTATTCGTCGCTAATAATTTTACACGATGGTCTTTACACACGTTTTTTTTTACACTACTTTTGGCCGATTCGAGGTTCTCTTGAGAACTGGTTCCGATGTGGCGGCAAATATTACGATCTCGCAGTACGATGGTCAGGATCGACGAGCTCGAAGTGAACGTCGCTGGTCGTCGTCGAGTATGGACATCTCGATGGCGATTCCGCGACCGAGGTTATTTAGTATTTAAAAATGAAATATATAATAAACCGCTAGACGTCTTTTTTTTATTTATTTTATGGATATTCGAGTAAAAAGAAGCGCACAAGTTGGAAAAAAAAAACTAACAACAAATTATTCCAGTATACAAAATAACTGCTTTCTAAATTAAATATTCTGGTTGGAACCGCTTCGCACGCATAATTCAGCCGGGCTGTTTAATTTGCGGCGGTCCGGACTACGCGGGCTGGGGTATTCGGCATGATGTTGTTTTAAAAAGTATTTAATGAATAATCGAGCCGCGTATTAATACGAAATCTATTAGGACGCGTTTGAAGCTGTCATTTCCAAAGGATTAATTGAGGTTTAGCCAATTTCACTGGTGTGGATTTGGATTTAGATGTCGACGGTGGACCGAGAGCACTCGACGAGGAAGCTCCGCAGATACGCGACCCGCCATCCCGTCCAAAATTTATAACTCTTGGTTACTTTTACTAAATAACGAAAGTAAAAATGAATCATTAATGCGAAATTCGATCTGTGGCCGATGCGGTGTCATCGTACGACGTAGAAAACTTATTCTCTAAAGCGATTAACAGCGGAATAAAATTCCTTCCGCGTCGCATTTCCTATACACATTCAGCTTAATTCGCGAAACCGAAAAGTTTCGCCGGAGCGTAGGTGAACCGAACTCGACGTTCCCACAATATATTCCAGATTCGGTGTCCACACGTCTGCCATATCTTTGTCGTCGTATAGTCGTTTTACAATGCAAAATATTACAACGAAATTACCATCTCGCGTCGTCGCATCTGGTTAAATTAAGGTTTTTACCGTGAAAAGAAAGATTTTTAATAAAACTAGGCCAAGCATCTGTCCTATTCGTGGTAATAATCGGGAGATAGTTTTGGTCAAAACTTGCACCATTCGGAGGTCGAATGGTCTGTCGAAGGTGCCACCGAGGATCGTAAAAGTAACCGGCAACCCTTCTTTGTTGGTGTATCAGGTGAATGAATCGGGTATTTTTAACCTTTCTTCCGATACGACCGAGGCTACCTTTTTAATACGTACATTTCGAACGGATTTTTTCCCACGAATGTGTCCTTTGACCTATATTTTATTTTCTCTCGTCGTTATCTTGGTTCAGGTCAGATAAACGATATCGGTGCATTTGATTGAGACGGTGGTGTTTGGGGTAATTTAAAGGAGGTATGAGGGTGCGTGTGTGGGATCGACGAGGTACAGTTAGGTGGCCGGTGGATTGAGTTGGAAGACAGGGTTACCCTATTGAGTGTTGGGGGTTGAAAATTAGTCTGGACTGAGGAGTTTGATGAATGGAATAAGAGGACTGCATTGATAAGAATTTCTTGGGAAAAGGTAAATTCGTTGAATTTTATTTTTGTATGTGAAGTAATCTAAAAAAAAATGAAAATAATTCTCTGAATTATACTTCCGAGCTACTTCTGGTTCAATTTTTTTCTACCTTTTTGGTCGAAGATTTTTTTCAAAAAATAATCAATATTGAAAAAATACAAAGTTGGATTTCATTAATCCCTTTTAGGTACCTGTACGTCTTCTTTTGGAGAAATTTAATTTTTGCATGGAAAATTTTCACATTTACTTAATTAAAAAAGGATTTTATGAAATGAAAATTGTCATCTTATAGGAATTCGATTTTTTGGTGCCAAAGCAATGGCGCACAGAAGAATTCAACATTTTTTTTTTTTCATAAATTGAGGGATTTTTTATGGATTGGAAATTATTTGAAAAATTGTATGCAAATTTTTCAAAAGGTCAGTAGCGGTTAATTTCATCAAAGATGGCAATTTTTCTCCAAAACTGCAGACTTTTTTTCAAAAATTTAAGCCAGTTTCCTGAGAAAAATGATGAAAATAGATCATAAAAAATTGTTTTCATTGTTCGAGAATTTACGTATTCAATATAAAATCCAATTTTCATTGATGCTCTCTCATTCTGAATCAGTGAAAATTCACTGATGAACAGGCAGAATTGCAGCGCAGGAAAAATCAGCAAAATTCACCAATTTTTCAAAGGGTTTTACCATTTTTTCAAAGATATTCACTAATTTTTCAGCAAAATTCATAAATTTCACTGCCTTTTCAGTGAATTTTGATTGATTTCCCAGTGATTTTTCTCACTGATTTGTTTTCAGTGAAAATGTTTTCACTGATTTTCTCCTGTGCTGCAATTCTGACTGTTATTCGGTGATTTTCGATAATTTTCACTGGTTTTTAAATGAGAGGGTATTATTCTAACACTGGAAGTTTGCTCAAAAATTTGATAAATTACCCATCCCTCCAAAAAAAATTCTCTGAAACGATAGGTAGATATTTGTGGAAAAAAATTGGTACTTAGGTAGGTACTTCATGTTTTCAGAATTTTAGCAATCATCTTAAACTAAGTAATTTTTTCACAACTTTTTCTCTTTTGGGTATTTGCTCATGCAAAAAATTGTTTTAAAAAATTAACGTATTTTCTAAAAAAAAAAAAAAAAAAAATATAGGAATTTATTTCACGAATATTGGTAATCAGCTCAAAATTTATTGCTTTTTGTCTTCAAAATTGACAATTTTTTCAAACGGAGGTACAATTTCTTCCAGTATTGACCATTGTTTTAAAAACATATCTACAATTTTTCAAAGAATTATCAGGTAGTAATTTTCCCAAAATTTGGTACCATACTCAAGATCTTTCAAATTGGTTTTCGTACAAAAAAAGTAAAATATTTCAATAACTAGTAATTTTCTAGAAAATTATCATTTACTTCAAAAATTGGCTGTATATAGTTTCAAAAATCTGCTATTCTTTAAAAAATTGATAATGTTTGCAAAAATTCTCGATAGTCTTTTCAAAACTTGATACTTTCTCATTAATAAATCAATGAAAATTATATAAAATCGCTGGAAAACATTCAGAATTGCAGTATAGTAATAAATCAGTGAAAAGATTTCACTGAAAGCAATAGGTGAAAAAAATTGCTGGAAAATCACTAAAAATTCACTAAAAAGGTTCATAAAATATCTGAAATTTGCTGAAAAATCAGTGAAATTTGTTTCAAAATCAGCAAAAATACGCCGAAAACCAAAAAATTTTGCTGATTTCCTCCTGCTGGAGTTCTGACAATTTATCTGTGTTTTTCTAATTAGACTCAAATAAGAATTTGAAATCTTCTTGAAATTTTGTACATTTTTTATGTTCTCAAAATTGATAATTTTCTTTTGATAAGTAATTGTTTAATATAAGTAATAAAAGATTGTAGTTCATGAATTTCGGTATTCAATGTTTTAAAATCATAATTTCATAATTTTCTTAAAAATTAATTGTTTTATTAAAAGTTGGTGCTTAATTTTTTTTTTAGAACTTTACTACTTCTTTTAATTTTTTTTTTTTTTTCGAAAATTGGAGAGGTACTCAAAGTTCTCAGAATTGATGATTAATTTTGATTACTATACTCATCTCAAAAATTGGAATTTTTTTCCATGAAGTATCCATTTTAAAAATATTTTTGAAATCAATATTTGTATTTTGACCAAAGTGGCAAATTTTCTTGAAAAAAATTCTTTGAGTTTCAGGTATTTTTGTGGTTTTAAAATTGAAAAGTTTTTCAAAACCAGCGATTCTTCTGAACAGAAAAATGATCAAGTAATAATTCGTTCAAAAATTGTAAACATGCTTCAAGTTGAATGGAAATAATTTTTCATTCCAAATTGAGAAATTTTCTTAAATATTTAATTTTTCTGAAAATTTAAGAATTTATCGAATAATGATTGATGCAATTTCAAAAATTGTCCAATTTTTTGGATCCTCTCCCCCCCTCCCCAATACGAGTAGAAATACTCACCAAGGTACCTATGTAAGATTTTCAAACATTTGATAATGTTTTTCATCAATTGAAAATTTATTCCGAGCTAAATAGAGAATTCCTCCCGCAATTAGAAAGAATTACATCTGAAAATGTATGTCAAGGAAAAGGTAGGTAGGTAGGTAATGAAATTTTCATAATCACATCACTTTTTTTCCTCTCTTTTGAAAGAAAGTCGAAAAAGAATAAAAACAAAGGTAATTCATCTTTTAGCTATGTAGATCATACCCAGTTACCTAATTATTAACTCATCTCAAAAATCATCTTCTCACTGTCCACAACTTCAAAGAAAAGAAAAAAAGGGGCTGGGAAATTCTAGTTACCTACATCTCGTACTCACGAAGCAACCGAGTATAGGATATCGAAAACAAGGCACAATAATCATAACATCAAATCGTCGAACAACAATAACACCATCGCACAACCAAAATAACACCCTTTCGAAGATTGAAAACTAGGTCTGTATAACCGTAAACTCGGTAGTTGTATTTGTAAACTTAACCCAATTCCGTGTACACTCATCATCTCTCAGACCAGGCCGAATGACAGAAACAGATACGAAAGGCGAGCACCGAGAGATAATCATATTTCTTATAATATGCGGGGTGAGAAGATTATATTAGTCACCTGTGGTTTTTTCAGTTTTCAATCCTAAATCGAACCTGGAAGAGCGTACGGCGCACCGTCGACGAATGTTTTTCGATGACCGTGTGAACCCGAAACGGTGCTGAGATTCTTTTCTTATTGTGCAATTGTTCGGAATGGATTGAAATACACAAAAGGGTCCTTCTGTCTGTGTACTCCTACCGTTGCATCTTATATTATAATTTTATAATTTCATCGTTCGGTACCGATTTACCTATTTAAGTAGGTACTTCATATAAGCAATATAGGTTAACTCGATAACGACTTATAGGGTTAATTTTCCTCCCCTTGGAAATTTTTTCAGACGTGGCCAAGTTGAAATTTCCCCGGCGGTGAATTTTTTTCACCGGGAAAAAATAGCCTTTGCTGGTTTAATTGATATTTTATGTCGAGTATTCTGAAACAATGCGAGACTTGGGAAAGCTCGCGATTCGCGACGTTAAGTGGGAACGAAAAAAAAGAAAGCTCGAGAAAGGAAAAAAGCACGTTGTGCAAATTCAATACATAATCGCGTTTGCGAGGACTTTATTTCGTATTCGGCGCGTACGACGAGATTGACAAATAACTTTATAACCTATTGATGATCGTTCGACTATGAAAGACGGTTAAGCGTAAAAAGTCCCTCTCTTCTGCTTCTCGTACGATTCACGTAAAAAAAAAAGAATATGCTACGTATAAAAAGAGTCAACATAGTAGAAATATATACCAACGTCCGGTTGGCGTGAGAAACTCGCCGGCCCACTCGATTACCCTTTCTTCTGTTTCCACCCTTTAACCCAAGCCGACGAGATTTTATAGTGACCAAAGAGTATACAAGACGGTAGCTCTGTTTACCTGTGTGTTTTGAGGGTGTTTCGCACGGTATAGTGACCTTTCTCTAGACACCTGTGTATTTCGCCTGCCCATGATTCTGCGACAAATGGTCCATTTATAATTTGGCTGCTAGAAAGAAATCGCGGAGAACATTTTGGGTCATAAATATACTAAGTTGGGTGTAAATTTGTAGCCAACGAGTATGTAGACTCTTGAAAGAAGGAAAGATGAAAAGATAAGGCTGTTTTATATTTTAGAGGGTCCTCTCAGCATCTAGCTGCGGCTTGAGATCTGCTCGTGACGGATTTATTAGCTAGTGTATGTCGTCTTTGAAGATGTTACATACTTGACCGCGTATACCTATTACCAAATTATACGATTCGAGGTGCTAAATTTATCATACGTGAGTCATTCGGCGTGTTCCAACCGCACAGGGTATTTTCACTTTCGAGTCATTAATTAGAAAATCGCGCTGGTATACCGCACCGGAGGTGTCCTCGTGTCCTATAGAGTTTCACGCGACATGATCGATAGAAAACACGACACGGTGCGGAGTATGGATTCTGGAGTCCGAGTGATTGCGCCAAAAATGGATGGATTTGGGAATCGAGCCCGAGAATTTGGGGAAATTGTTGTAAATTGGCGGATGGAAGAGGTACGAAGGTTCGTGGTGAAAGAGTGTTGGAAATTATGAATACGAATTTCATCGGATGATAATTTCTAATTCATTGCAAGTGGATGATGGATTTATTTATTTAAGATTTTTCGATCAGAAGGTTGGAAGTTTTTTCAGAAATTGATAATTTTTTTTTAGAAATTTGATACATTTTTTAAAGCAGTGCAAATTTTCTTTTGAAAATTTTGAAAATAATTTCTGAAATTGAATCATAGCCAAAAAATTACTCATTTAGAGAATTTCAAGGAGCTTTTTTGGGGGAGGGGGATGAGGCTCCTGCTTGAAAGGAACAAAAATTCAGACCTTGTATTTTTTTGACCTAATTGTTTGTTTGTATTTTTAATTTACGATTTTTTTTGAAAATTTGAGAGATTTTCCTGAAAATAGTGTCTGGAAAATTTGAAAAAATTCTTTATTTGAAACGTGGCCAAAAAAAATGAAAAATTAACTGATTTGAAGAATTGAGTGCTTACGATTTTTTGAGTCCTCAAAGGGAATGAAGATTTAATCCCACCTTTCTTGAATTATACAAAATCTTGATGATGTCTTACTTGGGTTTTTTCCCAAAAATTTTATGATGTTGATCATTTTATTTATGGTGATTTCTAAAAAAAATTTAGTGGGTAATGGACTATTTTTTACATTTTTCTGTGAATTTACATTTTTAATAAAAATATATCTTCCTTAGTCAATATTTCGGTTTTCGTTTTGTTTAGACTTGGGCTCGATAAGTTTTTTCATTCTAAAAAAAATAATAAATGGATATTTCTTTGAATTTTTTAAAAATTTCTCTTCTTGCTTTTCAAAAATCATTTCTCAATAGCAATGAAACTTTTCTTTGGTTACAATTCTATTCAGATTTTGTTTCAGTAATCTCGTATTTTTTTAGCAACTTACTCTTCTCCCCTTCCCATCCTTCCATTTCCCCTAAAAAATGAACGAAAATTATCGAAAAATAACTCATGGCTTGGTTGAATTTTTTGAGAACCGAAAAAAAAACACTAAAAAATACTTTTCTCCTTTGCAGAATTGGCGATAATTTATTAGCTTGCAACCTCCCCTCACCTTCTGCAAAAAATCGTATAAATTATGAGAGAAGTCTTCGTTTTTCAAAATTCTGAAAACAAAACTTCAGATTTAGGTACTTAATAAGGTACTTCAAAATTTACTAAGTGAAATTTTTATCTATTGCATTGTTTCCTGGTTTCATTTGAAACTTTTTTAAAAATTAGATTTGATATTTTGAACGAAATCAGTGTAATTTTTATTTACCTGGCCCGGCAAATCATTTTGTTCCTTTTTCTCAAACCACTCAATAATTTTATTTTTGAGTAGGTACCTACTCCAGCTAAAAGAACTAAAGAAAGAAAAAAGAATTATTTTTTGGGACCAAATGGTGGCATTGTTTTTTGATGCCAGATCAGAAATATCTTTGAAACTCAATTTTCCTCAAATTATGTCCAAAAATAATACATGCGAGTCTGTGAATATAAAAACCATTCTTAGGGTTCCAAAATTGTTTTTTGAGTTGAGCTTCCCCCTTTACTTAAACTTCTTCTGAAAGGTCCGAAATCGGCGCTTACCAATTTTTGACTCCTTAGAGTGGTTTTTATTTCCAGGCTCACATATCCACTTCAATATCCAAAGCAAAATCTATAATTATTCTATTGAAGAGTATTGGCGTTTATGGATAATTTTGAAAATTTTTCAGCTGATCATAACTTAGAAATGGATGATTGAAAAAATAAAAATGAATTGAAATTTGAAATGAGGCCCAAATACCCATTTTTAATTTACGATATTCAGATGTTCGAAAGAATAGTTTTGAAAAAACTTGCCAAGAAAAAATAAAAATTAGAATGAAAAGTAATTATTTTTCTAGGTGAGCAATGAGCATAAATTTTTAATAAGTTATAAATTTTGAAATGAAGTCTTCCCATACAAATTTTTTGATCGTTTAAGATTTGCATATTTACATATTCAATCTGCGCTTCAGATCATCGAAGCAGAATCGATTTTGAGTATTTTCCTTTTTCTTTTCTTCCCTCCTTCGGCTAAAAAAAATTTAAGTAGAGCAAAGATGAAGTTGGCAATTCTATTTCGAATTATATGATTTGAAGAGTAATTAATCCCAAAGGTGAATTTTAGGTTCCAAACAAAATTTTAAATTTTTTCCAATTGGCTGTGTTTGAATATGAAAATTTCCAAAAAAAAAAAAAGAGCCATAAAATAAAAAATATCGGTATTTGGGATAAGAATATTCGTCAGATCGAATCAGAAATGTAATCAGCTGTAAACTGAGTGCCACTTGACAGAATTTCCAACCGTAAAAATGCTAAATTACACGCCTCAAACAATTTTTTCCCCATTTTTTTCTACATGAACGTCATTTTTAATCTGAATTTTAATTTGGAGTCGACTAGTATCGCTGAAAGGAACCAGTCTCCAGCATAAATTTTCATCTAGTAAACCTCAAATGCCAAACGCCATATTTTGGGCCCCTTTTGTGTGTATTTTTCTTCGAATTTTTCACATTCAATGATATCTCTGAATCAAACTTTTAAAAAATTCTTAAGAATCATGCATCAACGTGGGAGAGGAAGAGGGATTTGAATGAAAAATAATATTTTTCCTTTTTTTTTTTTTTTTTTTGGAAAATTCACAGTTTCATTTTTGAGGATTTTATGAGCTGAAAATTTGTACGAGAAGCGTTCAATCGAGATTAATACTTATCAAACCGATTCCATCAAAAAAATTGATAAAATCAAAAATCATTTCAATTCCTCATTCCATACCCATCCAATAAAAAAAAAGTAACCCGAAACTGGGACACAATGTCCCCATCCCAATCCTACCATTTTCTCATCTCATTTCACAACCATCCAGGTTACCTCCAAAAAAATCCGCTACAACTACAAGAAAAAAACACATAACCACATATCACATCGAGTCGGCCACGCCAAGCGGCTCCCGGACTCATATTTTTTATTACGATTAAAGCTCGATGTCCCGGGGCGAAACACCCATATAGTTGCGCCTCGTACGCGTATATTATAATCTAGATGGTCATGTTTACAAATGGATGAGTGTTATCAATGTTGCACTATGTGTTGGTGTTTACTTTGTCACTACCTGCTGCCATCGTGGTTTTCAGCGATAGCTGCCGCGACGACAGTGCGGCGGCCCGCGATGTCCTATACTCGTTCTTGTAAATTGTTTATTTTCTCTGGGCGTCGAACAAACTGTGCAAATACCTTACCGGCGTACAATGGGTTCGTACCTCGGTACGGTTTTTTTTTTCTAAAAAAAAACCTGTGCCACGCCGCGCCGCCAGCGCCCATAAATATCTTTGAGCTGTGACCCGAGCTGCGCGTTTGCGTCAACACCTGTTCGCCACTATTAATACACATTTATCGGACGCGTATTTTTTTTAATTGTTCCAACAAGAGCGACGACGCAGAAGCCACATATGTACATTAAATACCCATATAAACACGCCCGTCTGCCTCATATTCGATTTACACGTACCTAGGCACAGCGAACACCGAACAAAATTGTAAGCTTTCGACGATTCTCCGTACAGCAAAAGATTGTGTAATTAAACTGCGCTAGAGAGAGATAGAGATAGATAAAAAATAAATCCAAACTCGAATAGAACCAACAACGCCCTCGCGACGTTGGAAAATTTTCCTTACACCCAGTCCCCTTGTTTGCGGCGTGTTAAAGATATACGACGCATTTTTCAGTATTATAGCAAAAAGCGTTCGGCTTTTCTCGCTATTAAGAAAGTTCGACAATCCGCAAATTAAATTATCAGTCAGTTTTGGCCATGGGGTCATATGGTACCGCCCGACGCACTCTAAAAGGCTACTTTGTCCCTTGCGCATTTACCCCGTCCCCGCTCCCGGTCTTTGCCATCGTAGCATATCGTCGCCAGAGCCACGAACACGACTTCTTTCTCTATGGTCGGCGTTTTTCTTCGTGTACTTTTTCCCTTATAGTCTTTCCGTTCTTTTTTCCCTTTCCCTGTGCTCGGATCTCTGCGCGGAATGCTTTCGTGTTGTAAAGCGTGTCTCGTGACACCGCATAGTCTTGTTTATCGGAGCTAATTCGATTGCGAATGTGTTGTAATTCCCGAGTGGCTGCTACGTACCAACATCTTTAACAAGAAACAATTCCTCAGTTCTTTGTTTTATCAGGTTAAAAGTGCTAAGATGATCGGTGTCCAGTTCCGAACCGTTGCTCGTTTGTCGAATTTTCACCCCCGGTACCGATACCCTAAAGGCTTACGGTGGATGGGGGTTTGAGTTGAGGTTGGACCGAGAGGGATTGAGCTGTGGAGTTTGTAATGATTTACAATGTGTGAATTATTCGATTGATGGCGGTGTGTTCGGTGGGTTCGAAGCTCAACGAATCAAAAAGGATGGTTTTTTCGAATAAGTGATTCTTGTTTTAGAAGCGAATATCTGAGTCAGTTGAATCTAATTTTGACCCATGATAAGTTCTGTTTCAGTGACTATGAGGGAGGGGGGAGTGGATTAACCTAAAATTCAAAACAAAAAATTATCGGTATGTCTAGATTGCCTACATTGAATGAACTTAAGAATTAAAAAAATCTCCTTTTAGAGAAGGAAAATTTGAAATCATCGAATTTTTTCTTTTTGAAACATGTTTTATGAGATTTTTTTTTTGGTGAAGTGTTGAAGAATATCACGAAATATGATATTTTCATACATTTTTGAAAGGAAAAATTGAAAATTTATGATTTTATAATTTTATTTAAAACAATGGTACCCACCAATGAATAAAAATAGAAAAAATTAGGTAAAGATATCTACCTAGAAACTTGAAAATTTTTCGAATTTCTGTTCAAATCTTCAAAGTTGGAAAATTGAAAATTAAATTAACAGAAAAGAAGATAATCAGGAAAAGCTTACGTTGTAATTTTTATGGCTGTATGATGCCTTAATCTTATCAAACACAACAACAACAATAACAACAGATTGACACAGACAAACAAAAAATAAAAATGAAAAAAAATGTTTATAATTTTATAACTCGATAAAAAAATTTAGAACAAGCTGTAAGTACGTACGATCGTTTATATTGAAAAGATGTTAAATTGAAAATTGAACTTTTTGATTTTAAACGTAATTTTCTTATGTGAATTGCAAGAATTTAGTACTTTGGTGAATATCCATCAAATTTAGAAGTCATCATAAGTTCTGTATTTTATTAAAATCAAATTTGTGTGCCTAAAGGGAACCATAAATGTGAAGAACGAGAGCAAGGAGGAATGTTTTACCCATGAAATCATCTTGTAAAATCATAAAATGTCACTCGATTTGAAAATTCAGTTTTAAAGTGTGTTTAAAATTAAGAGCTCGAAAGTTGACGTGAAATCCATTCCTATAATTTTTATTAGAACTAAAAAAGAGCTTCAAGTCAAAATCCATTCAAATTCTCATCACTTTTGATCCGAATCCTAAGCACAGAAGTTTCAGGATCTGAAAAAAAAAACATTTTTGTTTTGGATTTTAATTTAAATAATAATAATGGATTTTCAAAAACGAAAAGCTAGAAAGTATAATTCCATGTGTTTGACTATAGAATCTCAAAAATTGATCAATTTTTATACTTACGATTTTTTGTCTAATTTTAGAATTTTACGTATTTGAATAATTTAGGACCATAATTAGAAACGATACTTGAGAATTTTTGGCTGAGTATTGAATTTTAAATCAATTTTTTTGAATTAGGTATTGAATAAAAATTTTATGATTTTTCTATGATGAATCGATACTTGAGGATTTAATTATGTAGGTATTTGATTCGAATAAAAAATCTGTATCCAAGGCTTCGATAATGCTAGAAAAATGGCTCCAAAATTTTTTATATCTACTCATCCGAAAAATACTTAATTTACCTCACTTAAAAATTCATTCGGTCCTTGGGCCTTTCAATTTGACTTTTTCATTTTGAGCAAAAGCTATCGAATGAACGACCGAAATCAAAAATTGAAGATTTTAAATTATTAATTTCTGAATCCAGATCCGAATCTGAATTCAAATTACTTATCGATTGGAATTTCGAATCTCAGAATAAAATTTTAAATTAGAGAATTTTAACTTTCCTTAAGCTTGGAAAAAAGAATTTTTTTATTGCAAAAATATTTAAAAAGTGCATTTTTTTGCTTTTCAAACAGTATTTTTTCAAAAAACTTTCGCCTTCGCTCCGCTCGGACAGTGTTTTAGTCATTTTATTTTAAAATTTGATATTTTTTAGCTACCTACCTAATTTTTCTGTCAAAAATCACCGATTTCTCAATAAATTCTCAATTTATCAGAAAAAATTGATGATTTTCGACTGAAAGGTCAGTGAAAAATGACTAATTTGAAATTTGACTCCCTTCCCCTATTTTCTCAAATTCTCAGCCCCTCTCTCAATTAATTTCTGGTGGCTTCTATCTCCAGGCTCAGATTAAGCAAGTCTCTAAAATTCCAGAACTAAAATATTTTCGACTGCTGAAGGTAATTTGTGAATTTATTCTCTGTGAATTTTTGAAAACTGCTGAACTTGCATATTGATGGGTTGAATTTTCGTAAAAATAGCAAGCCAATTGAAAATTTCGAGATAAAAATTTGAAATTCGGTTCAATTTCAAAAATCGCCCCGTTGCGTTGAATTGATTGTTTCCATTTTCGAGTCGATTTGAAGCTTAAGAAAATAGTTTTTTTTAGCACTTTGGAGATGAGAAGGCATTGCATCGTGATCAATTTCAGTAGCTCAAAAATTTGATCCCGAATAACTTTTCTACGGGTAAAAAATCAACTCGATCGACGATATCGAGTCATAAAGGTACTCTTGTTACAATGACGGGGGTGGGGGTGGGTGATATTTAAATTATATTTTACCCGAAAACACGTTCTTTTCCAAACCCAATCAAAAACTTTCCATAAAATGCCGATTGTTTCTTCAACTCGATTATTTCTAAACCTCCGAATCAAATTAAAAATTCACTCGTCTATTTAATTTTACGATATTTCTACTCCCAAAAGTCCCCATACAATTATCAAAATTCGCCATCAAGGTCAACTTCACACCATAACTCGAAACCCCTCGAAAACAAAACCAATCGCAAAAATCTAGGTCATTAAATACCCACTCCGACGGTCAAACTTTAACGCAATGAAAGAAATACGCCTTCGTCCAATCTCCGTAGGTCATTTAATTAAAGCCGAGCTTTTTTATTACGCTCAAGAAACCATCGGTCTTCGAACTTAGCCTCGTAAAAAGCTCGGCAGCGACGATTAAACCATGCACGTCTCCGAGTTCGGTATGTTTTCAACTCGTCGCTCCGTTGGCCGTAGAAAAATCTCGGTTAAAGGCAGCTCGGCCCGAAGCACTTAAAATTAACGAGAATTTTATAGCGCGACAATCCAACACGCGACAAAAGATTTTACAAACTTGTAAATTTACGAGAATGGAAGGGCAGGTGGGGTGGCGTGGGCGGTATTTTTCATATTTCCAAAACAAGGAAACGACGAAGAAGAAAATTTTCCACAATAACGGACGCGGACGCTGCGTACCGTGTATTTTCATTCGTTTTTTTCGACTTTTCGGTACGCTGTACGTGTATTTTAATGGTTATAGACAACGTCATTATTCTCATCTTGTTTATTATATGGGAAACGTTCGGAAAAGATGGCCTGGCCGATTTTATATTCGATATTTTTGATGGATGAGTGTTTTCTAGCGAGATGGGAGGCGTAATTTCCCGTTTCCTGTACCAAGGACCCCTACGGTACGTCGCGGACAATGGGTCTCCTCTGCGTCGAGGGTCAATATAGGACATCGTACTCGCCGCCTGCGTCGCGCCGCGATTCGTTTCTTATACATACGTTTGTCTCATTGCCACCGGGACACCCTATGCCCGATTACAGGAAGCCAATCGCCGATAACGATTCGGCGGCCAACTGTCAAAAAATCAATACGCCAAAAATTTCGGATAAATATGAAAAATTAACTCGACCGAGATTAACTCGGTCGTTGGGATTTTTCTTCTATATTCTCGTCTCGTTTATTCTCACCAATTACCAAACACGTCTTGCTTGCCGGAGACAAAAATACACCATTGTTCTCTCTTCGATATTTCGTCGTAATATGAAAAATGATGAGGAAAAAAAAAAGTATATATAGACTTTTCGTAATCAATATCTATAGGAAAATACGCGAGTTACGAGACCGAGCGGCGAACCGAACCGCATCAGGGAGAATCTATATCGTAACTTGTAAGATAAGACATACACCCTATTAAGATAAGTGGGAACAGTGGTTTTGATTGAGTAAATTACTAACCCTCGTACCTCCGTCTCTTTCTCGCTTCCAGTCAAAAAATACGTACGTTATTTCTTATTTTCCAAACGTCGATTGACTTCGACCCTCCCTTCTCGGTCCACAATTCCAATACCGTTTCGCAAAAACTTTCTTGGCAACATAACGTTACTTTTGCCAAACTCCCCCCTGGTTGCCCTCTTCGCCTCCAAAAAGCACACCCAACTATATAAAATAAAGGGTCCGGTAATAAGCTATAAATTGGAATGGTAATTTACAATTACACCGAAGAAATATACCATAACTGCGGTCTATTAATCGTCCTCTTGTCTCTATGTGTTCGCTCCTCTATATTAACTCGTTTATATATCATGTACCGATATTCCTCCCTTTGCTTTCTTCCTCCTCTCGCTGGGTGCTCTTGGAATCGATGCCTCGGTATATGTGTAATGCAGTGCTGAAAATTGCTCAGAAAATCCAATTCGTCAACAGGTTCTTCATGTTTAGGTATCTGCTATTTTCCTCTCTACCACCTTCAAATAGGTATGACTCGTTTCAGTTCTGGAAATTGCGAATTTTCGATTAAGTACTGCTTTTGCAGCGTTCTCGTCTGTCGTCGTCATTTTCGTTTTATTGTTTAGTCACAATATAAGCCTTTGAGGTTGAAACATTTTCAAAACAACGTTTTCAATTATATAAATTCGCCGTGAAGCTTTTGCAAAACGAATGGAAAAAAATTTCGTGTAAATTTTTTTTTTCTTACCTTGTTTCATTGTTGAAATGCGCAGAAAAACAGCGATGAACTCGCGTTAATTTTTTTCTCGTCTTTGGCGAGGTAATTTGATGGAAATTTAGTCGCATTTTATTTAGCTAATTTGCTAATTATTTAGGTAACTATCTTCGTCTTTTGAAATTTTATTTAGTTTATGGGTATCAAGCGCGATAAAAAATTTAATTTTATTTATTTTTAATTTTTTTGCCAAGAAAAACGATGAACGGTGGAATGAAAATTGTCAGTAATGAGAAACCGATTGTTGACGGAAACGTATTTGGTTGCCTGGAAGCGAGTATCGGAATCGTTTTTTTTAACCTTATTCGGTTAATGAATAAAGTTCGGTGTTATTCGAGTGTAAATGTATAGAAAATAATCAATTTTGTAAATTTTTCTGCCGCGAGGTGTTTGGTTTATGGAATCGATTTTGTTTGGAGCTGAATTTTTTTTAACGTGGATTTTTTTTGTGGGTTTGGATTTTTAAATTGCGGGTGTTTCGTTCGGTTTGGGGGAAATTGAGGTGTTTGAAATCCAGTATTCGGTTGCTTAATATTTTTTGCGTTTCATTTTTATACGTGAAATTTTAGATGAGGGTAAAGGAGAAGGGAAAGGTGGAAGAAGGTTGATGAAAGTAATTTTGGCTTCGTAATCTGAAATTCATAAATTGAAAAAAAAAAATGAAAATTTTTGTATTCTTAAAATATTTATTTCCAATTCATTTCTGAATTTTTCAAATCAAATTATTGTATTTTTTTATTATGAATTTTTTCAACCAAAACTCATTGTAGAATCAGAGTTGCCAACAAAATTTTTTTAAATTCTTAAATCGTTGAAAATTGCCCTTAAAAAATTATTTGAAATAGGTACGTGATCAAATCTTGAATTTTCAAGGATATTTTTTCAAATTTTCGTGTTTGAATTTACAGACTGAATATTTCCAACTCGAAGCTCCATTTTTATGTATTTCGAGTAATACATAAAAAAAATTCTCTTCTGAAATTCTCGAATTGTATCTAGTTTGGTTAATTTTGGAAGATGCTTCGATCGGGTGGTCTCTTTGTCACTTCACCCTCATTATTGTTCAATATTTTCAAACACAGATTCGAACTTGGTGATCTCAAATTTCGACTTAGACATAGGTAGTGTCTTAATATTCCAGAATGTTTCACAGGGTCCCATAACTCTTCTTAGATGAAAATTAACTAACCAATTGGATTGATTAGAAGTTCAAATTGTGAAAAAAATTTTGCATTATGTAACTCAAAAATTGCACCCCCCCCCCCTCCAAAAACAGAAGTAAAATCGACGTTAAAGTGAATTTTTGATGAAAAATTTTCAAAAAATTCAAAAAAAAATTTGAAATGAAATTTTGAGACAGGCAGTCTCAAATAATAATCACATCAAGTTTCTACCCAGTAATTTAGAGATTTTGATAAAATTTCAACCAGAGTAGGTAGTCTTATGGAAATGTATACAAGAACAAGACCTAAAAAATGTTTAAAAATAGCAATTTCTGAGTTTGGAATTGGGTAAAATTTTTTGAATAAATTATTTCGGGAAAGCTGACATGATTATCCTCACTCACTTCACTATCAGACCTACTCATTCTTAAAAAAAAATCCTAGAATTTTCCTGTCTTTTGGAATTTTTTTCTCAAAAATTTTGTTATTTTTTCATTCATATTTTCATTTTTTTTTTTCAATTTTTGGACAGAATTAATGCTCTAATGAATTATGATCAAATTCTACTAGAATTGATGGCTCGTTATAAAGCTGTCAATTTTGACTATTTCCTTTTTTTTATCCAACTTTTTCTATTCAATTCTTCAATTTTTGGGGGGTTTGTAGGGGTTAATCTGAATATTCCACTAAAATTGAAAAATATTTTCAATTTTAATATCAAATTGTTTTAGAATTATTTAAGCATCACAAAAAAGTTAATTTTCAGTATTTTTCTAATTGATCTCCGTTTTTTTCAATTATTTTTTTTAAAAAAATGTATCAATTTTTGAATGGACTGTGGACGAAAGAGCACCCCTAGCATGATGTAAGAATAAGGAGGTAATTTTAAGTTGGATTCGTAAAATTTTGAAATTCGACGAATTCACATTTTTTCTTATTTTTTAATCAGTGAAAAATGACTGATGAATGGACCGAATTCAAACACAGAGAAAATCAGCAAAAAAATTGTTTTTTACTGGATTTTTAGTGATTTTTCAGCAAAAATTTCAAAACTTTTTTGACTCTTGAGTAAATTTTCATTGATTTTCCAGCAATTTTTTCAATGTATCATTATTATGCTGCAATTCTGACGATTTTTTTGTGATTTTTTATAATTTTCTCAGATTTATTATTGAAAAAGTATGAAAATTTTTAAATTTTATGGAAAATTTACGTAATCTTTCAATTTTTTGAGTAAAACAATTATTCTAGATTTTCTTCGAGTTTTCAATCCGAATTTCTGTAGCTCATTACCCCTTCCCTCTCCAATCACTCAAACCTTCTTGCAAAAATATTGAGAAAACCAATCCTGAAACTAACTTCACCATCGATACGTTCGATAGCCGATCGATATACCTACATTCGTATCTACTGCTGATCCCCATTAATAATGCACAATGCGCAATGAAGCAATTAGCACATAGGAGATTTATAGTATGTAAGGCATGAAATTAATGCAGACGGTGGAATTGGTCTTACGACGCTGACGTTATTCGAATATAAAGTGTCGTGTGCGCGCCAACGCGTGTACATGCAACTACGTTAGGTATGGACTAAAGGTACAGATCTGTAATTGTAGATCCTTAAAAGGTATCCAGAACGAGTTGGAGAGAAACAAAAGACAACTCTCGGCGACGGCACGAGTACCCAAGATGAAAAAAAAAACCAAAGAATATAATTATCATCCGCGCGGCGTAGATACGTCGCCAGGTTTGATGTATCTATTGTATAGATAGAACAACAACTTAAATAACATCTATAAAAAAAACCAAGAGTTATTGATTTATTAGGTATACGCTCGAGCTATAAATTATACGTATTACCGTCCAAGCCATTCCATACCCTACGAATCTGCATAACTGACACGAATTCGTCTTCTCTAGTTTTTGCAACAAAGTATTAGTAGGCGTTCACATTTCGCCAAAATGACCACTGTCCATTCGGCCAGCTTGGCCAATAAGCGACGTGAACGGAATAAAACACATAGAGGTCGATGGAGAGAAGGCAGTTTTTCCATATAAGTAGGTATATTTGACGCATGGCTGACAGTTGCCACGAACTCGTACATATTTAACCCTCTGGATGCGCTGTATGATGAATTCAAACAATAGCGAGATATAGAATTCGCGAATACGAGGGAAATTGCCAGACCCTTTTCACGAGTCAACTGTCTAGTGTATTTGTTCGCCTGTACCCAGGCCCTTTCTCGTCATCGACGAATTCGGCCAATATGCGATTTATAAACGTATAAGTAGCCCTTACCTATATCTTTTTTCCGAGCTTATGTACAGCTGTCTTTGGGCGACTGCGAATGCGGATATGTCTCCTTTCACCCTTTCACCCGATCACGAGCGGAAAGTAGGATATTTGATTCGTATAGCCGTGGATATGGCTAAAGCTTAAATGTTTTTTTAATCGCGATTTAGCGCTGGTTTCTCTTTGAAGTGGCCTTTAATTTAACCACACAGTGGTTCGTACGGTCGTAATCAAAGGCGAGATGTTATCTGGATACTTTGTACGAGAATCGTGGTTTTTTTTTGCATATTGTTAATGACAGCTGTTTATTTCGATTTAACCAGCCTCTTTGGTCTAGAAGCTGTAAACTAACGCTGTTTTTTTTTGAGTGGAAAAAAAAAATGTATGCGAATGCTCGAGTCGTCATAGAGGTTCGCTTTGTTGGCTCGTTGAATTTGATTGGCATTTAATTTAGTGCCATATACGGTTCATTATGGGGTTTTAATATAGAACGTATGTGTATAAAAACAATGCTGTTCGATTTCTATACTTTTGTACGTTACAATAATATCAGCATCTCTAATGATTGGGATTTTTTTTGCTTACAGCGGACTCGGATACTGGCCAAACACATCAGGACATACTGACATGCGGCGTTTGCCAAAAACCATTCGCTTTAGGCGATATCAATAAATTCATCCAACACAAAGTACACGCTTGCAATAAAGAAAACTACGCTTTGGAACAAAACTCGCAAGAATCACCGGATAACGATGACGCCGGCTGCGGCGGTCTACCTTTGGCTGTGGTTAACACTAGAAGGCCTAGCATATCGGCGCCCATTAAAAAAGGCATCAATGCTACCGGCAGACTTACCTGTAGTTCGCCTTTGCAAATGGACGAGGAAGCCAGATGCAGTACGCCTAAACCGCGCACACCCAATAGCAGTATTAGTCCTACGCCAATTAAAGATGAATTGGACGACCATCACGAGAACTGTACCGACGACGATGAACTAAAACCTAGAAGAATTAAGCAAGAATTAGATTCGACCAATTCGTCGCCAGATTTGATATCCAAAAAGAATCGAGCCGAGGTGGCCGATGCCGAATCCAATACTACACATTCTGGTGAGTTGAGATTGTGTAATTTGTATAGGTAATAAGTGCATTTATGTCTACGTGGCAAAGGGCGCGTTCCATTCTGGGATTTTTTTCCGTTTTTATTTCGGTAATGATTCGTTATTTATTCGTACGAAGCGACGGTGTAAATTGTGATGGATTACGTCCGGCCCCCATTATCGGATCCGTCGAGTAGCCGGGATATATGTTCGTTGAGGAGTTAATTTTTCTCCGCTGGATGAGGCGAGGAAATACGAGGGGGTCAAAATTCCGTTCGTGGATGGTGTTTTTGCTCGGCTCGAGAGTTCGTGACAGAATTGTGTGTTTTGACGATGATTCGAGTCTCTGGATTGCAGAGCAGGGAGTGTAATTGGGTGAGATTGTTATTGTTTGTAATTCGATGCTGATTTTCGGTGCTCGCTGCGGGGAAGACGGGTTGGATTTGGATCGAATTTGAAGTATTGTCGGTTATTGGTATTTTAGGGTGAATGGTGGATGAAATTTTAGTTTTCTGAATGCGGAAACGGGGTGAGGTGAAAGTGGAATAGGAAGTTTGGCGGTGTCAATGTAATTTTTTCGAGTTTTGTGATGGGTATTGAAAATGGTTTGTGGAATAAAACCGTTCAATTGGGTGCTTGTTACAAGGAATATGAAGGAAAATGAAGTATTATCCTAATTTTTTAAAATGGTATTTTACACCAAGCTCTTTTGCTTATTACCCACCTGATGTGAACGTTTGAAAAGTTTAAAAAATAAAAGAGATGAGGAATTTTTGAAAAATTGAGAAAATTTTGCGAAGTTGAACTTGAAATGTTTAAAAATGAAAATTTTTGTAGTAGAAAATGTTGAACTTTGTGTAAGTGTAGGTAATTGAAGTTATGTTTTCTACCAGTCATTATCGTTACCTTGAGCTATCGGTACATTTTTAATGAATACGTGGCATTTTCCCTAATTTATCGGTGATTACTTCCTAATCACGGTAATTACCTCTCAATCACTGTAATTTACCTGTAATTATCTATCAGTTACCGTAATTTGCCAGTAATTACCTCTCAATTACTGTAATTTACCCGTAATTACCTCTCAATTATGGTAAATTACCGGTAATTACTTTCTAATTACGGTAATTTACCTGTAATTACTTTCTAATTACGGTAATTTACCTGTAATACCTTTTAATCACTGTAATTTACCTGTAATTACCTCTCAATTACTGTAATTTACCCGTAATTACCTATCAGTTACCGTAATTTGCCGGTAATTACCTCTCAATTACCGTAATTTGCCAGTAATTACCTCTCAATTACTGTAATTTACCTGTAATTACCTCTCAATTATGGTAAATTACCAGTAATTATCTCTCAATTACGATAATTTACTTGTAATTACTTCCTAATTACGGTAATTTACCTGTAATTACCTATCAATTACGGTAATTTACCGGTAATCACCTATCAATTACGGTAATTTACCGGTAATCACCTATCGATTACGGTAATTTACCGGTAATCGCCTTTCAATTACGGTAATTTACCGGTAATCGCCTTTCAATTACGGTAATTTACCGGTAATCGCCTCCCGATTACGGTAATTTACAGGTAATATCTGCGTCATTGCAGTAAATTTCCTGTCATCACGGCAACTCATCGGTAATTAATCTACCATCTTCACGGATTACTTTTGACATTGACTGTTCAAATATTTCATCCCAGTAATTCCTCCATTATGATAATTCATCGGTTATTTCACTTTCATTGTTATATCTTATAAGCTTCAGCTTTAAACTTTTGGAGAGAATTTTTTTATACTTAGCCAACTGTTCTATGAAATGAATTTCTTATTCCATGATAATTGCAGTAAGTAATTTAATAGCGATTATGGTGAAATTGGAGATGCCATCCGAAATTGAAAAAAAAATCTGTTTCAATTTTTAGTGGTAGAAATTTCACCAATCTCAGAACTTCAGAACTTGGAAAATTTAAAATTTCCATTGAAATGATCTACTTAGTGTGATGCAAATTTGGTTACATTTTTTTCGTTTCGGTTTCGGTTTCGGTTTTTGGGCTATTTAAGCGGTTTTTTGATTTTTGGTTCTGGTTTGCATCGCAGGCTAATTTATTGATAATCACGCTAGTTTACTAAATAATTTAACCAAATGATGATCAATCCGTAATTACGGTAATTCACGGTAATAATGACTAGTTTTAGATAGTTATGGTAGTTTATTGATAATTACACTAATTTACAGGTAATTTACTGGTAATTACTGTAATTTACCGGTAAGTACCGTAATTTCTTTGTAATTACGGTAATTTCTTGATAATTTCAGTAATTTACTCATAACAACGGTAATGTACAGATTTTACGATACTTTTAAGGAATTTCCGAGAAATTGAAATTTTTTATGCATTTATCGGTACTTCAAATTGAATTTTACATTAAAATCGAGTCGTCTTGGTTCCAAAATATGATCTGCTCTACTTGCAAAGCTCAAAAGGGACCTAAGGTCCATTTTTTGAAATCGTGTTTTTTCGATACAATTAACACGAAAGTTTTTTGAAAATCATCAAAAATCACATTCTTAAAAAATGAACCTTGCGCCCCTTTCTTGGATCCAGTTTTTTGAGAGCAGCACATTTTGGGAATAAACTCCTCTTCCTTCGCTCATTGAATTCAGATTCGTTGTGGTAAATAATCGATCTCAAATTTTCTGTTTGGAATGGTGTGAGGGAAGGGGTATAAAGTCATCATCTTTTGGTTAAAATCTGTTTTTTTTTTTTTTTTTCACTACTAATGATTTCCCTTCAAACAAATCAACAAAACGTTTCACCGTGAAATTTCGCTGTGTAAAAAAAAATTCGCGAATACGAGTCGAAATTCGTCGTGAAAATGCTATCTCTACACTCGATCTAATCTGGAAACCTCCATCTCGAGCCTCTCGTACGACCTACAACCTTGAATCCAAGCACTCCGCCGTACACGCAGCGACCATCCGAAAAAAAAAACCGCGAGCATTATCGCAGCCCGGCGACGTACAAAAAAACGCATCGCATCGGTACACAGCGCACATGTCCCGCGCGATACAACAAACCTCTGAGAGCCGGCCCATATGGACTGGCAATTATCATCACCTCTAACGAGGTCAGTATAATTACAAAAAGGGTCAACCCTTTGGATTCGAAATCTGCTGCAGCATCGGTGGACACAGGGAATCGGTCCCGTCATTCTTTTCATATATCAAAGTTGACGTCGCCGATCGCCGAACATCGAACACGTCGAACGCCGCAGGAGAAAGATACGTTACGTCATCGCGTACAAAGAATTATTTTCAGTTACGTGTACCCTACAGCTGCTGTCCTTTAGGTACTTGTGTGTCCACCCCTGCGTACGCAATAATCGTTACAATTAAATTGCAACCCTTTCTTCGGCGATCTTTATATTAGCCTTACATGACGTATTTACACGGGCTATAGCTGCATGCTATAATACAGCTCTCTTCTCTGCTCCCTCGTCAATTCTGCGTTGTCAACTCGATGACGACGCTGACACGGCCCAGCACACAAGTGATTATTTCACCGATATCTTACACAACAGGTCGATCTCCATATACATACGAAGAGAAATGAGTATGCTTTTAGATCTTCGGTCGAGTCTCTCGAGAATGGACTATGAACTAAATTCGTGTTTCACGATTCTTCTTCGTCGTTTGATTCTTCGCCTGTACACGGACGCTCGGCACTTTCGTAATATGGTGTAAAAATCGGTGAACTTTCAACGACAAATTTCTCTCCGCGGCGACTGACGATGGCGAGACGAGGCGCACGACCAAGACCGTACTGGTCGCGTTGTGTAGTCTTCGTATAAGCTTACCGTATAGAAAACCCTATAAAAGATGCTGGTCCCGATTAGCATGTAAGACACGCACGTTTCCAGTGGCTACTCAGAAAACTTCTTACATAATTCTGCGCGAAATCGAGTCTCCGTTTGCTATTTTTCTTCGACCAGCAGACGACCGAGATTATGGGTTCTCATCTTTTCTCTCTCTTTGGCGCGTTCCAAAAGTAATATCTTCATTACGTTTCATCTCGTTGCATTCGACTGTAAGTATGAATAATCTGCGTACACGAACCACTGGTCCATTACACAGAGGAATATACGCACAACAGATACGTACGTATCATAGGCATCAATGTGGTTTGGTTATTTATCGTCAAAACCGCGTATTTCAATAATTAATCACATCGTGAACCGCGATCAGCGTTTAGTTTCGAATCTGGTGGCTCAGGCGGACCTGCTCTTCTCATATGTTGTATGTACTCGGTAACATGTTCCATGAATCGTATGTCATAATTTTTTTTATGGATTTATCCGGGTACTGCTGAAAAAAAAACTTGAGATGAACATGTTACCGATCTTGAAAATTGAAGGAGCAAATGCTGTTTCGAAAAAAAATCACATCAAAAAATGTTTTCAGAAATGGGAATGGATAGTACATACATTGAAAATGAAAACTGTACAAATTTTCACTACATGACTTTTTATCTCGTCTCTCTCATTTATAAATCAGTAAAAATTACCAAAAATGTGTGAAAATGATGGAAAATCAGTGAAAATTGGTCAACACTTATCAAAAATCCGTAAAAAATCAGTAAAAAATTCAAAATTAATTTAAATTATTAGAAATCACCAAATCAGAGAAATTATTAAAAATCAGTAAAAGTAGTCAAAAATCAGTGAAATTTGTCAAAAAAATCAGTTAAAATTGTCATAAATCAGTAAAAATTGTCAAAAACCAGTGAAATTTGTCAAAAAATCAATAAAAATTGTCAAAAATCAGCGAAATTTGTTAAAAAATCAGTAAAAATTGTAAAAAATTAGTGAAAACTGTCAAAAATCAGTGAAAATTGTCATAAATGAAATATAGTGAAAATTGTCAAAAACCAGTGAAATTTGTCAAAAAGTCAGTAAAAATTGTCATGAATAAAATTAGTGAAAATTGTAAAAAAAACAGTGAAAACTGTCATAAATCAGTGAAAATTACCATAAATAACATCAGTGAAATTTCTCTACAAATCAGTAAAAATTGTCAAAAATTGGAGAAATTTGTCAAAAAAAAACCAGTGAAAATTGTCATAAATAAAATTAGTGAAAATTATTAAAAATTTGGGATAAGCAGTTACAATTACAACAGAGCAATAAATCAGCAAATATCAAAAATCAATAGGTAAAAATTACCAAAAATCTGTAAAAATTGCCAAAAATCAGTGAAAAGTAACAAAGAGTAAGCAAGAATGATTGCTAGAAATCAGGGAAAATTTCAAAAAAAAAACAGCAAAGTCAGCAAAAACTATCCAAAATTAGTAAGAATCAGCAAAAAGCAGTGGGAATTATCGAAAATCAGTGAAAAAATGTCGCTGAAAGTATACATTGAGACAAATTTCTGGAAAATCAGTGAAAATTTACTAAAAAGTCTGAAAAATTTCTAAAGTTTGCTGAAAAATCAGCAAGAATCAGAAGTTTTCTGATTTTTTCTGTGCTGCAATTTTGATTATTTTTAGTAGCTTATTGATTCGAAATGAGAGAAAATTCAAAATAAATTGGCTTCAAAAATTTCCAATTTTCTCATTGTTGGATGACCCTTGGCCCCTTCATTTTTGTTGTTGGGCAAAAAGTTCTCAGAACAAAATTTGTCCAGTACTCCGACGTATTATCGATTTCCTTGATTAATCAATTTGCTTAGAACCATTTTTTGTCGCTCCTTCAATTTTAAAGTATTGTGAAAATTTTTTTGAACAATATTTGTTCGATTTTCAACGTGCTATCCACTCCCTGGATTAGTCCTTTATTTTAGCATTTCTTGAACAATTTTTTGTAGCTCCTTCAATTTTAAAATTAAGCAAGAAGTCATAAATTTAAGATTTGTTCAGTTTTCAGAGTAAAACATGATTTTTTAGAAACAACTTTTTTGTCCCTTCAATTATCAAGATCAGCAACCTGTTCATCTCAAGTTTTTTTTTAGTGGAATCCGGTTGCATATACTAATTACTGAACAAAAAAAAACTATGATCGAGGATTCACGGAACACCCTGTACAAAAATACCCATCCAGCATTCGAGTACCAATGTGTACTCGATAGCTGAAGAAAAAACTGCCGGTCGTGTATTCAAAACATTTTAAATAAGCAGCGGTATATCGAAGGCAATAAAGAAGAGAAAAAAAACTTGGCCAGAACAGAAATTTGTAGCACGATGGCCGAGGCTGGGTCGGGGGCGCGTGAAATGTACCGTAGTTACGTACAAAGAGGTAATTTTTTTGATAAATTAACGCAATTAATTTTATTGAATTCCGAAATGAAAAGAATGTTTTCTATAATAGCCATTATTCTTTTATACGCGCTCTGGTCCATTCTGTATCCAAGTGACCTTTCTCGACCATACAAACGATCGTTTTAAATAATAAATCTATTTATCAAAAAACCGTGCGTACTTATAACTACATAGCGATAGATTTATGATAGGTTATGTGAAAATGAAACCGAGGCAGAGTAGGAAAAAAAACGGTGGAAAAATTCATTCGGTATATTTAAATTTTAAATACCCGCTATTACGCGCGAACCGCGGACGCGTATGCGGAGACCCATCCAAACCCGGGGCTCATTCACCCCTTATAATTTTGTCGCAGTCGTGCGCCTTGAATAAACACAACGCCCGCGTCTCGCCGCCGCGCCCCCGCCGCCTTAGCCAAATCCACCGTGATAATTAACATTATAAAATTTCAACGTGTTCTTGGTTCTTTTTTTCCTCCTTTCATTCTGTGCTCTTTTATGCTACAAACTTTTTAAACGATAAGCTCGTAAAATCTGTTGCGAAAATTAATTTCGTGCGCCGCGCAAATTGACGCTAATTTTTTTCCCTTCCCCGTTGCCAGCGTCTCGTCGGTCTCGCGTTCGCTAACAAGTTTTTTTTCTCGTGTTCTTTTTTTTAACGTGAAAATGATATTGTTCGGTGGTTCGCTCCCCCCTGCTTGGGTATCTCTTGAAAGAAAATATGTAGTTTCGACGTCGTTGCGGGAAACGAGAAGGAAAACCTGCTGGAAAACTCTCCGATACGAGTTTCATTGGCGAAAATTTTTTTCCTTGTTTTATATTCGAACAACCTCGTTTTCGAACGTCCGCCGTTGTCGTATCTGTTCGCTGCGTTATGTCTGTATCGGCGGTGGATTTTTTTCCGCCTTGGTTTTACTGCTGTACGAATAGGTATGTCGCATTGCGATGTGTGTGAGACGAATGTGCCTCCATAACACACGCAGGTATATCTGTGTAGTTATAGGTATATTCAGCGCCGAAAATATATAACCTATATTTTTCGATGACACCTTGATAAGAAACTCGACGAAAGACGCGATATAGGTAGTATGTTTGTAGTTGAAGGGCGGCGTGTATATCTATCTTGGTACCAATGTAATAAGTATACATCGTCGTTCGTTTACATTATAAACAATGTATGCCAACCGAAAAAAAAAAAATTGTAAATAAATATCAGCGTAAAACTAATTAAAAAATGGAACTTGTCAACAAATTTACGGCTATATGGAACACGAATGGATTTCAACGTAACCGTGTCGATAAGCAAGACCTATATTTGCAATGAAAACAACTGGTATTGGGAGTTGTGGATGAGAAATTAACTTCATTCATTCAAAACCACCGAAGAAATTATCTAGAGTTGGTTAAATTCAACAGGATTTTAAATTTCACGTATTCGGTCATTTGTAAAAATAAGAAAAATGATAAATATCAATTTGCATCTCATCAAAATATAAAAATAGAAAATTCGATTTCGTCAGTTCAACTATTCAAAGATTATTCGACTTGCGAAATTCAATAAATGAGTCAATTTTTATCAAGAATTCATTATCATAAGACAGTTTGATCATCTATAATTTACCAAGACTTTTAATGAAGTTACCATTTCATGCTGAAACTGAAATTTTTTCAGAAAAATTCACTTTGACATTCGAGAGACATGCAAATTTCGAAATTTCAATAATTACGGTATGATTACCGGTAATTATCTGTAATTACCTTGTATTTACTGGTAAATTACCGAAATTACCGTTTGATTTCAGATGAATTACCACAGTTATGTGTTATTACGGTACATTACCGTAATTACCATACGATTAAGAATGAATTATCCGAATTACCGAGTAATTATTAGTAAATTACCGTAAAAACTATATAATTACTGATGAATTACTGTAATTACGTGTGAATTACAGGTAAATTACCTTTATCACCCGTTGTGATTGTTGAATTTACAGTGTTTCAAAAATGAAATTTTCTGTTTTCGTTCAGATCTCGTTTTTATAATTTTTTCATGGTTACCCTTCGTTTGAATTTTCGTTTTCAAAGATGAAAATATTACTTTTTTTGATTCGGTCATATTTCTCTCCAAATGCCACAATTTTTTCAAAAAACTACAAAAATTTTAAGAAAAAGTAAATGTTTTTACAAATTATTCTAAATTGATCTTCTCTCTGTCCCGTGGGGGTGGAGGGAGGTTACTACATTTCATTGAAATAGTTTGTGTAATTTCTAGTGAATTGTGGTAAGAAGTACTGTAATGACAAAAATTATCCATCTATAACAGTAATAAAGTAATTGTATGGAGGTAAATTGCTGATGTACTTTCTGATTGAAATTACGGTATTTACGATTTGTGAGGTAATTACATACTATAATTAAATTCTGGTAATAAGCTGTATTCACTGGTAAATTACGGTAATAACGAGGTACTTACCGTTACATTAAGGAACAACGATGTAATTACCAATTGCGGTGTGGTAATGAATTTGGTAATTACCGGTAATTTAGAGTAATTTAGGGTAATTTAAAGGTAATTACCGGTAATTCCAAGGTGATTACGGGTATTTTCAAGGTAATTACTGGTAATTTCAAGGTAATTACTGGTAATTTCAAGGTAATTACTGGTAATTTCAAGGTAATTACTGGTAATTTCAAGGTGATTACTGGTAATTTCAAGGTAATTACTGGTAATTTCAAAGTGATTACTGGTAAATTCAAAATAATTACTGGTAATTTCAAAGTAATTACTGGTAATTTCAAAGTAGGTACTGGTAATTTCAAAATAATTACTGGTAATTTCAAAATAACTACTGGTAATTTCAAAGTAATTACTGGTAATTTACGGTAATGATTGAATAATTACTGGTAAACTGCAGTAATGTCAACACAATTTCTTGTAAATTACTATAATTACAAAGAAATTACACTATTTTCTTTCAGTCTATTTCTAGAATAACCGTGACAGTCATCAATAAAATGGCGAATTTTCGTAAAAATGACGAGTAATTTACCATTTACCATACTTGAGACTTGAGAGATTGAATGATCAATTACTGTTGATGGCAATTTCTGCATAAATTACAATACCTAATTATTCACCAGAAAGTGCCAATAAATCCTAATCTAGCAAATACGAAAGCTAGGACACCTGTCCTAATCATATTTCTTTCCATTCAAAACTCAATATCCACCATTTGAAATCCTGGATTTTACAAAGTAACCAAATACGAAGCCCAGCGCCACGCGGAGAAAGTTGTATCATTTTATTTCGACCTGAAAAAAAGGAAAAGATGCCTCGGAGTAAATTAAATGTCAACCCGATATAAACTTCAAAGATTTTAAAATCGTCCGAAAATCTCTCGAGTTAATTTTTCGATCAATTCGATACCGAAACGGAAAATGCATCTTATAACGTTATCCACTCGAAGAAGAAGAAGGATATCCCGTTAATTGCAAATAAATTTCTTCTCTTCGCTTCTCCATCGTACGGCAGCTCGAGTAGGTAAATTATACAAAATTTTTTCGCATCGGATCTTCGCATTCGCGCCAACAAGTGCATAAAAAACACAGATGTAATCTTGTTAATCACCTTCTAGCCATTCCCTCTGCCTAAGTACCATTTGACACCCGGTTTTTATTCATTTTGGCAATCCTATCGAACTTGTAAATAAACGAGAAAAAAAATTCCAAAACGGGTTCGGTTCGATTCGATTAATGAAATTTTTTCGCACCGATCGGTGTTTCACTAACGTGACTCGGCTGTTCTACGCGACTCGTCAATTTCCCATGATTAAAACCGGCCCGCGACGGTGCGAGGAGTAAAATCAGATCAATGGAGGTGATAACGAGGTGCATAATTGCATTATACTTATCTACCTACTCGACTCGTATACCAGATTCAGATTCACGCCGTTTCAACACACATAGTTGCTGCACAGTCGTGTGTATCGCTGCCTAGTATGCGGTAGGACGTTTGTACATAATTTATGTCGTTTAATTCGCCTTCGCGCCAGTCTCGCTGGTAATATGGGTAAAAATTGTTGTAGAACGCGCGCAAAAAAAAGCAAGTAGAAACTTTGTACACCGGTTTCGAATCTGGCGGTCTGGTTGTCGCATCGGCGTAGAAAAATCACGGCCATGGAGGCAGTGGCGGCAACTATTGTATTGCCCAAAGGCTCGAGCAAGACCTGAACCATTTTGGGCAATACCTGAAATAATTTTCATGTCGTGCTCAGCAATGGGTAGAAAAATGATTGGTAAGCAGTATTACATGTACATCGCGATTCTGAGAGGGGTGCAAAGTATCGTTTGCATCCCCCCCCCATCACACTAAAGAAGAATTTTCAAAGCATTAAAACAATGTAAAAATGTTGTTTTTGAGCCTTAAATTTCTAATTTTTTCGCCCTCGCTTCGCTCGGGCATGAATAACATCTCCATTATATAACCTATTTAAGGCAAAAGTGCGATAGAAAGTACATTTTTGCCCCTCTCCCCGAAAAATTTTCTGATTTTCCAAGGCTTTATACTCATTTTGCACCCACTCAAAAAAAGAGCTTCCGACGCCACTGGGGCAGCTACCTTTTATATTAGAAAAATTTTGTAGTCCTATATGATATATGTACTTACTATAAGTTTTTTGCTATTCTCAATCAAAAAATATATTTTTTTGGTATAGAAATGACTAAATGCGCCCCCTTCAGCGTGTTATTTTTAAAAAATTTTACATTGCTAGGTTTCGAAAAAAAAATTTGGGCAAGACGTGAAAAAATTCCAAGTTGCCGCCCCTGCATGGAGGTTCGATGTAATTAATGTAGGCTCGTGAAACTCTTATATAAGTAGGAAGAGGAATATGAAAAAGTAATCGAGCACCTGTTAATCTAGTTTTTGTCATCTGCGAAGAGTAGATGGAAAAAATGAGTCATCTTATTTCATTGATGAGCTTTCGTTTAGACGAGTAAAAAATTAGCATCGTTGACGTGTATCCGTGTCCGAGCTGTCTGTAGCCTTTTCAACGGAAGATTTTCCAACAATGACCAAGTCTAGTAACCGTAACATGATTCTATTGTCCGGTCTGACCATCCCGACGGATCAGGCACGCGTATCGCTAATCTGCTGCGTCCACCACAGATGGGCATCGAAGGATTCACGAAACCCTTTCTGTCTGCGATTTTTTTTCATCCCCGAGAGTTACCAAACGAGTTTTTTTTTTTCTATTTTCAATCGGTAATAACTAAAGGACCCTTGACGGGTTAGCTAGGTCTTTGTTCGTCACTTCATTACTGACAATTTCCGCTCTAACAAACACACATTAAGTCTATTGTGAAAATCACTCGTAGGGATTTTTCGAACTAGTGCTGCGATTACCACCTACTTACGTATGACAGCGAGAGATGCAAATAGGTAAAAAAAATCATTCGCACCGAGTATAGACTTTGGTACCAATAAAACGCATCACGAGATTCGACGAAGACTGCGAACAGAGAAAAAAAATCACCGGTATTATTGTAGGTACCTACTGCTGCATAAAAAGCTGCTGGAAAAAAGAGAGAAAAAACTTATAAAAATAATACCGAGGTAGCGATTCAGCTAGATGATAATATTTTTTTATGAAAAACTCGTCTTCGTTGTTGTCGAACCCTTATGTCATGGCTCTCACTGCCTACCAGCGGGTTTGACATTTACATTTTCAATCAGTTTTAAGGAAACGTCCGTAACACGATCTCAAATGAGAAAACAAATATAAGAAAAAATGTTGACAGATTCGCGCCGCGGAGCTACGCCATATAACAATATTCCGTTCCATTCTTTCGGTTCCATCTTTGTTATATATTTTACTATCTGTGTTTTATAGTCGGCATGTGCGTGTGTCTGTGTGGCGAAGAGTATTCTCATTTCACGTTGAAAATCAATCGTACCTTCGAGCGTCATATTTTTGTAACTGTTTTTCTCTCTAGCGCGTTTCGCATTTTTCTCTCTGTGTATGTTTCTCGGGCGCTTTTTTTTTTCGCTCGTTTTTCCGTCCCCGGGTTTCTCCTCGGCGTCGAAAATGTATCTGCGGGTCGCAACAAAGGTGCAGGTTGATTATGTTCTCCGAGTATATGCGGCGAAATGTCTGGATGCTTTGTCGAGGCGAAGGGTAAAAAAAGGCCCGCAAATTAAAGTGCCAACGGTTTGCCCGTTTTACGTTTGCATTGCGTCGAAATGTCGAGACGGAGGTTTTTTTTTGGTTTCTATGAATTTTAAATGGTGTACCTTCGAGTCCTCCGATACCATAATTTACATTTTAATGCTCGTAAATTGGAGCGAAAAATTGCGCGAAATTTGTTTCCAGCCGAGGATTTTATCCGCTGGTACGTTTCGACCATCTTTCGAAGGCGAATAATTATCTAGACTTTGGCGAGGAAATTTTCAAAGTTGAGATTTCGTCGAATGAAATTGTTGGCGTAGTTAGGGCCTAAAGTTGAGAATATCGTTAGGGCTGAATCCAGATATGGCGAAAAAAAATTAATTTTGGTGGTTTTCAGACGTTCTTGAGCCTAGAGCGGAAATTTTATTAGCTATGTGGGTCTCAAGTTCACCGAAAAGGGTAAAAATTTTCGTGGTGGGATACTCGTATTAATTTTTACTTCAAACCTACAATCTGGTCTCGAATTTTTTTTCAAGGCTGGATAATATTAAAATTTCGGTGGAGAGGAAGAGGGTAGGGATGGATTGAAGGTGTCTCATTGAAAAGGCTTGAAATCGAAAATTTTCGATTGAAATGAGATGTTTTCTGATTTTTTTCATCCAGAATTGGATGTATTGATTTTTCCTTCAGTTTTGAAAATTTTTTACCCTTAAACCTAATTTTTTCACCTAAAAATGTATTTTTTTGGTGCGGGGGGGGGGGGATTTTTTGCCTTCGTTTGATTTTATCCCAGAAACGAAGTATTTTATGTAAAATTAGTTCTGTGGAGAAGTTCTTTCAATTTTTATAATTTTTTGGTATTTTATAACACGATAATCCCAAACAATTCAGTTGAATTTGAATTTGATAAAATAATCTAAGAAATCGAATTTCAAAAATAGTTTTCTGCTTTTCGTTTAGTTCATTTAATTAGCAAATTTTCAAATTTCAAATTTTTTCATTACCTAGGTTTCTTTAAAATTAAAATTTAATAAAAAATCGAAGAGTAAAGTCGAGCTGCTAAAAATTACGTTTGGTTTTTGATTTTTATGCAACTTTTCCATACATATCTTTTCTCTCATAAAATCGCGGATTTTAAAAGGGCGATGAGGGGAGAGGGAAAGTCGAATTTTACCTATCTAAAAATTTCCAAAATATTTGAAACAAAGAATTTTTTGGACCAAAGCATTGAAAATTCATAAATTAGCCAAACTTATGATACTTACTACGTAATTCATTTCAAAATTTTAAGCGATACTCTTGGATGAGGCTTGATTAATTATTTTTTTGTGTATGAAAAAATTGATAAAAATGCATTTTGGTTGAAGAATTTGACGTAAATTTCATTTTTTACCCCCTTCTCCTCCGCTTCCGTCCTTTTGATCTGCAGAAAAGTCATGGAATTGTTGAGCAGTTCGAGTGATTCAAGTGTTGATCATTTAGAGGAAAAATTGAATCTGATTCCAAGAAAAGTCGTTCATTCAAAAATTCAATTGAGACGTATATTTGTTCCTAATAGTGATTTTGTAGATGGTGCATCGAGGAAAATTTTCCAAATTGTTGAAAATTTTGGATCGAGAAATTGAGCATGATATTTTGGAAAACAAACTTCAATGTTTCCATCGGGAATGAAAAATGATAAAAATTCCATAATTTGTTGTTATTTTGGATTTTTGACTCATAACGTTACAGATGAGTAAAATTCGGACAGTGAGGGGCCTCTCCCTCCCTCCCTCCCTCCCTCTCGAAAAATTTTACAAAAAAATCCAAAAACCGCGAAGGTACAATCTAATTCCATCTCTCATTTTTTGGGGGGCTAATGAGGCCCTCTAGAGCCAAAGAAACAAGATAAGATCGACATAAGTGAACCTTATCTCAAATAAAAATGAAAAAATTGAGAAATTCTCTGAAATTTTCGTCAAAAAATTGAAAAATCGGAAAATTTGATCAAAATTTGAAAAATAAAAGAAATTTTTAAATTATAAAAATGGTTTTCCAACCTATCAGGATGGCAATTGTCAAATATGGGATCTGATTATGCTTTGAGTTTTGCAACTTTATCAATTTCATGTCAATTTACTTGTTTACTATTTTTTTAGGCTAGATGAAAAAAACATATTTTTTCTGATGACATAGAAAATACTTCAAACCACATCTGGTAATTTTCGACTGAAAACTTGAACATGGACGATTTTTAGTTTGAATATGGAAAAATTTGGGTAAAAATTCCACCTTTTTTTCTACTCTCAAATTACCTCCTCTCTAAAAACAGCCAAACTGAAAATTCAAAAAAACTGCAACTTTTGATCGTGTACTGTTTTTTTCGATTTCGACAAGTTTGTGTGCTCTTCATATTCAACGAAGAATTCTTATCTTTTGAAAAATACCCCAAACGTATCGTAGCCATGTCACCTCGTAATCTGCTCATTTTCCCAACCTCATCGGCACTTTGTTCTGCACCAGCACGACCTCAGTTGACCATCCATGACCACCACCCGGCTTTCACAACTTACCGCGATAAGAATTCCAATTTCCAGGCCGGACTCGGTCTCTTCATCGTCCCCAAGCCGCTATCCGAATACGAAGCCTACGGTTTCACAAAACCTGACCACGAGAGTCATTGTGGCGATAATTTATTTACTATCGGCTAATATGATATTCATAATGAGTACAGCGCTAAGTACATGTTGCATTTAACGCCGAAGCATTGGCGGGTGGTTATTGAAAATATGTGGGTTCTACACACGATATCAACGTTTATATACGAACACCCACCCACATTGTTCGACCGGTCAAACATTGTTATTATATTCTAAAACAATGACCGATGACGCGACATTATGCAAAATTCATACGATAGCGTAGGCGCTACACAACATATCACAACTATGCCCTCATCGTCCGTCCTGCGACCATGTCTCCGTATTTATACCTTTTACCTTCCCATAAAATAATTTTTTTTTTATCACTGGTCGCCGACTCCGAACACTTTCGCTATATGTGGAAAAGGATCATCCTCCGGCGACCTATTTCCATCATCTGGCCATACTCGCAGCCGAAGGTGTGAAAAAGACTCATTATTTCTGGACCATTTAATCGACACGTTGATACAATTTCGATAATCGATTGGTTGCGTAAACACGTTGACGACGTCGCCTCGCTCGTCTCACTGCCGCCGTATCCAATCATTATGAAAATACTTTGGGTTACGGTTCGAAGAATAGATTTGCATAATTTGCGGTACACCCCTGTACCCCTGGCTCGTTCAAATTATCAAGAGTACTTAAGACATATTTGTATAAAAATCTCGGCTTCGCCGAGTATAAAATTTTTCCGCAATTTGAAATTTCATCATGGATTGGACCGTTGGGTAAACGATATGGCTCGGATTTGTTAACACGAGGATAATTATAATCGCAAAATATGAACAAATCGCCCGTCGTAATAAAATCATCGCCTAGAGCTTCGAGCTGACTAATGTAATACTTACCCATCTCCATAACTATCATTCTATTGTCAATCGAATTCGTACACCTCCAGTGCCCTGCGATGCTCGGGTACATCTTTATTATGGTTTAGTGAAAAAAATTTACATATTGTGCTGAAAGGAAGGCCAGCAGGGAGGTAAAATTAGGTTAAATTCAACTATCAATTTGGCTAGTTGCATCATAAGTACCATGGTTTGGTTGAGAGACGTGGTAATGTACGAATCTTATGAGATGGGATAACCCGAAATCGATGAAATTATGGAGTATAGGTGTCAAATGTCAATGGTATTTGTAGGAAGGAGGGTCTCAAAAAATTTTAGGGCAATTTTTAGTGAAAGTTGTTTCTAGAAATTTCATTTAGCTCCCAAAAAATGGGAAAATTTTCTTCAACTTTCATCGTCCCAAGTTCCAGGATTTAGCAATTTGGTTTGGAAAAAAAAACTCCAAAATTTCTATAGACGATTTGAGAGGATCTGAGTCATCCTGAAACCAACCAACTCATTTTTTGAAGGGTTTTCTTTAAATATTTTGATAATTGGTCATCCTGATTAAAAAGATAAGGATTTGAGCCCAGCATTTTAAAATAAAAACCCGTTTCTCGAAAGAGTCTTCAAAGTCCAAAAATTGACTGAAAATCGAAGAAAATTTTGAATTTCTATTCAGTCTTCAAAAATTATTGGTTTCTAAAAAAAGAAAATGAATGAGAATTCTTCCCTCCAGTTTCATGATCCAGTGAAAATTAGCCATTTTGATCAAAAAATTCGGATATGAGCTAAGTATTGAAAATTAAAATTCGTTTTTTCAGATAACCATCACAGGGAGAAAAATGGCAAAAAATCGAAGAGAATTTGGAAATTCTATTCAGTCGTGAAAAATTACTGGTTTCTAAATAGGTGAATTTTTTTTAGAAATGTTCCTTCAGATTTCATCCTCAGAAGTTTCAGGATTCAGTAATTTGACTGGAGAAAAGTATAGTATCCAAAAATTTCTGTCGATGATTTTCAGAGGGAATCTGCCTCTAATTTGCAACATTATAAGACCAGCTGACTCATTTTTTGAAGTTTTTTTTGAATATTCTGAAAATTGATCATTTTAATCAAAAAATTTTAGATTTGAGCCAAGTATTTAAAAATTAAAATTTATTTCTTGAGGTAGCTTTCAATGGGGAAAAATTGGCCGAAAATTGAACAGAATTTGGAAATTCTATTCAGTCTTCAAAAATTGCTTGCTTCTGAAAGATGGGTAAAAAATGATAAATTTTCCCGCAACTTTCATTATCACGCAAGTTCCAGGATTCAGTGATTCGATTGGAGAAGAATATTCAAAAATTTCGGTCGATGATTTTTAGAGGAGATTTATATCAAATTTTGGGTCATCGTGAGACCAGCTGACTCATTTTTTGAAGTATTTTCTCTAAATATTCTGAAAAGTGATCGTTTTGATCAAAAAATATTAATTTGAGCTACTTTTTTCAAAAATCATCATTTTTTTCTCAAGAAGGCCTCCAAATGCCCAAAAAATTGGCTGAAAATCGAACCGAAAAATTTCTAAACTCGGTTGTTTTTCATTTACGACAAAATTACCCGGCATACCTATTTCAGTTCCCCGAAGATTTTGGGGATTTTCGGCCCTAAATTTGCCACTCGAAAAGATTACCAGGGAGGTAATTAATAATAGATATGCAGCTGAAAAGTAAGTAAACACGCGATGCGGTAAGAGCTAGAATGCAGGGTAACACGCATTAGACATAATACATCTTAAGCTAGACCCATATTAAGTACCTGCGTCATTGCCATCGAGCTAAGCCAAAAAAATTTCCAAGTCAATTGCCCAACACGTAAACGCACTCGAGTACACCCGAACGACCCACTCGACAATTTTTTCTTATTTTAATCAGTGTTTCTCAATCAGGTCGAGGTAATTTTGCATCAAGCTCGGCAGATTTTGGTTCACGTTAAGAAACACTGCGGTGCGGGTACTCGATCCGGCGTATAATCCCGAGTTTTTATTTTTTTAGCCGACGACTTAGCGGAATGGCGAGAATTAATCTAATTTGAGTGCCTTAGAAGGCTATTTAAAAGTGTCAATTTGTAATATCGTTCGAGTTATTTATTTTAAGCGGTTCGCCCTACGTGCTGACGTCAAAGACGTCGCGGTATGTTATCTCTTGTCAAAGATTTTATTATGTTCGATACCGTTATTGACAATAGTCCGATGTGTACCGCTGCACCTCTCCTAAGCCTTCTGTACTCGAGCACGCCATTAGCCATCGAGAGCTTTTTCAAACAGAGCTGCCATATCTTCCGAGATAGTTATGCAATGGTGTCATTGAGGATGGCGAAGTCTTGGTCGGGGTTTAGAGTAGGCTAATTCGATTAGGATGGTTGTGTCTGGACAGATTTTTGAGTTTTTTTCTTGAAGGTAGGTGGATGCGTTTCTTTGGGTGGTTATTTTGCAATATGCTTCGAAAATAGGCCTCTGGAGGGGGAAAATACTCGCAAGATAGCTCGTATCTAACCACTGTTTTGAACTGCCTGATCAGGTCCTCCTGGATTTTGGAGATGAATTTCTTCGATGAAGTCTTTTTCCTAAAATTTTCTTCTTGGATTTTCTTGTGTTTTTTTTTTAAATACTCGAAAAGCAGATGTTTTTGGCAAAAAAAAATCGGCTGGAAATTTGCACTTGACATTTCTGAATTGGTTGATAAATCTGCTACTTTAAAATTTGAAACTACCCACTTCCTCTTCCTCATTTTTACGCTCTTCTCGTCTCAGATTTATTAATTCCAATGCATTTTTAAAATTTCATGTGTTAAAAATGGAAAAAATCAGCAAATTTGAAAATTCTCAGGATCCAGTCTCCACTGCCACCCTCATTCTGACCCTCCAACCTCTCAATGAACTTCATTTTTACTTATCCAAGTTTCTTCGTCACGAATTTAATTTTGAAAAAAAAAAACTCAAGAAGGTGGATGTTTGGGGGAAAATGAATTTTAGCCATTTTCATCCAATTCGAAGGATTCCTTGAATTTTCCTTCAGAGATCTTCTCGAAGGTTCAAAATTAATCCTTAAAATTCAAAATCAAGTAATATTTTCAAATAATTATTATATGTATATTTCCAAATTTTATACTTTTACCAGTTTTTTTTTCATTTTTAGCATTGAATTTTTCATTACGTCCCATGAAAAAAATATCTTTGCACCAGATTCTTAAAAGTTAAGGGGGTAGGGGGTGTAAAAATTTAGAAATCGTATTTCTAGATGAAAATGTACCACCACAGAGTAAAACATTCAAAGAAACAAAAAGTGTGAAGTTTTTGTTTCAAGTCTTCAAACATCAGATTTTTGAGAGGGCATGACAAAAAAATTTTATTTTTGAAAATGGTTGAGATTTTTTAAATTTTCGAACTCAAATGGAGAAAAAGAGAATTTTTTGATTTTTTTTAAGACCACCCTGAACTTAACCTGGACATATCATAGATTTATGACCCCTCCTCCCCCCACTCCCCACCTTACAGTCATTCTTGTCTGTTCCCTCTTTCCAGCTGAATAATAGAAAACTTGTGCTAAAGGTTAAATCATCTGTAGGCAATTGTTTTTGTCAGTTTCAGTCACAGATTATTCATAATCATACTTTTGTTGGTATTTAATTTTTTTTTCGAATTTTCAGGAAAAAAATATTACCTATTTTGTTGAAAATTATTGATAACATCAGAAAATATGGATGAATTCAAGTTGGTATTTTTAAAGAAAAAAAAAATGGTTCAAACTCGAGAATTTTTGGCTTTCTGTTGGTTTTTTTTTTTACATAAATTTTTCCAACTCCAAGACACGATTTTTTTCAAAATTTGTCTTGCAAATTTTTAGGCAGCTGGTTACCTTAATTTTCAAATTTTATGCAAAAAACCACAATCGTGTGTCGAGGGGAAAGGGGGAAAAGTGGAATTCGGGAAAACTTTGTCAAGCATTGGGGGAAAAAATTATGTTTGATGGAATTTCGGTAATGGTTTTTTGAAAAAAAAAGAGATTTTTCATGCTGCCTTGCAAGGAACTTGGAATTTTGAACGTCCAACACTGATTTTTATATAGCAAGATTTCTGAATAAAATGATTAAATCTTCATAAATTTTCCCGACAAATTATTCAAAATTTTCAATAAAAAGTGCTCGTTTTTTTCTTGATGCCTCAACAGCAGATTTTTTTCTACAACTTTTGTTAACTAATCGATGAGATCTTCACAGATTTTGATTAAATTAATGTTGTAAGGACATTATGTCCATCCAAATTATTTTCAGCTTTCGCCCTAAAACATCCTTCTGAATTTAAACATCTACCTATTCCTTGCATGTTCCGAAATCCGATTCCCAAATTTTACCCCCTCCCCCCCAAAAAGAACTTCTCACCCAACATTTTCAAATCGCTCTCACTTCAAGTCCGAGCTGCGGTTCGAAAATATGAAAAACAAAGTCTACAAGGAAAAAAATACGTCGACGATGTTGCAAATAGCCTTATTATCTATTCTAGAGTCGTAATAGTTCGGGGTCTCTTTTCACATGTTGGAAAGCTACACAGGGGCAGCAGGAGCGTGGGCGTTGGTAGAGTATCAGTTGAGATGGCGGCGAAGCCATAACGACACCGTGCAACCTGGTCTTGCACGAAGAAATTGCCGCTTGGAAAATAACGTGACCGTTGGTAATGTCCTTTTGTGGCGATAGCCGAAACGATATACATTTTTTAACGGCTTCGTGGGCCAGAGAAGAAAAAACTCGACGAATTTCCCATCCAATCCGGCGCAGCTTTTTGAAAATTACTTTTGAAAATTTTATTCCTCTGGAAATATAATTTCATTCGAAATATTCCGCGCGTAAAAAAAATACCGAATAAAAATTATCAAAGTTGCGAATTTTTTTATGCCAAAGTAACCCAAATGGGATCGAAGTTAAAATGATGGCACTTCTATTGGTTTTTTACGAGTATTATGCACACGTTTTCTTTATTATCGATGGTCGATGGGTACAATCGCGAGCCAGAATTGTTTGAAATTCGTAATGGGCGTAGTTCTTAGTCATTGAGTGTAAATACGATCTCACGTAGGTGTTTTATTTACTCGTACGTACTGATAAGCTAAACAGAGGGTCGAGTGTCCGTCTAGGCGTGTAATTTGTCCGAATACGAGACAAGACGCGATTTCACGTATTAACCGATGACCGCAGCTTAACAGGTAATTTTTTTCACCATGATTGATAACTTATTGTTAGACCAGCTTCCTTTCACCGATGGTCATAGGTCACTAATGTCCATACAGCTGATTAATTTGAACTCTATTAATACTTCACACGATCGCGATGCTATTTGGCGAATATGAAAGATGATCCGATGGCATATGGGTATGCCAAAGGATCACACACGCAAAGGGGGCACCATCGATCCACCTCGAGGAAATTTCGAGCTCAGGTCGAGGTAAAATACTGGCGCTGAAGCCAGAACTATGATATTTGGTAACGCCGGGCGAAAGATGATATTACAGACAAGAAATTTCAATAAAAAAAGGTTACTTGTTTGGCACGCGGACACATGGTCCCTATCTGTTTAATATTCAACGCCTAACCACGCGGCTATTATTTATATTTATTACAAATCCTTCTTCGGGTTCGAGGAAGAAAAAAACTAGTAGGAAAAAAAGTTAAGGGTCCGTTTCACTCTTTACACGTACTAGACACTTACCTATGTTAATTTAATAAAGGGATGCGTGCCACCTCTATTTTTTCTCTGCTCGATTCTTCATCCTCCACACGCGCCCAATCTGACGACCAGGAGGTTTTTATTAAAACGGACTCGTGCTTCGACGACGCCGCGTAGTATTCCTTTTTTTTTTTTTCATCCTTTCTGCTTTTTGAGGTGACCAGGGCGTGTCTTTTTTTTAAACGGTCAGCTCGTACTTGGAGATTTCTTACGCATGTGTGTAACTAATTCATCGGTTGGATTCTTCCCTTCGAGTTTTATAAATCTTTTCCAGTCTGGAGTAATTTTCTTAAAAGGGTGCGTAGAATTTGGTCTACCGCAAGATTTTGTCACGTCTGTTTTCAGCCCTCGATTCACGAAGGTTTTATACTTTAATGGGAAACCGGTGTACGTAATTTAGAGTCGAATATGCGAATGCGCATCTGTTTTTACGAATGACGTGAAATTTACCGAAAACCTGCCTGCACCTTCGGCCTGCCTATGGCTTTGGGAACACTTGTGTCGTGGATGATTTCTGGGTTTATTGAGAAAGCCTCTTGTTGGTGTTAGGTTGGTCGTCGCGTACTTCTGCGAGTATTCGTAAATGTATTTGTTCTCGTTAATTATTAAAACACGCGTTCGCCTTCGCTCTTTCGGTCTGGTTATCGTACAATGGTTAATAAATTATTTTCTATTTCAAAGAACAGGAAGCTATGTACCAAGTGGCGATAACGAGTCGATAAGTTTTATGTGTGCGACAATGTTTAGCTACTGGAAGTCGTAGCGGTGTGGAAATGTATGTAGTTGTATGATGTGCCGCCAGTGCCATAATTTGGCCAGGAGAATTGCACGGTATTGGTGTGGGAGAGATGTGAAAAAATATTTTAATGGATGGATGGTGATTTGATGAGCTGCTTGTAGGTTTTTCTTGCGAGATTGTAGAAGAAAATTCTGATTTTGATGTTGAATGATTTATTGTAGAAAACGAAAGCATAGACTGGTAGGTTTTCAAAAGGGGGAGGAAGGGAAAACATTTTTTTTTTTTTTAAATTTAGAATGAAAAAATCTGAAAATGTTCATCGAAATTAAATTTATGACCAAGAAAAAAAATACTATTTGAAAGCTCAATTTTCCCCATTTTCCAAATACATATTTCAAGTTTGTAGGAAAAGTCTAGACTTCTTCGTCCCTTTCCCTCCCTATATGCCTCTGCTGAAGAGAAAGCATATTTTTACCTACCACATAAAATATTTTTTTTACTTTGTAACAGCATTTCAGTCGATTTTTTTGTTCATTTTTCAATACTTACCTATTTTTTTAGAAATTCGAAAAAAATTACTCTCTCAAACTAAAAATAAATTCCTTTTCAATTTTCTAAAAAAAAAATATTCAAGCCAATATTGCTTAAAAATAGTGTTATAAAATGATGAATTAGGCAATTTTGGACTTTTATGTCCTCTCATGACCTCTCTTCCTCCCTCCCTCCCTCCCTAAAAATTGATACGGTTTCCTCTTTCAATTTTGAATATAGGTACCTAAGTATTTTCGCTACAGTGATTTGACCGATAGAAATTTCTTTTTAAAAATCCTAATTTTCTACAAAAATCATGTGCTCACTACAAATACCAAAATTGAATGTTTACTATTTTCTAAAAAATTATAAAAATACTGAAATTTTTTCACTTTGAAGAGAAAATCCTGTTGAGTGAGCTGTGAAGGAGGTGGGATTTCTTGCTGACTTGGAGGCGAATTACCCCAACCCCAACACTGTTGGAAAGATTCAATAAAATATTTTCTGGTGGAAAGTCTTCAATAAAATATCTTCTTAAAAAAAAAAATCGAAAAATTTATGGAGGTGCGATTCCACTTCTTCGTAATTCCTCAATAAACGTCTATGATTTGGTAAGAATTTTGGGACAATTTATGGTATTTAATTTACCTATATTTGGAAATGAAATTTTTGGAGGTTCAAAAATTAGAATTTTTGCACAGTAGAAAACGATTTCGAAATTGTTGATGGACAAATGATCGACTCGACGTAGCTATTTTTCTCGATGGAATTTTGTATAAATTCTTATAATTTTATAGTTCTCTGTTTAGAATTCCAAAAAAATGCCAACTTCAAATCATACTCTTGTTTAAAAAATTTTGAGAAACAGTTGTACCCATTTTATGAAAGATTTGCTCGAATAAAAAAACTGAAAATTTCTATTTCTGAGGATATGTTTTGCTGATGGATCCTAATTCTTACAAGAACGAATTTGAAAATTGCTTTTTAGGGATTAAAAGGTTGAAAAATTCAAAATTTTCAGCTGCAATGGGATTTTTCTGACGATCGAAGTTTTTTCCATCTATACTCGAAATAAAAAGTTTCCAGTCACAAAATGCTCTCATTTTCAAATTTTTTTGATTGATGACCTTATTTTTCTTGCTAAAGATGCAATTTTACCATTTTTGGAAGAAAAGACACGAGTTACCTCGTTCGCTTTTGCTTCTTCGTTTTCGTTTCGGTTCCAAATTTCTATTTTCAAGGAAATCAAAAATGGAAAAAAATTAAAAATTTGTACATAGAATATTTTGCTTTCGTGCTGTTGAAAAAAAAATAATCAAAAATTTTTAAAATTATTTTTCATGGAAAATTTTCATTCCCCCTCCCCCTTTTCCAATTAATATCTCAAATTTAAACGTTCAAATTGTCAAATAGCACTTTGAAAAGGGAGTAGAATTATAAAAAGATAAACTTTTTGATTTCATGAATTTTGATAGCCCTGATTCCAAACCCGATGTTGATTTTCGAATTTATTCAAAGAGGTTAGACTTTCGCGAATTGGTACGAAAAATGGTTCACAATTTTTGAAATTTGGTCCCGATCAAATTTTGAAATTGATAGGTGCTCTCTCATTTATAAATCGGTAAAAATTATCCAAAATTACTGGAAAACAATCAGAATTGCAGCAAAGTATAATAAATCAGTAGGAAAAATTTAACTGAAAGCAGACAGTAAAAAAATGGAAAAGTGGGTGAAATCTCTGAAATTCGTTGAAAAATGGAATAAAATTCATTGAAAAATCTTTAGTATTTTTTTGAAAAATTTGCAAAATTCTGCTAAAAATTGAAAAAATTATTTTTCTTGTGCTGAAATTCTGACTGTTCATCAGTGACTTTTCACTGATCTAAAATGAGAGAATGAAACTTTAAGTTCCTGAGAAGAAAATTTTGATGAAATCTATGGAAAAAATCGAAAAAATGATGATGTAGGTACATCGATTTTATGATTTTCAAAGATGCTATTGTCAAATCTAAGGTTCTTTTTTAATTTAATCCTTTCAAATCGTATTTCTTTTCTATGCATTTCTGCTGCCTCTTGAAACATAGGTATTGAAAAATTTGTGATACGATATCAAACTTTTCTCAGTTCACAGTTTTCTCAAATTTTATCCTTTCATGTTAACTGCATCCCTCGTATACAATCTACCAATCAGTAAATACCAAAAATTTGATTCCTCAGGTCATTTCAACACCCTTGGCCGAACCTCACTCCCAAACTCGACCCAGGACACATCTGTAATTAATATTTAACACATATAAGACCCTATTTTATTGTATACGGCCACCCATCCACCCTCTCATCTGACCCTTTCGGCCGATTCTTCGATATAAAAGGTCGATCTAGGTATCAAACCTTTTCACCACACGAACCGCTACATCTACCATTAATAATTTCCCCCGAAAAAAAGGTACATAGGTAAATGAAGATCGAACCAACGGACTCGATACCGTTATACGGGAAGCGTTATCGGCACATCCAGCTATTTCTACCTATATCAAATCCACAATATGTTTAAATTCGGTCTTAAAAATAAGATTAACAAGATGACAATGCAGGAAAGTACTCCGGCGCGATAGTAAATTAATCACGTCTTCACCGCACCTTGCTCGATTTGTTTCTTCCTTGGTACCGTAATAATCGCAAATCCATTTTTCTCTTTTCACATCTAAGCCGGATTCTTAGTCGTGATGAAGGTAAAAATTACTCGGATGGCGAAATCAACCCTAAAAATATTTTTCATCGAAAAAATGGTCATATAATCGTGTGCCACGCAGCAGATATAACAATAGGTTAAGTCATAAGACGGCGGCAGGGTGTGTCCATAATCAGACAATGATATTACGGTTCGGTAAACATACGGTAATAATAGTCGACTGCATCTTTGCTAAACTGTAGTATTTTTTTTTCCAACGGGCCGTTTTTATTGTCGCACGCTTCTTTCTGTCAAACAATACGTCATTCGAAAATCATATTCCGAAGATCGTCGTTCGTCGCAAAAAAATATCTCCAGTTCAGCGCCCGTTCGGTGTTAAGAGACCGTGATCAAGTACTCGGCTGCCCCGTTCGTGGCTGGTTTTTCTCCTCGATGGAGAAACGCGATACGTATTTACCAAATTAAAAAAAAAACCTCGCAGCCTACGACACTTTAGTCGAAACAATTAGGCGAATATTTCTTGCATAAAAAGTACGCTGGTTCGGTGCCACGCATCATTGTTGAGATCGCCACTTTTATTAGACTTGGCTGGAGTACCTTCAGCTGGTCCAGACTCTCGGGCTCGACAAAAAAGCTCTTTATTTTCCGGTATTGTTTCAGGGCCACTATTTAACGGCGATCTGTCCAGTGACCCTTTTGTATTCAGGATTTCTTTCTCTCTCTGGTACGTTTTAACCGATAGATTCGCTCATAGGTTTATTGTCGCACAGAGGATATAGCTCAGACATGAAAAAAACACCACCGAATGTAATCAAGATCATACTACGATTTCAACCCTCTTCGTAATTAACGGATTCTTTACTCGACCTCTTTGTCTTGTTGGAGGTTTTTATATTTCAAATCGTAGGAGGCATGTCTTGGGGAGATTTCGTCCTCGTTATTATTAAAACTATACCAAAATGAATAAAAACAAGCCGCGGTTTTTTTTTATAATCCGTCCTCGCATCGTGTCTCGGTTTTCAATAAAATTTAAAATACGAAACCGCCACCGCGGAATTATTGTAACATACTGTAAATCGCCCTCTTTTCAGCCCTTTTTAGGGTTTTACCCATTTTGCCGGCGGCATCTCCGATGATATTTCACGCCTCGGAATGGCAGATTTTACGTATTTTATGTAATTTTTTAGTATAAAGTGGTGTACGACAAATTTACACATTTGTGATTTGGCGATGGAGTAGAAAGAAGAGGTGACGATGGGCGATCGTTTATGAGCTTGTTTTTTATCCCTTTGGAGTTGGTTGTTATACCGAGGGAGGGATGATTTACTAGAAAATACCGCAAATAGGAAATATCCGTTTATTAAAGAGCGCGGTGTTGTGGAAGTGGAGTAAAAAGGGGTGATTGTTGGACAGGTAATCGAATGGAAACGATGCGTGAAACCTTTTGTCCATCCGTAGCCGAAGATGCCTGGGTTGAGGGGGGTTTTGGATGGGAACGAGGTTGGATGATTGTGTTTTTTTTATGGGTGCGTGGTGATTGAAAATTTTTGTGATTTGGTGATACGAAATGTGATGTGGAAATGACCAAAATTTAAAAAAAAAAAGTATTTAAAAATTTCAAGAAAAAATCCAAGAATTTGAAGTCTCATTATTTTTTTAATTTGATTGTTCTTAGTTTTTTGCTTGAGTGCTGGAACTACAACACATACTTATATGAGAATGAGAAAATATGGAGCGAAAAGAGATGAAAAATCTCCAATACCACAATTTTTTGAAAAAATTATACAAAATATTTTCCGGATATTTCACTAGACTTTTGGTAATTTTCAGATCGTTTTTAAGAATTAGAAAAATTACACCTATTTCTCAAGTCATAATCAGTTTTGGGACATTGTAGAAAAAATGAAGGGCGTGAATTGAAGCATTTTCCATGCCACCACTTTTTTGAAAAAAAAGACTGTCAGGATGCTACGAAATGTTTTACCAAATATTTTCCGGTCATTTTCAAACCATTTGGGGGGAGGAGATGAGGTGAAAATAAAGAATCAAGGTCGCTTGACGCATGAAATTTTTCACTGGACTTTTTGGTTATTTTCAGTATCAATGGTGATTTTAATTTTTTTTTTTTGGGGGGGGAGGGGATTGAATAAAATAAGACACTAATCAATCTGTATTTTTCAAGATTTTTTTTGGAGCTGATCTAATTGGAAAATTGATTTTTTTTTACAATTTTTTGACCTACTCGACTACCCTCACCCTCCTTTCCGGGTCAAAAATGAGCAACCCAGTTTCAACTTCTTGATCGATGTGAAAATTTTGGTACTCAAAAGAATCAGGGACGAAAATTGTGGCGAAAATCTCGAGATGGGAAATGGAAAATTTGCAGGGTTATAAGTATTATTAAAAAAAGAAAAACTAAATCAAAAGAATTGGAATTTTTTCATCAGTCGTATTGAAAGTCGTATTTTTTTGACTTTTAACCAAATTAGGTCTTTAATGACCACCTCTCTTCTCAAAAAAAATCCAACAATTTTTGATAATTTCAGTCGAGATTGCCACCAAGTTTCCATCTCCTGATTAAAAAAAAAGCGAGACAATGGTGAAAATTTTTGAAGCGAAAATTTTTCAAGAGTTTTGGAACTTCCCAAATTTTTTGGAAGTAGTTCAATATAAATTTTAAGCTTCCTCCATAAAACCTAAAAACCCATTGAAATAAACACTGGAACCAATGTCATAAGAATTTTCTTCAACATTTTTTGATCAGGTAAGAAAAATGCACCATTGTTACAATGAATATTCCTCAAAACATTTTTTTGGGCATTTTCAAATAGTTGTTTTTTTCTGGGAGGGAAAGGGAAGGGAAGAGGGAGTGAGCCAATAACACACAAAATGTTTTATTATTGTTGGGCATTTTTTGGACTGAAAAAAGGGCATCAATATTATAAGATTTTTTCAATATTTTTTGGTCATGGAGGGGGTGAGGTGTTGATGAATGAAATTTTCATTTGGTTAATTTCAGGTCACTTCAGGGTCATATTTTGGGATAAACAAATATCACCACCTCCTGGAAAAATTATGTTGAGATGCTATACCCATAAATTATTTCACTTGAGTTTTTGTGATTAAAGCACCCATTTTCATTGCTACCTACTGAATATTTCAATCAACTTTTTTTGATCATTTTCACATTTTTGGACCATTTTTAGGGATAGAAAAATATCGCCACCTATTGGAAAAATTATTATTGATATGGTGAAAAATGTTTCAGTAGATATTTTTTAGTCATTTCAGATATTTTTTTATGGTCGAAAGCAAACAACCAATGCCACATAAAAATACAGCTCTTGATATTCTGGCCAGTTTTAATTTTTGGAGGAGACGGATGAAGAGAGAGGGGGGATTTATCAATATTTTTTAGAAAAACATAAGTAGGTACCTCGTAAAAATTCAAAAATGTTCAAAAATCGAGTGTTACTGAGTTTTTAAGAAAGTTTTTGTGCCATTATTTGAATAAATAAAGTGTTTATTTCGTGAAGCCCCTCTCTTCCCCTTTCACCGATTAATTTTTTTGATTCGTGGATTCATCAATGAAGTGTAAATTCATTCTAAACAATTTTCAGATTTTTGCAATATTCATCTATTTAATTACGTAGGTACTTCGATTACCTTCTCACGATTCAAGATTCAAAGGAAAACTCTCTTCTCCTCCTTCTTAAAATATCGATAATTTTTGATTCAAATTATGCTCAGTCATTCGGTGAATAGCCAACATTTGAATCCCATCGATAAAGTCACTTGAATTTTTTTGTTTAATATTCTTATTGTATGTTGAGAATGTTTGCGCATTTCGTCGCGAATCTAAAAAAAATAGGTACTGAAGATTATTGATAATACCTATTTCAACGTTCATTAATCTCTTAATAAATGAAAGGAATGTAAAAAGTGTTCAATTGTGAACTTTTGTTCGTACGTCATCGCCTGATCATGCTGCGAGCACTTGGAAATTCGTTATCACGTGAAATTTAGCAATTTTCAAGATTTTTCGAGATATTGTATGTCCATTGAAAACTCTTGTGAATTTTTATGATCGACAGTGTAGACAGTTAGACATTATGTTCAATTACCTATAATTTCGCGTATACCTACTTACCCTGCCTACGTTTATTGCCCTCCCCTCCTTCGTCTCCTATTTTCTAAACTCGAGTATTTACGTCAAACTTTGTCGCTAATCGGACACCATTCTGTTTGCTTTGTGTTACAGAACCAAGTTACTATATATGTTCAACGTGCAAACAGAGACTGCATTCGGCCTGGCGGCTAGTCCAGCATTGTCAGAACAGTCACGGTATAAAAATTTATCTCGAATCGTCATCGTCGACCGGTTCCAGTCCATCGGCGACGAATTGCGCTGGCCCGGCGAAAAACACGAATCACTCGTCTTCTTCGTCTTGTTCGCGATTTTCGGCCTCGTCTTCGTCGACCAACTGTTCGGGAAATTCGAGCGGCGTCGGCCCGGTCGTCAGCGGCGCTTCCGTGAACGTGGGCGGCGCCTCCAGCGGCGGCATCGGTTCGTTGGCAGCATCCTCGTTACCATTAGCTTCGGCTTCACTATCGTCGCGATTACCTTTACTGCCGCCGACGTCGACGTCGCTGGTCGATCCTCGGAATCCGTTCGGCGTCGGAGGCCTACTCCGTATGCCTTTGAGCGATCCAACGCGTCACCATCAATTCCCCGGATCGCTGGGCGGCCTGCATGGCGGCAGCGCCTCGTCCAGTTCGCCAGTATTCGCTAGGCCTTCATCTAGTCATCAGGATAATCATTTCCGCATGGAGCAAATCGTATCCGAGCAATTTCGGCTGAATTCGCACCACAGCATGGGTCTGGCCGCAGCCGCAGCCGCCGTCGCTGCCAGCGCCGCCGCCGGAATTCCGCCTCCGCATTCGCCTTACCCGCCGGTCGAAAGGCCTCCGAGCAATAGTATCCACACGAATGGGCCCCGATCGCTGATACCTCCTCCACCTTCGTTGTCATTACCGCTCGAGCCGCAGCTGGATTTTTACTCGCAACGGTTACGCCAGCTGGCCGGAACCACTAGTCCGGGCGTAGCGAACGGGCCCAATTCGCTATCACCCCGCAAGCTGACACCACCGTTCACCAGTCCCGGCAATTCGCAGCCGTTACCGCCCAGCCGATCGTCTTCGACCGATAATTCGGCCAACGATTCGCTGGATCTGTCGTCCAACGCCGCCAAATCCGATCACGCGTCCAATGACGAAAAACCAGCCGATTTCTCGGTGCAGCTGGCCGACAAACACGGCTCGACGGCCGGATCCGTCTGCAACGACGCCGAGCACAAATACAAATGCGAATTTTGCGGAAAACGGTTCCGATTCCAGAGCAATCTGGTCGTCCATCGGCGTACCCATACGCGAGAGAAACCGTACAAATGCACGATCTGCGATCACGCCTGTACCCAGAGCTCGAAGCTGAAAAGGCATATGAAAATACACAAGAAATCGGTCCGGGGAAACGGGCTGACCGGTGGCGAAGCTGGAGTCACGTCGACCAACGGAGATGGCAGTACAACTTCGACACCGGAGCAAATTTCTAACGACGGGTCAGACGACGAGAGAATAGACGACGACGAAGAAGACGTCGGCGAAGAAGAAGAAGAGGAGATTGACGATGAAGAAGATGACGACGAAGAGGAGGACGAAGAAGAAGACATGGAGCTGGACGACGAAGGCGACGAAGACGACGACGGCGACGCTCCCGAAGACCTTACCACCAAATCGACATCTTCGACGCCGCCCAACAACGCCGCCGAGGAGAACAGCAAATCGATGCAATCGCCTCGTCCGACGCCATCCCAAACACCTCTCGATAAGACTCCATCCGATAAAGTTTCCTCATCCGGGTCGCTGGTCAGCGAACTAATGGATAAGTTCGGCCTGAGCAGTAACCAGCTGTACAGCGAAGCGTACAAACAAGCTCTGCAAGAATCCAGCCATAATCCGCATATACGTAAAAAAGACGACGCTATGCTCGAGCCAGTCGCCCCCGACAACAACAACGTCAATAAACTAACCCCTCCGATATTGGAAAACGGAATGAAACTGAAATCTTCGGCTGCTGCAGCCATCAAACTCAAGGAAGATTTCGCCGCTAATCTAATGGCTAGTCAACCACCTCTGGATATTCTGGGCGCATCTCACGGTTTCTTCGGTACCGGAATGCCCTTCGAGAATCTCCTAGATGTAGCCACCAATAAAAGAATGAAATTGGATATGGACGGTCGCCATAATCCGCTGCTGGGCCGGAATCTGCCACCGGAAGCCGATGGCATCTATCCAGGTCTCTGGCTACCCGGATTGGCGGCTGCCCACCAACGTGACATCTTCGGTCGTAACGACGTCCCTTTGGATATGTACAAACCTCGTAAATCCAATTCGGAAAACCATCGTCACGGTAATCACCACAAATCGCACAATTCTTCGTTGGCCGCCGCCGCCGCCGCCGCCATGAATCTGCGACTGCCCAACCAGCACCTTAAGAAGGAAAGCCGTCGAAACGACACGTGCGAATTCTGCGGCAAAGTATTCAAAAACTGCAGCAACCTCACCGTTCACAGACGATCTCATACCGGCGAAAAGCCCTACAAATGCGAATTATGTTCCTACGCTTGCGCCCAAAGCTCCAAGCTCACCAGGCACATGAAAACGCACGGTCGCATGGGCAAGGACGTGTACCGATGCAGGTTCTGCGAAATGCCCTTCTCTGTGCCGTCCACCCTCGAGAAGCACATGCGTAAATGCGTCGTCAGCCAGAATATCAAAGATAACGGACCGCTGATGCCGTCCATGCTGATCAAGTGCGACGACGATTCCAGCATATCGTCGTCCAAGGATAACACTTGACTTTACCCTTGGGGAGGATACCGGCCGATGTTGCCTTTACAAAGTATTTACTAGGAAACGCATCGTCGACGCATAACGCGCAAAGGCCTCTCACTGAAATTTTTTTGGTACCTCCCCAATTTTTATCAAGGATTTTTTTGTTTTTTTTTTTCGTTTTATTACGCAAACTGCGGACGCTAATTTTAAACCTATTTGTATATAATCGAATTACGAAAAGTTAGGTAATTTCGTCTCCCATCCATTCCTCATTTTTCCTCATTTTCTTATCCCCGGCATCCTCGTAATTTTATGTCGAATCGAATATACATTAATTTATGATTAAATGTGTCGTACTTATGCTATCTTTGAAGCGGGCGATGTTGAATTTTTTTTTTCGAATTTCGTTGATCTTTCGTTGTTTTTCCCCTTTCATCTTATTTTTATCTATTACCTTTCTCGTTTCATTATTTTTATTCCAAGTGTGAACCGACGTTGTTTTTGTTGTATGCCTGTGTATTTCTCTCCTAATACGGATACCTACGTTTATTTTAGTGTATTATATTCCCTCTCCAATTCCCCTCCCTCTTCCCATCCAAAATCCTATTCCTTTTCCTACTATTTTACCTATCTATGTACCTACTATCACTCGATCGAAGAAATCTCTCGTTCTATGATGTGCTCATATTTGTTAAAGGATCATTTTATAGTTTCTAGTTTGTATGTTTTTAATTTAAATTTGAGAAAAAATTTAGGCTACTTTGTGATTTAACGTAAAAACGAAGAAATTCGAAATAAGGACAAGTGGATAAAATATTCGCTTGTTCGTATTTCGCAGCCAAATTTCCCATTCAAAAAAAACGTACAATATATTGACTATAAATTGGGAGGAATTCAATGGAAGCTTTTCGAATGATTTTTGTTTTCTTTTTTTAATAATTTTATTAAAATTTGAACGTATTATGAATGTAACATTCCAAAAAAAAAAAATGATTTTTTTTTTAGTATCGCAACGCGTTTTTAATTTCACCTTTTACGTCGATTACGAAACTATAAATAAATTTTTTGTAAATTTGTTGTAAATTGTGATCGATTACGTGTTTTTTTTTCTCGTTTTAGTTTAATAAATGTACCTATCGATGAGGAAAAAAGTTCTACTTTATTATACGAAGTAGTTACGCATTATTAGTTTTTTTGTCTCGTCTTTTTTCCTTTTTTTTTAATTTGTACATTTTGTTGTTTTTTTCTTGTGTTAGTTTTCGTCTTGTTTGTTTTACCTTTTATTCTACGTATATTTTTCCGACATATCGAATAAAATAAAGTATTAAAAAAAATTTTTCGAGGAACCGAATATGTTAGAGATAATGACGCTCTGTATGTGTAACCGTGTAAATATTCCCACAATCGATTATATTCCATGCCACATTCCGAAAACTTTTTTTTTCGAATTCGTTCGGCGCTTTTTTCTTTTTTTTTTGTCCTTATGTATTGTTTTTTTCTTATATTTTTTTTTCGTGTAATATGGTGTTCAATTTAGTGTGTTTTTTTCTATTTTTTATTTTGTTTTGTTGCCGCAATTGTACCTGTGTCTAATTGTAAATAATTAACGAAAGGTTAAATTTATAGAGGTGATTCTCTGTTTTTCTCGCGCGTTTTACGTTACAATGGTAATAAATTATATCATAGACCTATTTAGGGTTTTAAATTTACGTGTTAATGTTATTACTATTTATTATTATTGAGTTTGTTTTTAGATGATGAAAAAATTGTACGTTATTTTGTTTTTATTTTTTCTCTTCTTTTTTCCTTTTATTATTATTTTTTCTGCTTCGTTATTTCGTTGTTTTCCACGCTATTTATGTATTTTATTTTATTCGGGGCTAGTCTGATAATATTATGAGTAAATGATTATATAAATTGAAGAATAAATGTATTTGATTTTATCGTACGGTGTTGCGGTTATTTTGGAGTTGGATTGGTGTTGGTGATTGGTTGGATGATGAGGCGTGAGGATTGTTTTTGGCCATTCTGGGTATAAGTTTTGGTGGTCCATGTGCCCGAAAAAATAAACGAAGAATAAAAATTGAAATATTGTATATGACTTCGAAAGATTTTTCAAAAATTGCAATCAATTGGCCAGATTTAAAAAAAAAATCAAACAACTTGCGAAAAAAAAAAAGAAATAGAAATGGTAAATAGGTATCACATGAGCAACTGAGTAAACCCAAACCGAATGGAAAATAACTAAAGGGAAGCTTTGCTCTCTTAAAATTATAAAAATCGATTTAAAAATTAATTTTTGTGGTGAAAAATTTGCAAAAGTGATGAATAAAATTTCCATAAAATAGTTCATAAAGAAAATTGTGAAAAATTCTATTTCGAATCGAAATCTGATATTTTGGTGGAAATTGAACATACTAAAAAAAATTAGGTACATCTGAATCGGAACTTCTCAACTTATCCCTCCTCCCTTCCTCCTTTTCGAGGTTGAATTTGATTCGTTTCTGCTCTCGATTGAGTAATCGAATATTACAAATGAAAATCTGCTGAAGAACAATGAGACTTTCAGATACCTAAAAATAGGTAAGTTGTATAATTAATCAATAGTAAATTCGGAATTGATATTTTCATGACAAATGATGGCTGATAATTGAGCCTCAAAAACTCATTTTACCAACTTCAAACCACTGGCGTCATATAGCCAAACATGATGCCAAATAGAGAGAGGGAAGTACCTGGTAAAATAAATTATCGACCTATCGATCGTTTTACAAAAACATTCTTCATAATTTGTGAAAATATAATAATTGTTCTAGTATTTTTTTTTTAAAGAAACATCCTCAGTCAAATTCTGGGAATTTTTTTTTCAATTTTTGAGTTTATCAGCGAAAAATCAATGTTGAATAATCAAAATTTTAGCTTAAAAAAATCATTAAAATTATTCAATTTTCAGTGTTTTTCTGCTGGCTTTCCAAGAAATCGTTCAATTACTCAACAATTTCAGAAATTCCATTAACTTTCTTCTGAATTTTTATTTCCCAGCAATTTTTTTCACTGCTTGCTTTTAGAAAAGCCGTTTTCACTGATTTCTTGATTTGATGCAATATTGCAATGCTGACCGTTTTCTAGCGATTTTCAATAATTTTCATTGTTTTTTAAACAAGAGAGTAAGTACACAGAAATGGAAGGTCCGAAAATTGGCATTAATTTTCAGAAAAAAATCGACGTTTTTAATTCTTTTTGAGTAATGCCAATTCCGAAGGATGATACATTGGCCATCCACTGAAAAATTCTGTTAAACTTTTTACATATTCTTGCCTCATTATCCATGAAATTGAATGTCTTTTTTTCCCCTCAAGGGAGGTTGAAAAATGACAGACTGCAGAAGAGAATTTTATCGTTCGTTTTATAAACTCACAAAAATTGGATTAGTTTTTTTTTTTTTTGAAAATTGAGAATTTGTAGGTACACTGAAACCAGGCGAAATTTTTCGAAAAATTGTTAAAACAAAGTTATCACCTCGATGTCTACTGTAACATTATGATTTAAAAATTTACTATTGAAATAAATTTCAATTCGTGGCATGCGGCACTGCTGGAAAAAATTTATAAAAAACCAATTCAATTAAATTTTTTCTTGCCGTTTTTTTACTCCACTAGGAGAAATTGAATTCGAATTTTCAAAAATTAGAAATTTCAATTTGAATTCAGTTACCAAATAATTTTCAAATTCGCCATTTTCCACATTTCAACTTTTTTTTGTCTAGTAGAATGCAAAAAATGACATCAAACTGCCTCGTTCATCTTCTGGAAGTAAATTTTAAAAAATTGAGAATTTTTTTATTTGGAATGAACACGAAAGAAAAACATTTAAGTAAGTATATAAATATTATTTTATTTTCAAATATGTTGACTAGAAAAAGGGAAGGGCTGAAAAAAATACCAATATCCATGAATTATTCAAAGCTGTACCAAAGTTGAATATTATATCAAATAGGTTAATCAAATTTAAAATATTTTCGAGGTTGAAATTTACCCAGTCCATTCAAAATGGTCTGAAAAAAGCTATAAGTATACGATGATGTAATGTACTTGTCTGATTATAAGTTTTATTTAAACATTTATGTTTTCTTCAAAAAATAAAAAAAAAAAATAGGTGTTCTATATAATTACCTCATATAGTTAGTCACTTTTCGATCCAAATTTGAGATATTGTTGTACTTTGGCGAGCCATCAAAGTCATAAAGAAAACCTCTCAGACTAGCACTAATAACGTGCCACTCTGCCACTTGTAAAGGATAAAAATTTTTATTCAAATATGTAAATAAAACATCGAAAATAACCTAGAATTCTACTTATGTCGTTTAATAGGTTTTCGATAAGTTTCTTACACGTACCCTCGAGACTAATTATCGATTGAAAAAATAGGTAGATACTCGATTTCGTATTTATAGTGCCTATTTACACAAGTGTCGCGATAAAGACGAATTTCTTGAGAAATTATAGTGGTACATTGTAAAAATAATCAAAAGATAATGATTAGTCAATGTATGATTCTTAGAACTCTGCTTGTTTTCTTTCTTTCGAAATCTTATGTCAACTGGACGTCAGGTAGGTACGTCTGGGAAATTACTTCTCTTCGTATATTTTCCCCTCTTAGGCCTAGATCTAAATAAATACTTATTTACCTGCTCATATAGATATTGAAAACACGTTAAATATTTTGATCTAGTAGTAATAAATTAATAGACCTCATCAACTTATCTAGATTATCCATAGAGATACATATCGATATAATCAGTAATCTGTAACATAGGTACAATTACTCGTATTCACGGTAATAAATAAACCTAAACACTGATAACGTCAAAGTTCAAAAGCATTAAGGGAAAAATTAAAACCGAAATGCTAAATTTTTATTATAAGCATTTGAAAGCTAAAGCGCGATATTACGCGGATATTTTATTAAAATTATAGCCTCTTAAGATACCGTTTTATTAGTCGTAAACCGCCCTACTAATAACGCTGTTAAGTAAGTTAAGGTTTCATTGCAAGGCTATACGAGTACGCCAGCCCATCGAAATATTTTGATAGGGTACGCTATCTATGAATATTGACGCGCACTAGACTTTTTAAAGAGGTGAATATGGACGCAGGAATAGAGATCGCTGAAAATCGTTGGCCTTTTTTTTTTCAAAGGTGGCGAATTTCGTGACTAAGGGGTGGAAATTGGAGTACGTAATAAGGATGAGTAATTGAGGTAATTTATTACTTTACTTTTCTTTTTTATTATCTTTTTGCCGAGGTGATTTGTAATCGAGTTGTTGAAGTTGGTATTAAAAATCATGAGATGAGGATATTTAATAGAAAAATTTGTTCGGAATGTCGAAACGAAGTTATTTGCGGATACGATTTTTAAAATAGGTGGTTGTGAAGTGGAAAGTCTGTTTGAAATCGTGAGAGGGGGGAGGAAGGGAACAACTTGACGCAATTTTTTCATCGAATGTTACATTTTGAGATATTACTCAGAATTACCACCAAAAGTCATTTAATTAATTAATTTTTATCATGTCTCAAAATTTAACGTCTTGAAATTTTAGTGAGAAAAAAGATAAAATGAAGGAAAAGGACATCATTTTATTTCTTTGCGATATTTTGAACTGGATGATATTTGATTGACTGGAGACTGTTTATGGGAATTATTGTGGTCTGGCGGTATGAAGCGGAGAGGGGACCTCATAAAAAATTTAGAATGCCTGATTTCCCTGCAATTATCCACAATTATCACGTTGAAAAAAAACCTCCTAATCATAAATTCAAGGCAACAAAAATTCGTTAGGTTATACACTCGTACCTCTTGATTTATTATTCATTCTGTTTTTTCTTCCATAAGAAAACTCAGTTTTCGTATTTCATAAAAAGACCAAAAATTTAGAATCAGAGTTAAACTGATGACCTGAGACACCCCCCCCCCTCCAATGGAAGACTGAAATGTATATTTTAATTTTTTTTTAAAAATTTTGCCAGGTTGTCGCTGTTCAAGATTTTTTTTTACAATTTTTCCAAGATTTTTCACAAATATTTGTATGATGGGGAAAATCGTGAAATGATGTTTTCATTCTGTACAGACGCGTGTTAATTTTTTTCCTGAAAAAATCAGGCAAATGTTCATAACAAAATTCCAAAATTCAATAAGAAAATATGTGTATCAATGTTGTTTCACGTCCAACACCCCTCCTCACCATCCTTTCCATTCATTTAATGATACAAATGTACAAAAATAAGAATCGCGAAAATTCAAACCTGCGTGATGATTAAGTTGCCTAGGAGAATAATTCAAGGTGTTGAGCTACAAATCACCAACAGGTTCGTGAAATAATTACAGATGTTTCCTATAGATGGCGCAGCTTACCGATTTTCTATTGGCTTAAGCGGTTGCAGTCTCAATCGATGAAGGAATTTTAAGTTGTTTTGTTCGGCCGGGTGGGTTTTGCGAAAAGAGAGATGAATTTTTATTTCTACGGCTTTAACTAATTAAAATTATTCAAATGAGTTTAGAGAATTATTATCACAGGCGATTGTGTTTTTGATTTACTTGATATCAAAAATCAATCGGAGCCGTACGTTGTTTCCTTTCAGTCGAGAGAAAAATATTGAAATTTTCAAAGCAAATTTGCGTTTGATACATTACCTGGGCTGACTTCTTAAAATTTTTAGAACTCCATTGTTTTTTATTAAAAAATTTTTTGGTGATTTTAATTCAAAAAACATGTTTTGAACATGACTAATTAGATAATGCTTTCGGTGGGATGGGGCTTTCATCATTTTTGGGGGACTAATCTGCTAGACAAGAAAGAGATTTTGTATGATTTTTGGATACTTAATAAAATAATCAAGATGAAAGTATTTTTTTGACCACACTGAAATCGAATACAACGGTTCGAAATAAAATACGAAATTCATAATCAATTAAGTACATAAAATTAGTAGAAAAATATTTTTATTTCACTTTTTCGAAATTTGCCCCAAAATCCTTCAAGTTTTGGAAATTTTAGGCAATTTTCTCAAAATGATTTTTCATAGATTTTGACGAACTCACAGTCACTGATTTCAAATTGGACATTACTTTTTTGGCGTGTTCACTTCATTTTTTTCAGGATTTCCTGAATTCAAAACTCAAAATTGCTTGAAATCACATTTAAATTGGTAACTCGCTTAAAAATCAAAAAAAGTCTAATTTTAAAAAAAATTAAAATTGAAAGTTAATCGCAAATAGCACAAAGAAAAAACTTGAGGTGTTCGCTTTTTTTCCACCTTCGGACGGTTCAAGTCTATTTATGTATATTTCGATTTCAGCCAATTTTCATTTCGATCCCTATCAAATTCCGAATTCAAATTTTAGAAATTTTGCAGATTTTCGGATTTAGATTTTCGTATCTTTGAATCTCTCCAAGAAGTACTCAGGTTAACTTGGACAGCTAAAAATAGTTTTCATTTTTTCCCCTTTGCAGAGGTTTAAGGAAAAAATCTACTTTTGGATCGATTTCCAGACAGACAACCCGCCTTTAAATTGGAAAAAAGTTCTATGGAAAATTAAACAGTCACCTTGCCAATTAGGACACGGAACGTTTCCTCCTGGAAACCAAAGGTTCTCCTGATCCAACAAAAGACTTTCGATTTGAAGTAAAATTTGGTTTGACGTTTTCCTGCTGCTTATCAATAGATGATTTACTTACCTACTTCGTAATCTTCTCGTTTGAAAAAGGTTGAAAATGCGTAGTATTTTCTTTTCCTTATAGCAAGAGCAAAGTGCTACTTTTCCTCCCTCTCACGAAACACTAGAACTAGAGTGTTAAAATTCGCACTTTTCTCTCGAAATAAGAAAAAATAAAATTTTTTTTGCTCTCTCGTTGTAAAATATGCCATTCTTCTTTGATTCGAGCAAATTTTTAGCAACAAAAAATTGTTTGGTTTTTTAAAATCTTATTCAATTGTTCTTAAAATGGATGAAATGGTTGTAAAAATGGTATCTACCCGAAGAAAAAAATTTGTAAAATCAAAATTCCACCTCTTCTGAAATATGAACCAACAGACACATTGACGTTCAAAGGATTTTTTCAGGGGAGAAAGGAAGATCTATGAAAATCTATCTAAAATTTAAAAAATTTTAAACCAAGTATAGAGTACCTACTTTTTAAAAAATTTGATTCACAAATGTAAAAAATAAGCTTTTTGGGGGAAAAATGTGATGCGATCTGTGAAATGGAACTACAAATCGAAAAAGTAAATTTCTCAGTACAGCGAAAAAATCGAATTTGGGGCCAATTTTTTTTCATATTTCGAAGGAATATACTTAAACTTCAAAAAACATTTTGCAAAATATTTTGGCCTGGAATAATTTTTCAAAATCAAAACTTTAAAGTGCCATATCTCTGTTATTTTAAAACCAATTTTCGATTTTTTTTCTTCATGTAAAATGTTTAGATTCAGAATACCTATATTCCTCTGATCAATCAGACCGAAAAAATCGATTTCGATTTTTTCTACTTGTGGCCCTGTTTTATAGATTAGAATAATTTTTACGAAAAATATTAAAAAAATCATTGTTTTTAAACTACGAATGAAAAAATTCAATAAGGATATTAGGCTTTTTCAATTATTTAGAAAAATATAAAAATTTTCCAATTTAGGAAAGTATGAGTACGGATGGTAAATTTTTCCAAATTGTAAAATATCTACACTTAAGGTAGAAAATGATTAAGTGTTTTCTGTTTTTTCACAAAAAAATTCTCAACCTGGAAAAATATGAGTGCAAATGGTAAATTTTCCAAACTCATGGGTAGAAATGGTGAATTTTTCCCACTGTATACTGAAAAATTCTTTGGAGGGAGGAGGAGTGTAAGTTACCTAATACCCTCTCATCGATACCTTCTTGAACAGACAATCGTTGACACTTCAGAATACATTCTTCGTCATCATCAACTTCAAGTCAATATTTCATCTTCACCGACACTTTTCTTGTATAAAAATAGATTCGATAATCTCACATTTACCCATCTTCACCCTCGATTCTGTCGCACTGTATCGTAAAGCAATTTCGCGAAATGGTAAGCCGAGGAATTCACAGAATTAGAAAGCAGGACGGGAGAGTGGGGGCAGCGGTGGCAAGATCGAGAGTGAAGTCGAACGTTGGTAAATTTACTTTGAATATATATACGCGGAGTAATTTATAAAATAATTACGTAAGAAATGGCGCTATTCGATAACCTCATCTATAAATAAATTAAAATTTCAATTTCTCCGGTACGACAAGCTATTTCCGACATTTTAGCGAAGTTATTCGTTAAATATAAGGGTTACAGAGTTCCGCTGCAGTTTGCATCAATTAACGTATCTCGTCTGGTAAATTTAATTTCTTTATCGTTCAATAAATATCAGTTTTCGTTGCGTTTCCGTATTTCATAGGCCCCCGGTTTCGGCGGCTACGACCGTAGTACGACGTAAAAACCACTTTGGCAAACCACGCGCGCCTTGCTGACCCCGAAAATATTACACTCTGGTCGTGCTTACGAAATGAAAATGGCGTCGTCCAGAGGTTGCGGCAAGGGTCGGTATATTTTTTCGCTCGAAAGTTTATATACGTAGTATAATCGCGCTTGGCGAAGGCGAAACTCTCGCAGAAAGTCGTAGTATTTATTCTAATCATTAATGATTAAGTTAAAGAAAAGCATCGCAGTTCTTGAAAGTAGCTGCCGCTAATTCTGTGATTAGGTTCGGTTGACTTTAAAGCTTAATACCTACTTTCAATGAGAGATAAACTTCTTGCCGTTGCCGGCGCGGCGGCGTATCTTATTCGGCATTCGACGCCGTACTCCATTCCAAAACCGAAGTTGTGTTAGTTTTCCGAAGTCTCCTGATTGCGGTCTCCGGCACCCTTTTCCCCAAAATTTCACTCCCAAAAGTTTCCGGCCTGGCGAAGAAACATGGCAGGCGATATTCTCTCTTCTCTTAAAATAAGTTCTCTCGCTTCGTTATCTTTCCGTCTCTCTTTCTGATTACAGTTTACTCGTTCACATAGAAGATAAAATACCAAGAACCCATTAAATTCGTCCAGCCAACTGTATTTATCAGTCGAATACACATATATAGTTGTTAAGATAACAGTTTGCTCCTCAAATATTATCCGTTTTTGGTGTGCGTGTGTTTTGATTTATGCCTCTATATGGCCTGCCATGCCCCGCTAGGCCGCCCAGCAACTCGAGAGTCGCGATATTTCCTTATAATGTGTATGTGGTGTAAGTTTTTTGCCTTCTGCAGGTCTCAAATTCGACGCATTTCTTCTTCTGGCGAATCGAATGCTCAAAGCTCACCAATTGTCCAAGTTTGAGCTGCCTACATCTATTCAAACCATAGGTGGACAGTTGACACAAATTATAGGATCCTACATCAGTATACAAAATGATCAACATTTTTTTCTGAGAAATTCTTTCCTTTTGTTAGTGCCTTGTATGAGATGAATCGGCAAATGTTTTGTTCTTAGAGTACTTGATTCGTTCCAAGTTGAATTTTAAAGAAGAACCCTTCCTGGGTTTTTGTCGAAGTGAAAAGGAAAACCTGTTTTTACGTTTTTCCATTCTCCTTGTATCTGGTGATTCGGCAACTATTCTGGTAGGGATACTTTCTCAATCAGGGACTAGATCCTAATTCTATTTCAGGTATTTTTTCATCATATAATTTTTTACCTGCTGTTCGCCTAAAATCGGAGGGTTCGGCAACCATTCGTGTGCTTATGCATACCTTTCTTTCGTCTGTGAAAGATATTAATGTTGAATCAATTAATAATACGTAAATACCTATTTTGAAAAGAACTGGGGCGAGGGGTGAAAAATTCGTTGGTTGAAAAAAATATAATTTTTCTGACTCGTGTGTATTTCTAGAAAAAAAGTTCAACCAACTGGGCTAACTCCAAGAAAAAACTAGACACACTGTGTCAAAAGAGCGGACTTCCTATTATATACAAACTGGTGACTAATCACAAGAATTCAAACTTGAAATTCATTTTTCTTCAATACTGTGAGCTTTTCAGACTAATTCTTTTCTTTTGGCATCCATCCTAAATATTCTTTTAGTCTCTATTTGTCCCTACAAAGCATCGGTCGTGCGAAATACATATTTTCAAGAACAGAAATAAACTTTGCACTCGAAAAGCTCAACTTTCAAGCTTCAAAATTCAATCAACTAAAATACTTCTAAAGTGAGCTTCAAAGCTCAAAAGTTCATCTTTCTATGCACAAGTCTGTAATAATTATTTCAAGTCTATCTGTATAGTTAAATTGGAGAAACTGTAACCAAAATTGACCAATCACAAGCCTTCCAACTTTGAACTCAATTTCTTCAAAAACGACGAGCTTTCAAGAAAAATTCATGAGAAGTAAAGTTGTAGAGCGTGGAATTTCTGACTATACTTTTGGACTCTGTGTTTCTCTACGATGCACCGTTCGCGAGATATTTTTGAAAAATCAGTTTAATCAAGAAAACACATTATAACCGGAATTGACCAATCACAAGCCTTCAAACTTTGAACTCAATTTTCTCAAAAATGGTGAGCTTTCAAGAAAAATTGAAGAGAACCAAAGTTGTAGTGCTTTAAATTCTTGACTATCCTTTTGGCCTTCGTTTTTCTCTACGATGCACCGTTCGCGAGATATTTTCGAAAAATCAGTTCGATTAAGAAAACACATTATCACAGGAACTGACCAATCACAGGCCTTCAAATTTTGAACTCAATTTTCTCAAAAACGGTGAGCTTTCGAGAAAAATTCATGAGAACCAAAGTTGTAGAGCTTGAAATTCCTGACTATCCTTTTGACCTCCATTTTCCTCTACGATGTACCGTTTGTGAGATATATTCAAAAAACTGAATATACTTTGAACTCGAAAAGCTCGACTTTCAAAGCTCGGATCGACTTCAAAATTTAATCAGCTCTTCTCCTAAACACCTTCTAGTCACCATAAAAATTTCAAGTCGATTGGTCAACTCTAACGTGAGTTATTGCGTTAGAAAGAAAAGTCCCAAAAATGAGCTTAAAAGTTTGAAAGTTCAGCTTTCACTGCACAGAATTGCACCAAAATCTAATCAGCTCTTCTCCTGCATAATCTACACCTACTGTAAAAATTTCAGCCCGATCTGTTAAGTTTAACGAGAGAAATCGCGTTAGAACGAAAAAGGCTTCAACAAACAAATAAATAAATAAATAAATAAAAAAACCTTTATGATTGCAATAGCGGATTCCCGCTAGGGCGGGAAGTCCGCTAAAAATCATACCTTCTTCGAACAATTTTTTTGATTTTTGAAAATAATACATTGATTTCTCTAATGGTCTGCTTCTTCAAAAACTTGTGTTTTTTTTCTGAAAATTTCATTGAAGATTCCACTGAAGTGAAAATCATTTTTACAAATCATCCTATGATTTTACTTGATGTAAGACGACCTTTCAGATTAAAATCATCGTTTTCACAAATCATACCGCGCTTTTCCCGAACTCTCGAGGGTGAGATGGACCTTTGAAATGAAAATCATTTTCTCAAATCATTAAAAGATTTTTCCGGGCGTATAAATAGGCTTTTAATTTTAAAAAAGATGATATTTGAATTTCAAACCATTTTTATATGTTTTTTTTTTTTGTAACATACCAATTTTTGAGGGCTGATTTTTGAGATGAAAATCGTTTTCACAAAAATTATCCCGAAATTTTTCCAAGCACAAAATGACCTTTGAAAAGGAATACATTTTTACGAAATTTTTCAGCTCTTAATCTTAAAATTTCAGGTAATTTTCAAGTTTAACACCCATTATTACTCATTAAGGTCATTTTAATATTCAGTATGACACCTCAGGATTATTTCTATACGTACATAATAATGAAATTAGTTAAATTTGGCTTGTTTGAGGTTTATTCCTGAATCCTGATTTTACGCCGTGTTGACTCAAAAACCAATGTTTGACCGGGGTCAATCACTCAATTTTTTCGTCTCTATTTTTGTCACGGTTTCACTCTATCTTCAATTTCGTTAAAAGAAGGTAAAATTTCAAACTCAGGGTTCTTTCCCTAAGCCTTTAAATTCTGATTCTCTCGTTGATGACGTTTGAATCCAAATGTTTCCCATAGTAAGTACCTAATGATCTATATTGAGGGGGGAGAGGAGGGAATAAATCTAGATTTGAGACTAAAAATGTTTAAAAATATATTTTCATCAAGAAAAATTGAAAAAATTATGTCAGTCGGAATACTTGAATTTTTGCCATTTTTCCTCATGTCATTACTACACTTCTCTGTACAAATGTTCAATTCAAAATATCAATTTTTTATTAACCAAAAATTTTTCAATTTTGATCAGTTTTTTAAAATTTTTCAAAATTTGCGCTTCAAAAGATATGAAAAAAGATTGAAATTTAGATATTTTTTTTGCTTACTTCAACAAGAAGTGCATTCCCACCAAACGTCCAAAAAAATTATCCTTCGAAAAGTCAGAAAAACAATTTGTACCCAATCACCAAATTCTTGTAATTTTTTGAATCCCCCTTATAATCAATGGCTTCGGAATCTTTATTTGGGAGGATACAAAGTAGAATACGAGAAGGATTTTTTTTTGGCGGAGGGAGAAAGCAAAAAGAATAGACTTTTTTTTTTCTATTCTACCACATAATTCATAAAAATGGAGCGAAGCGAGGGCGAAGTCTTGAAAAAATTGAGTTTGTATTGCTCAAAAAATCATTTTCTCCTCATATTTTAATGTTTTGAAAATTCATATGTGATGGGGGGGGGGGGGGTACAAATGACACTTAGTACTTCGTCAGGAAGGATACCCCTTGTACCCCACTTACTGATGTCACTGATCATAATTTTACCGATTTTTTAAAAATAAATTTGCGAATGATAATTATTGGTAAAATTCCATCTACCTACCCTACATACTTACTCGTATTTTGTTAGAAACATTTTCAATTTTGGCGAAATTTCAGCATCTCTTTGGAAATTTTTCGACTCTTTGACATGTTTGAAATCTACTTGTTTCCTTTTTTTCTTTCTCATGAGGCTATGAAAACGAATCCTCCACGAATGATTCATTAAGAGGAATCATTAATGAATGATTGGTCAAGTATTAATGAGCCATTCGTGAACGATTTCGTTAAATATAGCTATCAATAATTAAAATCCTTCTCGAATGATTCAATTGGTGAGCGAAGGTTTGCATGAGAATCAATTAATTTTTCACAAACATCATTGGCGAAAATTTGGTTAAATTGTCAGTCATCAATGATTGATTTGATTACGTTCAAATCAAGCTCAAAAAAAGACGTAGAATACTATTGATATAATATGGTTGAAAAATTGAAATGAAACATCTCGAAAAATTTAATTTGCACTTACCTAATAAGTAGGTATATTAGAATTGGAGGAGGAAAAATGTTACCAGTTCACTTGCCCGCTCCAAGATTTTCCGATGAAGTAGCTAGAGAACACTCTGGCTAATTTAACTCTGATTTAGGTACTTATACATATTATCTAGCCCCTCCCTCCAAAAAAAACCAATTTTAATAAATTTGAATACCATATTTTTTCCTGAAAGTAAAATTTTTCAAAATAAGAGAAAATGCTCCTACTATCCTCAGCTTTCTCTGGCCTAGCTCCATTTTTAAAAAAATATTTTCGACGCAATGTAATGTCAAATTTTTGAAAATTCAAAAAAAAAAAATCAAAAGAGCAGATCCAGAAAAAATCTTTAAACGGGAATGAAACACCTTTTTTCTTCAGGTTTTTGGATTTCTTCAAAAAAAGGTTATAGTGGCAACACTACACGGACAAAACAGAACTTACAAAAATGAATACATTTTACCCCAAAAATAATAAATTTTATCGAAAAAAAAGGATGGATTTTATCAAAAAAATTAATAAATTTTACGAAAATAATAAATATTAATCAAAAAATAATAAAATGTATTCAAAAAAATAATAACGTGTTTCAATTCACAAAATAAGTGAAATTTTTTCTAAAAAAATAATATTTATTATCAGAAAAAATGATAAAATTTGTCAAAAAAATGAATAAATTTTACCAAAAAGAATAAATTTTATTCAAAAAAATGATAAATTTTACCTATTTTGAGAATTGGGACACGTTATTATTTTTTTGGATAAATTTTATGTATTTTTTTCCAGTGTGCTGATATCAAAAAATGAAAAAAAAAATTGAAAATTGAAAAAAGACATGCACCTACCACATTCATTTCTCGAAGTTTAAAACTATGTCACACAGTGAAAATTTTTTTGCTTTTCACATCACACAAACTCTTTGAAACCTCGTACGAGCATGAAATCTTTTTTTTTTTCATTCCGATGATATTCATGCCTGACGCACTTTCTTAATTAAAAATCCCTTAAAAATTCCTTATTTTTATATTTTTCATTAATTTTTGTTTTCTACAATCTCAAAAATTATGCACCAAAACAAGACAAAACTGGAATTCGAAAAATTTATGAGGTAGCGATCGCTACCTCCACTAGGTACCCTCTGCGGCCGGCCCTACCAGTTCGTAGGGCAACCGTGCTCAATCCATGTTCCCTCTGCGTTATCCCTCACTTATAAAAATAATCTGCACCATAATTAAATTAAAAGTTTTATTTTCAATTCCAATTTTAGAATTGAGCCAAATTTTGAATTATAAATTTCAAAAATTTTCAAACTAGAAATCGCATTTAAAAAAAAACACTAAAATTCAACAAAATTCTTAGTAAACTTCCAAACTCAGCCTAAAGCAGTCCACACAATTACGACGAGACACCTCGATTTGCCTCCAATTATACACAACCTCAATAATTCGTGCATCGCTTATCTCTCCAACCACCATTTATCAAGACCATCCGAATAAACCCCCCTGCTCGATAATATGCTAAACCCAAACATAGATAGACCGATGTTACACAGTATTCGTATTTAGGCGATAAATACACTATATCTTGCTCGATTCGGCAGTCTATTAATCGAGCTAATAATAATAAATCGCTGATTACGACGACGACAACGACAACGGCTCCGGGTACCTAAGTAATTCAATAGTAAAATTTAATTGAACAACTGTCGGGTCATTTTGGCGGGTACCGATCGTAAATAAGGTTACACGGTTGGAATATTAAGATGACGAAGTGCCTTTCGCTAATGATGGGTAATCAAGGATAAAATTCCGCGATTAAGGGTAGTACGACGATAGGCGGATGAGGTATATGGCGAAGGGTTTCCTAGCCTCTTAACTTAGCCCCACTTTCTAATCACCGTTACTCCCGTAATGAGTAGTAATTAAGGAGCACCAAGTTTTAGGACACGTCTGCTAGCCTCCAACAGATGCTTTCGTTTTACTTTGTACTTTGCAACATATCCGTCGCTTTAGCCGATCATTATTTCAGTGTTTGCCAATATGTTATAATTTTCTCGCTGTCTGCTTTCCCCCTCCTTTTTTGGAATGGGAGACGAGCTGCGGGGTGAAAAATTACCCGAGTACCGATGTTTGGTTTATATGAACGTGGTGCATGTAGGGCGCGTAAATCAAATTACCCCCCTGGTACGCCAAGTACAAAGGCACGCGGGCGTTTATTTTAGAACCCCTGTATTATTGGACAATGTAAGCACGTAATATTTACCGTACATCCGAGGTAACATTCCTTTAGGCACGATTCTTGCCGATCTTAATCCTAAAATACAAAACTCGGTGATTTAGTTCTGAAACAAGCTTTAATCTTGAAACTCTTCGGCCAAAGTTTAACTTAGTGCCGACGCTTTTACCAATAATTCACAACTTAAATAGGTTAATGCTGCATTTAAGGTTTCTCAATTTACCGGCGCGCAACGTAACTTTTTACTTGGGATGTTGTCAGTATACCTGTAGGGCTTTTTATCAAACGGCCGAAAAAATTAGCAGAGCTGGAAGATGCCATGCCGGTGCTTTGCTTCGTCGAGTAATTAGTTTGAAAGCTTTGGCGAGGCCGATGAACGTTCAACTGAGATTATTTTTTCCGAACGTATACGGTCTTGGTGTATTTTGCTGGCTCCTGATCGGTTGAGAAAAGAGCAAGTGTTTGAGTATTGGAGGGTGGAAATATTATATTTATTGATGTTTGGGGATGAAATGAGCAGTTTATTGAGTTTTGGAAAGATGGTTCTGCGAAGATTTCTCCAATCGTACTCACTATAGCAGGAGATTCTATAAGCAGGTTGGCATTTATCATGGGAAAATTATGTGACTGAATCGTCAAACATATGGAATGAAATCTGATTTTCCAATTTAAAGAACCGGTTGAGCAATTTTTTCAATATTTGTTTACAAACTTTGCATAGGTAATTCATAATTTTAGAATTTGGGAGAGAAAAGTCATCAATTTTAGGACAGAATTATAAGAGGAGGAAAGAGTGCAATCAACCTTTAAAAAATTACATTTTTTTATTGGAAAAATTTGAATTGAGTAGAAAAATTTGTAGATATACTTTTCTTTTGAAAATTATGAAAAGCTTGCATTTTGAATGAGTAGAAAAAATGAAGGAAAATTCTCATTTTTAATTCTTCCACAATTAGACACATCGATGGGTTCAATATTTATTTAAAGCTTTTGATACAAGAAAAAAAACTGAACATGGAAGATGAGTAGGGATGGTAAAGATTTAATTCATTCTTTTTTTTTTTTAGATTCAAAATTTTAAACATTTCAAAATATTTTCTAATTTTGGATTCAAAATCCCTTTTTTTTTCATAATCTATCTTTCATTTTGAAATCTAAAAATTGTCGTGCTATGTAATCTGGTGATCAGGGTTCAGGTTTCAAAAGTTCAGGCATCATTGCATTTCAGCCAAGTGATATCGAATTATACTCTCTGAATTTGAATCAGTTAAAAATCACTGATTAGTAAGACAAAAGTGTGCAAATGAAGAAATCAGTGAAAATTTAACCGATTTAATCAGTAAATTTTCATTTTTGAACCGGTAAAAATTTTAATTTACCGATTGAATCAGTAAGTAATCACTGATTGAATTAATAGATTAAAATTTTTACTGATTCATTTCAGTAGTTAATAAAAGATTACTGATTCAAAAAATGAAAATTCACTAATTGAATCAGTAATTTTTCACTGATTGACAGTCAAATTTCACTGATTAACAGTTGCACACTTTTCGCTGTTTAATTAGTGAATTTTCAATTTTTTGACTGATTCAGATTTAGAGAGTACCGGGTGTCCAAAAAATCTAGCTTCCCTTTAACTTCATCAATATCAAAACTAGAAACTTTTTTTTATTGTTTTAAGGTTCACAAAAAATTTTAATTTGCTTTATTTTGTTACCTACATAATACAAAGATATTTTTTAAACTAAAATGAAGTTAAAATATAGGTACCCACATAATTTCGTACCTACAATTATTTTTTCAACTTCGCGAGTATTTTTTCCAAAAGTCCATAATGTGCAATCTTGTTTTAAATGAGACTTTTTTAAAAGTGATTATTTTTGAAAAAATACCAATGCAAATTTCTTAAAAACATTTATTTTTTTCAAAAAATAATTTTAAAAATGTACATTTTTTTTCTCTAAATGTGCAATTTCCCAAAATGAATATTTTCTTTAGGAATGAACACTTCAACCCTTTACAGCTATACTCCAATATCAAAAAATTTCAAAAAATTAAAAATATCAACTAAACTTTAGGTAAGTACATTAAACGTTTTATGAACATCCCAATACATCATATTTCACAATTTATTTTCATATTTTGGTTTTTATAATTTAGGTCCCCAAAAAATTGTTTTTCAAATTTTAAATTTTCTGAAAGTTTTAAAGAAAATTCATGCACTAAATGTTTTTAAAAAATATGTAAAATTGTGCATGTTTTGTGCATTTCCTCAAAGGATGGAAATTTCTCCAAAAATACATGTGTTTTCCAAAAAGTTCCTAATTTTTTGGGATTGTAAAAAGGGTTTTAAAAGAATTTGCATTAAAAATTATAATCATACCTATTACTTTGAAAATTTGCCTTATTAAACATTTTAATTTTACAGTCAACAGTATCGTTGAGAATGAAAAATCCAAAAAAAAAATTCTTCTTGGGAATATTCCATTTTTCTCCCTTCAATAGTGCCAATACATATTTTTTTTGTTAATTTTTGATGAATTTGCAAAAAAAAAAATTGAAATTAAAAAAACTTGCCTCTTTGGTTTGCAAGAAAATCACATCTCAAAATCCAAAATGTAAAAGTTTGAAAATCCAAGACAAATGAATAGACAATTTTTCAATCCTGTTTTTGACCTTAATGTTGAAATTTTGTAAGTAGCAATTTTTGACCATGAAAAGCTACAAATATAAAATCATTACTTAGCACTTACCTATTCACCAAAATGGCTGAAAGATTTCTCTTCTTGATGAATATCAGATTATTTTTACTTTCGAAAATTGGTTAAAAAACGCATCATTGATATTTCTACCATACTCGAGAATAAATTTGAACATTAAATTTTAAGAAATCGCCTGCAGTGGGTTTATAGAAAACTAACTCTCCATAAAATACTGACGTGATTATTCAAACACACGTGTCGAATAAATTGCCTAGCTCATCTTCACAGGGGCCAAATTTTGCTCACAGATCGGGCTCCAATTAGGCAACTTTTCCAACATTCTTGTACAAACTATCGACCAACTGATCATTTCAGTAGTCGAACTGAAACCACCTCAAAAAATCGAACATTTCCCCACCAGTAATTGATATTTAACTCCTCGCTGCTAATTCTATCCAGCTAAAAATTCTCAACACTCGAGCCAACCGTTTCGTCGTCGAAATAAAAATAAAGAACGTAAAAAAAATTACGAAAAGAAAGAAAAACCCTCGTATAAAAAACCACGACGAAACCGAGTTCAAGGTATAAAAAAAATCGCGTATAAACGAGCAGCAGCAATATTTAGGAAAAAGGAATACGACGACGTATTACCTTATTTATTCGGAAAAACGAGTACGAGTTTTTAATTCTTTTCAGTTCTTTTTTAGTTGAACCCTCGTATTGAACTTTTCCACGTAACCATATTAATTATAATAAGAAAGGTTCTGTCGGAGGAAAGTTAAAAACTTTTAGCTTATTCATAAGTTCCTTCCAACCAAACGTAATTTTGTAACCCTCGTATAAGTTACCTTTTGAAGTAAAAGTGGTCGGTGTATTTCATTAATTTTTGACTGCATAGAACAGCTCGGTTCAGTTTAAGCGGTTAAACTTACCAGATGAATTCAGTGTTACCAATTTTTCTCAGTGTTTACCAAATGATCTCCAATTGGATTGTATATCTATTAAAATAATATCAAACTTTGAAAAACGAGTTATTTCGCCCGAAAAGGGTATAAAAAATATACTAATTCTTCATCGACCTCGGACCGTAAAACGTTAAAATATTTATTATCTCGTATGAAGAAAAGCTATATTCAGGGTAATAATTTCGAATCAACTCGATTGTAAAATGCAAAGTTAGCAGAGTGGTTTTTTTTTTCTGCAAGAGTATTATCAAAAGTCGTCTAAAGATATGAGAATTTCGTTGGAAAGTCTCGGCCTTTTCGAGGCGATACGAAATACGCGGCGAACCCCTTTTAAAATAATCTAACCAATTCCATATAAGACCAGGAGACGTATAAAGGCAACACTGCCGGTCTTTAATACCCTTAGCCAGTTCGCCGTGTTATGAATGCAACCCTTATTTACGAGGGTAGTTGACCACAGCCACCTACTATCCGTGTCCGCCATCTTTCTTTGCTCGCCTTTCTTCTATCCCTCTAATAAGTTTCTAGGACCCTCGTTCGTAATTATTTCAAACCCTATTCCCAGTCTTAGGAAAAGTAAACTTGAAAACCAGTACTGTCGCCTACTTCCATTATTTAAACTTACTCTCGCCTTTATATTCCTTTTACACTATCTTATGAAAGCCAAACGTAAAACTCTCCCTATTAAAAAACCACCCCCGTCTGTCGGCCATCCCCATCTCGACTCTCGCATTTACCAAGGCAACACTATACACAGCAGCACTTTTATACGCGCAATTATTATGTTGAGATTTTTTTCGCATTCTCTGTCTCTCTTTTTTTTTTCCTCTTTTGCCTTAATTATACTTACGACCGTATAGCCGATAATATAACGGATACCATAGTCAGTGGTTCGTAGACTAATGAGCTTTATGGCCACGGTTTTTCACGTTTCCGTAACGAAAAAAATTATTATACGTTTTCCCATCGCATATCTCCGCAGCTCTGCAAAAATAACGCTCGAGTTTTTCCTCCTTTCTCGAGCTCACCATACCTACTTATAATAATTTTTATTCGCGAATTTATCTCGTCTGCTGGCAAAAAATGTCCGAATTTTTCGTCTTTCGTGTCACGTCTGTGATAAGTAGGTGTATGCCTCAGCCAGGGTGGAATTTTTCCGGATCACCTGGATTTATAACTTTATTTGCTCGGTGTTGTTCGAATAACCTAGGTAATGAAACTTTTAAAAAAAGAAAATTGATCGTAATTTTTGTGTTTTTTTATTATTATTTTATTTACCAAAGCTAATGTTTTTCTTTTTAGCTTTTATACGATGGAAAACAAAGTATACCTATCTATATAAGATCTATTTTGTTTGAAAAATTCTGTTATGAAAAATGAATTGTAAAGTGGCACGAGTCTCTTTTGAAGTTTGTTCCTACAAAAAAATAATCTTTCGATGTAAATTTTTTTATCGTAGGTTAGCGTAATAGAAAACGAGCTGTGGAGAGGAACATTCTCGAGAATTTTATGGGGTAATGGGGGAAAAAATGAAAACTGTTGCCTTTGACAAAAGTTTATGATTGTTTTTTTTTTCAATATCGAGGTAGAAAAAGTTGAAGAAAATTTTCTCAGAATGGAAAATGAATCGAGTGGAAATATTTATGAATTTTAAGGATGGGGAGGAAGAAGGTGTTTTGGGTGACCTTGTTTGTTTTTTTTGCGATGAAGAGTTTTTAAACGCCATGAAAGTAGTTAGATATATTAAGATGTTTGCTCATTTATAGGTGAGTAGGTACCATTGGTAAATATTTTTAATTTTCGAATGGATTGAAGGAGGGAATAATAAAAAATTGATGAGAATTATCTGGCAGATATTTGAGGAGAAAAGGGGATTAGCGAAGAAAATTTCGAAATCAGAATTTTTAACCACTCAATAAGCAATAAAAATTAAAAAATAGGAGGAAAAATGACGGAAAAGAATTTTAGGCACCTACTCATTCAAGTACATTAAAAAATTGAAACGTATTTTAAGAAAAAAAAAAACATTCTTGGAAAATCAAAGCATAAGTGCCTATTTGAACAAATTCTTCAAGAGGTAGACAAAAAATAATAAGTTTACGAAAAAAAAATGAACAGAAGAAAACGTAAATAATTAATACTTACTTTTAATCTAAAAGAAAAAACTAGAGAAATATTTTTAAAAATGTTAAAAACCAAAAACGATCCAAAAAATAATGAAAATATACAGAATACCAAGTCAGTTTTGAAAATTAAATGATAGCAGAATCGTTCAATAGAGAGTATGGGTTGGCTAGGTAGAGTGTGAGGTTTTTATTTTAAAATAATGAAATCCAGAAAATTGACCATATTTGTGAGCTTTTTTCACCAAATTCCTGTAAAATTTACCTACATTTTGAGTCAAAAAACTGAAATAATTAATGCCCTGTATCTACATATCAAAACGAGCTCATGAATCATCAACGTTTTCTCAAAATAATTAATGTTTGTAAAATTACCAATAGATTTTTGAAATTATCAATCAGAAATGAAAATAATTTGAAAATATAGTACAGCAAAAGCGATGAGAATTATACCAGGAAAATGACTAAAAAAATAAAATATTTTTTAAAATGTAAAAATTATTCAAAATGAAGTTTAAAAATCATTTTTGATCTTGGAAAACTTAGAATGTTTTTGTGTGTTTTTTTTTTTTAAATAAAATTTTATAAAGTCAAAATGTTGCAAAAAAAATTAGTAAGTAACAGAATTTAAAACTCGAAATTCGATCTAAAAAAAACACACTTGAGTAATTAATCAAAAAAATTGATTTGGAATAATGTTAAAGTAATAAAAAACAGAAGTTGATATATGAAAAGCTAAAAAAAAAAAAAATGATAAAATGGAAAGAGAAAAAATAGAAAGGAACAATCGAAACGAAATGTGCAGGGAGGAATGAAAATTTTCTAATGAGACGAGTTATACAATTTTTAGGTATTAATTTTTCCCCAATTTTAAATGATAATCTCCCATTCCCCTCCAGAAAAAGTCATCAAGTAGAAGGGATGATTTGCAAGAGAGTTGTTTTCCCTCTTCCTCTAAAAGCATAAAATACCAATTTAGTCGAAAAAATTGGATCTTAAATAGCAAATGTCCAAAACAGATCAATTGACCATTTCTTCGGTGCAAAATTCAATTTCAGAGTTGAGAATAATTGAGCGAAAAAAATATCATCAGAGCTTTAATCTTCAAATTTTGAATTAAACTTTTCTCTAACTGCCAATTTCAAATGATGTTCTCTGGAAACTGAAAATATTGAAAAACTGTCTTCAAGAACTAAAATAAAAAAATACATTCTCCCTTTCTTTCCTCTTCCCAAATTTAAAAATTGTGACCCCACCGGAAAGAAGGGACCTTGAGTAAAAAAAATTTACGTCTCATTTTTCACGTTTTTGGTCCAAATCACACCCAATCTGGACCAAACACATAAAATAGAGACATCGTTTTTTTTTTTTTTTTTTTTTTTTCAGACAAGGTTCCTTCTTTACGGCAAGGTCACAATTGGTGATTTTTGTTTACTTACTTACCTAATTAAATAAATGGATATGGAACTATTAAAAAAATATCGCTCGATCCAAAAATGATGACATTTTGATCACTGATAAATTGAATAATTAGTTAGGTACCATTATCGATTTCTTCAAACAAACTCGATTTCCATTTCGGGAATTTTCCACGCTTTTTGAAATATGAAAATACTCGAATCAAAAGAATTAAAAACAAAATTAAAAATAGCCTTGTATTTTGATAACGTTGGTAAGAAAAATTGAAAAATCCTTCAATTTTTTTCTTCTTTACCTAAATTTAAAATCACAAAAAAATCACAATTCCTCAAAAAAATCTCAAAATCTGAAATTTTCATCAATAATTAATCATGATGATAATAATTGTTCATCAAAGATTCTAAAAACACTGTTTTATGTATTATAATTTAAACCAGTTTTTCAGATTATTTTCGACCCTTTAATTCATCAAAAATACTCTCCAAATACCTACCATTGTCTCTGTCAAACCCACAAAAAATCTACTTTTTTTTCTTATGACATTCGTCTCAGATTAATAGCTCCATTTAATTCCATAATTTATTCCGTTAATTAAATCGTTACCCAGCTTCAATTTACACCCTCCTTTTAAAAATCTGCAACTTGCAACTCCTGCCCAATCACCAGCAATCCCTTCATCAATCAACACTCACCCGGTCAAAAATCAATTGAACGATCACCATTTCTTCTTTTCCTCGCTGAAAAAAAGCTAAAAAATATATCCAGACGACGAGAAACCCCATTAAAACAAACATTCGTTTAAAATGAATTTATTCGTTCGCAACCAAGACCGAGAGATTAAGTTACATGATAATTCTTCCACAGCAAATAAAAATAAACTCTCGGAAGGTTAGAACTCGAAGCTGCTCGTTTTCAAATACCATTTTCCACGTCATAATCGAGTTTACCAACAGTTTAATTCGACTTGTTTTTTTTTCTCCTTCCGCCAACTTTTCTTCAAATCTTCTTATCTACAACACGCGAAAAAATTCGCGGCAATAAAATAACCATTAAAAACTACAACGCTAATAAAACATTTAGGGGTAATTTTCTTATACAGCGGCTACTCTTATTTACCTACATCGATCACTGAAGGCTTTTGCAATGATCTGCGTTGGGTAAATCTTCAAAAGTCAGAAGTCAAATGCCAGCTCAAAAAATATCCTGTAACAGAATCCAAAAAAAGAGGAAAAAATTAGTGAAAAAAAATATCACGAGGGTTCAGCCAATTATACCATTATCCTACGCCTACTTTCTAAACCATGTACAAAAATTATTATTTACTTAGCATAAAAATAATTTACTTATCATTAATAAGGTCGTATTTAAACTTAGGGGTGTGACGGAGGAAGTATCTAGCTCAGCTCTGGCGATAAAAATAATAATTCGAGGGGTAAAAAAATTCCGCAATGAGGAAAACTACCTAACTGCGTAAGTATAAGTACGACTATATGGGTATGGGATTGGTATGAGATGAGGAAAAGGATGCGGCGGTGGCAATGGGGAATGAAATAAGATTAAAGCTTGCTCGTTAAATACTGAGAAAGACTTGGCATAACAAACGATATCGTTGGAATTTGTCTCCCTTTATTTACATACTGAAAATGGTCCTATTTCTGTAACTATACTGTATAGGCTGCGGAGGTATGTAAACATTTCCTCTTATAAACTAAGCCGTAGGTCTAATGCTGTCCGACATTGTTTACATAATATTATTTACATTGGTAGCTCACTATTCTTCTACACCTCTTCTTATATAAAACTACCGAAAACATCCCTTTTCAGTTTACCCGACGCGGCGTCGGATTGAAATATCCACTGTCCCAAAGTATATACGAGTATCTGCTCTAAAAGCAACAAATAGCGTTAAAGCTTTATCCAACCCAACGTTCCTGCACCACATTGTTACCAATTTTGTTTACACACAGTGCCGAATAGATGCCACTTTTTTTTCTCTTTTTTCCTCCTCTTCCCGACGAGAACTTTCGTCCTCGTGAATTTCAGCCGAGGACATTCGAGCGCTTGGAAACTGTATCGGGAATTAATTAGATGGAGAGCGAATATCAAATCTTCGAACCGTATTCGATGGAGCCATATGGGATGAATTTTTAACGTCTGTTTTAAAACCGGAATATGTATTTTTTTTACCTGAGTTTTTGAAAAAAAATCTAATCGTGAACCGGGAAGTATTCATACAAAGGGTTAACTGACCGTTTTAAAAATGGTGGACATCGAATTCGAACCCTTTTTATGTAAATGACCAAAAAAAAGGGTTACTTCCGGGGTACCAATAAGTACCACACCTTTTTGCTACATTCGTAGCCATCAGGCCATTTGGTCACATCAGCCGATGTGGATGGTCAAAATGAATGGGGAAAAAAATGGTAAATCGATATAGAGGGCAACGACGATAAAGTGAAGTGAATCATGAACGTTCGGTTGTGTAGCCACTCGAGAAGTTATATTCGGGTACCATCGAAATCATCGACGACGTAATGGACAAAGGGTTGTGAAATTTAATTGGAAATTGTATTCGGTGAGATTTGAAATGTGTACTTAATAGATAAGATCTGTTTTTAGAGTAGTTTAAAGGAGAAGCTGGGATCGAGATGGACCGATAGTTGACGTGTCCTTTTCGAGTTTATTTTAGAGTTTATGTGGGATGAGAAAACGTTCACAATGGGTGAGCAGATTTACGTGGTAATTGGTTAATTGAATTGGTGTGATTTTTAAAGTACCACGGAGAGTCGAGTTTCAATTTTATTGGAGATGCTGGGTTGGTAAGGTTCTTTGTTAGATACCTATTCAATATGGTTATATTATGAGATGACGAAATGAAGGTATATTGTCGTGTGGGTATTATTAAAGCTGGGGGTGTAGATGAAAAGTATTATTTTGATTATTATGGTAGCAATGTTTTTCTTTTTTCCGGATTATTTTTAAGATTAGGTTTGTATTGAGGAGGAGAAATTATTGAGAGAAGTTTATTTGATTACGAATCATGGAGGATACATTATTTGGAAATTTTTTTGGTGAAAGGGGTATTGAAAATTGTACTGGCTTTTTGTTATTAGCAGAGGCGATTTTCCAAGGTAAGCTAGGGAAGTGCTGCCACAGATTTTTTCAATAATTTTTTTTTAATGCGTGTAGAAAAATAAATGCGTAAATCAAATTAAATTCCATCTTAAAATAAAGGGGCCCTTAATTTTTTTTACCTAACATAAAAACTAGATTTCAACGATCAAAGTCCAAATTTATTTTAATTTCTGAGCTCAAATTTTTTCAACACTAAATTTCTTTAATCACTTAAATGAGAGGTAATTTTTTCGAAATTGTATCCAATTTCCAATTTTAAAATAGGTAGTAAAATTAAGTCAAAGTTAAATTTTTTCAGCATTTTTCAATTTTTATTTTTACACTTCTTTCAATTTCACGCTCTAAAAAATTCTTTCCAGTAAGAAAACGTTTTAAGAAACATGAAAATTGAAATTTTTTAAAAATTAAGGAATACTTTGAGGTTATTAGAAAAGAGTTCGAGTGAAACGAATTCCAAGCAATATGAATTAAAATTTTGTTAAAATTAAACAAATGAAAAAATTTTCAGAAGATTTGAATAAAAAAACTAAACACACTGTATCAAAAGAGCGGACTTCCTAACAAATACAAACTGGTGACTAATCGCAAGAATTCAAACTTTTAATTCATTTTTCTACAACACTGTGAGCTTTTCAGATCAATTCTTTTCTCTTGGCATTCATCCTAACTATTCTTTTAATCTCTTTTTTCCCATACAATGCATTGCTCGTATGAAATATATATTTTCAAAAACAGAAGTAAATTTTGAACCCGAAAAGCTCAACTTTCAATGCAATTTGGCCACTGTTTTTCTCTACGATGCACCGTTCGCGAGATATTTTTGAAAAAATCAGTTTATTAAGAAGACACATTAAAACTAGAATTGACCAATCACAAGCCTTCAAACATTGAACTCAATTTTCTCACAAATGGTGAGCTTTGAAGAAAAATTTAAGAGGACCAAAGCTGTAGAGCGTGAAATTCCTAATCCTTTTGACCTCTTTTTGTTTGGGAGATATTTTTGAAAAATTAGTTTAATTAAGAAAACACTTTATAACCAGAAATGGCCAATCACAAGGTTTTCAAACTTTGAACTCAGTTTTCTCATAAACGCTGAGTTTTTAAGAAAAGTTCATGAGAACCCAAGTTGTAGAGAAGGAAATTCTTGTGCCGATCGACGAGCCGTGGGTGCCATCGGACTCGGCTCGTCGACGCGGTCATTTTGATAGGGTCACTTTTGACTTCCGGTCAATTTCGACGATTTGCACCCATAGCTCTGCGGGAAGGGTGCCGATCGACGAGCCGTGGGTGCCATCGGACTCGGCTCGTCGACGCGGTCATTTTGATAGGGTCACTTTTGACTTCCGGTCAATTTCGACGATTTGCACCCATAGCTCTGCGGGAAGGGTGCCGATCGACGAGCCGTGGGTGCCATCGGACTCGGCTCGTCGACGCGGTCATTTTGATAGGGTCACTTTTGACTTCCGGTCAATTTCGACGATTTGCACCCATAGCTCTGCGGGAAGGGTGCCGATCGACGAGCCGTGGGTGCCATCGGACTCGGCTCGTCGACGCGGTCATTTTGATAGGGTCACTTTTGACTTCCGGTCAATTTCGACGATTTGCACCCATAGCTCTGCGGGAAGGGTGCCGATCGACGAGCCGTGGGTGCCATCGGACTCGGCTCGTCGACGCGGTCATTTGGGCGAAAAGTGAGCAGCCTACCTTCTGATGATCAAAAATTGCCTTTTCACTAGAAAAAATAAGGTTGAAGTTTGAATTTTAGAGAAAGATCCAATGAATAGAAAACTTGAAGTCGGAAGAGAAAAAAAAATTTTCAGTTTAGAATTTCAAAAAATTCTATCTTAGTCCAAAATATTTTATTTTTGTGTCCCTGGTGAATCTAGTTTCCGTTTGTTCCTGCTCATGTTAGATTCGAATTTTTTTGAGGAAAATATTAGATTAGATTTAAGAGGGGGTTCTGCGCCAGGAGGGTAAATTTCAACGCGAATACCTATGATACATGTTTCCAAGTCTTGATACAATTTTTTTTGAAGTGATTTTTAAATCGATTTTTGAAATAAAAAGTGTGAAATTATCCATTTCAACAAATATTTGAATTTTCCATTAATATTCAAACAAATCAGTTTCGATATTTACATTCATTGTAAAGTTTCGGATTTTAATTATTTTCTATTCCGATAAGATATGTGACGATTGATTATAGAATCCTGGTTAATATTATCAAATTTTTCTAAAAAAAAAATCCTCAAAAAATATTTTCAACTTGCCATTTTACCTCACACCACACACCGAACACCTCACTTGGCATTATTCTCTTCGAATATTTCAACGCCGTCGCCATACCAAGGAACCTGGTGTTCTCCAACGGCCCCATCAATTGCCAGTCTGTTAATTTGTATGCAATCCTGATGTGTAAATTTCTTCAACTTTCACGTTCGCCGTACACTACGCACACAGCAGCAAAACGACGCCGGACCCGGGGGAGACCAAGTTTTATTTTACGCTCAAAGTAAGGGGGAGGTACCGACGTAGCGATATAGGAGCGACGAAATGCATTGGGAATACGAGTTTTATTCAAGTAATTAAAACTTTTTGTCGATACGGCGTTGGAATTTCGCTACAGAGACCACACAACGAGTAGGCCGACAAAGGACACCGAATATATCACGCAGAAACACAGCCGGAGGCCTGAAATTCGCAGCCAGCTTAAAAAAACATTTTCGAAATGAAGAAAAATTACAAGTACGAGATCTCAACTATAGAAAAAAAAAATGACCACGAGGATAATATCGCGAAGGAACAAAAAAAATCTTGCGTTGAAAACAGGCCTCCAGATGATCGTACGTTTCATTAACACACGTTGATAATAATTTATATAAACACGAATATGATAAAAGATGGGCACGCGCCTCTTTCGTGTTTTGGTTTGGCATTTGTAATTCGACACTGTGCTCGGGTAACTAGTTCGCGAAAGGTACCAGTCGAACTGGTATATTTTAATTTTTACTCCAAACAAGCCGCAATCATGTCACAACTACAATTTCATTACCGATAGCACCTTTAACGGTTCGCTTTAATTTAAAATATACCATCGAGGTCTAAGGTTGGTTTTTGTAAATTAAACGTCCACCATTTGTACGCGATTAGCGCAGGCCACACTGTCGGACCGACCACGTCCGTTCATATTAATTTTCATAGCTCGTCCCTCGTCGCCAGGTGTTCCAGCGGCAATACCGGTCCGGCCAGGTCGACCCTTCTTTGCCAAATTTTTCCCTAATTACGGGGTAATAAAGGCCGATGCTCGGGTACGCTTTTGCACGCGCACCAGCAAACGAAAAGCCAAAGCTCTGTAGTAATTCTACGTACCTACCAAAGCTATATTTCGCCTTTGCCCCTCCCTCTGCCCCTTATTCGCCTCGAACCATACCTAGCTACGTTAATACACACAGCAGCGAAAACGCAGCAGTACGTAATACGTATAGTAGCTTTTCAAAAACAATCTTAACTCTAACTTTTAAAAGATGATTTATTTACGCAAAGTTCCTTTCTTCTGTCCTCATGAGGCTACATTAAGCATTGTGTTAATTCTTGTATACGATACTCCGGATTGTTGCCGTGCTTTTCCGTACGTGTAACCGAAAGATAACCGGAGAACCAGCCACACCGAATGCGAAAGTGGTTTTCGTTTATATGGTTTCCATGTTCGCCTTGTTCCATGTTTCGTCGAAACTCCTTTTTCTCTCACCGGGGAAGTGAAAAAAAATACCAAAATACGACGACTTTAAAATTATACACAATAACACGTTAAAATCTTGTATATTGTGTAATGCTGTTGCCGAGCGCGAAGAAGACATTGTTTATAACCGAGTCGCGAGAGTATTTTTCAAAACGCATAGCAGAGCTGCCAACGTCGCTTTTTTTTTGGCGAGGGTTTTCTCAGATGTAAGGTAGGAGAAAGCTGAAATTAGAAATGAAAGATGCAAAACGTAGTCTTACAGATGGTTCTGGGTTGTTGGAAATATTTTCGGAAGAGGAGAGTAACCTGAGACCATGAAAAGAAAAAATTCTGATGCCAACTTTTCACCAGTTTTGAGGAAATGAAAATTTACGAGGAAACAGAATTCAGAATTGTAGTTTTCGAGGTGATGGCAATTCGATCGATAACATTAATTGACATTCTATTTAAAAAAAGTATGAAGTGTAGATAAATTATTGAATTATGGTAAGTGTGAAAAACCCAGGAAAAAATTTAGATGATCACTGATACCTATTGAAAAAAAACTAAAATACCTATAAAAAACTGAGAAGTATTTTAAAATTCTGAAAAAAATCGACTAAAAATATCCAAGCGAAGTATAGGTATTAGGTAAATTTTATTTAAAAAAAAAATACCTTAAGGATCATTAAAATTGTTCAAAATGTATTGAGATTTTGAAAACAATTATTGATGTTTTTTCAAAAATACCTATTAATCAATGAAGATGATTTTTAAAAAGTGGTTTAGGTATTTGAACTTTCATGATCCAAAGCTGTTATAATAATATAGTACTTTTGAAGGGAAAAGAACGTTGATTTATTTTTAAAATCGCTCGATTTTGAATCAAGTAGGTACAATCTATTATTTATTTCTTTTGAGAAAAGAAGGTAAACCTAAAATGTAAATACCATCAAGAATTCCGGATCAATTTTATTAATGCGTTGTCCCAAATGATCAAATTCCCGAACAGAAAGAATCCCCCAAAAATTTATTCCGGAATCCATTTTCCCGAATGTAATTTTTCTAAATGAAATTTTCCCGGATGTAATTATACGAAAAAAAGTGGTAACTTGGTGTAAATTTTATAGTAAGAAAATCTGAAAAACTTGGAAACAAACTTAGACAACCTGGAGAATCGTTTTTGAAAAAATGTCAATTCACATCATTCTCACATGTGTGTGTGGTTTTTTGGTGGAGGAGGGGGGAGGTGCGAGGAGTGATGTAATTTTCAAACAGTCGAGAAAAAATTAAAATTTTGAATTTTGATAGACAAGTTTGTTATTAGAACAATGTAATTCAAAAAAATCAAAAATTAGTTTTTTGATGGAATATTAATCGAAAAAATTTCCTCTGATTTGAATTTCAATTCAATTTTTATCCCCCTTCCCCACCCCTCAAGGTCATAACGCTGATTCTGGCTGTAAGGTAATCTATAAAGATGAACATTTTCCCCCCTCAAACAATAATATCTCTTTTCATGTAGATGGATAAAAGATGGAATTATCTTTTTCAAAACTGACTGTCGAACGATTTTAGCCAAAAAAATTTCTACACTCAAAAGAGAAAATTAGTTTTTGATGACTTCAGATGTTTCGAGCGACAGCTCATAACATCGTTTTGTAAAAACAAAATAATAATATTCATTTTCTATTTCTCGTCCCTTCAGGAGAATTTCATTCGGGAATCGATTTTTTGGGATTTTTTCCTATTCGGAAATTTGGTTGTGCTGGCAAAGAAATTCGGGAAAATAAGTGGGAATCACCATCAAGCTCTGGTAATAATGAAACAAATAAAATTAAATTTAAAAATTGAAAAAAATTTCGATATGCTACCTCCTATTTACTCCGATTTTGGATATCCATAATTTGAACCTGATTCTCATTTTCAAAAAAAAAAATGATTGTACCTACTTTTTGGTATTTTTGAAGATTTAAAAAAAATTATCGTCCAGAAAATGAGAACAAATTCTCCTGCTTTTAGTATTCGACTTGATTTCAAAAAAATTTCACATTATTAAAAAAACACCTGGGTATTTAAACATATTATCCTAATCTCCATTTTCAAAAAATAAACTCAAAGGTGGAGATATAGGGGACATATGGGGATCAAGCCCCCAAATGTTGAATTATCTCCCCAAATCATTTTCTGTGCATTTTTTTCACTTGAAATAATTCGCAAGCCTTTAATTTTCAAGACAGAAACTATCAATATTTGTAATTAATTTCCTTTTTTCAAGCTAGGTACTGAAAAACTTTAAAAATTACGAAATTTTTACGCCCAAAATAATGAATTTTTTTCAAACAGCAAACCATTGAAATACGAATGTGTTTGTTTCAAAAAATCATCAGCTTTTCTAAACTTTGCCCTCGCTTCACTCGAGCATGTGAAGATAAAAATGAATAATATATATAAAAGCAAAGGGTTAAGGATTTCACATCCATCTCAATCAATACTCAGGGTGTCTACAGATTTTCAAATATCAAAATTCGTGACTTTTTCACGATTTTTTCCTATAGTATTCACCTCTCCATTCTATTCTCTCAATCCCCCCCTCCAAAAAAGTAATACCATAAAATTTATTACAAAAACAAAATTTTCAAATCGAAAGGGGCAAGGGCGAAAATTTTTAAAAAAGAGTTTCAAAAAATGAAAATTTTTAAACTGTCTGCAATGTACAAAAAGAAAAAAAATTCAAGAAGTTTGGAAAAAGTTCGCTACTTTTGATTAATTTTTGGGTCAATTTTTTTTGAATTTTTCGCGATTTCAGCAATAAAAATCCATATTCGTGACTTTCGCGACTTGTACACACCCCAATACATGGAATATTGATTTTAAAAAAATTAAAAATTCATCTTTTGGATCCCTTTTTTTTTGCAAAAATTTTTTCCGTCGCTTCGCTCGGGCTCGATCTATTTCCACGAACCATTCTCAAAATAATGGTATGATATGAACCCCCATTTCTTCCATCGATTCTTCATATTAATGGTAAGGATAGAAAATTTTTTCAAGGGTACCTAAAAAAAATCAACAATTTTGATTTGCGTTTTTTTTTTACCTGAAGTTTAAGCCCCCTCCCCTCCCTCCCTCCCTCCCTCCCTCCCAAAAAAATATATTTCGTCTTCGCCAATGAATAAATTCTTTATAATGTATGAAATGACAACGAAAAAAAAAATAAAAAAAAACACGAATCCAAGCAATCCATGGAAAAAGCTACTTAAATAAACGTAATACTCGTACGCATGACCTTTATCTACAAGATAACGTTACAGTGGTCACCTCTAAAATAAACCTAATTCTAGTATCATGTCCATAATTGACTTTTGCAAAAGGGCGGAGTTTCTTGAAACGTAACGCAGGCCACTATACCCATAAAACGAATCCTCCCAACTTCTCCTATCCTATGATACTAGTATTTTGAACTTTCTTCCATTTTCTGCCCTTTTTACGAGATATTGAAGTTTTTTTTGACCTTTATGTAAGTAGCGACAAAATTCTTTTTTTTCCTCGAGGATAGTTTATTAGGTATGTACATTAGGTACACATTTTGAAATAACTTTCAAGTCTGGGGTAAGGGTAACTCGTCGCCAAGATACGTGATATAGGACGACGTCGGTACAATAATATAAGTACCTATATCTACTCGTTTATACCTAAACCTATATACGCTGATGAAAGTGTATGAAAGGTACGTGGTGGTATTAAGATGGCAATCGTATACTCTTCTGGATAGGTAAAGAAGACGCAAAGTCCACGTGTGGCGGCTTTATCTAGTGGTCGTAAAAAATTAACGACGCGAATGGGAATTTTAAACGTACACATACAACATTTAAAATAATTGGTATAATTTTGGTCTCCCTTTTATAAATGATATCTTAGTACGTACAAACGGGCGAATAACTAAAATTCCAAACATTTTCTACGTCGTAAAGGTAAAATTGCATTTCTCCCTTGTGTTCTTAAAAGATGAAAATCAACACCGTCGCCGTCGCGCGTCGCATCGTCGTCCTCTCGCGTATACGTTAGTCTTGGTATTATAACAAAAGGGTTATATAATGAAAGTAGGCTGCCCACTACAACGTACGCGGAGACGCGGACCGGAGTTGAATTACAGTCGCGGACAAAGAGAGAGGGTGATGCTGGAATGAGAGAGAGACCAAGCGGTAATAAGAAAAGCACGGCGAAATGGCGTCCATTTTCATTGTTGTTGTTGTTTTATCAAGAATTAAACGCCGTCCCCTGGAAATATCCTCCAACATTTTACCATTTCAGTTTCTCTATAGGTATTTTAACTTCGGCTCTCTCGCTCTCGCCTGCACCATCCTATCCGATGTGGCTGCTGTTTGCATGCTCGTTTTCCTTTCCCGCTCGGTTTCACCAACCTGGTCGTATCACACACAAAGCCAAGTGCCAAGTGCTCTGGTTTTTATACCTAGAACGTTGCGATACGCAGATGAAGTCGAATACCGAAATTCCCTTTATAATTTTACCTACCTACTTTGGATTGCTATCTCGTAAAATACCAAATCCTTTTTCGGTTTAATTTTTAATCGAGAAATTCGAAAATGAGGCGTTTGCAAGATTTCGGATCGATGATTTGGTCTTTTTTTGTGACCTGAAAAAATTAATAATTTCGGTGAATTTTTAACTGAGTAGGTTCTTGTATTCATGATTGAATAGTTGAAATTTTCATTTGAAAGTTGAAATCGATTTGTGAATTTTTAAATTCAATTATTTAACCACTGGTTTGCCTGAAATTAATCGATTAGCCGAAATTTTTCATTTACAGAAGTGCAGAAATTTTTTAATGAAAATTTAAAATTGAAAAAAAAATAAAACTTGAAATGTATCAGCGAGGAGAATTGATGGATAGGTAAATAGGCAAAAATGTAATAAAATTCCTTTTTCCCCTATAAAAAAGTAAAATGTTTTCTTATTTAATCTTTTTTCAATGGCAGAGATTTTCAAACATTTTTTCACGTTTTTTTTTTTTCAAATTTAATAAAATTTCAGTCAAATTAATGAGACATAATAACATTTCGCAAAATTTTTCCATGTCCAACACAATGTGACGATGTCTTGATGTATAAATTACCCTCCTCAAATCCTCTCCCATCTCCCTTCAAAAACATCAAAAATTCACGATTCCAACTTTTTTCAAGAATTTTCATCATTTCATCTTCGGCATTTTTATATTCATATTTTTTGATAGGGACCTTCACATTTAATTCATGTTTTTAAAAGGGTTTTCAAGCTAAACATATCGTCATTAATTCTTCATTCAAAACATCACTTCAAGTCATAGAAAACGTTGCATCTTACAAATTTAACCCCCCTCCCCCTCCAGGTACGAGTATAAAACATATTTATGTAAATTTTTCAGCGTAATAAAATAATTATGCCCCTTTAAGAGAAGATCAAGACTTGAATATATTTTCTTGTGCTGTCTCTGTCATGTCAATTAGAAGGTTTTGGATTTGGATTCATAAATTTCAAAATTTTAAACAGGATTTCAAAGTGCAGGTACCTACGATTTTTCAACTCAGGAATTCATTTATGAAGCAATTTACCGCTGAATAACACCGAAAGGGCCCTCGCAAGGTAGAATTTCAATAAATTGAACCCTAATCAATAATAAAAAAATAAACAAACTATTACACATCTGTATAAAAAAAATTCTAAAAGGCAGTTCTTTTAAAAATCAAGCGTATTTATTAATCGAAGTTTTACAAAGTTTTCGATACTTTTGAAACTTGAAAAAATTTTTCACCAAAATTTAAGTTTTTTTTTCAAAAGTTTTTGATTCAAAAATTTAAAAATTTTAAGTTGAGTAAGTACTAAAATGGGTTTTCAATTTTCTCGCTTTAAATTTAATAATTTCATATTTGTGATGTTTTGAATAAAGTGCCGAAGGAGGAATTTTGAAATTTTTTTATTGAATTGGGTACTTGAAAAATTTTATGACAGGTCTCACAGTCTTAAGAATATTGATGTTGAAAATGTTGAAGTGAATTTTGGAGGTCAAAAAACATACAGTTTGATATTCACTAGGAAATTTTTCAAATTTTTGAGTAAATAAAGCTTCACTCCTCTTGAATAATTTTTTATTTTTTTCATAGTAGGTACTAAACAGTTGAGTTTTTGATTTTTTTTTTACTCATAATAGCGTTGAAAATTACTAAATTCTAAATCTCCTCTCCTCCCCTTCCTACCACAGAGCGTTATCTTATAGTTAAAACTATAAAAATGCCTAAATTTAATAGGGTCAAAAACCTCACTTTAGATAGTTTTGATTGAAAAACTTAAATACTGTCTAAATGCATTGGAAAAAAATTACCAAAAAAACAGAATTGGCGCTAAATAAAAATAGGTATTAATATTTTTATGAAATGAAAGCTTCTAATTTTTATAAAGTTCTAATCACCTGAAATAATTAAATGAAGAAAGAAGAAAAAAAATCAAGTTTCAGGAATCTCTTCAACTGCTGCTTTACAAAAATTTGTGTTTTTTTTCTGGCTGTGCGGTAGGTATGCACCTACTTACGTACCTACTTTTTAAGAATTTCGTAGACAGCCAGGGGAGGAGGGTTGGTAAAGAAAAAATTGATCGAACAGTTGAAGTTGAAAAATAATTAATTCATTGGGTCAATAAGACTGACTTTTTTTGCTGTAGAAAAAAATTGAACAAAGAACGTTGCCAAATTCTTTCATGAAGATAAACCAAAGTTGACGTCGGTGGAAGAAGAAAAAAATTAAAATTTTCCAACTCAGATTTTCCTCAATTTTTTCGACTTGAAATACCATTTTTATTTTTCAATTTTTTTTTGGCTCAAGCTGCAACATTCTTTTTAATTAAATGATTACTTTTTCCAACCAGAACTTAATTTTTTTGAAAAAGAAAAAGAATCTTATGATTATAGAGAAAGCAAGTTCTTTCTCTAGATACACCTTTCGGTAAGGCTCGTTGGCTCAAGTTTTCTGAACCATCATTAAAAATGTGTTTCAAATTGAAAAAAAATTAAAGTCCTAGAATGAGGTGTTTGCCGAGTTTCGAACACAGAAATTTTACTGTGGATCATCCTGCTTTTTCATAGACACTTCAAATTTACCAAAAAAAAACCTATACTTGGGAGAAAAAATTGCAAAAATTTTCGATTTTGCATTCAGTTTTTTCTTCATTTAACTTGTAGCCATCTCATATGTACCTATTCGAGTAAAAAATTTGAAAAAAGAATAATCACTAATCAGAAATTCGTTATAAATTTTTACTAACCCCAGATAACTCATTCTTTCCAAATTTATAAACTTTCGCCAAGAATTCTTGCTGATCCGGACAAAGTTGCTAACCGAGTGCAGATCACTTTCCTCATATTTTCGCCGAGCTCACAAAAAATTCAGTCGATTCACTCGATTGCCAGCAGAAATATACAATATCCCCTCGATACAAAAATACTTTTCAATTGGGATACAAAATGATTCTCGTTTATAGAAAGAGTTTTTCTAATAATATTGCTTTCATCATTTTCTCCGGTGTTTTTTCTCCTGCTTTCTTACGACGAGTCGATTTTGGACCCGATGAAAATATATGACAATTCTGTACGTTGTCTTGGAGAATTCACGAGTCGCTAACTTCGATTTAACGGTAATAATTTACCGGAGTCGTCGTTACGTTTTTCCCTTTTTTTTTCTTTGTTGTTGATCGTGTTACGAAATATGCGCATGGGGCAAACATATCCATGTATATGTTTTTTCCCTAATGAAACTACCATAAGGTATTGTGTTTTTTTTTTACAATTTTTATAAGTATATTGGCTGCAGATACGTGTATTAAATTAGCTCGAGGGATTTATATCGTGCGGAGTAATTCGCTGATTAATCCTGGAGATATCGAAGGAAGGGATCTGTACCTGTGATTTCCTTTTCGGTACAAGCATATGGAAATTTTTTGTTCGGGGCTCGAGACACGAGTCGTTGGCTCTTGGCGAAGATGGTTTGTGTAATTTTTGCGTTTACAAAAACACCGATGCGTCGTTTGGTTTGCACACGCCGACGATAGGAAAGGATAAGGGGAAGTGGGGAGGTCTGTAGAGAGCCACCATGGTATAAGTTAGAATGCTAAAATGCGGTGTAAAGTTTAACGAGAGAAAGTCCTTCGTGCAAGGATACGACATGAGGAAAGACGACGACGATGAAAACAAAAGTAACAGAATGTGAATAATCCCTCGGAATATATAATGGCGACATATCCTTCACTTTGTATGCTAATTTGTCATCAGTGAGCTTACACCTCTATGCCCCTGCGGCTCCGGTATCTTATACCATTCGGACTAACAACTTTGCTCGCTTTACGGTCACATTACACATTCAGATGTATCAGCACATACAGCGAAGCGAGAGTTTTGCCTTCTAACAAGTTAGCTCGCCCGTCCATATATTAATTCTACAGTACTTTGAAGCCGGCTGCCGGCAGCGGCACATACATTTTGAGTAACTGGATTATAGAAGGAGATGTTTGGTTTATATACAGAAAACGAATGGATACAGCCGCATCGTACCTGCCGCCAGCGTCGTGTTTAAGGTGTCCTTTTACCTCAAATAGGGTTAAAGGTTGGTCAGGGGTTGAATGTTGATGAGAGTGGTGATATTTAACGCGAACGCTGGGTACAGTTTCACCCTTTGCTACCTTGTCGCGAGATGAATGGATCATGTATCTAATATATGTACCGAACTGGTAACGCAGCATCATTTTTATCTCCGGTGTTTTTAACCTCTGGCTTTGTTTGGACATTTAGTCGCGTTTTAATTCGCCGTGTAAGGTGTTTGACAAATTGACCGATTAAGGTGGGATTTTTCACTCTGAAGCTGTTGTCGTTGGATTTATCTAGAAGATGGAAATGTCTTCCCGGGGAGATATTTGAGAAGTTCGGCTCAGATTAGGAAAGGACTTCGATTTTTGGAAAGAGAATGACTATTCCGAAGTGTTTGTAGCCATTCCAGCAGTCAAAGTTGATATCTTTGTAGTGGTAGATGTTACTTTTTTATTTCTAAGTAATTACAATCGTACTGGCTTCTCTTGTTTGGTGTAAGTTATTTACGAATCCAGGAGGTATTAGGAAGTTACAAAGATGCTGTGGGAAATGTTTACTTTCCACCTACAACATCTTTAATGAATATTTTTTTGAAAAGAGTGTAAATATTCCAGAGCGAAAATGATGCCATCTTTGTTTGCAGATTTCTGAAATTTTTGTTGAACATTGCTGGGTAGGTACATAGGTACCTCTGAAAAAATTCTAGATATAACTACAAATTTTTTCTGCACCCCTGACTTTAACTGTAAAAAAAAAAAAAAACTATTTTTTCGGGAGTACAATACCAAATTAAATACGTTTTGATGTGTTTCGAAGGAAAATTTTTGTTTCAACCGAAAGACAGGATTCTATTCACACTATAGGTAAATTTTTCAAAATTTTCATCTCTCATGAGAAGAGTAATTTAGAATAAAATTTTTAAAAATTGCTCCAAAAATTAAAATTGGCTTACAAAACTACTAAAGAAAAAAAAAATGAATTAGATTCTTGATGGTATAAGTTCAAAATTTAAGGAATATGTAATTTGGATTTTTTTAAAAGCACAATGGAGAACTAGATCCTAAAACTTACCCTTTTTCTCCTGATTCTAAATTTATTTACTGGGCTAAAATACAAATTTTTGCCTGATTTGATCATTTTTGTAGCAATAATGGCTCCGAAGACGGCAGACGGGAATGGTACTGAAGAAATACAAAATTCAATGCAAAAATAAGTTGATTCAACATCCATTGGACAAAATTTTTGAATAACGGACGAAACAAAGGTTGCAGAATAATTACAAAATTTACGTCCCCCAATTTATTTTAGAATAAAATGAAATCTCACAATACAAAAAACGATTTCAAATAAAATAATAATAAATGTATTCTAAATCCATTATTTCTTGTCGTTCCTTTTACAAAAACGACACCATTCCTTGATTCGGAAACATTGTTTCCTGTTGTTCATCAAAAAACGGCAAAAAACGATCGAAAAACTACAATAGGTACCTAAGTAGGTATTTAAAATTGTTTTTGGCCTTTTTTTTTTTGAAAAATGATGAAAATTTACAAATTTTGTAATCGTTTCTTGTCGTTTCTTACAAAAACGACGAAAACCACAATTTTTTCAGTTATGAAAATGTCATTTCTTTTTTGTTTCTCAAAAAATGACAAAACCAACTGTATTCAAATAGGTATTCTGAATCTGTCGTTTCATATCGCTTTTCAAAAAAAAAAAAAAAAAAACACAAAACGACAAAACAGACTTATATGAAAAATACTGTTTTGGGGCGTGTCTTCAAAAACAACGAAAATGACTTTTTTTTTCTAATTCTTCAAGTCTGTCGTTCCTAGTCGTTTGTTTCAAAAAACGACAAAAACAACCACTTCAACCTTAATCTGATTCCCCCATTTTCTGTCCTTAAAAAAAAGTGACGAAAAACAAAACAAAATGGTTAAATTTCTTGAAATGGTTGTTTACAATAGCTCTTTCAAACACGACGAAATACGACAGAACAGAATTACTTACCTACCTACATGAAAAATGATGTTTTGGGGATTTGGGACGTGTCTTCAAAAACGACAAAAACACTATTTTACTCTGTTCTAAAACTGTCGTTTTCCGTCGTTTCTTCAAAAAACGACAATATTCCAATAAGTATTCTAAACCTTTCGTTTTCTATCTTTTTCAAAAAAAAAAAAAAACGACGAAGAACGATAAAACAGAATTAGGTACTCAAAAATTGCTGTTATGAGATGTGTCTTCAAAAAAGACAAAAAATAATTTTCCAAAATTTTCAAATCTGTCGTTTCTCAAAAACTGACAAAAAACGACAATATTCAAATTTTCAAAATTTGCCGATTCCTGTCTTTCATAATAAAGTAAAACATGTTGAAAAAACGACAAAATTAATTTTTTAAATTATGGCGACATTTAATAAACATTTTGTCAAAAACAACGAAAAATGACTACTTACCTATCTTTAAAAACTTCAATTCTGTCGTTTCCAGACGTTTTTCAAAAACCAACAAAAACGACCACGTTATCAACTACTGTCGTTTTTTTAAAAAAACGAAAAGAAACGATGGATTTTTGAAAAAGAAAATGGTTGGCTTTATTTTTTTTTTGCAAGAAAAAATTTTCTGAGTACCTACCTAAGTATTTTTGAATATTCTGAATCCATAGGTTCTTACCGATCTTTACAATAAAGACAAAAACAAAAAAATTTGTTGGCTTAGTCCGTCGTTTTTTGTCGTTTTTCAAAAAACAATTAACAACAGAACTTTTTGATGATTTGAAAATGGTTGTTTTTCATCGTTTTTGAAGAAAAGATCAAAAACAACCATTCATAAATTTAGAAAATCTGTCGTTTTTTGTCATTCCTCACAAAACGACTACTTTCAAAAATATTCCAAGTCAATAGTTCTTTGTCGTTCAAAAACTACAGAACCTAATTAGGTACCTACCTACCTACTCAAAATTGGGGTTTTCTTCAAAAACGATGAAAAAACACCAATTTGAAACCTTCCAAAATAGAAATTTTAGATAAAAATTTCAATTTTTATCAGTTTTGGCAAGGAAATTTTATTTTACATAGTAGATAAATCGTATTTTTTTCTGAAAACCTTCAATTCTTATTTTTTTTTTAATTTTATAAAATTCACGGAAAATATACTTGAGGAAATTAACTTCAACACTGAGGAGCAATCATTTCGGCCATAATCTTTTCAAAATTCGAAGTGCCATGCCAATTGGTGACAAAATCTTCAAGTCATTCCCTCGTTCTTTTTTTTTTCAGCATAAAAGTACAAGAGAAATAAAATCAAGTTCTTTAGCTACGTAATTATGTTTTTAGTAGGTACATACAGACAGAGCCATCGCAGTCATCGTTGCAATGGCAAAAACGCACACGACACCGTGAACAGAACAGAAGTCGAGAGATGCGATTCTCGCATCGCGGCATCATCGCCTTGCGCCGTTTTCTAGTGGAAAACTATAATGAGCTTCTCGGTTTTGTGTGTACTTCCTTTTCATAGTTATGGCGAACGCGTTTATACGTGGAGTGTTTTAAGAGAAAAGCAAACAATTAGACTATAACCAACCATTGTTCGCCAAATGAAATATAATAAGTAGTCGACTCTGTGCGAGTTGGAAGAAATGTAGCATGGCGGGGGGTGGCTCGGGGGCTCGGGGATATGACAAAATGCGACTCTTTATTGGTGCATGTCGGCGTGTTGGTCTACACAGGACGCGCTTTTCTGACTATTCAAAATCAAATAGACGTTAAACGGTTAAGTTGGTCTGTTCGGGACGTGATTCAAATTAATCATAACACCGACGAACGACGACGACGGTGTGGTATCTGCCGCCGAAAATGGGGGAATTTTCGACATAATTATTTCGTAGTGAACACTCGCCTAAGTAGTCATTTATTAAAGCCAAGTCAAAACTTCGCGGCGGCGTTTGCTTTTCTAAGACTGTTTTCCCTGTGTTTCCTTATACAGTGTGCGCTTGTATTTTTTTTTTCCATCGTGGCTTTTTTCGCTTCTTCCTTGTACTTCGTACAGGGATTTCCGAGATTTTTTCCGAGGGTTTGGTAAACGACGACGATGGTTTAAGGGAAAGCATTTTTTGGGCGAGATTTATTTGAAGAATGACCTTTACCGGCGAAAGATGTAATTAATTTTAACGCGCTGGGATTGAGGAATGGTGTCTGCAAGGTGGTGTCCAAAAAAGTGCGGAAAGTTTTTGGAAGGATGTAGGATGATTTGCTGATGTTTGGAAAGAATTTGAAAGTAGTTTGATGGTCGGTGTTTCCCAAATAAGGAAATTGCTTTAATGGATTTATTTTATTCGTTTTCTAGTTGCATTCTTGTAAATGGCGATTTTTATGTAGGGTATTATTACCTATAGGTCTCAGAAATTGATTTTTAAATTTTTTGAAAACAGGGTTTTGGTTTTTGAGAGGAGTGGGACAACCTATTCGAGTGATGATTTCTTTTTTGGAGAAACATTTAGAGAAACATGTTCTAAAATATCTGTACTTAGCTAAAATTTCAATTGTTTAGATTCATTAATAAATTTTTGGGAAATTTTTGGAAAAGCTTAAAGGTATTTTTTCAGCAAATGCAATATGTATGTATAGATATTTTTGAGGGGGGGGGGGGGGGGGAGCTATTCTCCAGTAAACCCGATTTAAATTAGTGAAAAACTTATTATCGTCGGTAAAAAAACATAAACCCAAACTTTAAGATTCTTGAATGTTTTCGGTCAGGTACCCAAATTTAAAAAAAGGTTATGGACCGTTTTCCCGAAGCCTGAATCCCGAACGGACATTTTCCCGAATGGAACATTTCACGAAAATAATTTTCACGAATCCTTTTTCCCGAATACTTTGTTTCCCGAATAGAGAAAATCGGTAAAAATTGCTTTTTTGCTTTTCAAAAAGCATTTTTTAAAAAATTTTGCTCGAGCAGTATTTTAATCATTTTCTTTTAAAAATTACCTATTCTTTCAATAAATTCCCAATTTGTCATAAAAAGTAATGATTTTTGACTGAAATATCAGTGAAGAATGACCAATTTTAAATTTATAAATTTGACCCCCTTCCTGTATTTTCTCTCAAATTTTCAGTCCCTCCCTTAAATTATTTCTGGGTGCGCGCCTATGACTACTGCAAACTGAAAAAGTTCACTAATCTGAATCGATATTAATTTTTGAAAATGAAAATCCACCACAATTTCGCCATCGAAAAAAAACCTGTCCAATTTAGATAAAATTTTACATCCATCTCTCGCTGATTTACAACTTGGAAAAAAAAACTTTAAAATTTTGAAGTCACATCTCAGACCAAACTACCCCATAGATTTCGACATTCAATACAGATAACTCTTCCCAATTTCTTAAACTAATCAAATCCCACGAGAAATCGTGTATTCGATATTTTTGCATTCGGGAAAAAGATTATTCGGGATTTCTGCATTCGGGAAAAAGGTAATTCGAGAACTGTATTCGCGATTTTGGTATTCGGGGAAAGGGATTCGTGAAAACTTTTTTCGTAAAATGTTCTATTCGGGAAAATGTCCGTTCGGGATTCAGGCTTCGGGAAAATGACCGTGAACCTTAAAAAAATAAAGAAATCTTAACATACTTATCTTTGAAAAATACCTGAATAGATGTAGACGTAGTAAAAAATTTTCTATTTTCACCTAACTGGTTTCAAAATGATCCAAAATTGGCAGTTTCATCAATTTCTAAAATGTCCAAAATTCATCCAAAAGTCAAAAACTTATATCAACTAAATGTCTATATGTGACCTTCCAGGAAAAACAGGTCGGTCCGAAAAAAAATTAAAAAAAAAAAGTTTCCCAATCAGTCCAAAACCAGGATTATCATTTGTTTTGGATTGATTGGGAAACTTTTCTTAATTTTTTTTTTTCGGACCGAAGGTCGGTTTCTTCCTGGAAGGTCACATATATCAAAAAGTTTGAAGCTGAAAATTGACTTAATATTACAGAAAAAATATCAAGAGAGGTGAAAGCCAATTTTTTCATTCAATTTCGAGAATTTGGGTGAAAGATGGATTTTTGCTGCGTGGATAGTTGATGAAGAAAAATGCCTGTAACTCGGTCAAAAATTGCTCGAAATGCAAAAATTAATACATTTTTGGAATCCTCTCATCATGAACAATCGAATGGTTTTTTTATCATTAAATTTCGAGCATTTGGACGAAAGTTGACATTTTGTTAGAGGGGATAGTTGTTGAAGAAAAACGCATGTAACTATGCCAAAAATTGCTCAAAATGCAAAAACTAATACATTTTTGAAATCTTCTCGTCATGAACAATCGAATGGTTTTTTTATCATTCAATTTTGAGCATTTGGGCGAAAGTTGACTTTTTGTTGGAGGTAATAGTTGATGAAGAAAAACGACTGTAACTCGGTCAAAAATTACTCAAAATGCAAAAACTAATACATTTTTGAAATCTTCTCGTCATGAATTCAATTTCGAGCATTTGGGTGAAAGATGGATTTTTGCTGCGTGGATAGTTGATGACGAAAAATGCCTGTAACTCGGTCAAAAATTGCTCAAAATGCAAAAACTAAAACATTTTTGAAATCCTCTCATCATGAACAACCGAATGGTTTTTTTAAAATTCAATTTTGATTTTATGTGCGTGGATAGTTGATGAAGAAATTTTCATATTCCCTTTAATTTCGGTTCAAGTCAATTCAATTTTTGAATATTTTTTTTTTAAATTGTAGCAAAATCAAGTCTGAAATACGATGAAATCGTGAATTATTTTTGACCAAGCCAATACCTACTGATAAGGATTTAAATAAATATCAAACTTTCAGATCGATTGCAATTCAGATCGGCTAAAAAATTTTAAATATTCGAGGTTTGAGAATTCAAAAATTCATTTCAATCAAAGTACCTACCCATCTATTTTCAGGATTCAAGAGTTCTTTGCCAGCTTCCCATGTTTTTTATTCAATACATAATCATCGTAAAGCAAGGCTCAGAAACTCAAACCACTGTCTAAAGTTCAACAAGGAGATTTTCCATCATAAGAAGTGCAAAATGTTTTGCTTTTCAAACTTGATTTTTCAAAAAAAAAATCCTAGGTAAGTAGGTAATATTTTACTCTCTAAATCTGAATTTTGTAGTAAAATTTTATAAAATTCTGCCTTTTTAATCAGTGAAATGATTTTCATCGAAGATGAGTGATTTACACTGATTTTTCAGTCATGAATCACTAATTTCTCCGTTATTTCCCTAACTCTACTGGTCAGAAAATTCGTTAATTCTAATTGAAACATCACTAAAAAATCACTGACTCAATGAGGAAAAATTTTGCTAAATTCAACCGATTCAGATTTTGAGAGTAGATAACATTGATTGCTCATATCAATCACTTAAAAAATATCTTCACCCTCACCTGATTCTGCTTGGTAATTTTTCAGATTTTTTTCTCCCGCCGTTGATGCATTGCTCATTTATTCACATCATTGAAGAACTAAAATTGACGCTTTCTGAAACCAAAAAAATACACAAAACTATTAATACCTACGTAATTTCATAGTATCGCATAATTTTGATAATTTTCATAGCCTAAAAAATCCTCACCCCACCCTCAACCTCTCAAACACCTTACTCTTCCATTTTCACACAAAAACATTTTTCATGCAAAAACCACACAACGTAAAAAAAATACGCCACGTTTCCATTACTTCAACAAATCGTATACGACTTCCTCGCCTGCCATAATTTGTCCACCATTGTGGAAATCTCGTTTTACGTTTCAAGTGCCAGAGTCGCAATAGGCACTTGATAAAAGTAGACAAGGGCGCGGTATAATAGCTCAGTGCGACAGCTCAGCCTATCAAAATCGCAAACAATGCTCCAACGGCAAGACAAAATTTCGCATTAATTTATCCAAATAATCGTCAAGATTCTTATACTGTCAGCGTGATTCCTGGCAATCCTCGGTCCATACCATTTCACACAGAAGCGACAACCAAACGCCATAAAAATTGGTACGGGTCATAAGTACACAACGCAAGTACCTACGTACGCAGAAAAACAAAACAAAACGCAGAACAACTGAACAAAAAAAAAATGGCAAAATCATATAATACAAAATCGATTCCTGTAGTTTGCATATCGAGCTTTTTGCGCACACAGCAGCCAAAGCTCTGGTATAATACGAGTACAAACGGTGAAATATCGTATAAGCATAAAACCATTTAAAGGCCGAATACACGCTGCAGGCTACGACACCGACACGTATCGCCATTAACCCTTTTTGGCGTGTATGGTATGGAAAAAGGGATAGGGATAGTGCAAAAACGTCATCCAGTGGTCAATTAAAACCTTACGTATAATTTACGATTGTTCGAGCCAACTTATATATGCCTCGCAGCTAAACAACGGTTCCATATTTGAATGTGAAAAGGAAGCCATTTCTAATGGCCCATACTCTATACGATGTCTGTGCGAGTGTGAGTATAGTCATGAATTCCAAATCAACGACGCGACGCTACGGTCCCTTTTAATAAGTCGTTAAATCGGGGGTAGCCTAGGAATATGCTGTACTTGGATACGTCGGGTGTGCACTGTGCAGAATATAAGACCTAGATAGTTATCCAATATATACTTAGTTACTTAATTCAATAAATTTAAATAAATTGCCTTTATAATGTGATTTCTATATAAAGGTGGCAAAATGGGAGGAGTGGGGAAGTAAAGGTGGAGAGATTTTATAAATTTCCCGAAGAGTGATATCTGCCTATTTCAATATGTGGCGGGGGCTATTCTAAGGGATGGTTCCAAAAATTTATGTTGATTTTTCCGAAATTGTTCGGTAGTCTCAAAATTGCTCAGTAATTCACCAGCTCGTAGAATTTTTACGATTCTTCTCCAAATTTATACCAAGTACAAATTTTTCAATCCTAAATATTTCCAGTTTCTTATATTTAAAAATTTTTTTAAAATTGAAATTTTTCCAACGTAATAAATGTTACCGCGATTAATCCGAAATTCGATAATTCCAACAATAAATCAAGTTGAATGTGAGAAAAAATTTTGAAAAACATAAAAATAATTTTTTTTAAATTCAAAATTGAAAAAAAAAAGTTTAAAGTATTGGAATTGAGTGAGAGGAAATTTTAAAAATACAAAGTTGGAAAAAATTTAAGAAAATTTACAATGGAAAAATTTCAAAATTGGAATAAAAATTTTCCGTCTTCAATTTCTTCAAAATTTCCAACTTTATTATTTTTAAAATTTTTTTTCAACTTTGAAATTTTTCTTCTATTTTTTTCAAAGACTTAAATGAAATTTTTCCAAAGTTTTTCAAGGCGTTAAAACATGGGGGAAATGCCTTATAGGCATTGGAAGTCAGTTTTTCCAAAACTTTGTCCTCACTTTGCTCAGGAATGAACAAAATCATACGTAGGTACGTACTTGAACTATTTGAGGTGATTCTGCAAAAGAAAACGCCTCTTTTCTCTTCCACCTAAAATCCTTTTGGTATTCCTAATCCAAAAAAAAATGCTTCCACCCCATCTCACCGAATAGTTTTTTTTTTTTTGTTGATTCAACATTAATTTTCTCTCTTCTAACAGATTATTCTCGAGAAAAATTGTTATTCCACTTTTTTTTAATTGAAGAAATTTAGATGTTTTAAACTTGTTCTTATTATGAAATTATGTGCATTGGAATGTAGGTAAGTCTAAGAAGCTAATTTTGGAAAAAAAAATAAAGTAGATAATTTTTCTATTTTTTGAGACATAAGATTCCAAAAAATTAACTTTTCTATGGTTTTGCTATTTAGCACAAATTGGATGAGTATCTATGTTTCGGATGTCCTTTTTTTCTTTTCTTTTTTTTTTAAAAAAAAAAAAGACCAAAGATTTTTTAAAAAATTGATGACTTTTTATGAAAATTTTAATATATTGCCATTTTCCTTTGGATTTCAAAACATTTCAGGGCAATTTAGATAAGGAAACTGAGAAATGATAATTGAGTTTAGCATTTCTGTAACTTTTCGATATTTTGTTAAAAATTTGAAAAAAGAAAGTGGCATCAAACAGAATTCCTTGGCGCTCCAAATTTGTCGTTAAAAATTTTCTCTCCTTTTTCATGGATTCCTCTCCCTTCTTTGGACCTTTGTATGCAACCTATATGTGGGTATCGAGAAAGAATTTTTTATCCTTTTGAATTCTTAAAACTGGTGATGTAGGTACCTATTTCACTTTGAATGGAATATACCATCCCCTCCCCCTTCAAAGAGCTCTTTAGCTCAAAAGCGGACGGAGATGAGGTACCTTGAAATGGAGAAGTTTTGAAAAAAATCGTTTTTTGCAACTACCCAAGGATCCAAGTCACCCTCTTAAAAAAAGGTATATGGTTGCAGATCTGACAGCTTCTCGAAATATTATAACCTCGAAATTGGATGCCATTTTCAATTTTCACAAACAGGTTGAAATTTTACAGATCCCATAATCCCAAATTTTAAGATTTTTCGATTTTTACCAAATTCAAATTACTTGGTTAAATATCTTGAAATTGAGCTAAAAAAATTTTGGTCACATGTGGAACGTTTTTTGATAATTTTTTCAAAAAAATTCAAAAGTTGTACTGCCAGTTGCATTTTTATTCGCTCAATTTTTAGTTTGGCAGAATTGCAACTGAAAATTTAAAGAATTGATTTTAATTTATTTTTATACCCAAAAAATGTTGATTTAACGAGTTTTACGAAAATTTCATGAATCAAAACGCAGTCAGCGGCACTCCCACAATATTTTTTCTTCAATCATCAAAGATTATTTTGGGTGACCAAAAATATTTTTGGCTCGGTCTAGAATGGGTGGAGAGAGAAATTTAAATTTGGTAAAACTGAAAAAATTTTCAAATTCATCTTCTACATCTGCATGGGATGAGTTTATCCTCTTGAGTTCCTTTAGCTCAGGGATCCAGATCGATAGGTTTTTTTTCCAAAGTTTTGTTCCTGTGCCAGTCATGAACTTGATTTTTTCACGTTCCAGTCAAGGTTCTGGTCACCATTTTGTTTTGTTGATCGTCCCAGTTCCTATTTCAGTCACACTCCTACCGTTTTAGATCTCTACGTTGCGTTAGCTCCATCTTCCTTTAATTTTCTCCATAAAAGTAAACTAGATACCTCATCAATTTTCGTGAAAATCCAAGAAGTAATTTTTTGTTTCAATCCACTCAAATATCGATATAGGTGTCTTTGATTCCAAGAATTTAACCATTTCTTCTAAAAAATTTTCACACATTCATGGAATATTGAAGCTTTTTAGCAAGTGCCTAGGTAATAAAAGTTTTTTAAAATTTTGAAAAAAAAAATCAATCTTCAATTTTCATTCAAACACAAAAAACCTTCAATAAACTTCCTCCAATTTCCTTTTTTTCTCTGTACTATATCCCAAAGTCCAAATCCCAATTTAGAAAAAAAATTCCACCACCGAAGCCAGTATTCAGATACAGGGGAAACCCTCCATAACACACAATTTCGAGCATCAACTTCGACGGTATATCGAATTTATTCGAAAAAGATGGATATTCCAATAAAATAATAAAACAGTAGCAGGTGTAACGGGCAACAAACGCTGCAACGGATATTAATGAAATTTCGCAGACAGAGAAAGCATCGCTTGAGAAAGACGATTCGGATACGTCCCTTCTTTTTCATGCGCCACTTATAGCTCGCCTGTGTTGTATATGATTCAAAAGTTATCTACAAACAGCCAATTATTTCGCATCGACAAGCTTTTATTTGAAAAACGGGCGTCGATGTTGCAAGCGAGAGCTACAGAAAAATAAAAAAAAAACATTCATCGCAATTTATTTCGCGAATTCTCGGGCTCGCGAAACCTACATCGTATCAAATATTGCAATTAAACTGCTCGTCGAAGAAAAGAAAGCCAGCCGATGGCGGGGTAAAATTTCAAAAATCCCAATAGGTACCTCGAAAACATCTTTATCGACTTTATACCTTGTATATATGTAGGTAGGTATAACGTAGCTGCGACGAATCACAGCATGGAATTTTTCATTTCCCTTTTTTTTCCTTCTTCGCTCAGGTACCTACGACGTGAAAAATCCTCGTCGTCGGAGCGAAATTGTACACAGCTTACAAAAATTGTATGGACGGTATAAAAATTGTTTCACGAAAAATATTTTTAATAACGTTCGTTTTTTTTTATATTTGTAAAAATGACGACAACATTGCAGACAACGATCTCTTTATTGAAAAATTCCACCTTTGTGACAAATATTTTACGCTTTATTTATACAAAAGAATTCTCCCGAAAAAAATATGTATAGAGATACGACGTAGGTATTTCTCTTCTAACTTTCTCTCTTACTCTTTCCCCAATTCGAGTACTACCCCAAAAAAATATACTCGAAAAAATTTTCCGAATATTAGCGAGAGTTTTTGTATAATATACGAACAGGTAGCGAAATTGCCAAAAAATTTATCATCTACATAACATCATAAGTCGAACACGTGAGCTTGCTTACTGTTAGCGCGTTATTGTGTCTTTTGACAGTCTTTTGTGATTCTGATCGAACATTGATTAAGGAAATCATGCGTGATGAGTAGAAAATTTTTACAGACGTTGATGATTTCAATATTATAAATACATAGGTATGCAATAAATCTTCGTTTTTTACCTGGGAAATATCCATTCGACGATAAACTGTGCTCAAAACGTAACCATCTTGATTTTAAGCTTGAATAAGTGCTCGTTTGGATATAATTTTCAACTGAGCAAATTAAGTGAAAGTACTAATTTGACATTATAGAAGAAATCAGTGTTTTGAGAAAATCCTTTCTAATAGGTAGGTACCTAATTGAATTATTTTTCTATAAATACATTTATATTTTTTCACGTTGACGTTGACATTTTTCATGTTTTTAGTTTGGTGTAACTACATTTTTTTTAAAGATTTTTTTTTGCAGGATCCAGTTACTGGAAATAAAACGAAAACCAAAAAGCAAAACTGAAAAAATCAAGAGAACCAAAACCAAACTAAAATGTTTGAGAAACCAAAACCAAAAATAAAATCAATACCTACCAATAACAAAAGCCAAAATCAAAACCTTACTTACTTAAGAAATCAAAATTCGTTTTGGTTTTGGTTCTGGCTTTCCTGGACTTTTTTGCGCTATTTTATATGAAAGTTTAGATTTTAAAAAGCTGAACAGTTGAAAAATTCGAAAAAATTTATTTTATTTCATCACTCTCGTCGTAGGAAATTTTTATCCATACAAAAAACCAAAACAAAATCAAAAGTTTGAAAAACCAAAATAGAAACTAAAATGTTTGAAAAAACCAAAACCACTATCTACTTCCTGAAAACCAATAGCAAAATTCGTTTTGTTTCAACAACTGGCAGAATCAACACTTTGTCCCACTTTTTATAATCAAAAGAAACTTTAAGTAAAGTGAAATGTAGAAACCACTCTCAAGAATCAAAAATTGATTTTTGAGTTCGCATTGATTTTGGATCCTCCAGAAAAAGTAGAGTTAAGGAGGAACCACAACTCAAAAACCAATTTTTAACCCCTCAGGGTGATTTCTACATCCCGACTTAAATGCGATGACTTTACTTTGGAAAAATTGAAACAAAAAGTTGTTTGAAAAATCATTGGCAACGATTTTTCATCATCATACCTACCCATTCTGAACATTTTTTCAAAGTGAAAGATGAATTGTGCTGACATCTTTTTCAAAAATTGGGAAATGTAGATTCATCACCTATATGATTTTTATGAAAAGACGAAACACACGATTTTTTCAAGGGTTGTAGAAACTGGACCAAAAAGAACAAATGCTAATCGTTGTTTAAGGCAAAAACATCTGAAAAAATGCGTACTCAGATAAATTTAAAAAAGACGATTATTTTTTAAAATACTTATTTAAAAAAAAAACTGAACGATCCAAGAGATTATATGAAATTTTTATAAATTCGGTTCAAGTTCTAAAACACTACTTTTGAGCAATATTTAATATAAAGTCAGTAGGTACCTACAATGAGAAAATCAGTTCATAAAATTTGATTTTGCTACAAAATTTAGTTTTTTCTAAAGAAAAAATTTAGGCCTTTTGAGGTCAAGACTTCAGATTTGAGCAGTATCTTGAGCTCGAATAGTTTGGTCGATTACAATTTTTTCAACGTAAGATTTCTCCCTTCTTTATCTAATCAAAACATTTTTTTTAAATTCGTCGAGTTTTTTTTAAATTCTAAATTAAAAAAATTTTAAAAAATCGCTAAAAAATTGAGAAATTTTTAAACGTGCGACTTTTTTAGCAGATAAAGGCCAATTTTTGGACAAGACATTTTTCAAAAACAGTCACAAAAGAAAATTAGATAAAGAGCATAAAATTCGATTTTTTTCTGCAAAGTCATGAGTTTTAGTTCTTTTCTGTCCTCAAAAATCAGAAATATTCTTCATAAATTTTCAACGTTTTAAAATTTTGAGTATTTACTTACTTTCTTACTTGAGTAATATTTTTGAAAAATGCAGAAACGCAAATCTCCAAAGTTTAAATTTTGCCACTAATCAACTCTCTTTAAAACAGCGTTAAAATAATTTTTTAAGTAGGTACCTAGTTGAAAATGAATTTAAAACGCAAATTAGGTATCTATCTGAAAAATTCATTCCATTTCAATAATTGATCTGCAGAAAAATTTCCATAGAGAAAATCATATCTCAAAGAAAATACCTACCTATCTAATTGGAAAAATTATGAAACCGGAAATAAAATTGTAAAATCAATCCAATAATTCTTCAAAAAAAAGTATCAGTTTTATTAAGCTCGAAATGGGGGATAAATATACTTTATTGTCCAAAAATAATTACCTATGCAAAATTTAAGCAGTGAAAACTGAACCTTTCAATACATAGGTACCGTAGCTGAAAGTCGTAAAAGCGAATAAATTGCGAAGAAGCAGGTAAAATTCCACGATAGGAAAATTATGACCTCACTTTCCCGAAAAACAAGATACTTATCAAAAGTCTCAAGAATATCTTCTTCAAAAATATAATTTATTTGCGACGAAAACATTCTCTACTTAGGTACATTTAATTCTAAATATTTTCCCCAAAAATTATCGAAACAAAAATTATAATCCTTTTTGATCACCTTCCACCTTTTCTCCTTTTACTCTCATCTATAAAATTTTTCGACATGCATATTAAAAATTTAACGATAAAATATTCCATTACAGCTTGTTTTCGAAACCATGAAATTTCTCCTCCAGCAATGAAATAGTATGTAAATTCGGAGAAAAAATTTCATTTGTGGGCCTGCTTTTTCATATTTCTGCGAACCAAACAACTCGTACATTTTTTAAAATCCGCAAATGGAAATTTTTTAGCCTTTGGTAACTCAAATTCAAACAATTTTTATCCAGCCAATCTCGCATTTGACTTCGAGACCGAAATAAAAAAATTACGAACCCCGAAAAGTGCGAAAACCAGGTCGAAATAATTTTTTTAATACTTTTTCTCTTCCTAAATCAATTTTTCTTTTCGTATAATCGATATTTCGAACGTCGAAAAATGAATACGATACTCGATATTCGAGCTTTTCGTAGACGAAAAATAAAAATACCCGGTTTCCATTCGACGATATTTCCGACTAGACATCAATTTAAATAAAATGGCAGGTTGTTAGAAACCCCGACAACGTCGAAGAGGAGAGGAGCCAATATAAAAGAGTCGCTAGACATGTGTACAATTAAAATATGACTCGCTGGGTCGTTAATTATTCAGTAATTGTAATGAAGAATGGAATGGGTTGAAATGATATATTAGGTGTTTCCCTATGTCTGAAGCTTAGTGCTGCAGATGTCTGACAGAGGGTGACACTGGTTACCAGCAAATTACAGAACGAATACAAACCAAAATGACGATTTTTCAAGCCAGAAAAAATCTAATTGGTTTGAATGAATTTTTTCAATTTTATTTTTCCATCAGTGATTTCAAAATTTTCAATTCATTTTGAAAAACAAATCTAGATCCTTCAATTATCACAATCGAATTCATCAAATTAGATTCCCTGCAAAAGCATATGAAAACCTCACCGGATCGTTTTTCCATCGCACTAAAAAAAACTTGGCACTCGCACTCCCAACTTCATTAATCAATTGGAGCAAAAAAAAAAAGAAAAAAACCTCCAAACACATTAATAAATACCTTAAAAGGCTAGAAAAAAGCCTACTCTTTCAAATCGGCGGCACCGATACCGGCAATAAAATTAACTAGATGTTGAAATCGAACCCAATCGACATTTTTCAAAATAATTCATACGACGACGTCGTGAAAAAGTAAAAAGAAGACGGTGTCTGGTGAATCGACTTGCGAGACTGGGTAAATACAGGGGGAGACACTGGTACAGCGTTCATTAGTAAAAAAAAAGATTTTCACGAATTCTCAAACACGGTTATGTACTTTGAAAAGTGTACGACGACGGAGCAGAATAAGAAAAAAAAGGTGCTCAGCCGATGGCTTAGACATTTTAAATAATAGATTATGGCGAAGCTTGTCGTGGTTTGGAAATTTCGCCTTTAGGCGATGCCATTTCTTGTGCATGCATCTGACAGTTTGCAAATGTTTCTTTTTATCGGCATTACTTAGAAAAGACGCCTTTAATTCTGCCCTTTGTGTACCCTCTCGCTTTAGTACAGCGTGCGATTTTCTCTCATTCTGTGTATCTGGCTGTACGTCTCGTGTGGGCCCGTTTATCGAAAATGTGCATGAAGTACAGGATGACATAAGTACGTGAGAGTTATTCGCAGTCGATTCCAAAGAGAGAGAAATTGTATCGAGAAAAAATCAACTTCGGCGGATACACTTTTATGATACGAATGCCGAAAACAGCCATCATTAATTTTATCAAATTTCTGCCTTTTTTTTTTTTGATTTCGCAGCGTCGTACGAATGTCTTCTGTGATCGTCGTTTGTGCCATGTCAACCGAACCAGGTAAGGCAATTTGGAAGATTTATCGAATCGCGTTTGAAGAAAATTCGAATCGGGTTCGAAAAGTTATTAAATTGAAGGTATTGTACCCGTGTGTTCAATTATACGAAATATTTTTGAAACTTTGAAAAAAAGTAGTTATTTTTAACTGTAGGTAATTGCTTGATGAATATAATAGAAGCTTTCCCTGCTCTTCCTCGCCTTCCTTTCTATGAATATTGTGATATTTTACTGTCATTTTGGTTGCATACTCTGTGCCGACCGTGGATTAATGCATCCGGCGCTAACTCCCAAAATTAGTAAGTTTTCTACCAGGGATCCCGGAGGGAGGGGTCTGGTCCCTCCGGCTCCAAAAAATTTTAAAAAGTGCCTCCGGCTCCGGCAAGATTAAAAAGGCTCCGGAGGGCTCTCCTGGAGGGCTCTCCGACGATAAAAAATCAAAAATTTTGTGGAATTATCATGATTAAACTACAATTAGTTTTTGAAAAACAAAAAACAAGTCATTTTCAACTATTGTCGTAAGCAAAACAATAACGGACAATTTTGATAGTTTTTAGGGAAGAAAAACTGAAAAATTCCTAGTAGAAAAATTGAAAATCAAAGGATGGACCTCCGAAGAGAGATCTACGGAGCGAGGAGCCGGAGCAGGTCCAACGAGGTCCCTCCAGCTCCGGCTCCGAGATTTTTACAAAAGTCCCTCTGGCTCCAAAAAAATCGTCCAGGGTGGGCCCTCCTCTCTCCTCCCTCCGCCTCAGCTCCGGGATCACTGTTTTCTACCCTCGAAAAATTCATATGTGACCCGCTCCGAGAAAACGTACCTTATGGAAGAAAATAAGATTTTGAGAAAAACGCATTTTAAAGTTTGAACTAATATAAGTGGCGCGAATGTGGGTGAAATGGTCTTGTAAGCCTTGCTATGATTGGCTGTGGGTGTCCTGACGTCATATGCAAATTTTCAGATTTTTTTTTTGCCCGTAAGTGGCGCTAAATTCAGGAAATTCAGACACAAACGCAATGCTGTAACAAAGATACATTAGTCAATTCATATCTTGGGAATCGATTTACGTCGATGTTTCGAGACGTCAGGTCGCCAAATTTCGGCTGTACATTAAAAAACAATTGATTTTTAGAAAAAAGAAAAAAAAAATCAATTTTTTATTTTTTTTTGTCATTTTTGGATTTTTTGGTCATTTTGGCATACGTTATTTGGCATGAAAAAAATTTTTTTGAAAAAAAATGCCTAGCCCATCTGATTCTACATACGTTTATCTACCAGAATCCGTAAAAAACTCAAAATTCATTTTTTCTTCCATAAGGTACGTTTTCTCGGAGCGGGTCACATATAAACATTTTCTACGTCCCTCTTCCCTTCACTGAAATTTAAAAAATCAAAAACATGTTCCAATTTTGTTGAACTCACGGTGCGACGTCATTAAAGAAATAATTTTTGTAAAAAATTCAATTTTTAAACGTTTTCCAAATCTAGGTATTATAATTTTTAATCACTATAAAACCTGACGATTTTTTTTCAAATTTTTGTGAAGTTAGACACAATCGAAATCTGAAATGTTGTCACGAAAATTTCAAAAATAAATTCGTGAAGTTGGTACTCCAGTTTAATAACTTTTCCAGTGATTTTACTTGAACTTTTTTTAGATAATCAACCACCTTGTTTTGAAAAGTTGAGGAAATTTTTTCAAGAATTCATAATTTTTTTGGAATCAAAAGGACAAAAATGGCTTTTGTTGATGACCAGATTGAAATTATTCAAAGTTTTGAATTTAGAGGTTTTGTTATGAAATAACATTAGAAATAGATCCAAAAATTCAAAAAAAAAATCATTTTCAAGTTTAAAAAAATCAAAATACTTTTTCGATATTTTGTTCTTACGTGGGTATTTATTTAACTTCTCCCCCACCCCATTGATTTTTTTTTTTTGGTAATTTTATTGTATCGAGCTTGTATTATTTCCATACATTTTACTATCAGTGTTGTTGGTACGAGCTATGCATTCGATCCCTTATACCTGCAGCCTGTGTTCTCTCTTCCCTCTTCCTACAGTCCTTCCAACTCGCCACATTCCTTTCTCATCCGGTTGCAACGTACGTCCGCTTTCTCTTTTCCTTCTCTTCCACCCTCTTACCAATATACCACCCTCACACTGCGATGTATCGGCTTATAACCGATCCAACGCTACCCTATTCTTAAGCTGTATTAGTTATTAGTTAGTCTGTCTTTTACTATACTCCGTTATGGTCAGTTAAAGTATCTTGTTCTATTTGATGATTACAATTATTCAGTCATGTCTTGATTGCTAATTATTTCGCGGTAATGTTCTCACATCTTTTCATGGTCCTCTGCAGTCCGGATGCTGTGTAAGCAGTTTTCTAATTAACGTACATACATTTTAGTGCATTTTCGCGATCTTTTTAGTGATCATGTATGACGTTTTCATGTGCGTTTTCGGCAGTCATGCATGATGCAATTACATTCTACTGTTTCTAAATACGTTTTCGCGTTTTTTATGCATTTATACAGTGCTCACATGATGTGTTCGCGAATGTAATTCGATCTTTTAGTGCATTTCGCGATGTATGTGTCCAGTACCCACTGTGGTATTTTCGCGCCATATTTCTAACCGTTTTCAAGTGCTCCTCGATGTCCGTTCCAAGGTGACGCGTAGCTACACACCCCCTACTTCCACAGTTCGTTACCTCGCCTACATATGGTGCGTTCGTAAGTACTCTGGCGTTTTCTAACGGTTTTATGCCGCGTTCTCCGCGCAACCAGTGCTGCTTTCGCGATCTAGTTTTCGGTGTCATGCGTGCCGCGTCCTCCGCATCACTTGTTATCAGTTCCGCGATCTAGTTTGCTGTATTCGTGCGTGCCGCATCCTCCACGACATCGTTATCAGCGCTTGCAGTCTAGTTTTCTCAACGTTATGCGTGCCGCGTCCCCCGCGCCACCTACTCATGCATTTTCGCGCTATTTTTAATCGTTTTTAAATACAGTGCTCGCGTATTTCGCGATTATTTATTTTTTGCGCATTTTTTCGTACATTTTATCGTTGCTTGACATGTCATTTATTTTTCTAATCGCGTGTTCGGCTGACATGTCCAGCTAATCATACACAGGTCGTGTCGGTGGCCTGTGACGAGGTATTTCGAGCATTCATTCGCGGCTTCAACGACCCTACGGGGTATTCTAGAGCTTCCCGCTCTCACAGCCCTACCGTGGGCAATCAACAACCTTACGAGGTCTTCCAGAGCTCCCCGCTCTTTCGGTCCTTCTTGGACAATCAACAGTCGGCAGCAGCAATCAACGCATTCGTGCAATCAACGCTTTCGAGCAATCAACGCCTTCCGGCAATCAACGCTTCGGCAACCCGCTCTGCAGACAATCAACGTCGCACCTCCCCGGTGCAATTGGTGGCCACCAATCAACGAACGTACAGGATCGTGAGATCCAACCGTGCATCAGCACATCAACGAACGTAGCAAGCCCGCGTACTCGAAATCGCCGACCCACAGTCACCTCCGACACCTCCTATTCATCTCCGCAACACATTTTCGCATTCTTCAACGTCGTAAGCAATCTATTTCATTATGACTACTCTAATCAAACGTCGTGCCATTCTCAAGGGTAAACTAACCCGAATTTCGAAACAAGACGACGAGTCTACACCTGACGTCACTGCGATCAACCTAGTTCTCGACTCACTCGACCAATTCTCAGCAGAATTTGAAGACATTCAATTCCAAATCGAGGAATCTCTCACGACTCCTCCTCCAACAACCGACGAAGGGGAAACCACCCCCTCCAACGACGCGCTTGAGCAACAGGAGCTCGAACGTGAGCAGTTTGAAAGAACTCTATTCGCTCTTCGACTGAAATTCACCCGAAAGAAGAATTCTCTTCTGGGTATCGATACAAATACATCAAATAATGATGAACAGAGTGAACGAGGCAGTCAGTTGTCAGATCCCGCCTCCCACTCGCACTCCGGTCCTCGAGTACGTCTCGCGAAGGCCAAACTGCCAATGTTCTCAGGCGACTGGAAACAATGGACAACTTTCTATCAACTCTTTCGCACACTGGTCCATGAGGATGATTATTACGGTCCGGTCCAGAAATTTTACGAACTCAAGCTGCACCTCACCGACGAGGCAGCAAAACGCATTGAAGGGCTCGAGCTCACCGAAGCCAATTACGAAAAGGCCCTCAATGAATTAATCAACAGGTATGAGAACAAACGATTAATCATTCTTAAACACTTTAAACTGCTTTTCGAACTTCCGCAATGCGCTTCGGAATCACAACTTCGACAACTTGTTGACGGTTATCAACAGTCGATCAACGCCCTCGGATCGCAGGGATTACCTACGATCCACTGGGATGCAATTATGCTATACTTGCTCACAACTAAGCTCAGCCCAGGGCTCCGTCGCCAATGGGAGATTACCCTGGAGAACTCAAACGAGTGGCCAGAGCTCAAAACTTTTCTCGCTTTTCTCGAACAACGCGCTACCGCTGCAGAAGTACTCGTGGCGAGTGGCACCTCGCATGAACGCTCAAATTCGAACAGTTCTGCTGCCTCCAAGCAGACAAACGGCGGCTCCAAACCGCAGAAACGAGATGTGAAATACACGCATGTCTCCACTCAATTCACTTGTCCGATCTGTAAGGAACCACATTATACCTACATGTGTCCTACCTATACAAATTCGTCATTCGCCGATCGTGACAAACTCGTTACGAAACACAAACTCTGTCGGAACTGCTTAAATCCGTTCCACCCGACAAACAAATGTCGTTCATCGAAATGCAAGCGATGCAATTCGAATCATCATACGTCGCTTCATAAGGACACGCCTCCTACCGCGTCGCTCAATCCAAATGCGCCTACATTCACAGGACTTGCGTCGCAACCGCAAGCAGCAGCTTCGCTTCCGACAGCGCGTGTATTCGCGATGCACCTGCAACAGCGGGTACCCATACGAATGGTCATCGACTCAGCATCGCAATCGACATTAATCACAGATCGTCTCGCTCGACAACTTCGGCTCAAACCGACGCAAATTTCTACAGAAATGGAGGGAGTTGGCGGTTCCAAGGCCACTTCTCCTCGTTTCGCCGTCGGACTTACAATCCAGTCTCGACATTCAAATTACAAAATTGACATCGTCGCCAAAACGCTGCCAATCATCACAAGATACAAACCTACGCTTGGTGAAAAGGTCGTCGAACTTCTACAAAAATCTCAACTTCCGCTCGCCGACGATTATTCTCGCAATTTACCCATCGATATTTTGCTCGGCGCAGAATATTGGTCAACCATCATGCAATCGGGTAAATGCGACCTCGCTAACGGTATACCCCCACTACTCAACTCCAGTTTTGGGTGGCTCGCATCCGGAAATCTGGATTCCGGTGAAATTACGCAAAATTCCAGCGAGCATTGCTTCTTCACCCTAGAAGAACAATTACGCAGTTTCTGGGAAACCGAAGAGGGTCCAGGGGCACCATCGCCTCACCCTTCCCAGGAGCTTACAAACGAAGAGTGGAAGTGTGAGGAAATCTTCGCCTCAACGACCACTCGCGATGAATCTGGTCGATATATCGTACAACTTCCGTTTAGAGACAATCTGGATCAACTCGGCGAATCTCGCACTGCTGCAGAACGTCAATTTTACCAAATCGAGCGGAAAATGTCGCGCGATCCAAGCTATCGAGCCAATTACAATGCTTTCATGGCCGAATACGAAAACTTGGGGCACATGTCCAGAGTCGATCCTCAGGAAAGTGCTAAACGTCGTGACAACGAGCAATATTTTTGCCCTCATCACGCTGTTACAAAGAAATTCCGGGTCGTTTTCAACGGATCTCAGCCAACTTCAACCGGAATTTCGCTCAATGATACACTCATGGTCGGTCCCACCGTTCAACGCGACCTGGTGTATATACTCAACGGTTTTCGTCGACATCCAATCGCGATTACTTGCGACAAACAAAAAATGTATCGGCAAGTATGGGTCCATCCGAACCATCGTCGATACCAGCAGATTCTCTATCGATTCTCACCTCAGGAGGATCTGATCATCTTCGAACTTAACACTGTCACATATGGCTACGCCTGCGCACCGTATCAGGCGACACGTGCTGCACGGCAGCTTGCGATCGACGAAGGTCATAAGTACCCTCGAGCCGCAGCCATCCTCAACGACGAGGATTACATCGACGATCTACTCACCGGCGCTGCGACTCTCGAGGAAGCCATACGCACCGTGAAGGAATTACGCGAACTTACTTCACTTGGTGGATTTACACTCCACAAGTGGAACTCAAACAACGTCGAACTTCTCCGTCACATCTCGACAGAAGTGGCTCCGGATCATGTCTGCCTTGACCTTGGAGGTCAAATCACGAAGGTACTTGGCATGAAATGGAATCCGCAGCCAGATGTCTTCGTTTTCATGCCAACTGGCCGGAGGTTACTGCGCCTCTTACGAAACGTTTACTTCTGTCGCATATTTCGAGGATCTTTGACCCTCTGGGTCTCATCTCGCCTATCATCATTCGAGCCAAATGCCTGCTACAACACCTGTGGCTTCAGCCCCTCCAGTGGGATGAGCCTCTCGGTATTGAAATTACGACTCAATACGAGCAGCTGAGGCAAGATTTGATTCCACTGGAAAATTTAACGATTCCTCGTCACGTGAGTCTAGAACCGAGACTCAAATTTACGTTACACAGATTCTCCGACGCTTCAGAGCAAGCGTATGCCTGCTGTGTATACATCAAGGTGGAGCTGGACAACGGGTCCTCAGCATCTCACCTACTTACGTCGAAAACAAGAGTGGCTCCGTTAAAAGCCATCTCCATACCACGACTCGAGCTTTGTGGTGCGGTACTACTTGGCAGAGTACTCACTCAGCTCAATCAAACTTATCGCTGTCCGAACGAACAATGCTTCGGATACACCGACTCGACTGTCGTTCTTTCCTGGCTTTCCAAACCGCCTCGGACTTGGAAAACTTTTGTCTCAAATCGAATCAGTGAGATATCAACTCACCTTCCGGCACCACAGTGGAGACACGTGCGGTCACAACACAACTCGGCCGATATCGCGTCACGTGGCACCACTGCCGACATCCTCATACGAACTGAGTCTTGGTGGCACCCTACCCTGCCTCCACCAGTCTCAGACTTCAGTCTAAACGAAGCTCACCAATCAGCGGTGACAAAAGAACTTCGGAAGCCGAAGGAAACCAGCCTGCTGATCACTGCAGAACCATCTGTAGTAAAGCAACTGGTTGAGCGATATTCAACTACGACGAAAATGACGCGTGTACTTGCGTTAGTAATTCGCGCCATACAAAAATTCAAATCTCGCTTAAAACAATCGGATTCGTCAATTCTCAAACTATCTCTCGAACAGAAAATCGCCTCGATTTCCGAATCGACCGTCGACGAACTCAACGCTAGTCGGCGTCTCATTATTCGACATGTACAACGAGACGCGTACCCCGATACCGTCTCTCGCCTCGAACAAAATTTGGAGCTCAAGAAGCGTGATCCGCTTCGACCACTCTCACCATTCATCGACGACGATGGTCTGCTACGCATTCGCGGCCGTCTCTCATCGTCTACAAACTTACCGACCAACACGTCGATTCTACTCCCGAACAGAGTTCATTACACTCAAACTCTGATTCGCGATCATCATCTCGAGAACTTACACGCTGGAGCTCGCCAGCTGTCAGCTGTTCTACGTACATCCTACTGGATTATAAATATTCGAGATACCATCCGTCGAGTTCTCCGTAAATGCGTTTTATGCAAACGCTTGAACTCGACAGGCGGCACCCAACAGCCGACCGGGGATCTTCCCACAGAGAGATCCACGCCAGCGCGCCCCTTCTCAATAGTGGGCATCGACTACGCAGGGCCAATCGCTGTCCGATTCTCGCTAGCACGAAAGGCTACTTCGACAAAAGCCTATATTGCGTTATTCGTGTGTTTTACGACCAAGGCGCTTCACATCGAACTCGTGAGCGACCTAACAACCGACGCATTTCTCGCCGCGCTCGACCGGTTCATCTCGCGACGCGGTCGTCCAGCCGTCATTCATAGTGACAACGGCACTAATTTCGTTGGCGCCAATCGCACGATGTCAGAGCTCGCTGAATTCTTCAAATCAGCCAACAACATTTTGCTCCGTCAACTAGCCGTCCAAAACATCAAATGGACATTCATCCCTCCCCGAGCGCCCCACTTCGGTGGCCTCTGGGAAGCCGCAGTCAAATCCGCAAAACGTCATCTCGTCTCAGCCACGAAATCTCAACTGCTCACCTTTGAGGAAGTTTACACTATCCTGTGTCGTGCAGAAGCTGCGCTGAATTCGAGGCCACTCGGCAACATCAGTGCCGAGCCTGGGGAGCAGGTGCTTACCCCAGCGCATTTCCTCATCGGCGATTCACTGAAAGCTTCACCCATCGCTTCCGCGGCCCAAGAACGTCTCAGCTTAGCCAAACGCTGGCGCATGGTGCAGACAGCCGCCCAGCAGTTCTGGGACTCCTGGCGCCATGACTACATAACCACTATGCAAAACCGAGCCAAAACCGCTTCGCCGATCACATTCGAACCAGGGGAACTGGTGCTGTTACGCGACGACGATACCCCGGCGCTACAATGGCCGCTGGCCCGAGTCGAGCAAATACATCCTGGTAAAGATGGCATCGTTCGTGTCGTCACCATCCGGACCCAGCACGGCGTCTTCAAGCGGCCCACAATTCGTATCGTAAAGCTCGATGTTGACGCACTTTAATACGTCAACAGGGGGGAGTATGTTGGTACGAGCTATGCATTCGATCCCTTATACCTGCAGCCTGTGTTCTCTCTTCCCTCTTCCTACAGTCCTTCCAACTCGCCACATTCCTTTCTCATCCGGTTGCAACGTACGTCCGCTTTCTCTTTTCCTTCTCTTCCACCCTCTTACCAATATACCACCCTCACACTGCGATGTATCGGCTTGTAACCGATCCAACGCTACCCTATTCTTAAGCTGTATTAGTTATTAGTTAGTCTGTCTTTTACTATACTCCGTTATGGTCAGTTAAAGTATCTTGTTCTATTTGATGATTACAATTATTCAGTCATGTCTTGATTGCTAATTATTTCGCGGTAATGTTCTCACATCTTTTCAAGTGTAGAAAAAAAATTAAAATTTGCTACTGGAGTTTGAGTTTTTCTTTAAAGGATTTTTTTTGGGGCCCATTTCTATTTTTGATTTTTTAGAAATTCATTTTTGCATAATTTTATAATTTTTATTCAAATCGATAAAACTAGCATACCTATCGAAAAATGTTCGATACTGATTCGATGGTAAACGAAGACACTTAGGAGAAATTTTCTCAAAACGTCAAGCTATCCGTATGAAGCGAATAAAGACGTTGTCAACATTTAGCTTAGAAATTCGCTGGCGTTGTAGGAAAGCTCGCCTTGTATGAGTGGAAATGCAATTTTAGCCATGACATCGAGTACAGAACGAAGGTGTAGGAAGGGTAGATCTCTACGCGCATTTTATTTTACTCAAGTCACTTGACGAAGTCTTCACGAATGGAAAATAGTTTGAGAAAAATTTTCAAATAGTGAAAATATCAACACATAAGCGAGAAATTCGCGGATACGATACATACTAGGTTGGAATATTCGACAGAAATTCCGTCGACGTTAATAACTATCAATTTACGTCACGCTGAGTGCATACGCAAGTTTAACGGAAACGTCATAGTCGCGTCTTGTCGTCTTGTCGTCTCTTCCTAGTCGTAATAATAAATGCATTGACAATGGGAGGGTCTTACACGAGGTAAATGGCGCTGAAGAGAGATTTCTTTCGCCTGGAAACGATAATTTTTTGTGCAGTGGCCTACTTTTTGTGTAAGAAAATTTGGAGATGTTAAAAGAAAACAGGGAGAAGGGGTCCGAAGGGGAAGTATACAAAGATGTGCTGGCACCAGATTCCCCTTCTTCTTTTAGAATTACCAGGGAGCTTGTTTAAATAATCTAATTGGCATCAAACGACTCACCCATTCCTTCAACAAAAAAAATTTAACATGAAAAAATGAGTAAATCAACCGATTTCTGAAAAAAAAAACACAATAAAATTAAAAATTAAAAACTGAAAAAATACATATTATTTTAGGTGTTCATTCAACAAAATTCATAAAATTTCGAAAAATATTTTCAACTACATCCCTAGCGATAAAATTCTAATTCACTCTCCCACCTAATTTCAGATTTTGATAAAACATCATATCGGGTGTTCGAAAAATTCTGGCTCTGAATGAAATTTCTATAGACACGTAATTAATAATCGTAGGTAGGCAATTTTCACCAATGTAAACAAACAAATTTTTATTTGAATAATTAGATATCATTTTTACATTAAAAGGTAAAAATGAATATAAAGATATTTCATAATTCGTACGTTTTATGCCCAGTTTACCTACTCCATTCAATTTGTTTCATCATATGTAATTAAATTCTTAGGTATGTTTTGCAATTTTATTAGTGGCCAACCTAACATTTTTAAAAGTAAAATTCTCTTGGAAGCAGAATTTTACGATCATCCGGTATTATTGATTTTAGAATTTGTCAATAAATCTTACCCAGAATGAAATACTAACAAGGAAGGTAAGCTTATACCTACCAGTTCTGAAGCAGAATAAATTAAAAGCTCATCATAAAAAAACTCTATATCCAGAGGCGGTTCGAACATAAACTCTTGAAGGGGAGGAGGGGGTGTAATGATGTTCAAAAATCAAAAATGCTGACTAAAAAATTCAAAATTGCTGATTAAGAATTTCGAAATTTGACAATCCGAGAATTTTTTGTCTTAGCAGCTTACTTGGTTTCGAAATTAATAGTTTTAATGTGAATAGGAGGTAAACAAATGGGGAAAATATCATTTTTGGGGAATTTGGATTGTTTTGAAATTATGAAAGAAAAAATTCAATTAGGCCGAGCGCAGCGAGACCGAAATTTTTGGAAAATGTTAGTCTGGAAGGTAAGTAATCTTTTCAAGTTTGGTTGTGTTTTCTTAAAGAGGACAGTAAACTTAAAATTCTGAAAGGCACAGTTTTTTTTATTAGTTAACCTTATGCTGCAAAATTTCTAAAAAAAATTTCAAATTACTCGCATTTCTGAGATTTTGCCGACTCGCCATATATCTCCCAAAAGTTTGCCGTTTTTGCGGACTGAGAATTGACTGGGGGTATTATACCCCCATACCCCCTCCCCCATCGCGCCGGCCCTGTCTATATCCAAAATTTCAGGTACTGAAGTTCATCTCTCGAATTTTGGTGAATTTTTGAAATTTCAAAATCTCTCATCGCTCTGCAAAGTATGAAAATGTGATCTAATTGTCGAAAAAAAACTGAAATTTGGTGTGTATCTCTTGGAAAAATGATACATTTTCAGTTGGGAAAATTATGAATTTTTAGTCGATCATAAGTGACTAATTCCCAACTGCCCAATTTTCCCAACTGATGTGTTGAATTGCTCAATTTTCCCAACTCACAAGTAAAAAATTTTCTCGAGGGGGGGGGGGGTGCGGAAAGCTCTCCCTCCCCCTTTCGGTACGTCCCTGGTTTAGAGCTTCTGAAAAATTTTGAAATTTCCTAATCTCAGAGAAAAGTCCATAAATATAGGTACTGCATTAACTTCACCATCTATTATGATGGTTTAATAAATTTTTGTTCTATTTGATGGGTTAATAGCACAATTTTCTGAAACTCGTCGTATTTTTCAGTTCAAATCCATTTTACCAGTAGAAAATTTTTCTGAAAAAATCAAAAATTGAGATAAAAGGGTAAAAGTTGGTAAATTCCCGTATAGAAAAAAACTAATGGTGATTAATGGTGGCGAAAAAACCATTAATCACCATTAGTTTTTTTCTATACGGGTTTCCTCAACCTCCAAGTTCATAAACCATTTTTATGGTTTTCTCTTTAGTGCTGAAAAATTCTGAAATTTTCTGTAAGTTTCAAAATCTCTTGAAACCACTTATAATCGTTTTGGGAGGTCAAAAATAGAATATGAGTGTACTATTTTTTTTGTTGATTAAAATAAAATTTTCAGATTTTACAAAATGAGGAGTAACTTTTTTGAAATGCCAAAATTTGAAAAATGAACGTCGGCCTTTAAAATTTACTTTGTTTTGTTAACCTTATTGTCAAAAAATTTCACAAAAACTAAACCCAATAAAACATCCAAAACCCAAACTTACTCAGGTAGATAAACTCACCTACATATCTAGGTACCTATCTAAGTATATAAATCAAGCACGACTAGGTATTTCAAGTGATTGCACAACATCTTTCAAAAAAATCCTCCATTGTTTATATATCTTTAAGCAGTTTTTTTTAGATAATCAGTTGATAAAACAATGTCAACCAAAAAACATCTTCAATTTGGCAATTATATTGCCCATTAGCATGGAATAAAACCAAATCACGTTACATCGAGTTTAAAGTTGAAACGTGAACAATTAGTTCTTTCATTGAGTTCTCGAGTATAATTCAAAAATAAACAACTTAGGACGTAGGTGATATAAAAACCATCGTACGTAATTCGTTAGAATGAGTGTTACAGTAGGTATAGGTACCTTACCTACGTACTTACGAATTACGTGAAAAATAATGCTACTTTTTTCAAAACGTTTACAACGACAGACCATAACTGTTTTCTCATGTAAGTAAGTTCTTACGCAGGTACTTATTATTAATTCTCACCCATGAAAAATAAAAATAATTTGACGAGCTGAACTCTCAATTTTTAATATGCGCAGGTGGTTTAACGTGTTTCGCGTTCGGATTGGGATTCGGCTGGGTAGCTCCAGCTTTGGAACATCTATCATCTGACTCCAGTTCTTTCCAATTAAATGACCAAGAAGTATCATGGGTAGCCTCGACGTATTTCGGTTTCGAAGTCCTGTCCTCAATCGCAGCCGGATTTTTTTCCAATCATTTTGGCCGAAAACCACTGATCACGATTGGTACATTTTTACAAGCTTCGTCATGGATTGTGCTGATCTTTGCCAAATCTGCCAGCATGATCGTTTTAAGCAGAGCTATCTTGGGGATAGCAGCAGGTATATTCGACATAACGTGGAGTATTTATTTGGGAGAAATCACTACACCCAGCGAACGAGGTATTTTCGGCTCGATGATGATCGTGCTGCTCATTGGAGGTGAAATGATTGAATTCTTGCTGAGCTTGTATGTCCCCTACATTTACCTGTCAGTGATACCTTTCATAATATGTCTGATTTCATTTGGAATGTGTTTTTTTATGGTCGAATCTCCCTCATTTTTGATTATTCGCGAAAAAGACGCCAGTGCTTTGGATAATCTGGCTTGGTTACGTGGTGAAGACGACGTCAAAGAGGTACAGTTGGAATTTAACGAAATTAAGAATTACTTAGAACGAGTGAAAGAAAAGAAAAATGTTTTATGGAGTTTTGTGAAGCATCCTTCTGCTTACAAATTAGGCATTTACTGCGTCATCATCTTTGTTTTGGCCCAGTTAACCGGTTTTATGGTAATTGTATCGTATCAAGCTTTAATATTTGGTAAATACGAAGGCATCCCTCATGGTAAATATCTCACATTGATTTTTGGCGTCCTGCTCTTCATATTCGTAAATGTGAATATCTGCTTTATCGAAACTATCGGTCGTAGAACTTTGTTACTCGTTGGGTTCGTTGTATGCGCCATAGTCCAGCTGTTGACAACTTTTTTAATTTATTGTCAAGAGTATAACATGCTGGATAACATATTTATACCTAAAATTGTCATAGTTCTGTTCAATGTTTACGGTGTCACTTTCATTATTTGTATTTTTCCCACGATTTTTGTACTGAAATCCGAACTGTTTCCTCAGGAATTGAAAACTGTGGGTAGTGTGTCTTCCACGGTGAGCAATGCTTTTGCAGAATTCGTTGTGACAAAATGCTTCATACATGTTTGGACTAATTATGGACTATTTGTAAATTTTGCTTTTTATGCAGCTGTTGATATTTTTTCAGTGATATTTGTTTATTTTTTGATACCTGAGACTAAAGGTAAATCTTTAGTACAAATACAAACGTCCCTACGTCCCAAAATTGATGCTGGTCCTAATCCTACTCCGAGTTGAAAAATGAATATCCACGCCAGTAATCCCGAATAAATAATAAATTGATAGGTATCTACTCGAATGAAAAGTACTTGTATTTTTACAACTACTTATTTAAATAAGTGCCCAGTATTGATATCAATAATACGTGATATTGTTACCGATGTAAATAAACTTTTTTCGTCAACATAAAAATATGCAATGGAATTTTTTTAGAAGATGAAAGTGAGAAAATGTAATCAGTAGGTAATGAGCTACATAATCCATCAGCTAACTAATTTTCTTGAGGTCTTTATCTTTACTGCCTTTAAAATAGGTACTTCCATTGTACGTTATTGACTTGACAAGTGTTTTAAAAACAAACTGAAATGGAATACCTACTTCAATTCGACAAAATTTTCCATCTGAAATTCATAAACACCATCGACCTTGTGCATTAGATATGTATGATTTGGACGCCCCCTATCACCGATTGGCTGAAAAAACATAACTTTTCATTATGACTCTGTTGGGGAAAAAAGGGCCTAGCGTAAAAATTTTTTTCTTCAGTTAAAAATCATTAATTTTTTCTGAAAAACCTGGAAATTTATTGAGGAATCGGTGATTTATGACTGAAAAATCAACCAAAAATGATCGATTTCTCGAAATAAAATGACTAAATACTGTTCGAGCGAGGTGAAGGCAAAATTGTTTTAAAAAAATACTGTTTGAAGAGCAAAAAATGCACTTTTTCAAATTTTTGCATTAAAATGTTTTTTGAGCATTAAAGGAGCTTCCCCCTGGGTGTGCCCCTGGTGATGCTGAATTTTCTAATTTTTTTTCACGAAATTGTGCGTTGGAATGCAGTTTTTTAATTCGAAAGTAATCTACGGATGGTTTGAAAAACTTAAGGTAAAAATTTTGGTCCTTCCTCCTTCTAGAATTCCAAGTCTCCATACCTATTTTGAACCCTCTTTTAAAAAGCTTTCGACGCCACTGCCTAAATTTCTTTTTATTTGTGGTTTTTAAAGTCAATAAAGGGGTTGGACTAAACATTTCTCGAAAAATTATGAAATTCTCTCTCCCCCCTTTAGCGATACCTAAAAATTATTTTCAAAAATTATTCCACAGCTTTTCCAAGCTTTCGAGGCTGAAAGTAGAGAAAAATTACAGGAATTTTTCAATTTGAAAAATTTTTGTTGAAAAAAATGAAGAAAAGTATTAAATGGAAAAAATTCGGATTGGAAAATTTTTTGAAAAATGATGAGGTTGAAAAAAATCAAATTTATTATGAATTTTTTTCCAAGAGTAAAATTTTTCAGGATTTTGCTCAACTGAAAAATTTTTATTCTTCCTAAATTTTTTTCAGCTTTTTTTTTTTAAATTTCAACTTCCTGTATGTTTTTTTAATTTTTTCAGATCAGTATTTGGAAGAAAGTAAGTAGATGAAATACCTATCAATTTGGAAAAAAATTAAGAATTCAGAATTGGAAAAGTTTTGAGAAAATTTAAATTGAAAAAAAATGGCGGGAAAAATTTTAAAATTGAATAGCTTGTTGAAAAAATTAGGCGATGATCAAGATTTTTTTTCAAAACAAAGATTAGGTAACATAGTATCAATCAGTAAAAAAAAGTGAGAAAACATCAAGCTTTTACTCAAAGGAAAAAGTGGGGTTTTCACAAAAAAAAAAAAAAAAAATGAAACTTGAAATAAAAGTGAACTTATATCGTTGACATCTCATTTCCGACAAAGGTAATATCAAGAGCTAGTGAAACAGGTATAGATAATTAGTATTCAATGCAAATTGCATTGGTAATATTTGCTTATTTTGTTGTTAGAGACGTTTGAAAAACCATAATGATTATTCCTTGTAATGTCTTTCGAGAAAATACATTTTTCAAATTTTGATTTGAATCTTTGAAATCCATTTTTAATGTCAATAATTCGTATCACAGCTGAACATAGGCACACCCGGGGGTGGTGGCTCAGGGAGCTCAAACCACCTCCCCCCTTGAGCTCGGAAAAAAAATTTTATTGCGAAAATATAAAAAAGTGCATTTTTTTGCTTTTCAAACAGTATTTTTTCCAAAAAATTTCGCCCTCGCTTCGCTCGGGCAGTATTTTGATACAGTATTTTAATTTGAAGTTTGATAATTTTTGACTAATTTTTCAGCCAAAAATCGCCAATTCCTTAATAAATTTCCAATTTGTTGGAAAAATTCATGTTTTTTGACTGAAAAATTACTAATTTGAAATTTGACCCGCGCGCTCTCCCTATTTTTCTCAAATTCTCAGCCCTTCCCTTAATAAATTTCTGGGTGCACCTATGCAGCTTATTGACCGTTTTCCTTATCAGCTGCTCGGTCCCAATCTAGAGGGCGGACAAAATCGTTCATTCTTACGAACAAAACCAATCAATTCATTTTTCGCGGCTCAAGTAGTTAACAACTCTCAATTAAGGTCAACTATTATCTGATTTCTTCAACCAAAAATTTAGCCACCATCAGGCTACTACAAATTATAATATTGCTCAAATTTTATCGATTTTCCTCATCAGCAAAATGATTTCCCCAATATATGTATTCTGAACCAATCGAAGAGAAAATTTTTCAAAAATAAACATTGGCGAACGTATCGATCTAAAAACAACACCGAAACGGTTGGTATAAGCACACAAAACCGATTATAACTTTTACCCGCATACAAGTTTGACCCAGGACGAGCCGAGATGGAAAAAAGCCACACGTCTGATGAGTTGCCTACGCGCCAAGTACAAGGAACCGCATCCACATCGCCGGATAATTATAACCGAAGCGTACACGACCGGATTAAAAATTATTCGCGGCGCTGAGGACTGGGCCGGGTACGATGGGTATACCAACTTGTTGAGAAAATAAACGAGCATTTGTTGGAAAATGAAAACACGCGCGAGTATTTCGACATGCCGACTGCCGAGCGCGGCGTAAAATTAAAATGGTATCTGGTCTTGAGGGGGTATTTGGTCAAAAAAAAAGAGAAAAAAACGAAAGAAAAAATACGAAGAGAAAACTACGTATTTTCCAGCACCACCGGTCTCGCAAATGCGTTTTTACCCTTTTTCTCCGGCAACGTATTCGAATTTCTCGGGTGTATTTTGCAACCCTCATAAGACTGTTATTCGTGTAGGTAACCGCGGCTCTGCGGCGGTGGCAGCTTTCATCTATTTTACAAGATTTAGCGGTAAGAAACGGTCGAAAAATACAACGAACGTTATAATACAAGGCTAATAAAAAAACGCGGTATTTTCGCCCAAAAAGGAGAGAAAAAAAGACGAGGAAAAACGCGGAGAAGCACACAGCGTATACGGGAGGGGAAAGCTCACGGGGGAAAAAGGTATAGTAGCAGAGCAAATTCGTAGGTTCTTAAATCGAGCTTTGAAAATGAGCAACGTACGAAGAGGTACGAGCTACACGGCTGTTACAGCTGCAGGGGGTCTTATAAAGTGGTTTCCTTCGGATAGCGAGATCTTCGCTTTCGGTTTCTGCTTCTCGGCGTCATATTTCAAAATCTGCGAGCTTAAAAAATATCTCCATGACAGAGAATAAATGTAGCTATTTTTTCCTTGTTATATATACATAAGAAGAAGAGAAGGAAAAAAAACCGCCAACGTAACGCCTTATTTTCCTTACACACCTTTGCAGACCATCCCTTTTTCTTTTCTCGCAGCGTTCGCGTGCAACTTGTATGAAATTTATTTCTATCATCGCCCTATCATAATCTATCCATTTCTATTAACAGTCCCCGAGAGCGTATTGCATCAACTAGCCCGAAACCGAAAGAAAAAAGAATACATTCGGTATAGTAAATGGTTCTTCGTCTGTAATATTTTTTCCTTCCAGGTTGAAAATACCACCGACTCGGCGATCCCTCGAATGCAATTAGTTTCACATAATTGTACAACAAAAGGGGTACCACTGTGCGAATGTAAACAGTCGAACGTCAAGCTGAGTAAAAAATTATTACTTCTTGCTCGGTTCTCGGTTGTACTCGGATATTAATCGAGCAAATGGGCTACGTCCAAACAACCTTGTCCGAAAAGGCAACTAATATGGAAAACCGTCCCAGATTTAAATCCTGTCGTCGCTCATAAATCACCTACTTAAAGGCTACGTTGCGCTAACCTCTTCCTTATTGCGAGATCTTGCCGTTTTAAGTTGACGTTATCGCCGGCCGCAAAATGAAACAGAAACAGAGCGAAGAACACCGTTTGGGCCCGAGTTTGGCAAAAAAAATTACCCTCCGAAGGGTTCATTTTCGATACGTATACCTATAGCTGGGTTGTATTCTGGAGATAGGTATTGTAGCTGTATCATTAGCAATGTTTTGTGATGATTAAAATTTTTTTGAGGTTTGGAAAGATTTTGTGGGTTATATTTTTTGATGGAATTGGATGATACTTTTGGGAGATAAGTGGGAATAAAATATGTGCTGATTGAAAATAATGAGATTTTTTTAATTTTTTAGCCTATTTTTTGAAGTTAGAAACATTTTTATCTCTAAAATACATAATGAATTTTTTCAAAAAAGTTTAAAAAATGAAGAATTTTCTCAACTTTGGAAAAAATCTTTGACGCCTTTTAATTAACTTTTCACGATTCGCTCACTCAATTTCAGTAATTAATTTTTTTTTCAAGAATCGTCTATTCGTCAAATTTCAACAAATTTACCAAATTTTCATTTTTTTGGGTAATTTTTTCAGTTGCTTTGAAACTATACTGCGATATGGATAAATTATCGGATTTAGATATTTTCCAAATATTTGATTCCATTTTTACATTCTGATATATGAAGGTATCAAATACTTTTTTTACTTCTTGGATTTTCGAAAAATTTATTGTGATCATTGATTGAAAATGTGAACTCTGAGCTCAGGTAACGTCTATTTCGAAAGATCAATTTAAATTATTGTAATTTCGTCAATTATCGAAAATTCTGAAAAAAAAAGAGCTGAAACATTAATTTCAAGTTGAATCTGTAGAATTTTTAAAATAGGTAAGTACCGTACTTACTTGAGCAATTCAAAAAACTGAAGCACAAAAGAGAAAAATATGTGCAAAAGGGTGGGTCTGGGGGCACGCAGCATCGCTCATATATCGACTATTTACCGTGGAAGCACAATCGAGAAAAATATGTACAAAATGAGGCACAATGTACAGACCTGTGCAGAGAGAGGTAAAGGGGTAATTCCCCGGGCTCGAGATTTTTGGGGGCCCCGAAGGAGTCCGCGAGGGCCTTTCAGAACTAAAAAGCATTCTTCGGTTCTTTAAAAGTTATCAGAAATTCAATATTTTCAAAACATTCGAAAGTTATGAAAATCAAGTTTAGAGATGTGGACCAAAAATTACAATTCTTCGAGAAAATCACTATTTTATAACGTTTTTTTAAATTAGATGAAATGAAGGGTGATAGGAGAAAGTAAAAAAGCTATGGTCTCAAAGGTCTGATTAGTCACTATTATGTACTTACTAGATATCTGGAATTGAGTTAACTCAGAAATCAAAATTTTGATTTTTTTTGACCCACTCCATTGTGTAAGATCTTTTTTGTTTTTTAATCCCCCCCGCGCAGATTTTCTCTGCACGGGCCTACAAATGTAGCACAAACGATCGACCCTAGTTTTACTCTCCCAACTCATTCTGATTTTCTGATAATAAGTTGATTTCGAAAATAGAAAAGTTTGTAAGTTTTCAAAAGTCAGCTTCTGATTTTCTGATATCAAGATAATTTAGGAAAAAAACAAAAAATTGTTTTTAAAAGTAAGATGTTGACTTTCTGATACCAAGTTAATTTTCGAAATATGATACAAGTATTTAAAAGTCATCCACTGAATTTCTGATATTTTTCCTGTCATTCTCATTCTGGCTTTCTGATATTAAATTAAATATCTAAAATAGCATTGAATAAAAACATATCAATCTTCGAAAATATAAAAATTTATAAGTTTTTGACTTATGGTGTCGCAAAATAGAGTTTTAAAATTTTTGGAATGACCCCCCCCTCCCCCCCCCCCCCCCAAAAAAAAAGGAGAAAAAACATACCTATCCATGTTAAAACCCATCCCCCAATCACAGCAGAAAAAATACTTCAGGTCTGAGTCAAAAATATTTCTTAAGTGATGACTTCCATTAAAAAATTTTCATTCCAAATAAGAGATGGAAAAAATCATACTCCATGTGTCGGAAAAATTGAAAAATTGATTTCAATTGAAAATTTTTTGATTTTTATAATCTTCTTTTTCCAATACAGAGTGTTCCATGAATCGTTCGCCGAAAATTTTTTTTAGATAGTAAACCGAGTACCACAAAACATTGAGATGAACATGTTGCCTATTTTAAGAATTTAAGGAACAAATGCTGCTTCCAAAAAAATCACGTCAAAAAATTATTTAACCACGGAAATTGAAAGTACTTTGAAAACTGAACAAATTTTCACTAAGTATATGACTTTTTGCCTAACTCGAAAATTGAAGGGCTACAAATTTTTTTTCAAAAACAATATTTTCAAAATTAAACCAACTAATCAAGGGAATGGATAGTACGTTGAAAACTGTGAAGAAATTTTGCTCTGTGCACTTTTTGCCTAACGTCGAAAATGAAGGGGCTACGGCTCGCGCAAAATACGTAAGCTTCAAAAAATTTTAAAATTTTTCCAATTTTGAATGGCCCTCGGCCCCTTCATTTTTGATTTTAGGCAAATAGTGTATAGAAATTTTTTTCTGTTTTTAACGTACTATCCATTCCCTTAAACAGTTTGAGGAAAAAAATTGTTTGAAAAAAAATTTGTAGCCCCTTCAATTTACAAGTTGGGCAAAAATTCATATAGCGAAAATTTGTTCAGTTTTTTAAATACTATCCATTCCCATGGTTTAAAAAATTTTTTGACACAATTTTTTCAAAAGTAGCATCTGCCCCTTAAATTTTTAAATTAGGCAACATGTTCATCTAAAGTTTTTTTTTAGTGGTACCCGGTTATCTCAAAAAAATATGTTGACAGGTGATTCATGGAACACCCTGTATTGAATATTGAAAACTGAAACGATATTGTAGCGATTTTTCGTTTCATTTTTTTTTTTAAATATGGGTCAATTACCCTATTATGATTTATAAGAACAAAAATATAAATGGAAAAAAATTACAAATTGTAGAAATTGCTTATGATTTTCTACGCCACAATCGCTCATATAACCATAAATTCTAAATTCAATTTTCATTGGAAAAGACGAGAAAAATTTACAAAATTATTGCCCTGCAGTTAAAATTGCGAAGTATTTAAAAAATTAGGTAATTTCCAACCTGCTTGCATTTTCATGATTAAAAATTGATTTCTTATTCTTTCAAATTCAATTCCTTCTATATCCATTTTCCCCCATTCGTCACGAAATCGTCTCATTTAATCGAACAACACCACAAACGACCACAGCAACTTCCCCTCTTCCCCTTTCACACCACATTGGAAAAATCTCCACAAGGTCCAACTCTCTCTCTCGAGACTTGGAAAAAATTCTTCTCTACGTATTCTCAATCAATCACAATCGACCTGAAAACTTCGCCCATTAATTTAACCAAAGCTTAGCCTAACTGCCGAGCACCAAGCGTAAACTTAGTTTCGGTCACTTCTTCGGGCGTGTACCCTTCCATCACGCGGATAACAATCACTTTGCCAAAGGCTTAAAGCAAGCGTAGTGGACCCTTTTAACTAACAAGTCTGAAAGTTAGTTAGAGCCGCGGCACCGGCAACGTCTTTAAATAGTACCAACACCTGACTTCGCCCGCCGCTATTAAAGTCATCGTTAAACTCGCCAAATCCCGCTTATTAATCAAAGTCAAGCTTAATGACGACTTTCGCGTAGTATTTGATTTTTACCTCATTCCTACAACGAAAACTCGCAACCGTAACGAAGTTCATTAAACTTGGTAATTTACCTACAGATAGTGTATTTTTTCGCACACCGCACAACTAAGTAGGTATCCAGACACCGTGTACGAGTGGTTAATTTTTATTTTTCGTTCAATGCTTACTTCGTCATTGTCCGCGGTCTCGAATAAATCCCTTCTTGTATTGCACATTACAAATAAATCACACCTGATGATGAGAAACTTCCTTGTAGTATTTTTTAAAGATAAAAATCCGTTATTTTTTTACCTGCTACTTGCCTAAGTAAAGGGTTGAAATTGAAAGACATGGTAGTTTGGTATTTCACAACCGTATCAGTTTAAATGTGAGTGTGAGCGACAACCGGCCTAGTGAAACATTAAACAACAACCAAAGGGTTTAAGATATTACCTGTTGAAAAAGGGTGTTTTATTTATATTTTTTTTTACACAAGAGGGATTATTTGGCGAAAAGAGGAAAGCACGAAAAAAACTTTTTACCGTTTTTTTTTTTATTTCACGTGTATAAAATGGTGCTGAATAAAAAATCTCGCCGACGTTCATGAATAAGGAACGGGTCTTGGAAAGAGTGGAATTTTGCACGTACCGTATGGTGCAGCTGATCAGTCGGCCAAGAAAGGTTTTTCGAGAGATGCTGCGAGCAGAGTTGCGGACTAAATGGTATCGAATGGCGATATTTTAAGGAATGGGAAAAATATATACATCACGTGTGAATACTCGTGAAAACAGCAGATTCAACGTGATGTGAGGTTTTATCGGGTGAGTTGTTATTATTTTAATTCCAGGATTTTTAATTGGAACTTTTACTCCTATATTTTTCAAACAGCATAAAAAAAAAAAAGCGAAAAACTGAATTTTCGGAGCAGGAAATAGGAGTCGAACTGACTCCAAATCAACTCCGACTCTGGCTTGACTCCAAACTCTACAGTCAAACCGTAGTCAGGGAGTCGAAATCTTAAATTGACTCTGAAGTCAAGTCTGAGTGAATAGTCAAGGTTTCAGATTGACTCCGGATTCAAGATGGAGTCAAAAATCAAGCCCATATATTGACTCCGAAGTCAAGGTGAAGTCAGAAGTCAAGATCAAAGATTGACTCTGGAATCAAGTCGGAGTCAAGGTCACTGATTGTCTCCAAATCCAAGATGGAGTCAAAAGTTAAGGTCATAAGCCAGACTTTTTTATGACTGTTAATTAATAATAGTGATTTTTGACGCAAAATTCTGACCTTCATTGATTTAATTTTCAAAAAATCACTTTTTATGATGATTATTAACTAAATCGAGCCGGATCTGATTACGATTTTTAAATCAATATAATTTTTTGAATCATGCTTAATCATGACTTTTTCATGAAATTTAAATTGAAATTGTGACCATTCCAAAACTTTTCCATCAAAATTCTGATTTTTTCTCGATCTTTGAATGAAAATTTTGTCCTGCATAGGTATTTTGTAATTTTCAAATTCAAGATACATACCAAGGTACTCGCTTTTTTACGACTATTGAACAAAATACTGATCTTTTTATGATTTCTGAATCCGAAATCATGACTTCTTTGTGACTTGAATGAAACTCTTCACTTTTTGCGTTTCAAATAAAACTTTGTGAATGAAAATTTCAACATTTCTATCTCAAATTAGAATTTTAATTTTTTTTCATCATTTTCGAACAAGAATTTCAACTTTTATGAGACCTTTGATAAAAAAAAACATGGTTTTTTTCAAGACCATTAGGTAAATGAAACCTCCTTTGAACATAATTGTTCAAATAAAATTATAATTTTTGATAAGAATTCTAATATTTTTTTGTAGGTATGTACCTAGTACCTACCAAACTGCTGGATCTAAAATTCTAAATTGTGACTATAAATAACTTTTGAAACAAAATCTTGATTTTTCATCCATTTTAGTCCTTGAATCAAAACCCTAAAAAAACATGACTTTTTGCGATTAATTTTTTAATAATCCCAATATCATTTTGCATTTTTTTTTTTTTTCTAAGAATCAAAATTTCGACAAGTACCTAGGTACTGTATTTGTTCTTCTGAAATTAAAATTATGATTTCTCTGAATCTGAAACAAAATCATGTTTTTTTCTTTTTTCAAGAAACGACGGATGAAGGATATTGTAAATTAATCGTTTCCGCCATTTTATTGAAAAAAGGCAAGAAACGACGGATTTAATAATTGAAAAATGGTTCTTCTTGATAGTTTTTGAAAAAACGATTAGAAGCAATTGTTTTTAAGGAATTAGGAGCCGTCCTACTCAAAAAAAACACGACAGGAATCAATGAAATTAGTCGTTTTAAAATTTTCGTTTTTCGTTTTTTTGAGAAATGGCAAGAAAAAACGGAGTTTTAAAATTGAAAAAAAAAAAACAATTTATTTTCATCATATTGAAAAAACAGCCAAAAGCAACAATTTTCTAAATTAAATTTCGTTTGTAGTTTCACGATACTTCATGCTGAAATGAAATTTTCACTTTTTTCTGTCAAAAATGTGATTTTTCTCAACATGGGCATACTTTAGGGCTGGCTTTACAGAAAAGCCGTTTTTAAAAATCAAAAAAACTTTCCTCAATATAATATCATTTTGTCGGACGCAGAAAAAACAAAAAAATTATATCAAATTAAACATTTTTATAAAAATATCGAATATCAAAACAGAGATAAATTTAAATCCGATTTTTTTAGGCACAAAAGAAGTAAAAAAAAATAAGGAGAGATTATTTTTCAGTTTGTTAGTACCTACTTACTTATTTTTTTATTTTTTAAAATCACTCAACAATTTTGAAAATTAAAGAAAATAAAAAAGTATGAATTTATTTTCAATTCAAGCAACGAGATTAAAATTTGGAAACTCTATGTCCTCTGAAAAAATTCCGGAAAGCAGCACAAGTAAGTAGTTGAAAGTCATTCTTTTAGTGTCAATATATTTCCCCCAAATACTTCATTAAATTTTTTTTTCTCTCCTTCAGTATCCCAGTCGATGAAAAATAAGCACCAAAATTTTCAAAATGACAACCTCTCAAAATCAGATTACTTTTTCATTACCATTTTTCTGATCGATTTGCCTCAGACCGAAAATCATATCAATAATCCCACCCTCGCTCTAATTTCTCAACTCGAACGACCATCGACCATAATGCGAAATCGTTTCAAAAATCTCTATTTTTTACACGCCTCGATAACTTCGGTAACACGGTCCAAAGTAAAAAAAAAAAAAAACTACACCCACCAAAGCATCCTCCAACACGATATCTCTGGTCACTCCGCTGGACCGTAAAAGCAAACATAATAAAGCAACTTCGACACCACACGCATCGAGAGTCGATTTATTTGCCAAGGAATGGAAAAAAAAAATAAAAGAGAAAAAAAGAGACGTCGAATCGAATACAACGTTGAGTAACCGAATAAGGAAATCGGAAATGTAATAAAACAGGGGAAAACAAGACTGGAAAAAAAGCAAACCGAAAGTCTACCCTGTTTTCCCTTTTGATATAAACGAAGCCAAGATGAGATATCCATAGTAAAAGTAGATGAAAAAAATGAGCATCTTTGACTCGATGCTGCGATAAATACCTACAAAAAAAGTACCTACACCCACGACGGATCAAAAATCCAAGGGAATTTAAATGAGAAAAATCAAGGGCACCATTCAGACCAAAAATTAAACTTATGAAAATTTCGTAAAGAACCAAATGTTACCAACATGATGTTTGGGATACGTTTGAAAAACGAGCCCATAAAATACCCTCGCAGATGAGAAAATTAAAAATAAAAATATCGCAGGTATACGTACATAAATACGATGCATAAACATAATGGGCGATGAATCATGGGGACCAGGGGAAAGAGAAAGCTCGACGATGAGGTTTTTCTCATAGGCCGAATATGTATGTTGACAATATTACGCAGCCGTCGACGAAAGGTGCAAAGAGGTAAAGTTTTCGAACGAAACGACGACACCGAAGAGGACGACGAGCCGCAGGAGGAAAAATAAAAAGCGCGAAAATTTCGCCCGCAAAAAGGATATTTATTTTCGTTGGACACGTTCCATTAGAATAATGGAATAAACGTCCCATAGATAAGAAAAGGAAGACGCAGACCCTTGGTGAGCTCGTTCAAAAATAAGCTTTAGATCATTTAAGTTGGAAGGAAAGTTAGATAAGTAAAGTTTTGCGAGTTTGGTTCGTCTTCGTTTTTGTTTGGAATATATATTAAGGGTGGTTATGTCTGGCTTAACCTTTATCTGGTAGCTTGAAAGGGAGTGTAAAGAAAGGTATAATAAATCATTGTTCTAAATGCGTCGCCCGAACGATACAGCGGCGGTAGCGGCGTCGGCGTTGGAGGGGGGCGGAGAGGGTGCGGCTGCTGGTTCTTTGTGTCCGCTTCGACCGGTCAAGTGTAGGAGCCATCTTGGAAAATGTCGCTAGAATGTTTTCCAATTTCCCCTTTCGGTCGGGTATAAAAGGCCGCCGAATGAGCGAGCATGCGAGAGACTGCGAGAGCCCAGAGAAGAGGAAAGAGAAAGAAAGGAAATGGCTATAGTAAAATATCGAAGGCGAGGTGTAGGCCGCATTATGCAAATGAATACGAACCGGCCAGGAGACCTAATGGCTAAGGCTATTCCGCCAAATGATAGAAATCAATAATCGAGGGCCAGTTGAGGAAGAGGTTGGCCAATTAACCTCATCCCGAAGCCCGTGCCATGCCGCATTTCCTCGCTCCTTATTTTTTTCCATCCTTTTTCCTTCTCTCTTTTTCGTTTACCCTTTTATAAGCATTCACGCGTCCTGCATCTCGCTTCTCGCTTCCGCGCGCTTTTTCCGTTACCCAAAAAGTCTTCTCTCTCTTCGGCGAGTAACCACATTAACCTCGTCCCTTCGCTAAACCACGGATTCTCATTACGAGACGTCCATCTGCGTCAGGCGTTCCTTCTTCTTCTACCTACGTCTCCTTCACCTTCTCTACCTGCTACGCTGCTGTGCTCCAGTGCTCCGGCAGCGTCGGCACCTTTCCTCCGCAGCCACCGTGCCAGTCCTTCGAAACCCATGTAATTCTTACCAAATGTGAACTCGCCTCTCTTATTTTCCCTCTTTTTCTTATTAAACTTTCTTCTCCCTGAATAGTTTGTTAAATTTTCGCTGCTAAACTTTTTGTTTTCTCTGCGTCTCGAGCCCTTCTCCAACCGCTGCTCCTTCATCCTCGACCACTCTCTTCTTCGTTTTATGTTTTTCTCATTTTGTATACTGGTACCTTTCCTATCCCTATGGTTCGTGCTGGTTTCTATCTTTCTCGCTCCTACACCTACGATTTACCTAAGGATCTACCTCTTTCGCACCGAGTTGAGAAAGGTTGCCTTTTTTTGTGTGTTTAAATTTAAATTTAGCAGGTATGCACCTTATTTTTTTTGCGAAGTGTTATTAATTAAATGGACCGAGACGAGTATTTTTAAAGGTACTTACACGGAAAACCATGTTTTTTCGAATTATAATGGGTTCTTGCCCAGTTTGCCAGAGCTCCAGAAAATCTACCGAGTAGATTCGAGCAACGAGTTGGTGAAAAAAATTAATTTTTTATTGTTTCGTCCTTCGTCGAATCGAGTCCGAAGTTGCGCTATCTTGGTATTAAGCCAATTGCGAAATTTAATTCGGCATTATGAGAATTTTTATCATTAATATCTTCAGCTACGTTTGGGCGAGTAGTGCTTAATTACTAAGGAGTTGCGTATGGGAGTGTTCGGTCAAGGACTATGAAAATAGATGCATCATTTTATATCAAGGTGTTTCTGCAAAGGATGCAAAAATGGTATTTTTTTCGTGTAATTGATTCATCTTCACTTGGTTTTTTAATGTTTCTCAAACGGTAAGACACGAGTTGAATGAGAGGTTAATTTTACTACAATTTATCCCCTCCCCGGCCTCAAATAAATCACTTACGAGTAGGTTTGTCCGTCTGATAATTTTTTTAAAAGAATTATAATTATTTCGTTTTTCTGTGACCTGTAAATTTTATTGCTGCAAGATTGAAAAAAATCTGCTGATCCATCCTCAATTTTTTTCAGATGAATAATTTTTTGTTATCGAAAATAGGAACAATCAATAAAAAATTATTTACCAGCCATTCTTGAACATTGGAAAGTTCTCAGATTATTCTCATTATGGATATCTCTTCAAAACATTGCGTATTTATTTCAATCCACTGACATCCATTCTGATTTTTCCTGTAAACAAAACTTGGTATGAGAAAAGGTCTTCGAAAAATTTAGATGTAAAACACTCGTTGAAAAATTTTATTTTGAGAAATTGTCTTCTGATTTTGGAAAATTTTCAAATTACGCTCAGAAATATTGCATAAACATGGAATAGCCCGAGTAATAAAAAAGTTACCTTCTTAAAATAAAATTGTACCATCAAATATCCAGAGCAAGACCAACCTGAAAGTAGAAGAGGCAGCTCTCTTCTTTCTCATGTTTTTAAAAAAGGAAACATTTCAAAAAACAAGAAAAAAATGTAAAATCATTTGAAAAGCATTGTAAAAAATTGAATGAAATAAGTGAAAAGGTATTTGCATGGTTTTTTCTCCTCTTTTAATTTTTAAAATTGCAGAAATACATACAAGTAGATATGATAAAAATCTGAAAAATTATGGAAATGTCAACTTTTTGTAAATTATTGACCGCCAGGCCCAAGGCATATCCATATAAACAATACAAAGGCAAATTAAGGGTCTCAAATTCATTTTTCGATTTCAGTCTCACCAACCAAAATAGTTTAGGACAAAACATTTCTGATAAAAGTATGAAAACTATATCTTTTTTTCTACCAAAAAATAGGAATATAGATGCCTTCAGAATCAGTAATTGGAGGAAAATAATCCATTAAATTTCAGAAAGTGAGACAAAGTACATACCTGGACCTACCTACAGCACAACTTCAAAAACTGATAAGTTTTGAAAATTTCATCGTCTCTTTTTAAATTAATTAGTTTAAAAAAAACTGAAAATTTTGAAAAATTGACCAACTTTGAAAAATTAAAAAATATTTTGGAAAATGAACGGAGGTCCCAACGTTGTCATAATTTAAAGAATTAATCAATTGCGAGAACTTCCAAAAAAATTTTAAATGATATAATTTGAAGAATTTGGAAATTTGAAAACCCACAAGAAATTGAAAAATTAATAAAATTGTCCAACTTCAAAATTGAAAATTGATCCGTTTTGTAGAATTGCTGAATTGTGAGATTTTTCGTTACCAAACTTCAAAAAATTGTTAGGTATATTATTTTTGAAAAATCGATAGAACCGTTCAATAATAATTGACAAAAATTTAAGAAATTGAATCGTTGAAAAATTTACTTACCCATTTTGTTGCATGATTGATAAAATTTTAAAAAATGATAGGCTGGTTGCCTAACAAATTATTAAAAATCGTCAGAATTTTTAAGTACTTAAAGGTAGGTAATTTGAACATGACGAATTGAAAATTTTTTAAAACTTTTGATAGGTAAGTGAACTTTAAAGAAATAATAAAATTTGAAGAATTGAGAAACTTTGAAAACTTATTGAAAACTTTTAGGAAAGCGGTAGGTAATTTTTGAAACACTTCAACATCAAAATTTTATAAAAATGATCTGTTAACCTCTCGTAGACACTGGGCATAAAAATTCTGGAAATTTTTCACGCCTAGTTTAATAAAAGTTCAAAAAAATTAAAATCTCGTTCAAATTGAATTTGAAAAACTGATTAAGTCTAAAAAGATAATAGCAATTTTAAATTGTTAGAAAAATTCTTGCAGTCAAAAATGACATAAAAACCTTGAGAAACCCCTTATTATTTTTCATTACGACAAAAACAAAAAAATTATTCTGAAATGGAACGCACCACAAATCCATCAATTGGCAGTTAATTGTTATCACATACCTACATATGGCTTTGCAATTTTATTTCACATAACTGGCCCAGTTCGAATTTTTATACATCCGGTATTACAGCAGTAAATCGAAAATTGTCTCTTTTCGTCCCTCCTCTCGCAAAATTCTGAAACCATCCCTGCTTTAATCTCCTCCTCACCTTTCTTCGTCCCTCCTTATTTTCTTCTTCGCTCGCCGTATGTATCTAATGTGCATCCACCACCGAGGAATTTTTCCAAGAAGTAATTTTTCATCGATTTTTCCCCATCAGCTGTTATTTTTTTCCTTCGTCTGACGATGCGGTAAACTTCACGTATTACAAATCCGACCAATTGTCCGGACCAGCGAATTATTTTGTCGTTTTGCTAGCTCGTTTTATCCAGCAAAATAACATGTTCAATAACGCAAAAAATTATTTTTTCCGCCCTTTAGGTGCTGCTTTCATTTTATTCGCAATGTGTCACTAACATATGAAACGCCTACTTTCACTCATATAATGGCATCCGCGATCTGATCTCCTATGCTTAATATGATATCAACTTTTTCCCTTTTTATGTACATTATATCTGCGCTGTATTTCCATTCCACATCCTTTGGCTCATCGTTTTCATTCGTTCCATATCCTTCTTTTCTTTCTTTTTTTTTTTCGCTTTATACGCGTGTATCGTTTTACAACGAAGACGAATACCGAGATTGTGCATTAGACTGCCAACAGCCTGCTGCTGTAGACGAAAAAAATGCAGAAAATGTCGAAATTGCATTTTAAACGCCCGGATAACTGTGCAAGTGGAGGGGAGCGGGGGTAATCGAACGAGTTACCGGGTTGTTGAATTGGTGTGTTTCGAGTTGTGAATTTGTAAGATTTGCGTCGAAGGAAAAAAGGGATTTTGATTGTTGGAAAAATGCTTACTGGAGATTTTTTCGAGTTCTTAGAATTTTATTTAATAGCAGAGGAAAACTGTAGATGGAAGAACAAGGTGTAAGGATAGTACGAGTGGTTGAAATGTGACATTTTTACTCATTTATTACTTGTAGGTATTTGTTTGAAAATTCAACCACTATTTTTTAAAAATTCCTTTTTACAAAATTACCCCAAAAATATTCAAATTTTTAATTGTGAAAAGATTCTAAAATCGATACCTACATAAATGAATTTTTTTTGCAAAGAATGATTGTAAAATGGCTTAAAAGCGGTAAAATTAGATTTTGGAACCAATGTACACCTCTCCACCCCAAAAAGCGCAGTTTCAGTTTTTTCATTGATAATCAGGTATAATATTGAGTATGTATTGCGTACCTATCAAAGAGAAAAAAAATCAGATTTATCAGATTTTTTCAATAGTTTGAAGATTAAAAAGCACAATTATTTAACTACTTGAACCCAATTTTTTTGCACTATTTTTCGTTATTAGGTATCATTATTATCATTTTTTTCATTTTTTCACTTGGATATGGCTTAATCCTGAAACGTTTTGTTTTTTGACCTGCCAGTCAAACCAGTAACAGTACAGAATATTTACGTCATTTTTAAACAAACTGAAATTTTTTCTGAATAATTTTTCTACTGTTGCTGAACTTACATCTTTTTTGAAAAGCATGATTTCTGTTTGACTGACGTCATTAAAATTTTGAGAAAAAAAATCGAGTTGAAAAAATGTTGAGAAAAATTCGAACGTAGGAAAATCTTTCAGGAAAAAATTTCAGATGTGAAAATTGTGAGAGAATTCTTTTTATGACGTCAATCAAACAGAAATTATTGGTTCTTTTTTTTAAAAAATGCAAGTTCAACAATGGAAAAATTCTTCAAAAAAAATTCAACAGAGAAAATTATGAGAAAATAATAAAGAGTTGAAAAAATTACGCGGAAAAAATTTGCAAAACTTCTTCAGAAAATTCTGAACTGTTTAAAAATGGCGTAAATGTATTCCAATTTAAAAGAGCAATGTTACCAGCATTGAAAATTCAAACACCAATTGGCGACACTGGAAAAATGGGACTCAAAAACAATTGACTTGATGTTTTTGCCGGTTTTGTCAATTGGTGTTTGAATTTTCAATGTTGGTAACATTGCTCCCTTAATTTGGAATACAATTGAAAAATGTTGTCGAAGTAGGTACCAAATGAATCATGATTGTTTGAAAGTTCATTAACATTTTATTAAAAAGTTGTAAAACTTTATTTTTTCAAGTGGCCCAAACTTCAATACTGGCAACACTGCATCTAGACATTGCAAAACATAATTTTCAATCGTTCAAGATTGAGGAAAAAATAAAATTTGAGTGCATGTTGACATTTTTTAAGAGGAAAAGAGAAAGGTGCCGAGTGCTTGATTAATTCCGGCTCCCCCCTCCCCAATACTTTTTGTGTTAGAATTTTAAGTTGGCAATACTTTGTATTTGTTTATAATGAAAATAAGTTTTACCAACTTACGATTTTAGCACCAAAAAGTATCGGGGGATCCAGAATTAATTGAACATCCGGTACTTATCTACTTTATGTACTTACATTTTATTCCAAACCCAGATAACTCAATTTCATCAAAAATGGCACTTAGCATAGATTGCGTTCCCGACATTCAGGGCATTCACCTTATTTTCAACTTCAAAATTCCTGAAAATTTTGAAATAAATTTTCTAGGCGCCTGCTGCAGCCTCCGTTCAGATTCTCTTATTCCACATGTTCTGGAAGCGGGGAACTATGAATTTGAATCCATAGAAAAATAGATTTTTGTCAAGAACAGTTTCGAAACTTTTTTTTTTTAATTTAAAAAGTTCATTGAAATATTTATGTACGTAATAAAAAAAAAATTCTATAACTTAGCCACCAGACTCATGTCAAAATTGATGAAGTTTTGTCTCCTTAAGCATAAATAAAAGGCATTGCCACATCTCGAAGATAGGCAGTAGGCACGTATTTCTGAACATATCCATCATTAAATGTTTTTATTTTGAAGAAAAAAGTGTATTCAATTTTTTAAAAAATGCCTAGAAATATCTTCTCGCCGCAATTTCATCGACTAAAAATCATTCTCACGGAATTCGTTTACATAAAAAATATCTGAGGAGGGTACCCCCTTCTCCTCCACTCCATAATATCATTAAATACCTACGGCGGCGAGTAAATAGGAAAACACGAAAACACGAAAACCCCCCAAAAAAAGGGTAAGAGAGGGTAAAAGGAAAAGTATCCGGGGTGAATTCGAGGAAGCATATACTCAGATAAGGCATCGAGGTATGTTTTTAATTACTCCGCCATCTAATTTCACCAAGTATTAGTAATTCGATTGCTGCGAACCGTAATAAGTCCGATGCGTTGCGAACTCTGCGATATCGCGAACCCGGCGAATAGGTGAGTTAAAAGAAAGAGGGGTAAAACACGACGCGTATAGATAATTTCGAGACCTAAATTATGGAAAATAGCCAAAATAAACTACTTATTTATTCGATGGTAAAGTTTTTCCGAAGGTGAACGGTGCGGCGATATCGAAGGCTTGGCAAGACGGGGAGGGAAGCCTGGGAGTATAAAAAGAACGAAGGCAACTTCGACTACCGCGCCGGGTCGGTCGCTCCGAAAGAAGTATACAAAGATAGTGGGCCATCGTATCGGTATAAGGTATGTATATGGCGAAGGAGGCGGGAGACATAGTATTAGCTTTTATGGAGCAACTTTATATCCGAGCGATACATGGTCGTATCTCGTTTTAAGCCACCGGCTGCGTCCAGCTAAGGCAAACAAGGGGTTATGGCTTGGTACGGCGGGCTGCGGCCCGAATACGGATCGGGAATGGTGGAAAAGGGTAAGTTAGGGTTAAAGCCACGTTCATTTTACAGGCTGCTTGTACGGTATAAAAAGCCATCAAAATGTCCGGAACACGGATATCTTAGCCACTTGGACTTAAATGGAAATTTATAGACGTACTTTTTATCCGTAACGACTTTCTCTCGGTCGTTGTTTCAATCCCTTCGTCATTATGTTTTACCCGCCTTTGACTACCCGGCTTTTATTTCGCCTCTCGACGATATAAATTTTATCAAATTCTATAACGCGATGCAAATTGAAAGTAACCTCGGTGTTAAGTATAGCAATTAAGGAAATGCGCAGTTCTATACTTTTTACCATCTCTGCCTCGCCAAACCCACCCTCCTCTCGGCTACCTTTCTCTTCGATATTCGCTCTGCTTACACTCGACGACGAAGATCGTTTTTCAAACATTTAATCGACTCTCACTCAACTTCGGCATCGCGGAATATGTCGAAAGTATGAAAAAATACACCAAATATCCTATCGCTGGGGTAGAAGAAAAACCTAATTTGTATGCTGACACTGTGTAGACATTTCGTTAAACGGGAATACAAGTACAACTTTGGACGCAGCACATAGAAGGGATATTCGAACTCGTCGTATGGCTGCTCATCAATAAATACAAATCTTTTTTACCGGCATCGAATTGCAACGGCAAGCAGCTCCCCGCGATGTCGTATTGGGGAGGATTTATTCTCGCAGGAGCTATTTCTTATCGAGTTATTTTAGGAAAATTGCGAATTTTCGATCTCTATATTCGAAAATAAGACGAGTTAACTTTCGCCCCGGCCTAAGATAAATAGCGAGTAAAGAAACTTCGATCGACGGTTTTTTTTTCTCCTTTTTTGGAAAACACCACCGTTGTCGAGAGGGTTTGAAAGAAGTAATGTTATTCGGTGAAAAATGAGCCGCTTAAAAAGCGTCTTAAAATTTTATACGTGGATGGTTCTTCAGTTCGGTTTTTTTTTTGCCAGCCCGTACTACCCGGTGTTCTTTCTTTGGTTCGAAGATCGGACGGGTTACGATTGAAGTCTACAGTTTGGTGTAGTTAATTAGTCAATGTAGTTGGGTTTTCGACGCGATCCGATACGAGATCCGGGTCTGGGTTCGAGACAGAGTGACAAATAGTTTGAGCCTTTTTTCAATCGTGTAAAATGGTTTGCGACAAGAGTCGATGGAACGAATTCGTAGAGTTCGATTTGGATGCCCCGGGGAACGATTATCGCTGCATGTTTATTGCTACTATGTGTAGATACGAAGTCGCCATTTTTTTAATCATACCTGCGAACCAGTCGATACCGCGGGTAGATTTATGGGTGGATGAAGGGTAAGTTATCGATGGTTTTGTGAATTTTTGTAGGAATGGGGAGACCTATTTGAATTCAAAGGAGCTTTTTGTTGCAAGGAGCTGTCTACAGTGTCAGTGGTGCCATCGAGAAAAATAAAGTACCTACAGATATTACAGAAAAATGTTCAATTGTGAAAGACTTTGAAAGACGACGAAATTCATTCATTAATTGAAGAGCAGTCATAGGAAGCAAACCAAAACCCAAACCAAAACTAATACCTTTAGAAAATCAAAACCTTGATCAAACCGAAATACGTTTCGGCTTTGGTCCTCCTATAGACTTTTTTTTTTACCTTTACAGTGCCACACCATTGTACCTGGGGCGCCTGTTCAAAAAGCAATCATGGTTAAGTGACAAGTTTTGTGATAATGGGGCTTGGGGTGGACGACTCTAAACACCATGTCATTGGAAACAAAATCAAAAACAATTTTTAAAAAATTGGAAAATTAAGAAAAAACCAGAAAAAAAAAACGATTGAAAACCAAAATCACTATTTACCAATTATTAATTTTAATTTGCTTCTAATGACTGTTGAAACAGCAGCGATTTTTTGGCAAAAGAGCTTGAGATTTTACGAAAGTCTGCACCTAAAGTTATTTTCGTCGATCAAATTTTAGTTTTTATAATTTATTTAATAATTTGCTCAGTAGGTACCTACCTTATTTTTATGAGATTTTAAGCATAATTCGCCATTCATTCAAAATTTTGCATTCGAAATTTTATTTCTGATAGATCTTTTTATTTAAATTTATAGGAATCAATTCGTATATAGGTACTCAAAACAAAAAGTGGGAATTAATTCGCACGATTCTGAAAGCTGGAAAACATCTTACAAACTTCCCTAATTTTTTGGAAAATGATTGCGATGATTATTGGGACGAATCCACCCAAATACATCCCAGATTTAGAGATTAGAAAAAAAGGTTTGGAATGAATATTGGGGTGAAATTTTCCCCACGTTCATCCCAAGATTAAAAATTCGAAGTTCACAATCAGTTCGGAATGAACATTGAGATAAAAACTTGAGTATTTCAAGTTCATCCAGGCCAAAAAAAATTTTAAATTGGATGAATCTGGCATGAAAATTCATTCAAAGTTCATCCCAGGCTCCAAAATGTGAAAAGAAAACTTGGGATAAGTATTAGGATAAACTTTCACCCTGTGCTCATCCTAAGCTTGAAAAATCAAAAATCAGTTTGGGATGAATATTGGGAAGAAAATTCATCCTAAACTTAATATGTACTTCGAAATACAACATTGGTTGAAAATTACGATGAAACTTCCCCAAGTTCATCCTTGGTTTAAAAACTCTAAAATCAGTTTGGAATGGATATTGGGATAAAAATTTAAAAAAAAATCGGGAAAAGATTGAGATGAATGTGGGATGAAAATTTTTCCAAGATTATTCCATACTTCAAAATTTGAATGTTGACTTGGGATGAATATTGGGATGAGACTTCATCTCAAGTTCACCCCAGGCTTAAAAATTCAAAAAGTAGCTTGGAGTGAACATTGAGATTGAGATGGAAATTCTTCCCAGATTTATACCAGTTTTAAAAAAACTGAAAAAATATTGGAATGAATCTGGTAAGTATGAAAATTCATCCCAAGACCAAAGACCATCCCATACGTCAAAATTTTAAAAACCAATTGTGATGAATGTGGGATGAAAATTTCTTCATATTCATCCCAGGCTTGAAAATTCGATAATCAGATCGAAATGAATGTTGGAATGAAACTTCATCTCAAGCTCCATCCCAGGCTAAAAAAAAAATCAAAAACAGATGGGGATGAATGAATGGGGACGAATATTGAGATGAAAATTCCCCTATGCTCATCCCACGTTTCAGAATTCGAAAATAAATTTGAAATGAGTTGGAGGTTCATCCCAGACATAAAAATTCGTAAAAAAAGATTGAGATAAATATGGGATGAAAATTGATCCCGAGTTCATTCCATCTTTAAAAAATCAAGAAAAAGAATGGGGTGAATCAGGATTCAGGAATGATTCAAAAATTGAATGTGGACTTGGGATAAATATTGGGATAAAATTTCATCCCAAGATCATCCCAGGCTTTAAAATTTGAAAGTAGGCCCGAGATGAACATTGGGATGTAAATTCATCCCGTTTGGGATGAAAAATCTTCCAAAGTTCATCCCAACTGTAAAAATATGGGGATGAATCTGGGATGAAAATTCATTCCAAAATCATCCCATGCTTAAATTTTTGAAAATCCAAGTGTGATGAATGTTGGGATAAAAATTCAGCCCAAGTTCATCCCAGTCCAAAAAAAAATTGAAAAAAAGATGGAGATGAGTGTTGGCATGAAAATCCTTCTCATGTTTATCCCACCAGGCTTAAAAATTCGAAAATCAGTTTGGCATGAGCATTGGAATGGGATTTTATCTGAAGTTTATCTCAGGCTTAAAAATTCAGAAAGCAGGGTGGAATGAATATTGGGATGAAGATTTAATCCATGTTCATTACAGGCTAAAAAAAAATCGGGAAAAAATTAGGGTGAATCTACTTAGTATGAAAACTCATCTCAAGATCATTCTAGGCTTCCAACTTCGAAAAAAAGGCTTGGGGTAAATATTAGGATGAAAATTTCCCCCAAGAAGTTTTTCCTCGGAGAATTTTTTTCAGCGGACGGAATAATAGGAAGATATAAGAACGAATAAGTAAAACTTATTTCATCACTAAGAACAATCGAGGAGCATTTCCGGATTTAATAATTCACTTATTTCTATCAAATCGTTCTCCTCGAGTCTCCTAATTTCAACTAATTCCACAGATCATTTCGCGACTGGTGATTCGTGCGAGCCTTCATTCTGGCCCTGTTTTCAGACCAACAGTCCTGCTGGGAATTGGGACTGGAAATTCATTAAGCGCATAACCCTTTCTACAAAGTCAATCAAAAGTTACATCTTTATATAATCCTCTAGATTTATGAGAACATGACGCGTGTATCTCAAGAAGGGTGAATTTCACCATCATCGGAATATTTAGTTGGCTACTAAATACCTACATCTTTCGTACTAATACGTGAATATGCAGCACGTCACGAAGGAAATGAAAAATGGCCTCGTTTATTACGGAATCTTCATTCGCAGAGATACCTAATAAAAAAAACTCGCGAGCTGGCATTGCTTGGTTTTTGCATAAAAACATGGCTCGGTTCTCTCTACTACATATATTTTAGCAATGACCTAATATTCTACTATGCAAGTTAAAAGGCTGCACTCGAGATTTTTATCTTTGATAACAAACAACTCGCGGGTTAATCGAGAGAAGAGAAAAACTGTTCCACTTGAGAATTCCCACTCGAGTATGGTTAGTTGGTGCATAACGTCAGAAAAGCAGATTCTCTCTCGCCGCGTCTCGAGTCCGCGTCGATTGGCAAGCCGCAGCGGTACGCTTCGCTGCAGCCCGTAGTACTACTCGAAATATGCTGACCAAATCAGGTTACCACCCTTTTTTTTTCTACTCTCTGGCTTTTTTTTATCCGTCGACATCGTACTTGCTCTTTACAGCTGGACCTTTAGTAGCACATCCGTTCGACGTCGAACCTCGGCACGTACCTCTTCTTTAATTCAAGTATCAGCCGGTTATGCCCGGTACGTGTTACAGCATCGCACTTTAACCCTTAGCTCGTGGATCCTTTTGGATGTTGGCATGCGAATGATCTTCGAGGTCAGTCTCCCTATTTCATCAAAACCGGATAACACTTGCTTCTTTTTAATACACATTTCAAGTTTAAAAATGGAGCACTTGAAAAAGTAGGATGCTGTGCCCAGCAAGTGCCGGTTCAAAGGTTAAAAAAATCTAGATCTGATTTATCTCCCTTGTTTACATCAACGATGACCTTTACAGGTATCATTATCTATTCATAGGTATAAAAGATGAAAAAATACCCTTACACGTGAAAAAGGTTACCATTTGGGCCAATTTTATTAATGAAGTGATACGTAGGTACTTTCAACGTGTAGAAAAAAAAATGGAGAAATCGTCGAAACAACCCTCGCCTCGCGAACGAATCCTACGTTTAGTATTTTTCCACGTAGTAAGTACATACGTAAACGAACGTCTATCTGACGGAATTTCTATGCCTTTTTCCCACCCCCTTCTACTGTTCACTTCTTCCACGACGTGTTTTCTTTTTCCTCTTGTTCGTCGTTTCCGCGAGTTGTTTTATGCTCGTAAATAAATTTAAATAACGTATGTTTTGTTTTACTCTCTCGTTACGCGCAGCCGGAGCAGTAAGCGGTGTCTCGTAAAGCGAAATGTGAAACTGATGATTTAAAAATGTTCAAAGGCAGACTCTTCTCTCTCGCTTTAGCTTTGTCGATGTACAAGCGTAAATTTATATCGCATCGAGTATATACTATACCTACCCTTCTTTGCCCTATATACGTACTACAAGTGTCGGCGGCGTCGCGTTTGTGATAATTTTTTCAATGCATTTTGATCGCATCTTCAAACGTATCCCTTTGATGGTGAAAATTACCTTTTATGGAATTTCGCTTGTTTATAGATATACATACGATACCACCTACTTTTACCTATACGAGAATACCAGCAAATGGAAATTTTTTTATCGGTCGGGGAGGTGGAAATTTATGGCGGAGTATCGCTCATGGAATGAATGTCAAGTATTTAGTCAATTTTAGAAATTTTAGGTATCGATTTGCGGAGATTATCTGGGTAACGAAGAATTTCGAAAATGAGAATTTCAAATGAGAAAATCAAAGGCAAAAGATATACCTATTTTGATATTGACAGCGAGCTAGAGATGAGATTTATAACTGAAATTAAGTTCTTGTATTCTACGCTCAAAATTCAGAAAAAATTTCAAAATTTTCATTATTTTCAATTTTTTGAGACTAAAATACATACGTTTTAGATTAAATCAAAATTGGATCACTGCGGAGGAGGGGGGTAAAAAAACGAAAATTTACAAGTGAAATTATTTTTTTATTTTTTCAACTCATCATACAAGTTCTCCTCCCCTCCCCTCCCCTCCAAAAAATCATTCTTCCAAACAAATTTTAATATTTAATTTTTCCATTTTTAAACAAAATTTGTATTATTACCGAGGTACTTAAAACACCTCCCCCCCCCCCACAGGAGCAAAAATTAAAATTATGTGATCATTTTTCATCTTTATAATTTTTACGTATATTCAACCATTTTCATTTAATTTTCCTGATTTGTTGGTTCCCGATTTCTTTCATTATCCACGAATAAGACGAATGAATTGAATTTGGCTTATTGAAGAAGCAAAATTCAAAGATTATTGCCACTGAAATGAAATTTTTCTGATGATTTTTTCCGTTTTTTCCCCACTAAAACCAAAGATTTTCCAAAAATGGGTCCCCATTTGTTTCGAAAAATTCCAGCTGTGAAGATTCTACGGTATTCCCATAAACAGGAAACTAATCAAAATTAATTTAGCTTTTTTTAGATGAAAAATTTCACACGTAAGAAAAATACTTGATCATTTTTTTAAAAAATTAAAAAATTTCCAATTTTACAAAGATTCATGGAAAAGAGAAGAGGGAAATTGAAACTTTTTCGGTAGGTACTTACTGTTTGCTGAAAACGCATAAAATCACAAACAAATCTACGTTGCCAATTATTAGATGCCTAGTAAATAGTGAAGGTACATATAATATTTATTTCACTAGTCAGATCTACTAAAAAATTTTCAAAAGTGCATATCTCGAAGTCAAACTGCTCGTAACAATTTCTGTGCAATAAATAATTGAAAAATTTTGAAAATTATTTCGTCTTTCCAACATTTTGTTTAAAAATATTTGATATCATTTTACAAAAAAAAAAACGCTCAACCGAAACCAGAATACGCGTCTCCCATTCCGACCACAAAATACAAAAAATTTTGGATTTTGAAAAAATTAAGGTTTTAAATCCAAAATCCGGATTTTGAGATTTTTTGGATTTTAAATCCAGAAGGATTCAAATCCTGTCCAACTCTACTAGGCATGGAGGGTACAAGGAGGAATTTGAGAATTAGGTATGTTTGAGTTGGAAAGACGGGAGTTGAAAAGATGGAACAACAATTTTTCAGAACTTGAAAAGTAGTGTCACCCTGTGTCACTTGAATTTATTTTTCACCCGTTTGAGCTCATAATAAGGACATGAAAAAATGTAAATAAATTTATAAAGTTTATAACAGAATTTTAAACAACAAATCTCGATTTTTCCAGAATTTGTTTCAAAGATGAATATAGAAAAATTGACATTTTTACAGGCCAAAAAATTCAAAACGTTGAAAGTTTTCAAAATTTTTGCAATAGATGTATTGAAAAGTTACTTACATACCAAGTGCTTTTTTTTTAAGCAAAAACTTTCAAATTATAGATAAATTTTAGATAACTTTTCTATAAAAATTCCAGATTTTCGAATATTTTTCAGTTGATGACTTTTTTATTAAAATAATATTTAGACCTTTTTATTTTATTTTTTTAAGTTTCCAAATTCTTTGGACAATTTCAATCGAATGAAATATTTCGATATTTTGTCAGACTTTGTGAATGTTACCTATTAAATCAGTGTTGTTTCAAATTTTGTATGAAAAATTTAGTTTCCCCTCCTTACCAAGCTATACAACATACTTCTTGTTGAAAATCGAGTCTGTGCAGAAGAGAATAAAGGAAAGGTTTTTTTGGTGTGTGTGGGGTGGGGGAGGGGGGGTGCAAAACTCTCAAACTAAAAATTTGACTTGATACGTTTCCTACTCCTACTGCCTAAGTAGGTTTAGTTTACGTTACATATTTTTCAATTCATTCATGGTTTTTCTTCAGCATTCGACCTAATGTGATTAATATCCCATTTTTCTCCTTTGGCTTTTAATTTCCTCGGCACGGGTTTCTTAGAAAAATAGCTTTGCAAATTCTTATTGGAAATTCGAGTAAAAATTTTATTTCGTAGCCTACATTATAAAATAATACCCTCCCCGTCGACTGAAAAATTCAGCGGAAAACATTCGATATTTCCTGTCTAAGTCTACAGACATACCTTCCGAGCATTCAAATCCATTTCCACGTACCCAAACAATACGAAAACTTTATCAAATCTCCTCGTATTTATTTCAAATCTCCGAAAATTTCGCTCCGATCGCCTCTAGGCCCTCGAAACTTACAAAAAAAACTCCAAAACGAAACTCAAACGCACAAAAAAAACAAAATACAAACTATAGGAAAAAAACCTAAATACGAAATTAATTAACACCATTTCTGATGGCGCTGTTTACAAAACCAAAACACGTAAGTAAACATCCAGGCGCGGCTTCTGCCGTCGTAAAATAACACCGTAAGGAGTTTGTAAAGAGTTACTCTATTATCTGTAAACAAAGACTTACAAAAATATTTTGCAACAGGGGACTCCGCAGCGCCAGAGTGAGATGCAATAACGACTATGTGAAAAAAATCCAATAAGGGGGGAGAAGTGTGGTAGAAAAAAAAAAGGTAACAGAGAACGGCGTATAAACACAGCAATAAGTCAAAACTGCGCGTTATTGTACGAAGATGAACGCGAAAAAAAGGGTAACGTCGGGATGAGTTCTATGACAACAAAATTTTTTTAAGCCGTTATAATGAGAACTAAAATCGGTTCGAATAATTCCTACAATAGAATCGATACATGTAACTATTGAGAGAAAAAAATCAAAGCGAGGAAAAAAAAATAGCAAAATAAATTAACCCTTCGATCTATTTGTTACAATCCGCGTTCTTTTACCTTTAACACGTACATACTCGACCCTTAAACCAGCAATAATACGCTTACTATCATTCATTACAAATTTCCCTTCCTTCCTCTTTATTATTATATTTTTCGCTAAAAAATAGCGAAGGTATAGAAACGCGAAAAAAAGATCGAGAACCTAAAGGGTTGAAACTAATTCAAGCGTAACAACGCACCATCATTCTCACAAGGTGCTCCGTTTTTCTAGGTACCTGGAACCTGGAATGGTACTTTTTTTTCCTGCTCGTTTATAATTATCGAAATCGCGCTTCGAACTGATTTCTGGACATCTGCGATTCATCGATTCGTACAATTTCAACCTTCCAGGTTCCAGGTAAGCTTGAGACCGTTACCAACCAGTTTGAGGTTGGCAGTTGCTGGCCATTTGGTAAAACGAGTTGTACGTAAAATGGACAAAAGCATGGCCAAAGAACCGTCGACCTTTTCGAGTGTGCCATTGCCATGTCCAGTATGTCCGTATCCCTGTTCCTGTCCTGTGTCCAGCTATTGGCTACACTCGTGCGTTTTTATCCTCGCTCGTGTATTTTATTTGCATAACTAGTCTGCGGGCTATTGTCATTAAATTAAACAATCTTGTTATAAACCGAGGCGTTTATTGACTCGAGTTTTGACTTCGAGTCGACGGTATGAGCTTTGAGGTGTCGTCGACGATGGGCTTATGTACATTTACAATGGTGCTCGATTCATGAACAGATTGTTATTTTGTGTTCGTTTACAGATGAATGGAAATTTTTGTGTTTTGTTGGTTTTCTTGCTGGTTTTGATTGTATAAAATTTTTCATTATTTTTTGTGGATATTTGTAATATTTCGGGTTTCTCAGGTAATGTATTTTTTATTTATTGCAGAAATGTGTTTTTGTCTCCGTTTGTTTTTGATTTTTTGGGGAGATATTGAAATTATTTTCCATTTTTCCAACACTTCTTTCGACTTTTTCATCTGTATAGGGCTAGGCAATAAAAAATTATTCTTATTTCAAATGTTTTTTTAAAATTAAATGCCGAAGATTTGAAATTAATTTCGCCTGTTGCTAAATAGTTATGAAATAGGTAAGTATTTATAAAGTAGGTAGGTACAAATTGGTCTGAAATTTTTTTGTCAAATGGAAAGAAATAGAGAAAGAAAAAAATTGCACAAATATTTTCTCATCTTTACGTTCAACTTCGTATAATGTTTCAAATGTTCGAAATTTCCAGAAAAAAAAATTGAAAAGCGATTGGAATGGCGTTTTATGTAAATATGTATCTTGAGCCGAACCCATCTCGAATGTTACCACGTTTTGATTTTTAAATTTTTCGTGTACTAGAATTTATTTGTTTTGCATTCGAAATGGAAAGATATCAATTTTTGTTTTTTATTTTAATGTGGCTATTTGTTGAAAAATATCACTGGGAAAATACATTTGTTGAAGGTTCCCATATTAAAAGGCAGACGAGTTGAAGAAAATTCTGCTCGTACGACATATTTCGGGTTCATCTGCGAAAACGTGGACGAAAAATGGTTAAATTTTTCAAGGTAGATGTAGAATAAAGTGGAGCAAGGTACGTAGCTGAAAAATAAAGAATGTTTCTTGTTTCGTTTTTCAAAAATAATTTTTCGTGAACATATTTTCAAAAAAAAAACGTTGTATCAAATTTTGGTAAATTCATAGGCGCACTCAAAATTATTTAAGGGACTCAGAGTTTGAGAAAAATAGAGGGAGGGGATCAAATTTCTAATTAGTCATTTTCCACTGATCTTTCAGTCAAAAAACATCAATTTTTCTGACAAATTGGGAATTTAATGAGAAATCAGCGATTTTTGACTGAAAAATTGGTCGAAACGAGGGCGAAAAATTGTTGGGAAGAAAGCTGTTTGAAAACCAGAAAAATGCACTTTTTTACATTTTTGCAATAAAAAATATTTTTTTTTTTGGAGATTAAGGGAGGAGCTCGAGTCCTCAAAGCCCACCCCTTGGGTGCACCGATAGGTAAATTGTTTCAAAACTTGTGTTTTTTTTTTTGTTTGCTTACCACCAACAACATGATGTTCAGCTTCCCCCTACTCACGATAAATAATGACAAACAATTTTTTAAATTATAAAATTATAAATAGAAAATTAGAAGCGTTTTTAAAGCTTACGGTAACTATTCAAGTAAGATTGTTCAAAATTTTCGGAAGAAATTTCGGAAAAGATTGGTTACTTATTGTAATCATTCAATCAGAAGCAGATAAAATATGAAGAGATCAGAGATTGAAATTTTTGGTTTCAAAAATATCAATTTATCAAAAATATTTCTTGAAATATTCCAGTTCATAAGAGACGCGAATTTTTAAATACCTACCTATTTTATCATCAATTTTTTTTTTAAAGTTGAAAAATTCAACCCCAGTTTACATTTTTTTTTTTTTTCAGACTTGAATTATGAATAGGCATTTTAACAAAACATTTGAGAAATTTTTGCACGAAAAATCTGAAAAAAATGAGAAAAAAGTTTGGATTCAATTGACATTTTTTCAAATTCTGAAAATATTTACTCGACGATTTTTGAAATTGGATCCGTTTTGGTTTTGAAACTTTTTTAAAGAATAGATCTTGTTGAATTTTTTCAGTATTTCGAAAAATTACTTGTTAGATAGGTAAGTAGGTACCAACTTTTTCAGTTCTTACCTTTTCCGGCTCTCCCTTTCGCGATATAATTGTAGGTTAAATCATGAAACAAAAGAAAGTTGGGGAAAATTTTCCATTCAGATTAAATCATTAAGTAAATCATAAAATCATTGATTTTTCTATCCAATATTTTTTGTTCGAAAAAAAAAACAATAACTGCCACTATTGAGTTTTTTTTTCAAAGTAGAACTGAACTCTGTTCAAAGAGAAATCTTGAAAAGTATGATTATAAAGTATGTGATTCTGTCTTTTTTGCAGTAAAAGTTCCTTTCCCTTCCACAACTATAATCTAGAATTTTTCCAGGGGAGGAGAGATGAACTGCCCTTTTGGCTTATTTAGCCCAGTTCTACTTTAGATTAAATATTCAATTTTTACCAGCTTTGATTTTAAAATTTCTCATTCAAAAAAAAAAGGTAATTTTTTGCATCGTTTAAGACAGTACTTGGGTAAGGTATTTCCTATGAGTAAAAAAAAAAAAACTAAAAAAAGTAATTTTCTGAAAATTGTTTAATTACACTCCAAACTTCTTTTAACAATAACCATCCCTCTCAATTTCGATTACATCAGCAGGGTGACAACTTAAATTTTAGAATGTTGCCTTAATTTTCAAAGTTAATTTAATCCCAGATCCCACTAAAAACATAGATCTTTGGCGAGTTAGACTTCCTCTCCTCCTCCTCCTCCCCCTAATCTCCCCCCAAAAATTTAAAAATAAGTAAATTTTTACAATTTTCTTCTGATTAATATTTAAAAAATAACCAGTTCACAAATTTTTTGAATTTGGAGTTGAAAAATTTTCAAAGTTTATTGAGAGTTTTCTGAGAACTTGAATCAAAATGTCCAAGCCTTGACATATTTTATGGAAAAATGTCCATGTTTTCAACATTTTATCCACCACTTTTAGCCTTTTGGGGAAAGAGAGACAAATTTCCAATGTTTCCCCCTAGCGAAAATTTTTCAGAGTTTATGAATGCAGCCCCCCCCCCCCCATATATCAGGAATTCTATTTTGCCAATTTTTTCACTCAAACGTAACTTTTTTGTTCAAATGTTTAATATTATTTTTTAGGGGCAAGTTACTCATTCCGCTACATTTGTAATCTCGCTCTAACTTAAATTATTTTCCAGGTTTTCCTCCCATTGGCACATTTTCTAATCCTAGATCCAAACACACGTCAAATTTTACACACAAACATCATCAATCTTTTCCAGTCACAATCGAGTCACCGCTTGTACTCCACTTTACTCAATTTCTACTTCGCACGTGCCACCGTATATCTCTCGCCGTCTCCTCGTAACTCAGCAACCGGTTATCTGCATACTCGAAAAGGGTTACACAGACGAAATTAATATCTCAGGAATTTTCAGCCAAGTCATCTTCAATCAACAAAAATATACGTTCGGGCTGAGCATAAAAAACCTCCCAGTCACTATCGATTAATTTAACTCTCGATGAAAAGAAAACGAAGAATACAAAAAAAAAAGGGAGGCTCGTAAATGATTCTTCAATTAGACTGAAATTTGCTGCGTGATCGGTAAATGAAAAAGTAATCAAATATCATAATTTTAAGCCACCTAGGAGATGAAAGGTGGAACCATTACGCATCTGTCGAGTCTGGTAAAAACGCCATCAACAAAATTCGCACCATCGCGTATGCAAACATACGTAATATTTGGATATATTTTCATCGCGATCTGTTTCGCATACTGGTTGAAATTGCCTGTTGTGTAATTTTCAGTAGGTATTCGCAAATATGGAAAAACCGTGTAGGCGAAATTTTAGACATTTTAATCTCGTCCGCGTGCCGAAAACAAAAACAAGGCGGTTTGAAATATTGTAGACGAGATCCTTCGTCGTAACGTACGAGCGAAATTTTCCAGCCCGGTATAAATAACGAATCAAATATAACGAGAATTAAAACTAACGTTGAAAATAAGGCGAAAACTCGGTCTCGGTCCAGGCTCCGGTATTTCTCTTATACCGGCGAGAATACTCGTTGTGTACGAATTTAATCAAATATTTATTCAAAGGTACATATACAATATAGGAACGCGAACCATACCCCTTCACCCCTCTTCCCGGTTGGTATTCAAAATAAACCAAATATTATCGAAGTAAACAATATTCTTAACCGAGGTATTAGATTTTATTAATTAATCATACCGTACCACGTATCGCGAATATTTACAATTATCTCCTCGGGTCGGGTATCCTTCGTCGACACGACCGAGGCGATAAAATGGCAGAATGGGGAAAAAACCAAGCTAAGTCGAAAACCAATTTTATAATTCCCTATACGCGTTCTCCACTAGAAACTTCACACCTGAGCTTTTTACACCTGTATACGATTAATCTCTTTCGAATGGTGAGCCTTTGCGAGACGCAGCCATCTATTTGCGCGTCGTTGGGGTTGAATGTGGATGTAGATTATAAGAATTCCACCCGGATAAGGATCTCGAAATAAGACGAAATTAAAATTCCAAATGACAAGTGCGTATACGTCGTAAAACAACACTATTCGCGATACTAATGCTCGGGCGCTAAAAATAATCGCCTTATTACATTCCATCTGCTTGGGTTTAATAACAAAGGAACTATATAATGACCGCGGACAATTTTATGACATTTTATATAAGGATACTGAAGAACGAGAATGTAATTTGCCGTAAAGCAGATGTAAATGAAACCAACTCGCATTTTAGCGGTTTGCGCTGATGAAATAGCGAGGCGAACGTTAAATATAATCATACGAATCGCATAGTGTGGTATAATCTACGTACGTATGTGTCCTCTCTCGATCTCGCTTATGTAATTCTCAGTTGCTCTATTACACTCGCTCGTGCGCATCTTTCCGACGGTATCGTGTGGACAACGTGTCTAGTATCTAGCTTTAAAAGTAAAAGGGTAAGGAACCCGAGGAGTCATACGCCAGAAGGAATTTCCTGTTGTATAACAATGTTTTTAGGGCCAGCAGATCTGGGTACGCGAACATATTTCAAATGTCCGAATACGGAAACGTCGAACGTGTCTGTGAATTTGTTTTACAACCGTGAACGTATCGTATCGTACCCGTAAATATGAACCTGACTCGAGAGAGTTCACAAGTGGCACGAGTCCAGGGATAAAATGCCGGATGCGGATAGGGGTAGTCAAAATTTACCAAGGGGTGGTTTACTGGTGAGGAACACTTGTCGGAGGGGGGTTCGAAATCGATGGGAGAATAAATTATCGATGATTTGAGGTTTTGTAAAAAAAAAAAAGAAAGGAGATCAGGGTAAGATATTATGAAACATTCGAATTCATGATTTTTTGAAAGGAAGGGACAGAGGACAAAAAGAGGAATCGGGCTTAATCGAAAGAGATGTATTCCAACTCGAAGTAAAATTTGACACCCAAACAGCAACAAAAAAAAAGCGAAAATATACCGTAAAAGCACCCCAAATCCAAAATTTCAGGCGTTGGAAGTGCATTCCTCGAATTTCGGCAAATTTTTGAAATTTCAAAATCGTTCGTCATAGCCGGCAAAATTTTTAAATATGATGTACCTAATCACCGGAAAACGCTGAAATTTGGTGAATATCCTATTTTTGACCTGCTGAATCGATTGGAAGCAATTTTTGAGACGTTTTGGAGTCAGCAAAATTTTTTGGTATTTTCCAGCGCCAGAGAAAAGCTTATAAAAATGGTCCATATAAACTTCAGTCCGTATAATCGTGGATTAAGTACCCATATTGGTATTTGGTAACATATTTGATCGACTAAAATGCAATTTTCCAAAATTTATAACTTTGAGTTCAAATTATTGCATTTTCGAACCGAAAATTTTCCTGATTAAATGGAAAAAATTTAACAGAACGCTCAATGCGCACGTATTGAGCTAGAAAGTTGAAAATTGGTAAATTCTCTATTTTGAATCAGCCGAATCGATTGAAAATGGTGTTCAAAGGTTTTGAAGCCACCAAAAAAAAAAAGGGATTTTTCAGCGCTGGAGAAAACCCCATAACCCATAATAATGGTTCATAATGAACTTCAGCGCCTATATTGCGGATTATACCAATATCGGTAACCTATTTAATCCATTGCAGCCTAATTTTCAAAAATTCTTACCTTTGATTTCTAATTCGCTTTTTTAACCAAATTACATAATTTTACCCTTTTTTTTTTTTCGAGTAAAAAAATCTACCTCACTTGATTCTGATTCAGCATCCTCAAAAACAGAGCGAAAATTTCTTTTAACTCGGCACGTATAGTGGAGAGATGGGTCAAAAGGGGTGTTTTTTGACCTATGTCCAATTGTCCAGGCAATAAAATTCAAGCAGGGTTCGATTAGGTAGTGTCCTCTGATGCTGAATATGTATTTTTTTCCACTGCAGCTGCACCCCTGCACAACTGCAGTTTAAGCCGCTTTGAATGAAATTTTTGGTCATTTTTTGGCATTTTTTCACCCTTTTGTGACTCGATATCCTAGAATATGACAGGAGCCAGATTTATTTTGCCCTATTTCGTTACACTAAATGTTTATACGCCCAAATATCGCAAATTTGATCGAATTAAACCTGAAATCTTCGAAGTTATCGAATATTTAAGTTCAGTAAATGTGAAATTACTATTGAAATTTCAACTTTACGAATTTTTTTCAAAAGTTGTCGTACGACCTATTAAAATGGGTTAAAATTTTGCACTGGATTCGAAAATGGCAACGTATTTTTTTCATCTCCCCCACCCCGAATTACCCCCCTAAATTTGATTTTTTTTCTCATTTAGATGCGTGACCTATTAAAATGGGTTATAATTTCGCGGTGGATTCAAAAATTTCGATTTCTTATAATTCCATTCACCTCGAATAAGCCCCTTGAATTTCTTTTTCATTACCCCCTCTCCCGGATTTGCCCTTTATTTTTTCGATTCAAAAGAGGATTTTTCAAATGTTGAGTAAGTAATTTTTTTTTAAAATTTCTAGCTCCAACCTAATTTTTTTAGACTGAAAATGCGATTTTTTCCATTGTGGAAATTATTTTCCTAATTGTATCAGCCCTTAGAAATCTAAAATCAGAAACCGAAGTTGAAAAGTCATCAGGTCATCACGAAGTCATTAAGATTGTAAGAAAACTCGTGAAAATCTGCTTGAAACAAAATCGCAGCAATTCCAGAAAATTAATTCTAAGTTATGGAGTTTTGAATTTTTTTTCGTTAAAAATTTTTAGAAATGAGGAGTTTTATTTCAAAACGCAACAAAAAATTTGTTTCATGTCAAAACGCAACATCTTTTTTGTTTTGCCCCCCTCCCTCCCTCCAACCCTCCTTGAGGTACAAGTGCGAAATGGCCCCAAAACATGTAGCTGGAGTCCTAAGCTTTCCAATGAGACCGCTCCGAACCAAAACCTCCCACCCAATTTTGAATGACAGTTTTTTTTTTGCGATTTCCCAAAAATCAGGTTTTCGGAGATGTTGCGTTTTGAAACGAAACTCCTCAAATATCCAGGTATTGTTTCTAAATTCTAATCCAAAAATACCTATATCCTTGATTTAGAAAAATTTCTCTTTGAGAAAAATCTAAGTAAGTAGGCACATTTTCATCTTTTTTTTTTTGAAATTTTTCAAACTATTTCATAAAATTATCAAATTGTAAATCATCAATCAATTAACTTTTTTCTGTCAAAATGTGACATCCCAAGTCGAACATATCAATTGACATTGCTTGAAATTGACGTATTTCTCCTTTGATGATGAAGTAAGGAAAACATGAGAGGAGAAGCAAATATTTATTTCATTGGAATTGATTTTTACACCGAAAATTTAAAATTAATAGGTACTTAATGAATTCTTTCGACTGAAAAGAATTTGTACTGGAAGGGGGAGGGGCAAAAGGTTTTATTCATTTTAAATCTTTATGAAACCCTCAAAAAATTATTTTTTTAATTTTAAAATATTGCCGGCATGTTTTTTTTCAATTTAAAAATTTTTCACTTTATCTGAGCAAACTCGGAAACTTTTTACATAGTCGTATAAAATTTTAAAATATGAGTGAAATTATCTTAATCTATTCTATTTTGAAGAAATAGGTAAGTAGGTACATAATCAGAGTAAAAATGGGTCAAAATTCATTAGATTTGATTTTCTTTTTTGCTTCAACATGAGTTTATATGTGTGCAAGCAAAGTGTTTAAAACCACCGTGATACTTTTCTGAATTTTCAAGTTTATGAACCTTTTTTTTGAATTTTTCCTTCGAAGTCGATCAATTAGAATAATCTTGGTTATAATTTAGAAAATGAAAGTTGATTTTATTTTTTCAGATGATCAATAAATTAAAACGCTTAAGGCTTTTTCAATAAATCAGTATTTTCCTTCCCCAAAATTGAGTCATCTCATCCTGTTTTTCACTTTTTCAATATTAATTTTTCAGAAAATTATAAAAATTCTTAAATTTTCTCCAGAAATTAAACAGAAAAAAATACTGAATAAAAATTCACGAAATTTCCACCAAAATGTATGCAATTCCTATCATCAGAGATCGATGAAAAAAGAAATAGATACCAGAAAACCACCCCCATATAAAATTAATTCCGATATTGGAATCATTGGAATCAAGACGATGGCATGGCGGCGGAAACGAAACAAATCATACGTAATTTTACGAACCCCTTGGTGGAAAAGTGAATTTCCTAAGAACGAGATAAGTTTTTGCTCACTTAGGCCATTTTGGCGTATCCATAACACGCCATATACGGAGGAAGAAATAGCCGGACGAGAGGAGGGAGTCGGTGGCATGGTACGGCGAGAGTGTATACCGTATAGTGTAGGTTTCCATCTGAAATTCCGTATATTTAGTAACTTTTGGACAGCTGTCTCTGATGCATGGTCGTTTATGCCCATTCATGCGTTATTACGTTTTTGCCCGAAGCAACGGGGTTTATCGTAATTTTCCGGCTTGCGACATTTTTCTGACAATGTTTTACATTTTTATACGTATTTCCATATAGATATTTTTTTTTTCGTAGCGAGACTCCGAACCTAAGTCATTTTCGAATTGGTATGCAATTTTTATCGTTAAAAACCATCTCGTCGTCGGTGGAAAGAAATGAGGCGAACGGAAGCGGACGAGAGAAAGAAGTAATTACCAAGAGCGTTAATGACATTAGGTATTCGGTTAATTTTAGCCATTCGGCGTGTATCTCGTTTACTAAATTGATTTCGAACCCTTAACGCGTTCCGAACACAGCGGTAGCGAAAAGGGACACGGAAAAAACATGGCCTCTGACCATTCATATCCCCTACCAAACAACGGTGAACTGACCCTTCGTAAAACTCCCTCGTGTATTTTCACCGAACTATTCGCGATTTCGACCTAAGTCCCTCCCACATGCGTTTTTTTCCTTTTCATCTTTACACTGCACGAGCTCACCTTCCATTCAGCGATGAAACCTTTTGCTTGGCTTTTTTTTCGGATAGAATTTCCCATCTCTCCCTGCGGGTTTTCTACACAAAGTATATTAAAAGTTTCGATTTTTTTGCATATTTGACCGCGTGCTTTTCGCTCGGTTCGCGAATGTAAATTATATTAGCGAACGGATTACGAGAGATGGATTAGTAAATTTCTCAACGTAACCTTTCCTATATCGCCCACATGTCTCTGGATGATACCGAGTAATCGTAGTCGTGCTCGATTTTCGTACACGATGATTATCTACAGAGGTACCAAAGGCGACGAAATATTTAATTACGAAATTTTTCGCCGTCTATCGAGAATACATAGGCATAAAGCTCGAAATACGTAATAACCAATTAAGCGCAAACCACCGGCACCGGGTATAAGCTTTTAGATGTGCATAGCGTCGCACTATAGCGTCAAGAACCCGCATACAGAAAGGCTTTAAACTGAAGACCGACGTATTAGTAAAATACGTCTACGTCAACGCGTCCTAAAGGCTAATTTACATTTTACACAAGTGCCACAATTTTTTTCCTCGTTTGAATCTAAGAGGAAGAATTTTTTTGAGTGGTGGGATTAAATTTTCTCATTCGTGGATTTTTTTCAGTCTGGTTTGGGTTTTTTGTGGTGGTAGAAATTCCACTTACCTAAACAAATTAAATTATGAGGCCTGTTATTTTGATTCGTTTTTTTCTGGGTTAATTTTTATTCAGTTTCAACGACCTTCGGGGTAGTTTAATTCAATTCATGTCATGAAATTCGTCGTCTCGATTTTTTTCCTCGTGCTTTTAGACAGGGGTCGTCGTTATTCGTAGATTTTTAATGGATAATTTTGCCTTAAAGTGAATGGATAATAGGGGTAGGTGTTTTCTTTGGGGATAGTGTCATGGATGTATTTTTTTTAGAAATAATATTAATCGTGATTTAATTGGACATTTTCAACAGAGAATGGCGAAATTGAAATAAAGTATAAAATTAAAGTCGATTTCAATTATACACTAGGTCAAATTTGAAAATAAAATAAAATTAATGATTGAAATTTCAAAGACCAAGTATTAAAATAATTAATTTCAATTTTCAAAATAATCAGTTGAAAATCTTTTAGAGTGAATAATAAACCAATCATAATTTCAAATTTCAATTCATTGAAAAATCTACAATAAGTCATAAAAATTTTTGAAAATAATCACGAAAGCTGATATTTAAACTGAAAATCAGGTAATGATTTTTACAGCTAACCAAGGGCGGAAACTTTCGTGTCGCGCATGTCGCAAGTGCGACATGCGAAATTTTTTGGCGACATGCCGAATTTCATAGGTGCACTCAAGGGGGAGGGCTCAGGGAGCTCGAGCCCCCTCTTAAGTTTGGAAAAAAGATTTTCTTTATTGCAAAAAATATTTAAAAAGTGCATTTTTTTGCTTTTCAAACAGTATTTTTTCCAAAAAAATTTCACCCTCGCCTCGCTCGGGCAGTAGTTTAATAAATGGTAATTTTGAGCTGAAATTTAATAATTTTTTGACTAATTTTTCAGTCAAAAATCACCAATTCTTCAATAAATTCCTAATTTGTCGGAAAAAATTGATGATTTGTGATATGACTAATTTAAAATTTGACCCTCTCTCCCCATTTTTCTCAAATGCTATGTTTGGTAAATATAAAAATTAAATACCCCTACCTGCAAAAAATCATTTTATTTTTATGATTAAAATTTTGCGACATGCGGAAAAAATCTAAGTCTCCACCTCTGAGCTAACAATTTTGAAAAATGCCAAAAGTAGCTTTCAGATGATTAAATCATAGTTATAGGTACTTATTGTCCTCATTTTCATAAAAAATTTCAATTCAGTTGAAAATTCTTTTAAAATCATGCCATTTTCGATTTTCAACAACCAGCATCAAACCTCTTTTATATAGGTAGTTTTTTTTTTTTTTTAAAAAAAAAGAAAGAAAAAAAACATTTACATTCTCAACTCCCCGATTAATTTTTTTTCAAGATTCGCATCTGTCATAAACAAATAAAAAAATTGTACAAAAAGTTTAGAAATTTTAAAACTTAATGCATATCTCAAAGCAGGCAATCATTGAGAAAATTAATTTTAAAAAATTTGACCATAATCACTATAATTTGACTCGAAAAAATTTGTTACCGCACTCGAAAATTTCTAAATCATTTTGAAATGTGGCGTTTTGATTTGAACAAATTTCCTCGTTTCATTAAGTCAATTTTGAGGGCGATGGCCTCCAAAAAACCAAATTTTTATCATCGGAGGAAAAAAGAGGGGTACTAAATTTTAAAGTATTCGGTGAAAATTTCTCAATTTTGGACCTATCTCAACTCGAAAAGATGACTTTTACATTTGAGGTCTACATTTCCTGAGAAATGGATTTCAATACCACACTTGATAAATTTTAAAATTTTGGTTCGATTCTGTCTACCCGCAGGTCAACGTAAGTTGAAAATTTTTCAATTTCGCCCTCTTCCTAACGCCAGATGTTAGTTTTTAGATTTGGGATCAAAATTACCCCAAAAATAAATTTAAAAGCATTGAAAAATTCCTTACATCCATTTTAAATTTCTCTTGAATATAATTTTTTGAGATTTCATCTTCTGTTTTTAATGGTCGAAGGATAAAAAAAATTGTGAAAATTATAAGTACCTAAATCTGATTTTTTTGTGCTTTTAGAGTGACTTCATCCAGAGGCGGTTCGAACTCAAACTCTTGGTGGGGGAGGGGGCGGAGAGTATGACATTTCAAAAATACCGGCTAAAAAATTCAAAATTTCCAAATAAGAATTCAGAAATTTGAGAATTCGAGAATTTTTGGTCTCAGCTGTTTACTTGGCTTCGAGCAGGAGGATTATAGTTTCAATGTGAATAGGAGGTAAATAAATTTAAATTAAAAGTAAAATACTTATTTCAAATTCACAAAGAGAAGTACGATACGGTCGAGCGCAGCGAGGCCAAAGCTTTTGAAAAATTTGATTTTTATGCATCAAAAATGGGTTTTAATGAGAAAAAATTCGATAAAATAAGTTGAAATAATTTTGAGGAAAAATATAATTTTTTTGAGATTAAAATTATGAAAGAAAAAATTCAATGAGGTAGAGCAATTATTTTTCTTGGGTTGTTCTCAGAGCGTTGCTTGTACTTTCGTTTTCCTTTTTTTTTCCAGATACCTATTTACAGATAGGTATATAACATCAGAAATGTCAAAATTAAAAAAAATCACTTGAATTGTTGTTAAGACAGCTATTAAAAATCTCAAAAAAAAATTCATTAAAATTAAAAAATCGAAAAATAATTTTCAATATTTCCAAACGTTTTCCTCCATACATCGCCTTAATTCGAACCTCTTATTTTTCTAATTCCAAATAGCACATCAAACTCCTCCCCTTCACCTCTTCGCCTCTGAAAAAAAACTCATCGCCAACGCTTCAACTCCTTCCCAAATCGATAGGTAACTCGCCTCACTTTCCGTTTGAAACACCGGGGTAAAATCTGGCCCAGGCCTAAAACACCGAAGACAGAGGGAAATTTTCCAAATATAACTCTCGACGCGAACAATAATCGTAAATTATTAAAACAATCAAAGTTTCTAAATTAATAAACGAAAGGGAAACCTATAGCGAATTGTTTTCGTAAATTTACTCGAACGGTAAAGACTGGACTATTCGGGAAATCAATTATTGGAGCTTCATTAAAGCGCGCCAGCCGAGAACAATCCACAGTTTGTTCATTATACTTACGAAACCTCTGTAGATGTAGGTTCTCTATGATTTTGGCTTATTTCTCGAAACCTACGTCTAGAACGATAAACGTTGAGGTGTTTAAAAATAGCCTTGCTTTATATAGGTATCTTATAACCAGACGAATTCTAATTAAGAAAAGGGCCAGGGCGGATTTGACGAAGGCGATTAACTTTTTTTTAGATCTCAACTAAAATATATTTTCATTTCCAAAAAAAAATTTAACTGGAATTTTTTTGGTAGGAATTTTGTAATTTTACGTCTCCCTCCTTTCTCCTTCATCATCCTAAAAAAAATGAACTCAACCTCCCTTAACCAGAAATATTTTATTTTTTACAAAATTGTAAAGAAGCAGGAAGCCAAAATTTGACAATACGTCGTCAATATGGGCCAAGGAAAAAATTTTCCACGACGAGAAAACTCCTGCGACAGGGAAACACCCCCCAACTAAACCTACCACGTCAAAACCCCCATAATCATTTCAAACCTCGACGAATAATTCGATTCTCGCGTCGATGGTCAGTAATAATTAAAATCATTAGTACCTACGCGATTTTCGTTTCGGGGGTGTCTGTATTCTCGTCTCGAGTAACATTTCAAGTCACATTAAAATTATCTCTTCGCCGGTTAACGAAGTAAATTTATGCATCGACGAACACCCATAATGAACGGTTGTCAATGCGCTTTTGTAGGAATTTTTCGCTGGCGGATTTTTTTTCTCCACTATCTCGCGAGTGATTTTTGCATCTAATTTTTATAAATTTAATTTCGCGTCGCCGGATGAAATCGATGCATTCTCATTAAAAACCACGTCGTCGATGCAAAGAGTAGAAAAAAAAACCTGGTCAATTGAAAACAACCGGAGCGAAACTCGCTGTATATAAGTTTGATAAAAAGCTCGGAATTTCGCGATTGTCTCAGCTGGTTCGGCGTAAGCTGTAAATGGCAATTGACAGTACTACGAATACATTAATTACGACCCTTTTTACCCTATACAGTCTGGGTATAATCTTGCAGAAATTTCTCCCTTTTCTACGGCCCAGCTCCTACGTAGTCTTAAAGGTCTAACCAAACAAGGCCATCCATCGTCCGCCATACGTTTAGAAGAAGTTTCCGGCAGTAACGTTTAAGTTCGCTGCCGCCATGCTGCCCGGTCCCTCCAGCCCTGGAAATGTGGCGAATATGGACCTAGGGCTTTTTGGGTATATAGCGTTGTATTTCACAGCAGAAAGACGACGTTACACTTGCCAACAACTATCATAATTTATATTCGCTATTTACGTTTGTTTTCCTTTCCAACCCCCCATTCCAACATTTTCAAATGTCACTAAGCACCATTCATTTTATTTTACTGATCTTTTACGTGTAAGTATTGGTTGGGTTCTGTCTTGGGTCCTGGGTGAACTTCGACACTATCTGGGGGTCTTTTACAAATCAATCTAATGTCTGGTGACGTGAAAATTAAACTTCACAGAATTTTACACGCGAGAGTTAAAATATTCATCGCGAATCGGGCTGAGCTCACCCCCTGGTTGGAAAATTAAGTCTTTTAATCTGATTAATTACAGTTTCAAGTGTTTACCAGAGTTTTAAACAATTACTCAATTTAAATGTCAAGCTTTGGTTGAAATTTTTTGAAACCAAAAATGACGAAATTTTTGTTGTGAAATGATTGATCTACTTACTCGATTCGAGTGAAATTCTTCGTTTATCTCGAAACCAGGCACTATGCACAACCACATCACCGAGCACTCGGAACCGTCACTTTATAACTGTAACAAAAATACCAATCGTCATGTTCAAGGTTCAAGGTATGAACTGATACGTAGGTAAGGAAGGAGAAAAAAGGTTCCAGCATCGAGTATCGTAACCTTTCTAACCTAACCCATATTACAAAAAATTATACAATACCCCGCTTCCTTAAACATTGGCGGGATAAAGGATTAAAAATTACCCTTTCTATGGTTCACATGACACAAAGCAGCCAACCAGTACCTCTTTAGGTATATTTTTCGTATTCACAGTCTGCATCTTACTACCTGCCCGCGTTAAAACCGGAAGCATTTGAATAGAAAAAGGCCCGCGGATACATTTTAACCTTATAGTGCGGTAAGAGGGGGGTTAATGCGGATATTGGAGAGTTTATATACCTGAAGTTTAATTTATACGATTACTCGACTCGGTTGAATTTTATGCGAGTATTAAGTGAGTAAGAGTAATTTTGAATTGAATATGTGATTGAGGGAGGGGTGGATGGTGACCAAAGAGCTCTTGCTTCGGTTTGAAAATATTGCTAAATTTGGGGAAATTGAATTGGCAGAAGAATTTTTCAAATTTCAATCATTTATTTATTACATAAGAATCTGTTTTTAAAGAACAATAAAATAGCCAACTGGCTTCTAATTTTTCGAGACACATCACCTCAATATTTCGTTCGTTCCCTTTTTTCAATACAGTCTCATTTATAAATGAGTGAAAATTGTCGAGAATCACTGGAAAACAGTTGGAATTGTAGCATTGTAATAAATCAGTGAAAAAGTTCACTGAAAATAGTGAAAAAGTTGCTGGAAAATCAGTGAAAAAATCAGTAAAATACCTGGGCATCTAAAATTTGTTGAAAAATCATTGAAATACCTAAAATAATTTTGCCAATTTTTCCCGTGCTGCAATTCATACTTTTTTCAATGACTTTTCATTATAATTCAAAATGAGAGCAGAGTACAAAGAAAATATTCTTTTTGAGCAATTTCAGATTTGAATTTAATCTTCTGATCTTGAATACAGTTTTGCCATCATAGAAAGGAGCCAAATTCCCATTCCATCTCCCCCTTTGCCTTCCCCCTAATTGAATCTGATTTTAATAAATCAGTAAAAAAATTCACTGATAACAACCAGTGAAATCATTGCTTGAAAAATCAGCAAAAATCCGCCGAAAGTGAAAAATTTCACTGATTTTCCCTGTGTTTGACTGATTCAGACTGAGAGTACAAAGAAAATATTTTTTTCGAACAATTTCACAATTTCAGATTTAAATTTGATCTTCTGATCTTAAATACAGTTTTGCCATCATAGAGAGGAGCCAAGTTCCCATTCCGTCACTCACCCCCCCCCCCCCCCCATTCGATCTGATTTTAATAAAACGATTTAAAAAATCACTGATAATAACAAGTGAAATCATAACTTGAAAAATCAGTGAAAATTCACTGAAAAATCAATAAAATATCTTAAATTTGTAAAAAAAATCAGTGAAAATTTGCTGAAAAATAAAATTTTTTGCTGATTTTCCCTGTACCGAAATTCTGACTATTTTTTGGTGACTTTTCACTGATTCAGAATGAGAGTAGGTACAATAAAAATATTCTTTAGTACCAAACAACGAAAAATTCTAGACCAAATTGGAATTTTTTCTGATTTTTTTCACTTTTCCTAGTTTTTTTTACCTCGCTACAAAAATCAAGATCATCATTTTCGAAAAATTTCAAACTTGAACCGAGTAATTTTCAGACCTTGAATACATATATCTAATTATGTACAATTTTTTCATCATAAAAAGAAACCAAGTTCCCATTCCATCTCTCCCCCCTCTTCCATTTGATTTAGCTTCAAATACTTTATCAAAACTTATACCTAATTAAATTCTTAAAAAAATAATTGAAAAAAAAAGTAAAGGCCATAAAAATTACATACTCAAAATTTCAAATGAGCTCTTCAATATTTTTTTGGTCTCCTCACTCAAAAAAAAAAAAAATCAGTAATATGTAAATATTCTTATGGAAGAAACGAGAAACGCAATCAATGAATGAGGGGGAGGAGAAGAAATATTGAAAATTTTTGCCTAGGTTGGATTTTTCTGACAGTTTTTGATTAAAAAGTACAATCGTAAAGTTTTTTCTAATTTTTTCAGCTCAAAACGAAAATTTTCTATAAAAAAGTGAGTATTTCCAAAAAATTTAGATTCAAATTCAACTCAAATCGTCATAAATCTTTTCGACATTTTCGCACCCTTCAAAATTTAATCACAACAAAACACTCTCCAGAACGAACCAAAATTTTGGTTTACGAATGAGAAGGGGAGGAGAGGGAGAATATTTCTGACTGAAATCAGCTTTTTCCTAATTTTTTCTATTCATAGAATTGCTTCGATTGAATCATCTGTGTTCTATTTTGCAATTTTTATACTTTATCCATTAATTGAAGTCGATATTGCACAATTGCTGAGTGAATTTGTATGAAAAAATAATGCAAAAATTTTCACTTTTCAGTCGAATTTATGAATCATTTTTTCATTTTTTCCCCTTAATTAAAAAAAACGTTGAAATGGTCAGTTACATCACGCATCATGGGGGGGGGGGGTGGTGTAACATGTCAATTTAACCATCTCTGTACCTTTTTGTATGCTACACATGAAAAAATCGACTTCTACGGCTCTGAGTGTCGCTCTATCAATTTCCTACATAACTTCAAAAAAATTATACACAAGATTCAAGGGGTGGAAAAGAAAACGAAGGCCATTATTGGCCATATTTTCCAAACACACCACCGATTCACGTTGTCGTGGGAAAATTCCACCGACATGTAGGGAAGGAAAAAAAAGGAAAAATATACGACTAATTTAATATCCTATACGTTCACGAAGCACCAGTACGTGGCACGAGGCAACCGCAATCGCGAACGAATGATGAAGGTAATTCAGCGCGAAAACAGCCAAGAATTTTCCCATTTTCTTCGCCATTCGTATTTCCACTCGAAAAATAAAGAAAAATATTCAATTTTTCGGTCAACTAAATATTTTTATAATATTTCCCGTGCATAAACGGTTATCTCGAGGGTGAAAAGAACCTTCTCGCTTATTTATCCGGACGAATAGGCGCCAACGTCGATGTACCAAGCGAGAGATCGGGGCTATATATTTTTCACTCTTTTCAAGTCCCTCGTCCTGCTCGGTCCTCCACTTATTGGAAAATTTCGCCTACAAAGTATCTACGCGGTATATAGTGAAGAAAAAGAAAACCAAGAAGGGACAAGCGTATACACGTATAAAATAGACGTTATATTACGTGCTATAGATACAGTGGTTATTAAAATTCAATATTCTGACGAGATCGGCGAAGGTGTATGCGAAGTCGTGATAATGGAATTTTTTATAGAAGTGGAGATAATTTTTTACGGGTTTATCCGAAAATTGGCTAGTTTTGGTTTTATTTTTTACACCCTCCCCTCTCCCCCCCCCCATACACGCAAATATTATATGTAATAGCGAATGTATCTATTTAAACATTGCGCAATGTGATGGGGAACTAACAAATCAGGAGTAAAAAGAATGAATGAATGCGGCTCATTTCTCTCAATAGTTGTTAAAAGTTAAATTACGTCATTCTTATATAGTATTAAGCTACGTTCTACTTATACAAGTGGCTACACTGTTTACGTTTTTCATCGAGCCACTTGTAGACGTCGCGACGCCATTACAGTACTTTTTCTATGTTCCTGAATTTTGCGGCTCTTATGCCTTATGTTTTGTTCTCTTTAGTTTTTTGTGATTTTGAACTTTATTTACTTTGAATACATTTATTTAACGTTGACTGTCGTATATTTGTCAAGTGAGTACTTTTCATTCCTTCTAACATGGTAAGCAGAGCGTGAGAACGGTTAACCGGCCGGTCGTAGCTTGCCGGGAGACCAACGTCTCACCTCTAGCAATTATTCAACACGCCGATGTCTATTAAGAGCTTTATATTACGTGGCCTGTCTACTAAAATCGATCGAACCAACATTCCATACAATACGAGCTAAAATTCACCGAATTCCGATCTCAAGTACGAACGCCGAGCACGTTGCAACTTGCTCCGGTACATACGACCGTTATAAACACAATTTATCAAATGTAAAGGATTTTATGCTGCCAACGACCTTCAGTTACATCAATATGAAGAACGATCATAAAATCTTCTCTAATATTATATTTTTTCGTCCAAAACGAACAATTAAACGATCGGATGTTTCAATACCAGTGACGTCACACAGCGCCACCAACGCCGGAAAGCGGAACCTAACCATACCACATCCAACAAGTGCAGAATAACATCCTCAAAACATCCAACTACTATCAACAATACGATCCAATGATACAAGTTTACACTGTGAAGTTTTGTTTCTTTACGACCATTTCGAACATTATTCCGAGCTAATTATTGTTAATTCTTGAATTATATTTAATAGGAACTGTGGGATTTCGACCACTATACGAACAAGTTAATTAACGAACATCAGGTAATCACAAGAACGAACTTAAGCTTAAACATCTCCTTGCTCTTTGGATTCGATCTCATCGCTGCCACTCGTCTACTAGGATTTATTATTTCAGTCTACTAATATTATACGTGTACCTTACGTGGTAAAAACAGACGTTATAGTGTTGTTCGTCTGTACAAAAGCCCTCCGCGAGGGTGGATTTCGATCGGTGTGAAAACAACGTGCTTTCATTTAGGGTATTCGAACAGTTACCACAGTCGTTCTGGTAACTTCAATTTACGAACGAAGGAGTTTTTAAAACCTACGGGTCTCCGCTATAGGCCTACAATCGATCTTACTATGAGCTAAATCTGTAAAGCTGAACGACCATAGCGATAAACGAACGAACGATCTATCTTTTCTAAAACAACACAAGCACGAGTAAATGAGTTGTTTATCACTACAGCGGTCGAAGGATACGATGTAAGTAACTACCTCGCCGCCGAAGAAACCGATCGACATCCGCTAGTGGAACGGTGGTTATTCCATCAATTATGCGTGTCGCTAACGGGTGGAAAACCATTCGAACCAGTGGGTATGGAAACGCATGCGTATACCTGCGGATTACATATCGCTGTAGATTCAAAGATCCCCATAAGAACCTACACCAGCCAAAACGAAGCGGAATTCCTACGAGCACACGAACGATACTATAAACGATCATTGAAATTTATTACTTATACGAACTGGATTACGAACTCAGAAAAATCATTAAACACGATCGAACGGTTTGCTTTATGTTACAGTCGCTTCAATTATGTCGAATTACCGCGACCAAAGTCGAAGACGCGACGACGATAGACGATACGATGACCGCAGTTACAACGAGAGGTACCGGATCAACCGAGATGAGTCGGATCGCCGGGGACCATCAGATCGACAATCGCGAAGAGACCGTTACGATGAAGAACGACGATATGATGAGAGAAGGAGAGATTACGATAATCGCGGCGAACGCAGCTACCGAAGACAATCACAATCGCGCCCACGAGTACGATTTGCTGAAGAAAACGAATATCGATCGCCTTTGATCTACGCCGTAAGACGAATATCAACTCTACTCACTTTTTATATTGCTTAACTAACACGCAAGCTCGTTGTTTTTGTTGCTTTTTTCCCGCTTATTAATAATGTAGGAACCCGCTTCGAAAAAGAAACGTGATTCAAAAGAAAAAGATTCTCGTTTCGCCACGTCAGCCGCACCTGAAAAGGGGCGTGCTGGGGAAAATGGTACACGCACACGCTCGTCAGACCGATTAAAACAGCAACCGAAGATTCCTTCAAAAATCGAACGACCTACACAATCAAAATCCTCCGATCCAAAAAAGAAGACCAGTTCAACGAAAGATACTCCAAACAAGAAACCCACAAACGATCAAACGAAGAATGATCGAACGAAATCTATTCAAACGAAAAACGATCAAACGAAAAACGATCAATCCAGCTCCAAGAAATCTTTTAATACCAAATCGAACGAACCCAAGAAACAACCGACCACACAAAACGATCAAAAAGAAAAAGAATTTCGCGATCGAGCACTAAAATCGTTAGAAAAGAAGAATCAATTTCAAAAGAAACGACCGATCATTACAGATTCATCTGCTGGTGAAGAAGATACCATCGAAACCTACTCGAATACGATCAACAAACAACCGTCACCTTCAAAACCGAACACAATCAATCAAATCAAAGTAGTAGCTGATGTACATCGAGAACTAACTCCGCCACCAGATGCGAATGAGGTGGCTTTCGAAAAAGACAAAACCCCTCCTGTCCAAGTTGAAGATGCGATCGATCAAAACGAACACGAACCGACCAACAACGAAACTCCTGAAAGCTCATCCGAAGATGAAGAATCCGAAACGGAAACCGAATCTGAAACCGAACCTGTCCAGGAACGCCCCACCATCAACGAACCCAGTAAGACGAATGGAAACGTTGTAAATACGATTACGAACAACAATACGATCGATACTGACGACGATGACGATGATGAAAGCTCGTACCAAGATTCGAACGATACGGATTCAGACTCAGACTCAATTAATTCGGAGTACCAGGAGTTTATCGACCCCGATCATATACCTGTACAACCTCATCGTAAGCGCATCATCAAAACACCAGTCGTTCATCCAACGTACATTGGGATTAAATTTCACCGACCGATCCAAATCAAAAAGGAGATACCCGATGATCTAGTGGATAATGAAATACAACGATCGATCGCTAACGCATCTCAACAACTAACTGACCTTATCGAAGCAGACCGCGAAATCGAACGTCAACGTAGGAAACGATCAAAAACTCCTTACATAGAAGACCGCGAACCTACGCCGAGCTCAGAAGGAGTTGATGACAGCGACGATTCTGACTACTTCGATGGCCAATCAGAAGACGAAGACGATGACTTTGACAAACCATCCAACGATCACTCATCCGATTCCGAACCAGATGAAGATGAAGATGATGATACTGACTCCGAAGGCTTTGTTACTACCGAACCCGATTCACTCGCTACGTCAGAAGACGAAAAGTCCAAAAAGAAATCAAAATCGAACGATGACCCTTCAGACCCCTCCTCAAGCGACGAAGATTCCGATGACGAAGACGAAGACTCGGAAGACGATCGAAAATCGAAACCGAAGAAAAAGAAGAAAACTAAGAAGGTGAAGAAATCCTCGAAAAAGTCGAACGATTCAGATGATGAAAAATCCAAAAAGAAATCCAGAACGACATCGACCACTGAAAATGAGATCCGGATGCTTAACTTTCGATCGATTGCTGCTAACGCGAAATACCGACTCACTAAAAACGACAACTACGAAGACTGGTACGCGAGATTTGAAATGGAACTTCAAGGCCTAGGTTTCGATCCCAAGAAGGAAAAACAGACGAAGCTGGAGAACACCCAGATGAAAACCATACTCATGATGAGGATTGACAACTCATACGTTAACGAAATCATCCGTTGCAAGACGTTCAAACGAGCTATCGAAATTTTGAAAGAAACTCGACGATGTGAAACGAACGTTACACCGAAATCAATCAAACAAAAATTTTTCCGAACTAAACTGTACCATAATGAAACGATCGCGGAACTTTTTCAAAGAATCAAGAAAATGCGAGCTGAATATGTTAACGTTTGCAATAAAAACATCCCCAAAGCCGACGTTTTCGATGTTATTGTGTCTGCTACCGAAACCAAATACCCCGAGCTTCGAACTAAAATTAACCTTCAGGGTGGATATCCGACCTGTTCCCTCCGCGAACTTAAAAACTTTCTACTTTTACAGGAGGCCCAAGCGAAGCAGAACGCACCGCAACGAGCGAACTACAGCCGTAACAATCCGACGAACCGTGATCGATCTCGTTCCCGCCACGATCAACAACCACGTAAACCGTGGGATCCGAACGAACCCTGCCATTAATGCGGCATTCCTGGTCATCGGCGCGGCGACTGTACGAACCCCTTATTATGCTACGCTTGCGGAGGAGAAAATCACCAACGGAAAAGCTGCCCGGTTCCAAAACATCTGCAACGACCGAATACGAAGTACTGGAAAGGTAAACAAAAACGATCTCAAAGTAACTACAATCGATCTTATTACAAAAATTCGAACTACAACAATTCTTACCACGACAATCGAAGCCGCTCTAACTATCGCCGAGACGACCGTTACAGCCGCTATGATCGCAGAGACGACCGACGCTCTGACCGCGACCGTTATCGAAGCCGTTCCAATTACAGACGTAATGACTATCAGAATAGGCGAAACTACAACGATCGCAATCGAAACGACTATGACCGTCGGCCCAACAACCGAAACCAGAATCGAAACGATAACGACAATCGTCAAAATCGCAACGACAATGGTAAAGGTGGTTGGCGCGGCGGACGTGGTTACAAAAGAAACGGGGGTGGGAATAATGAAAAAGGTCCGAACAACGCTGCAAAGGTAGCGAAGAAGAACGAGCCGAAGAACGAAAATTAATTTCGCTACGATGTCGAACTTTTTATATTACCGTTTTTATTTTTGTCTAACCCATGTGGTTTTTATTTTACGATCTCTCATTTCAGAGGTGTGCGAAAAAGAAGCGCAGTACCGACTTCAGCTGCGAAACGAACAAAGTCAACAACCACTGCAAGCAGCTGAGCCAGCAGCAAATAAAACACAGCAGTATCGACTCGAACGTTCAAATCCACAGCCTGACCAAAACCTCCCGCCGCTCCAACGTCGTCCTTCTTGTTCCCCCCCACCGAACGAACGATCAAAATCGACAACGAGTCATACGAACGAACATGCCAATTTACGAACGGCATCTCTGACTCACCGACGAACACCATCTCCGACAACCTCAACTCCCCGAACAGAAGACCGATCAGTGGCGCTTGCCCAAGATGTCGACATGAGCAGCCCAGCTCCTCAACGATCGCCATTAGAACAGGAAAAAATCGATCTTGATAAGCAAATTAAAGAACTGACCGCGAAGAAAAAAGCCGTCGAAGCCGCTCAAACGAAGAACAGAGTAATGCGAACAAGACAGCGAGTCGCCCTCAAGAGAAAAGTCGAACAACACGCGAACAAGGTCATCAAATTGCATGAAGACGCAAAAGCTATTGACGAGATGGAGCAAGAAATTTTCAAAATGCAACAAGAATTTCAAGAGAACAACCCGGGCCCCATCGAAGATGAATTACGGTACAAACCAAACGAACACCACCGGAAGAACTATCTCAATAAATTTTTCGCAAAATTAGACGTTCAAATGCGAGATGTAACGATCGGCGATCTCCAAATTCCGAAAACAGCGAAACCAAGACCGAACAGAAGAGCCAACTTAAACGAGCACTTACCCGTACCGTTACCGGAAGAGGAAGCAATACCGTACAACCTGGCGCTGCAAGCAGTTCGAAGCATTCAGCTGGCGTGGCACCTTGATACTAACACTATTATGCCACTTCCCCCAGGACCCCTTCCACCGGGCTACGCGCAAGTAATCGTCGAATCGCCCTATGATGGTCGTACCGTTGTCGTCTCCAGTTCACCGAGCGATGCAGACATGGACTGCGAAATTATCGAACCTTCAAAAGATACCGAACAAACCGGAGACCTGCGCGAACGTATTGAAAAGAAACGCAACGACGACACAAAAAAGCGCCAAAGTGACAAACGACATGAAATAGTCCAGAAAGCCCGCTCACGTTCCAGGGCTACATCGCAACGATACCGTCACCGATCCGAAGAAAAGGAAACAGACCATACGAACGATCCAACCAAACGGAAACCAACACGACCAACGAAAATGGATACGATCGGAAATAAATCGAGCGAACCTCAACCGTCTACGTCATCCACCTCCACACCGCCGCAAAGGAGCCCTCGATCAAAATCTGCAAGAGGATCTCCGAAATCAAAGTTAACGCTCGAACAGCTGACCGAACAGAATAAGAAATCGAACAAGTCCAAATCAGCACCGGCCCCCGAAGGAATACCACCCGCATACCAAGAAGACTGGGACCGAGAAGTCGCGATGGATCCGGCACCGCATTTCAAATACGAACCATTTACTAAGGTGTTACCGAACGCAGTCGACGAATATATCCGAGCGGGTAAAGAAATTTTAATGGCCCACATTCTAAAATTAAAGGAGAAAGCGGCGGGAGACGAAGGAGTTGAAGATGACGGCTATTTACGTGAATTGACGGAGAAATACGAGACGCAGTCGGCGCTGAAAACGTGTAAAGGTAAGTTTATTAATTTTGTAGGTGACTCAGGTGCAACTTCTCACTTTATCAATAACGATCTGTACTTAACGAACACTGTAAATTGCCCAAATACGATCGATGGAGCTGACAAAAACTCCATCATGTACTCCGACAAGAAAGGGACCCTCTCAGGCCAAAGCACACATTGCAAAAATTATGTAACCCTTCACGATGCTATCTACATTCCTAACTTAGCTGATAACCTACTCTCGATCAGAAGACTAGCCGAACTAGGATACACTATAGTTCTTGACAACAAACAAGCAGTCGTATACGACGGAGATACAGTCAAACTTCGTGGAGTATTCGATTCACCATTCTGGAAATTTACGATCGATTGCGATAAAATACCACCCTCAAACACGAACGAACCTACTGCCTTTGTAACGCAAACACGAGCAAAAACTTATTCGAACGATCCAACACAACAACAACAAGACAATAAACGGAAGGCCGAACCATCAACGAGCAAACCCACTAAAAAGAAGAAATCACTACCCAAGACCAACGTAGATGAAGACGAACCTACCGAACGCGAACTACGATCAACGTTTGAGGTCGATGACCACGATCGAAAATTCAGCAGAGAAGAACAAATTGATGATATTTTTCTACAACACGAAATCCCATTTGATGGTAATATTCGAACAGAAGATCTACAACAAATCGAACCGAAACGAATATCTCAAGAACTACACGCGATCTACAATGAAAAATGCATGAAATGGCACTACAGACTAGGTCACATGTCCTACGAGAAGATGGTCAAACTGAAGGAAAAATCTCACTTACTAGACGGCACTACACTTAAACGCGATCTCATCGAAGGCTGTCAAGAATGCAAAATTGCAAATATGAAGAAACTGAAGTTTCACATACGACGACGACGAGCTGAACGACCTTTCCATACAGTCCACTCAGATATTATTGGACCGATAACACCTGCTTCGTACCAAAATGGATTTAAATACGTCATCACGTTCCTAGACGACTACAGCAGGTTTGCCATTTGCTATGTCATGAATGAAAAATCAGAAGCTCTCCAATGTTTCAAAATGTTCCTCGACCATATCAACAACATCACGGATACGAACCGAAAACGATTAGTCAGAGTATTTCGATCAGACAACGGAGGAGAATACATCGCAACCCACTTCACCGACTTTTTAACAAAATGCAAGATCGAACACTTGAAATCGGAACCTAAAACTAGCGAACACAATGGCGCCGTCGAGCGGTTTAACCAGACGATCATGGCTAAGGTACGCGTCATGCTAGTGGATTCGGGACTACCCGTGACCTTTTGGGACGTCGCACTAGGTGCAGCAATACACGTGTACAACCGTCAACCCCACGCGTCCATCGGATTCGATTGCCCTCTCGAACGAGTGTTTCCCAAAGTGAAGCCGAACCACGAATACCTACGACGATTTGGAAGTGTTGTATTCATGCGCAGATTAGATAGAACCTCAAAGGTGGAACCCCGCGGAACATATGGCATACTCGTTGGATACACACCGACCGGATACAAAGTAATGCTACCTCAATCCAAGAAAATAGTACGAACGAAACACGTCAGAATTTGGGAACAACGAACGTACAAACACCTGACCGGATTACCAAAAGAAACCGAACCTACCATGGATGATGAAGATTTTCTCAACGACTTCAGTACGGTCTACAGACAACATGGCGACGCTGAATCACCCGAATCACCGATCGAAATTACAACCGACGACCTTGACAAAAAGACGGAGGGAGACGAACAATCGGATCATACTCAAAACGAACAGAAGCTAGACGAACCCAAGAAAATTGTACCTAAAACTGTACGCAAACGCGGACGACCCAAAAAGAAGAAAACCCTCAATCGGGAGAAAAAGATGGAGGGAGTACCACAAGACGATCAAGCTGAAACAGCGAAACTTATGTCCGAACCTATTCAAGCCGACCACAATGCACTCAGCATAAAAGAACATTTCGAACGCGAACTCGAACGACTACGAGCATACATCGCACTCACTGCAAACGACGAAGACACCGAAATTTTCGCCCTAATGGCTGGACTAGCTGGAGACCCCATTACCGTTGAAGACGCTTTAACCGGACCCGATCGAGAATATTGGGAGAAAGCAATTGGAGAAGAATTTTCATCACACGACCGCCACAACACGTATATTTTTGTTGATCGACCCGACCCTAAAGAGAAACCCACGATCGTCGACTCCATTATGCTGTTAAAGACGAAAATTGACACGTGTGGACGATTAATTTACAAAGCAAGATTGGTAGCACGCGGATACAAGGACAAACGATTCTACTCCCTATCAGAAATCTATTCGCCGGTGTCAAGATTAGCAATGGTCCGGATCGCACTCAGCATCATTAATAAATACGACCTTGAAGCATACCACCTCGACGTCAAAACTGCTTTTCTACATGGCGAACTGAAAGACACGACCTACATGGAGATTCCGAAAACCATGAAAGTTGATGAAGAAACGCGACGATCGAAAATATTACTTCTCAAGAAAGCGATCTATGGCTTGAAACAGAGCCCGAAACGTTGGAACGCCCATTTTAATTCAATTATGAAAAAATTAGGATTCGAGCAAGACATTAACGATCCCTGCATATACTGGATACGCGAAGAATACTTTGAAGCTTTCCTCATCCTATACGTAGACGACATTCTATTTGCAGGTAACGATGAAGTCAGAATGATGAAACTGATTGACGAACTACTGAAACACCTTGAAATTGTCAACCTCGGCGAACCTCGAAAATTTATTGGACTCGAAATAATCAGAAAACGAAGACAACATATCTACGAACTCCATCAACAAAACTACACGATCGAAATTCTAAAACGATTCAGAATGGACAAATCGACACCGTACCCTATACCGATGATTTATACGAACAGAAATGATAAAGAACGAATCCTCACGACCTTACTTTTAGCTGGAAAAGCTCCGATCAACCTCAAAGAAAGAAAACAACTCAAGAAACTTAACAAACAAAAGCAATACGACGAATCACCGTTCCCCTACCGCGAAGCGATTGGTAGCCTTGCCTACCTGGCAAATGGCACTCGACCCGACATTACGTATGCTGTCAATATGCTAAGCAGAAAACAGGCTAACCCGTCCCGACTCGACTGGGAAAACGTGAAACGGGTTTTTAGATACTTAAACGGAACTCGATCACTCGGACTTCGATACTCGAGCACAGAAGATGGTCTCACAGCTTACGCTGACGCAAGTTACGGAGACGACGTGGACACCAAAAAATCGACCAGCGGCTTTATTATACGCCTCCACGGCGATATCGTAGCTTGGTCAAGCAAACGCCAAGGAAACGTTTCCACCTCGACCTGCGAAGCGGAATACGTAGCACTCAACGCAGCACTTCAAGAAGCGGTCGCAACGAACGCTACCCTAAAACGAGCTATCGGAACCGAACACCTACCAATACAATTATATGGCGACAACTCCTCTTCACTCAGCTGTGTGGAAAAACCTGGCGTACCATCACTGCGGCATATTCCTGATATAAAATTTCATTACATCCTACACGCAGTCATCGACGAAACCGCTAAAGTCGACTGGGTCAGCTCGAAGGAACAAGACGCCGACATTCTTACCAAGCCACTAACTAAAGAACCCTTCCAACACTTACGATCGAGAATAGTAACTCAAATAACGAACGTAACGAACGACGAATAATTTCACTTTGTGTATTTTTTACATTCAGAACGATCACAATACGAACGCTTAAATTACTTCTTAAAATTAAATACGATCGATTAATGCTCTTTCTCTTTATTTCGAACAGCGCACCGGAACATCAAGCTCGTTTTGGAAATACTCGCCGAACAGTTATACCTCGCCGAAGTCATGAACATCGAACTACCTGGAAATATCAAAGACACGTATGAAAAAGCAATATCAGAAAGCAACACGACCGAAAATAACCAGCGCCAAAATCATAGAAAACGGCGAATTGCGAGGAAACAACGATTACGTAACGAACAGGCTGCGCGACTTAGAAACGACCCCGACGACGGAATCGTCGACGACGATGAGACAATGAGTCAGTCCGACGCAAATTTAGATGGCGACGCCGAGGAAAGACTTCTACAATCGCCTTGATTAATTTTTCGTTTTTTTCTTATTTTCGTTTTTTTAACTACTCTCGAACGACGATCTCTTTATTATTTATTTACTCAATCGTCCAGTTTTTCTCTTTTCGATCTTTATTTCTTATTTATACATTTGTTATCTAATTTGTAAGAAGTATATTTATTCGATCTTTCTTTTCCCCTTCTGAATGTAAAAGGAGGGAGTGTTAAAAGTTAAATTACGTCATTCTTATATAGTATTAAGCTACGTTCTACTTATACAAGTGGCTACACTGTTTACGTTTTTCATCGAGCCACTTGTAGACGTCGCGACGCCATTACAGTACTTTTTCTATGTTCCTGAATTTTGCGGCTCTTATGCCTTATGTTTTGTTCTCTTTAGTTTTTTGTGATTTTGAACTTTATTTACTTTGAATACATTTATTTAACGTTGACTGTCGTATATTTGTCAAGTGAGTACTTTTCATTCCTTCTAACAATAGTGACAAAATTAAATTTTACCAATGAAAAATTTAGTTCAAGCTCGGAATTTGTAAAAGTGATCACCTTTTTTCAGAGAATAAATGCAGCTTGAGAAATAAAAATTTAGATACTTTTGCTTCAAATTGAAAAAATCTAGAAAATTTCCATCTGAGCAGAAATTTTCAATTTTTGGCCTATCAAATAATGTTAACATTGGTTTGTTCCAGATACCTACAGATAAATATGTACTAAAACTTGAATACAATTTAAATTGAAAAAAATCATGTAGATTCGAGATTGAATTTTCAGACAAAAATTTGACTTTGAATCAGAAAATGTACAAAAATGATGACATTTATAATAAAAAAAAAAAAACAAAAAAAAACTTGAAAATAGAGATTGGATTCCTAATCATAGAATCGAAAAAATTTCTCAGGTCAGGGAGTTTTTAATTTTTAGCACTTCTTTTCCAGTACCTTGAATTTTGATATTCAAATTTCACAACGTTGTACACCTTTCAAAATTCAGAATCCAATTTTCTCTCTTAGGTAGGTATTAATTTGGAGAAAAAATCGAAAACTATACCGTTTTATGCATAAGTCTTCGACAATTCCATACATTTCTCAGATTATCAACTCCCCCTCTTCCTCCCCTCCCCTTCCCTCCTATTCCTTTCCTTTCCTTTCCTTTCCTTTCCTTTCCTTTCCCTTCCCATACAAAAAAATGACACAGGCATTCGTATTCAAATTTAAAAACAAAAATCATAAATTTCAGCCAAGCAATAGTCCGCCGAAAAAGTTTAGAAAATGTTGAATTCATTTTTTTAGTAAGTACGGATTTTTTCTTCAAAATTATTGAAAATCCTCTACATCCCCTCTATTTTAAAAAACGCCCATAATTGAAACGAAAAAATTATTTTTTCAGCAGAACCAAATTGACAGGTGTTTGAAAAAAAAAATTAGTAAGAGGCGGAAAATTTTAATCTCATGCTCAAAATATCACCTCAATTGAATTAAGTAATTGTGGGTAAGTAATAATTCTCTTTCCCCATTCGAAAAAGTTCTGTAAGTACCTAATTCGAATTGGTCTAGAAAAAATCGCAATTTCATCAGAATCGTTAAGCGTGTAGAAAAAAATAGTATTTTTCATTATCTACTTTGAATTATTGCTCGGATCTTGACTGAAATTAAAAGAAATCTGTTCCCCTTTTCCATCAATAAGTAAATACTCATTTTTGAACTAGAAAAAAATCATGATTTCAGCAAGCAAAGCTACTCCAATCTACAATGTAATGGTTGGTACTGAAAGTTAAAATCGTGTTTCTCAACTAAAACACTTTTCAATTGAAAAAGTCGTTATATTTTTTCCAACTTTGAACTTTTAAAAAAAAAATTCAAATTCATGTTTTTTAAGGTTTCCTCACTCAATATGCGATCAGAAAAAATTTTAGATGGCAATAAAAATATAAAATTGAAAAAGAAATTGAAAATTCAAATTTGAATTGGAAAAATTTTCAAATGGGGTCTATGGGGTGCAGCTTTTTTTTTAAAAAAAAAAACAAAAACTAGAATTAAAGAAATTGAGATAATTTGAATCTAGAATAGATTTGAACTTGGATCATAGAAATTCCATTTTTGGGGAAAATAATTCAGACCTAGTCATTTTTCTTCGAATGATGTTGTTCAAAATTCGTTCTCAGGGTGTTACATGAATCGTCCTCCTCACTTCTAAAAAAAAACTTATGAGATGTACATGTTAACGATCTTGAAAATTGAAGGAGTAAATGTTACTTCCGAAAAAATCATTAAGATTTTTTCAGCCATGAGATGGTACCTTGGAAAAATAAACAAATTTTCACTTCATTACTATTTATCCTATTTTAGAATTTAAAGGGGTACAAAAAATTGATCAAAAAAAATCTAAAAAAATAAACCACATAAGTAATCGAGGAAATTTTTAGTAAGAATGTTGAAAACTGAAGAAATTTTGTCATGAAGACTTTTGCCTAACGTCGAAAATGAAGGGGCCAAGGGTCATTAAAAAGTGAAAAAAATTTAAAATTCATTTATTGAGGACCATTTTAATTTCGAATACCTAACTCTTGACTTCTTCATTTTCGAGGTCAGGCAAAAAATCTTCAAAATTCCCCTGACAAGTTTATTTTTTTAGAATTTCTTCAATAATTTTTTGTAACTCGTTCAATCTTAAAGTTGAGCAAAAAGTCATAAAGTAAAAATTTGTTCAGTTTTCAAAGTACCTATGTACTGATCCATACTTATGGGTGTGGGTGAAAAAATTGTTGGAGTGATTTTTTGTTGAAACAACATTTTTTGCTCCTTCAATTAATTTCTCATGCCTACTAATCTGAAAATTTTCAATTTTGACGTATGCACAGCAACACTACCATTCTTTTCCTCATTCAACACCTATCAAGAAAACTCTTAAATTAGCTCACATACTATTTACCCCTTCCCTCCTCCTGCTTCACACGTATTCTATTCATACGCGAAAATACCCCAAAATAACAGATAATAATAAAGAAAAGAAGAAAAAAACCACGAAGCAAAAAATCGTAAAAAGACGCTGCTTCATCGCTGCAGAAAAAAAAGCTCGGAGATAAACACTGGTAAAATTTATGATTTTCGGCGTCACCGGTATGAAAAAGTTTGTTCTCAAATTTGTTGTTGAATTTGAACTGTGTAGCGGCTCGAGTAGCGTATGTACTCGTAATACTCGAGTTTTTAAAAAGAATCGCGCTCGGAATTTCCAATCAGGAAGTCGTACTGATGCGAGATACAGAGTTATCAAAAACCTAACAATGGGAAAATTGTGGCTGAATGCGTTTTTAATCGGAGCCTGGAAACGTTTTTTTTCACTCTCGTCTGTCTCATTCGAACTGTATGAGACGGGAGTAAAACGATGGTACGATAGGAATATGAAAAAAAAAATCGTAGGTCGTACACATTTTACCACCCACTCGTATAGACTGGCCCATATATTTCTATATTCTTTTCCCCGGTATTATACATCGTTGCTACTTTTTGATCCGAAGTAAATTGGATAGCTTTAGAAACGCTGAGTTAGCGGACCAAGTTTTGCCTCGGCTTTTCTCTACCGTTTGCGCGTTTGGGAGCGAGATCATTGGAAAAAACGGACCCACCGTATCCGCAACCATTGGATGGCACTTTTTTTCCATTATACAATTATTCACTTTATCCGTTTCCTCTTCGCTACTTTTTACAATCCGGAAAGTCATTTTCTATCTTCAATTTCTATTATTCGACGTAGTTTCGCCGTCGTATCTTTTTAATACGGTATAACGTATATACCGGCTCCATAAAGAAAATATCGCATTCGTATTGGACTCGGCGAGCATGCCAAATATTCGTTATCCGAATAAGCTTTTTTTATGGGCGCCATTACTTTTATCGGTGCACAGAACTTAGTATATAACTAAATTTGAATAATTCCTTAAACGCGGTAGAATATCATACGACTTAAGTATTACACTCTATACACACAGTATAAAGTGGCGGCGACGGTGTGCGAATTTATTAACCGCGCTTTTAGTACATATAAGTGTACTATGTGTATGCGTATAAAAGCCTCCTTATATAGAGAGTGCGGAATATACATAGAACCTCCATCGCGTTTATATTTGACCCCTTTTATACCCATCCGCATCGTCGTAATTCCCAAACAATGTATATCCATTTCAACATGTGGACAGTTCGCCGTCAAGTCACCGAGTCTCTTCCTATGGGGATTGTAAGCCCGTCAACATTCTGAAGACCGGAGGATAAAATGATACGTAGACGAATTTTCAACTGACGTAAAATCGAGAATGACTGAGGGAAAAGAATTTTGGAAAAGCTATACGTATTTGTGCGATATTTCGATAAATGAATTTTAATTGATGAGGAACCTGCGTTGAAAATCTTGTTTTGAATGAAGAATGTAGATAAAACGTTTAAAATCGTATTTGCGCAGAAGGGATAAGAAAGCTATGCCCTTGCCCGTGCTCCCTTCACCTCGGTTGGCTTGGTGGTGTAATGTGACAGCAAAGGCAACGCGACGGTGTACTCGGGTCATTATGAAGGACTATCAACATTCATCTGATATGCGCCAGTTGACAGACTAACTCGGTGATTTTCTCCGAGTCTCTTTCATTTACATCTGATAATTTTGTTAACTCTGTACAATCAACTTTCGGAAGCGAAAGGCTGGAGTGCCAGTTTGTCGGGTGTTAACGCCTTTACCTGTTAAGAGCATGGATCTTTATGGTCGGTTGGGTAAAGGGTCAATTTTTTAGGAGGGGGACAGGATGAACAGGGATGATCTGAATGTGTTTTCTTGGTTGATAGGCAGAAGTGGGCTTGATAATTAGGGGAATTGGGGCAGGGTGCACCGTTCTAGAGCAAATTGTCTTTCAAATTTATTCATATTGGTCAAATGGTCTAATTTTTGCAGTGAATTAAAGTTTGAACTTTTCTTTTCATTTTGGTGAAAAAATCAATTTTTGGTGCATACCTCGATCCTGAAGATTTTTTTTATTTCCCTTCATTTCTTTTGGTTCTTAGGATGCAAAATATCATGAGGCGAAGATATAATGAAAAATTATAAATTTTTTGTAAAATTTACTCGAATGCATTTGAGGTGAGTATCACAATGAGTAGAAGTGTAGTTTTTGGAAAGAGACATAATTAAACCGTCGCGTCGCAATCATTGATGATAATTGATAATTTATGGACAAACAACCCGTCAGATCGCCAATTTTATTCTGATTTTTGGAACAAACAATCAATCAACATAATGCTTAAATCTCAATAATTAATAATAATTTAACTGGAAATCAGCGATTTTTCTCTGATATTCCAGTCAAAATTTGGTACTTGTCCATTGTTTCTGGCAAATTGGAAATTAACTAAAAACCCAGAGAATAATTCAAGTATTATTTTCTGTGAAATTTATTTCATTGATTTAAACGAAAAATTTCATCAAAAACACTCGTTTTTATGATTAAAAATCTCCTTGATGAGCTTTTTTTTGGGTGGGGGGACTCCAATCCCATGAGGGTGGAGCTAGTTTATTAATATTCACCTAGGTAATTCATCACCACCTCGGGCCTTACCGTTGGTTTTTTAGCCCGAGGAGTGGTGAACTTAAGAAGGAGGTTCGAGCCTCTTCTTTGGATGCATCACCTATTTATGTTTTCAATGAAAAATTTCCTTGAAAACTAATTATTTTTCGAGAGGAAAAAAATCAAATATTTTTCAAATGGGCAATTTTTAAAAAATTATGCCAAACAGGCTGAATTTTCTCGTCAGAAATACCTATTAAAATTCGAGAACATGTGCCAAAAAAGCAATGTTTGATTTTAGGTCTATAATGGAATTATTCTTATTTTTCAAAACTGTTACTTGACTTCATTTTTTTTGTAAGATACTTGATTGGGTTGTTGCTCAGAACATTTTGGTTTATTTTTTTTGTTTTTGGAAAAATTATTTGCTTTTTCAATCTTGTTCAAAAACTTGAGCGGTTTTTTTTCGAATTCATTCTGAAAATGTGTAAATAAGTATCTACATATTTTTTGGGAGGGAGGGAGGAAGGGAGGGAGGGAGGTAATCTTTTGTTTTTATTTCAGAAAATGTTTTTCTTTTTCATTTTTATTCTAAGAATGAGTTTCATGAAGATTTTATGGAGAAAATTTTCTACACCTATAAGAAATAAAAACAGTTTCTGATAATAATTTCATTGTTTTGTGTTTGGTCTTTCCTAATTTTAGGTATACAGAAAAATTATAAGTATACTTACTTAGGTACTTTTTTAAATGGGAAGGAGATTTGATCCTTTTGGTCGCAAATTTTTGTTGTCTTATCCCTTTTTAGATTTTTTTTAAATTAATGATTCGTATCGACTTATTTGGTTCATCATGAAAAGACGTATTTTTGGAGGCGTTGACTCAAAAAACAATTCGATTTTTTGGTCATTTTATCGAAAACGACTCGTCTATTTCTGATCTTATTCAGAAAATTATTTTTTTATAGAGCAAGAGAAACGAGGGAAGGGGATTGAAAGAATTAAATTTGTTAAGTATTTAAAATTTTTTTTTTTAAATATAATTTTACTCATCATTGCAAGGTTTTTTTTTTTTGTAGAAATGGTTCGTTTTTTTGTTGTTTTTTTTTTAAATCGCCAGGTTTGTTGTGTTTTTCTTTTTTTTAAAAAAATGACTTTTTTTTAGTCCAACAATCTTCTGGTTTTATCCTGAAAATGATTTGCTTTTTACTTTTCCAAAAAATGACCGTTTTCAAGTTCGACAGTCTTTGGGATTCATTCTGAAAATGACTTGTTTTTTATTTTCACCTATTTAAATAATTATAACGCAAAGAGTTTTGAAGAAAAAATTTGGTTTAAAGAGATTTATTTTGTGTTCCTACTTTCTAAAAATAATTTTTCTCCTTATTACATTCAGAAAGTTGTTGGTATACTTGTTTCTTATGGAAAAAATGAATTCAAAAACCACTAAGTAAATTTATTTTAGATAAATATTTTGTGGTGTTTTTTTTTGTAACTTCGTAAGATGATTTTAATTCTTGTGGTTTTATTATGAAAAAGATTTTTTTTTCTGTAAGTACGTTGCTGAAATTTTGGGTTTTTTGTTTTCGTAGTTTTACCTAAAACACATAGATTTTCTTGGGAGAAGGATTTTGAAAATTCATTCTAAGAAATATGTGTGTGATTTTTTGAAAGTAATTCGGTTTTTTTCTTGGTTTTTATTCAGAAAATGATTTGGATGTAGGTATTCATGAGATAAATTCAAACTCAAAACTTGAATTGATACTTAATTTTAGGAAATTCCTTCAATTCTTTTGGTTGGATTTTTTCCCAACCAACTAAATGAGAGAATTCCCTTACCAGTTTTGAAATTGAAGAATTAATTGAAGACTTTCAAAAATTTCATTGAGTATTGTTTTTGGTTTTTGAAAAATATTTTTTACTACTTATGTAATGCTGAGAATTTCTATTTATTCCCACATCTACAAATTACCTACCATTTAGGTGCTTCCTTTTTTCCCCAGATTTACTATGAAATATTTTCAAAACTTTACCTTTATTCAGAGATTTTCTAGAATGGCTTCGTATCTTATTTTTTACATACTTGATAATTTTTTTTTAATTTAAAACAAGAACCTATAAAAATATTTATAAAATGGATATTTCTTAGCAATTAAAAAATACTTAATGATGATAATAGAGCATTTACAAAAAGATGAATAAGAGTACCACGCGTAATTATTGAAAATTTCCGCATAAAAAATTATGAACCCATTTGTACTGGCGATAAATACCTACCAAACATTGAAACCCGCTTCAAATTCAGTAAATTTTCAAATTTCAAGCCCCTAAACTCATGACCTCTGTTTCTACCAATTTCATTATCGAAAAAAACCCATTGATAAACACATAATTCAAACATAAATAAACAAGTTGAACTGATTTCTATCTCGATTAAGCACACAAGAGGCGATAACAAATCTGTGTGTTAGGCAGAACCGCCCACTGACACAAGAGCGGTGCAAACATAACCCTCATTTACCCACACATCACGATGATTTTCGACAAATAACCAACGCCGCACCTGAACATTTACCACTATCAACGTGATACCCAGAGAGAGAGAGAAAAAAACAGATTTATAAAAATTAGGTAATTTTATAAAGAAGAGGAAAAAAAAGTACCGAACACACTTCACCGGCAATCTGCTCTTTTATCCAGTCAATTGTATAATTTCCCCTCAAAAAAACGATATTTTTATATAAAATACATAACTCGTCGAATCGGTAATAATAATTACATCGCCCCTGTAACGCAATACTTCCCTTGGTATTTACACGGCCGGGTATCTTTTACACTTTTAAGTGATTTTTTGTAACCCTGTTGACGCGTAAAAAACCGATTTTACGGAAACAAACCGCCTTTTATATTGTTATCAATGTCAAGTCGATCATTAAGTTACACTTTACTCTGGGAATTTTTTTGTCGGTCGTTTTTTCTATTTCATCCCTAAATCATACCCTTGGATCGATGTTTCAATATACAGTGGTACACGCGGCGGCATACCTAAGGCTCGTAAAAATAATAAATTTCTCTCACAACAGGCTCTCGGCGAGCACCGATGGAGAAAAGAAAAAGGAACGCGTTACGCGCGGCCCAGTTGGCGATATTAAAAACGAAATCGAAATCGAAGCTGCTTTTTACATCGAAGAGCAGAGCATTACCAGGGCAGCATCGGCATCGTATATAGCTAACGGCGCCATTCGATTTCTTAATTCTTCTTGTAGTACGGTATAATGTTTGATATGAAGAAAGTATATGGAAAATTTCGCATTGGCGGAGCGGACGAGGTAGGAAAAAGCAGAAAACCTTAGCGAAGAAAGAGTGAGACGGCGAGACCGAAGCTGGCGAATGGATTGGCCGAGGTACACAGAGGAGAACTTTTGTTAAAACGTATTACAAGAAAAGGCCACCACAAGACAAGCAACGACAGTGGTTTTATGGCCCCTACGGCAGGAAAACGAAGAAACGAACAATAAGGGAAATATCCGACGGAAAGAGTTAAAAAGGGGAGGATTAAACGCGGGGGTGGTATTTGCTTTCGGTTGCACGATAAAAGACGGTGACCAAGCAGCATTTCTGTCTCAAACTCGTATCATATTTCATTGCTGCCTATTTGGTAAAGATGATCTTTAAGCTTAATACGTCAAATAATCCTGGCAAAGATGTTTTTTATTCAAATGTTGTACGAATAGAGTAGGGTTGTTTGTTTAGAATACGAGCACAAAGAGACTATGTTCGGTGGATATTTGAGATGTGGAATATACTCCTTTTTTTCGCTCTCTAGCTCTGTCTTGCTTGCCTCTGGAAGTACATACGTATACACGAATAGTAAACCAAATGTCAGCATTTTTTTTCATTTTTTTTATTCTACTGCGTCGGTATGAACTGTACACGTTTGATGTATATGCCAAAGCGTATGCTTTTTTACGATACTCTAATTACCTCTACTTTTGGAGATACGAGTGTACCTGCCTGAGTTGCTTTTGGTCGAGGAAAAAATTCAGCAGGTCTGTGAAACCGTTCGTGGATCGTTGGCAATTGTCTAGGATTTCATGGTGTCTTCTGATACCGAAAAATGTTTTATTATAAGATCGTATTTCTTTGCCAACGTATTTGTAATTTTATTTCGACTTGTTCGAATACTTTTCACCGTCAAGAGGTAATAAGTATAGTAAATTTCCAAGTAGTTAATTTGAGGTAGACGATACTTACTCGTGTCGTCATCGCGGTGTTCATCGTTTGAAGTGATTTCTATACTCGCGATTTTCTTTTGTTTTATGTGATACCGAAAATATACTGAGATACTTACTCGATTTGGTAACCAACTTTGAAGTTAATATTGTGAATACTTAAATTAAAGACTCACTTGATATGCACTTACTAAGTACCTATGAGTATGAACTTTACGAGAAAACAAAATACCTACTCAAAGTTACGAAAAAATGCCATTGCCCGAGTGTAAAAAAAAGTGATTGTAAGTATATTATCACATAAAAATTTGGATATTCTGCTTGAATTTTTCAAAAAAAAAAAGTTAGAAACCTCCGTATTTACCTAATAAATTACAGTACTTATCTACACCTATGTACTATCCAAAATTTCAGTTATCCACATTGATTTTGCGATTTTGGGATTGTTTTAAAAAAATTAAATCTATTGGTATTAAATACTAAGCATTTTTTTGGCGAAAATATAAAATTTTGAAATTAAGTAAGTAGATATATTTTTTTTAAGTAAAATTGATAATTTCCAATTTTTATTTTAAATTTAGAACCGGAGAACCAGGGAATCGAGGTCCAACTGAGTCTAAATTGATTCCGGGGTCAAATTGCAGTCGAGAGTCAAGGTCATAAAATGACACCGGAGTGAAGGTAGGAGTCAGGAATTGAGGTATGTGCATAGGAGTCAGGGAGTAGGTACATTTAACCCCGGAATAAAGGTGGAGTTAGGAGTACGGGTCCGGAATTGGCTCCAAAGTCAAGCCGAGGCCAAGATTCAATTTTTAACAAAAAATATTTAGGGATTGACTTCGGAGTCGGAGTCAAATTAACTCTAAATCTACGCCGACTTGATTCAAGAGTCTTGCCATAGTCGGAGAGTTCAGGAAAGTCAAGGTCATAGATTGAAACCGAAGGCAATGTGGAGTCAGAAATCGAGGTGTGAAAGTGACCGTGGATTGGAGGTGGAATTAGGAACCAAAGGCCAGAGTGTACGTTTGACTCCGAATTTAAAGTAGAGTCACAGTCCGGGTGTGAGTTTGACTCCGAAGTCAGGATGATTGGGTGGTATTAGTTAGGAATCTATATCAACGTCTGACATTGACTCCGGAGTCGTGTCAGAGGGTCAAGAGTTGAATTTTAACGAGAAATAAGATTTGACTCTGAATTGATTCCGGAATCCAGCCAAAATCAGAGAGTCAAGATCATAGTTTGACTGCGGAGTCAAGAATCAAGGTCATACATGGACTACGGAGTCAAGGGTCAAGGTCATAGATTGACATCGTGGTTTAGAGTTAAGGCCATAGATGGATAAATTTTAGGGTCAAAAGTCTAGGTCATAGACAAACACCGGAGTCTAGAGTCAAGATCGTAGATTGACTTGAAGGTCAAGAGTCAAGGTCATACATAGACTATGGAGTCAATATTTAAGGTTATAAATTGACTCCAAAGTCAAGAGTGAAGGTCATTGACTTCAGGGTCAAAAGTCAAGGTCATTCGGAGACTCCGGAGTCAAAATTTAAGATTATAGATTGACTCCAAGCCCAAGGTCAAGAGTCAAGGTCATAGATAGACTCCGGAGTCTAGGTGGAGTCAAGAGTCAACTTTTTGGCGGACTTCTGTTCTCTGTTTAGAACTTTAAGAGAAAGGGGGAGAACGGTGTCAAAAAATAATATCATTTTTGAAATCAGCGTCACATCCCCTCCTCTCACCAGCCCTGTCACTCAACATCGGATTAGGTCACTCGAACTAATTCCTTACTGCTTGTAAGTTACCATTGACCTGACCATTCGAAAGTTTTTTAGCACTCTCCAGCTTGCTTTGAAAATTGAAATAGTCTTTAAAAAGTCTTATTGGTGTCACTGGTTGAGAAGCAAGAGGAAAGATTTCAAAGAAAGTCGAGATTTCCACATGAAAACAAATTTTATTACTTATGGATATGATAAGAGAAATGATGTGTAAACTGATAATTGTGAATTTGGTTGGGGAGCTTGATGTGTTTCGAAAAAGTACCTACCTACGTACCTACCTACCTACCTACCTACCTACCTACCAAAAAAACATATTTAAGCATGAATATTTTTTTTACAAACAGAAATAAAAAATGTGTATTATTCATGACTGTTTGAATTCTTTTTTAAAAATTCGAAAAAAATTGTACTTAGTCATGAATATTTGTACCACACTTTCATTTTAGAAAATCATCAAGTATTACTTTTCAAGCGCTAGGTACCAATAATTGAAAGTTTCAGGGGTAATGAGTCATGATTCGTACAAAAATTTACGTACCTATACATTCCCCATACCAGAGTACAATTTTCATTATTTGCAGTCTAGGTATGTACTAGGCAATTCATGACGCATAGTAGATATGTAATTAAAATTGAAATGACGAGCAAAACATAATTTTATTGTTCAATTTAATGGTGATTTTCAGTTACACAAACATGTTACGGGTATTTTAAATTTGTCGCAACTAGTAAAGTTAAACGCGCTTTGAAAAAAATAAAATTAATTTTCATTGAACCTGTATGAAAAAAAAAAATGAAGTTAGTTCGGTCTATCCTATCATAAATCAAAAAAAGGCCATTTCAACGTCAACTTTTACTGCACAAATCAAATTTTAGTAACCGTTTGAACAAACACAGGTGGAATGCGCCACACTATAAATTTTAAATACGCACAGATTAATGGCGAATTTTAACAGCATAAAAATTAAAACACATTGACTTCGTAGTTCATTTTGTTCAGTTTCGTTAGTTTTTGTCAATTGTTCAAAAAAATGAGTCTCAAAATTATACTGGGTTTGGCGGCGATCGCTGGATTGATATCTGATGGGAATTGTGATTGTGGTAATGGGCATGGAAATGGTGGTAACCAGGTAAAAAAAATAACAGTTTTTAGAAATTTTGTTTTGTAAAAGGTTTTTTTTTTATTAATTAACGATATTTTTATAATTTTTAGAATAATACGAGTACATTGACTATCACAATTTCATTTGAATCGGAAATCATATGCACAGATCATTTTTTTGGTGCTCAGCTAACCAAAGAAATTATGCAACGATTTGATAAATGTCAAATTAAATGGGTATTTGAACCTTGTGAAGACTCTTTCGTAAGTATTCTGTTTTGAGATCATATATCAGTTAATCAGTTTACAGTTTTGGAGGATTTTAAATTTACAATCAATCAGTGTAATTGTTAACCAAAGGGGTCCGCAGGCCCATCAAATTTCTGAAATGTTTAGGAAAAATTGACCTAAAATGTGTGAAATTTCATGGAAAATAATTCGGTAGAGTAATTTCAAAAATTTTTATTTGTTATTGTCAAGATGCCCAAAAAAGTCAAATTTTAATCTCATTTGCTGTTGTTTTTTTTTAAATTCGTAATAAATGGAAAGTGAATGAAAATTGAAAATTATTTTGATCAACTTTTCTCAGGTTCAACAAAGATACCTACTTAAAAAATGATTGGTAGTACCTTATTATTTATTTTTAAAATGTAAAATTGGAGTTTAAACATTTTTAGCTCTATTCACAATTGGTTATGTAGTAGGTACCCAAACATACCTAATTGATCTTGTCTCAGCTGCTCACATATGAATTCTTTACAGATATGCAAAGAAACAAATAAATTAAAATGTGTACTGGGCGAAGAGCAATGTGTGTTGGACAGAATACAAGCATGTGCTGGCAAACTAAATGAAAATGATGGATACCATTATGGAATATTTGTGGCTTGTATGTTGAACTCGAGAGATCCCAAAAACTCTGGCCCCAATGTAATTATTTTATTCATGTTAAGAGCGATGGTATAGCTAGAGATAGGTACCTATGTAAGATTAAATTTCGATTTTTTTCTTGTATTGTCTCAGTGTTCCAAGATGGCCAATTTGGACTGGAATAAAATCAACGAATGTGTAACGTCCGGTAACGGTGATAAATATTGCGATGAATTTAATAAAAGAATAATGGCCAGAAAACCGAAATGGGTACCTTCCATCATGTTTGACAACGTAAGTTATGAATTGAAAAATCTGTCCATAAGTAAATGGATACCTGTTATCTACATATTAATTACCATAATTTGCTTCTCATTAAACACCTATTTCACAGCATTACGACGACAATGTTGATACCCAAGCGAAAGAAAATTTTACAAATACGGTCTGTAGTAAACTGAAAGCTAAAGGTATGACATGCGATGCATGCAACACCTCACCTCAAGGAGATGATTGAATTAATAAATCCAATTTTAAGGAAATGAAAGGTACCTAACGTGAACAATGATGTCATTTTTTGAATAAATTTTGCCAAAAATATAAACGCAACAGTTTAATTATTCATTTTTATTTAGTCATCAGATGATATGTAGGTTACCCGTCGTGCAATGAGTGTCAGATTTTTGCCACAATTTTGCCACAAATGTGTCAATTCAGTGTCAATGTTTTTTAACCAATCGGAGTAGAGAAGTCTCCGCCTACTTTTCGTTCCGAGAGCAACACAGAATCAAAGTGGTCATTATACTGTCAAAATTTTGCCAAATTTCTGTCAACACTTTTTAACCAGTTTTTTACAGTGGCCTCCGGTGACAGCGATATGGCGTGAATTTGACATGTTATGGAGGGGGGGGTGCTTTAAATAATTTATATAATAATGTCATTTAATTGATGCAAGGGCGAAGTGTTTAAAAAAAATTGATATTTAATGCCTAAAAAAGTGTTATGTTTCAATCTTTTAAAAAGATCAATTTTTTAAAAAACTGTGCCATAATTTCGGTTGAGCATGAACAAAGTTAAAATTTGAGGCAACAATGTGAAAAATACTCCTTTTTGCCTCTCACCAGACTTCGAATGCCATAAAGAGGAGAAAATGGGAGACTTTTTTTTTTTGCAGTCATCGCAGATAGGTTGATATAGTTATAATTACGATCATGCCCGAGCGAAGCTTTGAGAAATTTGAATTTTTCAATATCCAAAAAAGACATTTTTCACGTAATCCCTGAGGGGAATGATTTTTTACGACGTTTTTCGATGTATTTTAGATACACCTCTCAGAATTTTTTTCAGATTTTTTTCAAGAGGTGGAATTTGATCAATTATTAGAAAAATCGCGAAAAATAAATGAAAAGCAGTAATTTCAAGTAACAAAAATGAATAACTACGCCGAATTTTGGAATATTTGTCAAAAAAATCAAAAGAAATTCCGAGAGGTGTAAAATATATCGAAAAACTTTGAAAAAAATAATAAATTTTCACTCATCTTGGAATTGTTTTTCCTGAGGCGATTTTAAACTTTCGAAGTCAAATTCAAGATCACTAAAGTGGTTGAAAAAAGCTGAAAAATTCCAGAGTACCCCCTTTAGTACTTCTACCTGTGTGCAACGTTTGAAAAAAATCTATTTAAATTTTGTCACTATAGAATTTTTAACCAGAGAACATCACACATTTTTGGGCACCCCTCCTTCCAGGGATGAGATAAAAATTCGGTCGTACATTTTTAAAATCATCTTCTACCAAGAAAAATCGAATGAATTGTAAACATTCAAGCATTAAAATTCTAAACTGACTAGATCATTGTCATAGTCTGGTAGCCATGTGGCATAGGATAGGTAGTTCGGTAGTTAGGATTTTAGGGTTGCAGGTTCGATTCCCCCCTCCTCCTTACATCAGGAATTTTAGTGGAAAAATTTGGTACATAACCATTGTAATTCTAGAGAGAATGACAATATTCATAATCAAATCATGATCTAGGACTCCCTACATGCTTTTTTTATTTAATGAATGCGGATAAATTTAGGTTTTAATAACACTGCAATTCGTTTAACATGCCGCTACGCCAGCTACATATGTGTAACAGTGCCTAAAAAAGCAGTTAAACCACTTATCTTGAATATGTCAAAAGAGTGTCATTTCCATGTCATTTCACTGCCACAGAGTCAAAACGCTGTCATACCCGCTACCAATAAACTGGTTTTGTGGCAAGATTTTGACACTACAGTGGCAATTCCTGCTCCGCGCTGATTGGTTGAATTTTGCCATTTTCGTGTCATTTTAGGTGTCATTTTTCTCAGTCAAAATCGTGCCATTTCCGTGTCAAATGGCACCCGCTTTGCACGACGGGTAGGTACCTATAGGTGCCTACGAGGAAGTAAGAAGTTCAAATTCAAGTTTATAAGACTCGAAATTCACTATTTGAATCAGTCATTTTCCACTGAAGAATAAACTGTAACTTTTTTTCTAAAAGAGATGGAGGTCTGTGGTATATGCAGCATTGGATTCGCCGTAAAATTTTCTACCTATAAGATTAGTCAAAAAAAAATTCAATTTTTTTTGTAATGCTCAGGCTTATTGCCCTCGAAAAATCAATTTTTTGCCCCCCTCCCTCATCCTCCAAAGGAAACTTTGGTCAAAAAAAAATTTTTTTCCTTCATTACTTACATAAAAGCAACCAAAATTTGACAATGAGAATGAGAACCCAGAAACAAAAATCGTGTCGACCGGTGATATCAGTTAATTGAGATTCTCTATGTCATCAGTCAATTTTGATATTTTTAGCTGATTCAAATTTAGAGAGTACCTACTGAAGAGTGGTACTGCTGATGGAATTTCCTCCTCAAGTATCTACTTTTCTGCCACTTAATCAGACAGAAAGAAAAACGAAAGACCCAAGTCTTCAAATTCTTTTCAATTTCAAATTTTTAAAAATTTCTTCCAATTATTAAACTGGAAAGAATTTTGATGAAATTTTCTTTAGTTTGAATGCAAGAAGTTGAATCAAATTGAAAAATGTATTAATTTTTTACAGAACCAGATTTTTTAGAATGATCTAGGCTACCATTCATAATCATTCGCATTCACTTCAATTTTGTTTGGAAAAAGGGTCCCACAAGAGTTCGGTCTAAAACACACAATGATTTGATGGAAATGCCATCTTCTGATCGCCTCCTTCATGGACAAATTTTATTCATTTTTTAAAGATTTTTTTTCGACTGTTTTTTTTTTCACGTTTTGAGTTCTAGTGCCTCGGGAGTTTTCACCATAGGTGTTCAGAGAGGGTTTAAATGAATTTCGAGAGTTCGGAGACCACGAAAAAAAGGTGACGAAGTGGAATTTCGAACTGAAGGAATTTTTTCATGAAAGATCAAGTGCTCCAAAATTTTTCAAAATTACCTATTTTTATCAAAGGAAAAAAAAGTACATAGGTACCTAGTGATTATGTTCAAAATAACCATTTACATACCTACAATTTTCATTTTTTCATGTTTCTCAGTCGGTGTACTTGTAGAAATATTACCATTATTATGATAAGATGATTTCAAAGACCCTTTTTTCGAAAAAAATTTTATCGAATATTTATGTATAGAAAATATGAAAAATGTGATTAGATATTTGAATTTTTTCAAAAAATTTATAAAATCTGATTTTAAGGTCATTTCGGGTCATTTGGACAAATGAAATTCAGTGATAAAAACTGAAATGATTTTAGTTCCAGTTCCAGTTCCAGCTTCAGTTCTCAAAATTTTCTACTTCCAGTTTTCAATTTCAGTTCCAGTTCCAAATACCTACCAGTTTCAAAATTCATTTGTTTTCCAATTTTGAAAAATTAAAAAGATCCAAAATTTTCTGCAAAAATTGAACTTTGTTGTTTTTCCTTTTCTTTTTGAAGTACAATTTTTTCATTTTTCATATATTAAAGCTCAACTCAAAAAATTTCTGGAGGAAAAACCCTGGGAAATAATCTTTTTTAGAAATTTTATGACTTCTGGTCCTGACTTCTTGATGAAACTTGAATTCATTTTAAAAAATAAAATTTGAAGAATATGTGTGGTTTCAAATTGACAACACATTTTTTTCTTTATTCACCTTTCTACATAAATTTATAAAGTTCGTTTGAGGTATTTTTTGCTCTTCAATTTTTTTGTTTTTTACTCCATTTGGAAAGGGTCTGGCCGAATAAGGGGTGAATTTGGCCCCAGGCTGGATTTTTGTTTTAATCCCCCCAAAAGGTACCCCTTGATGTAAAAAAAATCTGGAAAAATTTTTGACCCCCCACCCCCCTCCATTTCGGAGTTATGGCCATTTTATTACCCGATTTTCAAGAATTTTTAATTCCAACGGAAGTGAACGAAATTTTCTGTTCTTTGGCATAAAGTTACATCTCGTAGAGATGTATTTATGGAAATTTTTTCAAAAATTTTCATGCACATCTTCATGGTTTTTCGGCCATTTGAAGTTTTCAATCGCAAAAAACACCATGTAATCGAAGAGGTACCACTCTGGAAAAATTACTAAAAAACGTGTTTTTTAACGTAGATTCACGTCACGTATTCAGTTTTGGCGATATCGATGCAGCAAGGGCCGAAAATCGCGAAAAACTGTACAAAAATGTTTTTCAAATTTTGAGCATTTTGTGTGGAAAGAATTGACTAAACGAAAAAACTAACGCCGAATTCGTGTTCAGCGGGTCAAAATACCCCCATAAACACCCTTTTCGCGATCGTTTCATTTTAAGTCTCGAAATTGTTTTTCTCCACCGATTTTTCATGACGAAATAATCTGAAAAAGTGAATTTCGAGACCTTGAGCAAAATAATCGCGAAAAGGGTGTTAATCGGGGTATTTTGACCTGCTGAACACGAATATGAGATTGGTTTTTCCATTGGATCATTTCTTTCCTGAGAATCCGCCATTTTCAAGTTTTAATCAAGTCTTTGAGCAAAAACCTGAAAATGGCGGCTGAATACGTGACGTGAATCTACGTTAAAAAACACGTTTTTTAGTAATTTTTCCAGAGTGGTACCTCTTCGATTACATGGTGTTTTTTGCGATTGAAAACTTCAAATGGCCGAAAAACCATGAAGATGTGCATGAAAATTTTTGAAAAAATTTCCATAAATACATCTCTACGAGATGTAGCCAAAGAACAGAAAATTTCGTTCACTTCCGTTGGAATTAAAAATTCTTGAAAATCGGGTAATAAAATGGCCATAACTCCGAAATGGAGGGGGGTGGGGGGTCAAAAATTTTTCCAGATTTTTTTACATCAAGGGGTACCTTTTGGGGGGATTAAAACGAAAATCCAGCCTGGGGCCAAATTCACCCCTTATTCGGCCAGACCCTTTGTGGCCAAAGCCTTGATTTTGGCGAGAAAAAAAATTTGGTATGTAATGTTAGAGAAAAGCGAAAAGAAGATGATTCTACTTAATTGAGTGAAAATTTTATTTAAAAAAAGATGAATTGCAATTTTCAAGAAAATGATGGAACTGGTATAATACTGAAATTTCATTGTAGTTCCAGTTCCAATTTTCAGATTTCAGTTATCATTTAAGTTCCAGTTCCGATTCCAGTTTTCCATCACTAAAGTGATATCAGTGAGATGGAATTTTTACCTCTTTATTTCGAAATTCTCAACTACTTTCCTCATTATTCAAAAATGATTCTTGCTAAGTGGTATTAAACATTTTTGTTCCAAATCTTACGCAGCAAAAGTTACGATTCATCCTAAAAATATAAATAGGTACTCAGTCTCATTTGATTTCGATTTTCCAAAATTTCTCAATTTCATCGATCAGTGAGTTCAAATATTTTTGCCTTACTTCTTCTCCTCGAGGCCCAAAATGTTCAAAGAGAGAAAAAAAATCAACTCGATCGATTGCACGAAATGAAACGAAAAATCAAACTTTCGCCTCACATTAAAATATAAAAATGGTTAAATTGACCAATACGAATGTTTAGAACCCTCTAAAAAAAAAGCTCGAAAATCTTTACCCATTTTACTTTGAAGGGTTCCAAGAAAAGGAAAAAGCACCCTCGATATACGAACTGCATTATTAACCCTCTGCGATTTGACATACAACTTTCGTCATTAGAGAGTTATTAAAAATGATTTTTTTCCTCCTTGATACCCGGCTAGTTATGGTTGAACGAACTTTTTATCAAATTTATTGCACGTGTCCACGTACAAAAAAGTGAAACGAATTCTGGCTATGAAAATTGTAAAGGTAGGTAACCTTGGAATCGATAGATAGAGCGAAATGTATAGGTACGAGATAGCTGGATTGTGGAAAAAAATCTGGGCGTTATATTAACCCGGGTATCCGGCGGCGAAAGTCGAGCGAATGACAAAAATCTGAATATAAACTAGAGAATAATCGAAATAAAATAACAAGCTCGGAAATGGTATTAAGTGGCGGTGTTAGTTGTAGCTTTAAAGCTACTTAAACTATCCCCTAACCTAGCAAGATGTTATAAGGTGAATGATTGATACTGAAGGACGTAGCCGTGTAGCCTTAAGCCAGTGATTTAGACGGTACGACGAGCAAAGGATGTAAGACCCGGTATCAGAGAATTTCAGTCGGCCCTTCGGGGAACCGCACACCTACCCTTGTTACGTCTCTTACGGATCAAAAAGCCAGGTAACTTATCCTTATTAAAATGTGGCGAGTCGAATCAAAATGAATATTTCTGGCCGACTAAGGATTCAATTTTCCAAATCCTTCTCCTATTTCAGCGTCGTATAGCTAATGGCGTTTCGTACCTACGCGCAAGAAAATCTACGTCGGTTTTTTTCTCTCTCCCTTTCTCGAGCTGTGCCACATACCTCGAGGGATTTAGCAGGTTCGATAATGTCCACCAAGCCGAGTTGTCATAATATTGCACAGGTACCGGTGTTCACGTTGAACTAATTTTAATAACTGGAACCTGTTCGAGATGATCTTTTAACCCGGCCATCGTACAGCATCCTCACCCTATTTTTTTCAAATGGATAATCTGGTTAGTTCAGAGTTCAAGTTTGTACCAATTATCCACTTCTTTTTAGCGGTCGTGTGCGATGAAAGGAAAGATAGTCGTCTAATTGAGGTAATGGTAGGTTTTCTTTTTTCATTTGCTGATATTTCTATTACAAATTGCAATTTGCATGCGCGAAAAAATTACAGTACGTGCGAAACGCTCTCGTGCATTTTGATAATACGTCCCTATTCAATTGATACGTATCGGATGGTAGATTTAACAAAGGAGGGGTACCTATGAAAAAAAAAAAGACCTAAATTTATTGCAATCGTTCGATACCGCTAAGAAATATTAAACTAGTGTTATGTAACACATTTTTCCATCATGGTTAAATGCAAAACGTATTCATAAAACATTTTATCAAACCATCTGGTATCAATATTCAGTATTGAAATGAAGGTCGTGGCGTCGCATCATCTGCAAATAAGCAATATAGGTAACGAGAGGCATAGGCAGTGGCAAGAATTTCAATCCTTTGTACCAAGACAGCAGCTGATTATATTTATAAAAAACCCTTTAACCCTTTTTTTTTCTTTTTTCGGGACGGGAATTAAATAATGCAGATGTCCCGTTAAAATATTCAGACAGCGTCGACACGGCGGCTTAAAGTAAGAAAAATAGTACAGTTGACTCAGGTAGTAGAATCATTTCCGCGCTGCATTAATTTAAAAAAAGCACCCTATTCCGAGCAACCCTGTATTGGGTGACATGCATTATAGGTATGGAAGTGTGCCACGATGATCTTGGAGGTATAGGAAAAAAGGCTTATATTTTAAATATTCGCGATTAAAATTTTATCGACCAAGGTTTCGTGTTTTCGTCTTACGTAATGTTTACACGAGAAAAGAAGAAAAAAATGTTCGGGTAAATGTGTAACCTAAACCTATACTTACTATCGTATGAAGTTTAGATTTATCGTGTAGGTACGTCGAGTATGTTTATGAAAGCGGAAGAGAAAAATAAACAGAAGATGCTACCGATCGACCATCAATAACTCGACCGAAGAATAAAAATATGCGCTTGATTGATGTAGCCCGTCAAGTTGGAGATTTTTCAAAATATTATATTCATCGTACGCCCGTGTCGGGGTTGAATATTCCACTATAGGGGGATCAAAAAATACCCGCCGTTGTGAGCTTTTCGACCCGGTTCGGGTCCCCTAGGAGGAGTATGTGACGGAATTCGAACTATGTGCATTGTTTTTCGGAAATGTCATCGTAAGGTGATGGAGGATTGGGAGAGCGGGATGGTAGGTGAGGGATGCAATTAATCATGTCAGTGTCGTAAATCAGCCAGTGACGAGTGGAGATTAGGGAGACTAATTTTGTCTGTTTTGGAATGACCAGGGGTAGTGTTGTGTATTTCGAAGGAATTCAAGGTACTTATCGTAGTTTACGAGAAATTTTATATTCTACCGTAATTCCTTTGAAGTAAACTTGAAATATTTTCCGAGTATATTGAAATTTAAATTTGATCCAAGGTGTATAAGGGTGTCTGGAAATTTTGTAACGGAGGGGATGAAAATTTTTTTAGAAATTAAACAGCGTATGGCTAAAAATTAGTGAAAAAATTGAGTCATCTGTTATTTAAATGACTATAGATAGGTAGTTGAGATATTTTCAGTGAATGGATGATACGTGTACATTACCAGAAAAAATAGAGAGGGGAAAATTGAAAGATTTTTGGAACTACAAAATTTAAAGCAGTCAAAATTGACGAAATTCTGCTTTTTTGAACTAATAAAATAAACTTGACAACAAATCGGTGATTTTTTCTCATCATCATTCAGTCAAAACAACTGATTTTTTCTGATAAATTGGGGATTGGTTAAGAAATCAATTATTTTCACCCGAAGTACCTAGCTAGGTACCTACCTATATGAAAAATCACTGATCAAAAAGCTGCATTTAAATTTGACTTATCTAGATTTAGGGAGTGATACTCGTATTCTAGAAAATTGCAGATTTATTGAACTAAGTATTGATCGAGCAGAGCAAGGATAAAATTTTTTGTAAATCATATTTGAAACTGAAAAGCAAAAAAAAAACAGTTTTTTGGCAATTATACGATGAAAAATCTTCTCGGTGAGGGTGAAGAGTGGGTTTAAGCTCCTTGAGAACCTCTTTTGGGTGCACCTTTGGGTATGGAAAATTCAATGAAATTGATGCAGATAGGTGTCACCGTGTCACCAGTCGTCAGAAAAGAAACATTTCCCACGTTCTCTGGTAAATTATATTAAAAAATGAAAATTTTTATAAAATTTTGAAAAAATCAATAACTTTTGGTTTAAAAATTTTCAATATTTTTGAAATTCTTCCTAAACATATTAAAACCAGTTTGTCTACATGTGTGATGCTCCTGCATCCAAAAGAAAATTTAATAATTTTGCACCTTGGGTACAGTTTTTTTGTGTCTTTTCAATAAGTTTGGATTTAGAAACAAGCCTTAGGTGTCAAAAATTAATTTATAAGTTGAGGTTCTCCCTTGACCCTACTTTCCCAAAAGCCAAAAAATCAGTATCAACTCGAAAGCCTTTTTTTTAACCCTCCAAAGATGGTTTCTACATTCAAGCTCACAAACATGCAGACATCTCACTCCCCCTCCACCCGTCTCCCCGCCGGTCTTATTCATCTCGAATTTTTGTTATTTTTCAATACATTTTTAATCGGCTTCAAACACAAAAATTTCACATTTTTCATGGTCGTACGAGAATATTTCCATTGATTCAATTTTAGTTCAGCAAATTCACTATTTTAACAAAGTTTACAATTTAGAAACATTGCTTAAATTCTCCAAATCTCAGAATAAAATTTTCTTAAATTTTATAAATGTTTGCAGAAAATCGCTGAATTGCTAGCAGTGGAATGAAGCGGGAGGGGGAGGGTTATCTTCCTATCTTCCCACTAACTCAATAGGCTACGATTCTGATCTTCCTATTCACGGAAAAATTCAGAAAATTGAATAAAAAAGATGAAGAAGGAACTAACGTTTCTTTTTTTTTTTTGAAATAGAAATTCGCCCAGACCTAATTTGGCGTATTGAGAAAGCGAAAAATCAAAAAAAAATTGATCAGAAAAAATTTTTCGATTTGAAATAAGTCCAATTTTTTCTCGCCCGAAATGATAATTGTCTTTTCAAAAAAAAATCACACTTTCGAAGATTTTCCAATTAAAATGCGATTTTTCTCAGAAGTCCGGAGTGAAGCCGAAGGACCCTCTCTGAGTGATTTTTTCGGAACTGGGAGCACGGAGCACTTTTATGAAAATCACAGAGCCGGAGCAGGAGCAACTTTCAGAAAAATCAGAGTCGGAACCGGAGCCACTTCTGTAAAAATTCCGAAGCTGGAGTCGGAGGCACCACATCAACCCTCCCCCCCCCTGGCTTTTCGCTCCAGAAATCTGCAGCCGCTTTTTAAAAGATCTCTTGAATCAAAAATCTCGAAACTGGAGCCAGAAGGATCTGATCCCCTATTCTGCTTTCCCTAATAACGAAAAGGATGCTCCCTCCCTCCCTTCTTTTTCCTTCACTCCTCCCGATCAGTTCAGTTCTATGGGTGAAAAACATTCTTAATCAATTTTCAATTTTTTCAAACTGGGATTAGTTGATAAATTTTTCAAGATAAAATAAACGACGCGAAGTTTGAATAAATTTTCGGTTTTATCACCGAAAAATTATCAACAATGCTTTACAAAAATTTGTTTTGGGTAGTGAAACATAAGAAAATGAGAGTTCTTGAAAATTGAAAATTTGAAGTACCTAAGTAAAACGAGATCTTTTGAAAAATTGGAAAAAATTTCCAATCAGTCATTTCAAACCAGAGATTGGCCACTACTTTTCATTTAGGAAAAAAAAAGTACTTAATTCATTTATCGTGGGACGCTATCCCACCAGATTGATTTTTTTCGAGTTGTGAAAATTTTGTGTTCTAGGAGTTTCATAAACCGACTTTGTTGAGCACAAATTTTTTTGATCTTTTTTTTAGCACTTAATCTTATAGCTAGAATGAAAAAGTTCCCATTCACTTCTGTTCCAATTATAAAACTGTAAATTAAAGATTACCTAACTTATTTTTTCAATATTTTGAAGAAAATTAATGTTCTTCTCAGCAATGAGCACAAACAAAAAATTGAAATAAAATTTTTCATTTTCTCTTTTTTAGAATGAGAAATTTCATTTCTAATTTTTTTTCAAGTATCTAAATTTAAAAAATGATCCACTCTCTAAATCTGAATCAGTCAAAAAACTGAAAATTCACTGATTAAACAGCGAAAAGTGTGCAACTATTAATCAGTGAAACTTGACTGTCAATCAGTGAAAAATTACTAAGTGAATTTTCATTTTTGAATCGGCAATCTTTTTTCAACTACTGAAATGAATCAGTAAAAATTAAAATTTACTAATTCAATCAGTAAATTAAAATTTTTACTGATTCGATCAGTAAATTACAATTTTTACCGATTCAAAAATGAAAATTCACTGATTGAATCGGTAAAATTTTCACTGATTTCTTCAGTTGCACACTTTTGTCTTATTAATCAGTGAATTTTGACTGATTCAAGTTTAGTAAGCAAACACATTAAGACTGTCAAGATGCAAAAAATATGCTGTTTCTAGATTCTTCAATAATTACAAGATTTCTATTAAAATATTCGTTAATCGCTTTCATTGTGATCCTAACAGAAAAATAATGGATAAATTGATTTTTTTTCTTCGATCAATGGTCATTTCAATCCCAAACCCTAATTCTTCGAAAAATTTGCGACTTCAACTAAATCATCAAATTTTACACTTACCGATCAGCGAAATCGTACTCACAAATCAAACGATTCACCTCTCGTTACACCGCATAAGTATCGATTCGATGTAAAATATACTTTTTTCGTAACCCTATAATAAAAATTCGTACCAAAAAAAAAGAATGACGTCATTATGCAGATGGTCACCCTGCAAAGGGTGTACAAGGCTGGACGGATTTAAAAGATTCATCGCGCCGAGCGTACGTCGCTGGCACATTATAAGATGAAGAAGAAAAGGAAAACGAGCACGGAAAAGCGGTAACAGAAAAGGCGGCCACGATGCGGCGGCGGCATGGCAGGGTAAAGGAGAAGAAAGGATGAAACATAGTCCTGAGATTTGAGCGTAGTGTCCTGGCACGTCTTACCACGCCATAACAGAATGATGAATGATGTTGGCCGAGATGTCATGTCCCAGTAGAAGTCCCTCGTCTGTTACCCCTAGCACGTCAGTAATCGGCTACCAACATTACGTAATGTCGTTGTCCGAAAGCGCAAGGGGTTCTTAAACTTATTTTCGCGCAGATTTTTTTTCCTCCATAAAATACCACTTTTTTCGTCGACGAAAAAGAAACGTTTGGGGTATTATGTTAGCCATTGAAGTCGTTGTTTTTTTTTCAAACGAAAAACGACACGTGGAAGGTGCATAGGTCTTAAATACCCTAGAATGATAATTTTCCTTGGGTAAAGTAATGAAATGGCGAATGCTAGTACGCTATAATACGATGTCCTTACATCGAAATGAGAAAATACGCCAAAATCGTCGGTAATATTATTCTATCAGATGTAAAAACCGATAAGGTCAAGTCCTCCAGGGTAAATAAAGTTCCAGTAAACGATGACATAAACGAAGCTATCGGAAAAGGATAGCCATTTTAGAAATACCTTCGAATAGGCCTGTGCAACGTTACTTTATATTTTTTTTTGGAGTTCGAATTTTCACTATGACATAACGTAGGCATTTCCCTTAGGTATAACTTTTTCATAAGAAACAAATACTGTACTATTGAATATACTTTGGGCGTAACTTTGGTTGTAAAATATTTTATGCTTATCGTAAAATTTTTGTTTTCACAATTTTGTCAATTTATATTGAAGTGAAAATTCGGTGTAAATGTTTTTTTTTCTTCTTTTTAATGGCGAGTGACCCCTTTTTTCGGTATCATAGTCGGATATTAAGGTGGTTCAATGCCTTGGACTTGAAATTGCTATTATGGATTTTGAAAGTGGCTTGTTGATTGAATTCAGTGGAGGTCATTCACACTTATCAAGGAAAATATAAGATCTAATTTTGAGTCATAATGGAGTAATTTGGTGGTCATTAGGTAATCTTTCTCAGATTAAAATCATGGTCTACTTTTAGACCAAATAATAATAATTGAATGAGTTGATTCATCAATTTGGATTAGCTATAGGTTTTCACCTGTTGATTTTGGCAAAAATTTTTCCAAATTGGATATAATTTCTGACGTATTTTACTACCTGTCCAAAGTTGGTATCAAATATCGACAGTGTCAGAAAAAATTCAGGACCTAATTTGAGGAATTTTCGAAGTGGCAATAAATGGAGTTTTTGAATAATTGGATTGTCAAGTAAAATTGAAGAAAATGAGATCTGAATGAAGTCAGAAAAAGGTCCAATGGAAAAATTATGACGTTAATTTGGATTTTTGCGAAACTTGGAAAATTTGTACTTCAATTTTTTGCATAATTTCCGAATAATTTGACTAAAAATAATTCCCCAAGGCTACTATACGAAAACCAAAAAAAAAAATTGGGGTTTTATCTACTTCTTAGTTTTTTTAAAACATGTGTATTTATTTTTATGGCTCAAGATTTACAAAGTTTTTTTTTTTACAAATTAGATGGAAAATAACTGGAATGTTGTGAAATTATCAAATAAGAGGATTGACCTTTCCCCCCTTTTTTTGTAGTTGCATAGAAAATGGCCATTTTTAAGTAGATTCTTATGTACATAATTATGTAAAATTCAAGCTTCCAAGAATTTCAAAAATTCGGGCGAATTTCGAGATTGACAGAATCATTTCCATAGAAATTGATTAAAAAATAGTTGCAGTACTGGGGTATTTTTTTCTGGTATGCATTTATAGGTCCCGAGGTATTTTTTTAAAAAATTACGATTTTTACAGAAAATGATTTTTAAATCCAAACAATTTCAGACAAATGTTCAAAATTTCATGGATGGTACCCAATCCATATTTTTTCGAGGTTCAATTAATATTTTCTCCATTCTTGTTTTGGCTTGGAGAGACACATTTGAAAATTTCTGCTTAAAAAAATTGCCAGTGTGAGGGGACCAAAAAGATACTTGAATGGCAACAAATTGGAAAATAAATTTGAATCGAGCTCCAAAACCCGTTAGATCAATTTTAGCAGTGAAGATGGGAAGGAAGGGGGTTAAGGAAAATAAGTTCTATATAGTAATATCTTTTTTTTTTCAAAAATTGAGGTATAAAAAGAAGCGTTAAGGAGGGAGAAAAGGAGATGAAAAATGAGAAGCTGTAATGTTCGAAAATTTTTCGACTGAGGAATCTAAACGCATGTTTTGTTTAAGCTTCCAGAAACAGTTTTTAAGGATACCTACATATTTTGACTCCTACAATTTCGAACTGTAAATTTTTAGAACTTCTGAGAAAGGGGGGAGAGGAGGACTCAAAATCGAAATTTTCTGATAGGTATTATTATAAGAATATATCGATTTCATTTTCACTGCCCCCCCCCCCCAAAAAAAAAGAGAAAAACCAACAAATTCCTTGAGGATAAGAGAGAAGTGTCAAAATTAAAATATTTTCAAAACCATCGAATTCTTTTATCAAGAAAAGCTAAAAAAACATCAGAAAAGTGGGGTAAGGGACCAAGATTAAAAATTTTCAGATCGAGGCATTGAAACTTTGATCCCTTTCCCCTCACTGAATTCAATCCTGAAGCCATTTTGACTTCTAACCCGAATTGCAGTGGAAGGAATCGAGGCTAGAAACTTGATGTAGGTACCGTAAAAAAAAACTGTTTTAGCCTTCTTTCCTCACCTTAAAGGATCATAGTTCAAGTTAATGAATTCCAAATCAGTACTTTTAGTTCATTTTTCCTTGAGATTGAAAAAAATTGAACCTATTCCAACCTTAAAAACTCCAAGGAATCGAAAAGCTTTATTTTCATCATTTTTGCGCTATTGATACGACTTCAGACAAATAGTCCATCCTGAAATTTTCAGATCTAATCGCAGACCTATGATATTGTTGGATGCAATTTTATCTCTTTAGGTTACCTATACATTTATGTGCATAACTTGGTCACCGATTCAAAAAATACCCACCATGAAAAACGTACAAATAAAATAAACTTGAAATTCGAATTAACCAATAACCTCGATATCTGGTTATCGGTTAATATAAAAATCAAAGAATCACCTTCGATGGTTCTTCCATTATCAAACACTTCAACGTATTTAAAATATCGAACAATTCATGTCGGCAGATCATGCTGAGAAAAAAATTAGAGCGTAAAGGGTTGAATGTAAAAAGTGTTAGGGGCGGATAGACAAAAAAATTAAGAAAAAAAAACCTTCCTGACCCTCGCGCAAATACACCATGTGGTGAACTCGAGGGGTTAAACCCCAGAATAACTGGGTCTTTTTTAGATATAGGTGTAGGTACCGGTATACCATGAAATAAAATGTAGCGAGTAACAGATAAAATAAATATTGACGTCGGATTGTACTAATGCATATTTTTGGTTTGTATTTTTTTCCCAATATTTTATAATAATAGCCTGTGGCTTGTATTGTATACGATGTACACATACAGTTTGTATGATAACTGAAACTGCTAAGATTTTTATTTTTTCGAAATTTTATTTTCTGTTTCAGGATCTAATTTTGAATTATATATTCCAGTAGTAAGTAATTAAGTATACGTATAACATCTTCTTCAACCTCCATTTCCTCAAATGTTTGTATTTGAAAAAAGTTTTTTCAATTATTGAGTTCAAAATTTTTCAAAAAGCAGTAGTTCGATTTTTTTCTCATTTTTCAATGTTGAAAAAAATTTGGATAAAAATTTTAAAATTAGATTGAAGTTGGAAAAATGGTGAGGAAATTTAAATTTAAAAAATTTTAGTTGAAGAACATTTTCATCAACTTCATATTTTAAAATTTTCTTCCTATTCGAAAATTGTTTCTAATAATTTAAACCTTTTTTTTCAGCTTTTTTCTGACCCTAAAATGTTTCCAATCAAAAATGTGAAAAATTTTAAAATTGGATAAGCACAGCTTTGAAAAAATTTAGGATCAAAGAAATAAGAAAAAATTTTTACCTACCCTAATTTTGACCTTCCAAATCGACTGGAAGTGATTTCGAGTCGTTTCAGAGGCTCCAGGAAATTTTGTAATTTTTCAGCACACAAGAAAAGCCCATAAAATGATCTACATAGGTGACCCTGCCGTAAAAAAGGGACTGAGTGTAAAAAAAAATCGATGTCTTCATTTTTATGTGTTCGTTCCAGATTTGGTGTCATTTGGACCAAAAACGTGAAAAATGAGACATCGATTTTTTTTACACTAGGTCCCTTCTTTACAGCAGGGTCACATATGTGGTCTTCCACAAGAAAAGGGGTAACATTGTCGGGGGGAGGAGTCAAATTTTTTTACCATATTCTAAAACTAAATAAAATATTACTTTTCGAATGAGCTATTAGTGACCTTTTTTCTTGCGAAATTCGCGATTTTATGGCAGTTTGAAAATTGAAGTTTAAAAAATATAGTTTCAAGAAAAACGCGTTTAATGTTTTTCAATGATTTTTTTCCGTTAAAAAAAGTATTTATGGTGTAAAAATAGTAATTTTTTAAAATTTCATAAGAGATTTTGTGTAGAATCTGAAAAAAAATTTCGGAGCCCTAAACGACCCAAATTCACATTTTTTCATTTTTCTCGAAATCAACTTTGCGACAATGTTACCCCTTTTCTTGTATAAGGCCACTTACATGGACTTCGGCATCTATAATCACGGATTACATTTTCAAAATCCCAAATCAATAAATTTTTGAAAAATTTGATCAAAAAAATCGAACTGTATTCGTAGTCTATTTGATCCAAAATGAGGTGCCTCTATCTACCAATTTTGAATTTTTTGCCTCCATGGAGACTATTCGGTGTATTTTTAAATTTTTTTGGAAAATTTTCTGTTAAAAAATATGGATTTAATCTCGAAGTTACGAACTTCGGAAAATTGTGCTTGAACCCATAAAATATAATTATTATCAACATGGGTAGGTAATCCATAATTATTGATGATGTAAGTACTTACTTCATTTGGACTATTTTTATGGGGGTTTCGTCCACTGTTTGAAAATCCTGAAATTTTATGGAGGCTCCCAATCGTCTCGAAACCTCTTCCAATCAATTTGGCAGATCAAAAATAGGGTACTTATGCTCCAAATTTCAGATTTTTTGAGATTATCCAGATCAAAATTTCATACAAGGTACTTACTTTTCACAAGGTGATGAGGTAATTTTGAAGTTTCAAAAATTCTCTAAAATTTGAGAAAGAAACTTCAGCATCCGAATTTTTAGATATGAATGCATTTTTGATTTATTTTTGGTCCGGCTCAAAATTTCTCTTCCATACAGAGGCGATTTTCCAGGGGAAGTTTGGGAAGTCAAACTTCCATTAATTATTTCAAAGATTTGTATTTCTTCAAGTACCAATTATTTTCCTGAAATGTGCCCTAAAAATGTGTAAAGTAAATGAAATTCCATCCTAAAACGAGTCAATTGCAAGCTAAAAATTTTTCATCACTGAATTTTTTCAATTTTAAAATAGTAAATTTTTTTAACATTTTTTCATTTTGGATGTTATCACTTTTTTTCACTTTTATTTTCGAAACTATTCCTATTACCTACATTATTTTTTTCAAACTCGTACAGCTCAAAAATGATTAATTGAACAATTTTGAAAAGAATAGTGGCGATTTTGGAAGAGGAAATCTGAGGAAGTCAGAAAATTTCAAAAAAATTAATATTTTTTTCAAAGTGTTTTTAAAACAAATTTATCAACCAAAAAAAAAAAACATACAAAAGCCGAATAGGTACAAATATCTTGTATTTTTATCAACATTAGGTACTTTTCAAAATTGTTCAATTAATCATTTTTAAGTTGTACGAGATTGAAAAAAAAAATTATGGAATAGGAACAGTTTCGAAAATAAAATTTAAAAAAGTGAAAAAATTCAAATTGGAAAAATGTTGAGAAAATTTAGGTTAAAAAAATTTACTATTTTAGAATTGAAAAAATTCAATGATGAAAAAATTTGAGCATGCAATTAACTCGTTTTAGGGTGGATATTCATTTAATTTATATTTTTTTAGGACAATTTCAGGGAAATAATTGGTACTTGAAAAAATAAAAATCTTTGAAATAATTAATGGAAGTCTGACTTCCCAAACTTCCCCTGGAAAATCGCCTCTGGAAAAGTACCTACTCAATGTAAATAAAAATACAAGAGATTTGTACCTATTCGCGTTTTGTATGTTTTTTTTTTTTGATAGCTTCGTTTTTAAAAACGCTTTGAAAAAAGTATTAAATTTTTTTGAAATTTTTCGACTTCCTCAGATTTTCTCTTTCAAAATCGCCACTACTTCACGAGTTACGATGCCTACTTCCCTTATAAGCAAATGCCCATCTTCGGCGAGCAGTCCTCACAGCATCATTCTCCAAAGGCGCATTTTTGATTAAAAATGTTTTAATGACTCGGATAATTTTCAATTGGTTCCGATGTCATATAACACATGATACGCGGACACTTGGGCATTAAGCCGATTGTTACACCATATCCAACATATCCGATTCACTCGAGTTTTTTTTTCAACACCTGGTTCGCGAACGACGCAGCGAAAAGGTAGAAAAGGAGTGAAAAAAAAGGGGTAACCGTATGTGCGATCTCAGTCGTCAGAAATAATGTAAAATAAACGGTTTACGAAGATAAATTTTCACTATTTCGTTACAGAGCCATTGTTACAATACGAACAATAGGGGCGATAGGTATAAAAATTATTTCCTGTATTCCGAAACGCAGGTAACTCTACGAGTAAAAAGGGTTAATGATGGAAAAAAAAAAGTTTTAAGAAGAGAAAGGAGACGAGGTACCGAGGTTAAAGCGTCTTTGAAGAAGTTCTATGCTTTGGTAATTAAATGGCCAACTTAATTACATTAGCTTTTAGCGATGCAACTTCGCCAACATCGGATTTAATAATAGCCTTGACGCGAAGAACTGTCCACCCTAGTTTACCACAGCGTTTTAATTAGGTCTTGGCTGAACGCGGCGCAAGACTTTAAATTGATTAAATGTTACCCCGAGAGTGAAACCGATTTAGAAAATGGCAACGCGGATATGACATTTCGTTCGGAAACGCGAAAATTTTATATGTACATGAGAACCACCGACTGATGGCTCCGGCTCCATGTACGATAAAAGGTAAACGTTGACATTCAATTCATATGCGAACCACGCTTATAAAAATTTGAAAGCTGTTTTCCGACATAACATATTGCTATCCATAAAAGTACAACGGCCGAATCAAAACAAAGAAATTTACGCTATTATGCGAAGCTATTTACGACGGAAAATGGCACCCAAATGTCAGACACTTTAACTATAATGTTGTTGTTAGCCTTTATACGGGAGAAGGGACGCAGTACGAAGGGTATATCGCGGACGAGGAAAGTACAATTCTACTATGGCTACCCTTTATCCAGCAACGCCCACATATGTTTTCTTATTTATGGTCAGGGGATGATAACACATTTACGAAAGAATTTTCGCTACATTTTTTTTCCTTCTCTTATGCGTTTTCTTTGCTCGCTATATGTGTAAGGTTTGTAAAAATGTAACTCGCCTACGTTTTCAAATGCTCCTTTCGCTAATGTAGTTATCTAATTTTATTTTATTAGCCTTCCATGTGCAGTATACTTTTTAAAATGGGTTAATGGCGGAGCACATATCAGATATTCGCACGATTTGCCATTTACCCATATTTGTAATTTAATTTATAACGTCGAAATCTCATTAAGGCAAATTGCTACATTACATTTGAACGCACCAGTGAATTTTTTTACATCGCCGGAGAGGCTTTCAGCGTTTCGAAATGTCTGGCAAGGAGGCCAAACGTGTACCTAGGGGTTCTGTGTGGCAATACGAATGGACCTTGAAGGTTTCGATTTTTTTTACATACTACGCACGTTCAATGGTCACTATAAATTATGAAAACGAAGCCTTGATAGGTGAGCTTATGGGTCGTAATTTTGGGAAATGTCGCGGTTTGTGGGATTCACGGTAGGGGTGGAATTGGCGGTGAAAATTTTTTCGCGAAATTTTACTTAGCATTGGAATTTAACGAGGAAAATTTTTCTGAAGAGTTGGGTGGCAGAGTATAAAATTGATGTGAAATTTTTGTTATGGTGAATTGAAAGCAATGAAATCGGAATTTAAAAAGGAAAAAGGAGGAATTTTTACTCGACTCGTCGGCTGAAAGTACAAATTTTAGAGACAGATCTTATTCAAAGTGATTTTCATTCGCTGAAAAAATGTTCAAAAAAAACTGATAGGTACACTAAACTTTGCCTTTTAAAATGTATGTACCTTACCTATCTTTATGAATAATCCGGGTTGAATCAGAAACAAACCCGGATTCACTTTATTATAGAGGGAAATAAAAGATCATTTTTTGGATGAAAATGGAATATTTCCTAATTTTTTCGACAGATTCAAAGCTAATTCAATTTTTCCGACCTAAAATGCATTTTTGATTTTTTGAGACAAGTTGGACTAGTCAAACTACCAAAAAAAAAAATCAGCTATATAAATTACAACAGGTATACCTATACGATTTTTATAATTGTCATACAATCAAAATGTAAAATTCTATAGATCCGGAAATTTTTTGCAATAGTACATCTACATACCTATAGATATTTCTAGGTAAGAACTTGGTGATTGGGTATCAAATTTGTAATATATGTATCGATATCTACAAATGAATACCATCAGGTAGGTATCATTGAAAAAAATAATAATAACAGAAAAGATAGCAGAAGAACATTGTATTGGGGCTTAGGGGGCTTGAGCCCCTCCCTTGAGCTCGGAAAAAATATTTTTTTATTGCAAGAATATTCAAAAAATTCATTGTTTTACTTGGCATTTTTTCAGAAAATTTCCGTCTCCGCTTCGCTCGGGCAGCATTTTACTAATTTTATTTTAAAATTTGATAATTTTTTATTAATTTTTCAATCAAAAATCACAGATTCTTCAATAAATTCTCAATTTGTCAGAAAAAATTGATGATTTTTGACTAATAGATCAGTAAAAAATGACGGTATAATTTGACATTTGACCCCCTCCCCAATTTTTCTAAAATTCTCAGCTCCTCCCCTCCCTTAATTAATTTCTGGGTGCGCCCATGGTATTATGACTTTAAAATAGTAAAAAAAAAAAAAAAATGGATGGAAATATGTACCTACTTTCAATAATAAAGAAGCTGCGTATTTTGAAAGCAAAACTAATTAAATATTTAAAAATATTTTTTGGCCTGATATCTAAAATGAAGTTGCGAAATAATTTCAAAATTAACAAAATTTCTAATTGATTATCCTGAAATTTTAAAGTCCATTCATAGGTACTCATACTTTAAATTCATTATTTTTCTTTAATTTTTGGTAGACATCAAAATAGTCTGTAGTTCCTTTATTTTTAAAGCTAGGCAACATAGTCTACTCTTTAGTCACCAAGGTAGATAACTCTGCACTTTTTTCAAAGCGAATACGAGCAAAGGGGGGTTTGTTGAACTCGAAAAAAAGGTGGTGAAGATTTCGTTTTCTCCTCCTCTCAGTAGCTCAATCGTCCTTGAAATCTAATCAAATGTGCGTAGGCAGGTATCTATTCAAAAAATAAATGGAGCAAAAATTGAACGAAAAAAATGACACCAAAAAATGACAATAAATTGAAGATATCAGCACTCTACAGCCTTTGTATTGCACTCGAAATGTCATTATTTTCCACTTTTCAACTCTTCCTAATTTTTTAGGGTACTAGGAAAAGTCATTTTTTTAATGATTATTAAATTTTCAGTAAAAAAATAAAAAAATTACTTCCCAGAAAAATTCATAATAGTCCTATAATAGACACCCACTGTCATCCAGGAAAGGCTACCGAGACTTAGGTATTCTTCAATCCCTCCCCTACCTTGACCATTTTCTAAAAAAAAAAAAACATCAACTTAAATGTTTTTATTTTTTTTCAACATAATTTTTGAGGAGTAAAATCATGTATCCACACTAAAACCATTTTCTTATTAATTTTTTCAAAAAAAATGTTTCAGATTTTTTGCAAATAATTTTAAAAGTGAAAAAGTGAATGTAATTTTTTTTTCCTAGTAAGTAGGTACTATAGGTGGATTAAGGGTGGATCCCGGAAGGATTAGTCCTCCCAAAAGTAAAATCAGCCCCCTCTTAAAACATGAAAAATTGTATTTTTGAGAATTAAATACCCACTTTTTTCAAAGCTTCGCTCGAGCATGAGCTCATTTTTGCACCCTCCTCTCGGAACCTTTCTGGTGCTGCAAATCTTCATACTCAATTTATATTTTGTTTCTTCCTCCTTCTCCCCCCCCCACCAAAAAACTGCTACGTCCTTGTTTCATTGTATAATGTACATCAGATAGGAATTTTGAAAATATAAAAAAACGAATAAATGACGTTTTGAGCATCAAAAATCAATTTTTTTCAACGCTTTTCTCTCCCTTCTCTCGGGTATAAATTAAACCATAGTTTTATATGAACCATTTGAGACTAATACGAATAATTTCTGAAAGGAATTAAATTATTTTTCACTTTCTCAAAATTTTTAGATTTCAATATGAAGTAGTTTACCTATTTGGAAAGAGTATGAGTATATTGGGAGCAAGGAGGGAAAGGAAGGATAAAACGTAATGAAAATTAAATCACCAGAAGTGAAATAAAAAAGTTTTAAAAATGGAAACGTAACCCCAGATAAAAATTTGTACAAAAAACAAAACAAAATTTAAAAATAGAGATTATATTATAATTTTGGTTTTAAAGCTTTAATTTTGACTTGAAAATTTTTTGAACCCCGCTAATTTTTAATGGCGTATAGCCCTTCATTTTTGATGTTAGACAAAAAGTCTTCAGAATAAAATTTGTTCAATTTTCTACGTATTATCCATTCCCTTGATTATTTTATTCTTTCGAATTTTTTTGTAGCCCCTTCAATTTTAAAGTTGGTCAAAAAGTCATAAGAAGAAAAATTGTTCAGTTTTTAAAATACCGTCCATTTTAGGGTTAAAAAAATTCTACGTATTTTTTCATGAACCAATATTTGCCCCTTTAATTTTCAAGATAGGCAACATGTTCATCTTATGTTTTTTTTCAGTGGAACCCGGTTGTATCCAAAAATGAAGTTCGGACATCAACTCCCGGAACACTCTGTATTTAATAATTTGGCGATGAAAAATTTATTTTTTCATACGAGCTCATCGCCGTGCCCGAGTTATTTTTGTTAATTAATAATCATACAAGGAAATAGATTAGGCAACACATAATTCAAATATGTTCGTAAGGTAGCTAACTCCGTTTTTGAGGGCGTTCATAACGCCATCAACATCCGGAGACATCGCTCAATTCAAGTCTCATTTTCCAAACTTTAGACTAGTCTGAAATAAATTAAATTATTTTTTCCTTTATTATTAGGTACAATTTAATTTATGCAAAAAATAATTACCTACATAATTTAACATATACCTATCTACAACGCACATAAATGAATCATAACTTCGTAAAAAAAAAATAACATCCCATCAACCAGTTTCCCTTTCGCAATCGTACTCGAACGAAAGAAACCGTCAGAAAAAAATTTCCAACCACTTGCAAACGAACCAGCGGATAAAAGTCGATTAAAAATTTAAAATTCTGGCACCAAAGTGGAAAAACGGTGTAGCATTACCACAGGAAATAATTTCTGTGGGATATTTGGAATTTGTTGAATACGCGCAGAATATGACAATGGGGAATGTTGTAAAATACTGTTTTAACGCCGCAAAAATGTCTTGAAATGTTAAAGAAACGACGATAAAAAGGGTGTAAAGAAAGTCCATTATTATTCATGGGATGTATTCCGGGAGATAGCGAAAGGCGCGGACCGAAGAGTCGGTATAACGGCGGCAAGACCGCAGAAAAAGGATTCTAATGTCCAGAGGGACCGGCCGATGACGGCTTATATCCTAAATGTCTCCGTATCCCTTAAGATGAGAGAATATTACATCGACAATACTCACACTTGTGAAATACCCTTTTCTTTGTCGATGTCCGCATTAAAATACGTCATAACGGTGTCGGCGTTGACATTTCGTCAATATTTTCAAATCTCAAACGATCGGATATTTCGGTAGAATAAGCTAATTTTACATTTATGAAATTTCGCGAAGGTTTTATACCCGGTGAAGTGGGAGTTGCGATAAAAAGGTACGTGAAAAATGAAATTCTATTATTTGTAAAGGTTTTTTGAGAAACGAAAAAACCACGTATACGATGTGACCCGCGCGACGAAAGTTTGAAGCTTTTTAATACATAGAAACTAGCGAATCGAAATTAACGGTAAATAACGGAAGGATGAATTCTTGTAAAAGAAACTTTGACAGCGAATAGTACGCTTAGTCCAATACCGTTCAGAAAGGGAGACCGAGAAAAATCCTCATGGGACTCGTATTGAGAAAATTACATTCTTCCTTTTTGACTTGATCCAACAACGCAGGTAGAAAGAAGTATAACGGCGAAGTCCATACCCCTCACATACGCGCTTAGTCGCCCTTTTCTTCGCATCTTTATAACAAGGCGTGCCCAAATTTTATTTCGATAGTGGAAATTGCCACGATTTTGTTTGGTACCATATCTGTGGAAAAAAACAAACGAATTGAGTATTTGAGAAGGTTCTCCTATTGAATGGCTTCATACTGTGTCTGCATTTAGGCAGAAGAACGCGAATTAACAAGATCATTAAGTATTTTGATCATTTAATTTAATCCATATTTTTAATCCTTTTTTTTTTTTTTTTTTTGGATAATGAAGTCTTAAAACATAAGTAGGAACTTTAAAACAAAAGTGGGATCAAAAGAGCATTTCGATTCAAAACTAATTTTTTATTCATAGGTTGAATTCAGTGACCCACGAAATAATCTTATCACGTTGTTGTCTTATTTTTTCCTATCAAGGGAAACACCACAAATGACGGCGAAATTTTGGGCCAAAACGAAAATAAATCAGAAATGTACCAACTTATCTAAAATGAGCTTCTATTCAAAATTTTAGTTGCTCAAGTTGATGTTTCAAATTTTAGGGATTTTTTGAAAAATTAAAGCTGAGAACTTACCTACCTTATGATACAGCAAAACATGAAGATTTAATCAATAATCATGGAAGAAATTGAAATTTAATCACGCTGTAGGTATTTTTGTACTCCTGGATCGAGTGAAAGTTGTGTTTGAATCATTGCATAAAAATTTTCAGAGAAATGATCGTTTTTAGACGTTTTTTTTGGAAATGAAAAAGATTCCAGTCGGAGCCGCAATTTCAGTGTGTTGGAAAATTTTCAAACCATCGTTTTTCAAAAAACGACAGGAAACGACGGCTCTAACTTACTTACTAAAAAATTATCGTTTTTTGTCGTTTTTTGGAAATAAAAAAGATTCCAGTCAGTCAGGGCTGTAATTTTAGTGGGTTGGAAAATTTTCAAACCGTCGTTTTTCAAAGAAACGACAGGAAACGACGCCGACGGCTCTAACTTATGTACTTACTAACAAATTATCGTTTTTTGTCGTTTTTTGGAAATGAAAAAGATTCCAGTCAGGGCTGTAATTTTAGTGGGTTGGAAAATTTTCAAACCGTTTTTTTTTTCAAAGAAACGACAGGAAACGACGGCTTTTACATGCATAAAAATGATCGTTTTTAGACGTTTTTTATTTTTGGAAATGAAAAAGATTCCAGTCGGAGCCGCAATTTCAGTGTGTTGGAAAATTTTCAAACCGTCGTTTTACACAGAAACGACAGGAAATGATGGCTCCTACATGCATAAAAAAAGCAGAAAAAAACAGTTTCAGATAAATGGACTAGTTTGATATTATTGAGTTTTCAGTTAGGCTCAGTAATGTGTAGGTATTTAAAAAAAAGTTGGCTTTGAAAAAGTCAAGCCTTTGTGAAATTTCCAGTTTAAAAAAATGTTCAATGTTTATCTACAATTTTGAAAATTCTCCTTCAGAAAATACATTCTTTTACGTATTTCAGATTTTCACAAAGATCTGCACCTAATTTTGAAACAGTTTCCGGTTTTGAAAAAAAATACCTCATATTTTGGAGAATTTTATAATGTGTTCAATTTTAATGGATTCCAGTTTTTACAAAATCTCAGTTCCGAGAGAACTTACAATCGAATTGAAAATATTCGGTTTTAGTTTTTTAAAAAAATAATTTTTGAATAAAAGTTAATCATCCATTTTGGAAAAAAATCTACGTGCTTATAGCTTTCGATTTTAAAGAAGCCTCAGTTTTGCTAGATAAGAATTTTAGTTCTTACTTTTAAGAAGTTTTGAATTTTGGTAAAATTTTCAAGTTGGTTTGAGTGGACCTGCTGGCAGTATTTCTCCAACGTACTCACCATGGCTCCCTTCCTTGTGATTTCCTCTCGGTCTCGTTCCCGGGGAGGGGGGAGGTCAAGGGCGTACAGTTTATTGACATTTACCTCATGCGGATACCTAATTGATCCCCCAAGACTAGTTCAGTTGGTGAGCAAAAATTTCCGATTCAAAAATGAAAATTTACCCATTGAATCAGTGAATTTTTCGCTGATTTCTACAGTGACATAATTCTGTAGATTTCATTAGTCAGTTTTGACTGATTTAAATTAAGAGAGTACATTGTCAATTGATTTCGATTTCGGTGTAGTTTTCATAAAAAATAACGAACAATCTGTAATCTGAATTTTTTGCATTTCTCCTGAATTGGGTAAATGAAGACACGCATATTACAAAGAATGCAGTACTGCCCGAAAAGAGTTGAACAATGTTTTCAGAAATTAGAAATTTACAAAAAAAAAATTGTACATGAATTTTCTTTCGGAGAATTTAGTTCTCCTCGCCTATCTAAACAGTTTATTTGAAAATTTTAAAGAAAAAGTGTTATAACCGATACGAAATCTATTTTCAATGGAGCACTAATAAAAAATATTTCACGATGCAAGAATCGGTCGTGAGCAGTTTGTAATTTGTATTGTAGGTACCTATTACCTAATATTTGATATACTATTGGAGGTTATAAATAAGTATGTGACCTAGATACCTACACGTAAAAAGTATGAAAAAAGTTTATAAACCTTTTCGAAATCAAAAGGTAAAATACCTACTAATAGGAACAATATTTTATTTGAAAATTACCAAAAAAGTAATAATAAAACAGGGAAAACAACTAGGTATATGAAAAAGTTGAAATATTAATGACGAAATTAAGAAAATAAAGGCTATAGCCGTTGACAAATGAAGAAATTACGAGGCGATAGAATGATACGAAGAGTTCGGTAAGGATGACTCGGACCCAATTTGGCTGTGACTTCGTTGATGAATCTGTAAGTGGACTTTTACACTTTCGATTATGAAATCATTAGATACGGAAACAAATTTTGGCTTGAACATCCAATCTTTAGATATTTTCTCGCCGCAATAATCGCGAAATCCGAGTTCATTTGGTAGACGGTCACTGCTTCAGGAGCTTCCAAATCGCCTGGACAGCCCGGTCCGCATTTTTTCTCGCATGCTTGCATTGTCGGGGCATACATCGAATTGCAAAGGTTTTGATCGAAGGCGACAATTACGAAAAGGAAGGAGACAAATGACTGTAGTTCATATTGGATAAGAATAATTGCGACATAAATAAGGAAAACTTGAAAGGAATTTGCAAAGCGAACGTTTTGACGTAACTATAGATAACGAGAGACTCCATCTGATGGTCAGAACAGTTAAAGACAGTGGCGCCATCAAGAGGGGCTAAAGGGCTAAAGCCCCAAACTTTGGATCGATTAAAGGTAGTGGTTTTAAAAACGTGTTGATTTTCACCTCCGAACCAGTGAAACATTGAAATTCTATGAAAATTAGTGTCCTTGAAGTCGTTTCTCTAGTTTGGAGAATAGAGAAAAGGCATAAGGTGACAATATTTCGGATTTATGTCTTCGAGGACCCTAATTTTCCAAGAATTTTGCTGTTTTGCTAATTCGGAGGCAAAAATCTGTACATTTTTAAAACTACTGCCCTAAATCGACCAAAACGAGTTCTTGGGAGACTGAGAGGGTGGTATGGATAAAAAAAAACTCGAATTTATACGATTCTGCCTTCATTTTATACCCATATGAGGTGTTCCTCCTTGAGAAATTTACTGCCATTTATTTCTTAATGTTCTTAGGAGCATAGAGAAACAAACGGCAGTAAATTTCAAAACAATTCGTACTCTGTTATTTTGCATAAAAAATTCACGCTTATAATTCAAAGGGGGAAAAATCTGAATATTCCATAAAAATAGATAGTCATTATTCTCATTAAGCCCCTCCCAAGCCGTGCCGAGAAAATTTAGGCTCCAGAGGGAAAATCTAAAAGTGAAAAAAGGTCTTTCAGGTATTTTTAACGTCGATATCCGACGTAGGTAATTAGATAAATTTTCCCTTTATTTCAAGATCCTTCACCCATGGCAACCCTAGTGAGCCTCCCTAAAAAACTGAAAAAAGGTGGTTCGATCCCTCTACACCCCCTTACTTTTTTCATGAATTCTAGTCCTCACCAAAAAAAAGTTCTGGTTGCGTCATTGGCTAAAGGTGCCCCTTCTGACCTTAAAAATACAATTAAAGAAGAAAAATTTCTTTGCTAGTTATTCCATGACCCGTAGTTGATAGTTTGAAAAATCACATCATTAAGGACATGTTTTCAAGGAGCAAAACGAAATAGGCATAGGCGGATTTAAGGGAGCACGGAAGAGGCTACCCCCTCCCCCCCCCCAAAAAAAAATAAAAATAAAAATTAGCCCTAAAAACTTTTCGTGTTTGATTATCAAATATTTTCAAATTAAATGTACCATGAAAAAATGTATTTTCTGGGCGTTAAATACCCAATTTTTTTCAAAGCTTTGCCATCGCTTTGCTTGGGCATAAACGAAATCACAATTCAACAAAATTATTTGAAAAAAAGGCTGCTCTTCTCCCGAAATTCCTTCTGGTACTCCTTGTTTTCGTCCTCAATTTGTACTCTCCCAAAAAAAAGCTTTCAACACCACTGTTGACGAATATGTTCTCCTGTCCCTCTCTCTAAGATAACATCAAAAATAGGAACTTTGGTAGCATTAGAATACGAAAAATGACTTTTTTGGGCATTAAAAATCCAATTTTTCAAAGCTTTACCCTCCCTCACAAAATTTTTCCGGCATTTCAAGTCCTTGTACTCACCTTGCAGTTCGCACCCTTCTGAAAAAATCTTTCCATGTCATCGAACTGGGGCTTAGCCTCCTCCCTCCCCCGATCCATTCCTCTAAATCCGCCTATGGAAATAGGGGAATCTTTTTTTTTGGAACTTCAACCCTCCTAAGTGAAAGAGGAAGGTTTCAACTTCATTTTTTTTTTTTAAGAAAAAAAAACGTGAATTTGGTTTATAAATGACGATTTTATGGCATTTACTCATGGACCAAATTCGCTGGTTAAAACGAGACGAGACTTTTCGAGACTTTTTCGAGACGAGAAACGAGACGTCGCGAGAGTCTCGTCTCAAACGGAATCAGAATCACTATTATTTTTTTTAAAAAAAAGAAAAATTAAAGTTTTACCTCCTCATTCATTTGCTATCAGGAGAAAATCACCGAATGAGGGTTAGCGATTTTTCCCTGATTGCAAATGGAAGAGTAAAATTTTAATTTTTCTCTTTTTTTAAAATTTGAGATCAATAATTTTTCCCTCAAGGATTCCCTTTAATTGGAAGGGATGAACCTTCCCTATGACCCCCTTATAAGAGCTAATTAATCTGCAATTCATTAAGCATATTGGCTTGTAAATGACGTACGCAGATACGTTATTAAAAACCCAATATGATGCGCGCTCTTTCATGTGCGAGTTGGAGCTCATCGTTATCACCTCACACATGTTGTCCTCGTCGCCATTTGAAATCACTACTGCGGGTTGAGGCCCCCCCACGCAAAACGTTTGTTGCCAAATATAAGAGTTTGGACATTCAAGTATGGGGAAGTGGAGGTATACGATGTCCCCTTTCTCAACCAGCACTTGTCTCCAATCTGAAAACCTGGAATGAAACATAAATTTCCTCATAGTAAATAATTGATGTCAAAATTGCAATTCAAATCAAAAAATCGGGGTCAGGTAAGAAATTTTTCTAAAATTATAACTTTAATTTTCGTAATAAGGTATAAAAACCGGAAAATAATATGTTTCGGGTTAAAAAAAAAATCGGGAAAAATTCTATTTCGGTCCAGAATATTTAATGCTTTGGTCTAAGAGAAGATTTTGTTTGTACTGAAGGAAGAAAACAAATGAATATTCAATTACGAAACGAGCAAAGATTATTTAAAAAATTTCAATTTTCATTATCGCAAATTACATTGTCGCCACATAAATGTGATACAGTCATAAAATTTTCAATCTATTCGTACTGTCAATGACTAGCTATGTTGTCAATGGCTAATAAGAATTTTAGCCAATGCCATGTCGACTAGTCTATTACGTCAATAGCCATCGGCTATGATGATTTAGACAATGATTACTACCACTTTTTAAAACCCTTAAATACATTTAATTGCGTTATTTATCGCAGTTTTTAAACGAATATGTCATTTCCCTAAAAAAAAAACAACAACAACAACAACAAAGTGTAAGTATAATTATTTAACTTACTCATCCGATTCCGTCATCAAAGTAAGGTTGACGAATTCTTGAGCTAGAGGTATCCTGTCAGCTGCTGGAACAAGATCTGAAACAGAATGTAAAAGATGTTTACTAAAATTGGGCAAAATTGATTTATCTTAAACGCGGTAAATTTAAAAAACCTGTAACCGATTTTTCCACTCACACTCATAGTCATATGTAAATCAGCATAATTTCATTGTAATGATAGAAATGTTGATTTTTCTAAAGTTGAAACGTATTTGAGAATTCTTTCCATAGACGGAGATGGATCAGGACTTTGGGGGGGGGAGGGCTTGAGCCCCAGTTAAAAATGAATGAAACAAAACAAAAATAATATTTTCGACCACCCCCCCCCCCAAAAAAATTATTATGTTATTCTTTTTTTGGATCCGTTTTTGGAAACATAACTTGAACAAAAATCTGGAGGCATGAAAATGAAAAATTACCAAGTCCCATCCCTAACCCCTGAAAAACACAAAAAGTAGAATAGCGATCTCAAAAATGGCTAAACTGATTTTAATGCGGTTCGAAAATTTAAAAACTACATAATAATAGTACCTATATAGGCCTACAATTTAGGATAGGTTTCCCCTTCTGAAAGTTCGCACCTTTCGAGTTTTATCGTGGATAAAATATTGTGCATAAAGCATCCCCAGGGAAAAAAGATAGGTACCTAATACCTATGCAAAATGCAGATCTAACATGTTCTCCCAACTTTTCCAACTTTTCAAACCTAAAATTTTGAAAAATTGGGTTTACCCAACTTTTTGCAACGTGTTACCCCCTCCCCCAGTCGTCTTGTTCTCGACGTACCCTTTAACTAATAAACAATTTAGTACTGGACTTTTCCTAATGGAAAAGTCGGTAAAAGTAGAGATTTTATGGCGCTAAGACTAATAGATACAACTTGAAAAATAATTGAGTATCTTACTTTTATCCATTTCGTTTCCTACATAATGTAACATTTGTTCGGCAAGTTGGGATCTCTTTTCTGCACGTTTGGCTCTCTGCTCTACACTTTTGGTTTTTCGTTCTGCACTTTCGGCTTTTCGTTCTGCACTTTCGGCTTTTCGTTCTTCACTTTCGGCTTTTCGCTCTGCACTGATTACTCTACTTCTCAATTCGGCTAGCTCATCTTCCAACGAACACACTGCAAAAAAATATGCAGTCATGTTCAAAGATATAAATCTATTTCAGAATAGAGTTTGATTTTTAAAACACTATAGATGCATGTATGTAATGTATGTACCTACTACCGATAGGTAATACTAATACTAATTGCTTACCTGTCAGAGCCATAATCAAAACCATTATTAGAAACATTTTGCTCACATTTAAACGCATTTTTGTAAAAGTTTGTGTTTAAAATATATAAGATTTTCAAATATCTATCGCCGACTTTAAAGAAGGTAGGTAAGTACATTATAACAAACAGCGTTTACAGACAGATCAAGATTAAATTCTCTTTAGAGGAAATACGGCAACCGAAAATTCGGTATAATCAGCAGTTAGATCAAATAAGCCAATCTAAAACACGGAGAGCAAAAGCTTATCGCTTTGCACCCAATTTGAGCAGAATAAGACATCATTCATTGGAAATATTAAATTAAAAAATAGGAATATTGAAAATACCAGTAGGGTGAAGATTTTTTTAGATAACACTAATCATCGCCAATAGATATAAGTAAGTACATACCTAGGTAAATCAGATCCAAAGCGTTTCGAAATTATTAGAGAAAGTTAATGAAACAGACTAAGTTGGATAGCCATTTTCAAAATAAGCATATATGTACATACAAAATATAATTTAGGATTTTACTGATACTAAAATTGATTAAGATCTTGAAAACCTAATTAAAATGATTTTCGTATTTTTCATTTCCGGTAATCAGCCAATTTTCATTAAACTAGGTACCTACTTATCAAAATGAAATACTTAGTACATTTTGATAGGTACCTTACCAAAGATGAATTTTGAGATTTACGACTGTAAAATATCTAATTACTAATCAGTTTCATATTCTGTAAGTAGCGGGTATCTAGTTTCATGTAGACATACTTCGAATTTTATTCATTTCATGGAACATTCGCTGAGTGGAGTGGCGAATTAAGCATGACTTTGAAAGGAAAAAACATTTTTAGCAACTAAACTTTCATTGTGAAAGGAAAATATCATTTTAAAAAATTATTTTTCCATCTTTGCTTCGTTTGGGTCAAAAATTTTCGAAATGGACTTGAAAAAAGATACCTTGAAGTGTCCACTACAAGTATCCAAAAGGTTGGGAGTTGGGACCCAAAAATAATTTTTAATATTTTTTACGATTTCTTCCTCAAATGAAGTCAAAAATCGATTTTCAAAATTTGTGTTCCTAATTCCGACCTCCTCCCTTTTTCGGCGGTTAGGGGTGAAATCTGACGGAATTTTTTTTTGTTCGTTTCACGCAGATGAACAAAATGAGTCCAAAACCACAGCTCTGCAATCAAAACCAGTGACGTATCGAAGGTATTTTACAGGGGGCGGGGGGGGGCTGATGAAAAATTCCAACTTGAATTCATGAATTCCCAACTCAAAATGGATACAACTTGAAATACCAGGAATATTTTCAGAAAATTCAAAAGGTATTAAAATTGAATTTAGGGTAAGTATTTGATGAATGTGTCGACACAAAAATAAAATTTTACGAGAATAAGTATCGTTATTCTATAATGTTTTCTAATTCAGATGAAGTAAGGAGTAATAGAAGAACGTAAAAAAGCTATAAAATATTTATTTTACAAAAAAAAAAAACACACATAGATAATATTTGGTTTATTTAGCCACTAAATAATATCTAAGATCGAGTTGAACGATTTGAATTTTGTGAAATTTAAAAAAAAAAATCTAAAATAAGTAAGTAAGTATTTACTTCCTGAATTGTTGACTATTTTTAAAGAATTGAAAGCTTCCGGATGATTGAGAGATATCAAGCGATTTCAGTTTTTTTTTTAAATAATTTTCTATAGGCTCCATGTACCCACTCCTTCTAAAATCTTCCGTAGAATTTTATATTTGTTCAATTTTAATAAATGTCAATTTTTAAAATTCCTGTTTTGAAAGAATTTCCAATTTTTTTTGCCATTTTAATAAAATTTTCAAGTTTTAAAAAAATTATTGGAATGAATAAGTTTACAAAATTGGGAACAACGTGCTGAGTAAGTTTTATCAAGGTTGAAATTTATTTTGAGTATCACGGATACGTGAACTAATGGGTGGTTTCCATATCCAGGCTCAAATATTCTCATTTTAAATCAGTATCTGTTGAAATTAACAAGAATTTGCATACCTAAGTATTTGGACTTACCTCGGGGTAGTTGCATTTTTTTTCTTTTTTTCATAACTTCATTCGTATCCTTATTTCTTGGGGGAAAAAAGTCTAGGACTCACTACATAATGTGTAAAATTATCACGTTTGCACAAAATTCGGCACATTTGAAAACCACTGTTACGAACATTTTTGGCAGAAAAGGGATTGAACAAGGGGTCAAAAGAGAAAGGTTGGGGTAACAAATATACCCATAGGGCACTTTTACCTTTCTCTTTCGTATGTTTCGTAAAATACTAAATTTTGAGCGTGTATTCGCGTAGGTAATTGCGTATTTGAACCTCCGCAAGTACCCAGCAGGTATTATTTATTCTTTATTAAATGATCGGGCATTATTAAACATTTATTTTGATGCGCTTATCCTACGTTGGCCAAACTGGGATACAAAAAGGAGTTAGAGTCGAAGACATTATTAATGAAAATTACTTCACGTGTAAAATTTACTTAGGTACCGATGAAGTATTTTTTTTGATAGAGAAACACGTGTAAACCATGATCCATACATTCCTTATAAACAAAAACAAAGACAACGTCCAAAATTATGTATAGAAAAACTATGCTCACCGGATCAAAGCGCAGAAATTGGAACAAAATGAACTGGAATATCGAAAAATAGAAGGATTTATTTCTACAGAAAAGAAATTAACAAGAAGTCTTTTGAAAACAAAGAAAGCACGGAGTAATACAATCACAGAAAAGCGGTATGCAGAAAGTACAGTCTGTGTATAAAATATGAACGAAATCGAGAATTACGTCTTCGTAAGGGGTTTTAAAGCCTAAAATTTTGAGGTAAAATTTCGCATCATCCTTTGCAGTTGGAACGATTAAAAAGGCGGGGGTGATATGATGAATAGGAGATGCAATTATCCATAAAAGAGTCAAATCCGAGCATAATTCTACAATTTCTGCGTCCGTTTTATTTTCACGAATAAAGCTTTACAACTAGCGTAGATTATGCCGGCCAGAATTTGGATTCTTCATTATCAATTTGGGGTTCGATTTCGTATAATTGGGTGCGTTAATCACCTAAAGGCAGAGTAACAATGAGAAAATTTACAATTTCAAGTAGCCTTAGCTGAATCTGGAGATAATTCAACGCCTTTCAAAACGAGAATCATGCGAGCGATCGCGATTCGATTAATTTTGAAGTCTTCCTCTAAAACATTCGCTATTGAATCCGGAGTAAGGGGTTCGAAGTTTGCGGTGTTAATGTCGAATATTTGGCTAATTTCATTTCGGCGTCATGTCTGATATCCAATAAAACTCTGAAACGCTGAATGCTGGTTGTGGCAATTCGCTACAACTATCAGAACAAGAAGTTAAAATAAAAAAGATGTTGAAATACTTGCTTACGGAAAATTATACAAGAACACAATGACAAAATAATAAAATTTATTCAATGCACGTACCAATATGAGATCCTTTTCTAAGATTAATGAAGTTGATTTGACATAAAGATTATTTCTCTCTTGCAGCCAATTTTTTTTTCTAATTCTCGTTCAATCGCCAACCTCATCATAAGACGTTTTACGTTGTCACTAATTTGTTCATCTCCACATGTGGCCAATTCAGCTTCCACAATCTGAAAAAAATAAAAATACATAACAATTGCGGAATCAAAACTAAAAAAAATTACACAGGTCCTGTGAGCAAAGAAATACATTTAGAGAATGAGTTCGATTAAAAAGAAATTATTCGAACTATAAATATTGGAATATTGTTAAAAACTAGTAAAGCAGGAACTTGACGTTATCAGTAAATACATAATGCTTCTCACATTATTTTTTATGAGAATCAGTACTTTCTACATGGAAACGAAAGTTCATCATTTTGCAGATATTTTGACATAGAAAAAAATTCTGCGTACATCCACTAAGCACTAATTTGACATTCTGTAAAATCAACGATAAACAACGTTAGAGTATATTGCCCCACAATCAGTTTTATAGTAACATGATGATGTCACTTACCAGCGAGCTTCTAGAATAATGACGGACGATTTTGGAGCGTATTAGTCCACGATCGAGAGCGACCATTCCTAATTTTTTATAGATCTCATTTTGCGAATTTATAATCGTTTAATCGATTCATCATTCATCATTTTGACTCTGCTCGGGTCGGATCCTGCGATAAATAAGACATGAATACTGAATAGGCAGTGTTCATGTTATTACGAATGGCATTACTTACATAATCGTAGGACGCAGAACCATCACCAGATGGAGGAGGATTCTGTAAAATCAATGATACACAACGTTACAATATCGCGGACTTTTTTCGAAAAAACATCTTAACAGGATGATCCCACTTACCGGCGGACTTCCAGAATAACGAGGGACGATTTGGGAACGGATTCACCCATGATTGAGAGCGAGAGTTTCTGATTTCTTACGGTCCCCATTCTGCGAATTTAAAACATTAAATTGATTCATCCATCGATTTGACTTCACTCGAATCTGATCCTGCAATGAATAGGATATAATGAGTTGGTATTTCACCAAGTTGATACTTACAATTATAAATGTTGCACAAAAACTTACCTTGACAGTAGATATATTCAAATTCGATTATGTTGAAAATACGAAACATTATCCTATGTAGTATTTGGCAGCGAAACGTTGGCTTGAATGCAATAATAATAAATTAAAGCATATTAAAGTGATTATTAAACAAAAAACAAAAATATAAAATAATTCATATCACACTATCACAGGCACAGGGCTGACGCAGCTAACGCAGCTTGGAGGTGAATGTTTTGTTTATGTATGTACTACTGATAACAGTTTACATTTTAGGCAATCCGCATTACGTGAGATTATTGGTGCCTTATTTATATTTTTGCAATTAAAATTTTAAAATTTTGGTACATTTTTGATACAAGTTTTTCACCAGACTCTTTCGTATTGTTGTTTTGAATTTTGAATGTAATTATGTTTTTCTAAACGTATAATTGGGTGCATTAATAACACATTAAAACAAATCAACAATGACCGCCTTACTCACCGCTGATTGGGATATTTACGGCAAAAATGGATATTTTCGGTTTGTATTATTTGCTATTCTCTCGTGTATTACTAAAATTTCATCACAATACTTTGTTATAATTTGTAGAAAAGTCGAAGTATACGAAATGGGATGGAGCGGAGAAGTAAATCTTGATAACGCTGTTATCATTCCTGCCGGATTCGGTGGACCCATAGCTGTCATAAGAGATCGCGTTAAACCTGGTAGAACAGCTCTGAAAGGCATAGGCAAACCTATTATATCTATTTACTCATCATCTGGTCAATTGATTTCCAATTTTGTGGTTAGTTCCGTACATGTCATGGAATTCAATCTTACCATATTGACGAAACTATTTTTAAAAAACACCGTGGATGTTTTGATTGTAGTGGAACAGTGGTCAGTTGATAAAACTTGGTTGGTCTTCGAAAGAAGAGTTGCTCTGCGTTCAAGAAAATGGAAAAGTGATCATTTACAGTATGCATGGGAAATATATCCATACTTTTGGGATGGGACAGGTACTCGATCTTTCGATAGAAGTATTCTCTAGTATTTGTATTTCATCGAGTGTTTTTATCGCAGGAAGCCGAAGATACCAAAGTAATCGACGCTCATATATTTCGTACGGCTTTGGGTACCGGCGTTTGTGTGCTTACTGGAGCTTATAGATTATTTGTAACGAATAGTACTGTTGAAGTCAAGATTAGAAGATTGTTTGAACTTCCAGGTAAATATTTCGATACAAATACCATTCTGTTAATTTTTTTAAAGCTCAATTTGTATGAATTTAAAAATCTGTACAGGAACTATGGATTTACCAAATTCTTGGGCTGTAGTATGCGAAGATAGACAGAGTTTTGTATTGTTATCAAAAACTACCGAATTATTTTATATATCCGAAACTCACGTTGTCCAAAAAGTAATTAAACATTTTCGAAAATACATTTCATTCTGAAAAATTTGCTCAACTGACATTTATTTTCAGAGTATTGATGGTAAAAGTGAAGAAAGAGGTAGTATAGTCACCGATATTTCAGTATCACCATGTTACAAACACGTTGCTTTGTATAATAGTCAAGAACAACTTTGGATCGGATCCTCCAGCTTACGAGAACATTATCGTAGTCTGGATATGCGGAATTCTGGAAGACCTTCTCAACTCACTTGGTAATTTTGTCACTGGTTAAGAAATCAATTTTATCTAATTCCTTGCTGATATTTGAATTTTATTTTTGTTAGGTGTGGATCCGAGGCAGTCGTTGGCTGTTGGGATGATTCAGTATTGATCATAGGCCGGACTGAGGACCGATTACAATATTTGTATCATTATCCTGTGAAATTAGTTCCTGAAATAGATTGTGTCCGAGTCATATCAACTTTCACAACTGAAATAATTCAACCTGTTCCTACTGTGATATTAGAATTATATCGTTTGAATAGTACCAGTCCTGGTTGTTACTTATTTGAAGCTTCGAAACAATTCCAAGTAAATTCTCGAAGTTCTGTTCTCATTTCATTAATTAATTGCATTTTTAAAAATCGATATCATTTATTTTACAGAAAAAGAATCATCACGCTGATGAATACATACGTATGGTTACTTCTCATTTAAATACAGCTATTGACCAATGTGTAGAAGCTGCCAGTCATGAATTCAAACCCGAAAATCAAAAAATGCTAATGAAAGTGAGTATATTTTATTATGTTTTATTTTTAACCTTTCTTCTGATGTAAATTTCTGTTTCTAGGCTGCTCAGTTTGGAAAAACATTCGCAGAAAATTTCAACTCCGATGAATATGTCAAAATGTGTCGAACGTTGAGAGTTCTCAACGCTGTTCGTGATCCGAAAATAGGCATATTTTTAACATACCCCCAGTATCCTTTGATATCTATTTTTGAGGGTTTTTTGTTCAAATCGTGTATTTTTCTTGACCACCATTTCCCCCAGATTCGAACATCTTACTTTGAAAAATCTGCTGGACAGATTAATTCTTAGGAAGCTATACTACGTAGCCATCGAAGCAGCAAAGTATATGCGTTTGAGTAACGAAGAAGGTTCCACTAGAATTTTAGAACATTGGGCATTTTACAAGGTCTCGCAGGATGATTCCGATAAAGAAATCGTAGCCAAAGAGATAGCTAATAAGTTAGGCCATAATTCTGGCGTATCTTATATCAATATTGCCAGAGCAGCAATTAAATGTGGTCGGAATACGCTCGCTGTGAGGGTATGGTTCGAATTCTAAAACTCTTGAGCTTGGTTTACTTCTCTATTATAAACGTTGCCTTTTTTTTGATAGCTGATTGATCACGAACCCCGACCAGATTCGCAAGTCGCTTTATTATTAGAATTGGAAAAATATACCGAGGCTTTGGATAAAGCTGTCAATAGTGGTAATACAGATCTAATTAGTATTGTCATTGTTACCATGCAACGAAAAATGACCATGAAAGATTTTCAAGTATATATTCTCATTTTAAAGGAACTTTAGCTCTGGATTTCAATAATTTCAAGCTGTTGTATTATAAACATTACAGATGGAAGTTCGAAAAGAGTCATCGGTTTATGCCTTGTACAAGAAACATTGTAAAGAACGTAACAAAGAAGCGCTATTAAATATTTATAGACAAGAAGACGATAATAACGAAATCGCAGCGATTCACATACGAAATGCCTACAGTCCTGAGGTATACTTCTCTCCTCTCTACCTCGTATTCAAATTAGGAGAATTGTTTTAAAAATTGTCTTTTTTTTCTATATAGAATTTCTCGATGCGAGGAACACTTCTAGAGAGTGCTCGAGAACACTATAAAAAAGCTAGAAACGAAGTAAACATGATTTTGTGTGAAGAACAGAAAAGATTATTGGCCAAACAGAAAGAACTGGAGGATAAATTCAAAAGAGGATTTTTAGATTTATCTCTCCAAGATACCGTTTACCGATTACTCATATTAAAAGAATACAAACTTGCTGAAGATATGCAAATTAATTATCGTATGTCTGATAGAAAGTGAGTAGATGTTTTTTACGACTGTAAATTCATCACAGAATACTGATCTGATGCTATGGCTTTTTTAGATTTTGGAGATTGAAAATTGAAGCATTGGCTGAATTGAAAGATTGGATCGAGCTTGACCGTTTTTCAAAACTGAGAAAATCACCTGTCGGTTATGAGGTAAAATTAATTACAATAATGAATTATCAGTGATGCAAATCGATGTGAAAATTAAGTATTATTTTTATTCCAATTTTTAGCCATTTATCGACGTTTGTCTCAAGTACGACAATAGATCAGAAGCTATGAAATACGTGGGTAGAATCAAAGAAGAGAACAAAATCAAATATCTCGTTAAATTGAAGTAAATTTGTCTCTTCATTTGTGAACCAATTTTAATAACATTCCGGCTAATCTGAATTTGATTTTAGATTATTCACCGAAGCCATAAAACTAGCAGAACTTCAGAATGATTTAGAAGCTCTTCAGTACATCAAAGCCAACGGTAACATTACTGCCAAGCAGGAAGCAGATAATGTGCTATCGAAGATGAACGGAACTAGTTAACGCAAAATAGATCAAGTCTCTGATGATATTTCACTGGGACTTGAAATCACTGAATTTCATAAAATTTAAATTCCATTATTCGTAATTTTACTCGTATAATACGTGCAGTACAGTATCATTTGCTATTTTTTTGTTTGTATTCGATGATCGAAGATTACCTATTTATTTATTATTTTATTCATTATTTTACTCTGTTATCTTTTTATAAAAATGTATAATCGTTATTTCGAAACACTTCTATTGTTTTTGTTTCTTTTTTACTCATTTTTGCTTTAAGGATTTCACGCATTTTTCAAAAAATATATCATTTTTCAGATCTATATCACTTTGATCGACTCTCCGATATGAATAGGCGGAAAAATAACGTAAAATACTATATTATGGAATAAAAATGAACAATTATTAAAAAAGAAACAATTTATTTACAAAAAAAATAGAATACTGCTATTTGTGTAGCTTTTGGAAGTTTCATTTTAAAAAAGAAAAATGATATAAAAAATAAATTACGTAACAAAATACTTGTACATTCAAACGCACTCAACAGGACATGGCCAATTTGAATTTCATCTCACAGGCAAACATTGCGATGTCGAGTACAAACATATTTTAAACTTAGGATATTTTTTAGATAAATTAAATCGACGTCATTTTTTATATCACAAGACTATAACAAAACATCTACACATGCTAAAATTTCTAGAACAAATTAAAAATAAATATCAGAATAAATTAGAACCGGGATTTTCTTAAACAATTTTTCAATTGTCAATAATCGTGTCTGAAAAAAAATGCAACAAAGTTAGTACCAAGAGAAAAGTAAACAGATATTTACGATTATTCATTTTTTTTTTTATTAAATCAGATCCAGTTGTTATCATAGAAATATGAGAAAGAACTCGAGCTCGTCTTCAGAAATGGAAATTTGGGGAAAATAACGAGGAAAATGAAAAAAAAAGAAAGCTGAAAATTTACGCCAAATCTATCATCTATCCTCTCAGACCTTTTACTATTCAACAATATTGTTTTCAGGAGAACGTTTCTTATCACCGAAAATAGTTGACAGACTCGAAGCGTGTAGGAAAAAAAGACCTTCGGATTTAATCAAATCGCAACTAATTTTGAAATTCTTTTTACCGAACTCTTTCTTCCAATTAATTATTCGAAGCATAAAATTTGCAAGAATTTTACGACGAACTTAATCGATAAAAAGATTCAGTTTCGAAGCTCAAAACCAGCAAATTTGATAAACCGTCAACGTCTGTGAAATGAAAAAAAAGGATTGGCGAACGAATTCATTTCCATATTCTCAGACCTTTTACTAATCATCATTTGATATTCCAAGGAATTAATAAAATGAATCTTTGGTTTTTTTACCGAGAGTATCTATCTCGAGAATTTGACCGTCGGTTAGAATATCTCGAATGATCATCACGATATCGATCGCCACCCCATCGATCTCTTCGATCACTGGGATTGTCATCAGGGTAATCATTTGATTTACGTTTAGGACTCCGTTGTTCGCGATCCTTTCTTCGACTCGAGTCTGATTTACCTTCAAGCTGAACACGTGCCAATTCACGTTCTTCACTTAAAGTGCAGTAACGTCTGCCACGAGATGCTGTAAAATTTTAAAAAATTAATATGGCTGTAAAATTAAGGGAGCAGGATTGCATGAAAAATTTCAGTTTACATTTATCGCATTCTTTGATATTTTTCGAAAATTTGTCATCATGTCTGCGGTCGTTGGAACGTTCTTCACTGTACCGACTCCGTCGAGTTGGTGTTCGACTGTTACTTCGACTTCGGCTACGACTGTAGCTACTTCGACGTCTGCGTGATTTTTTTCTATCGTTACGGCTACTGTCGCCGGAGCTGCCTGCAGATGGCGATCGATATCTGTCGTTTCGTCTGTCGAAATAAATTATAGGTGTTAGTATCGTTGATTCATGTATTGACAATTTTGAGATAGTTTTCAATCAAACCTATGAGATCGTCGGTAAGGTGACCGCGAAGGTGACCGCCATTCGTTAGATGAACTCGAAGAACTTCGACTATTGCGCCTAGGGCTGTCGTTGTGACGCAACATGCGTTGCCTTGAAAACGTAATAAAACTTAATTAAATGGGAAACTTGAAAAAATATTCTCTCAAGGAAAAAGGTGATAATACTGACCGTCTTCTCAATTTTATCGAGATTTCTTTCATTTCTTCGGCTCTGTCGATTCTTTCTTGAACCATTTTCATTACTTTTTCCCTTTCAGCACGTTTATCCGCTTTAACTGTAAAAAATAAGATGAAATTGAAAATTTTCGAAATTATAAATCAATTATATATTACCAAAGCACAAAAAATCTCAAATAGCAATCTTAAACAAAAAAAAATCCGAAGCGGATGATATAGGTAAATCGATGAGATTATCGATTTTTTTTTTTTTAAATTTTGAACCAATTAGGACAAAGAATCATTCAGTTTTCAAATTTTGATTCAATCGTAAAACAAAAAGCTTTTGAAACGCCATAAACTAATTGATAAAAAAAATAATACAATAAGTACATCGAAATACTGTACCATGCATATAACAAAATATTACAATACTGACATTGTTTATTCAGAAGAACCTGTCTTTTTCTTTTCAATCGTTCTTGAGGTGTCAGTTTATCGGTATTATTAGCCTGCAAAAAAATCATAATAAGCAAAATATTAATCGTAGATCGGGATATATCACACGAAAAAAAAGTTTCCAATCCCTTCCCACTCCGTAAAATAAAAAAGCCCAAATAAATGAAAAACCAAAACCAAAAATATCTTAAGAGTTAAAATAAATCAGCGACGAGCTACAATAGAGTAATAAAATTTTGATTCTTACTGACTTTGATAGATGTATTCAAACGACTAGGACCGGAAACTTGATTTCTGTAGAGGAAAAGATGAACGTAACATTACGCAATATAATTCATAAAAAATAAATAATGGATGTAATTCAAAACTACGTACACTTTAGATTTAGACGCTTGGGACTGCTTGCTCGAATCGTCATCCGATGTTAAACTCAATTCAGACGAAGATTCTTCTTTTCTACGACCATAGTATCTGTAAGATAAAAAATTCTCAAATAAAATTTTCCATTTTTTAAGGTGTAAGAATCTCCAGAAGATCGTAGGTGATTCTCACCGTGGAATAGATTTACTGTCTGTTGAGCTTGCTGCGAATACTAAACCACTTCCAGAAGGTGCTGAATTATTCGGAGGTGAAGTTTTCGGTGATATCCTGGGAGGTGATTTGGTCTTTTGCTCTGATTTCGATCTTGATCTTGTCAAAATGAATGAAACTAATTCAAATACAGTTTAAAATCTACGTTTTTATTTATTCGGTTTTATTTACCTCGATGGCGACCTTCTATATGGTTTATCATTACGCGAATCCTCTCGTCGAATTGATTTCAAGTTGGGATTACGTGATCGAGATCTACTTCTCGATTTAACTGATCTTCTACGGTTTTCGCTGTTTGATCGAGAACGTCTACCTCGTTTGATTTTACTGTCCCTTCCTCGAGAAACACTACGACTCCTAAAAATTTAAACAAAATCATGAGAAATATTCACATAAAAAATTCTTAAATAGAAAAATTAACCATTGATCATACCGATTTTTCCTATTTCTCGAGTCTTTATCGTAATTAGAATTTGAGTTACCAGATTTCCTACAAAAAAGATAATTTAATTAGGGAAGAACTATTTTTCAGACGAAATTCTGTCCAATTTAAAATAAGATTTTTACTCTGAATTTGAAACAGCAGCGGCAGGTTCATCTCCACCAAAACTAGTGATATAAGTTATTTTGCCTGAGTTTTGTGGAGATGCAGATTTTGATCTTGAACGATTGGAAGACATTAATGCTTTGTAATCTTCATACGAAGGACTTTTTCTCCATGCGTAGCTATAAAATTATTAATATAAACGTGGGATTAATGGTTAATTAGGCATAAAACGAGAGAGGAAGTTTTAATTACCTCGGCGGACTCAATTTCCTGCCAACTAGAGTTCGTTCCCTAAATGCTCTTCGCTCTTTTCTAGACTTTCGTCCCTGAAATTACCATAAATAAATTCTCCATCGAGAAAAATTTACAATTTTTTAATATAATAATTAGTTACCGAAAACATAGCTTTTTCTTCTTCTTGTTCTTTCACCATTCTCATATTTTCAGCTTCTTCGAGATCATTATTCAGAAAACTGAAGAAATCATTGGTGATCATTCCGTAAGAATGAGCGCACGTGTTCAGTTCGTTGGCCTGTTGAGTTTCAATTTTACTCACATCGACGGTTAAATCTAAAAACGAGAAACTTTTAGAAAAAAATGATCGATAGAATTGAATTCAAGCTCTGAAAGTAACGTACCTAAATCGATATCACTCTCTGAATCTTCGTCTTTTTCTTCATCAGAATTCAATACATTTAAATCCTTTTTCGGTTCTTCGACCCTGACCATAGGACTACTATTACCACTATCGTCATCATAATTATAACCTATTGCAACGGTGGCTCTTTTCTTGGAAGGTTCTGGTTCAACGTTCTTAAGTACAGGGCCGAATTTTTCTTCTAAATTAATCTGATGCAAGAATTTCCCTTCGGATACTAAAGAAACCGAACCATAAAATTAAAAAAAAAATGTCATGATGAGATAAGTAATTCAATTTACATAGAAGACATACTGCTAAAAAAATCATTCTGAACTAGAATTCGATAACGTTCATAATTTATCTGTCTTTCTTCATAGGATAAATCGTCGTGTATTTTACTAGACGGCTGGACTTCCGGTATCATATCTAAATGCGCTCTAACATCGAATCTATCGATCATAACGTCTGTATTGCCTTGCCAAGGCATCCTGTAAAATAATCACGTTGAATTTCAAAACCAAACACAAAACTGTGCAAATAGGACATATTTACTTACATGGTAACTGAACTATTGGCAGCGATGCACACCGCTGGATCCAAATGTATTTTACATGGTCTCCCATGCAACTGTAAAAATTGCGTTGGATCTGCTTTCTAGAGAAAAACAAAGATTGAGTAAAGCTTCAGATAAGAACATATTAGCACAATATTGACAAAGCTTACTATTTTATCGTAATAATCCTTTCGCCTCTGAGCTCTTCGTTGATAATCCACCAACATACATCGAATCTTTTTCTCCTGCTTTCTCGCTTCGTGCCACATGTTATGATTTGACTTATGCATAAAATTGTCATCTGAGTATCTGCGAAAAATGAGGAAGATATTAAAATACCACAGCGAGAATATTTTAGCCAAAAAAACTCACCAGCAAAATAGGGTTTTCTCAAATACGTAGGGAAAGCATAGTTTATGTGTAGAATACTCTCAAGTCACGAAATGGTAAAATATGACCAATAAAATGTGTTTCATTGTGATATGCATTAATTAATCTTTGCTATAGGTTAATTCGCGTCGTTTTACGATTACTGAGCGACAATTAATGCAAAATTTGAGTTGATAAGTAAAAGAGAAACCAACATCAAACGACCGAATATCAAAAATTTTCTTTCATTTTTTTGTCAAACTGCAATCACAGCAGTCACAGATGAAAATCTACAGAAATGGAACTTAAAAAAAATTAAATTTCGCTTCTTGCGTCATTGAAAATTTGTCCAATCAAAAAACAAAATTCAACGCAGTGTGGCCACATTGAAAAACATCAGACCAAAACAAAAATTATGCAAAAGAAATGAAAATCAGATTCGCCATTAGAAAAAAATAATGGATGTATTTCTAAAAACGCCAACTTATTAATGATTATCAGATAAACGAAAAACTGCAAAAACAAACAACAGAAAATAATGAAATTAAAAATAAAAGAATAAAACTAATAGCAATATTCAAACGACAACAAAAACAGATCTTACCATACAATTTAGAATTAAACAGTGCTTTTCTCTGCATGCAATATCCATAATTTTAATTTTTTTCAAAAATTTAAAAAAAGACAAAGCGGCAAATTCTAACCGAACTAAACCAAAACCTCCTATATACAAGGCCTGAGTGCTGGATTAATGACGTCATGGATGTGGTTAATTTTCTGTGGTATGTGGTAATTTTCGCTCAATTCACACCGATTCTGTACGTTGTTGTTTGTGTTTTCATCATGTAAACAAAACTGTACGGAGTGTGAATTTAGTGAAAACCTATGGTTAACCAATCAGAATCGCCAAAAATTAACCACATCCATGACGTCATTAATCCAGCACTCAGGCCTTGTATATAGGAGGTTTTGACTAAACTCGCATAGGGTAAACCATATAGGTACCCTAATCATGATGGAATAACGTTATTGTTACAAACAAAATGGAATAAAATATATTTTTTTTAAAAATAAAAATTCGATCTTTCAATAATTATTACTTTAGACAAAACAAAAATCGGCTTAAACAAGCGACAGAAAATAATTCAATTGGATCCTTAAATTTAAAAAAGTAATTACGTTTTCAAAGATGGCGACGTAAAACTTATCAATGTCAGCAAACAATAATCGTAACAATTGATCATTTAGAATATGCATAATTTAAAAAAAGGCACAAAGAACAGCGGTCAATCATAACCAAATCGAATAGGCAATAATTTAAATTTATAAAATAAAATCACACAAACCGTAAGATTTCGAGATAGTAACGTTTTTGGAAATATATATATTAAAAAAAAAAATTGAAAAGCCTCTAACTTTTTGATAATTATTATCTTAGACAAACAAGTAGTTCTAAACGACAAAAACAGATGACAGATAATAATTAAATTGAAAAATCTTCAAAAATAGTGACATAATTTTTTTCTTAACAATAATAGTAAACAACAATCATACCTGATCTCTTGGGAGTTGAAAAAAAAGACATAGAGGTCAACTTCAACCAAATGTCCAACACGAAAATTAAAATTACAAAAATTGAAGAACGTTAACATAAATAGGAACACGTTCCATTTCAATAATACGATTGATAATTTTCTTGAATTGAATATAATATTCGTATTCGCGTACTACAGCAGCTTCATAGTTACCGATATTGTCATTTTTATCCGCAATAATATTCTCCTTTTCTCTCAGATGATAAATTTCTGAAGAAGTGCTTATGACATGTAACAAAATTATCGAAATCTCTTCATTCAATTTTTTTTCCATCAACGTTTGGAATTTCGCTGAAAAACAAAAAAAAAAGGTCGAAATTAATTCTCGAATGTTTGCATTATTACTCAGATCTTAATGATAATTATCAAGATTACTTCTGATATAGGCCTAAGGCATATAATTACCCCAGAAGACAAAGAAATGTAATTCCACCACCCATCTAATCACAATTTCTCATTCTTCTAGGAACAAAAAAAGTAGAATTCAAAACCCTAGCCAATTTTGGGTTTCCTTAATTAATTTCCAAAGGGTTGATTGGTTGATAGTTCAAGGCTTCGAGTACATTTCATACTTTTTTCAAATCGAAGACGCCATTTTGCGATAATCTTTCACAATAGAACTATCACTATCGATATCACTACATCTAAGAACCTACAAAAACTGATACGTTTATCAGAAATTAGGCAGGAAATTTCCAAAACAGCTTCGAAAAAGGTAAAAAATCACCACCACCGTTGCACTTTTCTTCCAAATTCATTCACTGAGTTGTAACGAGATGGTCACGTTCGATAGTATTAATTCAACGTACACTCCCCTCGTTTGGCGATTCATTCACCCCAGACCCTTCCTTTTGAAATTTGCATTGTCTTAAATAAAAAAAGGGAGAGTTCGTTGACGCGTGTTTCAGTGCTATCCAACATTTCTGCCTATTCGAACCGGCTGACCATGGCGACACTTTTAGAGTAAACATTGCACCAACGTCCAGGATAAAAAATTCATTATTTTTCCAACCCGATCGATTTTTCTATTCCAGTAAATAATCATATATCGAGAAAACATATGCGATGTACTGTAATTAATTTATATAAACGAACGGAAATGAAATCTTCACGAGACTTTTAGACTATAAAACGGATAAGCAAAATTATCACGTTTCATTTTCCTGATACGTTTTGCATAAAGCTCGTCCAAGTATATTGCTTCCCTTTTCTAACGTAGTTTTGAAAAATTATGAAATTATTAAGATGAATTCTATCTCATTATACGGATTACTAGAATTTTACGAGCTACAGTTATACGCCATTTGGTATACATATTTAGCATTTTAATTGAATTTTTTATACCTGACATTTTATCCTGGGATTTTTTTTCAGCATAAAAAATGAAAAGCTATACCCAACGAGTGAAAAGGAAAGAATGTCCTCTTTTTGTAAAAACTACATTTTTCAGTAAAAAAAAAGATTGCCGAAGAAAAAAGAATTCCTAAAAGATGAAAAGAAAAATTTCATCGCAGTGTGTGTGAATTGTGAACATTTCTGCAATTACTTTTCATCATTTTTCGCTTGGTTTCTTTCTCGAAATAATTTTTTTTCTCAGGCGTTTCGAAAAAATCCATGTGATTATTGGCAATATTCCGCCTCCTCCCCCCCCCCCCCCAAAAAAAAAAAGTAAAAAATGAAACTTCTGATTGTAAATTTTTACAAGGCACTAACCGAAGTATTTTCTTGAAAATATAAAAAAATCAACATTTTTCTCATAAATGTATCTAATATTCTTTCCAATAAAAGCAAATTAATTTCAAGAAGAAAATTTCTACTTCAGCTCTTTTCCTTCAAACACAATTCACACCTGTTTTTGTCTTCTGCCTGCTTTCGACGCTTTTACATTGAATTCAATTCTAATGATTTAAAATTAGTCTGGTGACAAAAACACATGTCTGTTCTTCATTCACATTTCTCTTTATTCTTTTCTCTGCACAATATTACAGACATTTGAGATCAGAAAGAGAAAAAAATCAATTTTTAAGGTCGAAAAATACAAGAGTGGAAACTTCCAGTGTATTGTATTACTTTACGTTTGAAGAGTTCTCATCTTGTTATCACGACAGTCGCTCCTCACTCGAGAGAAATTCAGGGGGTATAAAAATACACCGCATTTATTCGATGTAAAATGTACATTAGGACAAATCGGAAAACAAACAACTTGGATTTTGATGAAAATCGATGAATAGAACTATAGGAGACTTTTCAGGGGGAAAAATTGAGCTTCTTGTAGGAAAGGTACAAAAGTTACCCTCAAAAATCGTAAAATCAATCCATTCAAAAAAAACCTTTTATTCGAAATTTCAAGTACTCGTGTTCATTTTTCGAATTTTTCGAAATTTTGAAAATTCCAAGTTACCTACTTACCTCACAGATCTGCAAGACTTCAAAATTATATAAAAAGCCTAAGATTTGATATACCTAGATCTACATCCTATATTTTTGACCTACCATTTTGATCAAAAACAATTTCGAGTAGATTAGAGTTCCATTTTTTTTTGAAAGTTTTCAGTATTGCAAAAAAATATTAAAACTTTCTGTACGAATTTAGACACCTAACAAACATTTATTTCTCATATTGATGACTCATTTAATCTATTATAGTACAATTATTTTCCATACAAGATCAAAATTCATATCTCCTCAATGAAAATTTTTGACGAAAATGAAGAATACGTCTACACAGCAAGGTACTTCACGTTTCACTTTCGACCTCCCGACTATTTAAAACAGTTTCAATCTGATCTGGAACCACCAGAAAATTTTGGAATTTTTCAACTATGAAAAAAAAAACATAAAAATAGTTTGTATCATTTTTAGCACTCACAAACTCGAATTACCCGTTTTGTCGAGATTATTTGATCGATTTTTGCACAATTTCCTAAAAAAAATTTCTACCGCCAGGTCGAAGCTAATTTTTTCAGAAAAAATGTTTTTCAATCAAGCTGAAGAATGACAACGATGTTCAGAAACTTTTAAACCAGCACGAAAGCACTTCAAATTTATTCGGTAGGCCAAAGAAGAATTTTTATCAAATTTCAACTTTTTGCATGGGTAGGTTTGTTATTGATGTATTTTCCAATTTTCTCTGAAATTTTTTTGTTGAGAAAAAATATGGATTTTGTCCAGCAGTAAAATAGACGAATTTTGAAAAATGGCTCTCTCATTGATCAAATAGATTACCAATATTTCCAAACCTCTTTTCAATAGACTCCAAACCTACTCGAAATTGCTTCCAACTCATTCGAAAGATCAAAAATAGGACCATATTTCGGGGTATTATTTTACTAGATAAAATTTTCAAATGTTTATTTAAAAATCGTCGTGAATTTAGAAAACAAAATTCAACCACTAAAATTTTACACAGGTAGAAGTTTTTCAGCATAATCTACCTAGTTTGGGTTTGTTTCATCGTAAAATTTTAATCCCCCGTTGGAATCCTTCCTTGAGTGCTACAAATGGGGAGTGGAACCAGAGATATCTAAAAAAGAGACCATTTTTGGAGAAATCATCTTTTGAGATAAGTACTAGGAACTTGAAAAAACGCTGAGTAGGATTTCCGAATTGGTATTCTAGCGTTTGAATTTTTGTACTTTTATTTTCCGAAATTTGAAATAGCTCAATTCGATAACTTCTTTAGTCCCCTGCATGAAAGTTAAAATGAAAGCTTGATTTCTGGCAACAAGGAATAAATTTTGTTGAAATTGAAAAAAAAATATAAACAATTTTCATAAAATTTCACAGTCGCAAAAATTTCTCAGAAAAGTAAAAATCAATTGAAATGACTTTTCACCTCGAAAAAAAATTTTATAGGTTACTTTACAGGCTAATGAATACATGTTCTAAAATTGGAAATTTCAGATACGTAATTTACATGTCTACCATCCCCAACGCAATACATTTATAAGAATTTTGGGGACTTTCTTCATCTTCTGCATTTAAATGATATGTATTTTGATGATTTCTCGACATTTTCTGATAAGTTATAAGAATATTTTTTTTAATTCAAATGCAGACTTTAATCATTTTCCACATTAAAATAAATAGGCATTTCGATGATTTCTCAAAATTTTTTGATAACTTATAAAAAATTTCTCGTATATTAAACATTTTTTTTATGATTTCATAAAAATTTTCTTCAGACATTTTTTCAAAAAAAAAAAGAATTTCAATATTGAGGTACTCAATAAGAATAATAAAGCTTCGAAGAATGCAAATATCTCGCTACAGGCAAAATTTCCACCCACACACTATCAAATAACAACACTAAACGTACGAAAAATATCTCACAATTCGCAAAAGGATAATCTCAGCTTCTCAGCGTCGTATAGAGAGAGATACGACAAAAGCTCAAATTCTATACTAGGAAAGTTTTCAATCAATTTCCTTATTCAGCTACGTCGAAATTCTCTGCTAGCTCGTCGTATTTGTAAATGCAAATGTACGCTTTAATCTCGTACCTATTATACTTCGGGTTAACGTGTGAAGGAATAAAATTTCACAGAAGATGGGAAAACCAGCCTGCCGAAACTCAATAGGGAAAAAATATACCAAAATAAAGTTACCCAGATAAGGAATTAATCTGAATTTTATCCGTATAAGTAACCTAAAAATATATGTACCAGTCCAGGTAATAGATATTAAAATACGATATCGATTTACAACCACGTTGTTACCGAAGCATTACTTCCACAATTTCGATATTTGACGAGAAAAAAAAACACGATGAGGGAAAATTTAGCAATATTTTTAGCAAAAAACGAAAAGCTACCTTTACAGGCATTTTCTATTCCCAAGGCGATTTAGAAAACGAAACTAAAAATATGATTGATACATAAGTTCATGTACCTATAAAAATTCTTACAAAAAAAAAACTCGATACCATAAAGAAAAAAAAGTCCAACTTCAGGAAAACTTTCGTATGTACGTAGTCGAATAAAAATTCTATAATAGTTTACCACTGAAGTAAAAAGACGTATCTTGACCCATTTCATAGCTAGGTAACTCAACTTAGCCCCCGAATTTTCAATTAGAATCTTTGTCCAAAAATCGAGAAATAAAAACCTCTCTATCGAAAGCACTCACAGCAACGATAGCTTTCAAAAACACTCCAGTTGTCTTTATAAAGATGCTCAAAGACGATCTTCATTTCCGGCTACATTTAGAGAGCCGAAGCTACGTTACGAATTCCGAGCACAGACCGGTGAAAAGCGTTGAAACAATATTTATGGCGTCTGAGCTCGTCTCACGAGTCGAAAGGGTAACAAGTGATCAACAGATCGGTTTTTTTCTCGCAAAGAATAGAAGCCTACGGAGAAGTACGTTGCTAGAAATTCAATTAAAACAAGCAGACTGCCTGCCGTCTCAATGTGACCTGCGCGTGACCTCCGTTCCGAGAATAAAATCGAATACAAAAACACCACGTACCAGATATCGCTGAAGATGCATCGCCGTTCTGGCATTTCTCGAGCTCGGATGATAATTTTTCCAAAACTGACTGCAGTCCTTTCGCGAAACCGGCTCGTTTCAATAAATTAATGGCACAATTCAATCGCAGCCACAATGGATTGATGTATTTCAACATACCGCTAGCTTTCGACGTTCGTTTGAACACGATCTGAATAAAATACTGGCAAAATAGCTGAGTCAAGGGATACTGCTTATTGCACGTGATATCGCCGCAAACGGTCAATTTTCCAGAGTCCGCGAACAGACACACGTCAGCGATCAATTCGATAAATCGGCCAAGACATGGACGATGAGAAACATCGCAATGTTCAAATAAATGGATAAATCGTTCGATCAGATCTACCTCGAGTTGTGGCTCAGATTCGTCAAAATTTAGGAACATGGAACCGGCAATAGTCTTTCTGAGGATGTTTTTATCGTCGATGTTGGTACACTTGTAGTAGAACTCGTGCGATATGGTTTCGCCGATAAAATCCAAGGCACCGAATCTGAATATAGGATTATCTTCGATTACTTCGACCACTTCGGTGGGATCTTCATTTACGACAGTTTTGCGTCTTTTCGGAGCGAAATTTTCTTCGGTATAAAAATCATCGGATACCTTCTTCTTTCTCGAGCTTCTCGATGCCCTCGTGGTCAGAGGGGGAGCATTAGCTGGTGGCGAGATGGTCTCAATATCGTTTAGAATTTTTTGTACGATCGTATCCTCATCGGTCTGGTTTTCCTGCATCGGTTTCAGGATTAAATTATGGAATGTATCGGTGAGTGATTCGCAACAGGCTGGATGTATTTGCGAATGCATGTTTAACAAATTTATCGTATGTTCTTTGTCTTCGGATGTTATTTTTTTATCGAGCAATGCATTCAGTAGAATTTTCAGAATTGTTGTGTCGAAGGCATTTTTGAACGTGACGCAAGATCGAGTTGTGGAAATACACATTAGAAGGTTCGACGATTTGAAATTAGCCGCGATACTCCTGAGGACAGATTCATTGAAGAGCTCCCATTTTGATTTATATTTTTTGCTACATTTCCAACAATGTGACTTCTGCATTTTTTTCGTCGATTTTAAACCATTAACGGGGTTGGATTGATGAGGGTCCATGACTAGAATAATCAAACTGTAACATAAAAGTAATAAATTGAGTTAATATACTAAGACGATCACAGCGAAAATAATTTACCTAAAGGATGATATGGTATAAGAAAGAATAAGCATAGAGGGTTAAAAATAATTATTCTTCGTCACATTTTCAAACTCTTATCAATTGGATATTTTGACTGTTAATTTTTTTTAGAAGTTCAATTCGTGGTTTTAAACTTACGGATGAAAATTATAAGAATCGAATTGATTTTTTCTAAAAAGGGTGTCTTGAGCAACCAAAATAAGGTCAAAAACGACCAAAAAAAAGAAACACATGAAATAATTAATACATATCAAACTCCAATTGAAAAAATCGTTTTGAAATGTCACCATCATTTTTTGAAACACCATTCACTTTTTTGTGGATTTTTTTTATTTTTGAAACGAATGAATTTTTTTGAACGAAAATTCAAATTTTCGAGAAATTCTCCATGTTCCGAATGATTTTTTTTTCAGCTTATTGATTTTAAAGAATTTTCTAAATTTTCGAATTTAATTTCAAAAAATGATTCAATTATCAAAAGTTCAATCAACTTTAAAAAATTTTCAATTCTCGGAATTCAATGGGTAAAAAAAATGTAATTTTAGAAAACATGAACCTTTTCATTTTAAAAATTATTCAAGATTATAAAAAGTTGCACAACTTATTAAAATAATGCATGTTTTTTGGAAAAACGTTCAAGCTGTAAAACATCATCTAAGTTTTGAGAATTTCACAGTTTCTTTTCTTCTTTTTAGAAAGTATTCGATTTTTAAAAGATGAACAAACTTTTTAAAAAATCACCAGTTTTGGAAAACTGTCAACTGTTGAAAATCAGAACGAAGTAAAAAAGAATTCTGCACGTGTGACCCTGCCGGAAAAATGGGACTTCGTTTAAAAAAAAAAATCGATGTCTCATTTTTCACGTTTTTGGTCCAAATGACACCAAATCTGGACCAAACACATGAAAATAAAGACATCGATTTTTTTTACACAAGGTCCCTTTAATCAGGTAGGTTCATACGTGTTTTGAAAATCGTATAATTTTTCAAGAAATTGCTCGATTTTCGAAAATCTTCTAAATTTGTAAAAAATGCCCACAATTCTCGAAAATGACTCAATTTCCAAGTATTGAAAATTTTTAAAATCATGGAAAATTGTTCAAGTAAAAATTTCAATAAATTGAAAAAGATATCTACGTTTTAAAAAATCCTAATTTTTTAAGAACTTAAAATTGATCCGAATTTCCAAAAAGTCGTCCAAGTTTATTTCTCTATTTTTGAAGAAAAAAACTCGAAATTTGAAAAAAAAAATAGCCCATAAATTTAGAAAATTACTCAAGTTTTGGAAAATATGGCACAATTTTTTAAAAATTCGGTCACGTTATTAAATGGCTGCCTTTTTTTAAAAAAATTTTCAGAGAAGGTAATTGATAAAAATTTCAATCTACAGAAAAAATTGCTCAAATATTAATTAGAAAATTGGATGAATTTTAAAAATTGGTCAAGTTTTGAAAAACTGATCCACTTCCAGAAATTGAGTTTACAAAAATGCTAAATATAATTATTAAATCATTTTTCTTCCTTATATAATAAATCATTTTTAAAATAGGGTTCAATTTTAAGGAACTGAACTTACAATTTTTAGAAATCCTTCAAATTTCAAAAGATTTTCACGTTGTAAAACTTCTCAACTTTCAGAGAATTATTCGAGTTCTTAAGAAAACCACCATTTTTATAAAAAAATAAATAAATGATCAATTTTTAGAAAAATTTTCGATTTTTTGCATAAAAATTAAACTTGAGAATAATTTTCCAAGTTTTAAAAATCATCCTTTTATTTTAGAAAATCGACCCCATATTTTTGTAACATCGTCCAGTGTTTTTTTTGGAACTTTCATTACCTAATTTCTTCAAAAATTGAAGTACATATAAGTAACCTTGAGCTTGAAAAATTGAAATTCTGACTACTTTTTAATTTTTTTCGCCATTTTCTTACCCAAGTTCTGGCTATTTTTTAAATTTTTTTACTACCAAGGGGAAATTCTTGATATATTTTTTCGATTTGTAAAAAAGAAACATTGTGGCAGGGCAAAGAAAGTCTCATTGATTTAGAGCCTAGAAGTAACATAAAAGTTGAGAAAATTGAAAAGCTGAGCCAAAATTTTCACCGATTTCAGTCCCTCCTTCCCAGAAAAATGTCTTCCAAACGTCTTTGGTTGGTTTGAAAAATTTACTTTTTATGGTTTAGGGAAATCCTAAAGACAGGAATAAAACGAGGTAGAAAGACTGATTTTTTAATGGTAATTAACATCAAAAGAGACGTAAAAAATTAGGGGGTATAAAAATGGGAAAGCTATCCACGCGAGAAAATTTAGAGGAGTCCTCAAAAGCTTGGGAGGATCTCGGCACCCTGTAAGAAAATTATCGTTCAATGTTTTGAAACAAAAAATTGATATTGCATAAAATAAAATAATGAATGAGAGACCGATAATCACGATAAAGAGGAAACATCCAGCGTTTGAGAAAAATTAGCACAACTTTTCATATCATCTTTTGTCAATAGATAGTGAGAGCAAATAAAGAAAAATATGAAATTTAATCGCATTCAAATTTCACAAATCGATCGATTCGTTCTCGATTTGAAAAAATGCACGATTCGTTATTAGTAGAAGCCATTAGTGATATTTTTAGCAACCTGAAATGAATTTTCACTCGCCATAACAAACATTCCATTTAGGTACGTGTAACGGTCGCGTGAACTAAATAATTAACCAGATGCTTTATATTCGGTATCCAAGCTACCTCCGAACCCAATACTTTAATTTCCCTCTTTGTTTATAATTAATATGCATTTCGGTTTGTAGGCAATATGTTACAATGATGATTAATTACGTTTAAGTGGCCGGCTTTTATTGTATGTTTCGCAGCTAGCACAAAATTGAAAAGCTTTAACCTCCGTAATACCTACCATTGATGATAAATTCAAGTAAACTTACCACAAATTTTTTCACTAGATTAAAACGACACTTGACTAAACACGAATCTATCATGTACAATTTAGCTACTCTCGATCACCAAAGTTTTCACACACTCGACGATGAACCAGAAAATAATGTTTGGATAATAAATTCGCCAACTTCATGTTACTTTAACGAAGGATCTACCAAGTATGACTACAAGTTGACTAATGTCCAACCATTTAGCCGTCTTAAGAAAGTTTGTAACACATTAAAAAATAGGATACTTTTTATCCAACTCTTTCCACGTCTCCAGTTTCACCGACTAACGTCGCCTATTAAAGAATGCAAGAGAAGACAAATGACGAATGACGACGACACCCTCACTGCGGACACAGCAGACAAACCGTAATGAAGACAATATAAAGTGATATCCTAGGTAGTTAAATTGAAGCTAGAAGTGCGTTCCGTGAGATTTTCTAGGAAATGGATAAAAAGACCTAACAGACCTTTTTTCAAATCCCAACCATTCTAGTTATATTTTTTTTCCTCTTTAGACGTTTTTCTCGGTAGAAATGTCCGCGTCGGTCGTTACAACCTCGTTAATTCTATCGTCCTAACAAAAGATGAGAATTTCTGTTGAAATACTCGAAATGGTTATTTATTGAGGCCAAAGAAAGTAAAATTTCTTTCAAAAAATAGAAGTGGGTCTGGGTATTATATATGTACCATCTACCATTTCTTTCAAAAAAGAAAATAAAAAAGGCTCTTTTTTCGAGAAAAAAAAAATGAATTTACAATTTTGAAACTATCCAATCACTTTATTGTGTTATTTCAGTTGATTGGTTAAAAAAGTATCCCAATCAGTGATCTAAAATTCAAATGAAAGGCAGATGAAAAACGATAGATAATCAATTTTATAAAGTAGTAGGTATAGACAGTTTTGCTATAAAAAAAAAAGTAATTAAGGTCGAATGAAACGACTCAATTAATTTCTAAAGACTAGAAATTCCCAGCTCTTCATCTTTTCATAAAAAAATTGAATAAAATAAAAGCTCTGAAGCTCTGATTAATTAAGACTTAAAGCTTTGATAAAAGTAATACCGTTGGATTCGCACAATTCCGGATTCACATCCAATTATTAATTCAATCATACACAGACACACCCGAAATTAATAAGAACCAGCATTGAAAGATAGAGAAATAGAACCACATTTGGACAATGCCTCTAAAAAATAACTTCAGCAGGACATTCGAGTAGATGTTTTTCAAACATTTTTACATTTCATGGTTTCTTTTTTTGGTGGGGGGGGGGGGATAATGTTCTCCGAATGTGGACGAAAAATTAAATTGAAAAGTTTTCGAATGAAATGCTTTCAAAATCCTGAAAAAATGGAAAAATTAAATCAATAAAAAATTTTGAAGTTTTGATGAGGCTGGTTTCTTCTATGCACAATTTTTTCATTTTTTTTTTAGATTTTACTCCACAAGATTTTTTTGTTTGAACCAGAAAATTGTGATTTTTTTTCTTACAATATTTTGATCATTTGGTTTCATTCAAGAAATTTTTCAGTTCTTTTTCTTCTCTCAACAACAAATTGAGGTTTTGTTTGATATTTTTCCATAAAGTAGTTTGTTATTTGGTTTATTGAAAAGGCGTTTTCAATTTGTTTCAAAAATTGGTCGAATTTTTTCTTATTCAGAAAACTCGATTTTTTTCGTTTTACTCATCGCAATTTTTTTGATTTTTGTTTTGCTCTAAAAATGATTAGATTTTTTCATTTGTTTTTCTAGAAATCAATTGGTTGCTTCGGGATTATTCAAAAAATTATTTTATTCAATAATATTCCAAATAAGCGCGGTATAGTCCATGAATTTAACTCTGAAGATCAATTCTCTTGATTTGAATCATTTAAAAACTGAAGATTGAATGATTCAAATAGACAGAATTTAGTTACTAATTGAAGGAAAATTTTTCATTGATATCTTCAGTGACTCAATAAGGTCTATTTCATCAGTTAATTTTAACAAATTCAATTCAAGAAAGATACTTCATTTTCAAAAAATCATTGAATTTGAACTTCTTTGAAGTTTATTTTGCCAAAAGTTTGTTTTCCCATTTAATTGAAAAACTGTTCCGAAATGTACATAAGTAATAATTCGATCATTTTATTGAGGTAAAGGAGGGGGAATCATTCAAAAAAGTATTTCAATTATTCGGTTTCTATTTCAGTATCAAACTAGTTCCACTTAATCATCAAATGACTAGAAAATTCATTGATTTCTAAAAAAAAATCGATAAATTCTTATTTTAAAAAATTCAAAAATTTCCAAAAAAAAAAAGTTGAAAAATTCTCCCTTTTTTCTCACACCGCGAGAATTTTTCAATAATCTGAAAAAGTTGATCCAAATTATTGAAATGTTTGAAAAAATGTTCTAATACAATATTTTTGAATTTCCAGATGTGGTCTAACAAAATTTTCAAATTTTAGAAAAATTTATCGCGATAAAATTTCAAAATGGAGGCAGAGAGAGCAAATTACAAAATTTTAAGTGTATTTTTAGCAGGGAAAAATTATGAAAATATGTTACAAAATTTTCGAAATTCTTGAACAAGGATCAATGTAGTTGGGAGGAAGAGAGAGGGGTGCAACCGCGATACAAACATTAGATTTTGTCCAAAAAATGATAAATCTTGTTTTTAAAAAAATCTTGAAATCTTTTCGAAAACATTTTCAAAAATGAATTTTCTAAAACCGTCAAAACAAAATATGTCATGATAAGTACATCATCTTTCAACACGAATTTCCAATCAATAATAATCTTTTTCTTCTCTCGAAATAAAATCATCAAAAATCTAACCCACCGCCCTCGCATCAGTATAAAAAAAAACACGCAACGAATTTTGAAAATTGTTTAATCATATAATCATGACAAATGAATGAAAAAAGCATTTAAAAATATAAGACAAATAATTAAATAAAGAAATCAAATACCACTGAAATATAATTAAACAAATTATATAATAATGAAAAAAACACCTTTCCTGTATATTATTACAGATTCTGGTTAAATAGAAATAAATAAATACATAATCATCTTCGTAAATAATCACTAATAAGGGGAAAATATTTAAAAGCTGACAATAAAAGCGAACATGCCAAGCCGCAAACCGTACTCAAGTGTACATAAAATTGGGGGAATTGGAAAAAAAAAAGACAAAAAAATTGTCGACTAGCGAAAAAGGAAAAAGAGAACTACCTAATAATAATAAGACAAACACACAAACAAGAAGGAAAAAAATCAAAAAACAATCCGCCGTAAAATATAAACAGAGACTGAAATAAGAAATAAAATAATCGTAATAATAAGAGAGGTGCGTTACACTTTACTAAAATATAATTAAAATATAAATAACAAACGAAAAAAAATTCTCGATAAAGAAAAAAAGAAAACATGCCTCGTGTAAAATTCGCCCTCTACCTAGATCTATTCTTTTTTTCTCTCCGCGTCTCGTACTTTCTAACTAAACATTAAGCTTATAATTTAAAAAAGAAGAAAAAAATACTACTTAAATTATAAAAAGACTCGAAAAATAAGAAACAAACACACGCTAAATCATGGAAAAAAATTTTCAAATTAAAATTGAAAAATAAATAAAAACAATCTCCTTCGAATTCCGCCTACCAATATATTTGGTAAAGAAAAAAAAATTAAAATATTGCACCTAGAACGTAAGTATATCGAACAGGAAAAAAAACAATGGGGAAAAGGCTACATAGATTAGCACTTGGCTTCGAAACACGTCGTTCGATATTCAAATCGTAGAACATTGGAATGATTATAAAAATTGGGAAATACACACGTCAACATTTCACCCACGATGCTTCATATTTTACAATCCCAAATCTTTAGCCATCGTAAAAGGAACACTTTTTCCAAGGGGAACCCCCATTCACAAGTTCCTTTAACGTATTTTTCCAAAAAAATCCTTACATTTTTTTATCATCACCAACTCGTGAAAAATTCATAACGAAAATGAAAAAAAAAGTGCTAAAACGTGATCCTCCTACTCGAAGGCCTTAGCGGCGAATATAACTATCCTTAGAAAAAAAAAAAATACACTAAAATTTATCAGCATAGTTGCAAATTTATTCCAAAGTACGTTACGCTTTTCGAGTACTTCAAAGGAGTCGAAAAACCCCCAGAAAAAAAAAACTGAAATGTGAAATTCGTCGTTCCTAGACGACCAAAGCTTGATTTTACCACAAAATAAATCATATTCGAGAAACTCATTTGGCCGAATTAGCTTATGCTCAAGACTAAAGAAAACAAAAATCGCTTAAAAATCAACTTTTTTTTAGGATTATAACCAGATGTACTGTTAAACGTTGACTGGCCTTACTCCATTCGGTAGGATTGTATCTGAGGTAATGCTGCTGTGGGAAAACCCATTTTCAGCCACCGAAGTAGCTGTAAATTTCAATCATTCGGTACGTCCCCTTGGGGTATGGGTACAATCGGACCTTTGCAAAAGATACACGAGTATTTCGGACGGAAAATGAAAGCGAAAGTTGCCTTTGCAGATTTATATCTACGTATAAACGAGCTCTTCGTAATTATTGCCAATTCGACGTCACGACTGCGACTATCTCTCGTTCTTCTCGTAACAAAAACAGGGCGTATTGAAAACGTTAAAAGCTTCCAACTCCAAGGTGATTTTCCCATCCACCGAGTTTAATATTCAACCGTTATGCGGTGTAAAATTGAAATTTATCGACGCACAAGGTAACCCACCAAGGACGTTTTTATGGACCGAGTTATTTTTTCTACCTAGAACTATTTTCTTCCTTATTTTTCCTCGTTCGCGTAACGTTTTCTGGTGCTTTTTTCTCGAAAGCTCGAGTAATAATTCAAATGAAAATACCACCTTCGCCCTCGCTCCTTTTGTGAAAATAAAACCAACCCAGGTTCAACTTTTCCACTAAATTTTGCAATCATATTTTTCGCCAATCGACTTCGATCTTTCGTGGGGGTTTTTTCGGCCGTACTTTGGTAACCATTGGGCACGCGACGATTTATACGACAGGTTTTTCCATCGAAGGGGTTGCGATTCACGGTACCGATATAAAGAACGGAGACCTTCATTTCAAAACTAGTCCAAAAGAGGGGTTTCGATCGAAACGAACAGATCTTGTCGGCGAGTTTTCCCCTATTCTCAATGTCGATTATTCGACCCGTATATTTCGATACCCCCTGCCACTAATTGAAGTTTATTTTCTAGTACCTGTGATGGAATTCGGACCTTTTTTCAACAGTCTGGTGTTTTTTTTTCATGTTATGAAATTCATAATAAAAATTCAAAGCTGATTGAAAATTTTACAAGATCTTTTTCTAAACATATCTTTTCTAAAAAGAAAAAATCACCATTGAAAATTGAAAGTTTTCGTCATTATTGAGACAGAATGAGGAAACAAAAATCAGTTTATGCCGATTCCATACAAAAAATGTGAGAAAATAAATTGAAAGAAAATTCTCGATTTTTGAGCCAAACACAGGACTCTTTTCCCATCATCTGTCGATTGAAAGACCTGCCTTGGTTTTTTGGACTTCATCTGAGCTGTGTTTGGAATCATGAAAATTGGAAGAGTCACAAGTATCATTTAGCCACATTTTTTCAGAAATTCATAAAAAAAAATCATCAAAAATTTAGAATCATTCCAGTCTTTTGGAAATAGTGAGATGGAGAAAAGGGGGGGGGGTCATCTGTTATTAATTAGAAGAAAATCTTCCGATTTTGAGTCAACTGCAGGACTCTTTTCCCACCATCTGTCAATTGAGAGACCTTCCTTGGTTTTTTGGATTTTATCTGAGCTTTTTTTTGGAATCATGAAAAGGAGAAAGGTCAGAAGCATCATTTAGCCATATTTTTTTTAGAAATTCTACATATTTAAAAAAAAAAAAAATCATCAAAAATTTAGAACCATCCGAGTCATTTTGGAATAGTAAGGAGGAGAAAAAGGAGGTTCATTTGCTATTAATTAGAAGAAAATCCGCGGCTTTTGAGCCAAATTCAAGACCATCTGTCAATTGAGAGTCCTGTTTTGGTGCAATAATCAAAATTTGGACTTCATCTGAGCTTTTTTCAAAATAATGAAAGGGGAAAAGGTAAAAAGCGACATTTAGCCACATTTTTATAGAAATTCCATTTAAAAAATTCATCCGAAATTTAGAGCTATTGGAGTCTTTTCGGAATAATGAGTTGGAGAAAAAGGGGGTCATCTGCTGGCAACGTCACAGTCGTAAAAATTTAAAATTGATCCTAATTCAGTTTTAAAATCGTACAACAATTCATAAAATTTGAGACCTTTTCTCAGTAATAACATTCAACCGCCTCCCTCTCCCACTCATTAAAGTTCAACTTTTTGGAAACTTAATAACGACCAAACAAGGAAAAGTTGAAACTTTCAATTTATTCCACTCGAACCGAACCGTTTAATTTGGAAAAAAAATTTGATAATTATGCAAAATAAACTTTCAAAAGAAAAGTCTATTATCAATTTACCGGTAAATTGCGCGAATACAAAATCAAGCAATAACTTTTCCACCGTCGAAAAACTTTACAAACATTATAAATTATTTGTTGGAAAAATTCTCCATTTTTTTCTCATCCGAAAACAAATTATTAAACACGAATTGAGAGTTTTTCGTTTTTTCATCGACTATTCTCCCCTTTCGAAATTTTTACACCCCACGAGCGATATAAAAAAACGACTAAAACGAATTTTCTCGCGTTTTCACCTTACTCCTCCCATCTTCTCTTTTATCTCCGGAATAAACACCGTTTTAAGACGATTTCTCAGTTTGGCAAACTTTTATTACGTATTAATTCCTTTTGAACGTTTTTTCTCACATCTCCGTCGAGGAAAAAAAACTAACCCAAGGGTTTGATAAATTTCGCAACTTTTTTCAATTCTCGTTTAAAGTTGTATTCTGTTCGAGAAATGCTCCGTACTCGAATAAATTTCAATTTAGGTTTTTTCAACGGTTAACAATAATTGCTAGAATTTAAACACCCCGAAGTTGGGAAAAAAATTACTTATTTGAATACTTTCAACGTCAATTTACTCAGCAGCCTGCGGAATCGTACATGAGGAAAATACCGCAGTCAGTATTCTTGGCCTTTAACAACACGTGCCATCTTCATTACCAAATACCCCAAAGAAGTCTCGTGGGTTAATTACGACACTCAAATTCCATCTCAAAAGGTAAAAAAAAACGACGCGAAAATATTCCTACGCTTGTTAATTTTCAACGAAGATATTTCTAAAAGGCAAGCCCAACGGAGAATATTCATTACCAATATTTCGTGTAAAAGATCCATCAAGGGGCTAAATAATTCACCCCAACAGCAGCAAACCGATCAGATACATCTACCATCCTTCACTTGAACAACTTCTGCAATAAAAATACGAGGAAAGTTCTCAAGGTAAACAAAAAAAATCAAAAAAATGACAAACTGAAGGGACAACTTAAAATCGAAATCAAAATCATACGAAATCAAAATAATGAAAAAATAAAATTTAAAACGAACAAAAATCCTGAAACTTGCAAACCGAAATGATTAAATTTTTTACAAATTTTTTTATCCAATTTTTTATACATAAAAGTTCTTTTATAAATGGTAACTTTTACAAATATTACAAACTACGTAATTGCATTAAATAATAACACACGTACACAACACATTCTACTCACACTCATACACACAGACACAAATCCGAGGAAAAGAATACGTATATCCTTAGTTTTCATTTGTATATAGTTAACATTAAAAATTACATAATACGTTGTGCTTCGTAAAACAATTTTTTTTGCCCAAGTCGCATCAATGTTGAATTGATCTTTGATCGTTCTCCTTATCAAAAAAATTTTACTCGAATTTTTTTTTTCTATAACAACGTAATCAAGGTATACATTTATATATAGAAAATATCACAGAGTTAATATAACAATACGTTAAAAACAACGTCCATGTTTCCAAACAAATGAACACTCAGAAACATCCTCATTGATTTTACACACACAAATAGAAGACATCTTTTTTCACGGTTTTTTTTTTGTTTCTTTTTACAAATGGAAGACGAAACTATATAAATTTCAAAACAAATAAAATAAAAACAATAATTTACTTCGTCGAACGTAAAATCATATTACGTTAAGTAAATATATATGGCATGTGCGAGCTTTACTTCATTATTTTTTCGTTGTATAAACAATTCAACATTATATGCAACTTTTTTAAAAGGGTATTTTTACAAATTTTTTTTTGGTTACTTTATCAACTAAGATTTTAACGTATATGAGATCATTACAGTATACACACAATAATATACCATTCTCGCGCATGTTTTTCGATTTTTTTTTTTGACTAATTTTTTGACTAATGAAAAAAACGCCCACTTTATCGCCGATGCCGCCACTCTCCTTAGATTTCCCAACGTAAATCAACACGATACTTAGATAAATTCTTACTTAACTTTTAAAAACAGGAACAATTTTACAAGTCGAACGTACTTGTCGCCAAGGGTGCGGTGAAATAGTACTGTTTTAATGATTTCTACCGGTGCCAGGGGGGTGGAAGGGAGGGTGAAAGAGGAATTTGCGAAATACTAGACGAAAACACGCTAAGAAAACTTTTTACCTGGGTCGTAAATCGTACAAAGTATAAAAGGTCTGTTTACAAAATATGTAAATAAGGGTTCGTATACGAAGGAAGAAATACATATGTAATTTGTGCTTTGGTTGTATAGCTTTGAAAAATCAAAGGAAAATGCCCAATAAGGTTGGAACTTCCTGGTATAAAAATTCTCCGGTAGTTCTCAACATTTCACCATTCGAAATTTTTCTATCGTTATTTTGATTAAAATGCAGATTTTTCGAGTTTAAATTCGAATTGACTTGTGGAAGAGGAGAGCTAATTAAAATATAATTTGTGCAACGTTCATAATTCTATGGAAGCGAGTTTTTTAAAATTTTTAATAAAATTTTTTTTTAAACCTCCAGCAGGCATTGGAGCGAAATTCTGCGAAAAATATCTAGTAACTTTGATAATATTTTTTAAACCAAAAATAACCATTTTCTATTATAAATTTCAAAAACCTACTCCCTTCCCTCCCCATTCAGTTCTTGACTTTTCCAGGGTTTTCAGGTCAATTTTTCGAAGTTTTGCAGATTTTTTTAAAATATTATGATGCTCATAAATCATTGAGGAGGAAATTTTTCGCATGATGTCCTTACATCCTGAAATTTTGCAGAAAAATAATATATGAAATGCAAGGGGTCAGACGATTTTTTTTTCAAAATCATTATTTCTGACAAGATTTTTAGATTCCTCTCTTCGGACCAAAAAAAAATTCAATTTCAATTTAGAGGATTTTTGAATCTGCCTAACTTGCCCTTACCACAAAAATTTAAAATTTTGAATTTATTGCAGAAAAAATTTCACAAATGAAAACAAAAACTATTTCGAAACAGAATTATCTAGTTTTTAAAAATGAAACAACTTTTAGGTCAAGTTGTCCACCAAATCAAAGGAATAAAAATTCAGATTTTCCGGGGTAAAAATTTGAAAATGTCTTCACATTTTATGGCTCATCTCCTCCACCCCTCCCAATAAAACCACATGCTTCAAATTTATAAATCCACGGAAGTCCCTGCGATCTTTTCAGCTTGTACTAACGAATAAAAAAATCAATGAGAGGGGGTAAAATATTGAATCATTGGTTGAGACATATTGTTGACCCCCCTCCCCACCCCAAATGAAACGAATGCAAAAATTTATACAAAAAAATTCCTTCAAAAGATGAAGATTCACCATTTCTCCCTCATCCAGATTTTTCAAAACATGTTCAAATTTTGTTCCATTTCCTTCCCTTTTTTCAATATCGTGATCAAGAGCATCATGACATTTTTTTTCTCATGGCAGCTCACTAAAAAATGTATTTTCAAAAGCTTAGATTTTCAACGAATTCTTTAGGAAAAAAGGTGTAGAAGGTTTCGAGGAGAATTTTTTTTGAATAATTCATAATTTATTTTGATGGAGAAAGACAAAACATTCAAGTAACTATCATTTTTTTGTACCTTAAGTACATGATGAATAAAAAAAATTGTCAAAAGATGTAATGATTTGATCAAAGGTGGGGCAAGACAAATTTTTTTGAAACAATTTATAAATCAAGATCCAATTTTTTCAGGTCGATTTTTTCATCAATAATGACTGAATGGTTTTAGAAATTGATCACATTTTTTTCCAAAAAAAAAAAGTAGGTAACCTTCATCAACTTTGAGGTGTGAATAGTGGAAAAAAACAACCAAGGATGAAAAAATGGCTAAGTTACTAAAAATAAACTTCGCTCCGATGCCTGCATTTCATTCCATTTACTTTTCCATTTTCCACCAAATTTCATACTTTTTTCACGATAAAAAAACGTCATCAAAACACATTCGACATTTTACCATTCGTCAAGGAGAAAAAAACACCAAAAAATAAAGTTATCTGATCCACGAAAAATTTTCTAAATGCAGTAGACCGATCAAAGAAAACTCAAGATGAAGACAAAAGGGGAAAAGGGAATTCAAAGAACCCATCCAAATAGAAATTTGGTAACTTGGAAATAACTTTCGTTGAAATTTTTCCATCCATCAATTTTCAATTTAAAATTCTACACAGGGGAATTTTTACCGAACCCAATACATGGAAATATCACCGCACCGCTGACTTGGTCTGGTTTGTGAAAATTAATCTTACATTTGCACGTAATTAAAATTTCATACTCGGTTAAACCTATTTATATGTAGTATAAATAATTATCAAAAATACATGATTACAAAAAAAAAAAGAAGGAAATTAATATTCGTTACAAATCTTCCAAGTAATTAATTAAAACACGTATAAATGCATGAAGTACGAATATCCTATGATACGTTTTTTTCTTCTTCTCGCAATTATGTACCCTCAAAAAACTTGCTTTTTACTTTCACTCAAAAACATTATGGTCTTACGCTGTGGAAACCTCAAAGTAAGGAAATCCACGCGTATTGAAGCGCATTACGTTTCTTTACTTAAAAACGAACAAAAAAAGAATTCAATTTTTCATTACGAAAAGGGAAAAAAATTACAATTATTAAAAATCAGTCAACTTGTGAATTTAAAAAAACAAAATTAAATTTCTACAAAATGTGTTGGAAAACAGCATCACATTTATGATAAAATGGTACACCAAAACCAAAACGCACGCGCCTTCTGTTCCCCTTCCCCTTCGACGATCAACTATCTCCTGATAACGGTTGTCATAAATTTTTTTTCATCGTACAATAATTATTCGATTAAATAATACAATAATTCATTATAAATAAAAATTACACACGCAGCCATACGCAGACACTCAAATTCGCATTCGATTCACTCACACCCACGTAAAACAAATTTTCAATAACAATTCTTTGGCTTCCAACAGCGGAATGTGTTAAATGTAATATTTGGCAAAAAATTATGAGGAAAAAAATTAAGTAAATTCAAATTACTTAAAAACATACAAAAAATATATAGTCGATTACACAACAATAATGATTGTACACGATACACATTTAAATGTATGGCAGCAGAAAACAGAGCGTACTTTTACGCCAATGAATTTTTTTTTGCTGCGTAATGTCATTTTCTGTCTGTCTCTTTCTCTCTCACTCTAAATCTAGTTACGTCTTTCTTTTACATTGGAAAATTTCTACAATCGATTTTGGAACTATACGTCGTCTTTTTTCTTTTCTTTTTTTTTCGCTTCAAACGTGTAAAACCATCGCGTCATTCAAATGTAGTAAAATTTTACTTATTTAGGAAAAAAAACTAGGTACATAAAACAACGAACCGTGCCAATATCTATAACAAGATTGCGGCCCATTTTGATATTATTCTAGAATCAGTCGTGTATATAATCAATTACGAGTAACTATATACTTTCTCAACATTCTTATAACAAATATAACGCCCAAAAACAATCGAAATATCTCCAGTAGATGGTAATCCATTTATGCAATCCCATATCTTCTCTATCAATAAACCTCTTTGTAGGTAAATGAGGGGGAAATGTAGCAGACCGAGATTAAATATTGATAAAACCTGGAGATCATCTTGGGAAAAAGAAAATTATTTCCAACTGGAGGTAAAGCCATGATCACGATTCGTTGCTTAATTAACGATGGAAGATACACTTTTCTTCGCCCCTTCTAAAAAAAATCCATAGCTGGGGAAGTAAAATTGATATGGAAAAGAACAAAAAATATTCGAGAGAATTTCATTAGACTGTTTTCACAACCTTTTAATGGTTTCATCGCGTGCTTTTACGAGCATTAAACGTTGTTTAAAAAGTTTACAAAATTTTATGATCGACATTTTCCGTCATTAATTTTTTAACATTGTACGAGAAGTATTTTTCCATGAATATAAATTCAGTTTGATGTGAACATTTTTAAAGATTGAGAGATTGATGCTGATTTATGGTATTTGAGATTTACATTAGAACAATGAAACCAGGCGAATTTGGGAGATGGAATGGAAAGCAATTTGGTATACTTATATGAGTCATTTACCAAAATGACCATAAGTATTTTTCAGATCGGTTTGATTTATCATGTTTAAATTTCCAACATACATATTTTTATGCTGGTTTCATCTTTCATCTTCAAATTTATTGATCATCTATCTTATTTCAACAGTTTTGGAAATATAATCGAAATTCTTGGACAATTTCATCTAAAAAATTGATATATCTGAGTAGTTACAATTTTTTTTAAAAAATTTTTACGTGAAATAAGCATTTAGAAAATTAACAATAATTGATTCAAAAATATACCTCATCCAATTTTTTTCAATTCCAAAATCCAATCAATTTCAAAAATTTTGAAATTTCTGATTTCATTTTAAACATGTAGATATGTACTTGGCTATTTTGAATGATCCAAACATGCATATTTTATATCACAACTACGATTTTTAGCGGACTTCCCGATCTAGTTTTTTTTTTCAGTTTCTCAGTGTATCAAAATTTAAATAGTAATTTTAGAACATATATAATTTGGATTTTTAAAAAAATTCAAGTCAGGTATTCACACGTACGTAGTTCAAAATTTTGAGTCACCATTTGTTTCAATACAATAAAAATATTCCGAAAGTTCAATTTTCACAAATTTCAGTCCCCTTTTTTCAATTGTTTGAAAAAGTTGAATAAAATTGAACATTTACTTTTTTTCACCAACTAAAATTCAAAACTCAAGTCAGAAATTTTCTTTCACTTCCCTTCATCTTCAGGAAAAAATCTATAAAATACCGAAACAGATCCGAAAAAAATACATCAAGTACACGAATTTATTCGAATTCAAATTTTTTTCATGGAGAATCGCTGTTTTTCCATCCTTGCTTTCCTAATCCAATTTGAATTTCAGTTGGTCATTTCTCATTTCAAAAAAAAAAAAAAAATCCGAAACTTCCCATTCAATCTTCCCTTTTCCTCTTGAATACACTTGAAAATTTGACGGAAAAAATATTCAACTTTTCTAAATTTTTTGTTTGATTTTCCAAGATCAATTTTTCAATGTTTTTGCTGAATAATATTTTCAATTATTTTTATGGAAAAATAATAATTATTTAGCTTGAGATTATTATTTTTTTTTCGATTGAAATTCCATCATAAAATAGGTAACTATACCTACATTATGTAAGTATTTTTAGATATCAATTTAAATCACTTTGACCCCACCCCCTCCCCCTCCCATACACACAAAAAACTGAAAATTTTAAATTGGCATCAATTTCTTCAGTAATAAAAGTTTTTTTTTTTACTTTTTTTCTTCCGAATTTCCTGAATTTAACCTTTTTCTGTTCATCTTTAAAATATTTCAGTGTTTGGTAAGTAGGTTATTCGCTTGGCTTCATTTCTCATAATTTTCTTTTGGTTGATTTTTTTTTAAAATTTTAGTCAATTTTCAAATTTAGCACATTGACGATTCCAAAAAATTTAATGCTCCTCAATATCATTTTTTTTTTACCACTTTTCAGTATCAAGAATTATTATTTTTTCAACAACATAATTTTTTCATCAAACAAATTTTTAAAAAACTAAATACAAATTTTAGGTCAATTAGGTATAATTTTTCTCAAAGAAAAAAATTAGAAAGTATAATTTTTTAGATTTTAATCCCTCCCCCCTCTTCCTAACTATTTCAGAAAACGACTGAAAATCAAGTTCATTTTGGCAAAACCCATTTCAATTTAGACTTCTACCAACCAAAATTGAAATGGAAAATTTTAAATTAAAAAAATCCGCCATTTCAGGCATCCTTTAGTAAAAACCTTTACAACTCGTTAAACACTCGTCAAAGCACTCGAATTACATTGAAATTCAAACAAACTCCAATTAACCACCTCGAGCTGAATTCGAAATTACACTTGTGGAAAAAAAAAATTAATATAACTGTACAGGTAGGGTACCTACATTTCGGATCGATAAAGAGCACCACGCTAGTAAGGGGGTAGGAAGCAGCCAGATTCATAAATAAAGAGGTAACATTACACCGGCTTTTAATTACATAGGATATATGAAAACATCAAACGAATGAATTTCAACCATTATCGTCGAATTGCGACCTAACAAGCTTTTCCATTAGGAATACGAATCGAATCAGAAATCAATTTCTGATATTCGCGTACCTATAATTTGTTCGTATTAATACCGGCTTGGAAAAAATAACCCGGGCCGAAATTCGAGTCTAGAAAAAAAAGGCCACCGTTGAAAATATGGCTTTGCAACGGACACGAAATTCGCGATGCCAAACATCGAACTTTTAGCTACGGTTTCGGCGCATAACTCACGCAATATGAATGCACACCGCGCAGCATACAACCACCTCCGTAAAAAATGATTTTTAGCCTACGTTTAGACAGCCCGATGCTGCACTTGCACCCTGTTAAAACAAACATAGGCTAAGCTTCCCGAGCGTCTACATTTTCCGGCATTTTCAGCCGATTCGACGACGCGAACGAGCTTAGCCTAAAAATTCGCGATTCGAATCTGATTCTGAAGTACCTCGAAATTTACTTCACTCAGTCACGAAAATTTTACGATGAAATTTTTTCACGAACACGATTCAAACATTACGGACCGATAATAAATTATAAATTTGAAATCTGCTTTTGTTTTACATTCGAGAAACACATGGGATTGCGTGGAATTACCAAAATGTCTACGAGATTCTAACATGCTTACAAATTAACGTTTTAACGATAGTTTACCTCGACGACTAGTTTGAAAAAAAATAAATTTTCGAAATTAATTCAACAATAAAAAAACGTAATTTTTGACTAGTCAAGTATTCGAATATAAACGGTAGCCTAATAAGTAACTTTTTTTACCATGCAGATATGTTTGAATCGTACATTTCAATCCCTTATGAATTTAATGACTTTCAAAAATGACTAGTTCAGGTAAATCAAAAGACCAGATTACTTCGTAAAATAAAAAAAAAACAATAACTTATTTTTAATAATTTTGAATACGTCGTTCCGTCATGTCAAATAAATCAAACACGATAAACTGTAAATGAAAATAAATAAAAATCCACGTAAACTAAAAATCAAAACGAAAATTAATCTATTGCAAATAAAAAGAGGAACGAAAAAATAACTCGAACGAAACTAAAAAAATAAATCAACAAAATAAGGGGAAAATGAAAAACTAAAAAGAAAAAAACCTAAAATAACGAAACTAAAAGAAAACTGGTTTCTACTCGAATATAAATAAAATAAAAATCGAATTGGAATGACATATTCAAAATAATTAGAGATAGAAATTACGTCAATATTGAGTGTTTTTCAGTCTATTAGTTACACAATATATCTGAAATCGTACTTTTAAATACGGTGACGCAGTCGTTATAATAAACTGGACACTGCTCTATAACGTAATCGTGACTAGATTAGCTAACTGGAGAAGGTAATGTAAAAATGAGGGGAGGATAACATTACACCTTATTTTTATTGGTTTTAAAGGAAACTTGAAGTATACGATTACCCAACGTATATCCGTTCAGCGATTGAATCGCAATAACTGCTTCGTCGTAATTGGTCATCGTAACGAATCCGAAACCTTTACATTTGTTGGTTTGTAAATCTTTGATAACTTTGACACTTTGCACAGCACCGAAGGGTCCGAACAGCTGCCACAGCGTATTTTCTTCAGTTTCCGGCGCTAGGTTGTAGACGAAAATGCACCAGCCAGTGCCAGCGATGGTGTTACCAGGTAAGACAGGTTCTTGGACTATTTCGTTAGCCAACGGCGAATATCTTTGCAATCCTTTATTTATGGCCAGCATTGTCTTACCAGCAGTGGTGGTGGCAGCTAATGACGATAAAGGAATGTAACGGAACCGTCCGGTCGGATGGATAGGTCCGGCGAAACGGCCGGCTATTTGAGGAGCTAGGTATGCCGCTAGCGTAGGAATCGCTTTACTGTTGTTTCCCGGATTGTTGGCGAATTTTACGGTAATTGGTTCGTTGAAGCCTTTAGGTATGGTACCATTCAACGCTTGGATGGCTCGTTCGGCTTCCATACGTTGGTCGAAACGTATAAAGCCTACCCCTTTGGATAGGTTACTCGGATCGGTTACACCGCTGGTCGGGTCAACGAACGGCTGAAACGTATCGCATAATATACGCGACGTGATGATTCTGCCATACGGTGCGAACAACGATTCTAATTCCATCTGCGTCATGTTCTTTGGTAATCCGCTGACGTACAGGTTGGCTCCTTTAATTGATTCGCTGCTAGGTCGTGCGTACGATACTTTGATGGTTTTATTCTGTAAACGTAGTCCGTTCAACGTATTGATGGCTTTTTCGGCATCTTCGACGCGATGGAAATTAACAAAACTATATCCTAAACTTTGGCCAGTAACCTTGTCTCTAATCAGTTTACAACTTTCGACTTCGCCGATGGACGCGAACAACGATCTAACTTCTTCTTGAGTCATCGTTTGAGGTAAATAATTAACGATTAGGTTCGTCTTACTCTCGTTGATCGACGTATGACCGTGGACTTGGTTTGATGCTTGTTGAATCGAGCCATTTTGATGGTGCAAAATATCCATACCGTTTTGCATCATTTCGATAACTTTCCAAAAACGCCCGATAGAATTGATTACGAATTGGTCAATACATACAAACTAGACTCTTGTGGCCTTTTTCAAGCGGCGACTCGCTCCGGTAACCGAATCCGATCTATAAATGCCGCCGTCGTCCGCTATAAACGTAATGATCGAGATACGTTAAAATCTTGGTGCATTTGTTACACGTGTAGTATTATTTCATACGAGCTTACCGAGAAACACGAAATAGCCGATCAAAACATAAAGTAAACCGCGGTTTGTAACTGGAGAAGCAGTTCGGCGAAATCAAAATTACAAAACGATTCACAAAGATGCCGAATTACGTCGATTCGATTCGTATTTATAACATAAATAGCGCAAATAATAACTCGTGTGTTTTAAATAAAAAATAAAAAACAAAAAAACACGAAAAAACCAAAAATCAAAAGAACTAACTACTCTAAAGTACAAAAGGCTAGAGACAACACTCCCTTTTCACGAATCAATACAAACATACGGTTACGGACGAGAAGACTGCGCCGCTCGAGTCTGCTGAATTATTTCACGCAGTGTTGCCATGTATAGCGCGCGATATTTTTACGTAATTCATTAGGCGATTTAATACTTTCGCGATTTATTAATTAGCTGGATTTATGAAATTATTATTTGTAAAATAAGCAGGCTTCGATAGACCGGCGATATTTTACAGAAAACCATTCATTTTGGGCGATAAATCCGCCATAGCGTCTGGTACCGTCGAGAAAATCAATAAAAATAGGGTGTCATTAAAACCTGCGCAAGAAACGAATCAAACTTGAAAATTACAGTAGGGTTTTTCATTAATCCTAAAGCTCTGGCGAAGTAGATTCACAAACCTACAAATCATAAAGGAATGCGCTTGCATCGATGCAATACGTACATTTTTGTGTGGATAAAAATTGTGTATAGTTTCGATACGAAGAAACACGAACAAAAAATACGACTTCGGAAATGAATTTTGATTAATATTAGGTCTTGATAGTGCTGATGCTTTTAGCTTTGGTGATATTGATATCAGTTTTTTACGTAGGATAGTGTTCGGCGAGCGAAGAAGCATCAAGTGATTGCAATTTATTTTTCGGTATGAGAAAATATACTATGTAAATGAATGTCTCTTCCTGAGTATTTTTCTTTGCTAGGCTACCAAATGTTACAGTTTTTCACGTTAATTCATGATTCTAGTGTCGTGGTTGAATCATGCATTCGATTCCATGCAATGTATTGTGTATGGTTTTGATGAGAACATCATAGTATGAAAGTGTTATCTAAAATTTACTGAAAGAATGAGATAAGGAATATATGAAAAATAAGGGTCGAAAATAATATAAAAGAAAGACACTATGATTGGAAGTTGTCTGAAAATAATCTCGATAAAGGAATAACATGATGTGAAATGATACACTGACTGTGAAGTGTGAGCTGCCAATGCTACAAGGAAAGAATCCACATGAGTCATCGATAACTTGAAAATAAAATCAGTAAACACAGAATGTACTTATCGACAGTTCGACACTAATGCACACTTCAGGTAATAAGATCGAATGTAGACGGCGTAAGCTGTTATATCTAATTGAAAGTATCGAATTTAATAATCAGTTCATCACGAATCTTATCAGATTTTCTAGCTTGGTCAATACGATGTTGAATTTAGTGCCTAGGGGATCAGAACTGCATAAAAAGGAACATTTTGGATTACAAACCATAAGAGACTATGTCAAACAATGAGATTACATCAAAATTATATTCTCCGTGAACCTCAATCCAATTTTCTAACATTACAATCTGGAGTAATGTGCTATAACATACCATCTGTATCTTGAAATTCAAATCTAACAACGATTGATCATCGAATCACCCTGATCTCAGTTGAAAGTATTCAGTATTAATTTGATTTTGGAATTACAGTTTTAGGAATCATAGCCGGAAGACGGAACTTTTTGATGTTTCGATAGAATCATGACTTCAGACGAAGTTGAAGCTTAAAGTTAAGGAGAATCATATGAATGAATGTTCACTTACCAATTAGAAATATGGGATATCCACTGCACACGAGTATTCTAAATAACTATTTCAACAAATTCGAAATGAACGAGCATTATTTTAAGACATGAGGATACTACTTCTATGTTTTAATCGTTCTACGAAAATATAAACGCGGGACAAGTGAAAATTTCACGCCAATTTTTTTATCATATCAGACGAAGAATGTATTGATGCATAGGGATCATTTGCCGTGAAGACTGAACAGTTATTTTACACAGAGTTAGTTTTCCTCCATTGAAGTTATATTGAATTGAGTGTTAAATTCTGGTTTTGTGGTAAGAAGGGCCTAACAGTCACGAGTCATGATAATTGAGTAGGTTGAATTCTTATCAATGGTTTGTTATCCTATTTTCGAGATACATAGATGCACTTTTTTTATTTTTTATTTTTTTCGTCCAGATTATCTAAATTTTCGAAGTTTAAAGTGAATATTGAAGAGAAAAATAATCTTCAATTTGTGATCGAAAATTATTCGTTCTAATTTCATCGATGATATCTTCATACTTACTGTATTTTAAAAAATGAAATATAACTCAATGAGTATGAATAATTGAGAATGTATTTCACATTTCAATTTCACTGCGTGTGAATAATAATTGTTGATTGTAATACTCGAGATCAAAAAAGCAAATTATATAAATGTAGAGTACCTACATCGATACGTAATTCTGGACTAGAATTATTCAACTATTCTTTAGGGCAAATTTATAATATTTAATATGTACTTATTTCTCAAAAACTAACCTTTATTATTGTATTTCAACGTGAAATAAATTGCCGGAATTTCACCATTAATTCAACGATTATTGTTGCTAATTTTCTGAAAAACTGAAAAGTTTATTGGTGAACATTTAAAATTAAAAAAAAAAATAATATATATTATTGAAATGATTTTTTAAAGTAACTACCTATGTTTTTACCAACTTCTTAGGTAAGCATGTACTTATTTACAGTAGATAAATACTCGAGTGTTTCAGGTGTTTTGAATTATACTTACTTACCTACAATATAATTTAATGGGATATTAAAGTACATGTAAAAATATTTACCTAGCTACCTACTACCTACCTACGTGTCGATTTGTTGTACTTGCCAAATTTTTTTCGCTTCAACAGTTTCATCAATTTCAGTTTTATTACGCGCTCTGAAAAAGTAAGCTTGATTCACTCATGTGTTTTATTTACAAAAAGTACTTACTTATAGGCTATTTATTTTAATTGTTCCAAGTAGGTTAGATTTAGATATGTACCAATGTACCTATCACTTATAATTAACTATAGCTAAAAAGGAGATTGAATAAGTACCTACTCAAATCGAAAAATTGATTTATTTTATAAATATATCACGTTGCATCGAAAAATAAAAAAATCTGAAATAAATAATTACTATATTTCAGCACTTCCCCTACATTTTAGAAAATAAAAATAAACTAAAATGTTTCAATTGATTTAAAATTTCAATTCAATACTCAATGGAAATAAAGAAAAATTTCTTTGAAATGGAACTTTTATTATCAAGTACCTACTTACCAAAGCTAAAGTTTGTAATGAAAATTTTTTTAGTTTTTTCAATTTTCTTCTTAGCTATAATGTTTCTATAGAAGAAAATCATTCTTGTTTTTATCGAACAATTCTGTTTCTATTTAGGTAAGTACGTAAAATACGCCACCGTTTTTGAAAAAATCGACCTAGCGCGTCATTTTATAATTTTTGATTTGTCGGTGGATTTGGGTTCTCAAAAGGGTCGAGAATTATTCATCTGAAATGAGTTAGGTTAGATTAGAAATGTCTAAAAAAAATTTTAGAGGTAAAAAATCGGCATTTTTGCGATAACATGTTTTTAAAACACATTACAAGCAGATAAATAATCACTCAACGAATTTAATTCATTTTCACTTTTTACTAGTGTTGATATGAGAGCGATAACTGTAGAGTCATCAGGTAAAGAAAAAAATGTCAGGTTAACCAAAAGCTGACTCAACCTTCGTCAAACGGTGTTAAGATGATTGAGAACGTTCAAAAAAGAAGGCAAAACTTTAAATACGTTTTTCACAACTATATTTCATTTCCGCACACTACGGCGATTCTTTCGTCACTGCTCGTATGTATATTTACATAGGTAATTATAATGTTGAAAATTCTTTTTTTAAAAATAATGAAAATATAATCATAATTCGGTAGGCATTTTTTGGAAAATTTTTTAATTTTTTTAAATTTGAACTTTGACTCTTTTAGTAAAAATCATAAAAATGAGAAGAAAAAATTTATTACCTAGGTAAGGTACCAATGTTTGAAAAAAATTTTAAAACCATCTTTGAGAAAATTTTCACAGAAATGGATTCACATTTCACGATGAACATGTTTACCCTAAAAAATCTTTATAGCTGCAAAGTTACGGTTTTTCACTGTTATTCTGAAATTTATGTATGCATTTTTCTTTATCGCAAATAATCTTCACAAACGGAGAGAAAAGGTCAAAAATTACCTAATAAAATCATCTTATTGAAAAAATTTTAAGCATGAAATAATTTTTTCCGTTTTTTCATTTGGATAACAAATCGACCAAGAGGGAGAATTTCCCGAAAATTTTCAACCAATTTTAAAAGTGTCTCCCTTCACTACCAATTCATTTTTAAAATTTTTGTTTGCAGTTTTTGACAAAAATATTACTAGAAAAATGCTAATTATAGTTCCTTTAAATTCCTCATAGTAGTTACGTACTTAGGTACATTTTTTTTTTTTTTAATTCAAAAAAATGTTTTTTTTTGGCAAAATTTGTTTTAAAAAGAAAAAAACCAAAATCATCATTTTTATAGGGAAAAATATTTTTTGATTTTCAAGAAAATTTCCGCAAGTAAGGATCTTTTAAAACGTCATTTTTCGATTTTTTATTGCTCAAACCAACAAACCTAGATTTTCATTTATTTTTATTTTTCGACTTGGACATTGTTGATTCCAAAAATTTTCACCCTAGCTCCTCAATAAAGAAACTGAAGAAAGGTTTAAAAATAGACATAAAAATTTCCGAGCCTATTCTGAATTCTTCAGCAAGGAAAACTCCTGCCATCAGCATTGTACACGAAAAACATTATTTTCCAAATCCAATTGAAATAAAAGTTTAAACCAGCAAATAAAACGAAAAATTGATACTCTGAATCTCTAAAAAAATTTTTAAAAAATGAAAAAATTGAATTATCTTCCGAAAAATTCCAGCTCCAGCGCATCTCTCGCTGGAGATCACGATCATCCCACTACTGAAATAATTAATGAACATGCCAAGCATGTTAGAACCCACTTATTCAGTTATCTTACCTGCGTGCTGAGCGGAGCACGTATCCAACTGGTTTTCCTTATCACAGTGCGATGTTATGTTTACATTTTCAACATTTTGTGATATGTTCGCGATTAATTTGTTAATTTTATTTCAATTATAAAACATTTTCTAGCTTTGAAACTTTTTTCGCATTAATGATGTTTTCCTTCTGTTGTAATAAGTGTAAAAATGAATAGTTTCCGTTAATCTTTGAAATGTGCTTTTTAATATCGGTTCGTTAGCTATGGGGTAAATGTTTGAATTTGTTGATATTTTTATTCCTGTGAGTTGTTTTCAAAGTTACTTAAAATGTAATCGTAAGTGCGGTAAAATGCTTGTTATGAGCCGTTCGGCTATATTCTTATGGCTACTGTTCACGTTCACTGCAGCGGATTTCGTCAAAAATGGTAAGTTTTTAGAATTTTTAGAATTTCATACATTATCTAACATTCTCACTCGATCGTAGAAGGTCTGTTTATGTATTATATTCTCATCGAAAATCACTTCGTAGGAGTAGATGATCTTCTTGCTCTCGTACAATTAACTATGTTTACTTTTCTTCGCGAACCCACATGTTGAATAACTCAATTAACCTATTCGCGTATTCTAATCACAAATCACAATCTGTAATTACATTTCGTCTAACTAATGTTTATGAAAAAATTAATAATCCTAATTTACATAGGAATATTGATTAATAAATCATGGGTATCATCGTAAGGTCGACATACCTATAAATATTCGTCGGAGTAAAAAATTTGGTAATTTAACACACGCAACTCATCGTCAGATAATTCTTACCCATGGTCCTACGGTCATCGTCATTTACATTTTTAAATACTTCGGTTTATTTACAACAGTAATGATCGAAGAAACGAATAATATTTGGCGAAGAAAAGTAAAGATTTCTACACCTATTCACGCATAGCCTTAAATAGTATTCCTTTTTAGTTATACAGTCACCACACAGTTAATATACCGATGATTAATGGTCTTTCTGGATATCATTAGTAATAATGTAGGTATAAAAACGTGATAGATTCTAAAGTCAATGTAAACAGTCGCCATTCAAATCAAAAGTACGCTAAAACATCAATAAGAAAATTTCAAACCATCACGAATTTTTGATATTTCTCTCAAAGTGTACTTATGCATATTCGAAATGATTTTATCGTCTAAATTAAAACCGCGTTTATTATCGAATTTAATTACCTGTTCGGACCGTCTTCGATCCTCATAATGTTTACAAACACACCTATTTTTTATGGTTTTTAAAATTTACTACTTTTGATGTTCTGCCATCAAATGCAGCAAAGTACTTTACCAAAATGATAGCTACCGCTGTGACATGTAAACTCATTACATAATGTTGACATGATTAGGTCTTTCGGTATTTCCATCAGACAGTTGAGATTTTTCTTCACATTTCTGCGATAACAATCGTAAAAAAACCTATGGGTGACAGTTCACGACGAGGTTACCTATGCGAGAGGTTTATTGAAAATACGACCAATATGGGCGGTTTTTATAGTTCAAGGTGATGAAAAATGCGTGCAATGTGTACGACCTCGGTGTTTCCTTTTTTATCGAAATCGTATCCATTTTTTTTCTCTAAACCTTACTATCAAATTTGTATTCATGTGTTTATCAAATTAATGATCCACGAATTTCTTCATTCAAAACCTGCATGATACCTGCCAGTGATGGTAAAATATTAATTGCTGAATCATGAGCTGAGCCGAAACGTGTTGTAAGAGTATGAGCCTTTTATGTAATAATCGTTAGTGTACTTTTGAAGTTTTTCTGTGCACTCGGACTCTTCCTATTTTGAATTATTGTCTTGTGTAAATTCTTGATATTGAATGCTAAAATAGTATGCGGGTGGTGGTGTAAATCAGTTGATGTGTAGTTGGGTTTTTCTTCGAAGTTGACAGGATATGATAGTTTCAAGTACGTTCAATGTCTTCAACACCTTTCTGTTGTTTATTATGGCACTCTATTGGAAAATTAGCGTCAAGCCGAAGGTTTGTAGTTCCTGTATGGAAATTTTCCTTATCAAGTGACTAAGATCAATTTGATACCTATAACGTAAAGATGTTTGAAAAGTGAAAATTTTTTTGAGGTATTTTCCCTTCTACCTTTTCCAAGATTTTGGGGTCACCTAGTTTTTCCCTCCTCCTCTCTTTAAATCTGAATCAGTAGCTGTGATTTTTGGTCAAAAATTGCAAATTTTTTCTGACAAATTAGAAATTGGATGAAAATTTTCCAATTTTTAGGTTCAAAAGGATAAAATTTCGCTAAATTTGACTGGTTCAGATTTCTTTCCACGAATTATGATTTTTATGGATTTTCAAGGAAATAATAAATTTGTAAAATTTTAAATTTTCTTACAGTTTAATTTTTATACCTTTTCATGGAAAATGAAAAATAATTGAAATATAAAACAGAAACTGAATCTATGCCAATAAGTAAACTAAAGCCATAAAACCATAGAACTGATATTGATACCAAATTTCAAGACCAAAAACGAATGCCAAATCCGATACCGATGCAAAAATTGAATCGGTTTTAAGGCTTTGGCATTGAGCACGCTCCCTATACAATTTTATGCCCTTGTCAGGGTTTTGATACTGAAATTTTTCCTGCTACGGAGTTTCATTCTTCCATTTCAAAAAAATTGTCAGCTTGGGTCAATTTTCCTAAAATTCACTTCTGTTTAAACAAAATATTAAAAAAATTGAAATTTCGTTTTACTTGGCTTTAATCTTGCAACCAAATTTTGTCATGCCTGGAACATTCAATGAACATTATAGGTAATGGCTCACTCAAAAACTCAAATAAATTAAAGAGAAGAGGCTCTCCTCTTCTTAGGAACAAAATTGCAATAGTTGAAGGGTTCTCAAAACCAATTGACTTCTTTAGGCAAGTGTAAAAAAATTTAGAAAAATTTCATTTCAAATTTGAAAACTCAAGAAAAATTCTTCTTAGTTGAAAATTTTTAATCCCTTCCCCCCTCATCTTAAAAATATTAATTCTGTTCCTTTTATTAGGCTCACTTGAACATCCCTTCCATTATTTTGAGAGTTTATTGAGGATTGAAGAATATTTTCCGTCAAATTTTACATTTTTTTTCACTTAGGTGGGTATATGTATTTTTTCGATCCATTTTAAAACCTCCCTTTCAATGCCTCCAACGTCTTAATGGATTCCTTACTTTAGCCATGTACTCTTCACGTGCCATGGATCGTATCACTTCTAGCACATTTAATTATGGCTTATTCCACGGAAGGAGGGAACGAGGGATTGATGCTACATTTCGTAAAAAAAAGAGGAAATTTGCATAAACTTAATTATAACGACCAACCCGATAATTTTTCCACATTATGAATGAAAATACGCGAGAAAATTTATCCAAGGTCACCTATGGAATATTTTTTATACGTGGGAAAAAAGAAAGATTTTTCAAGGCTACCGGGTGAGAAATGTAGGAAATAATAGTGAACGAATTTAAAGAGGATCGTACATAGATCGTAACTCTGGTAATTATACGAAATTTACGCAAATTACCCACGTTCGGAAAACCGCATCGCTGATTCACAATGATACGATACGAATAAATTAGATAACATTTATGAACGTAAAATGTTGACATTCGGCGAAGATATACAACAAACTGGTTTCTCACATGTTTTACGCGTGCCACTCGAATGTTTATCGTGTTTTTGACCAAATTACGCGTTACTTTTAGAGACGAATTATGCAATTTTCAATAAACTGGATTTTTACGACCGAAAGTTACATCAAGATTGGATGAGTAGTGTACATGATTGTACGCACATTGAAGAGCTATGCAACCAGTTAGACACGATGATACAATTTGACCAAAATTAGGATTTCGACGATCGAGGTCCGAATTTATTTCAAGGTCAACTTTGTCTGACTTTAAATTTTCTCAATTTCTTCAATTTTCAATTTTTTTTTCAAAGTTTCAAGTACTCTTTCATACATAAAACGTTTTAAAATTGAAATGTTCTCAACATTTTTAAAAAATTAGATTATTCAATTTTTTTATTTCATATTTTTATCTATCACATTTTTAAATTTCTTCCGATAACTTATTGAGTTGTAAGAAATTGTAAAGATCTTAGGGTTGAAAAAATCTAAAGAAAAATTTTAAAATTTTTGGAAAGAATTTTCGAGTTGGAAGAATTGGAAAAATATGATAGGTACTGAAAGAAAAATTGAAAAAATTCAAGTTGGAAAAAATCTTAAATACTTACTGTATAGATAGGTACTTACATTTTTTCAACAATAAATTTTTTTTTAATATTCTAGGTATATTTTTTAAAAAAATCAAATTTCAATTTTTTCAATTTTTTTTTCAACTTTGAATTTGAAAAAATTTTCACTTGTATGTTTTTTAATTTTTTCCTCAATTTAATGATTAGAAGAAATTTTTAAACATGAAATTGAAAAAAAATTGATGTCAGGAAAAATGTTGATATTGGAAAATTTTTTAAATTCCATACAATTTTAAAAAATTGAACAGAAACAGAAAAAATTTGGGAATGAAAAAAATTAAAATTTGGAAATTCAAATGAAAAGAAATTGAGAAAATTTGAATGGAAAAATTTAGAATTGAAAAAAGTTGGCCTTGGAATAAATTTGAACTTAGATGGCTGAAATTCCGTTTTCGAATTATTTATGAGCAAATGCAAAAAATTCTCAAAAAATTGGAATAAAAAAATTGAGAAAATTCGAATGGAAAAAATTTTTTAGTCACCGATGGAAAAATTTAGAATTGAAAAAAGTTGGTATTGGAATAAATTTGAACCTAGATAGCTGAACTTCCATTTTCAGCAAAATTATTTAAGAGCTAATGCAAAAAATTCCTCGTTTCGTGAATTTACCAACCTTCGAAGGCGAAACCAACATATGGATGATTAACCGATACTTCATCGATGTTGTTTACTCAAGTATCGAATTTCCTTCGATACCGAAATTCTAGAGAAAAACAATTCCATAAATATTTCAATTGCTGATTCGAAAACACGCGTGAAAATTAGCTTTTCTCTCGCAATAGCCGAATAGCAAACAGCACATATCGTATCTAGGCATGTGCCATGTGGAAAGCTAGAAATAGATTTATCCAAATGGCTTATCTAATTAATCTCAAGTATTCAGGTTGGCGCATACTTGGCGACTGATTTTATTTGAATAATTACCAATTTTAATTCAAAATTCGTTTCGGTCTACAAAGAACATTGCGGCGTACGGATGGTTAATCAACTTTCGACGGATGCGACCTTGTTTTGATTCCGAACGGCGGCGGCGGATTTGTAATATCTCTAATGTGTGACATATTTTAAAGGACGCAGAAAATGACCAGCGATCGTTCTGGTCGGCTTGTTTTGAAAAATTTCCAATAATTACCCGGTTCCGGTGATCGGTTCTGGTACCATTGTATTCGTCCATATACTTCCGAATCATTCTGGTCATTTCCCCCTTCACTCGTCTCTCAATCCAAATAATACCAAAGTAGCTAAACATTGCAGAAAAAAATAACCCTATGACATCTTCGCAATTCTTCAAACAATGGCGTGGTAAAAAATATAATTACGAATGATACCTATTTTGAAATGAAAATTCTCATATTTATACTCGCGCGAGTGTAGTTTGAGTCAAATTTACACCATGATTTTGCCATTTTTTTTTTCACCTTCTATGGTTCATCTTTTTGCAACAAACAGGTCGTTAAGGTGGGTATTTTGTCACGTAATTAAATCCACACTCTTGCTGGTTATTATAATCGAGGTTAAAATAAATTATTGTACAATTGACCATTAAGTGTAAATGTGGAATTTTTTGATAAAAATTTTGCCCTTCTGGCTTACTAAATAAATATCCACCTAATATGTTTAGTTTCGCTACATTCGTCGTCGATTGGTTACCTATATCTATTTTTTTTTCTATAATTTTTAACATTGTGTAATGGATGTATAAAAACCGCACAGTGTAGTTTTCCGTTTCCAGCTTATTAAACGAGTAAATTTCTCTCTAATTTATTAGACGGTCGAAAGAATTTGACAAAAATCTGCCTATGCCTAGCTGAGCGTATTCGGAGACGCGAATTATTATGACCTGTTGCGTATACTCGGCTGATCTTATGCTATAGGTATAGCTTATATTTTTGTAATGTATAATTTAAATGTTTTTTTTTTCTTTATTGAAGAATGGCATAAAGAGGTATGGAGCAGGATTGGCACACAAGTTAAACATTGCGGCTCGTTATTCTCCTACGATCGATCTGTAACGCGGCCAGCCGAGCCGCCAGAGTAATTTAAAATTATCATGATTATTGCGCTCATGACTATGTACGAAATTATTTTACGCGATTTTTTTTTTTCCTTTTTTGAAAACACATCGAAACTATATTGTTTTAGTCGTGTCGTGAATTATCTATTTGAACGAGAAGGCGCAGTCGGCCAAATGCAGGACGTAGATTTACGTAATACATGCGATCTGCATGATTATAAAGTAATGGAATATCAAGTTTATTGATTTCGTGTCGGAAATATTATATTGAGGTTCTTTTGTTCGGATATTTGCACTTGGTTGTTGGAAAACGATGATGAACTGTAACGGAAAAAGGGACCTTGGAGGTGTTGACTAATCGCGTGAGACTCTCGGAGAGAACGTATTGGATATCCCGAAAGACGTGTCATTATTTGAAGAGTATTCTTTGGTCAGTTCCATCGTCGGAGCCGCGGGAGTTTGTTTTTCAGATCTATACAGAAGAATTGGTAGTGGGGAAGAATTGATTAGTTGAGTTTTTCTTTATTGTGGCCGAAGCCTCGGAGAATGAGAATAAGTTCAATGTGTTGCGTGGAAGAATTTGCACTCGAGGGAAGGTTTCTGAAGATAGAATGCACAATTACGCAATGCAGTTTAAAATAGAATGAATTTCAATGTTATTGGGTACGTTAAAGGATTGAAAATCTTCTTCAATCGGCGGTACATTTTCTGGAAATTAGAGAAAATCCGTAAAAATCAGTGAGTTTTGTAAGTCTGGAAAAGCCTCGGAATTAGCAAGGAATTTTGAAAAGGTCTGGCCGGATAAGGGGTGAATTTGGCCTCAAGGCTGAATTTTCGTTTATTTGATCATTTATTCCCCAAAAATCGTGAAAATCCATACTGAAATGATGTTATTACGTCAGAATCTTCAAATTTCAAACGTTTTATACGGAAGAAATTATCAAATAAATAAAAACAATGTCCGATTCGTGTTCAGCGGATCAAAATACCCCGACAAACACACTTTCCGCCATCATTTTGCTTAAATTTTCAAAATTCACTGTTTTCACTGATTTTTTATGACAAAAATAGCGAATTTCGAGTATTCAACTAAAACAATCATGAAAAGGGTGTTTATCTAGGTACTTTGGCCCGCTGAATACGAATCCGACATTGGTTTCTTCGTTAAGTTTTTTTTTTCTGTACAAAACGCGTAAAATCTGAAAAATCTGCTAAAAAATAACATTTTTGCACGGTTTTTCGCAATTTTTGGCCCTTGCTGTACGGAAATTGCTAAAACTGAATACTTACGTCACTTGAATCTACGTTAAAAAACACGTTTTTGGGATATTTTTAAAAAGTGGTCGCTCTTCGCTTGCATGGTGTTTTTTACGATTAAAAACTTTAAATAGCCGAAAAAACGCGAAGGAAAGCAACAAATTTTTTTTTAAACTCTGGTAAATACTTACACCTCTATGAGATGTAGCTTTATGCCAAAGAATAGAAAATTTCCTTCATTTCCATTGAAATTAAAAATCATTGAAAATCAGCCAATAAAATGGTCATATCTTCGAAAGGGAGAGGGTGGGGGGGGGGGGGTCAAACATTTTTCCAGATTTTTTAAACCGGCCAGACCCTTTGCGCCGGAATTTTGTAAAAATCCAAAATTTATTGTCCAGACATGTGTTCTTGCATTATTTATTATAAATTTTTCAAAAGATTGTTCTCGCTTCACTTGGGTCAAATTATTTCAACTAGTTTTCTGAAAAATTTTGAAAAAAAGGTCCAGAAAACTTTTCTGAAATATAGTGAACAAACTGTGGTAAATCTGCTCCGAGACTCCCAGAGATGAAACTTATTGAGGAAATTTAAAAAAATTGTATACTTGAACGTGTGGCTCACTTTAAGTTCAACGCAGAATATAATTTTTACATTTTTGAAAAATTTTCAGTAGAAAGTCTTCTATTGCAGATTTTGGCAAATACAAGAAACCTGCAAAAAAATATTGAAATCTCATTTTCAAAATTGAAGGGATTACGGTTACACTTGGTGTATTTTTGCATAAGGTGTCCGCAAAGAGGAAGGGGTGTGTGTTTTGGAGCGAAATTTGAAATGAGTCTTCACGAATTTTATTCTTCGTCATGTTTTTCTTCAAATTCTTCTCTCAGTTTTCCAAAAAATTGAAGTTTGATTCATTTTAATTGAGGGATTTATTTTTCTCTACGAGGTACCAATCTCAGTGTTGGGAGAGGGGGCGAAAAAAAATGCCTTGTTTTCGATATATGTGAACTTGGATATAGAAAGCACACTTGATGAGTAAAAAAATTAGTTTTTGGCTCAAAAACTAATGTCTGATAAGGGTTGTTTCTATATTCAGGCAATGTGGTTTTTTTGTTTTTTTGAATTTTTACTCCCAAGTCATCGCTTTACTCGAGCACATAATAAACTTGAATACTTATGAATATTGAATAAAAGATGAAGGACAAGGATCTCGCATTTTCTTCAGAAGTGAAATGTTGATAAGAATGGATAAATTGTTACTTTAGAATACCTTTAACCTTTGATATTGAATGTTTTGAACGATTTCGAGATAGAAAAAAAAACACGTTGTGTTTTGGTAGGTACCTACTCTAGTATTCTGTGTTGCAGAGAAATAGATAATTTGTGGGAAAATGGTCTAGAAAACATGGAAATCCGGGAAAATAATTTTTGAAAAATAAGAGCGATCATAAATTAGATTTTCATAAAGTTCTAGATTTTTGGTGTGGCATTCATGTAAAATTTCTTCATAGAAAGATAGAAAAATATAACAAAAACTCCATGAAAAAGCTCAAGTTTTTATTTTTTGATTCAAGTACAAATTTTGCGTTGAAAATCAGAAATTCTTTCATAAATTTACCAGTTCCTAGCACCTACCCACATAATTCATGTTCATCTCACAATTTCGAAAATTGAATTTTTTCGAAAAAATAAGAAATTACAAACATAATTATATGTAATTAGTTACAGAAACGTCAAATTTTATGATTTTTAAGTTAATTTCTCAATTTATTGAAATAGGTTAGCAATTTTTAAAATTGATAATTTCTATAAGAAAAATAACGACGAAATCATGTAATGTTTTCACCAAAATATTATTTTTAAAAATTCAAAAATTAGACATTTCGTTTTTCTGCTGCTAGCCGAATACCCTCGATCCTTTCCTCTACCAATTTCAATTTCCATTTTTCATCCTCTTCATTATTTCGAACAAAACTTCTAAAATGAACTCATTTAATACTTGATTGGAAACATCGAATACATAAAACTAGTCATAAAATCAAAAATCAAACAACCACCCCTCCCATTTTAAAGTTATTGACTTTATCTTACGCAACCATCTCGATTCCGTCGTATTCGTAGCTTCAGCTGATAAAACTCGATCATAATGCGGTTTGCGGGATTCGCCGTTGAATAAAGGAATTCCGTACACCGAAACCTAATCTCGAATAATTATTTCCTGCCAAAATACGCGACTGCATCGTTCGCTGCGCCCAGAAGCCGAAAAAATCTGCATCAAGATTCAAGAATGCATCGTATCATCGTTTCCACCTCAAATACTTACCATTCTATTGTGGAAAAAATTTTTCTCCAGTGGCACCGCGCATGTGAAAATCTCACACAGCGAACCACGTAATCCGAATAATTACGATACTCGGGAGGAATTGAAAAAGCCCCTTAAACCATTTCGCCGTGAAGATTACAAAATTACAGGTTTAATATTTTATAAAAATAGCTCAAGTCAAACAAAAAAAAAAACAAAGCAGGCGTAAATACGACTCGAGTGAGCATTTCGGAATGTGAATTTATGTTAATGAAATTCTGCTCTTTCGCCGCGATGATCATCACCATGAAATTACCACCACATCTAGCTTCATTAAATACCGGCCTTATCTTATACACAGCAAACAAATACTGCATCGCGGATCAAATTTCATCTTTGAGAAGAAAGTAGATATCCAATTGCTTCGGCAATTCTAGTTTAAAATAAACTGAAAAGGAAATGCTTATATGGGCGTCCACGGTTCGTTATGGGTGCCAGAGTTTGGTTAAATTCGCGACCCAATCCGGTGAAACTTGTAACAATATGGACATTATGAAAACCCTAAGTGAACCGACGGAAAGGGAAATTGCATTCATATATTAGGCAAGTTCAGCCAACTGTGAAAAGATCACATTTCAAGGTTACGATGGCAATTATTCCAAATCGGAGTATTTCATTGAGACAGCGAGAGAAAAATATTAGAACTATGCGAGGTAATAAGTTTCTCTCAATTTATAAACGTTGACATTGCAAATTTTTTCAAACGAGGAAAATATTTCTTTTTATATTCTCTACGAAGAAATTGGAATTGTCAGATGGTGCTGAAAATCATCGATAGGTACCCAATTCACCATTGAAATTATTCCTTTTATATATTCAAGATGCGTAACATTCTTTCTAAATATAATGACGTAATATTTGACGGATAAGAATAGACGGATATGGTATTTCGACATCTTACACACATCCATCTTGATCCTGTACCTATCTAAATGAGCAGGTATTTCGCCAAAATAACAACAGACGTGTAATGTACTCTCATCCGATCTCATATCCGACGAGAACATTCGGCAATGTTGATTTAATTTACGCATTCGTCTTATAATCGTGTGCATATGCAATCGATCCCATATGGTGATCGAGCAGTTCGCGTAAAACGGGTTGATTTCAAGATAAACTGGTTCTACACTTGGACTTTTAACTTCATAATAATTGAGGAAATAAACGATTGATAATTAATCACCGTACACAATGTGCAGTGATCGATATAAATGTGGTATTTTTGTCTGCCTGTACATTCTGAACTTTTTCAATACACACCTGTTATTGTGCAATTGCAATTAAAATTTAAATATACTTTGTTCGTTTGCATACGAATGCCTTTAAATTGAGCTCCAATTAATGAATACTTGGTAAAATAAGCCTGATTGTTTCGTCGAATCTTCGCTCAGGTTCTCATATGAACTCGAAATGAATTAATTATTGGTATCCGGATTATTTATAGAAAAGATCACAATGATTCGTGGAGATCGATCGATAATATTATCCAAGATTCTTGACTCGACTTACCTACTCACCCTGAAGCCTGAAGTACATCTTCAATTTTATTTCGTGTAAATACAGAAGTACATAATCGATCCGAAGTACTCCTTCGACGAGATACTCGTGCAAGATTTTTATTTACTCGATTATGGGGTCAAGCTGACCTCGTGTGGAATAGATGCGTCGGTGTTTTCCGCTGTCCGTGACATTTTTTGGGTCTTCGGCTTTGGAGTCGTTTCTGAGAATTTTTTGTACGGTTTTTCGAGACAGAATTTTCTCAGAATTCAAGTTAAATAGTCTGATTGGAAATTAACATAAATAGAAATGTTTTCTCTAATTTATAAAAATTTGTGAAAATTATCGAAATTCACTGAAAAATAGTCAGAATTGCAAGCACAGTAATAAATCAGGGGAAAAAAATTTCATTGGAGCAAAAATGGGGAAAAGGCTGGAAAATTGGTGAAAATTCGGAATGAAAATTTATTGGAAAGTAAGGAAAATCTCTGAAATTTGCAGAAAAATTAGCGAAAATCCGCTGATAATCAAAAAATTTTGTTGATTTTTCCTGTAAATTGGTATCTACTGCAATTCCGTTTCATTAAGACGTAGTTACCTAATGATAAAAATATTTTTATTCTGGTTTTTCCCTCTGTTAAAGAGCAGGGATAGATATACCTGGTGGTTCTAATTAAGATCAATTTAATGTTCGGAGGGAGGATGAAAAAATTGAGAAAAATTGAGTAGTCTGTTATTTCAATGACGCTGGTGTGGCGTAAGTCAGAGTTTTAGCAGGGAAATGATAATTTGAACCAAAAAAAATTGTAGAATTTTTGAACTAACAATCAATGTATTCCAGTCAGATATAGTATGGTAAAACATTTTTGAATCATGCGATAAGAAAAATAAATTTCAAAGAAATTCAATTACTTTTAGCTGATCTTCAATGGTTTTTTTCCAATAAATTGAGAATTAACTAAGAAATCAGAGATTTTTGCCAGAGATCAATGAAAAATCACTCATATCACTGCCTAATTCAAAAAGGTAGAATTTCATTAAATTCAATTGAAAGTATATTCTGCGAAAAGGGAAATTTTCAAGATTTTCTATAAATCAGCTGACATTTAAATTTTTGTTTGGCTAAATTTTTTTTTCGCTATTCAATTTTTTGAAGAAAAACTTGCTATAGATGATAAAAATCCTTATGAATTTCAATTTGAGAAAAAAAATCATGCTGAAGGCAGTTGCGATCATTGAGAGGGGATGGACCACTTATATTTGGAGGGAGGAAGTCAAATTCAAAATTAGTCATTTTCTCCTGATATTTTAGTCAAAATTTATTGACTTTTCTGAAAAATTGGAGAACTGATCGAGAAATCAGTGACTTTTGACAAAAAGATCAGCGAAAAATCATATTACTTGAAGAGCAAAAAAATTGTGCCTTTTTAAAATTTTTGTAATACGTAAAAAATCTCCTTTTCAAACTTAAGAAGGGTGCTTGAGTCCCCCGAGCTCCCCTTTGGGCGGACCAGGGCCGGCGAGAGGAAATGCGGGCCCGGTACAAAGCTTTTTGCGGGCCCCCCTTTTCTTCCGTTCAATTTTTTTCATTTCTCAAATAAACTTGAGCAATGATCTGAAGTGACATTTGGAAACAAGAAAGAATAATTTTTTCATTCTTTAGATCATGTCAAAATTGAATGAAAAATTTAAAGTAGAGAATATACTATAGCCCGAGCGAAGCGAGGGCGGAAATTTTTGGTAAAATTTGGAAATAACTAAAATTTTAGCTTCAGTAGATGATTTTTCCGCTCATTTTTCACGTTATTTCAAAACAATAATTTTTCAAGGAGCTTTCAGTCACCACAATTATTGATTTTTTTGACAAATTAAGAATTTTGCCATTGGAAAAAAAGATTTTCATCAGAAAAGTCAGTGCAAAATTATCAATTTTTAAAAGAATGAATAAAATATCTACTGCCCGAGCGAAGCGAGGAAGAAAATTTTTCAAAATACTGCACTTTTTTAACTCTTTTGTAGGTATTTGAACAACCTCCTTCAAATGGCCTCGCATGCGGGCCCCTTCTTAAATTGCAGGCCCGGTACAAATGTACCCCCTGTACCCCCTTCTCGCCGGGCCTGGGGCGGACCCCTGGAGAGAAAGTAATCAGTTCATCACACTTCTGAAAAAAAAACTTGGAAAAAACACATTTCAAATACCCAAGTAGAATTTCTTGGGGCGAAACATGCATAAAAGGTCTATTTTTAAGTAGGTAAATTATTTTTATGAATTTGGCTGGAAAAATTATACTTACACTGGGTCATTTCCAATATTTTTACCCGTATCTACTTGAAATAAACAAGCTATTTTTAAAAATTCGCTCAAATAATTAATTTGGGCAGTCGAAATTTGAAGAAAAATTTCCAAAGATTCATTCTACAAAAATTATTTCTATTTAAATCAGAGTTGGACAGTTGAACACCTTGAATAAGTATGTGACCCTGTCGTAAAGAAGGGACCTAGTGTAAAAAAAATTTATGTCTCATTTTTCAAATTTTTGATCCAAATGACACCAAATCTGGACCAAACACATAAGAATAAAAATTCACATCGATTTTTTTTTACACAAAATCTCTTCTTTACGGCAGGGTCACTTCTTTAAAACTCATCATTTGAGTCTACGATTTTCGTTAAAAATTGTTGAAAATCTAAAACCTCGTCTATTCATATGTACGAAAAAATTCACTATCTATCGTTCGTTAATAATTCAATGCGCAATAAAAAATTGAAAATTTACATTCATCAAAAAAAGTTCTACCTATTTAGAAAAGATCGTCATCATTGGACAAAAAATATTGACAAAATTTTGTAGGATGGACATAAATAAAATATAAAAATTGACCAATTTTTTAATATATTTATTCATTAAAAAATTATAAATGCCAAGATGTTTGTAGATAAGTGTATTAATTGGGCTATTTTCGAACCCGCAAAACCAAATTTTCAACTTAGAGTTTTTATGATTGCATCTAAAGTCTTTTGAACCATAGATGCACCCAAGGGGTGGGCTCAGGGATTTGAGCCCCCCCCCCCCTTAAGCTCGGAAAAAATAATTTTTTATTGCAAAAATATTTAAAAAGTGCATTTTTTTGTTTTTCAAGCACTACTTTTTCAAAAAAATTTCGCCCTCGCTTCGCTTGGGCAGTATTTTAGTATTTTTACACATATATTCAAAATTGATAATTTTTGACCAATTTTCGAGTCAAAAATCACCGATTCCTCAATGAATTCCCAGTTTGTCAGAAAAAATTAATGATTTTTGACTGAAAGATCAGTGAAAAATGATTAATTTGAAATTTTACCCTCTCCCCTGATTTTTCTCAAATTCTCAGTCCCTCCCTTAATTAATTTCTGAGTGCGTCTATGTTTTGAACAGTTTTTCTGACGGTCCTTTCCATCCCTCCTCATCCATTTCTTGACTGTGTCGATTCAAATTCATAATATTTTTTGTGGCAAAAAGTTTTGAAAAATATTTGAAGATTTTTCAGTTGGAAAAAAATATATTTTTGCTGTAGGTAAAGAAATTCTGAGTTTAATACTGTACTAGATAAAAATTTTGAGAAAGTTCATTTTGACCATTTTCATATCATGTACCTAGATATTATAAATACGTTTTTGTTTCAAATAATATAAAATTCTGTGGAGTCTCTAGAATATTTTGACACTGCCTCCAATCAATTCAGGAGGTCTAAAATATTGTACATAAATAATCAACTTTTAGCTTTTCACCTTGATTATATTGATTTTATGTGTTTTAATTTTGAACTTCGGCAGCATCTTGGGATAGTTTTGAATTTCCAAAAATTCGTCGAAATTTTTAGATATGTGAGCTTGGATATAGACCACCTTTAGGCATCAAAAACTGGTTTTTTCCCCCATTGATTCAACGCCTTCTGAAAAGCCCAAAATCAGTGTCAACACAAAAACCAATTTTTGACACCTTAAGGCGGTTTCTCGTAGACTCACAGGATGAAAAAATGAGTGAAAATTTGTATCTAGCCTTAATTTCTTGTTATCTTCCTGATTCCATTAATTTTTTCTTTTGTCAAAGACAGCCCTGCTCTTCTCATCCCTGCCCTCCCTATGGTTTTTATTCTAAAAGTATGAATCCTGTTTTTTAATTTACGTTTCACTACAAGTTTAATCCCTGTCCTTTTCTTCTATACCTAGATCTACTCATAAATCTGCAGAATTGTTAACATGGGTACAAATTAAAACTCTTAATGTTTATGTACTCGCATTAAATAACCAGAGTAGATAAATGCTTATTAAACCAAACTCCTTAACGTTTTACTAATGGAACAAAATCAACAATAATTTATTACACTTTTACGTATACTTATCAGGCAAAATGGCAAATTCAATTAACCCTTTTATTCGTCTTTGTACTTTTTCCTTCGAATATAAATAATAACGAATCTTAACTGTAAACCCATCTAGAAAAATGGAAAGTATAACTATTCAGCAAATGGAAAAATACATACTTTGCAATTATTACAATTATATAATTGTATATAAAAGCAACCTTGTTAAAATGTATGTAATATATCAACTTATATCTGCAGCGGCGGCCTCTTGAGTCACTTGAACATGTTCATTGTCTCCATTTGTTTCCTTTTCCCTTTAGATACCAGATACGTATATGATTATACATTAAAATGTGATTTTTCTTTTAGATAAACCAAAAGTAACATTTATGATTACTTTGTGCGTCGAATAGTGTAATTCCAGGGTTCCATCGTCCATCCATATGTACAAGTTACGTAGTCGCTATAGGCAACCTACGTAGTTGTATTAGGATTTCATAATTATCCTCAATTAGACAGCCGACAAGTTGATAAGGTCTAAATTGCAACAATATCCATTTATGTACGAATTATACCTACCTATGTACTCGAACGTTGGCGAGAGATGGTATTTTACACGTGTTTCGAATCACACATTCGTACAAATGAGTATCTCTTACCATAAGTTGGAAACTTTTACTGGTAAACTGCATATTTGTTTTGGTGTACGAGAGCAACGATGTTTGCTAATTACAATGCGTTAGTGTATTCTTAATAGGTATGTCAATACTTTCTCTTATTTCTTCATTAAATCGTATATAACTACGAACATCGTACACGTTTTTATGCATCAGACTACGTAAAAATAGAGGTGGATGTACGATGGAAAATCGTATCGATGAATACATATTCAACTGATCGGAATATGTAATTAAATGTGATCCAGTTTTGACGACGAGAAGATTAAGTTATTATAGGTTAATCGGCTGCTATTTAGATTGCTGCAGATGAACAAGGCATGGCATAGGTAATACACAATAATTTATACATTCGCGCAGTTCGGTAATAAAACCAGTCACGAGAAGGTGTACTATTTTCGTGCATATGAAGAGAGTTTTTAGACGAGAAAAAAACAAACATGAATTTGCAACACGATGAATATAAGACCGTTGACTTTCTCATTTCCAATACAGACGTTTATTTTTACCTGTTGAAATAAGATCGAATGATTTGTTAATTTTTTGATAAATTATTGACAAAGATGGTGATAAATATTGGTATGTTCCGGTTGTTAGGCCTACAGGCGTTCATCTTCAATGTGTAGGTGATTTAGATACGACAAGAGAATAGTATTTTGTACGACTATGTAAGATGTGACAGATAAAGTGGAAATGTTTCTATAATTTACATTAAAAAATATCCGTGTAAAATTACACAACGCGACGGTGATGTTTTTTTGAAAAGAGCGTGAAATGTTAATAAATTCTCCATCAGCGGTTAAACATACGAGATGTGACTTTTATTAATGCACGTAGCCGGGTAAAAGCTTATAAAGCTTGATTATTCGGTATCTCATCTGCGGAATCAGCGTGAAACGTGTACTCGTTTCCAATGTATAACTAGATGCTGGGTAATCGGCCGTATAATCTTGACGATAAAATATACCTAACATGCTTCTTCATTTTGCTCATATTTGCCTAAGAATATGATGTGGAGAGGGGGGTTGTGTAAGTATGGTGCTGCAAATTGCTCGAATGGTGTGAAGGATTTTTTCTCAGAAGTTGGAATTTCATTCGTATTTTGAAAGAAAGATTGTGTTTTATTTGGTAGCTTTTATCAAAAGAAAGAACGAAACTTTATGGTGTACTTTCTCATTTCGAATTATTGGAAAGTCACCAAAAAAGTCAGAATTTTAGCACAAGAAAAATCAAAAAAATTCCATGATTTTCTGCAAATTTTCGCAGATTTTCTAAAGAATTTCGTTGATTTTTCAGGAACTTTTTTGTTTGCCTCTAGATTAGATCCTTCGACAAAAGTTGAGCTATTTTTTTAAAAAATCCAAATTTTTCGGTGATTTTATAACTGTGCTGCAATTCTGTCTGGTTTCCAGTGATTTTAGATAATTCTCACTGATTCATAGGTAATAATAATTATCTTTTGGCAATAGGTATTAGAAAATTAAAAAAAGATTTGATTTTTGAAAAATTGAAAAAATATTTGATTTTTGGAAAAAAAATTTATAAATTATGCTGGGATTTTAATTATTTCTCTCTGAGAATGACCATTTCTCAAAAATGCAAAATTATTAGAAATTGATCAATCTATTATTAATATTTTATTGGATCACTAGATGTACTAAAATGGGTCGAAAATTTAAAAAAGCTTTCGATTTCGCAATTTTTTTGATCCGTTGACATAATTTGAGTTTACCCCCCTCCCCCCCAAAAAAATCCCCTCGTGATGTCGCCTGCCGGAGTGCTCATGTCTCAAAGTAGGACTGTTCTTTGTGACTTTGATTAAAATCACTCTCCAAGATTCAGCATCCCAATTCGCATATTTTCAATGCTGTTACGTTCGAAAGTACAGGAATTTTAGGGCTTCAAACGCGAAGAAAAAATTTTTTCAACCATTTCTCAGTAGATTTTTTCAAACTTCTCTAAAAAAATTAGGAATTTTAAGAGAATCTTGTAAAAATTATGCTTAGGTATCTGTTTTTTTCAAAAATACAAAAAGCAGAGAGAAAGGCCAATTCCCCCCTCCACTGATTTTGGTTTTTTCGTACTGTTCCAATCATTTTCCGATTGATTTTTGAAATCGCGTTTCTACTGATTTTACACGTTTTTTTTCAAGGTTAAAAAGGCTCCGGAAGGCCCTCCGACGATGAAAAATCAAAAATTTTGTGGAATTATCATGAAAATAAAACTACCCTTACTTTTTTAAAAACAAAAAACAAGTCATTTTTAACTGTTGTCGTAAGCAAAACAATAACGGGCAATTTTGATCGTTTTTATGGAAGAAAAACTGAAAAATTCCTAGTAGTAAAATTAAAAATCAAAGGAAGGACCTCCGAAGAGGGACCTCCGGAGCGAGGAGCCGGAGCAGGTCCAACGTGGTTCCTCCGGCTCCGGAATTTTTTTTAAAGCCCCTCCAGCTCCAGCTCCGAGATTTTTACAAAAGTCCCTCCGGCTCCGAAAAAATCGTCCAGAGGGGGCTCTCCTCCCTCCGGCTCCGCTCCGGGATCCCTGATTTTTTTTCTGAATTTCAACGATGAATGACTGTGCTCTTAGGAATAGGGAGGAGGAACGAGAGGGGCGACGGTAGATGATTAAGAAAATCCCGTTATTTCACTTCGCACCCAAGTGTAGAATTTATGAATTATTAGTGCTTTCCGGCTTCGGTAATGAGCCAGTCTGGAGTTAAGGAGTTTAGAGTGAGTAATTTTTATTCAAAAAGTTCCATAGTTGCTTTAAAATTTCAGTTTATTATTTTTCTCCTGTTTGATTTTTTCTCTCACAATTCACAAGTTTATATTGTAACAGCTCTGAAAATTTTGTTAGTTAGAGAAGCTTTCTGGCCAATTGTTGAAAATTTTCCATTCTGAAAAATTCTTGGATTAAATTTTGATTTCACATGCAGATCTTGCAAAATAACTTCAATTTTCCCTTTAAAAATTGTAAAATTGTATTCAAATTGTAAAAATTGAAAAAAAAATTATGCAAGGCCAAATACATACTTTTTCTATTTTTACCTCCTTTTTTAATGATTAGTACCCTTGGGATCCAAGAGCACATAAACCACGTACATTCGAATTTAACCATAAAAATGATTATAGAAATATTTAGGTAATCAATTCCACATCACAAACTCAAATTTTTAAAATTTTACAATTCGAAGATAATATTTTAGCATAGTTATTTATAGGAAAGGAATTTGCGATTTTTTTTCTCAATAATACTCGTTAAATCCATTATGTGGAAAAGTGAGTAATTCGGGTATCTGACGAGAGGGATCAAGTAGGTACTGAGAATTCGAGAAAAAATACGGAGGAGTGATCAAATTCCAAATCAATTATTTTACCCTGATTTTTGAATATTAAAATTGTTGATTTTTGTGACAAATTGGGAACTGGTCAAGAAATCGGTGATTTTTGACAAAAAGATTATTCACTCTGGCGATTTTTTTTTTGAAAAATACCATTTGAAGAGCAATAAAAATAGTCTTTTTTCAACTTTTGTAATAAATAAAATCTCCTTTCGCAGAGCCCTCCTGGATGCGCCTCTGAGAGAGATTCCTTAGACAAAAATACGTCTTTCAACACTTATTCCTATCGAACTACCTACCATCAGAATCATAAGGGAATTAAGGGGATATATTAAATAATTCTTTATGACTCAAAATGAGAATTTTTTGATTTAAAAAAATTTTTCAAATCAAATTTCATTTAGCATTCCCACCAGAATTCATCATACTCGATGAAAAATTGAAAATATTCTGTTTTATTGTTTCTCAAAGTGTAATGTTAAGTGTTATTTTATGAATAAGTCGTAAACCAGCGGTTGCTATATGTTTCTTTTAATTGCTTTTTCAAAAATCTATAAATTCACTCTACATCGGCAACATTTCAGTCAAGTCATTAAAACGAATCGATAATATTTGCTACTTATACTTTCTCCAATTCACTCTTCTTTCTTCATTTTGCTTGAGATTGAAAAATGATCATAATTTACCCCTCCCCCGCCATGCTCCTTCGGAGAAAACAAAAAACAACTTTTTCATAGCTTGAAATTTTTTTTGACATTTCTCTCACTTTCTTCCACCGAACATAATGATCCTTGATTTTAAAAGAGCCTGGATATAGAAATCATCCTTAGAGGCCAAAAATTGGTTTTCGAGTTGACATCGATTTTTGTCTTTTCAGAAGGAGTAAAATCAAGGGAGAATCTCAACTCAAAAACCAATCTATGACCCCTAAGGGTGCTTGAAATTCTATATTTAGGCTCATAAACATTAAATTTTTGGAATTTTGATCTCTTTATCCCTCCTTCCCTCCGGAGGTACCCTGAATACGTTCCCGATTAGTATTTGTATTACGAACATTCTCTACTTACGATTATTATTACCTAAAGAATTCACCAACACTTCAAATTAAAAAGTACGACTTGCGATAAATTTTATGGCCACAAAATCAATCTTGAAATTTTATAGACTTGCACTATCACTCAAGAATCAATACTCAATTAAACTCATACGACATAATTATTATGCAAGGGCCGTCCATGAAGACCTTTTACAGTACGATTTTTTTTCAAAAATTAGACTAACATCTGACCATCTCATCTTCATATCTTTCCAAGTCTATACCGTCTGTCTGTAGTACCTGTTGCATCTTTAATATAAAACTCGAGTTATGTAACATGACCTCATTCGTATACAGATTCCAGGTTCATCATTCTGTCCGAAATGTCCACTTTTTCGTGACCGAGGCATAAAAATTTATATTTTACACTTTGTCGATATCTAACTATAAAACATAGTCATAAAAAATACCATTACCATTATGAACGAGCAAAATACGAAGACGGACGATACCCCGGTGTTGAATGATCCGTCGCGTCTCTATACGAATGAGGTTTGCGTATTGAATTTCAATTGTTGTATGATTCATCAACATTCCGCAAGATGGTCGAATATTACCGACGAGTTGTTTGAGTTATCTATACATTTTGAATTTTCAATTTTGAACGCATTCCACGGACGTTGAATTATTACGTATGCGTCCAAGTCTAGGTACCTATAGGTACATATAAGGTCTATGTATGTACATGTAATTTACTATAGAAATACGACGGTAAACACGACTTGGACGATTGTTTAGAAAGTGAAAATATACCCGTCGAATATTAAATTAGATACTTGGAAAGTTCGCCCATATATTTTTTTTATTTGTAGTAAAACAAAACGCAATCCGCGCCGAATATTTTATTTGTTTATGACGACCAGAAAAATTTTTCTAACTCACCGCAAGCGCATCATCGCGTTTCAAAGAGATGAAAAGAAACGAGAACGTTGTAAGCGAAAAAATAAAAAAGAAGGTAATAAAGAGGACAAAGCAGTGACCATCATCAGTCACGCTTGAGGACGCAGAACACGTTGCCTATTCTACCAACGGATAATGTTGAGAATACGCGAAATGGCGCGGCTTCTTTTATATTACCAACGAGTACAGAAGATACCTAGACCTATACCTATCTGCGATAGAACGCGGAGTAAGTTTTGCACTATGCAACGTCAACATCGAATCGCAATTCCCGTTCGTTGATTTCCTCAGGTCGCTTACCCTGAAAACGTGCTATTTCGTTATTTTGGTTCTTCTTCTTATATGGTATCTTTACGTACTATACCCGCAATTCGTAAATAAAAACTTGTTACGGTTACGCTCGGACAGTAAATTACAATAAACATATCGCCAATTTATAGGTAAATAAAAAAAATCCTGGAAAAGTTTAAGGTTATTTTTTCTCAATACACGCCTTTCTCATCTCAGATGTCGGTCCATCGTCCGCCAATCCATCGCAAACTGTTATTGGAAAAAGTTTTTTTTTCCTACGTGAATCGATACGATGACTGATAGGTCTTGGAAAAAATGGTCTCGTACTAGTTTTCTTCAATCGTAGCCACTATATCTAGGTTTTAATTATCTATTTATTTGAGAATTATTCAGGTAATGGGATTATCGGCTCTTGAATTACGCTCTTTAGTGTTTACTACCATACGATTTGGCAATACGTCAAGAATTACAGTCAAGGTTTGATTAAAGTATTCCTAGATGTGTTAGAAGCTATTACCTGTATGGAAGGATGTTGTGATTTTGATTCGTATTATCGTATGATTTCGTTTTTCGTATTATGCTGGTTATGTTTTCCTTTTTTTTTTTCAAGTTTATTTTGATTAAACACCTGTTTGTTGATATTTATTTTTAATGGAAAAACGATGAAAAATACATTTTAGATGTAATGTCGATTTTTGTCTTGTTATTGTTTTGATGATTTCATCGTATAAAATCACATAGAACATTTCACTGATATTTTGAGGGAAAAAAATCAGAAGAAATTTCCAATGACGTCAAGGTGTTAATGAAAATTATTCAGCAAAACAAATAGGTACATACCTAGCTACTTATTCATTCATTTTTCGTAAAAAATCGAAAATCTATGTTTTTGCATAGATAAACAATTGATGTAATTATTTTAATTTGTCCTTTGAAAAAATTAATGAAAAGGGGGAAAATGCTAATTAATAAAACTGGTTCTAAATACGACTGATATACTTGGTCAATAAAAATCATATTTGGTCCATTCTTTGATTTCATTTATTTTTTGTTCAAAAATAATTACAAAAGATGGTCAAATTAATTAAATTGCATTGTAACCAATTAAATATAGTTGATAAAATGAATTTTTAGATTGTTTCCAGTGATCCCCAAAATTCAAATTTCCAAAGAAATTAATCTGAACATGAACAAAAATACCTACTCATGAAAGTTGAAAACTAATGATTCAAATTCTTCCTTCATAAAATTTGCCAAAAAATTTTGAAATAGGCAGTGAATTTGCAATATAGAAGTAGGTACCTACCTACTCATAAAGCGAAAAAGAACGATTGCCCTTCATTATTCTCTTGAGAAATATTGTAAAATAGCCAGATTTTTTTCAAACCAAAAAAGGAATCCATAAAATGAACTTTATCAAGTAAGTAATCAACATTTTTGAATTTTTCTGTTTCAGGTGAGTTGAAATTTTTCATCGTTAGAATAAGGAGTACCTACTTACAGATATTGACGAGTAAGTTATTATTTTCAATGATTTTCGAGAATATGAGAATATTTTATGGTAATTCTCCTTATTTATTATTTAATAAAACAATGTTTTATTATTTTGGAAAATCATTGAAAAAATCACGTTATTTATAAAATTTAGACATTTGGTTCTAAAATCTTTTTTTTTATGTCTCAATATTACCCTGCTGTAGTCATCCACTTGTTCCCATAATCCTTGAAAAAATTATGAGTCTTTGTTTATACTTAATGTGCCAGATATATCAGCAGTTCATAGATTTGGAACAGAGAAAATAAGAAACGATGTCTTGACAGTCCTATAAGTCCTACCTTTGTCCTGCTTTTATCTTGGGTTTTTTTGGCCACAAATGCCAAAAATGTCTTATGGTACTTTTATTTTTTTTTCGAATACCTTCAAATTTGAATTTCTTTCCTTTCCAGCATCTTGAAATACCTGCCAAATTTCTGAAATTTTTTTATTGATTTTTTTTCACTCGTTAAAAAAATTGTGCATAGTGGAAATTGTTCCCCCTTCTTTCCCATTCCCTTATGTATAAATCAGTGACATTATCGAAAATTACTGGAGAACAGTCAGAATTGCAGTACATTGATAAATCAGTGAAAAAAATTCACCAAGTAAAATCAAAAATTCGCTGAAAATCAAAAAATTTTCTATACTTATTGCAATTCTGATTTTTTTAAGTGACTTTGAGAGAACATCGTGAACTTTTTTGAAAATGTCCTATCGAACTCCTTTTACTTATGAAATATCATCAGACATCTTGAACGATCAAAGAAGGGAGGAACTTGAATTTTTTAAAAATTACAAATAAACGAAACATTTAATTTCAATTTTTACGAAACAATATTAAAATTCATCTTTCTCATTGTGAATTTGTACGAGTGAATGGCTTGGACTTGGGAAAATTAACACAGTCGCTCATTATTCATTAAATCGCTAATGTCTATTGATATGAGGTCTAAACCTCGAAACAATTTGGTAAAATTTTCGCCTCCTGCCTCAAATCTGGCCTTAAATACCTATCCGAATTTCTTCAAGACTTGACGAAAATTGACAACAATTTTTAAAAATAATTTTATTAAAAGTTGTGCTTGTAGGAAAAAAGTTTTTGCCTAAAAATAACATTCATGCATTATCAACTCTCTCAATCCTCTCGTTCTTGCCTTTTTTTGAAAATAGGGAAAAAATTGATGGTTCACTTTTTTTTTAAATGAGAGTAGGTAACTTTAGAAAATTACAAGTGATTATCGTTTTGGATAAAAATATTCACATTAAGATCAAATTTTTCTCAAAAATAATTGTTTTTAAATTTTTTAATTCTTCCCAAAAAAATTTATGGATCAAAAAAATTTTTCAAATGTCCCTAAAAAGTTCAGGGAATCTGAAAAAAAATGAGTAACTAAGCATGGGACTTGCCAGAAATATTTCTGGGTAAAAAAAATATATATGTTCAACTACGAGTATGTATAATTGTATATGATACAATTCATGAGATATTTTTAACGAAATTGTTTCAATTTTTTGGAAAATTTCCGAGTTTTTTTTTTTAAATTATAGGTAGATTAAATTTTTAAGTGATTAGTTAGTAATGATATTGGTTGATTTGATTCATTTATGCCAGACCATATGACTAGCAATTTCAAAAATCTACTTGTTATTTGATGCTTGATTTTAAAATAGGGTCGAGTTTTTTGAAGTATCTTTTGAAGGCGAATAATGAAAAAAATCACCGTATCATGACCTAAGCTTGACAGAGGGGCTCCAAAATAGCATGTTTAAAATTTTTTTCTCTCTTAATTTAAATCAGTCAAAAATTCCAAAATTGACTGATAAAATAGATAAAATCAAGTCACTGATAATCAGTCGAATTTCCTCGATTCCCCAGTTAATCAGCAACATTTTACTGCCAATCAGTGAACAATTGCCGATTCAATTAATGAATTTTCACTATTGAATCAGTAAAAATAATTGACTGATAAATCAGTCAAAATTTACTGGTTTCAATTCATTATTGAATCAGTAAAAATAAAATTTCACTGATTCAATTAGTACCTGATTACTTTTTACCAATATTGAATAATGAAAATTCACTGATTGAATCAGTAAATTTTTTCACCGATTCCAACAGTGACTCAATTTTGTCGATTTAAAGCAGTCGATTTTGACTGATTCAAATTTAGAGAGTAACCTGAAGTTTCTCTTCCCACTCATATGAAAAAAGTCGACAATCCAAAAATAAATACATCGAGTAGGTATGTTAAATGTCAACAGTTGTACTTGGATCGTAACAAATTGGTATCTGTAAATAGAAAAAATCATTTTATCAGAGTGGGTTTAAAAATTTCCAAAATTTCAATCTTCAACGACCTTCTCTCCTCATACCTGTTGGCTCTCTACATAAACTGGCTACCGAATACCGTTTAGAGCCATTCAAATCTAAATTAAATTTAGATACACGAAATCTTTAAATCTTTCCAGTCACTCTTCCTTCTACTCAAAGTCATATTTATCACGTTACTTTCGAATTTATAATCAGTTGATGAAATCAAAAATCATCTACATATTCGCCAGTAATTATTCTCCAGATGACGTCTAAATCCTGAATCAGCAATTTAACCAGGTAGAAAAAACCGAATGAAATTAGTATTTCTTCCCAATCCAACGTGAAAATTAATGCAAAATTTACAAAGATGTGTTATCGGTCCGTTTTATTTAAATTGTTCGCGTAGGCGTAGCTTGAACGAACCCAATATGGGTAAATTTTTCATGTACAATTTTTCTATTTTCCGCAAAACCTGGCCACCTACCTACTGGTACGATTGATTTGAAAATTATTCAAACATATTTCCTACTGGTGCCGGTGCATTATGCAAACTCATGCATATACGGAGGCTCTTTCCAAAATTTCTCAAGGTTCGGTTGAACAATCGTAAATTTTATGCAACGTCGAACACACCCCACGATAAAATTGAATACCTGGAATGAAATTTGCAATTTGCACCTAAGGCGTCTGGTAATTGGCTGCCAACAGTCTCAGACATCGAATACGAATCTCCACGCTCTAATTAATAAATCTCACAGTACTGATTTGCATCAAATTCTTTATCGATTTTTTTTTTACGTACTACTTGTAAAAGTTTTGAGTTTTGCGGTGTAGGTAAATATACTCTATCGGGTGTAAAAAAAATTCTAAACTAGTACTTAGCTACTTACAAATGGTTAGAGAATAGATACTTATGTGCTACATATACTCATTTTACGTAATAAATATGCCATCGAACGAAAGTGTAGGTAAACGAAACCGGTAGAATTATATCACAGAACTATCGAATACGCTATTTTGCGGTTAATTTCTTCGATTCAATTAATACCTAACGATATGTATTTAAAGAGGCGGCATTCGCACCTATTTAATCCAAACCGTAGAATATTTTAATATTCTGATTCACCTTGGATGGTATAAGGAAATTGGCCATTTTTACACAGCCGCTAAGTACGTATAAATTTTAATGTAACTGTTCGGTCTCGGTGCTGATGATACTCGATGTGTAATTGAAGTTAATCAAGGTGCGTGCAACTACCAGCCTTATTTTTTTCCCTAAATTATTACGCTACCAGAGTAATTTTTTAAAATATTAAATGCATCCTCGAGTAGATAATAATGAGCTAAATTTAGCCACCAGACGAGTTTTCGGACACGTGTTTTGTAAATAATGCACGATACTGGGATAAAATACGGTGTTTGGGTGAAATATCATCTGAAAAAAATTACCCGGGTGGAAATTTTTTTAAAAATAGCCGCGTTTAATTGGATTTGCATACGTTTATGCGATAGGTAGTCTTGAAATTAACGGTGATAAAACCGAGTTCGCGTGTGTATCCGCCGTCGTAATTTACCAAACGGCGAGAGAAAAAAAAAGCTTGTCGATAGAATGAAAAAAACCCATCTGATTAAAACGCCAATTAAGAATAGCTAAATGAAAAGTGAAGTTGATTGTAAAATTAGTCTGGCAGAAGAAACGTTCGTCTGTTGAAACCCTCCTCGTAAAGATAATGAGTTGATAAAAATTGTGAAAAATTGAATAATAGTTGTTTCTTTGGTGGTCCTGGGTAAAACTAATCGTATGATTTGATTGCTCGAAAAATCAGTCTTTGATGTTGCCATTCGCGTATGCAATTAATTTTAACGACTTTGTTTATATCGTCAAATTTATCAATTTTTTGGAAGAGTTTCAAAATTTGTCAACATCGTGATGATTTTTTTCTTAAATTTGTTTCGTACCTAAGTATCTTATTTCAGCGAATAGGTTTGCATTTTTACAAAATGCGATGTGATTTTTATCAATGATTGTAAGAAATTGCATAATTTTGATTTTCATTATTTTTAGTACCTACGTATGGGTGCTTGGAATTATGAAGGTTCAGTTGGACGAATCTGAATTTTGATTCAAGATCAGCTAGATCACAGATGTGAAACAAACGAAAATAAAACTCGAGGGTATTCTATCGAACTTGAAATGAAAAGGAATCAAAAACTGGCATTATTTCTGTTTTTCAATATTCGGTCAGTAGATGGTCATGTCCTCTCTTTAAATTTGTATCAGTCAAAAATGCTAAAATTGGCTGATGAAATAGAGAAAATCCAGTCACTGATAACACTACTTACCCCAATTAAGAATTCAACATTTTAGTGACCAGCTTTTTTGTGGGGAACATTCGGGGGCAATTCCGTACCCCAGGAATACCCCAAATAAGAATTCAACATTTTGATAGCCAGATGTTTAGAGAGGTATTTTAGGTCGCAAATTAGTACCCCAGGAATACCCAGATTTAAAATGCAATTTCATAGTGGTGAAATTTTTTGTGGGGTACTTTGTAGGCAAATCCGTACCCCAAAAATACCCCAATAAAGAATTTAACATTTTAGTGGCCAAATAGTTTGTGGAGTACTTTGAGAGGCAATTCCGTACCCCAGGAATACCACACTTAAGATTTCAACATTTTGGTACTCTCTTAATTTGAATCAGTCAAAAATGCCTGATGAAATAGAGAAAATCAAGTCACTGATAATCAGTCAAATTTCACTGATTTCCCAGTTAATCAGCGTCATTTTACTGCTAATCAGTGAAAAATTACTGATTCAAATAGTGAATTTTGATTGTTGAATCAGTGAAAATTTGCTGACTGATTTCAATCAGTAAAAACTTAATGATTCAAATCAGTGGCTTTTCATTATTAAATCAGTAAAAAAAATTCATTGATTGAATCAGTAATTAATTAACGATTGAATCAGTGAAAATTTTTTTTTACTGATTCAGTAGTGAAAATTCACTGATTGAATCGTACTTCTTTTTTTTTTACAAATTCCTACAGTGACTTGATTTTGTCGATTTTAATCAGTCATTTTTGACATGATTCAAATTAAGAGAGTAGCCAGATATTTAGAGAGGTATTTTAGGTCGCAAATTTGTACCCCAGGAATACCCAGATTTAAAATGCAATTTCAAAGTGGTGAAATTTTTTTGTGGGGTACTTTGTAGGCAAATCCGTACCCCAGAAATACCCCAATTAAGAATTCAACATTTTAGTGGCCATATAGTTTGTGGGGTACTTTGGGAGGCAATTCCATACCCCAGGAATACCCCACATAAGAATTCAACATTTTGGTAGCCAGATATTTAGAGAGGTAGTTTAGGTGGAAAATTAGTATCCCAGGAATACTCAGATTTAAAATGTAATTTCATGGTGGTGAAATTTTTCGTGGGGTACTTTGGGAGGCAATTCCACACCCCAGGAATACCCCAATTTGGAATTCAACATTTTAGTGGCCATGTAGTTTGTGGGGTACTTTGGGAGGCAATTCAGTACCCCAGGAATACCTCACCTAAGAATTCAACATTTTAGTGGCCGGATTTTTTGTGGGATACTTCGGGAAGCAATTCCGTATCCCAGGAATACTTAGTCGACAAAAAAATATTTTACTCTGTGTCTCAGTTCTAAGGCCAAAATTCTGATTCTATACACCAAAATACATCACCTCGCTCAATTTCGGCTTCCAAAGTTTGCTTTGGAGGGTGGGATGGGGGGGGGGTGTCAAAAATCGGATTTTTTAGAAAAAAAATTGATTTTTTTTGGTCCAGTGAGGATAGAAAATTGTACGATGAATTGAATGGCGCAAACCGCAGATTTCTTTTCCAAAAATTTTACAGCTCATTCTTTCCACAATTCTATGAAAAAATTTCATTTTTTTTGCGCCTTGCCTGCGAAAAAGTGAAATTTTTGAGAAAAGGCATTCTAAAGCCATAATGACCGTGACAAAAGTTGTAGAGAATTCGAGTAAGTATAAAATTATACATTAGTGGAGGCAATAAATTCGATTTGCCATGAAATTTTCTTAAAAATTGGACCAAAAAAATAAAAAATACATTTCTAATTTTTTTTTTTAAATGCTCGTGCTTATTGCTCTTGAAAAATTCGATTTTTGGACCCCCCCCCCACCCCCAAAAGTAAAGGTAAACTTCAGCCCAAAATTTTTTTCCTACATTACCTACTTATATGTCCATGTTATCAACATTTCCATTCAAAGAAATCATTTTTTTTCGTAATAGGTAATTTTTGAAAAATCGTTATCAAGTAATAAAATTTTGGTATTCGAAACCTCTAATACGAACTGTTAATTTCCTATCGCATTAAATTAATTCTCTTCCATAATTTTTCAAATCCATCGTGTTCTACCATTCACAATTCAAACAAATTTGAATAATTCTCATGAAATTCAACCACATTAATTTCCAAGCACAATTATTAAAACATTGTAGATAATCACCAATGCTATAATACTTACAAATTTTCGTACACTCACTTCCTTCCATACGTATTTATTCGAAAGCAAAATCATCAAAGTTGGCTGCAACGAAAAAATCTACACCTCCGACCGACGTTCAACACGAGAGATCGTAGTTAATTTAGTTTATCGCCATTCATCGTGCAGATATGAAACAATACCAAACTTGGGATATTTTCACATTATTATTAGTACGCGTGAAATTTCTCAGTAATTATCGGTAACTGGGTAGGATAATTCGAAAGATATCTGGTTATCTAGCCTCTGTACGTACACTTTGCAAAATTTAATCTTAATCGTAACACATCCCGAAACGAGTTTTACCATTATTGGATTTAATGGTTGATCTAAAGATGCAGGGCATTTACACCATCGACACCATGCAACGATCAACTCGGCGGAAGTGAGTCGAAAATTGATTAACTCTAATCCGCTTACTTATGGTACACGAATATGCAGTAAACCGTTAATGGTCAATATTTTTATGCAGGGTCATAAGTGGAAATTACCGTAAACCGATAGGAAGTATCGTCGATTCCCGTACATAGCGTGCATGACTTCCACACTTTTATAATTATTGCGGAAAATTGCCGATATTTAAAACACTTTCACCGCGTCCAATCGTTTAATGACAAGACGTTTTGTTTATTCGCGCCAAGCCGAAGTTACGAGGAAAATGTTTTTTTACCGATGTTGATTAAAACTGGCCAGCATTTGTCATCGGATATACTCTCAAATAGGAAACAGTTAGACTTTTGTTCTTTCGCCGATACAGAGTCTGTGTATTTCTCACGTACGAAAACTAATCAGCCGTGAAGTTATAGATTAATTAACCAATCTATCTATTCGGTATCTATAGCTATAAACTATATAAAGATTAACATGAATATCTTTAAAATACCATTTATCGTAGTTAATCAGATTGTCGTTAATTTCACACTTTTAGCCCATGACATTTGTTATGATTGATTGGTCTCTCTTTTTCATATTGATCGGATTCGCGATGAAGAAAGTATCCGGCATCGTGCGTCCTTTATAAACCATACCTGTGCTCGAGTAATTGGCCAAGACGCCATGTTCATTTCGCCTTGTCAGATACCCAGCTCTAGCTATGTTTAATCATAATTCACGGTCAACGGTAGCGAGGAAAAAAATTACATCGATGATTTTCTATTCGATGAAAAATTGCACTTTTGACCGAATTTAGTACGATGATTACGCGTTGACAGGTCTGGGACGACGTGACTTGATGTAAAGGAAATGACCTATAGGTGTTCGTTTTGTTCGGAAAAAATGTGTGTAAAAACATCTATTTTATATGAAAATCGAAACTAGGTTGTGTTTTGTTGTACGAAGCTAGAAGGTACTTCTGGTTTAATTGTTTTATACAACGTTATTGTTGAAAATATTAAGTGAAATGTTGGCCGTCGTGTTATTTTGACGCTAATGCGATATTACTTCAGGCTGTCGTAGGGACCGTAGGACCAACGTAGAATTATGTAACTATTTTAATAAACATTCATTAGCATGAAAATTAACTAAGTTTATTATGATACATTAACTAAACTGTAGGTACGCGACGGTATCCAGGTCACGGAGCAAATTTTTCGCTGGAAATTGTTCCAGCGTGTGGTCTAATTTTGAGTTAGAGTATCGTTGAAATTTTCTGTCTCGATGGGAAGCGTCTCGTGAGATGTTTTCTATCGACGATGGGTTTGGGATTTTAAAAGCTATTTAATGAAATTACTTTGGAACGTGTAATTTGATTATTTTCACCTTTGTAAGTTTATCTTGAAAGTCTGATTGGAAATTTTAGAGCGGGATATTTAGGTAGGTAGTAGGTACCTAACTGTTTCATTTTTTTTTTAAAATTCATTATTAATAAAACTCTGGAGTTAAATCCGGAAGTGGGAATTTGAAAGTTGGACATATCTTCATTTCAAATCTTATTTTCAATTCGTAAGTATTTCTTCCGCCAATTTTGCAGCCAAATTGAATGAAAGAGTCGTACATTTTGTATAAATAATTTATCCAGAAGAAGTATCTTCTTGTAGCGTTTCCTATGCAATTTTGCATTATTCAATTTGCATATAAGTAGTATTTCTGCAGTTCCTGCAGGGCCGGACAGAACAATGAGATAGGGAGTAATTTTCTCTCCCCCTCAATAATGATTTCTCGGGGGGGGGGGGGGGGTAAAAGAAATTAGAATCGGGTAAGAAAATTCATCTAAGTAGTGATTTTTTTTCAAGATAAAAAGTTTTGAATTTTTTATTTAATTAGAGTAATACTTGAAATTGCATTTCGATTCGCAATTTTTTCTAAACTTATTCACGAAGCCTTCAAATTGCGAACTTTCTAAAATGAAACGAAAAATAAGTATCTACTTAGGGTGAAAAGCCCTTTAAAAAACGCTCATTCGTCGAAGGCAGGAGTGATGGTCCGAATCCAAATGTTTCGGGTTCAGATTCGCGGTTCAGGATTCGTGATGATCAAGGTTTCCACCTTCCAGTTCCCTGGTTCGGGTCCGGAATCGGGATCTTCCACGTTCCACGTTCGGTTCGAGTCGGTTCGGGTTCTGATTCGTTTTTTTTTTTTTTAATATTACGAAATGAAAAAAGTTGATTTTTTATTTTAAACTGAAATGTGTTAAAAATCGATGAAAAATATGAAAAAAATCCAAAAGTATTTCACTTTTTAGAATATTGTTTTAAAAATTAGATTAATGGTTCAGGTTCGACCAAAATTATTGCGTTCTTTCGGGTTCCGGGTTCAATGCGGTTCGGTTCGGTTCGGTTCGGTTCGGGCCACCACCCCTGGTCGAAGGTACGAATTTGAAATTTTCAAAAATTAGACAAAAATCGAAAAATTAACGGTTAAAAATTGGTGAATGCTAATTTCATTTAATTTTGGTTCGAATGATATGAGAATTCAGAATAATAGAAGGTGTTTTTTTTAAATAGAAAATTTTCCATTTTTTTAGCTCCGTGAATGAATACCAATTTCAGTTGTTTTTTGAGTTGTTCATCCTGTTGTCATTACTTCATAATGTTTTGAAAACTGAGACAATGTATATTTTTTTAATTCAAAATTAAAATTATCATTACCTGTTTTCCATATCAAATTCCTAAATGTATCAATAAAAATAATGAAAACTAAATTTTTTTTTAATTTCAAAATTGAAAGTTTGTTCACAGAGAAGGTAGAGATAGGTATTGAAGGTGAGAAAAAAATGTTACCCAACTTTTTCCAGAATGTTGAAATGAGAGGCACTCTCTGTTATCAGCATTTCAACTAAAAGTCAGAAATAATTAATCAGTGAAGGATATTTTTTGTAGTTTTTCTACAATTAGAGGTGCAGAAAAGCTTTATAGCGTTATTCAAACTTTGCAGTCGCACTAAAGGCACAGAAAAGGATAAATGGGGGTTTTGGGTCTAGGGAATTCGATGTTTTTTTTTCGAGTTTTCCAAGTCGAAAGAGATTTTTTTCAATTTTTCCTGAGAGAAAGAGGGAGGGGGAAGGGAGGGGGATGGAGATGGATCCAGTGCGAACTGCGAACCACAACAAAAAAACCTATGTACTTATCAAGAGAAAAAACTCAAAAACAAAATAAATTATAAAAGAAAGATTTTCAAAAAGGGAAGAAAAAAGGTTTTTGAGATTCCTGAACCCATTTTTGAAATTACTGTGTCCTTATGCCATACGCCAAAATCGTCCTCCAGAAGTGAGGGAGGTGGGATCAAAATAGAAAATTTTCCACCTTCATTGAGTATAATATCAAATTCAAGAATCAAGATTTTTTGACCTTTGGAAACTATTTTTGGAGTTATTTTGACCTCAGTTTTACCAAGCCGCGAAACTTAGCTGAAAAGGTAGGGTGTGCAATTGTACATGACCAAAATTTAAAATTTTGCAATTTCATTGAGTGAAGTATCAAAATCCATATTCATTGGTCTCCTAAATCCAGTTAAAATAAGAAAATTGAAAAATGGTAAAAAAAAAAGTTCATTGAATTATATTTATATTTTAATTCGAGCTTCAGATGTTTGTAAATTTTTCCAATTATTAATTTTTCATAAATTGTCAATTTAATTTATTGAAAAAAAGTCACAAAAATTCAAAAACAAACAAAAAATCAAAAACCCCATACAAACTCATCTCGATGAAATCTCGTAGCCGTGAAATTTGATATGATCAATCGCCTCATCTCCCCTTGTATAACTTTCTTCATCGATCAAACTACATTATTTCATTCACCTGACCAAATCAATCTCGAACAAAAGAAAGTGAACAAAATGATGGCTGTATTGTTACACCGATGAGCGCATTCTGAACCACAATTTGACGTCGTCGGCAGCGTCTTTCCGAACAATTATTCAAATTTCACAGAAATTTCTCTCTATCGAAAATTGCTCCTTTGCGTATAGAATTTAAATATTACTTACTTACCTACCGGTACGTTACGAGATGCAATTTACTCGAAATCTAACGATAAACTAATACGAAAACGTCGAAGATGCATATCCGTTTATTTAACTCGGTTCATTAAATCGTAACTTGATCCATATAAAATACCAACCGATTTATCAACAGTAACAAATCTTGGTTTTAGTTTGGTACCGTTCCACCAATACCTATGTCTACCCACTTATAATAAAAGTAGGTATACTTTAATTCTAAAAGATACGTAATTTCGCGACGTAAAATATACAAAAATCATCCTCTTTGATGTTGATACATATAAAAATTGAATAGATACACACGTAAACAAATTGAAATACATTCTAGTTATATTTTTCAAATGTTACATAATTTGACGTAGGTATCTACTTACATATTAGGTTTAGGTTTTAGGTACAAGAACGAAATTATTCGCTGTATGATTTCCTCTTCTGGAAAGAAAGATATAATATTCGAATACGAATCTTGACCAGTATTAATATTTATATAGAAATGATAATCACGTAACAGATGTATATTTTCCATTACCAATGATCCGAGTCAGAGAGCGAATTGAACAAATACCTGCAAATCGTTCTCTATCTACGTCCAACACCTACCTATGCCAAAAAGAAGGAAACGTTGAAAACCATAGTCGACTCATTGCAATGAAATGATAACAAGTGGATTGTTATGTTTTTACCGCAGCGAGCTAATAAGCCACCATTTTCCATCAGAAAATAATTTCTCGCATCTATTTACGTAGACTACGATGCATGCATTTGTTATAGGATTTGGCGTATTATTGTTGACAAGTAAAGTGGTTCTTGTAGGAGGTTATTTTTTCTCCACTATCTCGAACCAAATTCGACGACTAATTTTTATGATCGTGCATATTCCATTTCCATTTCCAGATAAAAGGTTTCATAATTTTATATTCAAGGACGAGCGAACACACCGCGAATCCAAATGCGAATTTTTTTTTCTTAAATTTTTTCCACTCTAATGGCATCTGTGTGGTTTGAAATTTACGATAAGGTGTGCAAGAGTTCAAATGGATGTCTGAGTAAATCGATATGGATCTTTGGGGCAAAAATCACAGTCTACGGTTTTATGTCACGACATCGTCATTACGTGTAATATGGTTTTATGTGAAATCAATTGCGGATTATGATCGGATAAAGGGACGAGATTAAGTATATCGGGATATTGACACTTGAAATAGCAACGAAACGATCGTTTCATTTGCAGCATGCAGATGTTTGCAAAAGTTATCTATGAATGAGTTTATGTGTAGCAACACTGCATTTGGGAAAATAGGGGACAGAATGTCAATTTTCAATCGTTCATTTTCGAAAATCACATTTTCAAGTTTATTGGAAATTCTCCACTGAAACTGAATTTTTCATGATTTTTTTTATTTAAAACACAATTTTTTCCAGTTCTTTTTTAGCTCATTACGAACATTAAGATCATAATTTTCGAATGATTTCAAATTTGAACCTCAATTTTTTGACTTTAAAGGTAATTTTACCATCATTGAAGGCAATCAAGTTTGTTCCCCTCCTCCCTGCGGTGTAATCTGGCTTCAATTGTTTCATCAGTACCCTAAAAAATTGTGCCAAAATTTAAAAACTGCATATTTTTATCATCAATTAATTTTCTTCAAAATTCAGTATTCAAATAGCCTTTCCTGATAAGCGTTTAAAGGACCCTTGACCCAGAATCAGTCAAAAGTAACACAAAATGTTACGTTTAGTTCAAGTACATCTTAAAAAAATTGACCCTCCATACCCACCCCTTTCGTAATTATCACCCACTACTTCCCCCTCCCCACTCCAGCTCGAAAATTCAACACGAGGATGCGATATCTCTGGAAGAGATGGATAAAAAATTATGAAATTTTCACAGATTATACGTCTTGCTGTGTAGTATGAATTGAGAATTTGTTTTGGAAATTTCCGGTTCATATTTTTTTAATTTTTTCATGCTGAAATTTTCAAAAAAAAATTAAAATTTTGAAGAGAGTCATGACTGGAAGATTTTTCATTACTGAAATTGGGTGCTCAAAAAAAATCAAACTCCAAAAAACACGTTTTTTATCATTAATGGCGATATTTCAACCCAAAGTAAAGTATTGAGCCTAAACAGAAATAAATTGAAAGTTCATCATACAAAGACGTCATTAAGTATCTCATTTTAAAGTGGTGAAGTGAATTTCTAGAATTTTGACGAATTTTTGAAATTTTAAAATCATCTCATCGTCTGGTAAATCTTGAAGAATTTTTCTGAACGAGATGGATTGTTTCGAATCAGAGGAGATTTTTCAGGGGAAGTTTGGGAGGTCAGACTTCCTTTAATTATTTCAAAAGATTTGTATTTTTTCAAGTACCAATTATTTTCCTAAAATGTGTCCTAAAAATATATAATAAATTGAATGAAATTCCATCCTAAAACGAGTCAATTGCAAGCTCAAATTTTTTCTCCACTGAATTTTTTCAACTTTAAAATAGGTAGTAAATTTTTTTAACCTAAATTTTCTCAACATTTTTCCAATTTGGATTTTTTTCACTTTTTTTCATTTTGATTATGTTTTTCAATCTCGTACAACTCAAAAATGATTAATTGAACGATTTTGAAAAGTACCTAATGTTAATAAAAATACAAAAGATTTGTACCTATTCGCATTTTGTGTGTTTTTTTTTTGATAAATTTGTTTTAAAAACACTTTTGAAAAAATATTTTATTTTTTTGAAATTTTCTGACTTCCTCTAATTTTTTCTTCCAAAATAGCCACTCTTTCGTATTGAAAGTAAAAAAGTATTTTTTTCATTTCCCTCCGATTCAAAACAAAAATTTGTCAATCCGTTTCGGAATAGCTAGTTCCGGTATCCCCCCCCCCCCCTTAAAAGAAAAAATTCGAGAGCTGTATCGTTATACAGAGAAGAAATACCGGAACAGACTGTTCGAAAATTTAATTATAAGAGGCCACAGGAGTGGACTTTATTTATGAAAGATTGCAACTTTCAAGAAAATTTCAACTCAGATCTAATTTTTTACCTGAAAATTCATCTTTGTTTTTGATGGGACGCAAACTATATCAATTTTGCTCCTAATATTTCAGTAAACTCATCAAAACCCTAAAAAAAAATATTTGGAAGAAGTAAAATTTTTAAAACTTCATTGTTCAGGTACCCTGAGTAGTTTTTAAGGGCTAAGAAAGTGACACCTCAAAATGCAAATAAGCTCTTTTCAAACAGAAAATTGAATATTTTTATGGAAGAATTGTATCCCTACTTTATGTAGCCTATGGGAGAGAGGAGAGGAAAAATTGAAAATTTCCGTCCAAAATGCATTTTTCTGGAAGTTTTTGACCAAGCAGGTTTTCTCTATTTTTTCTGCTCAAAATGATAATTTTCCGTAAAAAGATCGCCACTTCAAAAAATTCAGATTCGACTCCAACTATTTTGACCAAAGATTCAATTTTACTTGGTCAGGATCGTTTCTCCACCTCTCTACTTGGATTTAGAAACGTCATTTTTCATCATAATTTTTTCCATTTGAATTTCATATTAAAATTTTAATTCTTCAACATTTTTTTAATTTATCTGAAGTGAAGTAAAAATTAATTTTAAACTAAATTTTAAAAAGTGGGATCATGTACTTGTACATACCTTTCATCACCATTTCTACGGGCACTTTTTTGTAATCTACACATGAGAGAAATTTACTTCACTTAAATCACCTGATCTGACGACGATCGCAGCTTATTTTGTCGCTGATACAAAAAATAGGTTAAATATTCGAAGATTGATTTCCCAACCATCACGTTTAATTTTCATTGGTACTTATCGCCGAGGATTATAAAAAGATACCTGTACGACGAAAGGAAAGATGCATTGTTATTTAAAGTTTGATTGATGATAGAGAGTGAAAAAGTAATTAAAGTTGGCGCATTTTTTGCGGCCGCGGCTTGATTTACGGTTGCAAATAGTCGTACGATATGGCGGCGGCGTTATTTTCCATCTCGTAAAATGAATACAAGAATGGCTTTTTGTTATTGTATTATTCGCAGCAGTCGGCCAATACTATTAGTGATCCCATATTCCGATACAATTCGATACCTCGTGTATGTATTAATTTCAGATAGTAATCATTTATCACGAGTATCTTTTCAACTCTTCTTGTTAAGCCTTATTATTGGCAGAGATAAAAGTTCATTCACATTTTAATTCTAATGCAACCAACGTACACGAACAGGTTTGGCTTTTGCTTTTGCTGCTGCCGTTCTTACAAAAATAACGGAAGTTTATCCATCCTTTCATGCTACGGATCTTGATAATGGTACTTTTCTCCTGCTATCCTGCAAAAGTCATACAATATCGAAAAAAAAAGGTCAATATTCTCGATAGATTCTTGAATTCGAATACGATACACCGGATCGATTATCGTAACCAGGTGTTAATTGCAGGAATTCCTGAAATTTTTCTTCATGTTTTTATTTTTCTTTCTTTCTTTCATACCATCTAATAACTCAGTTTAGAACGATTGTTTTATCAGCAAATACCTACCATATCGAATGATTACTATAATTGTGTGAAAAATTCCGGGACAGCTGTCCCGGCAACCGATCCAGTTTCGAGTTAATTTTACAAGTGTCATCGGTGTCATATACGTGCGAAGAGATGGTGTCGAAATACCGATCGTATGTATCAAGTGGTCTGACATCCGCTGATTTTTTTTTTGTATCTAATTGCTTTTCCGTAGGCCTATGTGATACATAGATTACATACATATTCGGTGACAGTGGAATTTTTCTGTTAATTTTCTTTGTGGTGGTCATTTACTTTATCGTAGTCGCCTCATGGGGTATTTATTACGAGTTCCAGGCAGTGATAAGTTTTTATGGTGATTCATTGTTGCGGAATTCGTTCCTGGTAGATACGTTTGCCAAAATATTTAATGATTTTTAATAGGTACCTGAAAAATTGCGAAAACGTTGATCTCTGTACGTACATATAAGTTTGCCAAACATATTTACTTCAAGTAGGTATCGAGAAAAAATTCCATGAGAAAAATTGTACTACTCTGTATAGGTTTTGCTATTTTTTATTTGCCTTAACCGAAAAAAAAAATGAAAATGATTAAAATAAATAAATTTCACGATTTTATTTATTAATGTTGCATAAGAATTATTCATTTGCCTGTTGAGGATTCTTTCAAAAGAATTATCAGTGAGATGAATTGGTTAGTTCTCATTTTCTTTTCTCAAAACCATTTACTAAAATACCAAATCATTTTGAAAATGAAAAAACTGAAAATTTTTAACTCAAATTCCAAAGGATTTGGTATTTTTCTCTCTAAAAAAAAGAGTAAAATTTTTCCAAGTTTCAAATTCAAAGCCGAAGAAATTGGAAAATTTTACCATAGAAACAATTATGTGACAAGTAGTTGAATTATTGTGGAAATCATGGGCGCACCCAGAGAGGGGCTCAAGGGGACCGAGCCCCCCTTTAGGCTTGAAAAAAAAGATTTTTTAGTGCAAAAAAATGAAAAAGTGCATTTTTTTATTTTTCAAACAGTATTTTTTCCAAAAAATTGTCACCTTCGTTTTGCGTGGGCAGTTTTTTAGTCATTTTAATTCAAAATTTGATAATTTTTGACCAATTTTTCGGCCAAAAATCACCAATTTCTCAATAAAATGGATGATTTTTGACTGAAAGATCAATAAAAAATGACTAATTTAAAATTTGACCCCCCCCCCCCCATTTTTCTCAAATTCTCAGTCCCTTCCTTAATTAATTTCTGGGTGCTTCTTGGTGGAAAAAATTTGTGTAGGAAAAATGGTACAAGTGAAGCAACCCTTTTTTCCTAAAATTCATTAGTAAACATTTTTCTAAAAAAATAGAATTTGAATTCAAATCTTTTTGTCCATTTTGAAATTCATTCCAACCTCCTTTTTCTTTTCAAATTAATTACATACATTTTTTCTTTAAAGTTTAGGATCAAAGTTTTATTTACACAGCATAAAAAATTAATGAGATTGGTTTGTCGCTCCCCTGTCCTCCAGGATCTCATTTACGATTCAGTTTTTTACTGTTCCCTCTCCCAAACGGTATAATAAAGAGAAAAAATTCGCGGGTCAAGGCATCGAGAAATACTGAATGTTTTCTCAAGTTTTCACTGGTATAACGAAGTTTCATCTCAATTTACTTCAAAATTTTTGATGAAACGATCAGAAGCAGTCATTTTTTCAATAGGTAATGTAAAACGATCGTTTCTGGTCGTTTTTTCTTAAAAAATAGAAAACATTTTTCAGTGATTAAAATGGTCGTTTCTCGTTTTTTTTTTGTTTTTTTTAACGACTAAAAAATACGGTAATTTTTTTAAATAGGTATGAAGTTTTCGTTTCTGATGGTTCCTTCAAAACGAAAAAGGGTCAATGTTAAATGGTTAAATGGTCGTTTCTGGTCATTTAGTGAGAAAACGACAAAAAATATTATTTTTAATAGTGTAAACTTGTAATTTCTTAAAAAGACAAAAAATTATCATTTTCCAACGCTCGTTTCTTCAATGACAAAAAAAAGATCATTTAAATACTTTCGTTCTAAAATGGTTATTTCTGATCGGTTCTTCAAAAAAAAAAAAAAAAAAATGAAAAGCTGTCGTTTTTCAAAATTAAGAACTGAATGTTTTTGGAAAAACAATCGGAAAAACCATTTCAGAATTTTGGAAAAAAGGATTTTCATCATATTCATAATACATAAATAAGTCATCAGAAAGGGAGTAATTTTTCAGGCACCTGAAATTATTTTTAGTTCAAAAAATTGATGTCCAAAATTTTATAATAAATAAAAATTCCAATTTTCCAACATTTTTGTCCAAAAAATTGTACAAACGGAAAATTTTAGTTTTGTTCTTCCTTTGTTTCCAAATTCAGTTGGAATAATCTGAATGACTTTTTATTGATTTAAAATTATAATGAGAACGCTTGATTACTCATGATTTTATAATTTCTTGCCGCATTTATGGCGAAAAAATTTCAAGCGAAAATTCGATAAAAGAAGAAATAAGCACTTTTCCTTTCAAAGGTTGAAATTGCTTGGAAAATGTTCAATAAAAATATAAACTTTTTCAAATTTACTGCACTGAAAAAAAAATATAATAAAATTTATCCAAAAAAATAATAACGCGTCCCAATTCTCAAATAGGTAAAATTTATCATTTTTTTGAATAAAATTTATTTTTTTTGGTAAAATTTATTAATTTTTTTGACAAATTTTATTATTATTTCTGATAATAAATATTATTTTTTAGAACAAATTTCACCTTTTTTGTGAATTGAAACACGTTATTATTTTTTTTGAATACATTTTATTATTTTTTGATTAAAATTTATCATTTTGGTAAAATTTATTAATTTTTTTGATAAAATCTATTTTTTTTTTTTTGATAAAATTTATTATTTTTGGGGTAAAATGTATTCATTGTTTTTTCCGTGTGTTAGATTCACTCTTGTGGCGTACTTTCGTCAAAAATTTGGAGATACTTACTTTCTTTAATCTTTTTTTAGCTTCTAAAAAAAATTACGTAGTCTGGAATTTTTCATCGTTGAAAAAAAAAAGTCTATCAGAAATGCCATTCACGTTCCTATCATAATTTCCATCAAAGATGAACATCCAGCCCAACAACAAGCCCAATTAATATGTCGAAAACCACTTTTTTTCATTCATCATTTTACAAAAAGCTCAACCCTATTTTTATTGGAATTTCACCTGAATTTCAATTTTTTTCTCGTTTTTCTTTCAGCGGTATTTTTTCATTTTGGAACTACGAGTAGATTAAAGAAACGTATATTCTAAAAAAATGATGTTTCTTATTTACCAACTTGTCAATTTTTTTTTTCTGAAAATTGAAATATGATTCAGTAAACCATTTGTTATAAAAATTTACTACTATTAATTCGTCTAATATTTGAATAAATTTCGATGAATTAAACTGGTTACCTATAGGTATCAACTTTTTCTTAATTGCAACTAAAATAAGTATTATTCATTTTTTCAATTTAAGAAACAGCCGAACTTTTTAATAATTTTTTTAATGTAGGTAGAGGTACCTACCTAATTTATATTTTTAGAATTTTTTGATTTGCTACCTGCCATGCCATTTTGAAGAACCTTTTTCGCACGTAGCTTATTTTCCAACTTCCTCCTTTATCCCACTAAAAAATCCTCATCCCATACCAATCTACCGTAATCAAAAACGAAACGATATCTCGAGGCTATGAAAATGGTAATCAAAACCCTTTCAGACAGCTTCGTCAATTCCACCTATCTACTTTTTTTTACCATCCCTTACATCACCAATCTGCATATAGCGGTACAGAAACCCTAATTTAATAAGTTTTTCCACATATCGCCATCGCTTCCATACCGTTAATTAATTACGCTCGGTCGTACGCACGAGACGAGATATTTTCCTGGTTCGTAAATCTCTCGGTGCACCGACGGTTGCAAAAATAATGTCTCCGGTATACAAAACATGCCAGCAACGTATACTCGATAAGTAAAAAATTAACAAAAATTACACGCTAATCGAGATTACACTCGGCGTTTTATAATTACGCGGCAACGCTTCGCTCTAGCTTATAAATTAACTTAACTCTGATAGGTAGTAGAACCTCTCGCTATACAGCACAGCACGAAGTGAAAATCTAATGAAATTTACTCTCATATCGTACGTAAGTCTCTACCTATACACTACAACTGGTTATTTTTTAATAATAATTTGTCAGTCATATCGGTCCCAGTTGCAATGATTGATTAGATGGCTAACATCAGTCGACGTTCAACGTCTGATGCTTTGTAAAAGCTTTATAATCACGTAATTGGCGGATAAAAATTAATTAACAGTTCCACTTTGATAATATTTGACATTTTTGAAAATATGTCATTCAAAAAAAAAAAAATTACATAGTTCAAACTGTAAAGTCACTCGCGTTTCGTTTAGAATTATTTTTTTCTTCGTTATACAACTTGTTACGGAAATAGATGAAAAAAATTCCTCCAAAAATAGTCGAATTATTAAATTTTATTATGTGTAGGAAAATTTACATACGTAAATTTTGATAATTTCGTAATTCCAAGTCGACTCGAAGGCGAGGGGGGAGGGTACGAGAAGTTCATTACGCATGTAAATTATACCCGTCGATTTATCAAATTACCGCAGTGAAACGATTATTTTTCCGAAGATGCACTCTAATTGTTAACACGTGTCGAAATAATTCGGCGTATAATTTGTCTACTTATCGAATATTACGTACTGGATTTTGTACAATTATAATTAATTAGTAGTCAATGAACATAGAGCGTTAAAGAAAGTAAAAACTTTCGCCAAGTAGAGAATTATTATTCTTGGTTCGAAATATACTGCAAACATGTACAGACATACGAGGCATTATGCTGGTCGGTACTGCACTCGTGTGTAATGCGAGATGATAAAAAGTAAAAGTTTAAGTGTATCGTGTTCAGTAAGTTGAAACGACAATCGTATGTCATTACTTGTCTTCGACCATTTACTCCGAAACGTATAAATATTATAAATTTCTAATAAATAGTTTATTTTACGCTCGTGTAACTCGGATACTCCTTTACCGTTTTGCGGCGATTTATTTTTGTCGTATGGATATAAGAGAACTTTCACGTTCCCGATCGAATACCGTGCCGGACATTTGATCGTACTGATATTTCGTACCATCGTCGATACGATCAGTATGGAAATTAATTTCCATTATGGAAAATTCGACGTATTGATTTATATATTTAAATTACTCAAAAAGCTCGAGGCGAAGATCCATCAACACTTTGGATTTAGCTGTGAGATAATTGCTAGGTCTAGATTGAAAAATGATTCTTCTCTGAGAGTCAATAGGTCTGTGAGAAGCTGGAAGGTATATTGAAAGTTTTTGCGTGCGTAGAAATGTCACGTGGCTTACAGTTGAGTATGTACTTATCAAAGTTATATTTTTGATCACATAACTCTTGCGGTATCAGTTGTCACAACTACTATACCTACCCATGAACTCGTCGAAACATCTGAATTAACATTTTATACCGTAATGTTGAGATTACGCCTCTGTATACTGGGTAGATCTATAGGCTGTGTATTAAATAGGTACATGGCGAAAACCTCGAGGCTCGGGTGCCTTTTACCTTCTATCTGATGTATTTTTTACCCGCAGGCGGTTTATCGGTAGCTTATTTTGATTGATTGACTATCGAGTGTAATCTGTTTTTTATGAGAAGCTTCTTTTATGTTTTCTAGTCTTCGAGATATTGCTGCTGTGTGAATAAATTAGTTTTTTTCATATTCGTCTGAGAGTTTACGTTTCATCGTGATGTTGTGATGTAAAGGAGATCGAACCGTGACAGATTGTCGGAGCTTGGTATTGTAAAAGTCGAATAAAGGGAAGAGGTACGGATTTAATCTGGAATTAATATTTGGAGTTGCGAGATTTGGGTATTTATAAATTTTTAGGATCTGATTGTTGAGATTTTAACGTTTTGATTTGTTTGATCAAAATGATGATTAGATTGGATTTATTTAGTTCGAGTCTTATATAGGGGTCGAGTAATTTATTTTATTTTATTTTTGAAATTATTCCAATGAGAAGGTGAGAGAGGAGGGAAATTGGTTTTTGCGCTTTCTCTCAAAATTGAGGATGAAATCCAAAAAAATAAGCGAATATTCGAATTTGGAGCCTTTCAAAACCTCACATAGGTTACAAGTCATTTTTCTTTTTTTGAATTTTGACCTTAACAGAAAACTGGTGGGGGAGAGGAATTTCAGGGGTCAAATGATAAACTGAGTTCAAATTTAAACTCAGCATCTTCAAATTCGTAGAATCAATGTGTCACTTCAAGTTTTAAATTTTTAAATTTTGGCCAAAATTGTGACCCCGTGTGCCGTACTCCCCCCATCCCATGATGTTGAGATTTCAAGATCCCATTTTGAAAAATTCATCGATTGAAAAATAAGCAATACAGACTAAGTGTCCATCATAATTTTTTCCGATTTTTAAACTGTAGTCTTCTTCTTTTGTTTTTATTATGAAAGTTTAACTCGGAGTTTTTCAAGATTTCATTATCGATTTTGAATCTCTCTTCAATTTCGTTTGAAATCGCGCTAACAGATTTACCTCCCAGTACAGCCAATTCCGAGATATGAACCTTCAAATTTCGACGATTTAGTAAAAATCGTAATTAGGTACATGTAAATTATGAGGCCCACCCATCTTTACCTCGAGGATTGCGGGAGGGAAATGGTGTTGGTTGTGTAAATACGCCATCGTAAATAATCATTTTTGAGTGAAATCAGAAGATATGACTTCATTTTTGGTTCAAAAACATTTTTATTTCAATAATTAAATAGGTAAGTATGGTAAATTAATCAAATTTTGGGTGAACTAAAAAATTGTTCAATTTTTCTGTAGTAAAAATAATAAGTAATCCGTCAATTAATAATAATAATTTTAAAAAAAAACTGAAAAAATAATGGAGTTAGTAATTTGTCAATTTTTTGTGATTTTTAAGTGCTTAATCAATAGGGTGGTTCGAAAAAAAAACAATCCTAGATTTTGGGTAAGAAACTTGACGAAAAAATTGATTTTTTTAGCTCAAAAGATAGATCAAAGTCCCTGCTTCTTCGAGAGCCATTTTGCCTGAGATGAAAAGTGTTCTATTTTTATCAAATTGAAATATTTTATATGTAGGTAAGTACATTCTCAAAACCGAACCAAAGCATTTTTTCATCACCTAGAATAGCTTTAGTTGAAATTTTTCTGATATCTCGTACTGCTGCATACTGTATTTTAAGCTATGCGATTTTCATTTTATTTTAGTTGGCAGCACTGCTGCAAAAATTTCCAAAAAATTAATTTCAATTTATTTTAATGATCAAAAGAAAATTTTGGCTCATTTTTTAAATCGCTGAATCAGAAAATTTTTTGTTAATTTTATAAAAATCAAAAAACCGAAAAATTTTCAATCTGCAGATATTCAACCACCTTGTGGAAGGCAAAAAATGTATACAATTTCCAATTCAATGATTCAGTGAAGTGTAAAAACTCACATAGCATTTTTTCACTTTTTAGGAGGGCCACAGCGCTTCTCAGCAAATTTTACCGACTTTCCAGCGAATTTTCACTGATTTTCTAGGTATTCCAATTTTTTCAGAAAGTTTTCATTGATTTTTCATCAAATTTTTATTTTTTACTAATTTTCCGCAAACTTTCGCAAATATTTCGAAATTTTTCACTGAATTTCCAGCAAATTTTCACCGTTTTTCGTAATTTTCGCTGATTTTCCATTACATTTTCACTGATTTTCCTGTAAATTTTCGTTGATTTTTCAGAAGATTTTCAGCCATTTCTCAGAAATTTTTCACCAATTTTCCAATAGTTTTCACCGATTTTCTAGTAAATGTTCACTAATTTTCCAGTATTTTTCACTAATTTTATTAAAACAATCACACTGATTTTCCAACAATTTTTCATTACCTTCAGTAATTTTCACTGAATTTTCCTCAAATTTTTACCGATTTTTCCAGTGAAATTTTTCCGATTTTTCAGAATATTTTCACCAATTTTTCAATAGATTTCACGGTTTTCTAGAAATTTTTTTCCAATTTTTCAATAGTTTTCCAATTCTTTTTTAAGCAAATTTTGACCAATTTTCTAGTGAAATTTCTCTGATTTTTCACTAATTTTTCAAAAAAAATTTACCAATTTTCCAATTATCTTTATACTGATTTTCCAGCATTCACTGATTTTCCGGTGAATTTTCACAATTTGTCCAATTATCTGCTGTGCTGCAATTCTGTCTGTTTTCTTACGATTTTGATATTTTTTACTGATTTATAATTGAAAGGTATAGTATAATACGCTGCATGGTAGCAGAATTTTCAAAAATCAATTATATGGTCTGTAATCCTATCCAAAATGTTGAAGGTTCAAGACCACATTACTCGACCATGTACCTATAAATACCTTAGATATTTACAATTATTGCCTTTCTAACATTTGTAATTACCTTTTAATCGAGTAATTATTAATGATAATTTTATTTTATTCGCAGGTATGTACACAATTTGCTGGACATTATATTACACGGTTTGGCTATTGGTGAGTCAATTTATGAAATAATTTATTACCGCAAGCAGCATTTCAACCCATAAATATTTTACTGCCCAGAATGAAGTTCAAGTAACACTTGACATTTAACTAAAAAAACAATAAAACACTGACCCGAGTCGTATTTCAATTCGTAATTCACGTACCGTATACATTACAGACACAGGTACACACAGTGTGGTATATTAAAAAAATTACACAGCAAATACACGCCGTCGTATGGCTTTATGTAACACCTTGATTCGCTCAAGCTAACGGGCAAAAAACTGTTTAAATCAAAAGACTCGGATGACCTTAGCAGGCATTCATGACAACCGTGAGAGAATACAGCTTTACACACAAAGCTGTATAACCCATACCCATTAAACGACCCAATTATAAACATTGCATAGTAAGTTTCAGTTTAAGAGTATTTGCAGCAAATACCTGGTGCTGTTGTACATCTATGTACTTCTACATGCATATACTTATTACTTACCTACGACAAAGCTATCATGTTATCTGCTGTTACCACAACGACACAGCACAAAGCACATCCTAAATGGCATAATCGTGATTAAGTAACATAGCTTCGGATATCTACGTCTATGGCTTTATACCTATGGCGAATTAAACGCTGCCTTTTTAAAAGCAACATTACTAATAGTAAACAGAAACACTTGTCTCGTTGTAAATTCCTCTTGTACACATTGAAAATTTTTCACTACCGATGGGTTTCCTTTTATTCTAATTTGTTAGTAAGAGAGAAAGTGATGACTTGTCAATGGAGGTTATATAAGTTATATGCCATCGTGTGAGGTGCTGCATATTTAGATTTTTCCATTTCATCAAAATAGATTACACGTTATGTAGGTATGGTACGAACGTACGAAGATGGAGGGACGCAGAGAGAGAGAAAACCCACGAAATAGAAAAGAAATAATATATAAGAATGTACGTTCTAAGGTGAATCGCGTATTTGGTCGATGTAGGTATAAAAATTAATGAAATAAAATAATCCACCGTGAAGGTTAACTTTATAGCGTTTATGAATTCATCGATAGTTAAATAATAATCATATATCTCTATTATAATATCCAGGCTCGCATATCATCATTATTTCCTGTGCTCTATGTACCGGAGCGGGGACCGTGCGATCAATCTGCGTTAATGCATTATTAAGCCAAGTACGCGAGACTTTTCTAATAATGAAAAATAATATTGATATGTAGACTCTATTATTAAAATGTAAACAATGGAACAATGACCGTATCATTTTTCCACCAGTGGACATCTATTTACGATCGACGTGAACCTGTTTATATAGAAAAGCTTCTCGCGGCTCGCGTGTTCTTTAATTAAATAATCAATAAATTTTTTCCAGAGTCGTTAAGTAGAACGTACGTGTGGCTGGATTCTTATTCATTGTGAATCCTGTAAGTAGTTTAAGTGCCCTGGTCGGCGAAATTGCGAAATATTTAAATAGGTATCAATCTGTATACAGGGTGGATTGTCCAGCGAGGTTTATGAGCGGTCAATCGTGCGTAATATGGATGTATAGTTTATTGAATTTGACTGGAATATTTCGTGAAATGACAGAATTTTCGATGCATGGTACCAGAACTTGATTCAAGAGTAGAAATTTTCGTATGAAATCTCATGCCAGTGGCAACATTTGGAAAACGGCTGGGATTTCTCTGAAAAAAAAAACTTTGCACCTTCCAGAACAATTTTCGATTTTTTTTTTTAATGAAGATACTAATTAATTTACAGCATCTGAGTGAGTGATGACTTGAAAAAATAATTGAAAAATTTGGAATTTGGGTATTTTAAAAATGTTTTTTTTTCCTTCAGTTCTAGCACTCCAAATTTATTCAGTTCACACATCGATATTGAAATCAGGAAAAAATTTTGCAAATCAATGAATTTTGAAAATTTGGAATTCCCAGCTTTCTCTTTTTCCATGTTCACCGTCATTCCAAATTCATTCAACTCGACATATTTTAGAATTTTAGCACTGAAATCACTGGAAAAAAATCATAAATCGGCAAAATTTCCAAGTATGAGGCTGAGGTGCTGAGACTTCAGCTGCCTTCCCTTCCCACAATTTTGATCCTCTTACACTCAAAATTTCACATTTATTCAAATTCATTTTGATTTAGAAAATGAAAAATCTTAATGTTTGATTGTTGAAGCCTTTTAATTTCCAACATTTTATCAACTTTTGGTATAAAATGTCAAAATAAACCAACTACGAAAATTTGATCTCATCAAGCTGTAAAAGAGCTGTGAAGAAGTAGATAATTAGGTATACACCCTATTTTTGATTTGCATATCGATTTCAAGGGCTTTTGAGCTGGCCTGAGCATGTGGAGTACCGTATCTGTTGAAAAAATTGGTAATTTTTCAAAGAAAGTGATGTCAAATTTACGAATGATATTTTTTCCCCAGGAGAAAAACCTTGAAAATACTGGCATTACTTGGAGAAAATGTAGATATGTTGCCATCGCTGGTTTGGTTGAAATAACTTTGTTTCAAGTTCCGAATGTTTATAATGAATTTCAGAGGGAGTATCTATTCGAAGCATAATATTAAAAAATCAATTTGTGTATAGGGTGTCCAAAAAAATGGAAAAAGGAGAGCCATCATGTCAGGGGTGGGAGGGTAATATCCCTAGCCCTAGCCAATTTTCAGTCAACAATTTCGGAAAAATTTCAAAGATTTTAGGTAAGTCGATAAAAACTTAGAAATTTCGACAAATGAAAAAAAAAAATTTATAGCATTAATAAAAAACTGAACCATTGAAAATTCCAAGTGTATTGTCCTTTTTCAGGAAACCCAACCCAACTCTAAAATTACTCGCTTCCCAAATAAAATTTTCCAAAATCTTCGGGCCTCGCTCCGCTCGTCTCTATCTTATTTCTTCTCGAATAATTTTAAAGGTCCATAAGAACAATGCAAATTTTGTTCCGTTTTTTGGTTTTACTATAAAAAAAGAAAAAAAAGAAAATGGCACTTGGACGGTTTTAACATTTCGACCTCGTTAAGAAAAATTTCGAAGTTGAAAAAAAAATCAACCACGTCAAGAAAAATTTTGATTTTTGAAGTTGAAAAAAACATCGTAAAAAATTTAGACCTCGTCAAGAAAAAGAAATATTATTTAAAAGTTGAAAAAATTCGGATTTCAGACCTTGTCAAGAAAAATTTTAAAGTTGAAAAAAACGTCGGAATGTGGACTTTACCGAGCCGAGCACCCAAAGTGCCGTTGGAAAATAAGAATAAGTCATTTCAACCGTTTTCAAAAATTCACTGTAACTTTTATAGCTCAGAATTTGGTATTGGTTTCGAAATATGAGAGGCATAATCTTTGAATGAGCTAAACTTTGACCCATTCGGCATGAACCGCTTGTGAAGGTTCTGTTTGTAGGTGCTAGGTATACCTACTCGCAGGGATCCCGGAGGGAAGGGTCTGGTCCCTTCGTCTCCGGCTCCGGCACTTTTTTGGAACTTTTCGGGGTTCTCGCGAGCTTAACAAGGCAACGGACATCCTGTACATTTCATTACCAAATTGCCAACTTAATCAATACCAATTTCGTTATTCGATCCAAAATTAATATTCCAATTGACATTATTCATGGTAAATTGCCTCTTATTCTACATACTGTACGTGGGTAATTTTCATATGATGAAATTTGATTTATCGCGCGCGAGTCTAAAACAGTCGTATATTTATCACGTGCTAAATAACGTTTGGAAAAATATGTTCATGGCTTCTGGAAACGTATTCGCGTGTTATGAAACCTAAAAGAATAAACTGCAATGGTGCCAATTTACCTAGATTTTTTTCGATAATGACAACTGCGATTGTTTTTTGTGCATTTGGACCAGCGGCTCGATGCGGTAATGATGAAATTCGGCTGATTATGGTTTCGTGAATCAGATGGCGATGACGACTGAATATATTTACTTTGCTAATAGACACCGAGCAGAGTACAGGATTAACCGAAATTGTAAATTTCCACTGCAGTTGGCTAATTTTGCGGGTTCTGGGCTAATGAATTTTCTAATACTTGCCTACTTTGCGATCGCGAGATAAGATTTAAAGAGTCTGAATGTAAAACTCATCGATACGATCGAAAGATGTCAATCAGCATCCCGTCGCGTTACAGTTCCGTCGTTTCGTGTCAATTTACCGAGCGAAGAATGAGATGCTGTGAATTTTAAGCCCTATCTGTGGCTGTGGGGTATCTGTACATAATGGTGAGATGAATACGACGACTTTGGCGTCTCCTTTGGCCGAATAATTTGGTAATAATATTTCGCCGCGTTGTTTTCACACGTCACGCCTACACGCGGCTAGTTACGTTATGAAAACAATGCTCGTCCTTGTTCATTACTCGTCAGGTCAGTACTTGCAACAATACCCACATGCAGTCTCCATACGCACGCACATCAGCCAATGACAATGTTCCACTTTCACCGCATCATTATTATTACATTCGTTAAATATTAACGTGAATTATAATAAAGTTTTATTTTTCGATCGTAAGGGCGTCTAATAAGGTGCCTCGAAGCTGGTATAGATGTATTTTTTTAAAAATTATTATCAAGTATTTATTATTGTATTGAAGGAGAGGTTTATGAGAAAAAATACTATAAATTGATCAATGATATATCAGTGATGGGTGTGAGGAGAGAAAGGAAGGAGAGTGAGAGATGAATTATTTACATTTTTCAAGTTCAGTGACAGATTAGAGGCAAAGAATCGTCCACGAATTAAACGTACAATATTTGTTTATTATCATGAAATTTGAGCTGTAGTCGTAAAATTCATACATTTTTCGTGACCCGGGAGTGAATGAACGAACGAAAATGACTCTTACCTAAATAAATTATCAGGAAGGTCGTACACTCATACCTGCTTCATTAAACGTTCATAAATTTTGAAAATATTAAATTAGGTTCATTCACTTCCAAGACTTGAAGGAGAATCATACCTTATACTTGCCGAGGTATAGAAAATTAGCAATTACCCTTGAGCGTAAAAAACTTACCGCAATTTATCAAAATTACCGTAATTTATCGAAATTACCGTAATTTACCACAAATACGGTAATTTACCAAAATTCAGGTAATTTACCAAAATTACGGTAATTAACCAAAATTACGGTAATTAACCAAAATTACGGTAATTTACCAAAATTACGGTAATTCACCAAAATTACAGTAATTCACCAAAATTACGGTAATTTACCAAAATTACGGTAATTTACCAAAATTGCGGTAATTTACCAAAATTGCGGTAATTTACCAAAATTATGGTAATTTACCAAAATTATGGTAATTTACCAAAATTACGGTAATTTACCAAAATTACGGTAATTTACCAAAATTACGATAATTTACCAAAATTACGGTATTTTACCAAAATCACGGTAATTTACCAAAAATTACGGTGTAGAATGTTTTTTCTCATCTTGACAAGGAAATTAAGCATTTTATGGACTCTTTGCATCTTTTGAAAACGATGGAAAATTTATAAAAAATCATTTTTGAAGTATGAAGAAATAGATATGTACTTACAATTATTAAAATAATGCCTAACACAAGAAAAACTCCTTTTTCCCCTCAAAACTATTTTACCGACCAAAACATAGCAATCCATGTATTCGGTATTTCCATTTCAATTTTGAATTTTTTGGCGGGAAAACGCTGTAAAATAAAGGTTTTTCGTTTTTATTGCTTTTTTATACCTTCTTTATGAACGTCCGAGTGCAATCCAATGAATTAATTTTCCCATAATGGTAAAAACTGCAATAACTCATCCTAAAATGACTGGTAGCTGAATATTGGTACCTAAATACTAAAATACAACATAAAAAATCTTCCAACATACCAAAAAATCATATTTTTTTTTGAAGAGTTTCTCTAGTTTCCTTTAAAAATGACTTTTCATTAAGTAATGGTGAACTGAATCATGAATTAAGCTCGTCGAGAAATATCAATTACTATCATGAAAATTTCATTTTTCTATATTTTTTAGACCTTATTCGGTTTTCTAATGACAGAACACTAGAACTAATTTCGGAAGATCCAACAATTGAAACCGATTTTTTTTTTTCACTTCTGATAATCTTTCGAATTATTCAGACTCAGTTACGTAGGATGAGTAGATAATTTCTCTCACGTTTAGGTCACAAAAATAGTAGGCATCTTTCAACCTATTTCGTAATATCAATTTTTTCCAGTATCAGACTACACATTCGAGATTGAAAATGGGTAATTTTTGGCTAAACCAATCAATATTTAAACTTATTAATATCTCGAGTTCTGTTTCAAACGTGATCGGGAGACCGTTATACTCTGAACGATTATATTTCTCAACTTGGGTCATGAAAGGTTCTTCACGAAATTAAAACCATGCAATTATCTCAGTCGAAAAAACGTACCTATAATATCGAGCTACCGATTTACAGCAGCTGTAGCAACCAGTTCTCAGGACCAGTGTAAACATAACGAAAATTTCTGTAATCGAGTTATATAATTTCTTAATTTCCTCGGTGAAGATCGAATTTTACAAACTGAGTTATCAATGAAGTTCAATACTTGTAAAGTTGTGATGTTTAACTTTTTTTTAAATAATAAAAACTTCGAAAAAACGAGGGTTGCGAATTCATTTTTGATAGGTAGGTAATTAGATATTTGTTTCTGAAGAAATAAAAAAAAAAAACATCAAAATAGTTTTGAGAGGAAAAATCAAGCATGTTCATTTGTTCAGGATTCTGATTCAGGAAAATACAAAAAGAGTTTTTGTGGCCTCTTCTCAAAAAAATAGGAAGGAAAAAAAAATTCAACGTTTTTATTAAAAAAAGCGAAGCATTTTTTGACCACCCTTCCTCTAGGGTGTCCCAGGAAAAACAAAAGTTGGAATTTCGGGACGCATACCCTCTAAATTTTTTATGTGGCATCCCAAAACATTTTTAAAATTTTTTCCGACTCGATTGAAGCACGTTTACCCGTGCCGCCACGCCCTCAAAGTTGAGGAAGCGACTCCCGAGCGGGTCCGTTGCTACCGCGCCACGGTACGTGGTGGCGAAGTTCTCCATGTACGGGCGACGTTACAAAAATGTCAACGCGGCGTTATGTGTGCTCCAAGGGGGAGGGGTGTTGAAATTACCTAGTAAGACATGTTTTTAGGTTATCTAGAGTATACCCAGTATTTTTTGAAATTTTTTTTGTGCTTTTATAACTGCTGAAAAAATTTGTTTAGTTCAATGCATTTGGGAAAAAAATGCCAAGTATGGAAAAAATTTCGATCCAAGGTGTCTTGACTAAATTGATTCAGGACACTCTCTTGAACAACATGGTAAGACTTTCTGCCCTCAAAAGGTGCCGGAGACCCCCTGCAGGGGGTTGAACCTCAAAAAATGGGGGTTTACATATTACTTGGCAAAAATACAATTTTTTCAAAAAGTACAATATTAAAGAAAACTGAATGTGGTACCAAAATACATGTTTTCTTTATTCTTGTAGTTTGTTTCTGATGTCACATATTTCTTAAAAAAAAAAAAAAAAAAAAAAAACTAGAAGGACTCATAAAGGAAGGAGTTGGAGAGTGCTCGAATTGGAAATGTTTTCATTTCATCAGGTTTGGGTAAAGACAACATTGATATTTTCAAACATTTTTTCACCTCCGCCTCCCCTCGCCCATGCGAATTCTGGTTTAGGTTGAAGTTGAACTGATCCCAAAAATGGAATTTAAAGCCTGCAAATAACTTCTAGAACCAACTTTTCATTTCCTCCTCCATAAAATCTGTACAAAATATACAAAATATCTTGATCAAATTTTTATCGTTTTCCTCTCAATCAACTTGTAATCATTTTTTGCTCACTTCCCTCTTGGAGACAAAAGAATTAAAAAAAAGATTTTTCGACTCAAAATACTACAAAGAACGGATGCCACGAACCAGAATGTTCTACATATCTTCGACTCTATGGCTTTGGTGAAAATTCAAAGTTGCCGCCCTATGAATAGGTACTGCAGATTTCTTGAACAAGGGATTTTTCGGCAAGAGAGGGAGGGAGGGATGTGGTCTTAGTTTGAGTTTTGCTCATAAAAGTGAAGATAGGTAGCTATTTTGTCTCATATTTAAGGTAGATTGATAATCTAGAAACTCAATTTTTTAAAAAATTCAATTTTCGCCAGGTAAGTAATAAGTAAACCCCCATTTTTTGAAGTTCAACCCCCTGCAGGGGGTCTTCGGCACCTTTTGAGGGCAGAAAGTCTTACCATGTTGTTCAAGAGAGTGTCCTGAATCAATTTAGTCAAGACACCTTGGATCGAAATTTTTTCCATACTTGGCATTTTTTTCCCAAATGCATTGAACTAAACAAATTTTTTCAGCAGTCATAAAAGCACAAAAAAAAATTCAAAAAATACTGGGTATACTCTAGATAACCTAAAAACATGTCTTACTAGGTAATTTCAACACCCCTCCCCCTTGGAGCACACATAACGCCGCGTTGACATTTTTGTAACGTCGCCCGTACATGGAGAACTTCGCCACCACGTACCGTGGCGCGGTAGCAACGGACCCGCTCGGGAGTCGCTTCCTCAACTTTGAGGGCGTGGCGGCACGGGTAAACGTGCTTCAATCGAGTCGGAAAAAATTTTAAAAATGTTTTAGGATGCCACATAAAAAATTTAGAGGGTATGCGTCCCGAAATTCCAACTTTTGTTTTTCCTGGGACACCCTACCTTCCTCCACCAAAAAAATCAGAAAAAATAAAGAACAGATTCAGAAATCCATTAAAGAAAAAATTTCTATAAAACTAAACATTGGTTTTATTTTCAAGGAAAAATCATAATGGCTGATAATGATAAATTTGACAAGCCTTGAAGCCTGCATAGGATCTTCTCAATTAAAAGCTTGAATTTTTCAAAGGGGAAAAAAGTAAATCAAAAATGGCGGAGAAATTTAAATTATTTTCAGTCCAAAATATGGAACAATTTTTCTTTTTTTTCCGATTCAGTAAACACATTAGAACCCCCCCCCCCCCCCCAACCTCGAAGCTAAAAAACCCTCTTTCAGAATTTAAAATTCGGTACAATTTTCTCCGAAAAACCCAAATAAGATACGTATCAAGCAAATATTTCAAAACATCAATACTTTTCTATTTTCCCATTCAAAATATGCACAGATTTAACTTTCAACTCTCAGACGAAATATGAAGGGGGAAAAATGATGGGCTACATTACCGAAAACTCGATTAATCAAACTGGCAACTGTTGACTGGCGCAAACGCCCGATTACTCTACCCAAGCATCGCTTTAAAAAATATAATTTTCATTAATGACATTTTCAGCGATGAATTACGAGGTTTCGTTTTAAATGGCATTCCTACAGGTTAATAAATTACCCAACGCAGCGCCACTGCAACATTCCTAATAATTAAGTGCGTTTTATTTGGCACACTTCTTCACACCGCTCGCGTCCCACCCGCATACCATTTTCCAAAACCAGTGTCTCATTATCTGCGTGAAGAATTACACCAAGATGGTCTTCGTTTATCTCGCTATTAAACCTATCGAACGCGTATAAATCTTTATCAATATTTTTTACTTAAACTCTTTCTAAAAAAAAAAAAAAAAATCAAAGACGGAATTTAGTGAGTGCCTACTCAATTTCATAACAAAGTTATCAGACGATTTTATCAGTATAAATTTAGGTAAACCTCGAATCTCGTCGAATCTGCTACACCTATTTATTACCTAATTATGTACTCTCCGCGAACACGATTTGCCACATACACGGAGCGCCGGCCGGGCCTGGAATCAGAAGGCCTATTTCCAATAATCCGTAGGCGTTTCATCTTACGTAAAATACCGACGACCGCTGATATTCGCACATTAAAGCGAAAAATTAGCTCTCGTTATCTTTGCTGCACAATACACTTACGAGCATTAAAAGATCACATAGGTTAAAACAAAGAATTCCTTAGACAGCCCGGATCAACGTAAAGTAATTTAAAGGTATAACGGATCGATTGTTTTTTTTCTCTGCGTCGTGTGTTCGTGAGATACGCGTATTGGACACGGATTTAAATTATGTTTTCTGTTAGTTTTACTGTTTTCCTCGGGGTTTTTGGAGTCTCAGCTCATTGTGTATTTTGATATTCTAACGATATACTCGTACGATCGTTTATATCAGCTGACAATAAGTAAAAAGATTTGTATAGTGAGGGATTGGATTAATAAATTGGCTGGAGGCGAAGTAGAGGTGTCGAATATTTATAAAAACGAACGCCACTCTCCGCCTTACCGGTGACAAGTAAATAATATAATTACGAATGAAATATGCATATCTAAATTTTAATACAGTTTTGACGTGATTCTGTTTGGTCGAATTAAGTATCGAGTATTTTGGTATTCGTGAATACTGAATAGATTCGAATTATTGGATTATTAAGCCGCAGTTAAGGGATTCGTTCCGGTTCAAGGTGTCTTGCGACGAACTAAAGCCATACGGTTTAACGAACTGAATGCGTAAGGCTCAGGCGTAGAATACTCGTATTCTGTGGTCATTTGACAAAGCTGCATGGTCATTGTGGGTTTTGGAAGATTTGTTGCGTATGAGAAATTTGATTTATGAAATGGGTTGTTAATAAAGATGCCCATTATAATCTGGTCTTTGATTCTTCGAAGTGGGAACTTTTTACCAGGAAATAAATGCCCGTGAAAAATGAGTACTTTTTGGATCAGCCGAATGGGTGTTGTGTTTGGAATTTTTCATTTGTGATCGGATCTGAACTGATTTCGGAGTTAGAAAAGCTAGGTTCAGGGAAAACTACATTCACAAAATTTTCTGACAGTGACAGGAGTCGGTATAAGTCGATGCAGGCGCCTTAAGGTACCTCATAGTCGCATTCTTGATAGTGCAGATATCTGGGTAAGCGAGGTATCAAAATACACTCGTCGTGATCTCACGATGTTATCGATATAACATCGTTTTATTTTCAATTATTTGTTGGTAAATTGTTTAGAAAGAATTGGTGCCCTCCCATACTGATCTATGTACTTACCTATTTGGTATGGAAATAGCTCACATTCGTGTTAATTGCAAATGTTGATAAGAAAATAATTTTTTCAGAGTCTTGAAAATTGAATTAGACAAGAGTGCTTGATTTATAATCTTGATGATTTTTACATGAAATATTGATTTCAACGAAAATAGATGTTCTGATCTGATCGATTAATTGTTTCAATTTTCTCCTGTTGAATTTTTTAGCTAATCAGAATAAACTTCAAATTTCTGATTTCTGGAACTTGATTTCCCAACAAAAAATAATTGAAAATCTATTCCAATTGATATCCAAAAATTGACCATTGACTTGGAATTTATTGGAAACTGATTTTCAATTGCCTATTGATTTGTGGAAATCATCGATTCTCAACGATCAACTTGTGTAAATTGATTTTCTACTGAATGTATTCCTACAGAAATAATTATTCAATGGCCATGAAAACTGAAAAGAGTTATGAAAAAGATCAAAAAATCAGCTCGAAAATGATTTTCATAAATCAATTCCCTTACCGATTTCTAGAAATGAAAATCCATAAAATTGAAAAATTGCTTATCCAGAAAATTATTTTATTTCCAATTGAAGTAGGGTACCTATCCTGCATTATTGTAGTTAATTTGAATATTTGATTTTGTAATTCGAAAAATTATCAATTAGCGGAAATCGATTTTCAATTTTGATTAAATTTCTTGACTTTTTGTTTACTGTACTGCCAATTTTTCCGGATTAGAAATTACTTCTTAACTTTGCTGGTATGTTTGGTAGAAATTACGTTCGAAATTTTGAATAAATTCATGAAAAATGAAAAATAAAAATTCATTTTACGACGCAAATAAATTTTTAATTAGTAAAAAAATTGAAAAATTCGAGGAAGTGACGACCGTTCTTCAAAAAATTTTAAAAAATCATAAATGGTATAAATGCATCTTGATTTTTGGAGAAATTGAAAAAAATGATTCAATTCGAAAAAATTGGGAAATATTTTCGCTTAAAAAAATTCTTTCATCATTTTGCATCTTCTACACCCCCCCCCCCCTCTCACCATTTTAGCAAATCTGATTACCTCTTGGTTATTAAAATTGTTTTCGATTATCAAAATTTGTAAAAGAATAATTCTTGATATTCTTCGAATAAACTGATTAATTTAAAATCAAAAGTCAAGGCCAGTTGGTTTTTGAGAATATTGATTGAAATTTGATGAAGCTTGGATATGTTCTTGAAAAAAAAAAAACTTATGCAGATAATGAAATTTTTTCAAAATTTTGAAAAAAAAAATAGAACTAGAGCTTTGACGGTCTAACGTCACTCAATGAACATACCATATCCAAATTTCTACGAATATGGTTCTGTATCCTTAGAGAAATCTTGCAGAAACCAATCTTGGTTTTCGAAGTTGTAGAATTTGAAAGTAATATTTTTCTCATAGAGATGTACATAGGATAAGTATATTATGAACGATTTTCCTTAATTCGTAACTTTGAGTTCTAATTCACATTTTTTTGGCTGGAAAGTTTCACTGAAAAAAAAAACACGAATTCTAACTCAATAGTCACGAATTATTTGGAAAATAGAGTTCTAATCGATCAAACACGCAGATTTTAATTTTAGGTATTTCAAATGAAGAACTGCTTTCCAAAGTGGCCTAAATCAATTTTTAACAAAAATAACTTCATCAAAGAAGGGTTATAGCTCGTTAAGATCAAATTTTTGGAGACTAGGACGATCGCCATATTTTTGGTATCCCACTCCACAATGCATCCAGTTTGGTAGTAGAAAAAAGTCTCAAATGCGTGCAGTACAAACATATTTTTCGTTTTCTGAAAAAATTTCTACTGTTTTGATTTTGACCATTTTGGAAAGCAGCTCTTTAAATCAACTTCAACCATACCAAGTCTCACACTTTCATTACACAAGTCGATGTTTTAATATTTTATGAAACGCTGTTTGAAGTTTAATTCACAAAATGAATAGCGAAAAAATTCCATACGTCAAGGATTTTCCACAATTTCAATTTTTTTTTTTGCAGTTGATTTTCTGAGCAAAGGAAGCCACTTGAAGAAAAAATGAATGGAACATAATTTGTAAAGCATCAAATTTACTATCTGTTGAGTTCTATTAATTCTTTCTTAGGAGGCTTAGCTTTCGATATACTTCAGTTCAGATTTCAAAGTTCAATTTTTTTTCTTTCTCAAAGCTACTTTTGCCCAGATAAATCGGCTTCAAAGGTAAAAAGTTATCAAAAAAAATGCCACTTTTCCCATCCCATACGTGATCAAAATTCATAAATTACCTTATCATCGTCTGTTTGATGGACCGGGTGGAGGAAATTATTTCTAAATCTTAAAATTTTAAATATTCAAATTCATGCCTAAAAATGAATTCGATTTTTTTCTAGACCTACATTCTTGATTTTTTTTTTTTTTTGTAGAAATAAAACCATAACACAGGTCGACAAAAATTTTTTGCTTTGTTTCTGGGTTCTCATGTCGAAATTCGGATTTTAGAGATCAAAATACATCACCTTGCTCAATCCTGGCTTCCAAACTTTGCTTTGAGGGGTGGAGCAGAGCCCAAAAAACTGATTTTACGAGGGCAATAAGCCTTGAGCATTACAAAAAAAATCAATTTTTTTGGACTAATCTTATAGAAAATTTCACGGCTAATTGAATGTCGCAAATCGCAGACCTCCATCTCTTCTATGAAAAAAAGTTACAGCTCATTCTTTCCAAAATTCTGTGAAAAAAAGTATTCTTTGTGCCTTTCTTGCGAGAAAATGAAATGCGTTTTTCACAGAATTTTGGAAAGAATGAGTTGTAACTTTTTTTTTCTAAAAGAGATGGAGGTCTGCGGTTTGCGACATTCGATTCGCCGTAAAATTTTTTGTAAGATTGGTCCAAAATATTTTTAAATATTTTTTTTGTACATGATGCTGAATTGCCCTCGAAAAATCAGTTTTTTGCCCCCCCCCCCAGCAATCTTTGGTCAAAAAAATATATTTTTCCCTTCATTAGTTACATAAAAGTAACCTAAATTTGGCAATCGGAACCCAGGCACAAAAATCGTGTCCACCTGTGTAATTAGAATGCATTCGACTTTTGAGCTCGTTTTTGATATCCTGCTAATCCTTCCTCAAAATTTCTGCTAATCGTATCACACTTCATAATTAAACCCAAAAGAACACAAATTCTTCTCGAAATATTTCCTTCAAACCATCAAAAAAATCACCCAGCTAATTGGATATTTTTCAAATTCTAAAAAACCGGAAACCTTGCAGACGTCTTATCGTATCGCATAAAGGATCTTTTCTTTCCATGTGCATTATACCGAGAGAACCTTATTACCCGCAAGTTGTTTTATTCATCTCGACATAAACAGGCATTCTTGACACTTGTTACGGTAATTCTGTATTGATTTCCCTACCAAAGTACCCTGGTACCTTTACTTGCACTCGATCCGCGAACCCAGCAGATCGTCGATCGTCAGATGAAACTATATAATCTGTATTAGTACACCCATCATTTAATCTCCCTGAATATGAATATACCGCTGTAAACGTCAAACATACATGCATATTGTATGCGTATTTTTATACATTTACGGTTATATACTTTTACAAAGCGGTAGATGTACAGATATTAAAGAAAATGAAGGTGTTCGTTAGCAGCGAGCTGCAGCCGACAGTCTTGGGTTGTTAAAATTATTAAATGAAACAGAATTCAGGATATACGAGAATACAAGGCGATAGATTTTACACTTATTATAGCGTAAAATGTATTCATATAAATATACCCACCGACGACGAGACGCAAAATACCGTCCAATTACCCCAGATAGGCCGCAGATTCCGCCAAGTGGACATTTAAAAGTAATAAAATTGCATCTGTTTTCTGCGTTTAAAAATGACCATTGTACGAATAGAATTTTTACAAGACGTTCTTCACTGGTCTACTCGGCGACACGATAGATATGTATACCCGTAGAAAAAATTTATTACGTATTCATCTGCGTAGGTAGTTATTTATAAACGGGTAACAATAACGGATCTGATAAAAAAGCGAATCTTATAAAAACCCCATTTGAATATACGAATGGAGTTTTCGAGTTTAATTACGATTTACTTACTTAGGTGGGTATACGTAAAAATCCGCCGCGATTGTTTTCTCGCGCCATCGTCAGCCCATTCTCAACGTTCAATTACGTAAATAAGCGGTAAATGTCAATTCCGGTTGATTATCTTGTACTTATCATTTGGAAAACGCGGAATAATCACGTAAAAAATCGTACGTGTCGTTGGCTCGTCGTGTATTCATCGATTCATCGTACTTCGATAATACTCTCGTCTCGTCTTGTAATTTTCGGTAGAATTTCTCATCCTGGATCGGATTTGGAGAACTTGGACGTGCATGTAGCGTTTTACCCAATACGTGACCAATTTATTGGACTTTTGTCGCCGAACAATTTGTTTGCTTTTTTTCTCCCGCACGATTCCGTTATCTCAATACGTATCGATTGTTTATGAGGTGAAATTACCTACACCGGCTGCAGGTTTTGTTATTGTGTTAAATTCCAAAAAAAGAGAATTGTTTATAAGAACCCAAATTGATTGGTGAAAGTGACGTGAATTTCGGGAAGAATTAATTCGCCATTTTTCCCATTCTTGTTTCTGATTAATCAATTGATTAAATAAAAGGTTAGATGGCGTGATAAAATGTCATTGTTCGGAGCACCTCTAATGGAAAAGTTCATAGGAAAGGTTGGAATTTGTGTGAAGAATTTGTTTATTATGGTGTGTAGTTAACGGTTTGCTGGGTTCGGTGTTATTTTCGTGATTGTGTTTTATTACCGAATAAAGAGAAGATTAATCGTGTTTAATCGATGAGATCGAATTTCGGTAGGAGACGTTTTTGATTAATTTTTAGAATTTATTTATTATTTCTTTGCTGTTTGTACGCAACTTGGGTGGAATTTTTTAAAATTCTTTCGTGAGAATTCTGTTGAATTTTTTGGGGGGATAATTGAAGAAAATATTCAATTTTGACCCTTGTTCTTGTGGGGGAAAATGAACAAAATACTCAGGTGAAAAAACTGAAGAAACTAAAAAAAAATCGACTTGAATTTTTGTGAATGCAATTTTGGGCATGTTTGGCTCCATAATTTGGGTGGAGGTAAGGATAAGGAATTAAAAATTTTTGGAAGCGATTTTACATCAAGACCAACATTTTGAGTGATTTTTTTATCCAATCGCTTCGAGGGCCAATTTCATCATTTCACCAAGAAATTCAGTTTTAAAAATCGTTGAATTAGAGCAAAGCAATTAAACTAATGCGCAAGAAATGCAATTTCTACAAAGTATGTATGTATCAATTTCCCTCGACCAAAATGAATTTTCCATTTGTTCAATTCCATTTGTTCAAAACACCTTGGCAAGAAATTTTGGAAAAAAATTATTTCAAAAAGTTGATTGCATTTTTTCCGCCATCTTATAGAAGTTGCTACATCTACATCTCAAAATTTACTTAGTAAAAATTAATTCCTAGAATTTCACATTACCTATGTTTAAAAAATAAAAATATTGAAAAATATAAATTTTGATGAAAGTTTTTAAAGTATTGTATTCATAAATTCAAAAATCATTTCCAAAACGAAATTCCAGAATTTTCAGGGAGTTTTCCAGTTCGAAAATTTCAAAAATTCGTCAAAAAGGAGATGAGGTAATCATGAAATTTTTTCTCTTCAAAATTTTGTTACATCCCCGGGGAAAAAAAATTAGATCCAATTGGATCCAATCGGATCTGAAAAATGGCGCGATCCAATCGGATCCACACAAATCTAAATTAATCTAATTTAAAACATTTTCCCTCTTGAATTGAGAAAAAATTCGATTCAATTGAATCTTTTCAGATCTTTTTGAATCCAACTGGATCTAATTGGGTCCTATTGAATCTAATTTTATCACCCTGCCAAATTTATTATCCGATTGGATCCAAGAAGATACAATTGGATCCAAAAAGGTATACTCAATCAGATCCAAAAAAATGAAATTAGATTCACAGAGATGCAATTATAAATCCGATTTTTTTCAATTTAGAGAGAAAAATGTCTTTAATCGGATCAAATTTGGATTTATTTCCATTCACTTGTATCCACTTGGATCCGATTGGATCGCACCATTTTTTGAATTCAATTGGATCTGATTAGATCCAATAGGATCCAGTTGGATCTTTTTTTTTCTCCCCGGTCCTCAGGAGTAACATTTTTTCTCGGGGGGGGGGGCAAAATTAACAATTTTTTAGAGGAAAAAATTCTCCTGATATTTATTATTTTGTTCCAATGATTGTGTTTAAAAAAAGGAGCTGAAAAAATTACGAGAAAAAATTTAAAGCTTAAAAAAAATATAAGACAGAAATTTGAGCGAAGTAAAAACATTTAGAGAAAAAAATATTGAGGTAAGAATTTGAGCTGAAATAATTTTAGGGCTTGAAAAAAATTGAGAAAATATTGAATAGTTTGAAAACTTGAAATGTACCTACAGACTATTACACATTTACGAAAAAAAAAATTGTAGAGCGTTGATTACAATTTTTCCCTTGGACGCCATGAGAGGAGCTGGGGCCTTTAGAAAAAATAATTTTGAAAATTCCCAATTAACGCAAATTATTACCAAAAATTGGATGGTTCATCCTAATTATGTTGAATATGAAAAATTTCCATCCAACCTCTCATCTCTATGTGGGGAGGAGACCTCAATAGAAAATCGCATTTTTTCAACAAAAAAAAAAACACTCAGCTATGGTGAAAAATTTTAAAAATTGATTCAAATGAAGTTTCTTTGCATTTTTCATTTTGTTTCTATGTGGTCTTAGGGGCGAACTATTGCAAAAAAAAACAGAGTTCAAAAATACGAATTAATAATCGAACAAATGGAGTTCTGGAGTTTTTATGAGCGCTAAACTCGACTTTTATTTTGATCCCTGGACCCAACTTGAGCAAAGCTCCAAAAAATGGGTTCAAAATTTAAATTTTTGTCAAATTTGGACGTAGGTATCGACATAAAATTTTCAAATAATCAAATAAGCTGTTTGGGATTTTCAAAAGTACTTAGCTCTTGAACACCGGTCAAACCTTAAATTGGAGGCGGAAGTTCAAAGTTTGAAAATATCTAATTTTCCAAGATTGAAAAAAATTCCAATTTACATAATACAAGATAATAAATACATAATTATATATCAATTTCGCCACCTACACGAGATTCCATTCCAATTTGGAACCTAATATCAGCATCGGTTGCATCTTCTTTCTTACACCAAATAATCAAACCTGCGGCACCTAGGATTACACCGATACCCATCTAACCTCTGACCACTTTCCTTTTCGAACCAATTTACGTAATCTTTATCGGCGGAAAAATTGGGGAAAAATTACACGTCGGTAGCGCGCTGTATGTAATTATGGCCAAATCCGAGAACGTGGCCTGGTACACGAGTCTGAAATCCTATTCCCAACAGATATTACACGAATGCGCAATCACAAATCACCGGTAATTTTTTATGCACTGTCCCCGAAGCCATATTCGGTATTCTCGTACCCATGCTCAAGTACGTGTCTCGATCAGCATCAGCCGCGGCCGGCTCGATCCGCAGACAATATCGGTGCCGAAATGGAAATAAAATAACACGTTTTGGGAAACGTACGACTGCCTGTAACGCGTTTTAATAATTCATTGTACAAATAAATTAAGTTACGCGATCGTTGGCGTTTGCGGAATTATCTCCAGAAGAGCGCCGCGACACCGGCATAAAAAATGGAAGAATTAACCGAGGAAATTGTCACGTCTGTTCGGGTTTAGGAAAATACTCGAATTAGCCGTAGATTCTGATCTATCTGGCCCCCTCCTCCCCCCTGCCGCCGGTAGAACTGTTATACCTATGAATGACACCGGGTACGCCAGGTTATGGCAAAAAAATAATACTGGAACGAGGTCAATTTGGTATAAATCGTCTTGCGCATTTGGTCACATATAAATTGTTTTTGTTTGCGATTTATAAAAATTTTTTTCCGCCACGAAACGACGACGCACGGTTCGTATGGTGGTAACGCACGTACTTAGCGCAAGAGTCACTTACGCCAATTGTTTCTATTGTTAAATTACGCGTATATACGAATGGAAACGCGCGTTGTCATTGTATTGTGTGTTAAGTATCCTATAAACTATTCAGAGATTCAGTGAGATATAAAAACTATGCTCAGATTGAGGCCTAGGCACACATGTGCCCGTGAATAAATGCGGCAGTGCGGCTAAGTCGCCTGGGTCTACGTCCATGTGCGAATACGAGAATAGGTGTAGCTTTCATGTTATGGCGAAAACTACCGCCATAGCTGGATACGTATCTGGCTATAGCTCTCTTAACCCGTGCAGCAAAAACAATCGTCGATACGTGCTTGTAATTTCATATGACGTGATTGAAGCGTGTATTACCTGTGACGGAACTGGAAGGTTACTTCGTGGTCTCGTCGTGTACTTTGGGCATATGATTTCTAGCGCAATTCTCAAGTCTGCTGTATCTTTTCAGGGTACCGGGCAGGACTACAGGGTGATCCAATAATCCTACAGCATAGGCAAAGTTAGAGGAGGACACCCGGCTCAAGCTCCCTCAAGTGTTGAATTGCCCTCCCTCCCAATCATATTCATGTGTATGTTTCACTAAAAAGTTTTTGTAAAAATACTATACGTGATTTTCACTTATCCTTATTTTCCAACGGCACTTTGGGTGCTCGGCTCGGTTCGGTCACTTTCGTGGGACTTGCGCGTTTTTTACGTGATTACGTGAGCCTGTTTTACGGATAATTTTTTTTCAAAGTCCACATTCCGACGTTTTTTTTCAACTTCAAAATTTTCTTGACGAGGTCTAAATTTTTTACGAATTCTTTTCTCAATTTCAAAAATCAAAATTTTTGTTGACGTGGTTGATTTTTTTCCAACTTCAAAATTTTTCTTGACGAGGTCTGAATTTTTTTTCAACTTCTAAATAAGATTTCTTGACGAAGTCTAAATTTTTACGATTTTTTTTTCAACTGAAGCATAATTCGTACAAAGGGTATATAAGTCAAGAAAGTGAAGAAATACAAATGGTATAAGTCAAAAAACTTTATATGAGAAAAGAGACTTTATTGTTTTGTAAACAAAGTTACACTCAAATCCCTTTTCAATTGAAGTTTGGAAAAGTATTTAGAACAAGTCAAAAAATTTGAAGTTGAAATAAATTTCGACCACGTTAAGAAAAATTTCGAATTTGAAAAAAAAATCAACCACGTCAAGAAAAATTTTGATTTTTGAAGTTGAAAAAAAAATCGTAAAAAATTTAGACCTCGTCAAGAAAAATAAATATCATTTAAAAGTTAAAAAAAAAATTCAGATTTCAGACATTGTCAAGAAAAATTTTGAAGTTGAAAAAAACGTCGGAATGTGGACTTTGAAAAAAAAATCAAGTCACACGAAAGTGACCGAACCGAGCCGAGCACCCAAAGTGCCGTTGGAAAATAAAGATAAGTGTGATTTTCAAGGGATAAAGTTTTCCAAATGTGACGCAACCAGCGATATAATGCCATATGTCGAGAAATTTTTTTTTCGATTCTTTTTTTTTGACTATTTTAATAGTCTGATTTCATACCTTTCGAAACCCAGCACAGTGATAAATCAGGAAAAAAATGTAACCGAAAGCAAACTTGAAAAAATTTCTGGAAAATCGGTGAAAATTCACTAAAAAGTTAGTAAAATATCTGAAATTTGCTGAAAAATTGTTGAAATTTTTGGAAAAATCAACGATATTTGCTGAAAGTCATGCTGATTTTCTATGTGCTGTAATTCTGGTTTTTTTTTTCGGTGAATTTTCACTTTTTAGATTTGAGAGAATAAAGATTATCAATTACCCTAATAAATTTTGATTCCTTTTAAAAACTTCAAAAATACTGGAAAAATCGAACTTTCGTTGAAGTTTTTGAATAAGTCGAAAATTGCAAATTCGAGGGAAGGGGGGTGGTTTAAATTAAAAAACATATAATTTTATTCAATTTTACTTACCTACTAAAAAATGATTTTCATCACAAAATACGTTTTTTTTTTTTTTTTTGCTAAAAAACGACAAATCTCAACTGAATATTCGAAAATTTCCTAAAAATAGACATATGAACAAGGCAGTTCAAATTTTTACAGGTGATCTTGGAGTAAACTATTTCCAAAAATCTAATTGTCATTAAAATTCATTTTAAAATAATTATGTACTTCGAATATTTTTTTTTTAGCTGAAAGAAAATTTGTAGCAACGAAATCAATAGATCTTCTTTCAAAAATTTCGACCTTTACGGTTAACAACGTCGATTAGTCTTTATCTTAAACTTCCAATACCCATCACCTCATGTCTACTAACTTAAAATATCTTGACACTTGGGACATCATTTTTCACAAATCTCTCCTAAGACATAAACATCTGGACACCTGGTCCATTTGGCATAAACCTAAGCGAACACTTAGACCTAATCAGACGTTTAGGAAATCTCGAGTCGTAAAGCCGAATTAGCGGAACTTGGGTGCTAATGAGCCATTGTCGAGGAAGCTTTCACGATCTGTATTCGGCTGGATGTTCTACGCGATATACCATCTCGATCTGTAATTAGAGATAGAATGCTTTCCAATGTCAAGTTACAAATCGGATCCGTCATAAAGTGTAGATATACGCGATAGAAACCATTAATGATATTTTAATTACATCTTAATTTACCTACGCCGCCGTGCGCTACGTCGTGTTGTGTGCGTAGATTAGAGCGATGGAAAAAGTCGCGGTGTTAATTGAATCGACGTATTTTTCATTTCCTATAATACCATCCAGATCTGTAGCATTTGTCCGCCGCGATAACGCAAATCTCACAAATCTGCCATTGCGTGTGGTTCTGGTTATATATTCTTATAGGTACATTAACCAAGGTATATGCAGATAACGGTAGACTTTCTTCTGTGGTCTCGGGTCTGCTATTCATTAGTATGACAACCGGCACGTATGAACAATTGGGCTTTATACCGAGTGACCCAAAAGTCCTGCAACTCAACGGTTTTTTTGTTGTTGGAAGAGGAATTGATTCTCCTGGTATTAAACTGGTTTGAACAAAGGGTTAGCTTTGCCTACATTAAGGTTATAGAAGGACAGTGTCAACGCTGCTCTCAAAATAACCGTAATGGAAGGAGAGAAGAAACGCAGTATTACCAATTTCATTTTTGTAAATTTTTGCCCCTTCAAATTTATGAATAAGCAAACTTTGCGTTTCATGATTTTTTTTATCTTTATCCAAAACTTCAACTTCAATGAGCTGGAAAATTCTCTATTCTATACCTAATTTTCAAAAACTTCTTACATGGGAATGTTCTGGAATTCTTTTGGTTTTTCATTTTTTGTCAATTTTTTTCCGAAAATGGCTTGCATTTTTCATGTAAGTAAATAATTTTCAAAAAACAAAACAGCGAATTGAACTAAATCGTAAAATAACATGATTTCTGAAAGAATCTTCAAAAATCTTCCCCAATTTTTCACGGGAATCAAAAAAACAAATATTTTTTGAAAATCTCAATTTTTGATCCTCTTATTCATAAATCAGTAAAAGTGATCAAAAATTAGTGGGTTGGAGCCGTTGTTTCTTTGAAAAACGACAAAATAGAGAATTTTCCAATACCACTGGAATTACGGTTTCCACTCCAATCATTTTTATTTTTGAAAAACGATCATTTTCAAGCATTGGATGTATCGTTTCCTGTCGTACCTTTGAAAAACTATAGAATTTTCAGAAAAAAACACTCTTCTATCGTCTGAAAAAAATCAGATCGCTTTCCACAAAAAAACTTACAGAAGCTGTATAGTGTGTATGATTCTTTTTTAAAAAATGTCAATTTAAAAAGATGCTCCAAAAAATTTAAAAGTAAACCATTTTTAGAAATGAATCACTCAAACCATTTTTAAAAAATATGCAAAAAAATCCTGACAATTAAAAAAAAGGAAGAAACAACTCGAGACATTTTTGTAATAAAAAATTCTTTAAATAGAAAAAAATGATCATTTTTTGAAAAATTCCGAACATCTAAATTTCGAGCAGAAAACAAAGTAAGTAATATGATATCTTTGGACTATTTTTTGGGAAAAATGGGCCATTTTTAAGAGGGTATTTTGTAGAAAGATCAAACAACTAAAAATCATCATTAAAAAAAACAAAAAATCAAAAACTCGACCAGTTTCAAGAAATGAGTAGGTACTTGATGGCAGTTGATCAAAAAAGGAAAATAAACTTTTGCTAGGTAGAAAACATAAAAAAAAAATGGTTTCAAAATGAAAAGTAGAAAATCCAATTCATTTTCCAAGGAAAACACAAAAAAAATTATTTCGTTTAAAAAAAAAAAACACTTTCCGAAAAATTGAATAAATCTTACGAAAGAAAGTTTTAAACAAATTCATTCATTCTAAAAAAAAAAGTAAAATAAAATCAGAACAATTTCCATTAAAAAACGCATTCTTGTGCCATTTTTGAAAGAAAAATCAATTGGTCGTCAGGAAAGGAACAGTTGAAACAAATTACTTACCTACCTTTAAAAATATATATATATATATTTTCAGAATAACTTCCTCCCTTTTGTTAGAAGATGATATTGTGATTATTTTTGAACATCAATTTTAATTTTGGCCATTTCCTTTCTGGCACTTCTCGTCTCCTCTTGGATTTTTGTGTTTAAAAATCATGGGTTGGGATTTCTGGCTAATGTACCTAAATTAAGAAAAGTTTACTAAGTTAACTTCATTTAACATTTTACTTCTATATTGTTTGCTTTTTATATGTTGCCAATCTACAATTTTTGTAAAAAAAATACTCGGGGAGGGGGGAGGAGCCAGAATTTTTCGAGCACCCATTCAATATCATATTCCTGAAAATCTAATATTATTTAATTCGAAAATTATTCAAGAACTTGGCTTTTTTGCCCATAATTATCGAAAATTCAAATAAAACGAGGTGCTGTGAAATTTCCAGCCATTTTTCATTCTAGGACATTTGATATAATAACATCTCTATAAAAGGATTCATAACCCTCGGCGTAAATATTTACGATATTAACGCCGAATCTCATAATAGCTGTTTGTTATCGATGTACGTATTTTGTCATATCCGAGTGTGAGGTCCACTTCATCTTCTCATGCTTTGGCAAAGCGGCCATCTATTAATAATTTTCTCCGAACAACACGTTAATGAAAAATATCCACGCTTCTCTTTCTTTTCCTGCTAACAAAATCCTCAACCGATTAACGTCTCGCTGCGATGTCGAAATATGATAATCAGCCAATTTTTTTGGCCTGTGTAGATACACGACTTGTGCATGGTGATTTGTGAAATACATACAAAGCGCATTGACACCGTTATACCTGGACCTGGATCAGCTCGAATCGAACGTGTCACATATAAATCATTTGACAGAATGAAACAGCGAAAAATAAAATAAAAAAAAAGGCGACCATTTAGTGTCTCCGTACACCTTCCATTATCTAAATTAAATCATTCGGTTCGATCTTTAATTGAAAAATACATTGCATCAGTTCTCTACGGTAATCTTTTGTTCCAGACTACATTGTGATCAAAAGTTAAACACCGGTGTAGAAATAAACGCAAGTAATTGCGTGTAATCAGACGTACCTAGACCTACAACCTACATATGCCTATAGACGAAATCAAAAAAATGGACTCTCGCAAATCACAATGCTATCAATACCGAGAGCCAATTTATATGAGAATTTTATTTATGTATTTGATCAGGGTTTTTTTTTGCGCAATTTCTATCATTTGGCCAATTCGATCGATTGATTAAATTATCGGTAATTTGACAGTTTTAAAAGAATCTCAATTATAAGTCGTAAATAGATGAAGGTCGTTGGAACATTTTACTCCAAAAATGCACCTCGTATTTTACCACGTAGGTTGTTCGAAATGGAATTCGAAAACGTATAATTTGCAATCTCATTCGTATTATTCGTAGACAATTGAGAGGGGCAAAAAAGTCCCATACAGATAATTATTTAATCTGTGTACTTGGCTCTTAACATGTCGCAAAACTATCTCCTCCATTTACTTAGATGAAAGAGAGTAACCTTTGGGGAAGGGTCAGACGAGGAGGGAAACATGAAATATGAAACTTTCGTAATTGATGTAGATAAAAGTAGTATTATAATTGAACAAATGGTTTATTAAAAAACTGAAGATATTTATCTGGGCGAATTAACAAAATGTGCCGCGTATCACTGTACGAGAAACTAGGCTGCGAAGATAGGAGGAAAAAAAATCGTGACTCGGGACTCATCAAAATAGTAGTTTTGCAAATAACTTGTTACTTTTTACCTTCTTAGTTGTGTGTCTATGGGCAGATGGCGCGTCGGTAAATCATTAAATAATTTGTTGCGATTTTTTTTCTTCTTTTTTTTTTTACGATACTTGCGCAATTTATGAGATGATGCGTATTACATAAATGTATTATAGATATTAGGTACCTATGTAGAAACGTCCGTTGTATCGTGTATGAATATTATAAAAGGCTACAATAAACAAAATGTGTACCTGTGCGACATGGAACATGGATAATCCTAAAATGGATGTAAATTCAAATTAAAAGATGTAACTTTCTATGCGTTCTTCCGTATTGGCGGTCTGTGCTCCGTGCTCTGGTCGTATTTTTAAGTATCTATTGTCGTAGCTCATAAATATGGCTAGGATTTTGCGGTTGACATGTATATCTAATGGGCAAATCGTGCTAGAAAATTGGCTCTATTGACGTGTATAATGGCGCTGCCAGAGTATCAGATGGTAATGGTGCATTTTTCAAAAACATTCGCCAAGCTATTACCATTGTCATGTTTGCATTTCCTGCAGCGATTTGGCTTGGAAATTTTTAAGAAGATAGCAGGTGTTCGAGATGTTGAAAAGAAATTGGTAATTTTTTTCTCGGATGTGTCTTGGAAAAATTCATGAACATGCCAAGAAATCATAAGTCGAAAATTACCAAAAAAATTCATTAGATTGATAACTATGTTTACTCTATGTCAAAAATTCATTGGTTTTTTTTGTTGAAATGAGAAAATTTTTTAGGCTGAGAGAAAAGGTTTGGAGAAAAATAAGAATTTAGAAGAAGAAATTCCTCAATTTTTATATTGCTTCAATAATCAGGGAGCAATGAGCAGAGAAAGGAAGATTGAAAAAATTTATTGAAAATCTATGTGAACCTGGACCCTTAGATACCGATAATTGAGTTCGAGATGTTGAAAATAAATTGGAAATTTTTTCTCGGATGTGTCTTGGAAAAATTCATGAACAAGCTAAGAAATCATCATAAGTCGAAATTTACCAAAAAAATTCATTAGATTGATATGTTTACTCTATGCCAAAAATTCAGTGTTTTTTTTTGTTGAAATGAGAAAATTTTTTAGGCTGAGCGAAAAGGTTTGGAGAAAAATAAGAATTTAGAAGAAGGAATTTCTCAATTTTTATATTGCTTCAATAATCAGGGAGCAATGAGCAGAGAAAGGAAGAAATTTATTGAAAAAATTTATTGAAAATCTCTGCGAACCTGGATGCAAAAACTACCCTTAGATACCGATAATTGAGTTCGAGATGTTGAAAAGAAGTTGGAAATTTTTTCTCGGATGTGTCTTGAAAAATTCATAAAGAAGCCAAGAAATCATACTTAAATCGAAATTTACCAAAAAAATTCATTTGATTGATATGTTTTCTCTACACCATAAATTCAGGTGTTTTTTTTGTTGAAATGAGAAAATTTTTTAGGCTGAGCAAAAAAGTTTGGAGAAAAATAAGGATTCAAAAGAAAAAAGTTCTCAATTTTTATATCGCTTCAACAATCCGGGAGCCATGAGCAGAGAAAGGAAGAAATTTACTGAAAAAATCAACTGAAAATCTATGTGAATCTGGATACAAAAACTACCCTTAGGTATCGAAAATTGATTTTTGAATTGACACCGAGTAGAATCAGAAGAGATCCTCAACACAAAAACTAATTTTTGATCCCTAAGGGTGGTTTCTATATCCTGGCTCATATATGATATCAAGTATAAAGGTTGTCTTCAGCAAATTATTATTTTTTAAAATTATGATGAATAATAATGCTGAAAATAATTTGAAGAGCTTATGAATATGCAATTGCGGTCATAAACGCATCCAGAAATTATGTAAGGGAAGTACTTACTAGGAGTTTGAAAAAAAAAAATGAAAGAGGTCAAAATTGAGTGAAAAAATTGAGTAATCTGTTATTTTCGTAACTTAGATAGGTAGTTGGGGTATTTTCCATGGAGGGGCCTGGTTTCTCTGGCTCCAGCTCCAGCTCCGAAATTTTAAAAAATCTGACTCCAGCTCTGGAACTCACATAAAAGTATACTTCCGATACCGGTTCTAGTTCCGAATTTCCTAAAGAGGACCTTTACGGCATTTTCCCGCCGGTTTTATTCCGGATCTTCGGTCGTCTCAGGGATCCAAAGGAGGTCCTCCTCTCTTCAGTTCCGGCTTCAACTCAGAGATTTTTGATTAAATTTCCCTCCAGCTCTGGAACTTTTAGAAAAGTTGCTTCGGCTCCGACGTTGGGATTTTCATACAAGTGCCTCTGGCTTTGAAAAAATCGTCTGGAGAAGGACTTCCTTCCTCCAACTCCACTCCGGATCCCTGACTACCTGGAGATTTGAGCAAATAAAAATTGAAAAATTTAGTTAGATTTTTGAAACAAATAATCAATATTATTTCTAAATTTGAATCAGTCGAAAGTAAAATTATTGGGAATGGACTGAAAAATCTATGATTTTTTTCTTGGTACTGATTCAAAAAGACAGAATTTTATCAATTTGACTGATTCAGATTTAGAGAGTTATCTTCAAACTTTATTCAAGAAGTATAGATTTGAAAGTATCTTGAATTGAAGTTTTGAATTTTGAAAGTATTACTTTCTGGAAAGGGTAATTTTCCTTTAAAAATTTGAGCTCCGTATATCAATTAGGAAACATGTGTTGAGTCCTCCTTTTTCTTATGAGTTTCAACATAAAGTAGCGCGATAACCATTCATCCCCCCTCTTCCAAATGGGGAGCAAAATAATGCAAAATATCCAATTATTCCATAAAAGTTTGGGAGCGTATGACTCGATTCTGATTTCTAGAGATGAATTTTGAATTCAAGGAACTATTCTAGGGGGGAGGGGGTCCTCAAAAACAAGGTAACCAACGGTCAAACTAATAAGTAAGTCAAAATGGTGAAAATAAGTCTTGGCTCTTTATCAAATTTCAAATATTTTGACGTTCAAAAGTAAAAAATACCATTTTTGCTTTTCGAACGCGATTTCTCATAAAATTTTTTGCCCTCTTCTCGCCCTAGCAGTGTTCTGTTCTTCTACCTAATACAGGAAATATCAAAAGTTTTATTGTTTTTTTTTTTTTTTTTGTTATTGCCAAATTTCAAAATTTTGGTTTCTTATCACTTCAAAGTGCAGTTCACGATTCTAATTCGTAAAAATTTTCACTCAAAATCATATTTGTTTGAAGTTTTTTGTAAAAATTGTTTCTTGAGGGGGGGGGGGGCTCATGAAAATCCAGAACAATCATGTAAAGAAATCTAGTCAAGTTAGGCTTTTTGCTCGACAAATATTAGACACCCAGAAGTACTTACCTATATTTTATCATTTTTATCCAATTTGATGGCTCTCAAAATCTCTCAAGAATGACTACTCGAGTTTAAAATTTATTTTCGAAAATTAAATTTGAGTTTTAAGGAATATTTACGAAATTTGATTTGTTTTTCCCATCTCATAAGGAAAAAGAAGGGCCAGCGCCTGGCCCTTAATTGAATTTTAGGGTCGAAATTTTGGGAATCGCATTCTCATAAAAAAGTGAACTTCAGGGAAGAAGGCCTTCAAATTTTGTTTTAAAAAAAAAACTTTTTTTTGAAAAATTATCCAAGTACAAAGATACATTTTTTTAGATTTTTTACAATGAAAAATCTCCTTCACGAGCTTAAAAAGGAGACTCCCCTTTAATGCGACAATAATTTTACCCTCTTCAGTCCTGTGTGGAGGCTCATAATAGATGCCCTAATGCCTCATACCACCCTTTCTCTTTCTCCCCTTTTCCGATTATGCACAGTATATTTTATTTTTTTCAGTCCTGTGCATAGCTTTTTTTTTCTTAATTTTCAAGATTTTTTTGTTGAGAAGTCACGAAAAGATTAATGTAATGCATACGAATAGCTTATTGTGAAATAATTCAATGAAGAAACGTTTTTACAATTAAGTACGAATTTTTTAAGTTTGATAATTTTTTCCAATTTTAATACTTTTTTAAAACTCTTATCTCTTATGAAATAAACCAATCCTTGAATTTGGCAATTTCGTCAAAACGATGCCGAAATACGAATGGCGATTTTTTTTTTTCGAAATCATCATTCGAAACAGTACTTACCCATAATGAAAAATTTCAACAATCTAGATTTACTTATATTTGTATTTGCAATCGAGATATTGGGTTCAAGGTATTGTAAATACTGGGAAAAGGATGTATTTCTGTGGGCTGCCGTATTATTATCTTCCATTGTATTGTACCTCGAAGGTGTCAAATTTATAGTCGACTAAAATATGTATTTCCCAAACGACGCTACGATCCACCAATCGAACGCAATTCGAATGGATATCGTAAGTGAAATATTATGATTATTATTCGTCGACCATGAAATATATAAATATTTCTGTCCGTCTGCCTACCTACTCCTCGAAGCCAATTGTGATCTGTTCATTAACACACAAAAGAATCATGTTACACGGAGAGAGATGATGATTTAGTATATAAAAACACGAGTACCGAGTACCGAGTACAAGTAACATTCGGCATCATTATTTTTCTCGTCATCTTATAGCTGCAACTCGAGTACCTTGCAAACGTCAACAAAATGAAAAAAAAACCTATGCATAATTAATTCGCATGCAGCAACAATGACCATAAAATATACTTATTAATAAGTAATGATAAAAAGAAATAGTCGACGGATTGTTTTCGGATTTTAATTCGTCGGCTCGTACGAGCAACTTGAAAAATTTTGCTGTGACCTACGACCCACTTGAAGCGGGTACGAGGTACCAGGTACTCTTTAGACCTTAGGCCATCCAATTATAAATTTAATTGTATCTATGTCAATGTGTATACCTTCTGAAATAGTAACTATTATTACGTAAAATGAAGAATAAAAATTCGCAACTAGGCGTCTTTTTCCGACAATTTATACCTGCCTGAAACGTTTTTATGTAATGGAGTGTCAAAGTGCATCGGCTTAGTTCCTCTCTGCTTATATTTTTATTGCGATAGTAATTGAAAATCTTTGTAATAATTATCTTCTTCCTGTGATTCTATTTTTGACTTTTTCTCGCCATTATTATACAATCGAGATCGGCATATTTTATGTAATGTCTGGTAAACGAATTTATTAGGCATTCGTTAATGAACGTTTACGATTCTAATAACATACGCAAGAATGGTACAGGTATCTAGACCATTTGTTTTAAAATACCCGTGACAGTTGCGTAATTAATTTAGTTATTAGTTGTGTCGCCGGAATGTTGGTCTGTTAAATTATATGTAGGTTTGAAGTACAACTAGGTAACTGGTTGACAATTTTTAAGAAACCAGGAAAGAATTAACCTGTAATTGTACATAGATGAAGAAAATATCCAATAAAAGGAAACTGTCTTGCTGCGAGGAAGACCAATTTTTTGAATGGGAAGATTTTGAGAATCGACTGATTCATAGGTATTTTATTTCGATTAAGTTGGATTGCGTCGGTTATGTGTCTCCTCTGAACACAAAAAATTATTAAAATTGATATTTTAGACCCAATTTCATTGGCAAAACATATCCAAAAATGTAGGTACTTTTTAAAAACTTGAGAAAAATTATTTGTCAGGTTAAAAATTTTGAAAAAAATAAAATTTCATTTCGAGTTGGAAAATTGAAATTTTTTAATGGAAATTTTTTCTTATTAAAAAAGGCTGAAAAAATTGGCATTTGTAAATTTTTCGAAATCGAAATAAAACTTTCCTGATGCCTGTTGCCCAACATTTTTTTGAAGAAATGTCGATTTTTTGGAAGAAAAATTATTTTGAGAAAGACAATAAATTCATTCTTATTTTTTATGAAAATGTATCGAACATTCACAACATTTTTAATGGAAAAATTTCCTACCATTTTTACAGAAAATTCATCACATTATTTTGTGTTTGCGAGGAAATTCGGTGAAAAATTTAATACATATTACCGAAGTGACGCGTTTTTTTTTTTTTTTTGCAAAAAATGTTCTTAAGTTTAGTAAGAAAAAAATGTCGAATATCACATAATTTTGAGAGGTAAAATTACGCACTCGGCATCATTCGGAAGAAAATGTCAAAACATTTTGGGAAAGGAAAGGTAGAATGTCAAAACATTTTTGAAAAAAAACTCCCAACATTTTTTTGGAAAAAAATCATAACCTCATTACATTCACTGGAGAAAACATCGTAACAATTTTGAGAAATATGAAATGATATTGACTATTGACTTTTAATTTTGAAAAATGGCAACAAAATTTTTTGAAAGGATACTTCTCCCTAAACCTAATATCATTTTGTGGGAGAAATTATATAACATTTCTCTTGGATTGGGACAATTATCAACGTTATTTTGAGGAGAAAAACATTTTTAGAGATGAAAGTCACCAAAGCCATGACATTTTTTAAAGGAAAGAGAGGAGAGTAGGTACCTAATAACCACACTACCTATATTTACTAAAGGAAAAAAAGTCGAAACATTTTTGAAAAAATTTTGTAAAATTTTTAGGAAATAGTGTTGTAACATTTGAAAAAATAATGTCGTAACATTTAGGAAAAAAATGTCGTAACATTTTTGAAAAAAGGTCGTAACGTTTTTGAAAAGAAATGTAACATTTTTAAAAAAGTCGTAACAGTTTTTAAAAAAGTAACATTTTTGGAAAATGTCGTAACATTTTTGAAAACAAATGTCGTAACATTTTTGAAAAAATATCGTAACATTTTTTGAAAAAAATATCGTAACATTTTTGAAAACAAATGTCGTAACATTTTTGAAAAAAGTCGATGTCATAACATTTTCGAAAAAAGTCGATGTCGTAACATTTTCGAAGGAAATTGTAATATTTTTGGACGAGGGGGAGGAATCGTAACATTTTTGGAAGAAATCGTCACTTTTTGGGCGGGGGGGGGGAGGGATCGTAACATTTTTGTAAAAGGTCGTGACATTTCTATTTTTTCTGGAGAGATCCGTTGAATTTTCATTTTGAGAAATGTGATATTTGATATTTTTCAAGGGAACAGTGCTAGGTATGTATTTTTCTGGCACAAAGAAAGAAAAATTGAAGTATTTTTGGAAATGGTAGTTGTTGCACTCTTTAGGAAAAATCCATAAATTTTTCGCAAGCACGGCTATAACATTTTTTTTTGATGGTGTGGGGAGAGGGTAAGTCTTGGCGTTTTTGAACAAAGTCTTTAAATTTTTTGAATTTTTGAGGGAGACGGGGGAAAACTTTGAACTTTGGCATCGTAACATTTTTTTTTTCGAGGGACACGGTTCATACACTTTTCATTACAGCTGCAACATTTTTTGAACGGGTACTCAACTTTTTGGGAAAGATGTCGCAACCTTTTTCAAAAAAAATGGTCAATTGGATATTGTATTTTTTTGACGAAAAAGTTTCTACATTTTTAAAAATATTTTTTAGAAATAAATATTTTTTTGGAGGTTAGAGGGGGGAGGTGCAATTATATAAGAACATAATGGTGCTTTTGTGAACACATCCTAACGCCTATAGTGAGGGAACTTTCAATTTAATTCAAGTTTTGAAAAAAGGAAACAGAATTTCTGTGACTTGGTCCAATGTTTTTGGATAAGTCAGAATAAGCAGGTGTATTTAGGAAAAATGGCACACAGTAGGGAGGGAGGGGGGGGGTCAATAATTTTTTAAAAAAATCTCGTAACATTTTCAGGGGAAAGATCTAATATTTTTTAAAGAAAAAATTTAGTCAATTTTTTAGTTGAGAGGTCTGAAATAAACAGTTAGGTACCATTGAAGCAGATTGAAATCACTCACTGGATATGATTTATTTTACCATGTACATAGTATTTATTTTTTGTTGCGAATTCAATCTTGGATTCATTGAATTGAGAGCTGAATTTTGGGAAGGATGACTCAATTTTTTCAATAATTGATTGCATTAGACCACAATTTTTTCATTCACCAAAAATTTAATTACAAAAATCACACAATTCTTCATGAAAAATTGACGAAACTGAAACATTCAACTCTTTCTCGCAAATTAGGTACTAGGGTACTAGTATCTGCAGATTTCTTAAAATAGACCTCAAAAAATGAATTTTTCTTTTTCAATGCCACAAATGGAGCATTACCTATTAAACGAGCAACGCTGTCTAAAAAAATATGAAATTTCCAACCCAAAGGCTCATCATCATTAACCTCATATCCTTATATAAAATGGCATGCAATTATCTTTACGACTTTGCAGTCTCTGTCATTGCCATACTCAATGGGTTTCTTCTACCTCTCGCCACTTACACGTAATATTACCCACACCGAGCCAATCCTTTCCAACACTTATCCACCTAACAAAAATACCTCGATAACTACCTGATACCTATACGCGTTTAAAACTCTTGCACACAAATTCGTAAATACGCAATCAGCGTATTTCCTCAATTCACTTAACTCCTGCCAAGAAGGTTCACGATTCGACGCAGCAAGCTGCGAAGCAAAAAATGCACTTTACCACCCTACGGTGCCTTGTGCGTGGCATCGTCATCGGTGTCTCGATTCTCGGGCAACATGTCGATATCTGAAGACGGAAGTGAAGGCTATTTATTAAATGTGCGGTAACAAACCAATATAGGCAACTCTGGTAAGTTCAATCTTACTGTATTCAGTGGGATCCGTTCTCCGGTGTTGTTTTGTCTGAAAGCGTTAAAAGATATGATCACGTTTTATGTTTTTAAATAATACCGGTACCGTTTAGAAGAAGCCAGAGCATACAGTTATAAAAAATGTATACCTTACCTAAACCTATATATGTACCTACTGTATTTACAGTAAGAGACGACATGATGATCTAAATCGTGCTGCATAATGCATCTGATGAAGGTATTTCGGCATCACGACTGATACGCGTCCCACAATCGCTGATACCACAAAACGGGCAAATCTTCGAAGAGGATGTGTGCTCTATGATCGCAATCCAATATGCTGGCGTAATACGCGACGCAATTACATAAATTTACTGAAAAAAAAAAAACCAGCGAAATGCAATTCTTTTGTAGGTTACTTGTTCATCTGTGTAAATAAGTCGTAATATCCTGCCCGAGTATATTTTCATTATTTTTCACATCGATAACCATTCTGCCAGTTATGAAATATTTTCAGAGCAGCGGTAGCTTTTGCACAGCACGTGATTTTTAATTGGTCCTCTCGGTATCGTTGCATAGAATTATAGGTAATTATTAACCGGTTGCTTTGACGTTGGGTGAATCGAACGCTGCGATGGGTTCGCCAAAGTGATGTTTACATTCGATGGATTTCCGGCTCATCACATTTAATTGATTTGTTAAACGCTCGGATAACTGCGGCCTGTGCCTGCGGTACGTATAATTTGACGATTAAACGATACGCAGCATGGGTAATAGGTCGATCGAGTGAAAAATACCTGCTAAGTTTCCTGCGATGAATCGATTCGCTGAAGCGGATCAATGCTGCGGAAGGCGTGGTACCGTAGCCTTAGGTGGATCGAGCCTATTTACTGCGGAGGCTCTCAAATTTGATCGATTCTCGGGGTATCTAAAGCAAATATTGGTATTTTGCGCTTAATTGTAGAAGGAGATTCCAACGAGGGTAAAATTTTGGGTCTGAACAAAAATAGAACATTAAAATTTCAGGTGCCTTTAGTTCATTTTTTGAAATTTGGCGAATTTTTGAAGTTTCAAAATTGCCCCATTACTGTGACCTGTCCCAAGAAAACCAGGTTAGCGTCTGAAAGACGATTTTTACAGAAGCGAAGTTCAAAGTTTCAAGCAAAAGTATCGACCAATCAATAAAACGAAACTGGTTGATTTTTGGGACTCGTAAGATTTTTATTTTTTTCTCTTAAATCGTTGTTACCAACCAAAAAAAAATATGGAAATTTACCTGACTTTTTCAATTTTGAGTTTTTGGCGGGAAAATATGGTAAAATGGAGCAGGATTAGGTCTTCAACTTATTTTCAGATAGACGATTTTTTTACCACAAAAATTTGGAAAAAATGAATTTTTTTGCTTTTTAAACAGTATTTTCTCGAAAAATTTTCGCCCTCGCTTGGATCGGGCAGTATTTTAATTGTTTTATATTTTAAAAATTGATAATTTTTGAGTCAAAAATCATTGATTCCTCGAACGATTCCCAATTTTTCAAAAAAATCAATGATTTTTGACTGGAAAATCAGTGAAAAATGGCTAATTTGAAATTTGACCCTTCCCCCTATTTTTTTCAAATTCTCAGCCCCGAAAATGATTGAATTACGTGGAAAATTTATACATAGACGCTACTTGAGATACCTTCCAACGCTCCAACATACCAAAAAATCATTGTTTTTGTAGAATTTCTTCAGTTTCCTGAAAAATTGACCCTTTATTTAACAATACCTGAACTAAATCGTTCGGGCTACACATAAAAATTTGATGTAAGTAATTGACAAAAAAAGACTAAAATTTGGTATCCATTATTCTTTTTTTGACCTATTGAATCGATTTCGAATGCTTTTAAGACGTTTTGGAGCCTTCTAAAAAATTTTCAATTCTTCATCAAAGAAGGAAAAAAATCCATATGAACCTTCTTTCCCCAAAAACTCAGATTACCCATTGGTTGCCTGTGACATCGATTAATGTCCAATTTTTTTGAAATTCGTAACTGCCACGTTGAATCTACATTTTTCTCCACGATACTTGAAGCATACGCCTCGAGGTAAGAAAATTGAAGTTGGTAGATACTTCATTTTCAATCGTCGGAATCAATTGGCAACTGTTTTGAAACGTTTTAGAATTTTCAGAAAATTTTGAAAATTTCTAGAACCGAAGAAATTCTCATGGAAATGGTTCATTTGAATTTTGGCATCTGTAATCTCGGATTATCTACAATTATTGATCTACTTATTTGATAATTTAAAGCACAATTTTCCAAAATTCTTAATCACAGGGTCAAATTTCAAATTTCCCTATGGATTTAAACTCAAATTTTCAAATTTTAGAAAATTGTGCTTCAATCGAACAATTGGGTCATCAGTATGGATAATCTTCGATTGCAGATGCTGAAGTTCATATAGACTTTGATAAAAATTTCTTCAGTTCTGGAAATTTCCAAAAAAAAATTTGGTGGCTCAAAACTGTATTGAAGTCGCTTCCTCCAGATTTGGGAGGTCAAAATTAGGATCTTTTCTTTAAAAAATATGGATTTGAACTTGAATTTACATATTTTTGAAAATTGGGATTCAATCGACCAATTAGGTTACCTACCAAAAGTTCATAATATCGATTATTTTATTAAACATTTCTTCAGCTCTGGAAATTTCCAAAAAAAAATGGAAACTCTGAACTGTCTTAAAGTGGCCTTTTGCTGATTGGAGAGGTCAAATGTTTATCTCAATCCAAATGCTGACGATGTTAATCATTGGAACATTGGAAGCAAAAACCAAGACTGAAAAGCAAAACTGAAAATTTAAAAAAAAACAAAACCAAGACCAAAAAAATCGAAACCAAAATGTTTGAAAAACTTGAACCAAAATAAAAATCGAAACCGCCAAGTGCCTTCTATGAACCAAAACTAATGAAAAAAAAATTCCAACGACTGTCAGGTGTATTTCTCAACTTTTCCGAAAAAATTTTTGCTAGAGAAAAATGTGGATTTGATCAGGTGGTTTTAAATTTTGGGAAATTACGTTTTAATCGATCAAATACGCCACCAGTATGGGTAATCTTGGTTTTTTAGGTCCTAAAATTCATACGGACTATTGCTGAGTGGATTTTTTTTGCATTTCAGGAAAATTCTAAAATTTTCTGGAGGTACCAAAATGTCTCGAAACCGCTTTTAATCGATTCTAGAAGTCAGAAATTGAGTGTATACCGAATTTCAGCCCTTTTTGTCGATTAAATCTTTTCATTTTTTTTTAAGTCATTCGGCAATTTTGAAATTTCAATAATTCGTCAAAATTCAACCTCAGCACTTGAAATTTGAAAAAGGAACTCTATTTACGTAATTCGATACATTTTTGTTTTGGTTCAGAATTTTACAGCCGGTTGGGATACTTCTCTGGGTAAACATAATAAACATGGTTTGTATATACTCGAGAGAGATTTATAGACCATTAAATAAGCTCATTTGAATACAGTCTTTGTTCCGAGGCTGCGTAGGACATAGGTAAATGATTACGTAAAATAGTATTAAAATGCCATTTGATCAATCGGTATCATTTAATTCGGGAATATATTCGGAGAAAGTAGATTTATGTTTGTGGTAGCTTCGTGGATACGAATTACGATGACCGGCGCCTTTTATAAAATCTATACTCCAGTGCACTTTTAATAACACTATACAAACTGGTTATACTTACACTAGTGTTTATAGCTCTTCATTTAACTATACTCGTAAAAAAAATCGAGTTCAGTTTATGTTCATTTTTTTTTCTTTTTTGGAAAGTGAGTGGAACTGGTTTGTAGTACTTTCCTCGCGCCCTGGTACTACTTTCATTTTCAGCGTGACCGTCGGCTGAATTTTTCTTCCAGAGAATCGTCCGGTCCTTTATGGCGTTAAGTTTAACCCACGATGTTGATTACGTGCGATCGTGGGCTGTAATAGAGAAGTATTCGTATAAACAATGCATTCTCGATGATGTTTGTTATCGACGTGTACCGTGCCATGCCGCATTCGATTGTGAAATACGAAATTCTTCATTCTAGGAATCGTCGCCGTCGGTCGTAGGTAAATTAGGTGAGATGTGTAAGAAAGATGAAGCTGAGGTTGGCAGAGGTTATCGTGAGGTTCATCATTTGGCGAATGGTGGTCAATGCATAGGCATTCTTTGGAGTTGGTTTACCTACTTGGGTATGAAGATCGTGAGTATTCGTTTTTCAGGAAATGGAACGTTGCTGATCGATCATGAACAGAAATTAAAATTGAGGTTTTTTGTTGAAAAAACTCATCTAACTATGATAAAATGGAGAGAAAAGTCATGTTTATGAAATGATTCTTTGACAAAAAGGATTTGAGAAATTATTATAGGTATTTATTTTTGATAAAATAGATATTGGTGGGATTGAATTCGAGTTTGGTCTCAAAAATTGTTTGTGACATAAAAATAATAGAATCGGGTGATAAAGTGATAACTTTTTTGTGACAATCGCGTCTAAAATTAAAAATTCTTAAAATTTTTTAGATAAGTAGGTACTTATTCGTAGCCAAAAACCGTCGTGAAGAAGTCGATCTCACTTATATGTAGGTACATGAAAATTTTCGAGTTAATATTCCCCTTTCATGGAATGTAATTTTAGTTCTTCCGTGAAATTGATCTCTTTGATGAGAAATTTTCATTTCATCAAAACATTTGTGAAAATGGTAGGTAACTAGTTTGGATTGAATAAAAAATCACTTTTGACTTCATTACTCTCTGAATTTGATTCAGTTAAAATTGACTGATTAAAAAGCCAAAATGTGCAAGTGCAACTGTAGAAATCAGTGAAATTTTTACTGATTCATTTCAGTAGTGTTGAAAAAAGATTACTGATTCAAAAAATGAAAATTTACTAATTGAATCAATAATTTTTCACTGATTGACAGTCATAACAGTTGCACACTTTTTCTCTTTAAACAGTCAATTTTCAGTTTTTTGACTGATTCAGATTTAGAGAGTGCCATTAAAAGTGATTTCTTTTCATTCGTTTTGAAAAAAATTATTGCAAATTTTCAAACTTCGAAACTACTTCTTCCCTTCTCTCCCCTTCCCCCACCTCTAATTATCCAAACTTTGGATTGCTCGTGAGAAAATGTCGAACACTTGATTTAAAATGATTCTCCAAGTATTGAATAAAAATCTGTACAATTTTTTTTTATTTTGATATTTTTTCTTAAGGAATCGTTTTACTTATTCTAAAATGATATTCGTATTGCAAACAGATGGAATTTCTCGACGTTTTTGTTCATGATGCTTCCAAAATCCCTTGAAAACCCCAAAAAATGAAAATTTTCTGCTACATATCTCTATTTTCCTCCTCAAGTGATCATAGAAAAATTTCTCTCAATTTTTCAAAGAAAATTGCGTAGGTATTTTTTTTTTGCAAATTCAACTTGTCACTCAATTAATTTTTCCTATTTTTCGAAAGGAAGAGAAGTGAACTAATTACCTCCTCCTCTTGCTCCTCTGACTATTGTTCAATGAAACAGAAACCCAAATTAAATCTTGAAGCAAATTGGTGAAAATCTCCAACACTTTTGAATAAGTAAATAATTCATCTCTGCTATTGGAATTTTTCAAAATCTGAAATAAATTTTTTATCAAGTCTTTGTGACACTTGAGTAATGTACAACGTTATATTTGAATTGAAAAATCATTTGCTTCCTTTTTAACTTTAATTCCCTCTCTCCATAAAAAAATGGTACATCAGATTCCTCACTTAGGTATTATTTCATACGATTCACTCAATAATTTATTGAAATACAAAATGAAATTTGATCAAATTAAAAAATTCTTGGTTTTTCAAAAAAAAATGGACCAAAAAATCAACCCTGCATGGCTTTTTGAAATTTCCAGAAAGTTCAAAATACTTTTTCAAGTCTTCTGAAAATTTCAATTTTTTAAAAATTTTTTCATTAGGTATTATTGGAGATGGTACTTTACTTTTAGATGTTTTCCACTAATTCCATGCATTAAAAAATGACCTTTTTTCAAAAATATCACACTTTACGCTGAAAATTCCGATTTTTAGATTTTTCAAAATTCGAGGTGCCAACCTAGGTAGCTGAAATTTTTGCTCCAAAGAAAATATTTTCGAAAATATGTATACCTGCTGGTTATTTTTGTTGTTCAATTTTTTCAAAAAAACTTTTCAACAAATGCGAAATAAAAAGCCTTCGATATTTTTTGTTTGCAAAAATAAGTTCAGTTATGATTTTTTTTTTTTTTGTATAAAAACAATTTCTTTCGCCCTCCTCTTCTTATGAAATAAATCAGTTTTACCTGAAATTAAGAAAAAAAATTTAGGCCTTGCCTTGATAAGAAGAAATTGTGAAAAATTACTTTTCTGTTTGATTAAAACACCTAAAGATGTAAAAATTGGTAAAAAAAAAATCTTAAATTCTCTCTTCAGGTTTATGGTCATTTTCCTGAAGTCGAAATCCCGAACAGACATTTCAACTTTTTCACAAATCCGTTTTCCCCGAGACCGAATCCCTGATTGAACTTCCCTCCTTCCTCTCTAGTGAGATTTCTAACAATTTCCAATTTTTCTGAAAAACGTTTATTTAAAATGAAATTTTAACAAATTTTTGACTATGGAAGAAAGAAGACAAAAAAGATTTCAAAAAATTAAATTTAGTAGGTATCTAGTTAATGGCTGAAAATTGATACTTACCTACTACAAATTGAACTATAGGTTTGAATTCGAAAGCTAATCGATATTTTTTTGGCTCATGTTATTCCAGGCAAAAACTTGTGCAAAAAAACAAAGATTTAGTACCTACTTACTTAGATGAAGAAGGGGAAAAAATGCAATGAGATTACCTATCGAAGATAATTGGCACAAATCATTATTTTTCCATGATCTTATAAAATAATTTTCATTTCTTAATACCCTGCGGTTTTTTTTTCATTATTGGGGAAATGAAGGAAGCTATTTTAAGATTTAGAATTCCTAAATCTCCTATTCAATCTTTCATCTCCTCACCCCCCTCACCCTTAACACCTTCAAGTACTATACTCTTAATCTACAATTTTTTGAGCACGAATCTCAATCAAATAATTATTCTGGGCAGTACTTCCATCCAGATGATTAAATTAATACAATTTGCTTTCTTGCCAATAATAATTACGCTTTATTTTCTTGAAAAATCTCTCCTCCTCCACACATACGCGATCTTACCCACTTGTTAATTTTTGTTAATTTTAATTGTTTCAGGAAACGAAAACACCAACGGTACCGAAAAATCGAACCGAACATCTTCGTCTAATGGCGGCGAATACAAGGAAACGAAACGCTTCCGTCAACACCGACTCCTCACCGAAGACACGATCGGCAGCAGCCCAGCCGCGAAACCCTCAGATGGCATCGACGACACTTCCACCAAAACCACCGATACGATCCGTAGCCGGCATTCGATCAAAACGAAACACAAGCATAAAAGAATGTGGCACGATTCATCACCATCGTCATCGCCGAACGAGCAAAAAAACATCACCAAAGTCGCCTCATCAGACAATATCGATCTGCCAGCAGATACCAAAGAGTTAATTAAGTCTAATGTAAACGATACCGCGAATTTACTAATTACCATCGGCGACGATGGCGTCAGCATCGACGACGACCGCGTTCGAGTCAAACCGTCGAGTAACAATGATAATAAAGCCAGCGCGGCGAACAATGCTAAAACTAACGATACCTCAGACAATGACGATAACGTCAAACAAATCAATACCGCGGTTATTAATGATAAAGCCAAGAATGTTGCTGGTAACGAGGACATAGGCAACGGCAGCGGCACCGGCCGAGTGAAGATTCAAAGAATCGCTAATGCCAGAGTCTCAGCCGACAATGGCAATTCGACCAGCGGCTCGAATTTCAATACGCCGTCACATCGTAAAAAAAGAAGAAGAATTTTATTCTCTTCAACTCAGCCAGTTCCTATTGATGCGTCGCAAATTCAACCATCGAGCAATTTCCAGCCGTTGGAGCAGAGTTTCGGCCAAGACCATGTGCCTTATGTCGATTTCGGGCGTAAAATTGCAGCAGGGGCTGCTCCTCGAGGCCATGTAAATTTTTACGACAGTTTGCTGACCGAATTTCGCAGCAGACCCGATCCTCCTAAAGCTTTCGCTGTTTCCGAAGAAGAACCTATTCACGAAGATATGGACGTGACGATGGATAGGAAGACCATTGAGAAGAACCATGTGCCCAATGATCGACTCCACGTCGCCAGTACCAATTTAGCCAATTATTATCGCAGATCTACCGCTAAACCTTCGACAGCCAATACGACTTTGGCAAATTCCACGATCTGTATTCCTCCGTACAGAATTCGACGTCCTTATTCGGGATCCAATTCGAATAAAACACTGAAACGAGAGATCAATCAAAACATTCCATTATGCCAGTATAATTTCACGACTACTTCGAAAACCGAAGAAATCAAACTGACCGAGAAACCTGAGCCAAAGAAGGTGCTAAAGAGTCGAATCGATCCATCGGTATCCACCACGTTCAAAACCATCGGCACGTCCCAAGTAACGGAATCACCGGCGTTGGCTTCTGTCGACGTTACCACCCCAATATCCAATCAATTCACTACGAAAATTTTATCTACCGCTGTCATAACCTCGGTATCGGTTAAATCGAACGATGGCGAGTTAATGGTACCTTCGGAACCGTATGTTTCCTCGGCAGATACCTCAAAACCTGTCGAATTCGAGGAGACTCGTAAGAAATCCAAATCTGAAAAATCCTTCGATGCGACGTACAACTCCAGCGGCGTCTCTTTTTCGGCGTTGAATAAAAATAAACCGATTCAATCAACGATTCGGCCCAGTTTAACATTTTACCAAAGAAATACTCCGAAAATTGCCCGAACCAGTACCAGGAATTTGCAGTTTTCGAAGCCAATTCTCATGTCTCAGTTGCAATCGCATTCGATCAGACCGGTCTTCAATTCGACTACTTCGGATCGACCTGAAACCAACACGAAGCAGTATCAAGTCCAGCCAAGTATAGTCAGCGTTTTAAATTTATCCGATGCCAATGTAGAGTATTTGCTCGGAGCTGGAAATCCCACCACTGAATCTGAGCCCGAGTCGTCGGATTCGGTTGATGCCGAAATCACTACGAATGAGTTGTTTAATCCGAAACCAACGGTGGTTATTGTGACTGTGAACGAGAGAGAGAATTTACCAGTGTCTGGGGAATACGATCGGTATAATTCGTCGTCGACTCCTTCGATTATTTCGTATAATAAGAACACGGAGAAGAATACGGAGAATTGGAGGTATCATACGAATGTGGAAACTGATGACAGTTTGCTGGAGAATTCGACTTCCGGCGGGTCGCAGATTTACGCCATATTTTCGAAATCGTCGTTGCTGAATTTTACCAGAGTTGAGGTGCCAGTTTCGTCGACTACGCCAAAGCTCGCAGCTAAGCCGGCCAGTAAACCGAATACCGAAGAGTATGCTGTTGGGTATCAAGTCGGGTTTCATATTATTACCTATGTGCTGGCTGGATTGGGAGTTATACCGCTGGTTATTGGCATTTTTCTCATTACGAAGATGATTCTGAGCCAGAATAAGAAACAGGTGAGGGATAGAATTTTTTTTGGTGGTTTTGTATTCAGTTTGGGCAACAAAAATTGATTTCTTTGTTGACTTAAGAAACAAATTTTGAAAAAAAAACTTCAATTTTCTGAAAAACTAAAAAAAGAAGTACCTACTTTGGACTTCTGATAATTTTGAACGACCGTGTATAGGATTGATTGATTTTTGTTAATTTTTAGGATATCTTCATTTAGGCGTCATTAGAGACCTTAGGGTTGAATCATTATTTCAATCAAATTTTTAAAAAAAATTTTCCAATGTCTAATTTTGTACAATTTTTCATTTTCTTAACATGTATTCCAATTTCAAATTTTGTTTCAAAATTTTTGACTGCAAACTCTATTAAAGATTTTTCTAATTTAGAATTTTCAAAAATTTATTTCCTAATGAAAACCGATTAATATTACCCCCTATTGGCAAGGAAACCGCTATAAAAAACGCACAGCGTCAAATCTGGACTTTCGTCAAAAAAAACGCCCTTTCTTTTGCGTCTTTAATGGCGTTTTTTACTGCTGTTATTTCAGCTTAAAACGCGATAAAAACTGCTTAGCGTTTTTAAAGCGTTTTTTCAGCGTAATACGCCCCTTGAAGGGGTTTTATCAGCATAATGCACTCCGAAGGGGTGCATTATGCTAAGAAACTCTTATGTAGGGGCATAGGCGGATTTAAGGGGGGGCGCGGGGGGGCTTAGCCCCCCCCAGAGGGACATTAGCCCCCCCAAAAATTTTTCGTGTTTGATTGTCAAATTGTTTGACAATCAAACTCGAATGTATCTACCATGAAAAAAATGTATTTTCTGGGCAATAAGTGCACAATTTTTTCATAGCTTCGCCCTCGCTTCGCTCGGGCATGAACAAAATCGCAATTCACAAATTATTGTTAGGCAACATTGAGGAAGGAGGCGCCTTTCTCCGAAAATTCCTTCCGGTACTTAATGTCTTCTTCCTCAATCTGTATTTTCCCAAAAAAAAGCTTCCAACGCCACTGACTGCGAATATGTTTTCCCTCCCCCCCCCCCCATCCTAAAATAACATCAAATAGGAATTTTGAAATCATTAATTTAGGAAAAAATCACTTTTATGGCCATTAAAAATTCAATTTTTCAAAGCTTCACCCTCGCTTCGCTCGGGTATGAATAAAATCACAATTATTCGAATTATTTGAGGCGACAGTGTCAGAGAAGGCCCCCTCCTACTTCATCATATAAGATTTTTCTGGTATTTCTAGTGTTTGTATCGATTTTGCAGTTTGCATCCTTCCAAAAAATCTTCTAATGCTTTTGATCTGGGGCTAAGCCCCCCCAGATCCATTTTCATAAATCCGCCTATGCTGTAGGGGTGCATTACGCCGAGAAAAACGCTAAGCAATTTTTTATCGCATTTTAAGCTGAAATAAAAGCAGTAAAAAACGCCATTAAAGAAGTAAAAAAAAACGCCCTATGGCGTTTTTTTTGACGCAAGTCCAGATTTAGCGCAGTGCGTTTTTTAAAGCGGTTTCCTTGCCAATAGGGCCTCAGCATATAAATCCAATAAGTACGTCAATTTTGGTGTAATTTTTTTTCTTATTTATTGAAAGTCACTTTCCAGTGAGGAAAAAAAATGAAAAATTTACTCCTTTGGAAGATTGGCTATCAAAGGAGTAAGTGTTGATAATCTGATCCGGATATTTCATCGAATAATCAAGGAATAATTTTTCAAAATTTTTTCTCGTAGGTATAGAAAATAATTGTAACTATTAAAAAATTTCCTTTCCTAAGAAAAAGTCTTATAATACCTTTTTTTTTTTTTACAAAAAAATTAGATTGCCTTCTCAACCTAATGATGCCATCAGAGCAAAGCCTGTTGAATAGTGAATATGTGACTCTGTCGTGAAGAAGAGACCTTGTGTGAAAAAAAAAATCGATGTCTCATTTTTCACGTTTTTGGTTCAAATGACACCCAATCTGGACCAAACACTTGAAAATAAAGACATCGGTTTTTTTTACAAAAAAATTTTTCTTTTCGGCAGGGTCACATATGAATATACATCCCTAGTTCAAAAATAAAGTCAAATATTGTAATGGTTTTTGGTTTTCTTTGTTTCCTATGTAAGAAAATCATTCCCGAAGAATTTTTTTAAAGTGTTTAAAAATGCTCAAAAAAATCTCTTGATCCTTTCCCAAAACTGCTCGTTGACAGCTCTGGGGTTAAATAATGCCTCGGGCGTCTATTTAGGTGCTCACAGTCTTAGATGGTAATAAAAAAGTGCTGCAGACTGCTCGAAAATGATGATTGAGAGTAAATAAGGCTGGACGATCTAAGGATGTGCTTGTGAGTCTGAAAATGTCAAAAATTACCAGCAAAGCGTAAAAAACAAAAAAAAAGTTTTTTTTGAATTTGAACGAAAAAATGAATAAAATACATATCTAGGTAGTCCTACATACTTAATTTTTTTTTAAAGAAAAAAATCCCTTGAAGTGACAACTTTATCAACGAGAGAAATGTTTTTAAAAAATGTGACCTAGCCGAAAAGAAGGGATCATATGCATGAAAAAAAAATCGATTTTCACCTCTTTTGTCCAAATTACATCAAATCTGGACCAAATATCCTCATGAAAAAAAGACAGATTTTTTTTCACTCATGGTCCTTTCTTTCCGGCAGGGTTTACCTAATAATAATTTAGAAAAAAAATCCAAAATTTATAAAACAAAGCATAATTATATCAATCAAATAGGTACCTAATTATTTGTTTCTAATGTGGCAAATTTTCGTTTTATTGACAATTTTTCTCACGATGAAGAGGGCCTGAGGTATCTCAACCGGTAATAAATTTTGAGCCAAAACCAAGATAAATCGAAACTGTATAACAAAAGAACCTTATGTTCAAAATTTCAGGTGCTTAAATTCCTTTTTCGAATTTGAAGGTTTCAAATCAGCTAAATCCATTTTCAACCCCTTTGTTTGATCTAAAATTGAAAAAGGGTTTCTGGAGGGCAAGGTAGAATTCAAAATTATTGATTTTAGGGAGTTTAATATCAAAATTTACAGTTTTCGGCCTGCTAAGTTCATTTCTGACGTTATTTTGATCAAAATACCAGAATGAGTCTCTAGAGGGGGGGGGGGGCAAAACTTTAGTAGCTGCGCAGTCAAATCCATTTTCCTCCAGCAGAAATTTTTCGAAAAAATTGAAAAATATGCTAATATAATCCTTAATCCATCAAAGTGAAAAGCTGAAAGTTGATTTTTAAAAATATCCTATTTTCAGTTTCCTAAATCGATTGGAAATGATTTCAAGACGTTCCGTAGCTTCCAAAAATTTTTGGATACTTCCAACACCGAAGAAATGGCCATAAAAATTATTCATATAAACTTGACCCCAAAAATTGCGAATTATCCATTTTATACTAGTATTCTATTCGATCGATTAAACCACATAATGTTTCAAAATTTTCAACAATTGGGTCAAAATTATTTTCCTTTGAGGGGAAAAAATCTGCCAATTTTATGGTTGTTACCCAAATCACCAATATACGATTAGAGGTACCTACTAAAATTCATATGGATCATTTTTAATCGATATTTTTTTGTGCTAGAAATTTTCAAAATGGGTAATTTAGGTTTTCAGAAGATAAAGTTAAAAGCGTTTATTTTTAAGGACATTTTCCCATAGTTTAAAATTTTTTTGGAAGCTCCAAAAGTTTATCAGGGTGGTGTGACAATTATTAAATTTTGAAAATTCGTCAAAATTCGAAACATGAACTTGAGAATATAAAATTTTAGATACGAGATTCTATTGAAAATTATTTCCGATTTATTTTTTTTTAATACCCAAAATTTTCCTACTATAGTCTGTTTTTTTTAACGTGAGCCCTGACTTTTTCGCTATGTTAAGGAGTCGAAAATGGCCCTTGACCCAGAATTTGTCAAAATTGGTCCAAAATGTTACTTATGGTCTAGAAAAACACCCCAAAAATTTTTGACCCCCCATCCCACCCCTTTCAAAATTATTGCGCTTTTAATGTCGAAAAGTCAGGGCTCACGTTAAAAAAAAAAACAGACTATAGTTGAATTGCCATCTTTGTAACTTTTTTCAAGTCATTTTTTCAGTTTTCAAATCTTGAATCTCGAAAAAAAATCAACAATATTACTTAATTTAAATAAAAATTACCCAAATCCTGAAAATTGTCCTCGAAGGAATTAAATTAATTTCAATACCTTACCTACCAAAATATAAACATTTCAAAAAAAATTCCAAACCTGTTGCAATCCGAACTTCTACACGCAATCTTCTACAATCTAACAACCATTCACAGCCGAAAATTCTTCACAAGACCATCAACAAACACGCTTCCGAACGTGTAAAAAACAATCATCCAACGATAGCTATGCTAATTAGGCAAAATACGAATATTATATTTAATAACGCAGCACAACAAATATTTAACATTGTACCGGCGGCTCTTGACCTATATTCTCAAACGTATAAATAACAATCTTTTGGATAATTTCTTTTGTTAAATTTCCGCCATTGACGATAACAATGCTGCAGAAAAAAAATCTATGGACTAACTGTACTCCTTGCTTACTCTAGTTGTACCAAACTATACCCAGCTAAACTGATGTGTAATATCCTAGTACATTAAATCTAAAGTATAAGTATTATACGTGCATAAGTATCTATTACAAAAATCTCTTTTTTTCTCTCACTAATTCCGACGGTTAAAATTGACAGATTTTCGAAGGCTCCGAATATTCATCCGAATACAACAGGAATCCTTTGGAATTCAACGGAGGCGTGACTTCATCTCCGATTGCAACAAAATTACCTCGAGTTCCTCATCACATGGTAAGATTTTTTAAAATTAAATTGCACGTTTATAGGGCAATTTAATTCCTACCTGATTATTTGCCCCCATTATAATGTCGATGCACTTTATTCTCATTAGAAATATATTCACGAAGATTTTTTTTCCTCCGCATGATTACAGGCTCATTGGGAAATTGAAAAGAAAACATTTTCTACGATCAGTGTGCCGAATAATAGCAAATGGGAGTTTCCTCGGGATAAATTACGCCTGCAGACGATTTTAGGGCAGGGAAATTTCGGACAGGTGAATTTTTTTATTGATTTTTCGTGATTCGAATAAGTCGATGAGCTGAAAATTAATCGACAAAAATTATTGATGGTGTTTTCAATGTTATTCGAATTAAATTTCATTTTTTTTTAAGGTTTGGAAAGCCGAAGCGGACGATATAAGTGGCCATGAAGGTTTAACACGTTTGGTAGCGGTAAAAATGGTCAAAGAGATTTCATCTACTCGCGAAAAAGAAGACTTAATTAAAGAATTAGTTATAATGCAGCATTTAGGATCTCACCCTAATGTTGTAACCTTATTAGGATGTTGTACTGAAAAAGGTTGGTGGTAATTACGAGCACATTTATTAAAGCTCGCGTGCGTAAGACAGCTGGCTAAAGTAAATTCATAATTCATCTTACAGAACCTTATATGTTAATCATGGAATACGTAATGTACGGTAAGCTGTTATCATTTTTAAGAGACCATCGTACACGATCTCATTACTTCAACTTTTCTGATAATGGGGATACGTTAACGTCTCGAGATTTAACCGTATTCGCGTACTGTGTCGCCAGAGGAATGGAGTATCTTCAAAATAAACAAGTAAATATTCGACGAAGAAAATTGCAAGGTGGCTAAATTTGATAATTTTTTGATTTTTTTCTTCTCCTCAGATTATACATAGAGATTTAGCAGCACGTAATATATTAGTAGATCATAATAAATTATGCAAAATCGCCGATTTTGGGATGTCACGTCAAGTGGGCGATTCAGGTCAAGTGATGGAACATCGTCAAAGCAAGGTATGATAAATTGCCTACCTGGGCGCCGTAAATATTTTCCAAAAATAAGGCGAAATAGAAGTAGGGCTAATTTCATAATAAAACGAAACCAAAATGAAGTCGGGTCTTCCGATTTTGCTCAAATAATTTTTACGAGTTCCCCTTGGTGGTCTATTCACAAAACCAAGATATATTTTTTTTTCTAAGCCTCAGAGCAAAGAGGCTGCCTCCAAATTTTTATGCAATTATGATTTTTAGCAAACTTGTTCAACTTTAAAAGCTCATACCTCAAGATAGGTTGTACTTCGGGGAAAACTTTTTTCGGGGTCTGAAAGAAAATTGATAGAAAATTCAAAATCGATAATCATATGTGACCTTCCAGGAAGAAATCGATTTTCGATCCGAAAAAAAAAAAATTAGAAAAAAGTTTCCTAATCAGTCCAAAAACATGATTACCATTTGTTTTGGATTGATTGGGAAACTTTTTTTAAACATTTGTTTTTCGAACCGAAGGTCGATTTCTTCCTGGAAGGTCACATATTTTGAAATGCTCCAAGTTGAACTTGGATGGTGAAAGCTCAACTTTCGTGATGAGAAAAAAATATGAAAGCTATCATTTAAAAATCTGAAAAAATTAAAGCGAGTAGCTCTTTTTACCATTTTTTCAGCCAACAACTTTCACTGTTCGAGACGGGATCTTAAGGCCCCGAGGAGGGGATACAGGGGTCCACAATTTTAACCAAAATTTTAAAAAAATGGAATACTACAATTCAGTTTTTACTCATTCGAAAGCACTGATTTCGAATACGTGTCTTTGAACCCTCCCCTCATAACCCCCTTGATAGGGTTAAAATTTGAAAAAATCGTGTGACCTGTCATTTGCTAGGTATTTGAAGGCACTGAGTTCCAATTTTCGCTCATTTTTTCAATTTGACCCTGCAATGCCCCCCCTAGCCCCTCCAATTTTGGGGAAAAGTAGGTTAAACAATATAAAATCATGTGTGGCATGTCGATTGTCACTAATTTGAGGACGTAGAATTCGAATATGGACTTAATTTTTGATTTTATCATCTCCCCCCCCCCCAAACTCCAATTTAAACATGTGTACAATTAATTTGAAAGGGAGCCTTCAAAGTTGGACAAATTTGCTAAAAATCGTAATTGTGTAAAAATTTCGAGGTCAGCTCCCTTGCCCGTTGCCCCTTTGAAGTTTAGAAAAAAAAATGATGGTGGTTTTGTGAATAGACCATGAAGGGGAACTCGTAAAAAAAATTGAAGGAAATCGGAAGATCCGACTTCATTTTTGTCTCGTTTCAGTAGGTATGAAATACAGTGGCGATTTTAGAAAAAAAAATCTGTGGAAGTCAAAAAGTTCAAAGACTGAACATTTTTCAAGATCTTTAAAATATAAATTTACCAAAAAAAAAGCCAGAAAATTCGAATAGGTTCATGTCTCTATAGTTTTTTTTATTACCTACTTTTTGAATTTCATTTTAATTATCTACTTATTGTGTTAAGAAGAAACTTTAAAAGCATACAGTTGAAATTTTTTTTCTAAAATTTAGTTGTTTTCAAATTGGACGGAATTTAAAAAAAAAAAAAAAAAAAAACTTGAAGAATTCTAAATTGGAAATTTTTTTAATGGATGCAAAAATGTTTTTCAATTGTATAATTTCTTTATTCACATCTTCTCAAAATTTTTCCATCTAGGATTATTCAAAAATTCAAATTCATATTTCTTGGAAATTCCAATTCTAAAGCTTTTCCAGTAATTTTAAAATATGTCCTCGTTTTTTGTGTTTTTTTTTTTACAATTATTTCAACCTATACGTTTTTCAAAATATCTTCCAATTTTTTAGAACATCGAATTGAAAAAAATCAAAATTTGAAAATGATGAAAAAATTTAATTTTGAATTAATTTTACGATTTCAAAACTGGAAATTGGATACAATTTCGAAAAAAAAAATGGAAATAATTAAAGTGATTGAAAAAATTTAGAGTGAAAAAATAGAAGCTCGGAAATTAAAATGATTGGAATTAGATATGTAGTTAAAATCTTGTTTATGGCAAGAAATAATCAAGAACTTCCTTGTTTCAGAATGAAATTTAATTTCATTCACCTATTCATTTTTCTAGACACATTTTACCAAAAAATTATGTATTTGAAAAAATCAATGACTTCCTTAACTTACCTTGATAAATCGCCTTTGATGAATTAGCCCAGTAATAATTCTCTACTTTTGGTACCTGTTTTATAGGGTGCTTTACCTATACGATGGATGGCTCCGGAATCTCTGCATTACAGTTGTTATACACATAAGACTGACGTTTGGAGTTTTGGTATCCTAATGTGGGAAATTGTAACTTTAGGTGAGTGAATTGACTTTTTTTGATTACCAATGCTCGACATAAAAACTCGAGATTGAAACTAATCATACGATTGGTTGTTTCAGGTTCAATGCCTTATGCATCAATGGGCGCTCGAGTAGTAATGAGGAAGGTGAAAGAAGGTTACCGCTTAGAAAAACCAAAGCATTGTAAATCGCAGTTGTTTAACGTAATTAATAAATGTTGGTATTCGGATCCAAATAAACGACCTACATTTACCGAACTGAAACAAGACCTGGGTAATTTATTAGAAGATCCAGAACACGATGGAAATTACGTTGACTTGGATAGTCTGGTCGAAGAAATGAACCAAGTCGTACATGGAAGCCATAACGAAAAAATTGTTATTTAATTTTTCTCTTATTTTTTTTCTCTTTTCTTTTTTTTTTTTATATGAATGTATTGTACGATATTACGAAGAAAACACGTAGGAATATTTTCTACCATTTTTAGTCATGTTTTTAATGTATTCAGAATAAATATGCAAGTTAATTTTACTTGTGTCGGCGTTTTTTATATGTAGGTAGGTCTAGGTACCTAGCTACCTACCTATTACTTATGAATATGGGTCTTTAAGGAGCAGTATGGTCTTTATAAAAGATAACGAAGTGAATTGAAATTTTTTTTGTACAGTTATGTATCTTTTGTTTGAAAATTTAGTTTTTTATTGAATTCGAGATTGGACTCATTCTAGATATTGGAGAAAAACGACGTAATGTTTCGAAACTAACGAATCTTTTCATGTTTCTATTTTTTCAGTTCTGAATTTCTTTTTCTGGATTATTTTTTCTGAATTTGTTATACTTAACGTGTTTTTTAATTTTTTGAAATTTCAGTTTTTCCACCAAAAACTTTCAAAGTCAAAATAACTTGAAATCAAAGGAATGAATGAATGAATTTTATTGTTAATTTCAGTTTACAGTATATAGCACAATTACAATTACGTAAAACATCAAGTGCTAGAAACGGTATATTTTAAGGAGAGGAAAGAAAAAAAATCAAAACTTTCCGACTGAGATAAATTTTTCTTGATTTTTTCATTTTTCTCTGATCATCTGAATTCTGAAATGAAAGTCGTTATTTTTCGAAAATTTTCCAAATTGAACTTGATCATGCTGTCATGGTAGTAAACTGACCCTTGCTTGTATCTCTGGTTACTTCACATTTAAAAAAACGAAAAACGAAAAACAAAAAAACAAATTAGGAAAATAACTTAAAACTGGCTTATGTAAGGGATGGGGGGGAGGTGGAAAGTGAAGGTAATAGTGTTACAATGTAAATTGGAATTGGAAAGTGGGCTTGTGATGATAAATGAAATTAATTGCGTAATATTTTCTTCATTTTTAAATTTTCTGGAGAAATGCGTTTTTCTTGACTTACAAAATTCAAAATCAATTTTCAATACGAAACATATCTTTCTTAACAATGCATTGAAAAAATAAAATCGTGTAAAGGGTCTATTCACAAACTTCGTAAATAAGAAATAAGAAATAAGAATTAAGAAATGAAAAATTTTACTTTCAATTGACTTACAATTACCTCCAATCAGATATCAGAATTAACTGCATCAAAACATAGCCAAATATTTCTCACGTCCTTATTTATTATTTCTTATTTCTTATTTCTTATTTTAATGTTATGTGAACGTAGCCTAAGGTTCAAGTATATATACCACTTGGCTGGAAAGGAAAGTGGTGGCTGCCGCTGTCATTACGTGTATAATTGGCATAATAGAGAAGTATAGAGGTACGTACAGAGCCCTCGTTTATTATGCTCATGTCCAGTATAAATCTTGCTATCACCTTCACCTTCTATCATAGTCATCCCACATTTTCCGCATTTTTTTTAAATTTTAATTTTCATTAAAATTTAAAATTCAAAAATTAGAGATGGTAATTAACGCACTCTAGAATCGAAATTGCGCAGCTTCGAAACAGAGACGACGACTAAACATGGTGAAGTATTCGGATTATTGATTCAAAAGGCATCGTCGTTTTTCGTATGTGTTTCTTATCACTTTTGACTTTGACTCATTTTTCGATTATTTCATTTTAATTTTCATTAAATCAATAAAAATTTCGTAATTCATTGCTCAGATTTATTCATCCTTCATCTGCAATATTCAACTCTTCAACGTATCACAAAGTTCAGAATACCTATTTTTTATAGGAAACTTGCTACCGAATTTTACGTGTAAACCGAAAACTTCACCATAAGTAATCATCCGTCCGGTCACTGCGTTCAAAATCCCCATAAAATAATTCCATGATAATACCAAATACCTCACCTGTTAGCCCTGTGATTCCATTCGACCATTCCACTTCGTTAGTAGTTCGAAATTAAGTGCAGAAGTAACAACTAGCAGTCAATAAGTATCTTTATGCAATTGGAAATCACACCTTCGCCATCAAGTTCAGCTTTTATCCATCATGAACCCTTCAAGTATTCCTGTCTCGACGAAGAAATCAAAATACGCTTATTTAAACAAAAACAACGATGTGGTGTTTTGTGAACAGGTCAGTACTTTCATTATTTCAATACCTATGTCCATCTTAACTCAACCTTTCTTTCTCCCAGGACATACCAACAGAGCTGAAGAAATTCGACGTATTGGTCAAAGTGTTAGCTTGCGGTATATCCATCTCCAACGAAGAATACAAACCAGTCGTAGACGAGAGTAAAGCTAACACCGAGTACAAAACTCTGGGCACAGATATATCTGGTATCGTGCAAAGTGTCGGATCCGAAGTAAAAACTTTACACGTTGGAGATCGCGTCGCAGGTACCTCATATAATTTTTTTCACTCGTAAAAATGAATCTCTTCGACTATCTTGATATATAAATTACAGGAGTAATTCCGGTATCCTGTGCGCAGTCCGGATGTGGCCAGTATGTTGTTATCGAGCAGTACGATTTAGGTAGGCTTTTCTTCTTCAGTAACCCCTTCCTGTACGTATCGATAACGTTGAATTTATTTTTCAGTTCGCGTACCAGAATGTATCAATTTTGCGGATGCTGCTGCCTGTATCGGTGATTGTATCCGGGCCTACATTGCGTTACATTATTGCTCCAAGTTAACCAAAGATGATATTGTTTTGGTGCTAAACGGAGCGTTACCGTGTTCCAATATTTGTGTACAGATTGCGCATCACGTCGGAGCCAAAATACTTACTACGTGTACCTCGGCCACCGAAAAAACCTATTTGGAAACGTTCGACGATTGTATCGGTATAACGATTTGGTATCTAAAAAAACACAGTTGTTGATTTATGATTAGGTAAACTCAACGTTGTTTTATGTTTCGTAGATGAAATCATTGATTTGAGCGAGAGCACCGATATCGACGATACGCTTTTTACCGAATGTATGAACAAGACCGATAATTTAGGAGTCGACGTTGTACTCGATTTGGAAACTTCGGTGGGTTATGCTTCCTTTGTTCGATATTGATTTTCGTTCGAGATTATGACGTGTTTCTATTTTTAGATGAAAGAGGATAAAACACCTTGCCAACTCAGTACCGAAACTATTATCTCGTGTTTGACCATTCATGGTAGATGGGTTTCGTGTAATTCTAGATTACAGGTAATTTAAAATGTGAACCTGGATTTAGGCTCCTTTAAGGTCAAAAATTGGGGTTTTGAGTTTATTTTTCATTTTGGACGTTTCGGAAAAGAGAATCAAGGAAGAACCTAAACTCCAAAACCAATTTTTGACCCATAAAGTTGATTTCTTCATCGATTCTCGCAAATTAATTTTTTCTTTGAAAAAAACATTCAGCCATATTTTATTTTTTCAGCTGGACCCTCCAGATTCGCAGAAATTATTCGATCGATGCGCTTGTATAAGTTTTCTCTACGAACAGGCTTGGTTGATGTCGAAAATAGCCCAAGGCAAATATCAACACATTCTGACTGACGCGATGCTTAAACTGAAAGAAAACATAATCAAGTAAATTTAATCGCTGATTTTATCATTTTCCTAATTTCTGGTCAAATATTTACTTATTTTTTCCATCTAGGCCTTACGTCTACCATACCTTCGATTTCGAATCTCTTCCCGAAGTTATACAGAAGTTATCAAAAAATCAAGTGAATCGAATCGTCGTTAGCATTAAATAATCTCGTTACCTTATCTATTTACCCTTTTTGTAAATACTTACGATTTTTTTTTCTTTTTTATACACATCTCGAGTCATTTTATTCATTTTTTTTCCAAATCGATGTTTTTTAATTACCTATTTTGAACGCTTCTATTTTTTAAGTTGCATGAATCCGTTTTCATCTCCAAAAAAAGGCATTATGTAATTAGGTTTCGTCACCACCGAAGTATTATTCATTACTCTTTTCTCTCATCGTATTCGTATTCTATCACTTATGTACATTCCTTCGGTGTCTCGTTCCTCGATCGTTGATGCATTTATCATGTAAAAATTCGGGCAATTCGTCTTATCATAAACCTAAGTACTTTTTTTTAAAACGCTAGTAATTTCTAGTCTGAAACTAGTCGTCGATGATCTTAAGTATCATAGCGTATTTTTCTATAAATCGTTTCTCTAACTTATAAGTTCATTTACCGGAAAATTTTGTATAAAAACAAATGTGATATTCGAGTTATTTTTAAAAAAAATCAACTTTCCAACAGCAATATTTTTTTGTTATGAAAAAATACTGTGATTACGTGTTGTTTGAAAAAAATTTCTGTTATCAGTTCACTAACATTCCTTATTAAAAACGAATCTATGTGCTTCCTTTGGTAAAACGTGATGTTTCTGGAGATTTTTTTTCAGGTTGAATAGTATTCAAGTATTATGGTATTTTTGTTAATTCTACGTATTTCTCGAATAAGTACATTTTCGCACGTGTTTCCGTATTATGTATTTGGTTAAGTTTGATTATAATATTGTGCTTTTTTTTTAAACGTTAATCAATCTTCGTATATTGCAGTATAACTGATACGTATGCTCAAATTATACCTTTTCTTTATTGTTTTGTATGAATATTATAGGTATCTAGAGGTATATCGCAGAGTTGTAAAAAATCACTCGTTCTGAAAAAACGGGTCTTTGAAATTGATTGATTTTCTATTCTATGTTGAAAAGTGTACCTTTTGGAATTCCCTTGTTCGATGATACTGATTTTTTTGTTTCGTTATTTTTTCGTGATATATTTCGTGTTTGTCTACATTTTAATCGTATTTAATACTGGATTGTTAGTATTTAAATTTTTCACAGATATTCTATCGATATACTCATTGTTCTATTTTAAATACATGTTTTCCCCTTCGATATTGTTTATTTTTTGCTACCAGAAAGAGAATTAAATATTGAAATTGAACTGGGAGTACGATAAACCTTGCTGATTAGACGCAGACGTCTGAATATGTTGAGAATTTGTTTACGTAGTCAGTTGCGGTGGGAATCATACGAGAGCATTCGTCTGCGAAATAGCATCGATTTAATTGTTCTACCATTCGCTTGCTCCTTCTCGCTAGGTGTGTTTTGAAATAAAAAAAAATATTGATTTGCAAACGAAATTCATGCAGAGAAGCCTGGAATTTGATTAAGGTCTTTTTATGACCACTGAAATGAGTTTGGAGTATGATTTTGTTCAAAATTAGATTATCTCCCTTCTTCATAAATAAACAGCATATTTTTTAAAATATTTCCAATAATTTCAGGAGTAGGTATCATTGAAAAATCAATCGAAATTGATGTCAAATTTATGTATGCGTGGATTTAGCCAAACACAATCCCGCAATCTTAAATTAGTCGAAAACGGCCCTTAGATTAATATTATAGCTAAAAAATTTTAAAAACGAAATTTTTCGTCTTTGCCCCTTTCAATTTACATGAATAGGCAACTTATTTGATACGCCGAAATCTCAATTTTGATTGAATTTTGACGCGAAAAAGTATAAATTTCACAAGGAAAATAAAAGATATCGATACTAAGAGGTCTTTTACTCTTAATACTGAAATCGTTGAAAAAATTGACTTTTTAATCGAACAAAAAAGGTAAATGACCTGGGGATACGTTTTCGACCATGTAGAATCCATTTTAGCATCTTTTTTTCTTTTTTTCCCCCCAGAAAATATTACTTCTCAGAAAACCTTGATTTTAGACCCAAATTGCGATTCATTTCGAAAAATTGGCAAACCTACGACTACGAGAAGATAACCACGTACAAATTTGTAATGAGCGATATTCAATTAGTCATTATTTTCGACAAATTTTCTAATAGGTACATCGGAAAAAAAATAATCAAAATAACTTTTTCCCTTCAAATTTCCACGGTGTAACTAATCTGAAGATGGAATATAGTCGCTTGGAACCACATATGGAACACCTCAGAGGTAAATTTTCACTCCTACTTTGCATGTGAAGAACAAACATTTTTTTTAATTATTTTTTTTTTTCAGGGTTCGAATTTTTTCTCGACTAGTTTTTCTCAAAATTAAATTTTTTTTCAAGAGTTCGAATTTTTTCTCCATCATTTATTGAAATTTTTTCCGAGTTCGAATTTTAATTTTGAGAAAAAGTACAAATTAGTCGAGAAAAAATTCGAACCCTGAAAAAAAATTGATTTGAAAAAAAAATAATCGAGAAAAAATTCGAACTCTGAAAAAAATTTTAATTTTGAGAAAAAGTAGTCGAGAAAAAATTCGAACTCTGAAAAAAAATAAAAAATTTCGAACTTAGAAAAAAGCAAGTGGACCACTTGAATCATACAGTTGAAAAAAAACGATTCAGTCGTTCGCAGGGTATTTTTAATTTCGTGCCTGAAGCCTCTTTCGTGTAGATTTAGTCATAGGTAATAATAATTTCCCAATTTTAAATTCCCATAACTCCCGCTCCCCCCTAGGACAACTTTAGGGGCTTTAATTTTGGATGTGAATGTTCTTCGTGATACTCTACAAGCCAGTAATTTTTTTGGGCGTGTCAGTCCTCGGGTAGGTTTCTTATTAGTTCAACTGCGAAAATTTCAACAACACAACTTGCAAATAACCCATTTAAGTATTTACAATTATCATTTTAAAAAATTAAATACTTACCTTCTCTTGGTTCGCTCACTTTTTCATTTTGGCGTTAATAAAATTGCATACCTAGTTCGCCGTAAAAACAAACTTCTTTTTTATCTAAAAAAGCTATTGAAGTTGAAAGATAGGTATGTACTTAGACTTACCGATTGAAACGATGCAAAAATGCGATTTCATCTCAGACAATTTATGAGTCCAGGGCGGAGTGATTTCGAACAACCTACCCATCCATGAGCTTTACATTAACGATCTGAAGCAACCTGTACCCCTTTCCCCCGAGAATGTTTGCAAGCAGCCTGGGATTAAATTCAACATTTCGAAAACATAAATCAATGATCATGAAGTTTTTGCTCCAAAAATAAACTTGCATCATTTTTTCCGAATTTTTTCATAAATTTTCGGGTACCTAGTATATTCAGAAGAGACCGTAAAAATATGCGCATTATGATATGCACTCTAGACGTTTGAAATATGCTAAAATATACCTTTAATAAGACCCCAAATATGCAAAATATGCCATATTGATTTGGGTATCATTAGAGAGGTTTTTTTTCACCTAAGCAACACTGTAATACTGCTAACCTTGTTTAATGCTGTGCTACCCCACCATTTGCCAAAAATAGTCATTTGTAAAAATAAAAATGCATATTTTTCACATTTTTTTAAAAAATCACAATTTTTCAATTCTTACGAGAAGAAAATGATGAAAATGGAAAATTTTGCCGAAATTTCGGGAAAATGCTTAAAATATGTAGGAAAAAAAAAAGGGAAAATAGTTGAAATATGCGAAAATATGTTCTCTACGTGTCTAAAATATGTAAAAATATGCATTTTTACCCGAAATATGCAAAATATGCAAAATAAAATTTGGTTTTTCCACTTCAGAATTACATGAATCGCAAAGATATGTTGAACTTGAATACGCAGTATATCTAATCTCAAAAATAGAAAAATGTGAGCATGTAACGTAAGAAAGAAATTGAATATTTTTACCACCAAATTAGAATTTTCCAAATAAATGTTATTACATAAAGAACCAATTGATAAAGTTCCTAATGCGCTCTCTAACCGATCGAATATTGAAATTGAAATCTATAGAATGGAAGGTTTACCCCAAGAAGATCTCAAAAAACATGAAAGGCAAAAGCAAGGTAAAAGTAAGAGTAACCGATTTTTATTTACACAACGATTAAAAACATAGAGCCACTTCGGCTTCTAATTATATCAGTACGTATGATGACTAAAAAATGTTGGTGAAAAGATAGAATACCTATTGGAAGCTTTGGCTAGAGAACACAATCAAAACGAGTCCATCACAGACAATGAGAAGGATACACGAAGGGTACTTACACCTTAAATTATAAGCAAGCTCACTTCATTAGTCTTAAGGAGGTACTCAATTACTCATCGAATTCTCCATCCATTTAATTCTTAAAAAGATGAGTTAGTGGGTATACCTTTGTCCTTGTCACAAAAAAATCAATAATTTTGACTGCAAGATCAATGTAAAATGATTTATTTTTTTTTATTTAGGTAATACGTATTGACATTCTTGAATATGTTCAGAAATAAAATCGGGAAGAGACTTACATATTAATTTCCAAGAATTTTCGTTTAATGCACCGGTTCCTCCTTTGAAGATTTTTTCTTCAACAATATTACGGGTATCAATTTGTGTAATTTGATCTAACAAAAGGTAGCTAAATCTATTTTTGTCATTGGGAAATTTTATTTTTGTAACGTGTTCGCTATAAGTCGGATTATGGCTAATAGGAATTGCTGTCACTCTGCTCATTCCTGTAGGGTGATATACTAGTAAAGCCGGATGCATCCCTTGGAATGCGCGACCTAAAGAGGGATGCTCCGGAAAATTAACGTAATAAATTGAAGGAATGGGAACGGAAACTGGTGCTATTTTCAAAAATCTGAAACATGTAGGTAGGTAGGTAGGTTTTCTCCAGATTAATAATCGCATGAAGTTTTTATCAGTTGAAGCATGTGAATATGTAGTTTAGAACAGTATCCAAAATAATAAACTACAACGTACTGGGTGTTTGATCCCTTTTCATCAGCCATTCAACAATTGCGGGTTTGTCGTTTTCCAAAATATCATCTAAAATTATCGAAAATTTACCCGTTAAAATATACGTAGGTTACCTAAGTATCTATTTAATAAAGCACCACAAAACTTGAAATATTGAGAGGTACATTATCTTACCGTTAGTGCTTACGATTCTCCGGTAAAGATTTTCGAATAAATTATTAAACGTTTCTATCTTATTTTTAAGTTCTTTATTTTCTGCTTCTAACTGCGTGAGACGGGTTTCTAACGAATTAAAATCAAATATCGGCAACATTAACATAATAATAACTACAATACAACGGTAACCTTTCATTTTTTTTTAAAATAGTAAAAACGGAGCACAATACTTTTACAGAAGGCTGAACAATACGCTCTCGCAAGTCGTATACCTAGGTACTAGTAATGTCGTTTCAACGTAAATAGGTATAGAGATTAAAATCACGAAATTACATTAACGTAGAAGATCTACAGATAGTGTAATACATATTTGTATATACTTATCAGAATCAGGCGAATGATAAGTTCAAAATTACGAAATTAAGAATACGCGTAAGATAGCAAAGCTTTATAAGTTATAAAGTTGAAATCGGTAGAATTTTCGATCGTAACTTAGATAAAATTCTAAAATTTTTATATTTCAAAGTAAGAACTTATATAAGCAAATTATAACAGGTACTGAATAAAAACATCCATGAAATTTTCCGTCAAAATTTCATTTCAGTGAGGGTGGGGGCATGAGTAAATAAACATGAGTTTTTCACCTACTTAACTTGCGAATAAATGTGACATGAACTCAATTTAAACATCAGTACCTATAGCTAATAATAGATATTGTTCGGTATTGTAAAATGAAAGTAGATACACCAACGATTACAAGATGCTCATCATCACACTTAAAAAATTGTGGTTAATTTTTTTCCTCAATCTCAGTTGAAAATAGTAATTTAGAATGCGGGCTTGCGATGATTGATGAAATCAATAGTGCAACATTTTCCGCTGCATCGATAGAGAATTCATACTCGTGTACTCGTCTGTTAATTGTGAAATCACATAGGTAGTTAGGTACTAGAATGATAAAAACGGCTGTAAATTTTCGAATTGGCCGGAATATGCGGACACCGAGCATTATTCGAGATGAAATATTTGCCCACTGATTCGTTGCATGTTTGGTTAAAATTTGAATCGATTTTGTATAAATATGAGTATAGAATACGTAGAAATTGTCAGTAAGTACGTTGCTCAATTTGTCTGATAAATCGAGTAACGGGCCATTAACCGAGTGAAATTTCATTTTGCAGATATCTTACCAATTACTTAGTTGCGAGTTATTTTTTTATTAGAACTTCAAAATATATTCACCATATTTTGTCGATAAGAAGGTATTTATGTGGGTATACTTTCAAATATTGATACCTACAGCCAAGTGGAAATTTCATCATACCAAACAATAACTACCTATGCCTTTTACTGCACTCGCAAGACCAATTTCCTAAAATCAAAATTTAAATTACAGACTTTAAATGTAGGGCCGGTCTATTCTCATTTCTCACTCGGAATGAACAACAAAATGTAAATCATTCATTCTAATCGCAACATTGTAACCTATCTCGTGATCGTAAGATATTTGATAATTTGAAACCAAAATCAACGATTTTATTTTTCAACTCAATTTTTTTTTTCGATTCTCAAAATAGTTTCAATTTTTAATTTTATTTTCTTCAAATATTTTTCAACTCATAAAATTGTTCTTCAAAATATTTTCCAACTTCAAAATTTTTTTATCTGGAATAAAATTTTACCAATTCTGAAATTTTTTCCCCAATTATTTAATATAAAATGAAAATTTTAACAAAAATTAAAAATCGAAGAAATTGAAAAAAATCTTAAGAGCTTACAAAAAATTTTGAAGAAGAAAGTTCACTGTTCAGGGAGGAAAAAATTTATTGAAGGAGTTGAAAAAAAAATTGATATTATAAGAAAAATTTAAAAAGCCGAAAAAAATTAAAATTTTGAGAAAAGGTGTAAATGAAAAATTTCCAACTCTGGCATTTTTTCTAAAAGTAAGTACATATTTTTCATATCTCAACTCTGGAAATTTTCTCTCAAAATTAAATACATATTTTCTCAAATTTTTTTGTTCTCGAAATTATTTTTCAAAGTTCAATTTTTACACCTTTTAATTTTTTTTCTCAAAATACTGTTTATTTTAGCTCAGCTGAAATGTTTTTCCAAAATTATTTTCCAACTCTGAAATTTTTAGAATAAAAACATTGAAAAAATTGGGTTGAATAACATTTTAAGAAATTTAATGGTAGAAAAAAATCGAGAGAATGTCAAGTTTTTGAATCAAAATCAAAAAATGGGATTTCACATTTGTTAATTTAAATAATTATTTAATATAAAATAAAAATTTTAACAAAAATTAAAAATCGAAGAAATTGAAAAAAATCTGAAGAGCTTACAAAAAATTTTGAAGAAGAAAGTTCACTGTTCAGGGAGGAAAAAATTTATTGAAGGAGTTGAAAAAAAATTGATATTATAAGAAAAATTTAAAAAGCCGAAAAAAATTAAAATTTTGAGAAAAGGTTTAGTTAAGAGCTGAGATCATGAGATGATCAATGTAGCAGTGAAGATGAAAAAAATGAACGAGATCGCGCATATTTCGGTCATTTTATTGTTCATTCCGTCTGAGAATAACAGACTCATAAAGGTTACGAACGTAATTTTTCCACCATCAGCATCCTACAATTCAAAATATTTCATAATTTTATATGAAATTACAGATTATACAATCAAACCGTGTTAGGTTTATCGATTCGCAACGACTGCAACTTGGCCAGTTTTCTCAGAGGAGTCGAATAAGCAGAATTGGACAGTTTGGGTTTAATTTGAATACAATTACATTTCCGTGGAACAAAATACTTCACCAATGGTACCGATTGTTTCAGTTTCCTTCATCTCCCAATGGTAATGCAGCAACACAAATGACGTCTATGCGAATAAATTTTCCAGCTGTGGGATTCGAAGGGGCGACCTCAATTACACCTTCGCTATCCAATCAACAAAAAAAAGAAACCATACACATCAACTTAAAAATATTTAATTTTCAACAATAAATACACTATTTTATCGATTACAATCGAGACAAATTTTTATTGAAATTTTACATACAAATCGGTGTCTGATGAAAAAAAAAAAATCAACTTTAGATACACATTTACTATATAATCATTCGTTCGACGTTACGAAACCGTCGAATAACAACGAGAAAATTTCACCTCGAATCAAAAACGTAACACCTAAAATAAAAACCATGAAAACGATGAGATTTAGAATTTCAACACAAAACAGTACTTACTAAAAATCAAATTTAAAAAAATTGTTCCCACAGTTATAAATTGAGCCGCTTTTAAGCTCATCATACTTTTCGCTAGTTTTACATTGATTTTCATTTCAATAAAAATTTAGGTAATAATTGTACTTAGAATTTTTTTCGTTAACAATTTCTTTTAAAATATCGATAAGTTTAGGTAAAAAAGGCACTAAGAAATTTTTTCACTTCGAATACCTCTTTAATGTAAGTATAAGACGGTTTAAATTTGCTGTAGTTATTGTTGTAATTATTAATTTGCTAAATATTTATAAAAAGGTTCATTTTTTAGTTGCAGCTTTCGACGTATCATGGAGATTGGTTTCGAATACGATGAATTTGTACCAGAATTTTTAATAACACTGAAAATGAATTTAAGGCGATTCCGTTTCGCAATAAATATTCGTCGACGATTTATCACTATTTTTCTTTTTTCTCTTTATTTTTCCACGAAAACAAGTTTCGCCAATTATGAAACTCCCGAATACTCTTGTCCGGCGTACTTCGGTGTTCCCCTGGAATCCAGATGTCAAGCTCATTGATTTTTTCCTCCTTTTACGCCACAAAATTATTTCAAACTTACCAACGCTATTACGCGAAGGTTATAAAAGTAACATTGTTAATCTCAACTTTTTCCTTTCCATAATGGATTTGTTTTCCAGCCCCATCAGTTATTTATAAAAACGCGTTAAGTATTTATCGAAATATTTGTGCAGAAGAAAAAGAAAAACCCAGAATGAAAATTCCATCGCAATGAAACCGTTGGGTTACGTCGAATGCAACGTCGTTTAAAAATAATATTTAAATTTATCAACAATAAAATAATATTACAAAAAGAAATAATCGTAACTATTAGGTACGTTTTTAAAAATATATAACTCACGTTTTAATAATAAAAGATTTTTTGTCTTTTTATCAAAATATTATAAAATTGTGATCTTATAATAGAAAAATATATTCCAGTTAACCCGTATAGGTATAATGATACACAATTTAATGGGTTTATTCCTAATTAACAATGATAAGACTAGTATACGAATTTTTTGCTTTAAAATTAAGATGGATTTGAAATTTCGCGTCTTCAAACTATCAAACGTAAGTATAAGAAAGTATAATACAATGAACGAAAAAAAAAAAAAAAAAAAAATAGGGAAAACAAAAACAAAACAAACAATAAAATTTTCGTAATGACGCAATAATAATTGTAAAAATATACAGTAAGTTTTGTGTTACAAAATTGGATCGTTTCACAGAATTGGCGGCATATCCGAATTTTAAATTTTTGTATTTTTTTTCTCACTTTAATTTTTACGATTTTTTTGGGCGGTTGGTGGCAAGAAAATCAGTGGATTGCATGGAATGTGATTTTTTCAGGTTTCGTAGCTACTTAATTTTTTTTTTCAAAAATTCAGAATAGCGACATCGGACATTGGGATACAGGATTTTCAAACTTGAGATGAATGTGTTGCTAATGTTTAAAAATGGAAGAGAAGAATGTCCTAGAAACGATTCAAGTGAAAACCAGATCTGATCGGATCAAGGGGGTACAGAAGGAAGCCATGTCTGTTTTGAATGGAAAATGTTCCATTTCAGAATTAAAATTGTTTTTTTTTGGAAAAAAATTGAAAATGACGTATGTGTTTTGAGTTATAAAATACATAAGAAAAAATTGAAATTTTCAACAAACAAATTATGGAACTTTTTTCAAAAGAAACTCATATCCCCCCCCCCACACCAATACTTAATGCAACGAGTACTTCTTTATTCATAGAAACAAATTTTGGAATGTGGGAATTGATAGAATCAGGAAAATTAAAAAAATTTAATCTGAAAGTTTTTGGCTTGATTCAAAAATTAAAGGGAGCCACAAAAATTGCACTAAATTCAAAAAATCTCCCCTCTCCCTGAAAAAAAAAATCCATGCATTATAATGCTTTACATTATTTTTGGAATAGACATGCAATGTTGTTTCAAAATGCTTCTGTGATCTGTAGTTTAGTCAATTTTGAAATTAGTCAACAAATCAAATGGAAAGAAATCATTTTCATTTTCAAAATACTAGTACCTTCAATTATTCATTTGAAACTTTTCGATTCAAATTTTTCAAAACGTTTGCAGAGTCTTGAATTTCAAAGTTGAGCAAAAAATAATGAATTAAGATTATTCAAAGTCCTAATTCAAAACATATAATCTTGGAAATTTATTAACTTATTTATCTAATTTAAAAAAAAAAAAACATTTGAAAAATAAGTAATCGAATTAAGATTATTCAAAGTCCAAATTCAAAACATAATAATCTTATTGGAGATTCATTAACTTGTTTATCTAATTTTTAAAAAGACATTTGAAAAAATAAGTATCGGTGAATGGAATAATGTACTTACTGCCAAAAAAAAAGACCAAATTTTGTTACAGAGTCATTAAAAAATTAAAAATTAGTTCATTTTTCAAAATACAATGCATTTTAAAAGATTCCCCCCTTTTTTTTTTTTTTTTTGTAAAATCAACAATACCTATGTTAAGCAATAAAATTTTCACCTTCGAAATTGGGTAAAGATCACCAGCGAGAAATTCGCCAACTTTTCAAAACACAATTCATTCGCATGATTATTTATTTTTGTAAAATTTTTGATACCTTTCATATTTCCGGTCATAATTTTTTAAAACACCTAAAAAAATCTCCAACAAACAGTGAAAACTTTAAGAATGCTAAATTATGATTTTTTTCTGCTTATTGATAAGTATTTGAGCAGAAAAAATGTGAGTTCAACGCCAAAAAAAATTCTAAAATTGGAAAAATTTTTCAATTTTTATGTGGAAAAAGTCCCCAAAATTTTCAAATCTGCCAGAATAGTTTTTAAAAGCACAATAACTTTTTAACCAGATTTTTCAGTCCAAAAAAATCTAAGATTCTCCAACTTATGAAATAGGTACATATTAGGCACCTACTTTAAAGGAAACATCCATAATCCGTTCCCTTTGTCGAAATTTGGTCACCAAATATTTCAAGTTACCTACCAAAGTTCTATTTTTTCATTTTTTTTCCAGCGAATTTTTGAAACTGGCTACATTGGTCTATTGCTATGATGATCTTTCATAAAAATTATGCAATCATGGAAAAAAAATTCTGCGAAATGGCAAATTTTGCGACTCTTCGAATTGATTGTGGCCATTTCAAAGTCTACCTATGTAAAGCTTCTAAAAAAAAGTTGAATTTTCTCAGGAATTGCTCCAGAGGTGTTAAATTAACTCAGAAAATCGAAAAATTGATCGTTTCTTTGGATATTTCACAATTTTATAATCACGTATTTTTACTACCACTAGCTCAAAATTTTGCCTGCTACCTAAAATTGGTCTTCCCTCCATAAATTGATTGCATCTATAAATGAATCAATTAAAAGTTTCCACTGTTTCCAGTAAAATTTGGATTTTCTCAAACGTACTAAACTTGCTTCAGAACTTGGACAGCCAAAAATTTGGTTCTAAAATGTCGAGATATACCACTAAACCAAATTTTGGTGCTCAATGGGCGAAGAATTGCGGTGAAAATTCACTGGTTGAATAACAGATTGATTGGCTGTTTCTTTCATTAAAATATTACGAACATTAAAAACAAAAGCTACAGATGATGAAATGAAAAAGGGCACCCACTTGAGGTACATTAAATGCATATTTCAAGAAAGTAAGTTCAAATCAATCCTTGAGAAAAACAAAGGTAGCCATTTTTCATCTAAAAAATACATTTTTTTTACCCAATTCGAAGATAAAAATTTTCTAGGACAAATGTTCAGAAAATGTACCAAACCCGAAATTCCAAATCCCTGAAAAAATTCGCCTCCAATTTCAAAAAAGATGAAAATTTTCAAATCGAAGCATTGAGCATCACTACTTGACTAGATTGACCATCGAAACTAGACGTGAATTTTTAGAACTGATCTTCTGATCTGTACTTGATTTAAAATCAGTAACTTTTCAATACCTATCAAAAATGTATTCCTGGCTTATTCTTTAAATGGAAGAATAGGAGTCGACTTGGCATCAATTTTTCAACTCGATAATTTTTTGCTACAAACTTGGGTATTTGAATTTTTTCGTAAAATTTCTTCAAATTACATATTTTTCAATACCTGATTCTCTTGCCTACCAACCAACTTTTTCATGGTCCGATTTCGAATCTTAAAAAAAAATTCATAGCGAATTCGAAACGAGAAAGATGCGAGAAAAAAAAATGCTAACAATATGGTGTCTTTAAAACGTAGGTAATAACAACAAATACGAAATATTTATCAAAATTGAGATCACTTTTCCAGCAAATATTTACAATGGAAGATTCGATTCGCAAATTGACCATATACCCGAGTTGACCACCCACAACAAAAATTTCCCACCATTTTGGCGGGGCAAGAAAACATGACAAAATCACACATAGGAACACAATCACGGATACGCCGCATAATCTGCAATAATTTAAAATGGAAATAACCCGTATCGAAAATCAAGACGAAAACGATAATTCGAAAATATTTTAAAAATAATTATAATTAGGTACCGGAGGGTATGAATTATAGCCGTAATTGAACGACTGTTGAGACTGCATATGCTGATTAGGCGAAACGAATTGTTGATAATATGGCGACGAGCCACTCTGCCTATATCTGTAGGATTGGAATTGCTGCTCAGCATATGGGAAGAACCTTTCGCCTCGCCAATTTTGATTATGACTGTAAGACATCGAAGAAGACCCGTACGACGACAACCTTTGACTATGCTCGTCCGGGTAGTTATTCATGTTATAATTAGAATGCGCGTTGTAGGAGGCGTTGTTGTAATTCGGATACTGCGAATGGGTATGGGCCGGATGGGAATGCGTATGCGAATTTTGCTGATACCGGTAATACTCGCAATTCGGATAATCTGAGCATCCGTTGTAATACGGAGACGAACAATTGTAATACTCGTCCGAGGCGTAATACCCTGCCGAAGAGTTATTCTCGCAGTTTTGGTTCGGTTTAGTACGTCTCATGTCTTTTCGCTTGTAATAGGCGCCGTTCGGTGGAGCGCATACGGCCGGCGATTCAGTCTCGTGCTCGTAATTCCAACACGACGCCGATCTCGTCGTCGGATTCGGCTCGATCGACGGTTTTATCCGTTTATTACATGGCCGAGATTTGGTCTTAGGACTGGTCAGACCATTTGGCACGCCGTTTATGGTCGTTTGGCACTGCAGCATCATTGTTTTACTTTGATGCATTATAATAGACTGGGTGGCCGTTTGTTCGATGAAATCTTTCTGGTGTACGTAGCGTCCGATCTCCGTCGAGCCGAAAGCTTGGTGGAAGCCGGGAAGCCGAAAGTTGGGCTCGTTTTCATCGCAGATTTTATTTATCTCGTTGGCTGTATTTTGGAGCTTTTGCTGGTATTCTTCGTTCTCGTTGACCGGAGCGTTTATAATGGTTTCCATGTCTAAATCTATGTATGGTATCAAATCGTTTTCCTGCAATGAAAAAACAGTTTCACGTTAAAATGGTTATAATTGCACACGAAAAAAAAATTGAAAATAAATTAATGCAAGTTCAAGTGTATTAAATTAATTCCAACATTTTGGTAAAAATAACAAAAAAAACCTTCAATTTTATCAACGAATTTTCCTCAAATACTTCAAGTTTCATTCTTTAACAAATTCTACAAAAATATACCTAAGTACTTTTATTTCTCAATTTTTGAAAAAAAATTCGGAAATTTTGGAGAAGATTCATCAAAAAATTGGTAAAAAATGCAACATTTTCAAATATTCTACCAACGCTTCGACAATAAAATAAATCTGTTACAACATTCAGAAAAAAATCCAGATAGAAATCTTTCAAAAAATTTCTATTTAAAATTTGAAATAAATTCAATAGAGATTTGTCAGAAGAATTCGCAGAAAAAATCCACTAGAGCAGTGTGAATTTTAAGATTTTTTGAAGACGCCCAAATTGGAAAATTGAAGATTTTTTACAATATTTTTCCCAACCCCACTACCTCTGCCCTCCTGAAGGGACCTGGAACAAAAAAATGTAAGCCAATTTCAACTTCTCGTTCGATGTAAAAATTTTTACCAATATGTAGGTAGAGTACAGACTTGAAAATGATGAGGGTAAGAACCAAGGATAAAATTTGGTCAAAAATCTCGGAAGAAGGGGGTGAAAATTGGAAATTTTTTAACGTAGACCAGTTAAATTAAAAATAAAAAGCAAAACATTTGTAACCTTACTTTTTCGAGTTCTGAAAAAATCCAATTCCTTGACGACCACCCCAGAGGCGGAGACTTAGATTTTTTCCGCATGTCGCAAAATTTTAATCAAAAAAATAAAATGATTTTTTGCAGGTAGGGTATTTAATTTTTATATTTACCAAACATAGCATTTGAGAAAAATGGGGAGAGGGGGTTAAATTTTAAATTAGTCATATCACAAATCATCAATTTTTTCCGGCAAATTAGGAATTTATTGAAGAATTGGTGATTTTTGACTGAAAAATTAATCAAAAAATTATTAAATTTTCCACTTGAAATTACTTATTACTAAACTACTGCCCGAGCGAAGCGAGGGTGAAATTTTTTTGGAAAAAATACTGTTTGAAAAGCAAGAAAATGCACTTTTAAAATATTTTTTGCAATAAAAAAATCTTTTTTCCAAACCTTAGAGGGGGCTCGAGCTCCGCGAGCCCTCCCCCTTGGGTGCACCTATGAAATTCGGCATGTCGCCAAAAAATTTCGCATGTCACACTTGCGACATGCGCGACACGAAAGTTTCCGCCCTTGGACCACCCCTCCCCCCTTTAAAAAAATCTATTAATTTTTGAAAATTCTACTCATTCGAGATTGTCATCAAGCTTTCTGACAAATAGTCTGGGAGGGATATGTCAAATAAGGGGATTTATTCGGACTAATTCCTATAGTCGTTTTTTTTGCGGGATTCTGTAGTGAATGGGGTCCTAATCAACATGCCCAACTCTCCCCCCGACTCCCCCGCTTGCTTTCCGAGGGGGGTGGACCCCTTGTGTGGGAGAAAATTTTTTTGCACCGATTTCGCTCAAATTCGGGTGGAAGGTTAGGTGGATGTAGAAGTACGCCTACAAAAAATTTCAGCTTCCCCCGACCTCAGGGAGCTGAACTATCTCTCCTCAAAGTTGAGCATTTTTGACTAAAATGGCAAAAAACAGAGTTTTGCGAGTATAAAATCACCTCATAATTTCAATTTTAAAATTTTTCATGTTTTCTATATACATTTTGAGATGACGAATCCGACCAGTCCATCAACTTTTTCGTTTGGTGAGTTTAACCGCCCTTAGACCCCCTTTCAAAGTATACAAAGATCATTTTTTTGCTGAAAAAACCACAATCTGTATACTTACTTTGAAAGGGGTCTAAGGGTGGTTAAACTCACCAAACGAAAAAGTTGATGGACTGGTCGGATTCGTCATCTCAAAATGTATATAGAAAACATGAAAAATTTTAAAATTGAAATTATGAGGTGATTTTATACTCGCAAAACTCTGTTTTTTGCCATTTTAGTCAAAAATGCTCAACTTTGAGGAGAGATAGTTCAGCTCCCTGAGGTCGGGGGAAGCTGAAATTTTTTGTAGGCGTACTTCTACATCCACCTAACCTTCCACCCGAATTTGAGCGAAATCGGTGCAAAAAAATTTTCTCCCACACAAGGGGTCCACCCCCCTCGGAAAACAAGCGGGGGAGTCGGGGGGAGAGTTGGGCATGTTGATTAGAACCCCATCCACTACAGAATCCCGCAAAAAAAACGACTATAGGAATTAGTCAGAATAAAAAACATATCTCTCCCAGGCTAAAAGGCCAAGGGCAAAGTTTTCCGATTCAAAATATCAAATTATTAATTAAAATAGAAGGGCATTATTTATTTTTGAGAATTAATTGTATCAGTTTATGATGCCTGAGCCCGAACGAACAAATGACAAAAATTCGAGGCATCCAGAAGATGAAACTCCTGCATTCAGATTCGTGTATTGTTTTAGGTTACTGAGCCCGAAGAAACCGAAGGCGAAAAATCGCAAAGACAATCAAAAGCTGCAATTTTTTCATTCATTTCATGAATATTTTAGTACTGAAAGTGAGGATTTTTCAGAATTGCCTGCATTTTTTTGAAACTGTCCAACAGATTTTCAGAGTGACCCAAACAAAGCCTAGAAAACTCCTCAGAATACACACACATTGCTAAAGTTTTGGCGGAAAAATTCTCTAGAAACTCGGTAAAAAGTTTTCACGAGAAATTCAACAAGAAATATCGCCAAAATTTTCCAGAGTATTGAAAAAATATATCACTATTTGAAAAAGTATTTTGACTAAAAATGCAGTAAAATATCACAAAAAATGCAAAATTTTTCAAAAATCTGGAAATCTTTCAAGAAATGTTTTCCAATAAATGAATCAATATTTTACGATAATTTTTTTTGAAAATTTTCTGATTTCTTAACGAGGTTAACCACTCAAAATTTTCATCGAATATTTGTCAAAAATTAAAACTTGGTTAAGCTTTCTTTCAAGAATTTTTATGATCTTTTTTCAATCCCTTAGTTGTTATAGTTCCGCGAAATGATGTTCGAATTTTCCTTTTTTTTTTTTTTTGAAAGTTGTTCTTAAAATTATTCCGGCCAATTTTTTCCTCTTCAAGAATTAAAGACCACAGATTTCATACAAATTTTCCAAAAAATTCTCAAATTTATATTCAAACTGTTTATAAGTAGGTAGGTAATGAGAAGTAAAACTTGAAAAATCGAGATTTTGCAATTTTTTAGGTTAAGTACCTAAATTTACATTTTTGAGAACATAAAATACAAATTTGGCAATATTTTCTGCTTTGGAATGAAGGGTTGATGGGAGAAAGGGGTAAAAGAGGAGGGGTGCAACCTTTAAAATTTTGAATTTTGTAATATTGTTTCGAGTTATGCGTCGAAATCTATGTTTTAAAAATTGTAGAATCCAAATTTGGTAATATTTTTTGCCTAGAAATGAAGGTTTAGGGGTGAGAGGGGGTGCAACCTTTAAAATTTCAAATTTTGTAATTTTTTCGGGTTATATGTCGAAATCAATGTTTTCGAGGTCGTAGAATCGGAATTTAGCAATATTTTTTGACTAGGAGTGAAGGGTTGCGGTTGGGGGAGGAGAGGGGAGTAGCGGACTCCTAAAACTTCAATTTTTTTAATTTTTTTGCGTCATATATTTTGAAATATGTTTTTGAAACTGTACAATATAAATATTTTTTGCTCATGGGAATGAAGAGCTACGGTGAGAGGGGGTGGGGGGTTGGGAAAATTAGAAAATTTGATGGTATCTCTGACTCTTTGCCTGTGCAGCTACCAATAAACTGCAAGATTTTAAACAACTCTTGAGTTTTAAGTACTTGTTGAATAACTAGGTATCAGTAAACTACAAGTTTTAGAAAATATTTGTAGTTTTTGTTTTAAAACAGCAAGTTTTTTTCTACTTGCAGTTTTACTTATTGCATTACTACCACTAAACTGCAAGTTTTGGTAGTAAAACAGCAAGTTTTTTTTCTACTTGCAGTTTTACTTACTGCATTACTACCAGTAAACTACAAGTTTTGGTTGTGAAACAGCAAGTTTTTTCCTACTTGTAGTTTTACTCACAGTATAACTACCAGTAAACTGTAAGTTTTTAAAAATACTTGTAGTTTTTGTTGTAAAACTACAAGTTTTTGCTGTAGAACTGCAAGTTTTGGCTGTAAAACTGCAAGTTTTCACAAAAACTTGCAGTTTTTTTCTATAAGGGTAGATATTCTTTCTAAATCTTCAGATATCACAAATTTTGTGAAAAATTATCGAACCACCTTCTCAAAAATGTACTTGGTACCTGCGCCGTCCTAAGAATTTTACAGTCATTTTTTTCACAAATCTTGGATTTTTTACAAAAAAAAAATTCTTATAAAATTTTTCATGGAAATCTATGTTTAAAAAATATGAATACAGATTGCAAAATTCAACTTCTAGAAGAAATCTTTGAATTCACGTTCAAATTAGGTACTTGGCAAACCTCTGAAAACGAGTGGAAATTTTTCGACCTTGAGAAATTCTAAAATTAAGAATACGATGTAGAATTAGTGAGCGTCTAAGATACTCTTTTCTTTGAGGTTTTACCTTTTCATCTCATTAAATCCCCACCCTTCCACCAACGGCCTCAAAATGTAATTTTTCGTACCTTTTTACTTTTTAATTAAAAAATAACGAGAGAAAAACGTACACTAATTATAATTAAAATCTTTGGTGAATTTTTCCTTATAATGCCCAGCTATGCTATTATTAAGACATAGAACGGTAAATTTAGGTATACGAACCTCACTAGCAGCGGTATATTTCTGGTAATTGAAAGGTTCACTTTTGATTTGCGACTTTTGTACATTATTATTTTGTTCGTCATTTATCATCTGACTAGTTTCATTATCACATTTACTATCTTGAACTGTTCGCTCGTACAATTCGTTGGCATTAGGAACCAATTCTTTGCCGGATTCGCAACTTTGTGATAATTCTTTCGCTTCGAAACGCTGCGTTTGGCTTTCTTCCGATTCATTGGGCGAAAATTTCTCTTCGTTGAAATAACCACTTTGTTCGGAATCGCAGTCATTAATTTCGGTAATTCTTGACGCCTGTTATGAAAAAAATACAAACGAAAAAGGACACGTTGAAAACAAAACGATGTGAGAGTAAATAAAATACAATAGCTATCATACGCGAACGTGACTATTTCAACACCGACGAAATGAAATGATTACCTACGTATTGAGGAAAATTTTACTTGAACTGTCATTTAATTCGCTTTTCGCCGTGGTTATGTTTTCATTAGCGGTTCAAAAAACTTCCAAGGGTTACAGGTTGTTTCACGCGGATTTGGAATGTTCGCGTCTGCGAAACTTATACGATTTGTTTAACTTTATCCATTATAGGGGTCTCGTTTTGCATTTGATTTTCATATACGTGTTTATCGCGTCGCGTCGTCGTCTCGAGTACGAGGGGAACTTTGGCGTTCAACTTTTTCTCAAACGATTTATTTCGCGCACTTTTTTGAAAATTTTCTAGCAGAAAGAGGGTAGACATTTGGATCAATTTTAACAATTTTTATTTTCAAATTAGGCACCTATTTGTTTTTTAAATACGAACGGGAGGCTGGAATTTTGATGTTGATCTTAAAAATATACCATTAGTAGACATTAATTTGAAAAAATTGCTTTCCAGAAGAAGCAGAGGAGAAAATTTTCGAAAAATTTCAAAAATCGAAGAACATCTAGATCTTCGAAAAAGAAAATTTTATTTCAAATGATGAAGTTTTTCATTTTTGTTCTGAAGAAATATTTATTTTTCTTGACAGTGTCTGCATCAAATGATACGAAATATTTAGTAAAATAATTCCGCAACTTCAGCAGGGTGTCCACAATATAACAGAAATCAATTTTTATACCTTTTCCAGGGTTTTCAGGGCAACAAAATCATAGGGGCACCCAAATTGAGGCTCTAGGGGATCGAGCCCCCTCTTTAAGCTCGGAAAAATAACTTTTTATTGTAAAAATATTAGAAAAGAGTATTCAAAAAATTACGCCCTCGATTCGCTCGGGCAATATTTCAGTCATTTCATTAAAATTTGATAATTTTTCACGAATTTTTCACTCAAAAATCACCGATTTCTCAATAAATTCCCAAGTAGTCAAAAAAAATTGATGATTTTTGACTGAAAAATCAGTGAAAAATGACTAATTTGAAATTTGACCCCCTCCCCTTATTTTTCTCAAATTCTCAGCCCCTCCTTTAATTATTTTCTGGGTGCGCCTATGAACAAAATCATGATAAAATGAGCAGAAGAACACTCCGGTGAGAATTTCATTTTTTCCCCTTATTTTTCCAGACTCCCAAAATTACTTGAATTTTTCAGATTTTCCAAAACAGGACACCCTGTATATAAATAGAGCGTTACAATATCCCGCGACATAGAAAAAATCATCGAAAAACCTAAGGAATAGAAACGTGGATTAATAAAACATTCCTTCAAAAATTTCTGAGATGGAAAAATGTTCACGTTTTTTAAATAAAAATTTTCACTCCAAATGATGAAGCTACATATTAGTGGCCTTTGCGTCGAACGATATGATATTTACGCAAAATACCCCTTTTACGTCATTTAAAAATTAAGCATGCACCAAAAAATTCATCATTGAACCAGAGGTAATCTAAATGTCCACGATTAAAATTTTACGCCAACTGGAAAAAAATTATCGATACAAGCGTAAAAAAAATATTCGTTTCGTATCAGCGATATATTCTAATTGTTCTCTAGACTGAATCAGAAAATGTCATTTCCACTAGTAATTTTCTTAATGCCTCGTGAATCTCAGAATTCAAAATTTTCCATTAGTTCAATTTTGCTTATGTATGGTACTCGTACGACGCAGTTTCGAGCTGTCGCGATAAAACACTGTTTTTGAAATGACTGCCCTGTCCTCCCAACTATTATCAACGTGAATTTTATTTTCTTTATAGGTTTTCTCCAAATCTCCATGTAGGAAATTTCCAAAGCGAATAAACAACCCTTCTCGATTTAATAAATAAGCTGTGGAGTAGACTTTTTCAAACGTCATACCTTATTTAGGTAGGTACCTACCCATAAATTCGATCAAAATTTTCGAAAATTTGTAGTCTGGGGGGGGGGGAGTACATTTACAATGATTGTAATTTTTCGTGAAAAAATCTTACTCTTTCATGAGCTTAAACCTTGATTTTTCACATTTTTTGCAAAAACAAATAAAAATTGGTATTATTGAATACCGATGGAAGAGAGGATGGGAAGGAAACAGAGAATTTTAGGTTGGGATCGAAATTTTCCGACGTGAACTGAAGCAATATTTGATTTTGGCTTTGCACAATATAACGAATCGAGCACTTGAGTAATTTTCCAAATTGATCCATTCTCAAGAAATTTTATTTTTTTGAGAAATCAAAAAAATCCACTATAACGTCACTATGGTCTTGCAAGGTGTCTAACAAACTTTCAAAACCACAAAACAGGACCTTAACAGGGCCATTTAAAATAATCACTGATAAATTTTGCCCCCCCCCCCCAAAAAAAAAATGAAAATCGATATCGAAGGATTCGTTCTCTGATTTCCTTCCAAAAACACGAAAAAATTTTGAGAATTGTAATCGAGATCGTGTTGAGTTCTTTGATAAATGAGAAGGATGATTTTTGTTACTTTGAAAATTATTAATTGTCTAGGCTGCGGCTGGAAAGGAAGAGGTTTGAAGGTACAGTAATTTTTAAAGTAAAATTATACAAATTTACTGAGCCTGAGCGAAGCGAGGGCGAAAATTTTTGAAGAAAATTGCATTCAAAAGTTGAAATTTCTTCAGACACCCTGTATCATCTCGCATCATCTCACAAGTGTTGTCACTGACGACATTTCAAATATTAACAATTTATCTTGGCAGGTGCTGGGATGTTAAAATTACCACAAAACAAGACCTTTCTGACCAAAACAGGGCCAACCGCCAACAGGACTTGTTAGACACTCAGTCTTGGAAATTTTCAGTTCCGGCACCATTATGCTTCTTATTACCTACACGTACTTACATGAAGAATTCGTTTTCGAATTTCGGAGGTCCAATCTCCCAAGATTGTTCCTTTTTCTCCAAAATTGAGATTTCCAAAATTTTAGTTTCTTGCGAATATTTTGGAAATCACATTTTCATAAAAAAAAGATAAAACCATTCTAAGAGAAACAAACTTCCAAAATTTACGAAATTCAATTCAAGTACATTTTAACCGACACTCACGCAGAATGTCGAATATGTTGCCTATCTTTGAAATATAAGGAACAAAATAATGTTTCAAAAAAAAAAAAATAGTTCCCTTACAATCTTTGCAATTTTCATGCATTCCTACTGTAAGAAAAAGAATCGCAGATGCGTAGATATGTCTTTCCTTTTTTATGTGTGCGTTATTCATTACCTGCTGTGTGTACTTATTAAAATTTTTATTTTTTATTTTTAGAAGACACGCTCAACAATTGATAATGATCGTAGAAGTCGATTTTTGACGACTCCCAAAAGTTCGATGGCTCCTCGGATAATTGAAAATGGAAATAGAAAGGATTCTGTGAGTACATATTATTGTTTCATATTTATCGATTTATTCATTTGTATGAATTATTTGATCAATTGTATACAATCTTTGCAATTTTCATGCATTCCTACTGTAAAGAAAGAATCGCAGATGCGTAGATATGTCTTTCCTTTTTTTTATGTGTCCGTTATTCATTACCTGCTGTGTGTATTATAATTTTTATTTTTGATTTTTAGAAGACACCACGCTCAACAATTGATAATGATCGTAGAAGTTGAGTTTCAACGACTCCCGAAAGTTTGATGATTCCTCCGATAAATGAAAATGGAAATAGAAAGGATTCTGTGAGTACATCTTGTTTCATAATTTATCGATTTATTCATTTGTTCAGTTAACCATTTTTTTTGTTTTGGTAAAATGTAGGAAAAGTAACTTTTTTTTGTTTTTGTCTTCACAAAGTTTTCCAGTTCCAACAGTGGGGTAAGCAGAACTTCGGAACCACAAACTGCAGAAGAATTGGAATTCGATGATTACAATGATAGTAGACTGCAAAGTGGAATGGTATCTGTGAGTATTTCATGTTTGTGAACCTTCTTCGATCTTTTAACTTACATTGATATTGACTCAACATTATAACCTTAGGCTAATCAGAGAGACTCAGAGTCTTCATCTGCAAGTATACTCAATGTAGACATGGATGATGATGACGATCTGATCGGTCCAACACACCCAGACAACAGAATTCAAGTGTGTACGTAAAAAAAATCATGTGTTTTTATCAAATGTTTTTCTGTTCTTGGATTACTACGCACAAGTGCTACTCCCTACCTTGTTTAAAATTGTTTTAAAAATTTTTTAGATGAAGGAGATTGGAAGAGGCATCTATTGCTCTAAACTAGCACTGTATGATGCCTATTACCTGGGATCGTGAAACATGAGGCCTTGCTGCAATGCACTCTGACCGGAGGACAAGAGGCCTTGCTGCAATGCACTCTGACCGGAGGACAAACCGCCAAACATTTGTCGTCATTCCGAAAGCATCTTCACTGAGGTGCTCAAAAATTTATAATAAAATTTTCCAGCGCAAAGGCTAAAAAATTCGGGTGGGTAATCCCAACCGAAGCACAATTTAATCCAAGTATGACTCAAAAGATCGGAGAAATTTGATGCAAGCACTTGCGAAACCAACTTCAACCCTCTGTAATTTCAGTCATTTTTATCTATATGTTTTGATTCTTGTGAATTTTTATTTAAAATATTTCAAATTTTTATTTAAAATAGGTAATTTGTACTTTTTAAAAAAATAATTCATACTTTTATTTAAAATACTTCGAATCTTTGTTAAAAATAATATGAATTTTCATTTAAAGTTATTTGAATTTTCATTTCAAATGATTTCAGTTTTTCAAATAAGTTTTAATTCAAGTACCTAATAATTTCAGTTAAGTATTATCAGGAGGTATTAGTTTTAGTTCCTAAGAAATTTTATTTAAAATATTTCAAATTTTTATTTAAAATAATTCGTACTTTTATTTGAAATAATTCGAATTTTTATTTAAAGTTATTATTTTGAATCTTCATTCAAAATGATTTTGGGTTTTCAAAATAAATAAGTTTTAATTATCCAAGTACCTAATAATTTCAGTTATTATCAGAAGTTATCACTTTTAGTTCCTCAGAATTTTTATTTGAAATGATTTCGATTATTTTTACCTATTCCATAAGTAGGTAGATTTTAATTTAATGCATGTACATTTTTATTTAAAATACCAGAGTATAAACTGTAAGTCAATTTGATTCGAAAAGAAATATATATTTTTCAACAAAGATTTTGATTTTATGTCATAAATAAATTTATTAGATCATGTTGCATCGCACTAGATCTATTTGGATTCAACTGGATCTATTTGGATTCAAGTGGATCTGTATGGATCCAAGTGGATTATACTTTTGGATCCAAAGGGATCCAATGATGTCGAGCCATTTTTTTGGATCCAATTGGTTCCGACAAATTATGTATGATTGGATCCAATTGGATCTCCCCCCCCCCGGGCCGTTAATCCTGATTCCTCGCCCATATTAAAAGAGAGCGATGTAGAAGAATTCAATGAACCTCAGGTAAAATTTCAAAATACTATTCATTTCCTTGATAAATAATGTATTTAAACAATTTTTTGAACTAATATTTTGATAGCCCTTGCAACACATCTTCCAAGAATCTGAAGATAAAGAAACAAGATTATCACAATTTATAATTGAAGACACATCATTGATGTTGAAATGGAGAATCGTAGTAATTCGCCAAATCCTCTATCTCTGGTATCATCTCAAATGACTTCCGACTTCCTGTTTAGGAATTGCTCCCTGGCTATCAATATTCATAATAAATTAATATCAGTATTTTGTATTTAACTTGTGTTTATTGGATTTAATTTTAATGTATTTCGATCTTTAAAATATCGTCCCTCTAATGCTAAAAGGTCGTAACTCCAAAATTTTGGAATTTTTGTTTTTTTGCTGAAATGGCAACAATAGGACGTCCTCCACCTAGTAATAACAAAATTTCAGCTTAAACATCAAACAAATCCTTAGAATTAGAAAAAAAATATGTTGGCGTAACTCCATATTCTGAAAATTTTGAAACTTTTTGGGCGTAACTCCACAAAAAATGCAAACAGGTCATGAATAGAAAATTTGACTTTTTACAAAAGTGATAAAAAACTGTGTTACTTGGGATTTTTGAATTTTGGGAAACGTGTGATGATTTTAATATGCTTTTGCAGTGTTCAGAATGAATTTTTAAATTATTTTGTTTCGAAATACGGATTTTTAACTTGGCGTAACTCTAAAAATTTTTTGTGTTTAAGTGTAAAAGGTCGTAACTCCACTATAAAAATTAAAAATGGGTATTTTGAAAAAATAATAGTTGAAAATACATTCTCAACACTAAAAAAGCATAGTAAAATCAACACCTCTTCTACGAAATTCAAAATTTTCAAGTAATACAGTTTTTTCTCTCTCCTGTAAAAAGTAAAGTTTTGGAGTTACGACCTTTTAGCTTTAGAGGGACGATATGAAATTATTAGCGATTTTCATCTTTCATGATTTTCATATTTCATGTCAAAATTTTTGTGTTATAGAGCAGAAGCTCAATTATTCTTTTTTTTTTTTTAAATAAAATGTTCCTATGTTTTTAAGATTCTTCAGAAATAATAATAAATTTGTTTGTTGTGATCTTTACTTCCTTTAAAATATCAAATTATTCAAAATTTGATGATAACAACACTTACAAATATTTTTCATCACAGTGTGATGAAAAGTAATACTGCAGTGAAATCGAGTGTTTTCGTATGTTACCGAACGGGAGAAAAGTAGGGTTTTCGTAGCGTGTATAAAGAAAAAGTAAATTTTGAAGCTTTAAGCAAAACTACTGCAAAAAGAATGTTTATCGGGGTATTTTGACCTGCTGAATACAAATGTGGTATTGGTTTTTTCAAGTAGTCATTTCTTTCTGTATAACCTACTAAAAATTTGAAAAATCTGCTAAATTTTTTCCGAATTTTTTGGCCCCCGATTCAAAGAATCAGCCAAAACCGCATGCACAGCAAAACTTTCCTTTAAAAAAAAAGCTTTTTGTAATTTTTTCAAGCTGGTCGCTCTTTGATGAAGCATAATTATTATGATGTCTTTTAAGATTGAAAATTTCAAATATGTAGCCGAAAAACCACGAAGAAGTGAACCAAAACTTTTGAAAAAATTATCATCAATACTTCTACGAGAAGAAATCAAACTTCGTGCCATAGAACAGAAAATTTCCTTCACGTTGAAATTAAAAATTCTTGATTGAAAATAATGCAATAAAATGGCCATAACTTCGAAAGGAAGAGGGGGGAGGGTCAACATTTTTTCTAGGTGCACATGATGAAGGTTGGGTTGAGGGGCAATAGTATATTATGCAACAACAAGGGAGGTAAAATAATTCATCTCCCGAGTTGGATACGATATTTTTTATTGTAACTTGTAAGGGGAGTAAAAGACGAGTTTGTGCACTCAAGCGATTCGCGAGAGGGGTCACACTACAACGAAAAAATTACCCATAAAACAGAAAATGTAAAAAAATTTCCTTTCGGCAACACTGAATCCTTTTACCCACCCCCTTTTCAAATACTATTCCAAGTGTGGCAAAAATATTGCTCCTTGTCGACCTACGTATAGGCAACTTCTATTACAATGGGACAAGAAAAAATTCAGGCGGAGAAAATTTTGAGCCACCCTGTACCAAAAAGTAGGATTTAAATCCGTAAACCGTATTTTTTTTTTCAAACAAACTCTCTATGAATTTATTCATCAACAGTCCACACACCTTCTCATTCACCATTGAAAAAGGGAAAAATTCCGAGAAATTTTGAACACAATCCACCAACGAGAATGAAATATAATTTCAATAATTTTCAAACAATAAGTATAGATGCATCACTCACGAGTTATTTTTATAAATAAATTTCGAGCTTTTTGAAAAATTTACAATAACCCGGAGTTTCGTTTGTTGGTGACAAGAAAATGAACGAAAAATAAATTACACGAATAAATGAACCTTCTAAAACCTCCCAGAAAATCAAATACACTCGAATATTTTCAACCTCTCAATACAATATTGATGAGAAATTCTCAAACTCCACGAAAATTCTAAAAAATCCAAAACTAAAATGAAATCAATGACTTAAAACAATCAAAGAAAAAGGAGGAGGTCTCACGAATAAAAAAAAACAACATAAATTACCTGCGAATAAGTCTGCTGCACTAATTGCGAACAACTGTTCAAAGGGGAGTAATGGCCGTTGATACTCGAATATTGTTGACCAGTATACTGATGTAACATTCCTCTAGCTGCCGATAAAAATCTATACCAACTGCCTTCTTTATTCTCTTCCTCGGATGCTTCGCTGTTCCAAGACGAATTATCCTTCAATTCCTCCGATATCTGAAATCATTCAAAATAAAAAATTACCATTAAATATAATCTCATTCTTCACGAAAAAAAAATTCCAATACAACGTAAAACTACAATAAACCCAGGAACCGAATATTTCTGCCCATTTCACTCGTAAAATAAGTTGCCTACATGAAAAAAAACAAGGCTACGTTACAATTTCTCTTTCTCTCTATTCGACGAAAACTTCTCCATCATTTCAACGCTACAGGGTCAAAGTTATTCGACGAGAAGGATGTTTAACGAAATTCATGATGTTTTCGCCTCGTGTTGAAATGTTTATCTCGTTAGTTTGCCCAAAGTTTCTCAACAATTCAAAAAGTATTCTCTCAATGGGACCTTTCATCATGTATGAAAGCTTCTTAAATGATTTCATTTCAACACGACGGTAACTTTTTCTCAATGGGTTTCCATCATATTTTGACCCTATTACTCTTACGAAAACTTTTGTTGATCCTTTAACTCGACTCTAAATCATGTTTTAAAATCCACTGATAACGTTTCAAAAACTCGTACAGCGAGCTCACGTTCAATTTCCAAACCGTATGTTCATCAAAAAGCTATAAACGAGCGAAAAATGACAAGAAGATTAAAAAAGGAAAAAAGTTTCCACGTGAGTTATGAATTTTCATCAAATTCGCTTTCCTTCACAAACATCCACTTCTCAAATACCAAAACATGATCAAGGCATCATAAATCCCAATCAAAAAATTCGATAACCCTCGAAAAAAATCAACTAGGTACCTATCACACCCTCGCACCATATTTCAACCCACCGAGGGAAATTTTTTCCGCTGCTGACAAAGGCGACACACGTATTCGTAAAATTTGACCGCGTTATCGAACAAATTTAAATCAATTGTTGCTGCTTTTCTTATCAGTCAGCTGAAAGACGGCAAAACGCAGCACACCGTTTCCATGGCTACAGTTGCTATTATCAACCAATAATGCGCGCGTCGTTGCGTGATATGAAATCATTTTGCCGCCAAATACGTAAATACCTACTCGTCGATGTGGCCAGTGTTGCCAATCTACGATAAATTTCCATCACAGTAACAGACTGCACTTTACACTTCGACAATTTGTTTTCACGATGTGGAAATTTCTCAGGTTGAAATTTTTTCCCACCCAGTATTGTTTACATTCGTATCTATCAAGGTCGAATTTTTTTTCGGAAATTTCCGAGCTCGTATTTCGTTCTTTCGTACAGCTTGGTACTTCATTTCACTTTTTTTTTATCAATTTATCACGCCGAACGATTATTTGTGCAGTGATATCTTACCACATCCGCTATCGAAAGCAACAACAACTATCTTCTATTTTTTTAATCATTTTTCGATGCTACGTAGTGTTATCGACTATCGTACTGTCTAGATAGCTTTTCCCATACGTATCAGTACCTAGATAAGAAACGTATTCCTTCGCTTCCAAGTTCTCTGTTATTTTACCAAAATTGTCGAAAAAAAAATTCGCCTCGAAAGTGTGCCAAATTTAGGCCCAAATCTTGGCCCAAGTTGAGTCACTCGATAGAAATTTCCTTCGGTATGGCGATACCTCTTCGAGCTCTTGGAAAACCCACCGATCCGGACGGTATTTCCGTAAAATTCTAAGCACATTTAGGAGTCGTTGGCATGCAACACTGATACCGAAGTTCGCAGCACTGACTATATGGTCAATAATTCCATCGTGTGACACTCGCGAACGTACACGTGAATTTCCACCTCGGTATCAGTTCTACGTCCACATTTCTGTGCAGGAGGCGTCGATAAAACGAAAGTCGATATGGGATTTTCGTCTCTTCTGCCACTTTCGTTCACATTCGAAATTCAACTCGACGTTGATGAAAATTTCGCCTTTTTAAATCAATTAAGCAGACGTGAATAATTTAATTTCAGCCAAGTAACACTCGACTCGTGAAGAAAAAACAATTAAAAAAGACTTAGCGGATCAGCTCATGTACCCCTTGGTCCCATAACCATGGTCTCGAGAGAAAAGAAATTTAATATTTACCATTTTTAAAGTACACGGGCAAAAAAATCCAGTTTTTTGATTCTCGTTGGTCGAAAAGTTGCAAACTGTGAGATCATTGGATATGACTTCGAAGCTACGTATTTTTCATTGGGGATTCTTGTTTTATGAAATTCCGCTGAATCGACGTATTAAAAGAATACAAATAAAAGACTGTAATTCTCAACGTATGTTGAATTGTTAATGGACAATTTGTTATTTGATATCCAACTTTTTCTCACAGCTTAAGAGCAGACTGAAACGACAGCGAAATTTAGACTCTCTAGACGATACGAATAGAACAATGGACGTATGTATCTATTCATAATATCACGCAATAATTATATCATTTCGAATACTACGCAATCTTGTGCAAAATCAGCACAATTTCTAGAACAGGATACATGTCCAAGAAACTATTTACCCTCTTTCATACCACTCGCCTATAGGATTGTGATGGTGAATTTCACAATGACATATATCCCAGTCGAATAAGCAGTTTTCATAGAAGATGAGAACTTTACGTTGTTGCCTCGATAACGACGCAATAATCCGGCTGGTCGATTAGAAAAAAAAATGAAAATTCTGCAAATTTCACGTCCGTGAGAATAGCTCCGGTTGTGGTTGCTTTTGCCAGTTTGTGGTGTAGTGTTACGTGTTAATAAAGGTATCAATGAAGACACGTTGTCAGCATTCTTGGTCGGTTGGAAATATTTTCCAGAGGGATGTCTCGGAATTGTCTCGTGAATGTGGTTTTTAAAAAATTCCTAACATTTTGTAGCGAAAGGTTAGTTTTTGGTGGAGGATTTATACATCGGTAAAGGAAATGAACATGAATCGAGGGAAGCACGTTTTAAAAATGTTGAGAATTTTTGTCTTTCTTGAAATGAAAAATTTGAGAATTTTTTTTTCAACCGAAAAAGAAAAATTGTTCGAGATGAGGGAATGGAATATATAAAATTACATGAGATCTGTGAGGGCAAAAATTACATGACATGGAGCATTGTCAAGGAAGAACCGCCGTAAAATTCTGATCGAAGCTAAGACCAATGTTCTTATACAGATGAAATGCATAAAAACTATTAAAATAGATCAAAGATGAAGAAATGTGTTTTTTGCTGATTTTCATATTTTTTTTGAATTTCTTTGAAAATTCTTTGAAATGTGAAGCTCATTGACATTGTGAGAATTTTTCACGAACCTCAAACTTAAAGAACTATGTTTTTTTTTTAATTGGAACCTTTTCCGGCTAGGTTTATATTGTTTTTATTCGTAAATTTCAGACTTTCTTCTAAATGAAATCGTCAGGTCTGTGAAAACTTTTCAAAATTTTGAAACGCTGTGAAAAAATTAATACTTTTTGGGTGAAGCCCCTCATTTTTTCTAAATTGTTATCATACCTTTTCACTTCATTTTTTCAGAATTGTGTGACAGATGAGGTTATAAATAATATCATTAGTGAGAAAAAAAGTAGGAAATTTTCTAAATTTGGGTAGAGAGGGACTAAAACAATGAAAAATATGTTCAAATTTTCTTTTGTGAATGCAATCTATTAGATTAATCTAGGGATCGATTATTTTCCTTATTGATGATTATTCAATTATTGATTATTTTGATATAATGATTTTGCCCATCGCTAGTGATGTTGATATTTCCCAGTTTTCAACATCAGAAGTTTTTTTTTTTTTCAATAAGTATCAGTGTCCCAATATTTTTAGGAAACGACTTTTTTTGAAAATTGCTGCAGGCATACAATATATACTTCATGTGAGTTTATGTTTCTTTTTCCACAAGAAAAAAAAAGTTTTTTCAAATTGGAAAATAATTCATATCAAATGCTCTTTAAAATGAAAAAAGTAGTTCAGAACGCATGAAATTCAGTTTTAATTATTTTGAGAAATGCAATGTTGAAAAAAATTTTTACAAAAGAAAATGAGATTTCTATCCATATTCCTCTAACTTTAATATGGATTTCGATCCATAGCTACAGTCAACTGAGTCTGAATTTCACTTGCATTTGGAAAAAGTGCCAGATGATTTAGGAAAATCGATAGAACTGGTTGAAGTTAAAGAGCCTGAATTTCCCTCAGAGTTGAAAAAAGTGCAGACTGTACTAGCTGAGGTTGAGGAAATCGGGCCATGGTGTCTATCGAATGATTTTGACGTGCTGAACACAAATATGGCATTGGTTTTTTCATTTGGCCATTTCTTTCTGTGTAAAATGCTAAAAATATGAAATCTGCTAAAATAACCTAAGTTTCTGTACGGTTTTTCGCAATTTTCAGTCACTAGTTCACAGAATCGGCCAAAACCGAATGCACAATGAAATTCTACATGAAAAACCTCATTTTTTAGTAATTTTTCCAGGGTGGTCGCTCTTCGATTACAAGACTTTTTTACGATTGAAAACCTCAAATAGTCGAAAAAACATGAAGAAGTGCACCAAAATTTTTTAAAAAATTATCATAAATTACGCCTATACGAGATGTAACTATGCGCCAAAGAACAGAAAATTCCGTTCACTTCCATTGAAATTGAAAATTCTTGAAAATCAGTCAATAAAATGGCCATATCACCGAAAAGATGGAGGTCAAAAATTTTTGAATTTTCCAAAGCTACATTTTTTAATACCATCCTCGATACGAAATTTTGAGCTCACATAGTACCTAATTCGTGTTGAATATTCAATTGAATTGAGTACACAAGAACGAATAAAAAACTGCATATCGGTGATACTAAAATATCTGAATTTGTTCATTCGTTCATTTCATTCGCAAATGACACAACAATAATTTATAAATATTATTCGACGTGTCGCTTGCACCGTCGAAACTCAAGAGGATTGATAAAATTACAATTCAAATGACTGATATATTTAGAGCAGGTACTGAGTACGGAATTCCTGGAAAGAAAGAATCGATAAGCAAAATTTTTCGCTCATTGAAATACACGCCGAATTATGATAAAGTATTTAAAAATTATTGACACGTAGCATAGTTAGTACACAGCAGTTCGATATTTTATTTTGGATACGACTAATACGAAAAAAATGCAGTCAAGTGTTATCAAAGTTCTCGAAATTGTTAAAAAAAATTATCAAAATATACAAGGATCCTGAGAGGAGAGAGAGAAATTACATGAAAAAGTCACTTTCGATTTCCAAAAATCCAAAAATCTCGATCACTTGATTTTTTTTTTTCATTACGTACCTACCGTCGTTTTCGTCTAACATCAACTGAAACTTTTTCTTCCTCCCCCTACTTCACTGCTCTCAATTCTTCCAAACTTTCGTCCTTGAGAATCTTAAGCTCAAAACTTCGGTGCACGAAATATCTGTTGACGTGGATTGATAAAAATATGATCAACTTTTAATGAGAGACTCTTCAAAAAATTCGAGCCCATCACAAAAGGGTTAAAAAAAAGTGAATCGTGAATTTGACAAAATTTTCGATACTTTCTAGCTTCAAATCTAGTTCAAGACTTTTCAAACAGCTCAAAATCGAGCAAAAAAATTATTTGGTAATTACATTAATTTTTCTAGAATAATTTGTAATAAATCTGTCAAAAGAAATTGATGGCAATGCAGCCAATTACATTTTGATTTACAAAAATTTCATAAAATTTAAATTATTCGTTTGAATGCTAATAAAGTAGAGAAATTTTATGAATTTTCTGCAGCAGTTGCATAAATCGAAATACAAATTGCCAACGTTGCTGAATAACTTTCCTTAAAAAATTTCATTACAAATTATTCGAGAAAATTAAAAAATGGCTGCATTTCAATGGTTTGAGTGATAGATTTTGAATTTGATGAAAATTAAAATTAATTGAAATCTGCGATTTACATATTTTTAATCTTTTTACAGAGAACAAAAATCATTATCTAATTTTGAGGTTATTGATTCAGAGAGGGGAGAAACTTGAATCATACCTTAAGGGAGGGGTAGCTGAGGTTCCTCGCAGGTGACACTAACAAGAGAGATATTTCAACTCGAAAGTAAAATTTTGATCCCGACCAAAAAATTGAAAGAACACCTTGAAAAGAACTTTAAATCCAAAAATTCAGTAACTGAAATGCATTTCTCGAACTTGGGCGAAATTTAAAACTTCAAAATTATCTCTTCAGCCCTTCAGAATATTAAAATTTTATCTAATCAACGAAAAAAACTGAAATTTGGTACATACCTACCCTATTTCCAACCTGACAAATCTATTGGAAGCAGTTTCAAGACGTTTTAGAGCCACCAGAAAATTTTGGAATTTTCTAGCGCCGAAGAAAAGTCCATTAAAATAGCCGGATTATCAATATTGGGGACCTATTTCATCGATTAAAGCGAAGTTTTCCGAAATTCGTTACTTCGATTTCAAATTCATGTTTAGGCAAGAAATTTTTTTGGAAAAAATTTCAAACTTCCTGCCCCCTCCCTGCCCCCTCTAAAGGGTAAAGTATATACCTACCAAATTTCAGCATATTTTTTCTTTGATTACATCAAATTTTTATCAGTTGCAGAGCTGTAAAGTATTTCTGAAATTTCAAAAATTTGCTGAACTTTGAGAAATGCACTTCAGCTACTGAAATTTTGAATAATAAATCTACTCTCGAAATGAATCAGTTAAAATTGACTGATTAATGAGCCAAAAATGTGCAACTGTAGAAATCAGTGAAAATTTTACTGATTTAATCAGTGAATTTTCATTTTTGAATCAGTGGCGTAGCCAAGGGGGGGGGGCATGAGGTCAAAAATTCACGTGAAAAAACGCATTTTCAAGGCATTAAAAATAAATTTTTCTCAAAGCTTCGCTCGGGCACAAAAAATCTCAATTATTTGAATTATTTGCAATGATTATGCGAAAAAAAGGCTTCATCTTAGTATTTTAAGTCTCCATATCCACTTTCTGCCTTCCCAAAGAAAGCTTCTGACACTATTGCTTGAAGTTTCTGGTTATTATTTTCCTTTTTTAAGGTCAAAATGATCACTTTGAAAGCCGCTTATTCCAAAATTACACCTTTATCGAAGATTTTTCTCTAAATATTTTATGCAGATCTTGATTTATTGATACATTTATGAATGAAAGTGTTTCAAATTATGAATTTACTGTTCCCATAGGCCATTTTTTTGAGGGGGGGGGGAGAGGTGAGGGGAATGGTGAAAAATGAACTGAAAATTTCTTGAAAAAATTTGGAAGTGTGGACCCCCCCTCCCCCCATGAGAAATTTCTGGCTACGCCATTGTTTTGAATCAGTAATTTTTTTAACAACTGAAATGAATCGGTAAAAATTTTAATTTACTGATTGAATCAGTAATTAAACACTATGATTGAATCAGTAACTGATTGAATTAGTGAATTGAAATTTTTAGTAATTAATTTCAGTAGTTGAGAAAATATTATTGATTCAAAAATGAAAATTCACTAATTGAATCAGTAATTTTTTACTGATAGTCAAATTTCACTGATTAACAGTTGCACACTTTTCGCTGTTTAATCGGTGAATTTTCAGTTTTTTGACTGATTCAGATTTAGGGAGACCTATTATGTCGTCATTTTTATGCGCGTTTGGTCCAGATTTGGTGTCATTTGGACCAAAGACGTGAAAAATGAGACATCGATTTTTTTTTACACAAGGTCCCTTCTTTCCGGCAGGGTCACATATAGGCTATTTTTTGTAGTAGGTACTAGGTACTTTCAATTTTTTTTCATGAGGTCGAAATTCCAACTGTATTTTTTTTTTTTTTTTTTGAAACATGAACTCTTTTCTGAGGTCTCCCAGCACCGTCCTTCGATCGGCTAGAAGAACTCAAAAAAAAAATTGAAAAATCCCTCACTCAAAGTGAACTACATGTCAATTTTTGTTAAAATCAAAGATTGATTTTTTTCGCCTACTCTCGCTCCAATATCCATAAATCTTTCATTTGGTCCACATATCAACTCATGTAAAATCCACTCATTAAAATCTACTCAGGAGCTGCTTTCAAAGAACCCGAAATATCAATTTACTCTACACACCGCTTATGCAACACCGTACCATTAGAAATATTCCGTTACATAAAAACCCGATGATCTCATTCGTCATACTGATAAGAAAAATACTGAAAAAAGTTGAAAAATTGACGTGAAACCGTTGCACGACAGAATACGCGGCAACGCGGCATTAAAAATTAGCCATAAAGAAAACAGCAAGCATCAGCTACGACGCTATGAAATTACCTTCATTAGTCTCGAAGAAAGATGATTACGGTGGTATTTACTTATTATTGGGAATTTTCTCGGCGCTATAGGTACAGGTGACGTTTCGATATTACGAGCTGTGTCCCTCCAAGTCTTACCGGCCATAAATTGCCAGCGTAAAAGTATCGAATGCGAGGCGATCAATTCGAAGGTTATTGCTGCACATTACGCAATACAATAGGTGGATAGGATAGTATAGGTCTAGGCAGCAAGGTACACGAACGCGGGTTAGTTCGTAATTCGTATGCATATGCATCGTATAAAGATAAACTGTAGACAGAGAAGGGAATCATCGGGACTGTTTAGGTAGGTATAATTCTAATTGAAGAACTACGCGGGTCACGAGTGTTAAAAACGTTCAAACTGAACAAAATACGAACTGGGTGTTGGGTGAAAAAAAAAGGGGAATCGCGAGGGCACGGGGCACTCATTACGGTATAATTTTGTATTTTCAATTTACACCGTGTAAATGGAGTGTGTAAAAGGATACGTACTGTATGTCGTACATTTGTACAGATAACGGAGAACATTGTTTTGAAAACTGTACGATGATGATGTCGTAAAAACAATGAACACCGAGAGACAAGATACCCGGATAATATTCCTCCTCTTTTGTTGTCTAGAATTGCATTAATTATTGACCCAAACTTCAAATTACCCTTTTTCCTAGGGTTGTTTATATTTGTCGTGTACTTGTTAGGTTTCTTCAGTTCTTCGGTGCTGCGACACGCGTTGGAAATTTTTTTCTCATTTTTTTCCCCCTCCCCTTCTAAGAGAAAAAGAGAGAAGTTTATGGCGAATTGTTTATAATGTGCTCGTATGTGTACGTAGCATAGCGTCTCTCTAGTCGATCTCAATTATCATGTTCGATAAGGTTTTTTTTTTACGTAAGTATATGTATTGTATAGACGCTACATAGTGACCTCGTATTTTAATCAGTGGCGTAATTAAACGCCGTCGTAAATCCTTACGAAGCCTCTTGATGTACTTAAAATGTGCGTAAATCGAGTGCTTTTCGAGTGTGAATTTTTGCAAACACGCGGTGTCGATTTGAGATTAGCAACAAAGTTACCGCGAGGAATTGAGGAAATGATCGGCTGATTTAACGAAATCTATTTTTAATTGGAAAAATTCATAATTGGCGTATTTTTTTTGAAGGGAAAATTGACAAAAATAGAAAAAAATTAAAGGTACTGAATTGAAAAACGCTAAAAATCTGGAATTGAATTGAGAGAAGTACCCAGTTCAATTTTTCGCTCCAGTTTCGGTCGGTTCCATGCCCGATGTAGGCCTTATTCACAGTCCAATTTATACTCTTGCAGAAAAAAAATTAATTATCCGACAAATAGGTAGCTACAGGTAGGATTTTGAACCAGGAAAAGCCATCGTCGATTTATTCAAATAAGCAGAAATTGTCAAAAAAAAGGTAGAGATTCTCTACCTTTTTTTTGACATTTTTGAAAAATCACACAAATAAACTTTTATCTACAGCAATAAAAATTTTCAGAATTTTTTCATTAACGTATGCAGTAAGTGACAAAACAGCCGAAACGAATAAAAATTTACGTTTTTGAAAATATGATAGAAAATCGTCATTACTGAGAAGTGACTATTCGAAAATGATAAAAACAGTTATTTTTGAAAAATAATAAAAATAGGTATTTCTGAGAAAAAGACAAGAATGAACATTGAACAGTTTTGAAAATAGATAAAAAAATATCACTTGTAACATGACACATTGGCATTTAAAAAAAGTGACTTATTCGAGAGATAATAAAAATTGACATCCACTAATAAATTTTAAAATCGAGAATCGAGAAAATTCCAACATCAAACCAGATAACAAAAACCAGAAACCAATATCTTTGAGAACCAAAACTGCATCAAAGTCAAAATTATCATATTTTGGGAGCCAAAACCAAAAGAAATTGTTTCAATATTGGTTTAGAGAATTCTCAAGGGTCGAATGTCTTAACACGAAAACTGTAGGAATTTTCCTGGCCTTTCATTGAAAAAGTACAAATTTTTCTGGTTGAGGGTATTTTCGAAATATGTACTTAGGGACATGATATGGGCCTAAGAAACAAACTTTTGGAATTTTGGATCTTTTGTGGAGGTCATCAAGGGAATATTATGGTTCTCAAACAATTTTTTTTCAAATTCTTGGCAATATTTTCATGTCAAAATTAGTGAAAATTGAATAAAAATGTATGAAATTGATAGCAATACCAAAAGCTCAGACGTCAATTCCAAAATCAATGTTTACAAATTTAAAAATTAATTTGCTTTCGATCCTTTTTTTCATGTTTTTGGTCCAAATGACACCAAATCTGGGCCACACACATAAAAATAAAGACTTCGATTTTTTTTTACACAGGGTTCCTTCTTTACGGCAGTGGTCAAATTATGTATTTTCAAGAATGGCAAAACCCAATAACGTAATTGGAAATTTTCAACTCCCGACTCCGTAATCCTTTTCAACAGAAATTTCGATGATGTAAAATTTAAAAAAATATGATTTAGATCTCTTCCGCGAAGAATAGATATAAAATTCATTTTCCAAGTACCTAAGTAAAAACATTGTTGAAAAAAGAAAAAAAAAGGGTACCTATGTCTTAGAGGGCAAAAAAAATACGAAATATATTGACATTTCATACTCCTTATTGGTTTATTCAATCTTTCATCATCAGAAAAACCAATGGGCACCCCCCCCCCCCTCACAATAAAAACCTCATTGATTATCATAAACCAAATCAGAGAATTTTTAAAAAACGACAAATGTCAGAAAAGTGACATTTTTTTAAAAAATGCACAATTGGCAGACTGTCCGCGAAAAAATCCACGAGTGGTAAAATTGGATTATTGAAATGAATAATTTTTTTGAAGAAGTTCTCGTACGAAATGTCGATTCCAGAACTCGGTTTGCATTCTAGGTAGGGACCTCGGGAAGGTTTGATCGATTTTTTAACCGTCCAAGGAAAAAGGGACTTAATGGTGACTGATAACAGGGTTCAAAATCGGTAGGTACTTGGATGAATTTTTTCGCCATGAAACTTGAAGAAGCTCTTGTTCAGAATGTCGATTCAAGGGCTCGTTTTACATCGTAGAAACCTGAAGGGGGGGTGATAATTTTTTTTAGGTTTTCGGGATTCCAAATTTGAAAAAAGTAACTTCCAGTAAAATGGCCGCCAAGGTCCTTTGAACGTTCATATATTAATGAAAAAAAAATTATTTGAAAAATGAAAAAAAAAATGACTTGTAAAAATAAAAAATTGACATTTCTAGAAAAATTATGAAATTAGTAGATATTTGACAGTTCTGTGACATGACAAAAAATTATTCAACTATTAAAAATGAAAATTCAAGAAAGCGACAAAATTGGATCTTTTAGGAGAGAAAAAATTGAACATCTCATCAAAACATGACCAAAAAAAGTCATCTCTGTTAAAAATGAAAAACATAAGGATTTTTAGAAACGAACAAAATTAAAATTTGGTAAATCCATTAAAAAATTATAATAAACTTTTCTGGAAAAATTGAAAAAAAAAATGGAGAAAAACGACACTTTTGAATAACTGAAAAGTCACGATGTTTAAAAAATGAAAAATTTGACACTCATTTGAAATAATGAAAAATTGATTTCTTTGATGTAAATTCACATTTTTGGAAGATAGCCAAAATGAATAATGCATAATTCAGTGAAAAGCAAATATCTAATAAAAATTAATCATTATTTTCATACTTTTTTTTGTAATTCAACGCGATTGACATCATGAAAATCACTGTTACTGTCTGTTACAACTTCATTTTGTTTGTGAAAATTTTTGTCAAATTTCTAAAACGTCAGAATTACCCCTCCCCCCATCGATGGTCTTACAAATCAAAAATATGGAGCTGAAAAGAGGTGAATACCCATTTTTTACCTCACAAATCAATAGAAAGAGTTTTCAAGCCAATCAGATGATCAGAAGCTTCAGATAATTGACCATTTTTGGAGGGGGGGGGCGGTTCGAACCAACTTAAGGTCTATTCTTTCAGCAGAATCGAACTTTGAAAATTCTGACAACGAAAAAATCCAAGTTGCCGCCGCTGCATAAATTCACGATACAACCACAGACCTCATTTCTACAATTGAATTCTTCCCACCATTTCGCTTCCAGCCAGATACTCTACAGTCTGACACCACGGAGAGTGAGACAAGTCAGCCAACTACACACACAAATCAGTATTTTTTAAAAAGGGAGTATCTATCAATCGCTTTTAATTTCAACAATTACGTATGAGCGGATTTCCGCTGTAAACGCACTGGAGGAAAAATTTTTCTAGGGGCCAGCGATACATATAGGCGATATAGTAACTACGCTGTTGCTGCCGGCCTAATGCGGAGCGGCGTGGCGGCCGATGGCGTATTCGTATATTAGCGTCGCATATTCCATCACCATCGTCGCATCGGTATTACTATTTTATTATTAGTTTTACCTTTACCTACTATTGTAGGTACTATATGTCGCATTCGGTTTTATATGGTGCTCATATAGTTAGTCATTGTTTTATGAATATGTATCGAAGGCGCAGGCGCGCTCATGTTTCAGTGTACATACCGACTACGTCATCGTATGAATGTCTGACTTGAGCTTGACGTGAGACCGGCCAAGTAAATGATGTGTTGCAACGTTGCACTAGATTTTTTTTAAAAACACAGTAGCTGCCTAGGCGATTTTACAATCTCAGTATTTTGTTTTTCCGTTTAGCGTAACGTTTTTAATTAACGCGTATTATGGGTCCGCGTTCGGTTCGCGCCGCACGATGCTATGCCATAACACCGCCGCGCCGCCGCCGTGTTGTGTCGCGCATCCGCGTCTCCCATCAACGTCAATACATAGGGCTAGGTGATCGCGAATGCCACTATGAACCGGTTACATTGACAGATTAAATGTAAGCTTTTCGTAAAGGTGCAGAAAATCAGAAATTGGCTCGGTTGAATGGGAAATTTGATTCGTGGGTCAATCAGGAGGAGGAGGGAGGTGAGAAGGTGAGGAGGAAGGAAGGAAAGAAAAATTAGGAATTGAATCGATTCAAGCTTAAGAGTTTAATTTCAAGACTTGAAGATTACAAAAGTTTGGCTTCAGTTCCAAGAATCATAGATTTAGAAAAAAAGGGTCAACAGAGAACAGAATCATTCAGAAAGCAAAAATTTGAGTATCTGTTACGATGAGGGATGAACCGAAGTTGTCATCCACAATAATCAAGGCGAAGAAATTTTAAATAAAATATTTTTCTCGTTTCCTGATTTAAAATGCAAAGCTTTTCAATGGATTGAAAAGAGATACAGAATCATTCATGAAAATTTTCCAAATTTTCAAATTGAGCTTTTGAGAAAAAGCTCAATTCTCAGAACAACACCAAAGCTTAGTGTAATTTCAAATAATCTGCGAGAAATCTTTTGAATGAATTTTTATAGTAGTATCCGAACGTGGTAATTTTTGTAATGGGACTTTTCAGGATCGTCAAGTTGGAAAACAAAGGCCTAAGGTCTGGATACAACAAAATTAAAAAAGTTTTCACCAAGAACATTCCAGCAAAACTGGGCCCAAACACACCTACGAAATTTTAGATGATAATTTTGAGTCGATGAAAAATCAAAAATGAAAAATTGTCAAAAATTTCAATGAATTGTGGTCCAAAACAAAAAATGATTGAATTCTATTCTACCAACTTCTAATTTCTTATCAATATATCTATCTTTTTTTTTTTTCGAAAAAATGAGATTATTTGGCACAAATAACAAAGTTTATGAACAAATTCTTTTCCACTTTTTTTTTTTTGGGGGGGGGGGGGGATTTTATTTATGGCAGGGCTTCGTCGAAGCCTCTACCACTTCAATTGGAAACTACATACAAAACAATTATAAAGGATGAGGAAAGGTATGAATCAAGAAGATTGAAGTCAAAGGCGGGGATAAGGGGGGAATGGGGGGAGGGCCCAACCCCCCATGTTGAATCAGCCCTCCAAAATCATTTTCGTGCGTACGTTTCACTCAAAAAAAATTGTAAATATGTACTTTTCGAGGAATTAGGTAAATTATTATCAATATGTGCCGAATTTCCTATTTTTTTCAAGCGACTAAAATGGTCTTCTGAATAATGAAAATAATTAGGTGTCTGTTCACAGCTTTTTTTTGATAATTTTCCAAATTATCAAAAATTTGAATGGCAAACTAGCACAAAAACGTACAAAATGAGAAAAAAACACAGATTTTTCAATTTTTGCTGAAAAATATGAAAAAAAAAACACGAAATTAAGTAGAATAATTTCGAAAAAGACAAAATTTTTGCACCAAAGTAATAGAATTTTTCATTGAAAAAATCATTAAAAATAGAATAATTTTTTATTTAAAAATCTGCAATTTTTCAAATCTTTGCCCTCACTTAGCTCGAGTATGTGAAATCTTACGAATAAGTAATAAAAAATAAGGGTTGAAAATTTCATCTCCTTTTCAACAGGTACCAAAACCAAAATATTGTAGTTGGAAAATGGATAAATTTCAGACGAAAAAAAAAAATTGAGCCATCTAATCCAAAGAGGGAAAATGCAAAGGTGCCTCGAAGTGGAGACATTAAAATCAATTGAAAAAATTTTTTGCAGATTTCAAAATTGGACTCTCTAAATCTGAATCAGTCAAAAAACTGAAAATTGACCAATTAAACAGCGAAAAGGGTGCCACTGTCAATCAGTGAAATTTTGCTGTCAATCAATGAAAAATTACTGATTCACTTAGTGAATTTACATTTTTGAATCAGTAATCGTTTTTTAACTACTGAAATGAATCAATAAAAATTTCAATTCGTGATTAATCACTGATTCGATCAGAAAATTAAAAGTTTTACTGATTTATTTTAGTATAGTTAAAAAAATTACTAATTCAAAAATGAAAATTCACTGATTAAATCAGTAAAATTTTCACAGATTTCTACAGTTGCACACTTTTGGCTTTGTAATCAGTCAATTTTAACAGATTCAAGTTTAGAGAGTATTTCTGAGCTTTGGCATAGTCCTGAGAATTGAACTTTTACTAAAAAGCTCATCTTGGAAATTGGGAAGATTTTCATGAACGATGGTAAATCTCTTTTCAATTATTTTTTTGGTTTTCGAAAATTATTTTTGACGACATTTTTTAATTAATTTCCGTGACAGTGCTAATAACTGCATTTTAATTAACACGACTGTTATCAAATTTCAGTTGGCAATAATGTTGCGGATTTTTTTCAATATTAAATGATTTCAATGGTCAAAATATTTTTAGTTCTTTGTAATTCGCTGAATTTTATGAAAATTGTGTTAATCAATGGAACTATCATGAAAATTTTTGGAAAAATTTCATCAAAAAAGATTCTATAGGAGATCAAAAAAATTAGCCTCGAATTTGAGCTAAGTAGTATTTACTTAGCACAATTCTAATGGCAAAAAACCACGTGTTATTTTTCAAATGCTCCTACTTCGAGGTTCTCCAGTTCTGTCTTTCTTTGAGCTGGGGGGGGGAGGAGGGTCAAATTTTTTGGAAGGTCTGCTACTAAAACTCTAACTCCATCACCAATATCCGTCAAAAGGAAGTCCCAGCCAATCTCGCTGTTAAGTATGCCTCTGACAAATTCATAATTTTTGAATTTATCAGGCTCCCAAATTGTCAAAAATTCAGTTTAAAAAGCAAATTTCATACGAATTTTTCCTCTTTCAAAGGCGAGAAAAATTCATCAAATTAGAATCGCAGTCTTTTAATAACGAAGAAATGACAATTAAATTCACGAAAAAAAAAGTTGCAGAACCACGAAGAAGATACTTCAAAATACCAGAGGTTGTTGAAATCGTAATAAAAATCAAACGAAAATCCCCCAAATTCATTTCAGATTTTCGTCGATCCTCTTCTCCTCACTTCAACGAAGCACACATGAACTTACAAATTAATTGCAACAAATATCAACCCCAAAATACCCCCACTTCATCATTTAGAAAAACCGTATCAGAAATTCCTTCCCTCTCACTCGATTTCTCACCTCGAAGGAGAACCAAACAGAAACGGAAAAAAAGGTGAAAAACACGATAAGAAAAGATTAAAAGTTGAACACGTAGGCCTTAAGTAAAAATCTAGAATGTGTGCCAATTTTCGAAATGATTCTGGCTTCCATCTCGGAACTGGAACCACCGTACAAATCGATAACGTTGGCGAAAATTTTCGACCGTTGGAACGAGCCGGACAGCACGTTACATTTTCGACACTCGCAAGACTTTCTCACGTCAAAAATACTCGATATTTTTTCATTTCCAGAATTTCTTCTTCAAATTTCAATTCGATAGCTTAAATCATCGTACCTGAACATACCCCACTTCACTTTTCCCTTCGATGAAAAATTGTTTACTATCGATTAATGCTCTTCTTTTTCCAAGAAAATTCGATATTGTCGAACACAATAAAGCCATCAAAAACCCCCATTCTCGACATTCGAAATTACAAGATAATAAATAACACAAGACGGCGAAGGTGAACTCGAGTATAATAAACCATTGGTACCTTTTCAAAAGTCCGAAAGAGACGTACGAACGTAGGATTAAAGAGGGTTTTTTTCTCATTTCATAATCGTTCATTAACCCTATGCAGAGTTATTTCTTCGGTCATATTTACGTAGGTGAAAGTAAAAAGTTGCGTGTCGAGTTGAAATCCCAGCTAAACACAGATAGAAAATTATGTACACATACGATCGAAGAATTAATTCAGCTTCGCAGGGCGCGGGAACCAGGGTAAAGTTTACCAAAAAAAATAACCAAAACAACGTTTTCGTTAAATTCGGTCGGTTGTTGCGAATGAATTTAAAATATTTCGATTGCGAAACTCAGGTCATTTACACTTTTGAAGTACGAGTAGCAATGTTGAAGAGTCGACGTTTATGTTTATATTCTAATGAAAAAAAATACCCTCTTGACGTACACACGTAGTTCGTAAGATACGAAACACGAAGTTGAAATAAAAAAAAAGTACACCGAGAGAGCTTTGTTTTGCATCATAATGACAATAAGTTCGCAGACTCGTGTTCGGTTACGTAAGTTTTTCACAATTGCTACAATTTTTTCGTATTGTACATATTCTGCGTTGTTTTTGAAATTACGTAACACGAAAGCGAGCCCGAGACGTATTAAGAAAATGAGCTATGTGCAAGCTGCACTGCTAACTGACCTATCAAATGTCAACATTTAGCGGCGCGATGAACCGTACCGACTCGGGAGCATTCGAGAAACGCGTGAAAGTCCGACGAAACAGAAGAAAAAAATTCAACAGGAAATGGAAGATTTGAGGCGAGATTCTTTGTATTGTGTGACGACTGGATGTACTCGTGACGATGACGGTAAACACGGCGAGTAGAGTCGACACTTTGATTATAACAGGGTTAATTCTATTGATGGAGTCCGATTCTGTGTCGGTTATAAATAACCCGAATAATACGCTTTTTTAAAAGGTACCTACACCGTATAATTGTCAGCATCCTATCTTATTCAATTAAACGTTTGTAAACAAGAACGGAATTTACTAATTTATACGCTGAATTTGAAATACCACAGTAAGCTTTTCAATTCGCAATTTTTTTTTAACTTCGGGTATCGTGATTGGAACCGGTTTTTGGAGGTATTTATGGTATTTATTTTTAGAATTGAGACCAAAAAATGAACTATCCTGGGAGATAAAATCCCTTCAATAATTAAAGCAAGAAAAAAGGTGTTTATCTTGAAATCGAAAGCCTTAGGACAAAGTTCAATTGAAAAATTCAGATCTTTTTGAAGTTTATCGCATCCTCAAAAAATTGTAATTCCTCGAATTAGACAATTTTTACATTCTTTTAAAAAAGGATTTTTGACTCAATAGAAACAGAAGGAGCTAAGCCTAGGATCTTTGACAAAGTTCAATAAAAAAAAATTACGGTCAGAACTACGTTATTCAACTCGAATGATCAGTGAGATGGATGAGCAGTTCATCAAGTCCTGACAGCAGTCTGCAATAATTCCTCTCTAATTTGAACAAAAATATGGTAATTCGATTTCAATACTATTTATACTTAGTGGAGTGAGAGAAAAAAACAAATTTTGTGATATTGGTATAAAGTAACTAGTAAATTCTCTGAAAATTTATACATTTTTCGAAGGTATTTTTTTTGAAAAAAAAAAAAATCGTGAGTATACATGTCCCTGATATCATTTATGGTATCCCCCCCCCCCCCGGAACTATTTTTGCAAAACTCGCATTTTTGAAGTTACAGCTTTGAAAAATACACGAGATTTTTGAACGAAATGGCACTGAGAAGAGGCGATTTGAGATGCTTAATTTTTTGTATTTCAGGGTTTTGATGGGTCATTTGACCCCCTTCATATTGTCAATTTGCAGATCTATGCTGTATTCAAGAAAAAAAATTGAATTTGAAATTTTGAGCTAAAAAAACGCTCAAATAGTATTGTAAAAAGAGAAATCATGACTTGCTGAACACAAATAGGTAGGTAGGTATCATCGTGATTTTTCTTCTGATCAATGCTTCTTTTGGGAATCACAGTTTTGAAGTTTTAATTGGAAGTTGGGGGCAAGGATATACCGAGGGGGTAGGAGTGATGGCGGGGGTGGATATTCCGTCCAAAAAGAGAGTGGTCTGATTTAAAAATCAAAATGACTTCAAAATTTCAGAAATGGGTTCTCTGTTCGGGATCAAAAAACATACATTTCTGCATTTCGACACCTTCTGGATAATTACGAAAAAATATTATTTTGCCCCACCTCACCACCTCACCTTATGGACCCTTCTTAGGGGTTTTGATGAAATGACATCGAAACCATCGGAAACGGATTTCATGGGTAAAAAAACATGAATTTTGATACCACACTCAACTCAATGAATGTCTTCTTGCATAACTTTTTTTTGGGAGGGGAGGGATTTGTGAACTTAATTGGGGGGTCACACCCTTCTCCCACATTCCAGATTTTCCAGATCAATTCTTCGAAATTTTCCGAATCTTATAAAAGTGATAATCATGAAGCATGGAGAAGGGGATAGTTTTATCATGTGATGAAATTGTGCTGAAAAATCCTCACTTTTTGGTTTCAACGAAATTTTTAGATGTTCCCTTTTTGTAACGCAAAACGGGTAAAATTAAATTTTGGAAATATTTGACTTCTCCCCTACCTCTCTTCGGGAAAAATTCACAATAAAAACTTGAATCCTAAATAAAGTTATGAAAAATGAAACAACTCATGTCAAGGTGTCTACCAAATCATGAGAGCAAATCTGTCGAATGCTGTAAGTTGAAAAATTTCTTCGCAATTCATTATTCTCCCCCCCCCCTCCTCCAAAAAAAACTTGTAAATTCCACGAAAACTTGTGCAATATTTTCAGTTTGCCCAAGTGAATGAAAATTTCAATGAGGGGTGAGAAGTATAAATAATTTTGAAAAATTTTGAAAAACAAGACGTTCAAGAATTGAAAACTTATAACTTCATTTAAAGTGAAGTTTTCCAAAATGTGACCAATAATTTCGGATTCTTTTTTATGCCTTTACTTTTTTCTTCTTCAAAATCAGGATAAGAGGCATTATGTTATTCTTTTCTCATTCTATTTTACCAAAAAATACTTCAATGTTAAAAAAAATATATATATATGTAAATAAATTATGTAGAAAAAAAATGTAGGTAAATCATTCCCGAACTTGGCGAGGGAATTTTCTCTGAAAAATTAATTATTCAATAGACGAAGACGTGCATTTAGATACCAATTTTTTTTGTACATCACATTTTTTTGAAAATCCTCAACGGTCAAACCTTTTAAAAACCAAAAATGACTCGAACAAGCGAAAGAAGTCAATACCAGAACATTTTCAAAACTGAAGTAATTTCAAATTTGCTACCAATCGATTGTACATACACTGACGACAGCCCTTCGACAAAAATTCCTACCAAATTTCTACAAAATTATGAGAACTATACAGCAGAGAACTAAAAATCATTAAGAAAGTCACCAAGGAACAATTATTATAAAATGAAACTTTTGAACCAGGAAAATTTATAATTGTGATCCCAAAACAATGTTTGATAACTTTTGACACTAGAAATCAATTTTTTGACCAAAATAAGACTCCAAAAGAAAAAAATTAATCGAACAAAAATGGTAGTCAGTGAAATTCCTTTTTTGTAAAGTTCACTTCGATTATTTCTACAGGAAGTTTAGTTTTGGAAATATTTCAGCCGAAAATTCAAAGTTCAACTTATATCTTTCTTTGAAATCATCTCGAAAGCTAAATTTTTCAGAAAAAAATGAATTGCATTTTACAGAAAGGAAATTTTACGCTCTAAAATTCATGTTCCATACATTTTTTTCGTAGGACCCTTCCTCTACTCGTGAAATCTACTTCAATCTATCAAAAAAAAAAATTCGACAAAGAATTCAAATCGGAAGAAAGCCTGACGTACAGTTACAGAAGAACAATTGATCATATTCCAACTCAACTAGATCGATCAAAATCGATTAAGTACACGAAAAATAATTTGCAAAATTACCGACCTATGACAATTCAATTGTTACGAACTCCGCTAATGAGTGTAGAAAAAGTAATTTATGAACTTATTACAAAAAAGTGAACATGAATAGAGCGTGAAATTCCCATTCTATACAATCTAACAAGTGGAAATATTTTCATCAAGAGATGAAAGGTCAACTTTGAAACTTCAGCCAAAATGTATCAAAAACTTCACTTTCTAGGAAAAAAATTAATTGAACTCCATCTACAGAAACGAAATTTCAAACTCTACAATTCATGTTCCATTTTTTTCAATTTTTTAAATTTTATTCATATGTACTCTCACATTTATAAATCAGTGAAATTTACAGAATCTCACTGAAAAACATTCAGAATTGCAGCACAGGAGAAAATCAGTAAAAAAATTTTCACTGAAAACGAATCAGTAAGCAAAATCACTGAAAAATCAAGGAAAATTCACTGAAAAATCAGCAAAATTTTTGAATTTTGCTGAAAAATCAGTGAAAAATTAGTGAAACCTTTGAAAAATCAGTGAAATTTTTTGAAAAATCAGTAAATTTTGCTGATTTTTCCTGCGCTGCAATTTCGACTGTTCATCAGTGACTTTTCACTGGTTCAGAATGAGACAGTAGGACCCTTCTTTATCAGAAAATCAATTATTTCAACGCCAAAAGTTACTAAAAAGTGAAAACAAGTTATCAACAAAACATTCAATTTTGAAAACTCCCGACTCGACTGAAACCCCCTGAAATCACACTCGAACCCAGCCCAATAAATTCGATCGCAACCACCAATCGGTATCAATTACGCATGCAAAAGTTGAAAATATACAATCCTGTTGTGTAATCATTTCCCGATGAAATTCACTGGCAATTTCCAATATAAAATATGAATCATTCTTATCGAGCGAATATCGGAAAAAGTTCGCCGAAGATTTTTTCTGCCATTGTGTAATTTCACAATGACGTAAATACGCTCAGCTTCAAGTTCACGCATATTGAGCGAGCACGGCGCTTTATTCAATGACACAAATCTTGATCATATGATCGGAACACATATGGGCGACGTCATTTTATTTTTGAAACGAAATTTATGAAATAGATTTCCATTTTTACCTACCATAAACCATATGTTGTTTTGCATGGTTTAGTCTGCTGGCTGTGTACGTCTGCGTACACCTATGTGCATGGTTACCCACACAAACGTTAATCAAACACCACTTGTACAGGTTTGAATTACCTGTGGAAAAAAAAGACCACGTAGATGGTATTCGATGATGAAAATATTCGATGTAGAATTTACCGAAAGCAGATACGAAGCGCGAAAACTAGAACAGTGACGCGACGGTGGCATTTCGTTGCGTGAAATTCGTATCCACGCGAGTTGTTAAATAATTCACCAAAAGCTTCGAAATTATAGTCATCATTAGACCGCATTATCAATTCATAGCTCAATTAATAAGTTGACAAAAGGTATTGAATCAAACAAAAGCGTGTGAAACTTGACGAAAGACCGAGATTTCCTATACAAACCACACGTCCAAATCTTTCTCAAAAAGCAGACGAAAAATATCCAATATACGCTCCCTTTTCCTCCCCCTTCAAAAACCGTAGATCCCCAAAAAAATATAGAAAATAGGGAAACGAGATTATAAAATTAAACAAGAGCACTTTCGGCCAAACGATTTTTCTCTCGAACATATACGAAAACATTTGAAACAAATGAATTGGAAAATATTCGCTGTAATGGGACAAATTACGAGGATAAGTTTTACCTCACGCTATGTGTGCGGAAACGAGAGACGATACAAGCGGTGTACATTGCGATGCAAATTGCACCGTATAAATGAAATTGAAAATTACCGTCAACGGGTTGAGCTCGATTACGTTGACGTCGGTTTTATCGCCGCATCGGCTTTTACGTAGTTTCACCCCCGTTTACCACGATACCTAGATTCATTTTCGCCAACGTAATTTCTGTACCCCCGACCTTGCGTACTTTTACGCTGATAATGGTATTTTTATGGATGCGAAAATTGAATGCCTCGTTCGAACGCGTTCTAAAGCCAAAAACAAATTTTCCGGAAAGTTATTTTTTCAGAGGGTTTTCTCGAAGCGCCAATCGACGAATTATGATGGGGAATTTTTTCCAGATCAAAAGTTCACCATTGAGTGGAAAGGTTTTGAGGGTTGAGAGGGTGGATCGCGAGAGAAGAGATTTAGGCTTAATTTTACAAATGTTGAAGAATGAAATTGATGTGATGTGTGAAAATTTGTGTTTCGTTAGGTTATGCCATTATTCTGCAGTCAGTCTGTCCAAAATATTTCAAAAAAAAATTTCTGACTTTTTCGGAGGGTTTTGATTAATTTTTTGAAGTTTTCCAGACTTTTTGGAAAGGATATTTGGAAGAAGTAACTTTTTGTTGTGCAGAGAAATCATTTGAAATGCAAGATGCCAACGACAGAGACGTGGAAAGCTTTTTTTTCTGGGAGGGTACAAAATGAGTACCAAGACTTCGAATACCAGAAGGATTTTGAGGGAGTATGTAAAAAGAAGCATTTTCTGGCTCTGTTGTTTCAAATAATTTAATTGTAATTTTGTTCACGCCCGAAAGAAACGATGGCAAAGCTTTGAAAAAATTGAGTTTAATGCCCAAAAAAGCCACTTTTTCACTTTTTGATGTTTTAAAATTCAAACTCATACAATCCGGGGGGGGGGGTACAATGAACCCCTTGTACCCCACTTTCCAATGCCACTAGTTAGCGATTTTTTTTTCTACTTCAAAAATCGCTGATTGTAGGGAGATTTTCAAGGCTTTATTTTCCAGCCACAAAAACTACTCAAATTCAATCATTAGAATTTTTGACACCCCTCCCCCTTCAAAACACACAAAATTGAAGAACTTCAATTTAATACAAAAAAAAATTCATACCTTATTGATATAAAAAGAAAATACTCGGTTTGAAAGAAAAATACCCCGTCGTGTAAAGTGCGTGCCATTTGACACGGAAATGGCACGATTTTGACTGAGAAAAATGACACCTAAAATGACACGAAAATGGCAAAATTCAACCAATCAGCGTGGAGCAGGAATTGCCACTGTAGTGTCAAAATCTTGCCACAAAACTAGTTTATTGGTAGCGGGTATGACAGCGTTTTGACTCTGTGGCAGTGAAATGACACTCTTTTGACATATTCAAGATAAGTGGTTTAACTGCTTTTTTAGGCACTGTTACACATATGTAGCTGGCGTTGCGGCATGTTAAACGAATTGCAGTGTTATTAAAACCTAAATTTATCCGCATTCATTAAATAAAAAAAGCATGTAGGGAGTCCTAGATCATGATTTGATTATATGAATATTGTCATTCTCTCTAGAATTACAATGGTTATGTACCAAATTTTTCCACTAAAATTCCTGATGTCAGGAGGAGGGGGGAATCGAACCTGCAACCCTAAAATCCTAACTACCTAACTACCTATCCTATGCCACACCGCTACCAGACTATGACAATGATCTAGAGTTGTCAAATTATCGATAACTATCGTTAATTATCGATAACTTCTGCTATCGATAACTATCGATAACAAGCCCAAAATTATCGATAATTAAGCAATTTTGAAAAAGGCCATTTTTCAAGTTTTTATGTGTATTTATTCCAAAATTTTCCCCCTCACTTCGCTCGGGCAATGGCATACTTTATATTTTTTTCAAATTTTATTCAATTCCAACCAAAAAATACAATGATTTAAAAGATTTTCACCTTATTCTAACAAAAATGTAACTTAATGAGATGAAAATATTTTTTCGTTAAAAAAATGTAGGTAATTTTACCCCCTCTCCCCCCTTGAAAAATTATCGATAACTATCGTTAATTATCGATAACTTTTCAAAATTATCGATAATTATCGATAACTATTTTTGCCAATTTTTGACAACCCTACAATGATCTAGTCAGTTTAGAATTTTAATGCTTGAATGTTTACAATTCATTCGATTTTTCTTGGTAGAAGATAATTTTAAAAATGTACGACCGAATTTTTATCTCATCCCTGGAAGGAGGGGTGCCCAAAAATGTGTGATGTTCTCTGGTTAAAAATTCAATAGTGACAAAATTTAAATAGATTTTTTTCAAACGTTGCACACAGGTAGAAGTACTAAAGAGGAGTACTCTGGAATTTTTCAGATTTTTCCAACCACTTTAGTGATCTTGAATTTGACTTCGAAAGTTTAAAATCGCCTCAGGAAAGACAATTCCAAGATGAGTGAAAATTTATTATTTTTTTCAAAGTTTTTCGATATATTTTACACCTCTCGGAATTTCTTCTGATTTTTTTGACAAATATTCCAAAATTCGGCGTAGTTATTCATTTTTGTTACTTGAAATTACTGCTTCGCGATTTTTTTAATAATTGATCAAATTCCACCTCTTGAAAAAATCTAAAAAAAATTCTGAGAGGTGTATCTAAAATACATTGAAAAACGTCGTAAAAAATCATTCCCCTCAGGGATTACGTGAAAAAAGTCTTTTTTGGATATTGAAAAATTCAAATTTCTCAAAGCTTCGCTCGGGCATGATCGTAATTATAACTACCTATATCAACCTATCTGCGATGACTGCAAAAAAAAGTCTCCCACTTTCTCCTCTTTTTGGTATTCGAAGTCTGGTGAGAGGCAAAAAGGAGTATTTTTCACATTGTTGCCTCAAATAGTTCATAATAATTTTAACTTTGTTCATGCTCAACCGAAATTAGGGCACAGTTTTTTAAAAAATTGATCTTTTTAAAAGATTGAAACATAACACTTTTTTAGGCATTAAATATCATTTTTTTTTTAAACACTTCGCCCTTGCATCAATTAAATGACATTTATATAAATTATTTAAAGCCAAAGTCTGAAAAAAGGCTCTTCACCCAGATGCTCTAAAATCATCTGTCAAGACAAATCGAATGGCATAACAATTTTCACCAAGTTAAATTATTTAAAGCCAAAGTCTGAAAAAAGGCTCTTCACCCAGATGCTCTAAAATCATCTGTCAAGACAAATCGAATGGCATAACAATTTTCACCAAGTTTCATGAGAAGCTGTACGACACCCCCCCCCCCCCCTCCATAACATGTCAAATTCACGCCATATCGCTGTCACCGGAGGCCACTGTAAAAAACTGGTTAAAAAGTGTTGACAGAAATTTGGCAAAATTTTGACAGTATAATGACAACTTTGATTCTGTGTTGCTCTCGGAACGAAAAGTAGGCGGAGTCTTCTCTACTCTGATTGGTTAAAAAACATTGACACTGAATTGACACATTTGTGGCAAAAATCTGACACTCATTGCACGACGGGTATAAAGTTTTGAAAAGTGAAGCAAATTATGTCACAGCGTCTACCAAATGTTGCAAATGAAAATTCGTATTTTTTTGGCGGCAAATTGAAGAATTGTTGTACAATTTATCGCTCCCCCCTCCCAAAAAAATCAACGTGCTTCAAATTCACAATTTTTACAAAAGTAAACCATTTTCTTGCTGAGTTTTGACAATATTATCATGTGGTTTTTGACGATTTTTTAGTGATGCTTTTGCGATCTTTTCAGGTCACCGCAGTAAATAAAAAATCGACGAGAGGGTAAATTATCAATAATTTGTTTGAGATGTATCAATACGTATAGTCCAAGTGAACAGAAGTGCGGAAATTTTCCCCAAAACGTAACCAATCATTTCGAATCATTGTTTTTCGCTGTTCACTTTTTTTTCAATATCGCGGTCAGAGGGGTTCAGAAATATCCTATTTTGAGAAAAACCAACAAGATGATTTGGGTAATTCCTTTTCGTGGCAAGGTCAAAAAATTTTCAATAGGGGAAGGGGAAACGGGGTCAGCACTTCAGCAAATTTTCTTTATAAAACACATATTTTTTTCAAAATTTTACACTCGATTCGCTCTAGTGTGAAGAAATCACAATTATTATGAACTAGATGTGATTTATTGTGAAAGAAGACTCCTTTCTTCGAAAAAAAAAAGCTTTTTTGGGAGAGTGTAAAGAGAGTATGAAGACCTGGAATACCAAACAGAGGAGAGAAAAAAGCATCACAGCAAATAGTTGACATGATTATATAATTTCGTGCATGCTTGAGCCAAGCTTTGAAAAAATTCAATTTCCAGTGTTCAAAAAAGATATTTTTGGGAGGTCCAGACGTTCCCCCCGAATGGGTATGGCCCTGATTCGGGGGTTTCGTGGGGTTTGAAAACTTCAAAAATTCGTAGAAAAAAAAATCGGGGGGGGGGGACCCCTCGCTGGAATTTTTTTTAAAAAGTTGGTATTACCCTTAAGTATAACATATATTTTTTTCAGACCCCGTGAGGGGGTGCAACATGGTCAAAAAAATCAAAAACTATGAAAAAAACGTGTTTTTGACGTTTTTTTTCGCCATTTTCACACCTCTCAAGGTCAATATTTTGGAGACCAATTAAATTTGGTTTAATAAGGGGTCCACATATTCAAAAATTACATTTTTGAATAATCGAGCCTCAAACAGATGATTATAGCGTCGCGGCGCTTTTGATTGTTAATGATACATCAGTCCAGTGCAATTGGACAAAAAAATGGTAGCGTACGGAAAAAATTCCGATCCAAGTTTTTTTTGGCCCAATGGATTCAGGGCACCATACCGAACAACATGATGAGACTTCTTGCCTCCCCCTCCCAAGTGTCGGAGGCACCTGAGCAAGGGGTTAAACCCACAAAAATTTGGTTTCGCCTTATAACTCGCCGACAAGGCAATTTCTAAAAAAAAAAAAAAAAAAAAAAAGGTTGGTAAAATATTAATTTACGTCGTTGAGTTTAGTATAAAATAGATATTTTCACTTTTTAGTGCAGAACGCAAACTAAGTCTACTAACACCCCACGAAATACCCTTATACATGCAGTCGTATTGACAAGATTTTCTGATTTGCGGCATTCGATTATCGGAAAAGCTATTCTTTTTTTCGTCCATTTGAGTGAGGGGCGTGAGCCGAAGTTGATGACGAGTGAGACTGAGAAAAAAAACGAGCGAAAATTGTTTTAATTTTCTGTTCTATTCTGAATTTTCTGAAATTCTTGAAAATATCGGGAGTGGTATCAAAAACCATATCGCTCCCCCCGCCGAGAAGGTCATTTCTGATGTTATTTCTTCCAAAAAAAAAACCTTAAAATGGCTCACACGGAGGATGTTTGGGAGTGAATGAATGGGAAATTTTTTTAAGCATCAAGTATTTACGTGTAAAAAATCTTGGGATTTGATACCATCCTCGAATCCTCGATATTTTCACAAAAACATTTACTCGTCGTCTCTCTCTCACTCCAGTGAAGTCTGCTTTAAGTTTGAGATGAAAATGGCCTCGAACGGATGTAGAATCCTCTGAATACTCCTTGAAACCAAATTTTTGGGGGTTTAACCCCTTGCTCAGGTGCCTCCGACACTTGGGAGGGGGAGGCAAGAAGTCTCATCATGTTGTTCGGTATGGTGCCCTGAATCAATTGGGCCAAAAAAAACTTGGATCGGAATTTTTTCCGTACGCTACCATTTTTTTGTCCAATTGCACTGGACTGATGTATCATTAACAATCAAAAGCGCCGCGACGCTATAATCATCTGTTTGAGGCTCGATTATTCAAAAATGTAATTTTTGAATATGTGGACCCCTTATTAAACCAAATTTAATTGGTCTCCAAAATATTGACCTTGAGAGGTGTGAAAATGGCGAAAAAAACGTCAAAAACACGTTTTTTTTTATAGTTTTTGATTTTTTTGACCACGTTGCACCCCCTCACGGGGTCTGAAAAAAATATATGTTATACTTAAGGGTAATACCAACTTTTTAAAAAAAATTCCAGCGAGGGGTCCCCCAGATTTTTTTTCTACGAATTTTTGAAGTTTTCAAACCCCACGAAACCCCCCAAATGTGCGAAAAAAAATTTGAAAAAATTCTCACATATACACCTACCCATCAACTATTTTCTGTGAAAATTTCAAAAATTTTGAACCACCCCTTTCAAAGCTACGAATTTTTGAATTTCGGGCATTTACGGCCATTTTACTCGAGTTGGGGTGGGGGGATCGAGCCAAAAATTTTTTTGGGGATGTTTTACATCGAGACTAACATTTTGGGTGAGTTTCAGCCCAAACGGTGTAGGGGCGGATTTCACCATCTTATTAGGAAAGGCTCTTTCAATATTGCAATCCGCAACTTTTCAACCCCCTGGTAGCGCTCTGAGGTGAGTTTTGATCGGAGAAGGATGGCGCATGGCGATGGTTCAGGGAGACGTAGAAACTCAAATCGCAACTTTTAAGTGCTACGACAGCCTCTCACGCAATTTTTTTTGACTAGAAAAACACAAAAAACAGCGTTTTTTTCAAAAGGAGGTGCACTTTGAGCACCCCCTGCTCCCCTCCACTTGTCCCTTGGGGGCTCAAATTTTTTTTGGGAGGTCTCCCACTCAAAGTAAACCACCCCACCAAATTTGGTCGAAATCCAAGATATGTTTTTTTTTTCACTCCACCCTAATGTACATATGTAGTTTAGATAGGTACCTGTTTCAAATAACCCATACTTACCTCCACCTGCGTCGGAAGATGAAAACTCGAATGTTTTGGTACTCTTACTCGTACTCGTACCTATTTGTGCCGAAATATTTGAGTACCTACCAGGGCATAGGAGTCAGCAAAAAAGTTGACTCCTGACTCCGGCGTCAATATTTGACCTTGACTCCCTGACTCCGGCTTGACTCCGGAGTCGACTCCTATGCCTTGGTACCTACTTATCTATACCTACCTATTCGGCAAACCGAATTTGCTTTTTCGTGTTTAGCGAACCGAATAGAAAATATCAACTTCATCTCGATTTCACTTTCACCGACTAGAAATCGAATTCACGGAATTTGCCAACCAAATAGGTACCTACATATGTACCCAATTATAAAGAAAGGTCGGTTGGAGGGCGACGTTTTTCGTGAGGGGGTCTCTTTCCACTGTGCCTGATCACCTGATGACTCGATAGTCGGTACGTACGGTGGTGAGGTTTTTTAATTTTTTTTTGTTGTTTTTTAATGATTGATGTTTGATACGTTTGTGCGTACCTGCTACCTACCTATAGATGATACCTAATACCTAATTCATGTTTATTTTATACCTACATATACCTACAGAATTAAGAATGTAGGTATCTTAGACGTTAAGTATGCCTATAAGTATATGTACTCGTATCCGCGTGGATATAACCGTAATCTTGTGCAATAAGTTGAAAAAAAAAAGTAGCTAAACAACAAACATAAAAATGTATTACGAAATGAATTAAAATTTAAAAAGTCTGTCTTACGATAAAGGTTCGTAGGTATATGTACAAGGGTTGTTTTTTTTTTGTTCTTGTTAAATTGTCAGGTAGAAAAACCAGCGACCTACATAACAACATTGAATGACTCATTGACTCTTTACCTACCATCACGTCGAGTGACACGTGACAGTGAGCAATTGACAATAATCACAGCTGCAGCTTACGCACCTAGGAAACAAACACGAGTAAAAATTTCAACTATCGCGAGCGCTTGGCGTATATGTAGGTACTAGGTACTCATAATACGAATCCAGAACCAGAGCAACGAGTAGAAAGTAGAAACCGCGTTTTGTTTTTTCTTTTTTTCCAAATCAAGAACTCAACTGGCCGAGTATTTTTTTTCAAACATGTAGGTAAGTAGGTAGGTACGTTCGTACGGTATGCGGTATCATACTCATTCTCAGCGAATATTGTTCCTATGCTTCAAACGTAAGAACGAACAAAGGATATGTAGACAGCAGATAGGTGTAGGTGTAGGTATCGTAGCTACTACCGCGATGCGTGTTTTAAAGCGATTTTAAATTAGGTACCTAGGTGCATGCCTATTCAGACGATACGAGTTTGCATCGGCATCGGCGTCGACGTCGCGTCGGCTTCGGCAGCGCGACTATTTCTTGAACTACTTAGAAAACAAACGTCGCCGTCGCGGTTGTTATTGTTGTGCGATTGGTGGTGGTGGTGGTGGTGGTGGTGGTTGCGATTATCACGACGGTCTGAATTTTGCAGCGCGTGGTTGTTGGCTATGGCGTGCACCTGCATTTGCGAAGCGCCGCCGCTGCTGTGCAGTCTGGAACCAGTGGCGGGCGGCAGTCTCTTGTTGTTATGGTTGCTGTTGTTGTTGTTGTTGTTAAAGGTCAGGCAATGGTAGATGAATACGCCGTCGTAAGCCATCAGACAGTCCAGAAACAGCAGCCAATCGATCTGCTTCCCGGTCGCGTAGAAAATGACGGCGAACGTGAATTTGATGGAGGACGTGACCAAGGTGATGATCAAGGTGCGTCCGAAAATGGTGAAATTGCGGCGGCCGCCGGCGCCTAGATTAACGGTGGCCGCCGGTCTGATGTTGTACAGCGAGACAAAGAACATGACTAAGATGGCGGTGTACGCGATCAGATGGAAGTCGACCAAAATCAGCAGAAAATTGTCGTACAGATAGGCCAACGTGTACGCGACGCTTTGGGCCAGTATCCAGCTGCAAAACGTGTAGAATAGGAAGAAGACGCAGTCGCGTGTTTCATCGTCGACGGCCAGCGGCGCGCCCATCACCGCCGCCGCCGCGTTTCTGGCTCGGCGGCGCAAATTCACGCACGTGTCCACGGACATTACGAACAGCAGAACGGTGGTGGTCACCTCCCAGCACGATATGATGACGAGAAAGTTTGGTATCTTGACGAACATGTCGACGATCAGCAACGAATACACCGCCGACAGATTCACGCACAACGACAGCAGATTCTTCTTCTGCAACGTGTACACGCCTTTCGTCCAGAAATAGTAGTATACCCGCACCAGGTAGACGAACGACATCAGGTAGCCGATGTTTTGGAGTACGCTGATTACCTTTTCAAAAGCGCCCGTCTGCACGTTCACGTCGCTGTCCGAGTCCGCCGCCCAAGAGATTGGCAGCGGCAGCGTTAGGCTTAGGGTTAGACTCGTGAGGTTCTCTGAGGAGCTCATCGTGTGCCGTGTGCCGGCGAGTGCGCTCGCCTGCTCGGCTATATCTACTTAGTACTTATACTTATGTAGGTACCTATACCTATGTATATGTATAGTAAGCATGCGTATAGTTGTTGGTGTCTACTCGTTTTTATTTTTTTATTCTTTTAAATCGGCCGCCGCACGCCGCGCCGCAGTACTCGCGAGCAGACAGAGACACTTTGGTTTCGCGGTCGGGTCCTGGGTCCTGCGAAAAATGTAAATACGTACGCGCGTTATCGATATGGCAATGGTATGTCTACGTCTATGTATGTAATGCAACAATACCACTCGTAGGTATTAAAAACAGGGCGTAGGAGTCGACTCCAGAGTCAAGTCGGAGTCAAGAGTCAAGGTCTGAAATTGACTCCGGAGTCAACTTTTTTGCTGACTCCTATGCCCCGATTAAAAACGATAACACGAGTCTTGTGTAGATGAAGATAAATTTACAGGTACGATAGGTACCAGATACTAGATGGGTAAAGACACCAATTGGTAGGTTACCTACCCAGCGGATGTGCGGCTGTTTTCAAAATTCATACGCCGACGGGCCGACGCGGACACGTATACGGGTAGGGTACTTAGTACGTAGTTACTAGTTACTAGTTACATACCTACGACTGGTGGTGCGTTGTTCTTGATTCGTGTTTCGTGGTTTATCGATAAGTAGGTATATAGGTACCTATACAAGTACATAGGTATACTGGACAACAGCGCCAACTCGATATCGATATAGCTTATTAGCTACCCAGATACCTACCTATCTGTACAACTTGAGAATTACGTGTAGCGTATATAGGTAGGTAGGTAGGTAGGTAGGTAGGTAAAATGTTACGAATACTGGCGCGATTCGAGAAACCGAATAGAAATTCAACACCGCACCGCACCGTACCGTACTCTACTCGAATGCACTTTCTTACGCATTACACATTCCGACTCGACTACACGTAGGCATAGGCACGCAGACAGTAAATTCATAATTTGAAACATTTCATTCGTAAATGTATTAAGATTCAAGAAATCACATTCACACGGGTGTTATCAAGTTCTTATATAATTTGCGTAAAATATTTAAAGAAAAGACTTCGATAAAGGAGTAATTTTAGAACAAGCAACTTTCAGACTACCCCACTTATTTTGACAACCGGCCATAGGTAGTATGGAATCGGGATTAGAGACTAGTACCAACGTATAGTCCAGCGCGTGGGGAGTTTCAAACACCCGGTCTCAGACCCCTTAAATGTTTCAGCGTATGCAACCATTTATACATGCAAATTTGACGTGTAGTATTTTTTTAAAAATCGAATAAAATCGTAAATTTAAGTATCTTGGATGGTAGAAAAAAAGATTGCAAAAAAATTGTGGTATACACTTTTTGCCTATCTTCGTTTTTGAAGGGGCTGCAGTAATTTTAAATTTTCGCAAAATTCAATTTTTTGGGGGGCTGCGGAGATCACAATTTCAATGAAATTGACGAAAAAATCAATTTTTGACGAAAATTGAAATCTCCGCAGCCCTTCAAAAATGATGATAGGCAAAAAGTGTATACCGCAAATTTTTTTGCAATTTTTTCCCCATCATTTCAGGTACTTAGAGTGATAATTTCGGTCAAACGTAAAAAAAATTGAATTTTGCGAAAATTTAAAATTACTGCAGCCCCTTCAAAAACGAAGATAGACCACAATTTTTTTGCAATATTTTGAATCTGAACAGACCTGTGGTTGAATGATGAGGCATAAATTTTCAAAATTTAAGATTTAAGATGCAAAAAATAACGAAAATCAAATGAATAGTTGTTTCGATTCCACTTACAAAGCAGGTCTTGAAAAAAGTAGTTTTTCAGTCATGGAAAAGAACTTGAATTTTTTATAAAGAAGAGAGAAATTATTTCAAAAATGAATGAAGCTGTGATCATTTTTTGTAGTTTCATTGGTTCGTATTAATTAAGTAGGTATTAATGAAATGGCGACTGTTTATTTTTTATTCCAATTTATGAAAAGATGTAACATTTTTTTAATTTGCTTGCTCTTTTGATAAATTTTTCGATTTTACATAATCATATGTATGTATGTACTTTGATTTTAACGTATTCATGTTTTGACTATTACAAAAAACAAATAAAAAACGAAAACAGAAGTTTTCGAATAAAAGGACAGGAAAAGAACAAAACCAAAAAATTACCTGTTTTCCAAAATTCTAATAATTTCCAAATGAATTATACCAATTTGAAATACCCCAATGATTCAATTTTGATATCAGTTGTACTACTGATTTTTTTTTTGACAAAAATCATACTCTGATAGTGTTGTATGTAAAGTACCACCATGTGGTTGAGGAATTTTGATGTCCAGAGTCGTAAGTCGTAATGAAATCATTTCTGTTCATCTTTCATTCAGTTTGCTTATTTTTTCGATTTTCTTCTTATTATTTTTTTTGAATTTTTGACATTGACTTTCAGAAAAATTTTGCAATGAAAACGTCATTATTAAATTTTTATTAAAAACGAACAGATCAAAAACGAAAACTGAAACTTTTTCACTAAAAGTTTTTCGTTTTTCCTAACCCTTTTAAAATTTTGCACTCCATACTCCGACATCGATGGTTACTTGATTGTGTATCAATTACCAATAAGTAAAAGGAAACGAAATGCACTGTAGGTCAATGTCCCATGCCATTGTCCATAACCTGCCGCAGGAGATCGAGGGTGGTTTTCTTGAACAAATGCTTGTTTGGTTTTCGTTTTATTTGAGAGTGAAAGGCTATGGGAGTAGTAGTGAGTACACACACAAGAGCAAAAAATGTGTAGTTATACTGATCCTGTTTGACAGTTGTAAATCGATGCGCGAGAAAAATGCGCAGTTAAAAGGGGTTGAAACCGCTTTAAAAATAAACGCCATCTACCATAACATTGAGGAACTTTTAAGGATTGCAGCTGTTCTGTCAGATGCAAATCGACTGCAGCGCGGCAATGCGGTCAGATGCATTACAGTGTTTCCAATTTAAACAATAGGACCGGCTATCTGTTATACGTAGTATTTCTATAATCAATGGTACCTACCTAAATGTACTTATGACAGCTCTGGAGTGAAATTTCCGATACCTGGCTATTCTCTAAACTTGAATCAGTCAAAAATGGCAAAATTGACGGATGAAATAGAGAAAGTCGAGTAGCTGATTATCAGTCCAATTTCACTGATTCTCCTGTTAATGGATGACATTTTAATGCCAGTCGGTGAAAAACTACCGATTCAAATACTTGATGAATTTTTATTATTGAGTTGTCGATTTAAAAATCAGTCAATTTGACTGATTCCAATTAAGAGAGTAAGTATGGTACCTACATAAATGCCAGAGTCAGGTCGTCAGGTCAGCATTACTTGCCCCACTTATATGTACCTACACCTTGGTAGTAGATAAGGTACCGCGTTTGGAGCGAGGTAAGCGAGAACTTACGCGACAAAGAAATAAAGATACGCAGCACCATTGGCATGGAAAATTAATTTAATCGTAAGAATTTTTTGCAAGGGTTAAAATGCATTTTATAGGTAGGTTAGGTATATACCGTACCTAGTCGTACTTAGCTACCTGCTTACCTACGTAGGTACGTTTTATTAAATACATATGTATAGGTACTTACATTTTGTATCTATTTGCATGAAATAAATTGTGTCAGTTTCATAAGTTTAATTTAAAGCTCGAAATAAAATTGCTGCACCTACCTAGTTAAATGGAGAAAATTTGAAATTTGATTTGCTTTTTGCTAAGGAAACGGCAATATTTCATCTTACCTAATATGTTATTTTTGACGGACAATAATTTATCTATTATTCATTTATTACAAAAGTGCATACCTACTTAGTGTTTCAGATTGCGAATCTGAAAACCAATCTTTTGATCATTCCTCAATGCACGGTGATGGCTCATATCATAAATTGGATATCCCACGAATAAAAAATTTCAATATTGTAGATTTGAGTAACAAACAGCTTTTAGTAAATTTCCACATGAGGCATTACAGTGACTCGAAAATGAACGCAATAGTTTGGAGGAGGGCAATTACAGTACATTTAAACCAATTTTCGGATTTTTGCCTCGAACTTCAATATTTTTATGGGAAATTTAGGCAGGCATTAATAGATTATCATTTCAGCCATAATTTCTAAAAAAAATATTGAAATGCTATCAAAATCGAACAAACACTTCTGAAAATTGTTGAAAATTTTATAACTTTTTAACAAGAATTTGAAGCACTCAAATGAACCTAAAAATGAGATGAAAATTTGAATAGGTACTATTTCAATTCTATGTCATTTCTCTTGAAATAGATAAGAATTTTCAACCAAAATTTAGTATATCAGGGCATGATTTACGACACAAACGATTCTTATCTTATCAATTTCAACATTATAACGATTAGCTCATTCTCCTTTTCAAATATTATCCAAGCTGGAAAGTACCAAGGAAACATGAACCCCAAAAATTCTATTTCTGGATTTAGGCATAGATATGTAATAGGTCTTTTTAATCAACAAATATTATCCAAATTGGTGCTGATTTTCGACTATAATCCGAGTATTCATGAGTTTTCGAGGTTCATAGAGAGATTTAATGCAAATCAACTTTTAGATTTTGTTTTTATCCTTATCTGGTCTGATATAAATAATGATCATATGGTGGCTACGTAACATCACTAATTATGACTCGTCAGTAAAAATGAATAATCCTTATCATAAAAATCCGGCTGGCTAAAAAGGATCAAAAATGAGAGACGAGAAAAATGAGGCCAATTTATAACGTTCTGAATGATTTTGATACTTATTTGAATTCCTTTCGTTTGGAATTTTCCAGCCGTATTCTGTCCTATTTTTAATGTTGAAATTCTTATTCCACACTATATCCCATTTCTTTCATAATTTGTAAATTCGATTTCGTCTTTGTTAAATCCTTTCTCTTCGAATTTTTCCCTCTTTCATTTTTTCTCAATCCTGTTCTCTTCGCTTACAGAATCTCCTTCAATTTTTCATTTTTTACTTTGAGATTTCCGAATTCTTAGGCATACGTCTAATTTTTTTCAGGGTGTCTAACAACCTTTCAAAACCCCAAAACAGGAACTTCAACAGGACTTTTTAAAAATCGGTACTAATAAATTCCCCCCCCCCCCCTCTATCTCAAAAAAAATTACAAACCTATGAAGAAAAAAATAAAATTTTTGAAAATATTTTTTCCCCAATAATAAATTGTAAGAAATAGGTGTAAATTTATTTTAAAAAATCGGCATATTGAAAAGAATAATTTTATAAATTCATGAAGCCCGAGTGAAACGAAGGCTGAAATTTCTGAAAAAGGCACCCAGAATCTAAAATCTCAAATCTCTTCATTGGGTCGGGTTAAAATTCGTATTTTTCTGGTTTCCTTTCAAAAAAATGAAACATTTTTGAAAATTGGATTTAATCGATATCGTTACTCGTTCTTTGATAAATGAGAAGAACGATTTTTGTCATTGAAATATTAATTGTCTAGTCTGGAAAAGAAGACGTTTCGTAGGTACTATAATCTTGAAAATAAAATTGTGTAAATTTACTGAGCCCGAGCGAAGCGAGGGGAAAATTTTTGAAAACAGAAGGCATTCAAAAGTTGAAATTTCTTCAGACACCCTGTATCATCTCTTACCATTTTACACAGTATTGCCACTGACGACATTTCAAATATTAGCAATTTATTTTGGCGGATAGGATCTCAAAATTGTTACAAAACAGGACTTTTCAATGAAAAAGCTCCAAAACAGGAGCTTAACAGGACCAACAGGACCTGATAAGACACCCTGTTAATGCTTACCCAGGATGTCTACCAATTTTTGAAAATCGAAATTCGCGACTTTTCGCGACTTTTTCTAGACTTTTCACACCGTGCTCCAATTTTGTCCAAAAGACCCCCCCCCCTTGCGTATACTCTTTTAAAAGGGAATTTCAAGCACTTTTTAGTCCCTCCCTTGCAAGTACTCTTTTTTTCACAGGCTAGAGTCGCTGATAAACTTCGCCGATTCTGAATCTAAAATTCAGAAAAAAAAAATCATGGGGAGTCTACTTGTGAAGCAACATCATGGAGAGGAAAAAACACAATTTTTAGAGAATTATGTAACAAAAACTTGAAAAATAGGATGATTTCAGTTCCGAGCGGAGCGAGGAGGAAAAATTTTAAAATACCTTGAATTCAAAGTGCAATAAAACAATGTTTCAAATAGATAAATTTGCGTAAAAATTGGTCACTTTTGCTTCTTAAAATTACTGAAAGAAATATGATTAGGCTGAGCGCAGCAAGGCCAAAGAATTTAAAAAATTTTATTTTGAAACTTCGAAAATGATTTTTAAAAAGGAAAATTTCAAGTAATAAAATAGGCAGGAAAAAAACCACTTTTGTAGCATTTGGTTGATTTTAAAATTATGAAAATAAGGCCGAGCGCAGCTTTGCCGAAATTTTTGAAAAATTCTGATTCAGAGAGTAAGTAAGCCATTAAAAATTACCAAAAGACCTAATTTGATAGAATTTCCAAAATTTTGTCGGATTTCCGAAATTTTGCTGGAATTTTTGACTAGAAATTGGCTGAGGGAATTAATTTCTCCATTCTCTTATCGCTTCCCCCTTGAGTATAGGTAGAATGACGTGATTTGGCCCGAGCGAAGCGAGGGCGCATTTCTTTTGAGAATTTATTATAAAAACAACAACAAAAACGCATTTTCAAATTATTTCTCTTTCTGAATTTTCAAAAAATCATAGTGAAATCAAAAAAAATTCTATGATTTTTCTTAATTTTTCAAAATATGGAATGGATACAAAATATTCATTTTTTCAAAAAAAAAAATTGTTGAAAATTCCAATCGCGATTGCTACCCAAAAGAATCCATTTTTCGCTTCAAAATATTCAATTGTCTGGAATGGAGGGAAGGTTTGTAATTTAAAAATGACTTTTGTGCCAATTTCGCGACTTTTTCGCGACTTTCGCGACCGGTAGACATCCTCTTACCATTTACGTAGGTATTTCAATAAATTTCAAAAAAAAAATTATTACCACTACATTTTTTTGATTCGAATTTGAAGATTCTTCGCTAACTTCGACACTTATAACTTTCTAGCACCCAAAAATACCATTTTCAAAGGATTTTCACACCTTTCACACAGCACTGCCTACAATTACCCATCGGAAGACACCTATGATTTGTATCTTGCACCCAATGAGCTCACAACAGGATATGAGAAACACCACTTCTCGTACCCGTCCTTTCAACACTTCCAAGGAACTGACTCTTCCCCAATCCCATTCTCCTCCACCCAGCTTAGTCACGATAGAATCCGATAACATTCGCACGTAACATCTAGCAAAATACCAGGTACACAAACTGACGTAGGTGAAACTTTATCAATAATTTTTCGCTTCCCAAAAAAGCTGACGTACGCTAGCCAAGTCTAGGTGAAATTTCTAGCAGAGGGCCGATCTGGGTCTCTATGACCTTGAACACCGATAACGCGCATTTTGAAACCATAATACCATCCGTGAGCTACGAATAGGCGGCCTAGTCCAAGCACTCGTACATATACGTGATCTATACGCCATCGTATCGTCGTCGCGCTGACGTACGCATCCCTCCCTCCCTCTCCTCCATCTTCCACGAAAAAGATACCTACTACCTACGGTAGACGCGTGGGCCAGTGGAAAATCTCCAACCTCCCCGAAGGGGTACAAACGGTGAAAATTTCATCGAGAAAATTACATTAAGAAAATAATTTCGTTGCTGCGGGTGTGACGGTACAAAGGAGGGAACGCAAAACGGATAAAGATGGTTGAAAATATCTACGTATATTTTCGACCCGAAGAAAATTATTTTAGACCGTTTCTCGTCAGCGAGATAGCCGCATCACCTGGTACGAAGGGAACAGGGAAACTTCTACGTAATAAGGAACCGAAAATGTTTAAAAATTATCTTGGGAATTGTTCCATACTTCGTAAGGATTATAAACAAATGCTGCCCTAACCTTGACCTCTTTGAAAGATTTTTTTACAGGCTCGACTCACACGACCGAATATCGAATATCCTACGAACGATATTCGCATTGAAAATAAAATACATCTGCGGAGTACCGTATACGAAGAATAGGCTGATTTTTCTTATCCTTGGCCTACCTATTGCATTCGCCATCGGCGATGGAAAAGCACACAAATTCAACGAATCGCTCGTAAAATGGAATAAAATCGACTGTGAACCGATACACAGAATTTCAAAAACCTACTTTCCATACGTTGCTTTCGTATTTTCGTCGTAGTCGATGACCCCATCGAGATAACCACGGTTTTATAAATTAGTTACCAGTTCATCACAGTTCGAGAGGGGAAAATACCTTCTCGTATGAGTCTTGGGCCGGAAATCCTGGATACTGCGATAACATATTTCAGTCGGTCGTCTACGGCGAATAATTCCAAATCGATAAAAATTCAATCGAGAAAATTTTCCAAGTCGACAATGAAAAAAAAACCCAGGCTATCGATTCGGAGAGAGGAAAAAAACAGGGTCGTAGCTCTACGGAGAGCAACACGATGGGTGTCACCGATACAGCTTTTTCGTAGAAAATTGTCGATAATATCATATTTTTCATGAAAAAAAAAATCCCTCCTCATTCTTACCGCCTTCGGCGTCGACGTAGCAATTTATTTGTCCCCCGAGGGGATGGCAATTCGCAACATCCAGGTAGGGTAAATTCAAAATATCGATTACTTACTTTATTATGATTAAATTTGAAATCGTTGCTGGCGAGTATTTCGCAGTCTGCCATATAAGTCTGAATTGTGAGACCGCGCGATAGCACCTTATCAGTTAAACGGAGTAAAAAATTCGCTATTTCGCGCAATGATAACGACGCAGTCCGAACTTTTTTTTCGCTCTCAGACTCAGAAACACAGCGAGATGGTGGCGTATTTCAGTACATCATGAGTCGACATCGCATACACGACCACATTCGATAATATAAATGAACCGAGCCGAACTAATAATGCATTAGAAATAAAATCAAAGCGGCAACAGGCTGAGCACAGCACACGCTGAAACTGGCGGTAACTCGCGTAATGAACGGTAAACGCGAACGCGCTCCTTCCATCTCTGTCGGCACCTCGCGTTAAACTTTCTTATCAGTAACGAATTGACGCTTGATAGTGCGTCCCTACGACCAGTGTTACCATACGAGCCGACCCAACGAGTCTGTAACGTTTCGAGCTTTGCAATACACGTTGCTGGCGCTTTTTACAACAGGCTATCGATTTCTCCGAGTTGAATATGTGTACACGGTTATAGGAAATTTGAGCAATTTTACCACCAACCATCTCTCTCGAATTTTCGCGCGTAATTCCTCCGAGCTGCATTATTTTTCCATAAACTTCGCCTTCCCTCCTACTCGCAGGTCTCTAGTTTCGCTTCTGATACCGCCGAAGAGGCCTTATATTGATTTATTATACGCTAGCAATATTAATACGACGACCTCCATTTTACCACTAGTCCATTTACTCATTTAACAATTTTACATGCGATGAGAAAAGTTTTCAAATTTATTATACGCCGGCTTTTCGTATAATATGCCCAGGACCCCGATGTACGCGCAACCAAATATACCATATTATAGCTCCTAAGTATACCGAGGGTTTATTAAAATTTACCTCTTTAAAAGTATACTCGACTTGGTACAAATTTACTATTATCGTAGATGCGAAATTTACGCCCGAAGTCGACAATTTATTAAAAGACATGGTTTATTCTCTGTGCCTATAATAGGATGAAAGGGTATAGGCAGAGTGAGCAAAGGGTTATTGATTCGATATGTTTTCCACACAGCACGTTATGTTACTTTCCAGAGAAGCGAAAATACGCGCTAGAATCTGTCCTATGTTCGTATCAACTGTATATAGGTGAAGGGTAAAATTCCGCAACACGAGAGAATTTTTCGTAACAATTTCTTCGCAACGTGGTTTTCTACTGGATTTCTGTTAGGTGTCGGGTGTGGGATGAATGGTTGGTAAGAGAAGTGATTCACCGCTGGTATAGATTGTGGTGGGGATGGAGAGGGAAAGGGGAGGGGGCTGAAAATGAAATGCGATCTGGGTTAGGTGTATGTACCAGGACGGGTAGGAAATATGGAATGAAGTGAGAGTGAAAATGAGAATTAAAGAAATTGAAATCGGGGCGAAAACATGGTGGTAATATTTTTATTGTGGTGTGAATGGTGAGGTAGGGGAAAGTAGCCTTTGCCTTTATTTATGGTATGAAATATTTTACTTACTCAATATTCCCAAAGTTGTATTTTTGATAGAAAATAATTATGACTCTTAAATCGAACGAGCAATACCGATTGGTTTATGATTGAAGGACTAAAATTTTAGACTTATGAATGGGGTGGAAAGGGGGTGAAATCCGAATTCTCTAGTGTTAACATATGTAGGTGCGGTCAGGGACGTTTTAAGGACATATCACCCGGGGGGGGGGGAATCGAATAATAATTTTATAGTATTTAATTTGAAAACACTTCGGTATAAAATTATTCAATTCTCTCGAACGAAGCGAGGGTAAAAAATTTCAGTAGAATTATAATATTACGAATTGAAGTTTGCAGGTTCATTGGAAACATGAGAAAGATGAATTTGGCCCGAGCGAAACGAGGTCGAAAATTTTAAAAGACCTCAAATTGTTTTCGATTGATAATTGATAAAAAGTTTGCAATTTCTACTTCGAAATTATTATTTTTTTAAAAAAATAATAAAATAAGGCCAAGCGCAGCGAGGCCAAATCTTTTGAAAAAAAAATTTTCAAACATCAAAAATCGAGTTTAAGGGAACATAAAATTAAATTATGTATGTACTTGAAATAATTTGAAGAAAAATCTAAAGAAAATCATTTTTGTAGGTTCAAATTATTTTTCAATTTCCAACGATAGAAAGAAAAATATAATACGGCCGAGCGTAGCGAGGCCAAAATTTTTCAAAAATTTTGTTGCTTTTTTGTGTTGAAAAAAATATATAAACCCCCAAAACTGTTCAATTTTACCAACTTGAAAAAAGAAATTGTCCCCTGGGAAATAGATCATTTAAAAAAAACTATGACAAAAGTGTTGAACTTTTCTCAATCTGAAAAAATATTTGTAGATTAAAATGGTGAATTTTCTCAACGAGCTAATGCATTAGCTCTAGTCAATCAAATTCGACGATGGAACCACATTATGATTGGCTGCACTATACGAGATATAGACCGCCGAAATTACAACTTAAGTTGAAATAAAAATCTTTCTTTTTTTTTTTAAAATAATTTTAAACCATAACCTAATAATCCAAGTAAGTATGGAAAAGAGTTTCTTGAGGTCATGAGGTGTGTTTTTTCAGGGGAGGAAAAATCGCTTGAATAAGGATATCGCTCCTGATAGCTTTGTCGGTAAATAATTTGTTATTTTCCAACTACCTAATTTTGAGCGTATTCATATTAATCTTTTCACTTTCCCTCTTAATTTCAAGTTTACTAATGAGCCAAATAATGGGCCAATCCATCTCACCTACTATCAAAACATCACCACAAGAGGCATAACAACCTTAAACTCGAAACAAGAACTTACGACAATCAAAATAAAACCTTCACCGCAAATCCCATCACAAAATTCTACCAATAAAACAACTCGATTTTTCGCGAATTTCCATCTAAATCGAATACCCGACAATAAAACTAGATCCACTCGACATTATAATACTTGTTGCATACCGAAAATTGATATCATAAGCAATAAAACCAAAAGACTTGGGAGAGTATTTCATAAACATACCAAAACACACTCTTTCCTTATGTGCAACAAAATAGCTGGTGGAAATTTCATTACTCGTATTGTCTCGCAATATCACCCCGCGCGAATTCCAATAAAACACCATATAAACGAATAATTTGAATGGAACATCTGTCTCTGTACGTTGCTTGTAAGATTCCACAGTACGAGGCATTGAAAAGAAACATTTGTAAAATTGCAAATACGCAGATTTTTTGTTACCAGGGACGTACCGATAAGGGGGGGAGGGGGGGAGCTTCCCCCCCCTGAGAAAATTTTTTACTTGTAAGTTGGGAAAATTGAGCAATTCAACACATCAGTTGGGAAAATTGGGCAGTTGGGAATTAGTCACTTTATCGACTGAAAATTCATCATTTTCCCAACTGAAAATGTATCATTTTTCCAAGTTGGAAATCAATAAAATTTTCACTTGTTAGTTTAAAATTTTTCGCCCTCGCGAACAAAATCATTAATCCAACAAACTATTTCAAGTAAAAACAGTGTTGAAGAAGGCTCCTTTTATTCATTCCCCTGAAAATACTCTTGATCTGATACTCTGTGTTTTTATTCTCAATTTTACGCTCCCAAAAAAGCTTTCAACACCATTGATTGTGAATATCTAATGGCTACATTCTTACCCTCCCCCTCTTAAATTACATCAAATAAGAATTTTGAAAGCCTTAAAATAAGAAAAAATGGCTTTTTTAAGCATTAAAAATATAATTTTTTCAAAGCTTCACCCTCGCTTCGCTCGGGTATAAATTAAATCATATTTAGGCGCATTATTTGAGGCGATAGCGCCAAAAAAGGTTCCTTTTTACTCATTCTTTATAAAATTGTTCTGGTATTTCAAGTTGCATCCATTTTGAGTTGGGAATTTCATGAATTCGAGTTGGGATTTTCATGAGACCTCCCCCCCCCTGGAAAATGCCTTCGGTACGTCACTGTTTGTTACCATTGTTTAATATCGTATCAACATGGTTCAACTTTACTTGCTAAAAATAGTAAAAAAAAATATCAGAAATACAATTTTTTTCAACAGCGATACGTGCGTTTTATTAACATAAGCCTATTACGTATCGTGTTGGAATTATTTTAGCAACATTGGTATATGATTTATGGTTATTAGATGAAGGTCACGATGAGTTTCAATTACTTTGTATGCAAGAAATTTTTTTCGTTTTCTAATTTTTTCGTTGCTCCAGTCAACAACCCAACATTTTTTTTTTTTCATCTTTCAATTCAAAAATAAATATGTACCTATTCATTTTTCATTACAAATATCATCAATTTTAAAAACGATTACAAAATTGGAAAGAAGTTGAACTGATTTTTGGAATTCAATAATATGTGAGTTGATTTCAGTAGGTAATGGAAAATTAAAATATCAGTGTTCCATTTATTTTCCATCATTTGAGAGTACTTCTGTTTTATTTTCAAAGTATTGAGGTCGAAAGAGGTACGAATATGCTTTGGTCAAGACCTCAAAACCTGGCAGATTACAAAATATTCTGACCCACCACAAATTTTCAACTGTATAGCTGAAAAAACAAAATTTTCAATTTTTGAAAATTAAACCTAGCAAAAAAGTTGTTGACTGGGAAGACTAAAGGAATAAAATTCAAATTTTAAAATCATTCTGATCGCGCAAGAGCCTTTAATTCTTCAAAATTTTCCAAGATTTTAAAAGATGAAAAATTATTTTAGAGCTTATTTGGTGACAATTTAAACCAAAAAAGCACCATTTTTTGGAAAAAAAAATAGAGTTTTACCAGGCCCGTGAGAGGGGGGTGCAGGGGGTGCAATTGCACTGAGCCCGCATTTTTTTCACTCCTGAACTTTTTCCTAAAACTTCTGTAAATGCTTTTCCCTCAAACTTGTAGGAGCCCGCACAGGCCCGTCGAGAGGAGGGCACAGAAGGTACATTTGTACTGGGCCTTTAAAGAAGATTTTTTCAATTACAAACATGTAAAAAAGTGAATTTTTAGTGGGTCAGACATTTTTTTTTCTTGAAAAATTTTCGCCCTTGCTTCGCTCGGGCAGTCTTTTGATCATTATTTCAAACATTGATATTTTTCATAACCTTTCAGCCAAAAAAAAAAATTCATTCTTGAATGATAAAAAAATCAATAATTTTGATTGAAAGATCAGCGAAAAATTACTGATTTGAAATAACATGAAAATGAGCGAAAAAATCACCTATTGTAGCCAAAATTTCAGTTTTTTCAAACTTTTATCAAAAATTCTCGCTTCGCTCGAGCTATTATATATTATTTTTTACTTTCAAAAAGTTTAAATTAATTTTGACTTGATCCAAAGAGGGGAAAAAATTCTTCCTTCTTGTTTCCAAATTTCAGTTCTGATCCTCGCTCAAGTTTATTTGAGTAAGTACCTATTAAAGATAGCTTGGAAAATGGTTTGAAAAGAGGGACCAGCAAAAAGCTCCACACCAAGCCTGCATTTTCTCTCGCCGGCCCTGAGTTTTACAATTTTTTCAATTTTTTATCTCGGACGCGGTGCGATCCGTTTGCTACAGAGGCGAAAAACCTCGATTTTCGCGTATTTTTCATATTTTGGGCCAAATGGGGGGATTTTTGATTTGAAATTTGGGGCACTTCCAGTGATCGGATGTTAAAAGTAATTACATATTCGTGTTCAGGGTGGTCGACATTTGAAATGAGAAAAATACAATATGATGAGGCTGGAGAAAGGGAGGAGGGAACTGGCAAAGGAAAAGTATACCTCATTCTTCGCGGAATATAAAAAAAATACCTAAAAGGAAAAAATAAAATTCAAAGGAATCGATTTAATTCCAATATATTTTTAAAACTTGGCAGTATATTTATAGAAAGGTTTTCTGGATGATTTTAAAGGCCAAAAGAATCAAAAGAAGTTGAATTTCAGAAAGATTTTTTCAAAAAAAAATTGTTCTTTTTGCTTCAGATTGTCATGCACTGAATAAGCTTTAAAATAATTTTTCAACTTTTGAAATTTTGGCAATTTTTAAAGAATGAAAGACTCTCGCGCGATTAGAACGATTGAAAATTTTGAATTTTATTCCTTTAGTTTTCCTCCCCAACAATTTTAAAATTTAGATTATGAATTGTGACATTACAATTGATAATAATAAAAAGTAATCATTTGCAGTCCATGCCAATGTAAAAAATGAAAATCTGTAGGTACCTAGGTGTAGGTACCCATCAGAGGCTGCTCATTTTTATTTCATCTCCCAACGTACCAATGCTGGTGAAATTCCGCACATGAAAAGATAGGTAATTCAAACCAAAAGTTGTTATCAAGGATATCCCTATTATTATTAAACGAATCGGCGATAATGTTACCTATTTAACACTTGCTTACGACGAAGGTACCTAATACCCATCCAGTTTAATATACCTAATTGTATGGGCTAAAGTCATGCGATAGTGGCCGCCAAAAGAGCATCTTTAATCGAGTAAAAAGCTTTCTCGAATGCGGAAAAGTTGGCCAATTTTTACACCCGACTCCGAGGTAACCGGCGATTGATTTTTTTCAAGTTCGTCGTTCTCGTCAATATTCCTACGGGAAGTACATTTTTCGAAATGTCGCAAGACGTGAGAAAGTACAGAGAAGTTGAAACCTTTACAGGAAGAGGGTACCAAGCAGGGGACTTTGATCTCTTAAAACAACACTGCAGAATACAATATAAGATTACCGCTGCGCGAAAGCACGAAGACAGATTTGCTGAAGGAATGGCCGAAGTAGACGTGAAGTGTTTCACAACTTCTTCGTTTTATCAACTTTTGTAATCTGATAAACAAGCAAGTACATACGACTTTTTCGAAATATTGACCTAGTTAATTGAAGTCGAGTTATCGATCTATTTGATTAAGGACTTTTAGAATTAAATTTAAACCATATGATTTGTTATCTTCAAAAATGGAGGGATGTCTGTTTATGAATTATCTCGCCAGATTCGTTGCGAAATCTTACACAGATTAAGATTAGATAATGATGTATTTACCTACTCATTCGAGATGGCGATGAACGCTCCCTACAAAAAACTTATTTTCCATTTTCACGAATTCGATTTTTTTAATTTCTTATGCTCTATCATTGCACCAGATGACAAGGTACCTAATTGACCATTTATGTTATTTTTCTCCGATTAATTTTTGCAGCATTTTTCAACTTGGAAAATCTACAGAATAATTATGTATTTACTTTGCGGTATCCCTAGAAGAGCACGACCACAGGAAATTATCTTAATAGTTTATTCAACATGTGTGTGGCAAAACTTGAATGAACCGATGCGATGTTGGTATCGTCTTATCAGTAATTATGACATTAGGAAGTGAAATAATCGACCGTTCCGGTAACGTAAAGATGGGCCTTTTGAAGTATACGAGTACCATATCCGATTACGTTGTAAAATGGCTAAATATATAGTTAACGAGTTTCTTAATTATCTATTCCATTTTCGAACCAAGACGATTCCTCCAAATTAATTTAAGATCGAGTTCCAGATCAAAATAGGATAATGAAATTAATTTTGACTCTCTATCTGATCTAATTCACTAGGAAAATACAAAGCAACACATTAATTTCGAAGTAAAATAATTTTTGAAAAAAATTACTTACCATTTTTTCCAACGATATGCATTTCAATAAAAAGACTAACTGCGATTGAAGAACACACATTTGACACTGTAAATTACGAAAAAATTTCGATTTGTTCAATTTTTTTTCAGAAGTTCAGACCAATAAAAATTAATTTCTGATGCTTTTGAACTTCAGAAAATAAAATGGTTGCTTCACAAGATTGCAGTAGGTATCGTCTCAATACGTTTGCAGTATCCCCCCTCCCTTCTCAAAATGAACAATAGATTCAAAGAATTTCGTGTTTTTTTTTTTTCAATTAACAAAATACGCTCTAAATTGGAAAATTCCAAACAAGTTCTGTAATTTTTTTCCACTTGACTTATTATTAAGTTAGGAGTATTTTTCATTTGACCAAGAAAATGCAAATCTGTGAAGTTCAAACGGAGCGAGGACGATTTTCTTTTGGAGAAAATGCTTTTAACCACGAATTCGGAGGGAAAGGGGACCCCTCCGGACGATTTTTCCGGAGCTGGAGGCACTTTCATAGAAATTTCAGGGCCCGAGCCATAGAAAAAAAATCTTGTAGCCGGAAGCACTCTGTGAAAGTCATGAAGCTGGAGGAACCAGATCCTCTTTTTCCGAATTCCTACTCTGGCAGCTAAAATTTTGTAACTTTCACCTACTTCGATCAAAATTTGACATTATTGCGATCTTTTCGTGACCTCAATTCGTGGCTTCAAAATCTCTCCCCTTCTCTGCTCAAGCTGCAAGTAACCATGCTCAAAATTTTTTATGATGATTTCGTGACCCATTCAGATTTTTATAATCGACCCTCTAACCCTGAAACAGTCTAAGTGCCATTTTCATTTTTTTACAGGAGAGCCAAAAAACGTAACAAAATTTGCATTGCGTTTATGGACTTTGTAAATTTCAATCTTATTTTTTTCAGTTCAGAATTAATTAATTTACGTTTTTTAGATTTTAATAGATGCAGCTTGATTTAGAAAACTTGAAATTTTAAAAAACTCAATTTTGAAAAAAGTGGCACTTAGACCGTTTTAGAATTAGGGGGTCGAAATTTAACATTAAAAAATATTTTCTCGATCATTTTCGGTCCAACAAGAATTGTGTTGAATAAATTCTCTATAGACTTGAAAAACAGAGTGAAAAATTTGATAATTTTTTTTTACGTATCGAAGTGAAAATTTTCAAATTAATCATGCAAGTACTTTAAATAAGCGCCATTTTGTTTTACCCTTCGAGGTCAATAAATAATGAGGAGTGATGAGATTGATCAAAAAAGTGTAACAATTTGAAAAAAACGAAGCAAGGCTAAAATGTTTCAAAATTGTATATTGAAATGAGCGAAGAAACCTTTTGAATACGAAAACTTGAAAATGAACAGAATTGGACATTTAAAAAAACACAAAATATCTTAATCCAACTGAACCATGCATGGAGACAGACCCGAATGTAATTCAAACCAACAGAACGGTCTTTCAAGTAGGTAGGTACTTCTGAGTCGTGAGTCATAATAGGAAATAAGGTTTTTAGAAAGAATCAACGAGAATGCACAAAATGAAAAATAACGCATTTTCATTTGAAATAATACTTCCTACTTTCAACACACAGGTTCCTTATATCTCAAAATCAAAAATTTTTCGCAATGGTTCAATTTTTTTTCAATTCATTACTGTAGAGAAGAAATAACCTTATATTGTCCAGGATTCCAAGAGACTGTTCCAGAGAATCAACGTTTTGTTTTTTAATCATTTTATACTCTTCGATTAGGTTCTCCAAAATTGATTCTGATAAGACTCCTACTTTAGTTATATACACAGGGGCAGGTGTCTACATTTTTCCCCGAAAAATTGGCTCTGTATGCTTTTTCAGGAATTTTAGATAATTTTTTATAAATTTTTCAAACACTCCAACAAAAATTTTCAATTTACGAAAATAGAGACGATATCAGTACAAAATTTTGGACTATTCCATGCTAAAACGGACCAAAAATGATGTCGGGTCTCCCGATTTCGCTCATTTTTTTTTTTACTAATTTCCCTTATGATGGTTCATTCCTGAAGTCACGATATGTGGCGGGGGGAGGGCTAATAATTCTTGGACAATTGATTTTTGAACAAATTATTCAACTTTGAAGGCTCGTATCTCGAGATAGGTCATACTTGAAGGGAAACTGTTTGCGGGGTCTGAAAGAAAATTGATAGGAGATTGAAAATCGATAATCTCATTTTTAAAAGCTCAAAGTTGAACTTTGGCGATGAAAGCTCAACTTTCATGATGATTAACAATAGATGAAAGCTACCATTTAAAAATCAAAAAAAATTACAGTAATTTACCCTTTTCTACCTACTTTTTAACCAACTTTCCAAGATGGGATCTCTAGACCCCTAGGAGGTAAAGAGTCCATAAATTTGACTAAAATTCAAAAAAATCGAAAAAATGAAATAGCACATTGATTTTTACTAATTCGAAAGCGCTGATTTCGAATAAGTGCATGGTTTTTTCATTCGACCCCCTGAACTCAATTAGCCCCCTTGATAGGGTCGAAATTGGAAAAAATGAAAAATTACGTGTCACCTGTCGTTTGTTAGTTCTTTGAGGGCACTGAGTTCAAATATTTGCTCATTTTTTGGATTTGACCCTTCGGTACCCTCATAGCCCCATTTTTAAGGAAAAGCATGCTAAGAAATTGAAATAACGTATGGAATATCGATTGTCACTAATTTGAGGGCGTAGAATTCAAATATCGACTTACTTTTTAATTTGACCCACTTTCTTGCGCTCTAATCGAAATAAATCCACGGTATATTTTCGGGAAGGAGTTAGCTGGAGCACGAGGAAGAAAGGGGATGGGGAGAGGGATGATCAATTCGATGAATTTTTCTACAAATTGGTCTCTCCTCATTCCCACTCGTCCAAATTTTTCACCAAATTTTATCTCTGTCCTTCGTAAATCACTCCCGAGTAATTTTCCACCAATAAAATACAATTTCACGACACACCGATGGCTAAAACTTCGAAACCAGTGTCAAATTAAATTCATCGCAGCAATCCTAGCACTTGAAAATTCGATAGGAAACCAAAATAAACTCGGTCTGCGCTCAAAAAAATTTCCTACCGAAGCAACACTGCAGAATTTGCTATAGATATGCACCAGTATCTGTATCGGAGGATATCTTTTAACTGGTTGATGACAGTCGTCGCGTCCTTGCGTTTACTCGCGCAACGTTGCCAAACAGCGAGACGATAACAAATTACGTGTATATTATCGCTTGTCGTTACACATACGATTAATGCAAGTCGTTCACTTATTACGCGAAATACGATACGCGTGACAATGTAATACTTTTTTTTCTCTTACTTGGTCGAAAATAGATAAATGTACACATAGGTACGTGTCCGCCAAGACGCCACCGCCGCCACCACCTTCGACGTCGCCGGACGATACGCACGAAAATCATCGCACCCGATACAAGACGCGGAAATTACGGTAAAAATATATTAAAGCAACGTTTTCAGACAATTACGATCAACAAGTGGCGGTTCAGAGTCGTTTGTCTTTCTCGTCTTAACCCAATCTACAATTCAAATGACGAGTCGACGACGTAGTAGTTGAAAAAGAAATATCATTTTCATATGTTAACCTTTCGACGGTCAAAACATTACGTTTCCAACTTGGTCCCCTGTACACCGAAAATTAGGCTCGGTGTTGTTGACACTTTATAATTAGGATTTTCTATCCTTTATCGACGAACTTGTTTTACTCGCGATACCTCGTCAAGTTTTTACGCAGGTGCCTAAAAGTTCTATCCGCCTGCTTCACAGACACGTTCTTCGACCTAGTAAAACTTTTTTGATAAATCGCTAACCCATAAACTTCACTTTGCAATCGAGTTGTAAAAATTTACCTACCCTTGTCGGGAGAAAATCGCACGCCTCTCGAATTCCGACTTTATTTAATTTTTATTTTCGACTGTGTGACTCACGAACGTGGCCTCTTTTTTCGACCATCTGAAGTGATATATTGCCATTGTCTGCGAGTATTATGCAATAAACCTTCATTTCTCGGTCTAACCCGAAGAGACATTTTTTTTCACTGGGTGACTTTTCAAATCCAAATGGCATCGTAAAACGGTGGCCAACATGTGTTCGTGTTTTTATACTCACAAAAAAGGACCGAAATGACTTCCGACTTGAGAAATTGAAAATGATTTTTTTCTAAACGTAAATTAATGTCCGATTTTTAGATCGTTTCTTAATCGATGGGCGTTTGAACGAGGAACTGTAACTAATGCAAGTTTTTGTGTGATAAAGGTGCACCCAATGCGACCAGTGTTGAGAAACGTGTGTTTTTAAAAATTAAACAAGCGTGAAATTTAATGCCTTTTTGAACGACGAAATGGTTACAAAGGTACCTAATTTTTATTTTTACGATGTAATTGTATCCTTATAGCTGCGATTTTCAAATGCACCTTGGAATGGAGTTTAAGTACCTCAATAAATGACTAGAAAATTTGACAATTCAAGTATTCTTACCTGATTTAACGTTTCAGATCACCGATGTAAGGCTGGTAAATCAATCTTGGTCCATTTCGGTTCTCTATTTGGAACGATTTTTCCAATCTGTAAAAATATTTACGTTTCTAATAAAATGTAATTTTTTCTTGATTTCATTTTATACACATACGATTATACATCGAGTGGGTAGTAATTTACAATATCACTATTTTCCAAGAATTTCAACTCGATCTCTCTAACGATAATGATTCAGCAAAAAACAGGAAAAAAGAGACAAAATTTGCGGAAATATGGGTTCTAAAGTGAAAAAATAATCTCGTTTTTTATCGTCAAGTTTCGAATAACTTTTGTCATTTTATACGCAGGATGCACGCGTATCCACTATTTTTTGTAGATTATACATACACGCGTACCAAGCTTGACAGATAAATCTTTAGATCAAAATAATGGGACACAAAATCATGAAAATATTCTCAGGTATGAATTTTCTACGGTTGAAATGAGAATTTCCCAAAATAAATTCTTCGTGAATATCCACACTTGGGCACCTACTTTTTTCTACCAGATGAGAAAGGTAAAATTAGCTAAAGCTCCGATTTTCAGTACAATCCTCTCAAATGATGTCTTCTCGTCTCTTAATGTTGTATAGAAAAAATTCTGGGAAGATTTCTGGCTTCTCTGCTCTTTTGAAGTTACGGTCATTTTGTTGCAAGACTTCGAGAATTTCCAATTTGAAATTAATAAATTCGGATCAAATGCTGACTTTTTGAATAACCTATCAAGGCGACTTCGCCCTTCCAATTTTTTAGTATTTTTTTGACATAGAAATAAAGGGCGCAGATGACGTCATTATTTCTATTTTTTTTTTTACAGAAAGAGATGGAAAAAAGCACGTAATAGATTTTTTTTCGAATTTCCAATCAATTTTTATTCAGATATCTCGACGTTGAGTCTTGAAAAATTAGTTCATTAATGATCATCAACAAAGACCTGTGTGGGGTGGGGGGGGGTGGAGGCTAAAAACTCAATTCCTGTACAAATTTTCCCAACTTTATGCCCCTTAAGTTCAAGAAAACTACCAAAACCACATAAATAAGAATGATGTTTTTTTTACATTTGAAAATCTCAAAAGGCTGAAAAAACATGAAGGAGGGCATTGAAATTTCTGAAAAAATGACCAAACTTAGTGGCAGGACTATTCCTTACTAATTCGAACCAAAAATGAAGTCTGGTTTTCCAATTTCGTTCAAATGTTTTTCAAGAGTTTCCCTTGATAGTTCACTTACTTTCAAAACCACAATAATTCCCCATCCAATTCTTAAGAAGCCGAGTTCGAATAATTGCTCATTTTTTGAATTTACCGCATCAGTGCTCTTCAATCTTCCAAATTTTTAGGAAAAGTATGTTAAGAAATGAAACCAGATTGCGGCATATGGATTCTCATCAATTTGAGAATATTTTGAACCTGACCCTTTTTCCGTTGTCTAATCAACCCTTTCCTACCCTCAAAATCGTATTTTTTTCACGTGGTTGGAGTACGTGGAAAAGATATATACGAATCAAAAAGTGAGTCAATATTCGAATTCTAAGCCTTCAAAAATTAAAAGTGAAATTCGATATGCCACACTCCATTTTCATTCCTTGTCATACTTTTCCTCAAAATTGGAGAGAATAAAAGGCACTGAAGCGATGAATTCCAAAAATGACCTCATATTCAAACTCAAGAGCCCTCAAAAACCCAACAAATGAAGGTCACACGTTTTTTTCAATTTCAGGGTGTCTAACAAAATTTATTGAGCAAAAATACCGACTTATACTGACTTTTTAGAATGACTTTTGCCATAATTTTTTTGAGCCCCCTCCCCCTCCCCCGCCAAAAAAATCGATACATTAAGCAAGGGTGAAAATTTTTGATTGAAATTCGAAAAAAAAATGAAATTTATGCGTTAGGTAATAGGTAAACTTTCTGCTAATTTTTCATATCATTTCAAATGAGTCACTTTTCACTGATTTTTCAGACAAAATAATTAATTTTCTTGATTGATGAGAAATTGATTGAAAATCAGTGACATTTAACTGAAAGATCTGTGAAAATCATTAATTGTTAAAATAAATACTGCCCGAACGAAGTGAGGGCGAAAATTTTTCAAAAAAGACTGTTCGAGAAGGTCAAAAAATACACCTTTTTACATTTTTGTAGTATCTACAAAAATTCTGCCTTCTTGATAATTGAAAGAAATGCCGGCCTGGTACAAACGTATTCCACTGTACTCCCTCTCCTCAAGCCTGACTGAACCTTGATTGAGCCAAAATTTTCAAAAAAAATCATTCAGAATCTTTTTGAATTCCAAAAAAAAAACGATATCTGTTGACTCATTTCCTGATTTCTCTCCAAAAAAATCGTAACATTTTTGAAAATTCCAATCAAGATTATCACCGAGTCCTTTGATAAATAAGAAGGAAATTTCTTTAATTTGAGAATAATAATTGTTTAGGTTGGAAAGGAAAAATTTTCATAGCATCATTATGAAAATAAAATTTTGCGAATTTACTGAGCCCGAATGAAGCGAGGGCGAAAATTTTTCAAAAAAAAGGCATTCAAAATCGAAACATTTCTTCATTATTTGATCAATATTTTAGTATTGAAGAGGAAGTAAAATCTTAAAATCTCTCATTTTTCAAGGGATTTTTTTTGGAATTTTTGAAAAAAATACCGACCTTTTGAGTAAATTAGGCAAAAATACTGACTAAGGCGAGAGGGGAGTCAGAGGGGTCGGATGAAAAACTAAGCACTTATTCGAGCGCAGCGTCTTCGAATCAATAGAAATAAATGTGTAAATCAACTTTTTCAATTTTTTTGAATTTGGATCAAAAATGTGGACCTTTTCCCGCAAAGGTCTGGAGATTCCATCTTGAAAATTTGTTAGTTTTAAAATGGGTAAAACGAACTACTCAGAGTAATTTTTTCAGATTTTTAAATAGTAGCTTTCACATCATAAAAATTGAGCTTTCATCATCAGAATTCAACTTCGAGCATTTGAAAAGATGAATATTGTTTTTGAATCGTCTGCCAATTCTCTTTCAAACCTCGCAAACAGTTTTTCCCAAGGTACAGCCTGTCTCGAGAACGAGTCTTCAAAAAAAGGGGGTAAGTTGGCGCAAAATCACAATTTACATAAAAATTACGAGGCATACTCCTCTCCCAATCCAGCCTACTTGAAGGTTAGAAAGGAAATGATCTCGGTTTCATAAATAGACCTTAGACCATCAGGAGGAATTTGTAGCAAAAATTTGAGTGAATTCGAACGGAATAGCCTGCCAAAAAAATAAGAATTTCCTTCATTTCCATTGAAATTAGCTAAAATTCTGGAAAATAATGCAATGAAATAGCTGTAACTCTGAAATGGTGGGGGGGGAGTTTCAAAATTTTCAAAGACTTTTTTCACATCAACAGACACCATCTAAGGATATCAGAATGAAAATCGGACCTAGAGCCGAATTCTATTATCTAATCCGGCCATATACTCTTTGATAGATCCTACAAGAAGTAATCCATCGATCCTTCAAAATTAATCTACAGATCCACCCACACAATACGTCTACATTTCCCTAACTCTAGTCGTCGAGCAAAACGTTACAGAGGTATAGGTTCACCGTTAAATCGCTACCGAACGAAGACACCTAACCCATGTACATATGTGGATATTACGTAACCAATGAACGTGTTTTATAGAAGAATACCGAAACACTGAAACAGTAAGGTCAGTGCATCGGGTGTCAAACTCCAAACCTTACGATGCGACACGTACGAGCACCAGCGTCGTTCAAATACATGGAAGAGAAGTACCCAATACCTAGTGTAGGTAAAATATACACACAGGGAGTGGACGGACAGACATTTTACACGTAGGTATATTGCTATTTAGCTACACGAATACGTACATAAGACAAACGTACAGCACAGCAAATACATAGTACCAGTCATACAATTCATACGTGTTACCTTCGTTCAATTGACGTGTAAAAATAAACAAAACACATTCCGCAATGTTGCCATTTTACGTAGTCTACTGATTAGTAAAGCGCATATACCTAGGCTACGAAATACTGGAAAAATACGCTACCGAGTCGGTTTAGTCTGCGATAAAATATTGGTTGGTGTACTTTGTAAAATCGTACGTTACCTCGAAATGAAACGAATAAACCGCCAAGTAAATTCCTCATTTCCTACAACTCATTCGTCTACAAAGGGAAGAAAATTCATACTCTGAAGCCACATACTTCTAATATTTGCTAAAGGTGCGCGATAAACGATTAAAAATATACTCGCGCGTATTTACCCAGACGTAATAATAAACCGTACCGTATTTTGATTCTAATTAAACTAATCTACATTTCCGAGGTAATTTACAATCCGCTCGGTGCACCTTTCACGTCGCAGCCGAGATATGAAAACACCTGTTACTCGTGCTGGTATTCGACCTTTGAAAAAATTTCACTCGGAAATCCAACTTTTCCCATGACATCTGGTTGGACGAATCTTTGGAAAAATAGAGCCACGACCGCGACCCCCTTATTTTATCGACGACTGTATGAAAATATGTACGTCGATGACGATCAGACATAGGGTTAAACGTTTATGTTTCCTGTTTGGCGCCCCAATAAGTGTATTTATTTCGTCTCTCGTGTACCAGCTTCTCGTCTTCGTGGCCCATTGTGCGGTTATTATTCGTGTCGTAAATTACGATTAGGTTTGTTACCTATACGAATATGTGCGAGTATTAGGACGAGTAAAGCTGTGAGTTTCGTTTTCCTCCTTTTTCTTTACTCTCTCTATGATATTATGTGCTTACACGTGAAATAAAATTCAACATCTATGAAATGGGGATTAGGTTATTTTCAAATGGTATCCTACCTAAGTACATGTACACAGGTGTTGAACTTGAATACGATTTGAACTGGTGTAAATATTCCTGAGTTTCGAGCCGTGTATCAATAAATTTTCATTTTTCTACTTTACTTTTGTTATTGTATTATTTATTACTTTACTGCTGACCTCAAGATGAAATTTAAGTTGTCGACAGAGGGTAAATTATTCTGACAAAGTAGGTGAGTAAAAATTTTTTTATGAAACAAAAAATTACACAAGTCGACAAAAATTGTTTGCTCCGTGTTTCAGTTCTAATGTCGAAATTTTGATTTCAGGCGTCAAAATACATCACCTTACTCATTCCTGCCTTTCAAAGTTTACTTGGGAGGGGGGAGGTCGAAAATTAAGATTTTTCAAGGGCAATAAGCACGAGCATAAATTTTCGTTGCTCACTCGTCTAGAAAATTTCACGGTGAATCGAATGGAACAAATCGCAGGCCTTTATCTATTTTATAAAAAAAAGTTACGACTCTTTATTTTCAAAATTCTGTGAAAATCTTATTTTTTTTGTACCTTGCCTACGAAAAAATAAGATTTATACGTAGAAGAAAACTAAGCGTTCTAAAGCCACAATACCAATGACAACAGTTGTCGATTAAATTTCCCATCGGATAGAACCAGTGAAATTTTTCTGGGAGGCAGTTTTCAAAAAATTTTTGATTCAAGTTGAATATGATTGAAGGTGATCAAGAAAAAGAAAATTGCGTTTTTATTCAGTCTACTCCACTATAGCTATAGCATTCAACATTACTCGAAAATATCTTGGAAACTATGCCTCTCAAAAAAATCTTACAGATTCTAGGTGATGGAAAATTTAATTCTCGACAACTTCTGTCATGGCCATTATGGTTTTAGAACGTCAATTTGCTCAGAAATTTCACTTTTTCATTGGCAAAGCATCAAAAAATGAGTTTCACAGAATTTTGGAAAGAATGAGCTGTAATTTTTTCCGTAAAAGAAATAAGATCTGCCGATCTGCGATTTGTTCAGTCTGATTCGCAGTGAGATTTTCTATAAGAATGGACAAAAAAAATGTTTTCAATTTTTCTTATGCTCGTGTTTATTGCTCTTGAAATTTTTCGACACGACCCCCCTCCCCCCTAAAAAAAAACTTTGGTAAAAAAAAAAGAAGTAAAGTTCCCTTTACATGAAAATGTTGGTACCATGAATATGTTTTTTCGTTATAGAGAGAGAAAAAGTCCACTTTCTCTCCCTCTCGCGAATCGCTCGAGTGCTTAAACTCGCTTTTTTCTCCCTCTATAACAAAAAATATCGTATGCTATTTCCTGCCATCCTGACTTTTAGCTTCTGATTTTCTGATACTTAGTAGGGAAGGTGATTTCGAAAATATAAAAATGGTCAGCTTCCTTCTGACTTTCTGATATCAAATTGATTCAAAAAGTTTTGGAATGCAAGAAGAAAAAACATATCGAGTACAGGGGGGCAAGACGACGCAGCGGGGTAAGATGACTATTGGCTATATTTCGCAAGGTATGAAGTTTTTGGCAATACTGATTGATTTTTCTGATCCACAAAGTAAAAAAAATGAGTGATACGAAGTTTCATACGATTTAAAAAAAAAATTGGTCGCTGATATTATTTTTGGTGGTTAGAAAATAAGGAATTTCAAGATTTTTTTCATCTTAAATAGCTTTCGCAAGCTAATTTCATCAAAATGGTAAGATGAGTGATCGTTTTAATATATTTTCTGTCATAATTCGTGAGCAGATATTCAATAAATCAGAGATAAGTGAATCACCTCGAGTTGAGGCAAGATGACTACAAAGCTAAATATATTTTTTACCCACTAATTGAAGCAATTAAATTTGAATTATTTCATTTTAGGAACTACGTTCGAAAGTCTAATCGGAAATTACTTACATAAATATGATCTAATTCGTTTTTTTTCACAGACTGAAGATTGGATAGAATGTAACCTATGCAAGTCTTGTTGCTCAACCTACGAAGGCAGAGGCGTATTCCAGTGTGATTATTGTTTAAACTAGAAATATAATTTTGTTCCGACTTTTAAATACGATAATAAAGACTTTTGTAGCATTTTTTCATCGAATTAATGTATTTTTTATATGTAGTCATCTTGCCCCAATGGTTAGGGCAAGATGACTATTTGGAACGGTTTTTTTTTTCAAATGGTTATAAAATGGTGATAAAAAGCTCAAAACTTTACAAAATTATGAAAAACGATAGAAAAAACTTCAAATTTTATGTTAAAAATTTAGTTTTCACAATTGAAGGTAAATTGAAGCTTCCAGAAGCTGTCAAAGATAAAGTGCGTCATCTTGCCCCCCTGTACTCTCCATGTTAAAAACCTATCGATCTATGACTTTCTAACATCAACTTCATTTCAGAATTATTAATAAAATTTATAAGTTGTTGACTTTTGGTTCCGCAAAATTCGGAGTTGCAAAATAGGGTTTTAGGGTCCTAAAAATTTCAGAATGACACCCCCCCCCCCCCACCCGAAAGGAAAAACATATCTATGTTAAAAATTACTTTTGCCTTGATAAGTTCGTAGTTACAGAACCCAAACACAAAAATTGTGTCGATTTGTGTAATAATAATAAAACTGAACATTCAAAATTTCAGATGCTGAATTTCATTTTTGATTTACAAAATGTCTGAAAAAATAAATTTTTTTATGCTCAATAAAAAAAATGGTAATTTCATATATTCGAGAAAAAATCAGTAATACCCGATATTCCAGAGGACGGAGTCAGGAGGGAGGGGGAAGATTATACCTAGAATTATAGTAGCCGATGTCCAATGGTTAATTTCAAAAAGTAGAACAAATGTTTCCGTTTTAGTTTTAAAATTGAAGCAGTTTTGAAAGTTTGAGGGTGGGGATTTTTGGCTAGAATCATTGCAAAAAAATCTAAAAAGATTTTCAAAAATTGGTCACCATTCCCGGTACACAACACATGAATTTCCAGACTTTTTGGTTTACTAGGTTCTGAGATAGGTGTTCCCAGGAGCCGCCACCTGACATATCTTGGAGTGATCATTGATGATAAGCTGTCTTGGAAGCCTCACATCAAACATGTAATTCAAAAAGCCAAAGGATACATCCCAATCCTCACATCCCTATGCCACAACACCTACGGCTACTCTCCATGGGCGAGAAGAATTATGTATAATGCTACAGTTACGGCGGTCATCGGTTATTGTGCCAGCGTATTTGTCCACAAGCTGGACCTCAAGGAAGTCCTTGATGATCTTCGAAGCTTGGAGCGTCAAATGGCTATTAATATTGCCTGCCTATACAGACGGACAAGCAGAGATGCATCTCTCATTATTGCCGGAGTAATGCCTATCCAACTGAGATTAGAGCTCCGCGGACTCACCTGGTGCATTCAACATCAACTTAATGTCTCCCAGGAGCAGAAAGCCACACTCATAACTCAACTTGAAGACCGTGCATTGCAGAGGTGGAATGCAGAGTGGGTCCAGTCTACTCACGGTGAATGGACTCACACTCTGTTCCCAACAATCCACACAAGGCTCCAAATCCCACATCTGGATGACGAGATGGATTTCTTTTTAGCACAGGCTCTCAGTGGCAAAGGTTGTTTTGCTGCATTCTTGGCCCCCTTGGGGCGTAGAGCCAGCACTGTATGTCGGTGTGGGCACCCAGAGGAGAACGCCAGGCATATACTCACAGAATGTCAGAGGTTTGCTACCCAACGCCCCAACCTACCAATTGACCTGTCAGTAGCACACCATCGGTCATATTGCCGAAGAGTGATCAAGACCTTGTGGACAGAGGAAGCCTCTACCCAAAGCCAACGATGACCTCCACCATTACCTCCAGTCATATACAACATTTTGCTTGGGTTAGTGTTGAAATTTTTCATTTTACTCTGTGTTGTTAATTTATTTATATTGCTGAGGCGGTGACAAGTATCCGAAAGGTAAGACGTTATACGCACGAGTAGTGAGTCCCTCCTTCAGCATATTAGTTATAAGTTCTCCCTTACCATTACATTGTTAGCCTCCCTCTCTGTTCTCCACTGGTAAGCCATCAGGCAAAAGTGGTAGCAGTGAGTAAATGTATGTAGGATATGCAAAATAAATGTAAAAAAAAAAAAAAAAAAAAAAAAAAAGGTTCTGAGATAGGATTTTTCAACCAGAATCCTAATATTTTGGGGGTAGGGGCGAAGAGGGTGAGGCGGGGATGAAAAAAAATGCCCTAAAATTATTTTTTGGCGTACTTAATAATGTCTGCTGGTTAGTTTCAAAAAGTAGCTCTCAAGGCCGATTCATCCATCTTAACTGGGCGTACCCTTTAAAAAGGTATAAAACCGGTATGGATTTATTTCAAAAAATTGAGCTTTTTTATTCAAATAATCACTAAATAAGCTTTAAAATAATTTAAATTGATTTTAAGTAAGATAATGGACACGATGTAATATTGTGAAACCTAAACTGATTGTTTCTGATCAATCTTTAGCGATTATGATGGCCGTTGCGAAGGCATTTACGCAATATTCTACTCTATCAAAATATTTAGACATATGTTCATCGTTATTGCTGGGAAAAGAGAATGTCGAATTACCCCTATGCATGATTCGAAATGACTTTAATCATCTTATGCATTTGGTTAACAGTTGGGTCGAAGTGAAGAACAATGCTTATTCTAGAGTGAAGGAGGTACAGTAATGTATTTTTACAAGATGTCTAGTATTGTGCAAATAATATTCCAATGTGAAATATTTATTTAGCTCAAATCTTCTGTGAATATTTGAATCTTTTTTAAAGAATGAGTAGATATTCGAGACGAAGATCCTAGAAAGGGGGTTATCGCAGAATATAAAATAACCGATTTTTTAAAATTTATTCTTCCACATTGTAGAGAAAGGTTTGTAGAACGAAAAAAATAAATAAAAATGAAACAAAAATCTGTTCATTTTCTGTGATAACCCCCTTTCTAGGACCACTGTCTCATTGAGCATTCAAATATTTTTTATGCAAATGATTTTATTTTCTGAAAGCTAATGTTACAACATTTTACATCAGAATGTTATATTTGCTCAAATCTAGTCTGATTTAGTTTAAAAAATGTGTAGATACATTATTCATAATTTTTCTATCTTTTTTTTAGAAAAAAACACTCACCCCCTCCTTACCATAAAAATTTGAAAAACTGTGAAATTAGTTGGTATTCTGAATAAATCAGAAAAAAAAAACTCAATTCAACTTCAATTTTGAAGATTGTAAAAAAACAAGTGTTGAAATCGTCCATCCATGTAATGATTGGCTTTCATTTTTTTGCAAGGATTTCGCAAAATAAACTAATAAATATCAATTATCTTTCAAAGAAAAATCATGAGAACAATGACTCATCAGTGATTTAAAATTCGATACCATTTGACCATCTTGAAGAACCATCTCCTCTGCCCTTCTTCCATCCAATTCCAAACACACAAATTTTCAAAACTCTCCATCTTACAAAAATGCGCTATCCGTCGACTCTCGAAAATCCACGTTTTCTCCCTCTTCAACCAGAAAAAAATACCAAACTGCATTACTTTCTCCATGGACGAAAGAATCCCACATAAAAACTTCCAACAGTGCCATTTTCAATAAAAACTGTCGCAAAATACTTACGCTTAATTCAACTTCTACGTAAACTTCTATCTATATAAGCGCCAGTAAATTAAATAAAATTGAAATTTTAATTACGCCGAGCGAAATTCAAAAAGTCGAAAACTTGTCTCCTCGACAAGATAAATTATTTTCCAAGAAAAACTTGGGCAGTTATAGAAGAAGAAAAAAATCCAGCGAAAAAAAAAAAATACACCAAGAAGAATCTTAATTACATCAGTGAATTATTAACATATGCAAAATAGTTGAATTTAAGCGTAAAGTTGCGAGAGGCCTTTGTTTTCAAAACTTTTATTGCAGCTCTTCAACATTATGCAAATTAACTTATCCGAAAAATCCTTTATATTGTTTCTGGTTCAGACGTTAATTGGCGGGAAAATTTTATAATTGACATTTTTTCCTCTCCTTTGCTTCCTCACTTTTCATCGCACATCCTGTTAGCACGACGAACAGTTGATAAGAAGTTGGTAAAATGGAATTGCGATGAAAGGTTCAGGTTGGTAAAAGTTGAATGAAAAATTATTCAGCGGAACGTTTTGAAGAAATACTATAAAAAAGAACGCGACGGTTACCTTTCGAAAAGAGAAATACAGATGCAATAAAACTGGCAAGAATTTAATTTAGATTAGGTCGAGTTTTTTTTTTTTTTTCAAACCAGCAATTTGATTATAGAATGCCAAAAATATCGAAAAAAAAATTCCAAATTGATTATGAATTGTATCGAAAGCTTTATGTATCCATCAGCTAGATGCAAACATATGGAAAGAAATTTCAAAACCTAATGGAATGGATGAAATCGGGCCATATATCGAGCGTTTCTTCGTTCAGACGTTATATAATTACTGGTATAGGTATTTTTTTTCAAAAAAGGAGAAAAAAAAGTCGAGCCAAGTAAAACGGAAAACAAAAGCTGAAGAGAAGATTACATAAGGTATTAAGGTGAGAGTGGGCGGTGGCGACGGTGGCGTTGGTGGCGACGACGAGGACATAAATGCATCGGAACGATGTTCGGGGGGGGGGGGATCGGGGACACGGTAGATTTTGCTTTTGCTCAGCATATCACATGAGAATGGCCGCCCGTGTAGATGTGCGGTTATGTGTAAACCTGTACGCGTAAATGGCCCCCAAAGGGAAGGGCGATAAAAAGTGCCTACATTTCAATCAATAAACGGGAAGCGAGAACGTTTAATCCAAGTTGAGAGAGTACAGAGGTTATCCTTCAGTCGATAATATTGCCCTCGTTGTCGTTGTCGTCGTCCGTCCTCCTTTACCCAACTCTTCTCCATGCCTTTCTCGCTACAGCGATTCGCAGCGACCGACGCTCGTAGTCGTCGTACTCGTAATTTCGCACACTTAGCCCCGAAGACTGGATACTACGGTGCGACTGTGTTGGTGGAAAGTTCTCGGGCACGTTTGCGAGAAAGCCAGCAGCGCCTACGGTTCTACGTATCGACACTTTTTCCTACCCAGATTTGGGCGAAAGGCGAACCGACGCCGGATCATTGAAAAGCGAGCAAGAGAGAGGAAAAAAGTACAGATGAAGAAAGGGGAACTGTTAACAACCTCCTGACTATTGTATGGATTCTTGTGTGTATTTTTTTTCTCTTCATCGCTACTCTTTATTATGTGAAATATCATCCCCTTATGAACGACAGAGAGGAGTGAAATTAAAAACAAAAATCATAACCGAGAAACGAGAAAACGAGACCGAATCCAGTGTTACCATAATTTCAAATTTTTATCAACAAAAATGTGAAAAAAATTTCCTCCATACAGATACCTACTTTGAAAATTTTGACCAAAATGTTCCCATCAAAGCACCCCCTATTTCACACCCCTTCGGTAAAAAAAAAATAGACAATTTTTCAGCCATTTTAATTACCCGAGGTTTGTTAATTAATCGTCGTTTAACTGTTTTTAAAGAGAATGTCGTCGAAATGCGATTCGTGGTTAATGAACTTGTGTTTGTGTGTGGAAATGATGTAAACATTTATATACGTGTTGTTTTCTTTGGGAAATTGATTTTCTCTATGTACGTGTGCGACAGATGTGTGTGTACATACGTATACGTTTCTCTACCGGCGCGTTAATAGGCCAAAGGGATGAAAAGTTTGTTGTATTATAACCTGCGAGGAGCAGCGCTAAACTAGCGTTGAAATTTAATTATGGCTTTTTCATATAGGTACCGTACCGAAAAGTCGATTACGTTTTAATGAATTTTCTATATCGATGAAATTGTTGGGTAAAATGGAATTGTGCATCGTGAGAGGAAAAAAAAATACCGTGAGTTTTTCGCTTTTCGAACCGTTACGGTTTTGTACCGCGATGAATATTGTTGGGTGTGTTTTTATGATTGATTTTTCTTTTTCGTAGGTTCGCATTTTTTCGTTCTCCCGCTATCACAATGTTTCACTCTTGCCTCCCTTACTCTTATATTTTCACCGGCTCTTCAATTTGTGTGCGTGTGGGATTCTTATTGAGAAATTGGTGGGAATATTTGTGAATGCCTCTTGTCGTCTGTTTCGCCTTATTTGACTGAAAAGTGTATCGAAAGAGGTTCGGATTTTATATTATAATAAAATAAATTGAGCTTCGATCTGGAGTACTGGATTTTCTCTTGAAAATTTTGAATTTTTTCGTTCGGTAGTGAAGTGATTAAAATTTTATAGAAATGACTACACCGGTCAGAATTGAAGGGATGAAATTTGAATGCAAAAATCATAATTTTCAAAGCGTTTTTCTAATGAAATTTTGAATAAAAATTTAACTTTTTTTACGATTTCAAGAAAAGAAAAATTTACTACGAATGGGATATTTTCAAAAATTCCTGATCGACTTTATAGCATTTTTTTTCTCAACAGAAAGGTGAGAAAATTTCATCATCAATCTTGATAGATACAAAGTTCCGAATCTGTTCCTTCAATTTTGAGGATTGGCAAATCTTTATACGTAAGTTCGATTTAGAATACGAATTAACAGGCGCATGGCACTACTGAAAATCTTCGACGAAACACATGGTAGGAAATGTGAGCTGATATTACAGGGTGTTCACGTGTTCGCTATGTTTCAGAAATTATTTCCCCATGACTTTTCCAGGTTTACCACACCAATTTTTTGAATCTTTTCAGGCTTTTTAATTATTTTATGAAGCAAGGAGAGAGGGATAATTTTTTTTCGTCATGAAATTGCGCAGGAGAATGATTTAAAATGCATGGTGTCTCGTGATTTTTTTTTCCTTTAAAAATCTTGAATTTTATTCTGAAAATATTCATGCCTCTTGGCATGGCACAGAACTTTAAGAACTTAGATTTTTAACAAAAAATTTCAAATAAGGAGTAAAATTTTCATTTCAAAGTAATATGTGTGAGTCTGGATATAGATCTCAAAATCGAGACAAAAAATTTTCTTTGTCACCAAGAAAAAATGTATTGAAACTATCAGTGGCGTAGCCAGGATTTCGTCAAGGGAGGGGCAAGAACGAATTATGTCAAATTTTCTGTGGTCGTTTTGAAACATAGCAAGTATTTTTTCGTAGTGTACGTATAACCGAGTCTGAGTTAGGGGATGTGTAATAAAAAGACTAACACAACGATGTAAAATGGACACAGGACTTAAATTAGAGGTACAAAAATGAGCCTTTTTTCGCAGGCTTCTCTCAGAACGTTCATTAAAATTGAGATCGATTGATAATTATGTTGAAGCCCGAGCGAAGCGAGGGCGAAGCTTTGAAAAAATTGAATTTTTGATGTCTAAAATAGACCATTTTCCCCAATTTTTGACACTTTTCTCCCATTATACCATATTTTTTTAAGGCCATGGCCGGCCATGGGGGGGGGGGGGGCGATCGCCCCCTTCGCCCCCCCTTGGCTACGCCACTGGAAACTATAACTTGAATTTGTAAAATTCAAGTTGTGTATCCAATACTCTCTTAATTTGAAATTGAATCAGTCAAAATCTGAAGACTGACTGATTGAAATAGACAGAATTAAATTGCCAGGGAAATTGCACTGATCCCGCCGTTAATCAGTGAGATTTGACTATCTAGTAAAAAATTACTGATTCAATTAATGGATTCTTATTTTTGAATCAAGTTATTTTTTTCTTAACCACTGAAATGAATCATGCAATAACAATTTTAATTTGCTGATTCAAAAAATCATATTGAGCTTTGAACTTTGACGTGCAATACCTCGAAAGCTGAGCCTCCTAACCAAAAACTTATTGGACTCTACAGAGTAGAAATTTTACGCTCTACAGTTCATGTTCTATTCATTTTTTCCGTACAGTCCTTTCTATTCTGGAGGTCAAATGTTATCAAAAAATGTAGGAAACTGGTTCAACAAAACATCAAATTGAGAAAAATCCTCAGTTGATGGAATTATTCCACTGAATTTTTCGTTATCGGCGTGAAAAATAGCATAAAAATTACCCATAAAACGTCAAGCAGAATTTCAAAAGTTCCAACCTAATCCAATACCTTAACCCAATCAATTTAAAAATATTTATGATCGTAAGTTCAATTCAGAAAAAAATTAATGCTCATTTTTTTTTTCAGGCTGAAGAATGGATCCAATGCCATAACTGCTCATCTTGGTGGCATGAGAATTGTGCAAATTATTCCACCGGATTTTTCCGAGGTGATATTTGCGTCGATTAAAACAATTATTGTTCACTGCTTTTGACAATAAATTCGTATTTTTGCATTGATTTTTCATTGGATCATCTTGTCCCACTCTCTAAATTTGAATCAGTTAAAATTCACTGATTAATAAGACAAAAGTGTGCAACTGAAGAAATCAATGAAAATTTTACCGATTTAATCAGTGAATTTTCATTTTTGAATCGGTGAAAATTTTAATTTACTGATTGAATCACTAATTATTCACTGATTGAATTAGTAAATTTGAATATTTTTACTGATTCATTTCAGTAGTTAAAAAAAAAATTACAGATTCAACAATGAAAATTCACCAATTGATTCAGTAATTTTTCACTGATTGACAGTCAAATTTCACTGATTAACAGTTGCACACTTTTCGCTGTTTAATCAGTGAATTTTCTGTTTTTTGACTGATTCAGATTTAGAGAGCAAGCGAAAAATCATCTTGACCCCGCTTTGGGAGCAAGATGATTTTTTTGAACTTTCTTTTGGAGCTGTATATCTTTGTTATTTTCGGTTGAAAAATGATGATTTTTGGATAAAATTGTTCAAAAAAGATGAAATTTGCATGGAAAAATGAAAATTTGTTAATTGGCTCCATACATAAATTCTGAAAAATGCTCAAAGTGAAACCGGATCATCTTGCCCCCCTCTACGCTTCCTTTTCCCAATCAATTTCCATATTTATCATCTCAAATACGCACAAAAACATCTACACCACAGCAATCTTTAAATTAAACAGACAGAAAAACAAAATAAGTCAAGCACTCTGTTCTCAGGTACCTACGAATAGGATCGTAAACAGATTCAGAATGCGCATAAAACACGCAGCTGTTGTTGATTTTAAATTAGCTGTTTTGTTTCGGGTATTAACTGTATAAGTTGTTATAAAGTTAGAAATTAACTTCGTAGCACTTGTCGTCATTAAGAATTGACCACTGAATTAATACAAGTTGAAAATTTCTACGCTGATTACCAGTAGCAGAGTTACTTTGTATAGTAATTGCATTTTAGGTACTACTTCGCATCTCCAAGCTTAACCATCTTCGCTGTTTGCCAAGTAAAGTAAGTAGTTTCCAGCGAAATCCATTTCGATGAAATTTCCCCAACGAAACCGATGGGAATTTGAAAAATCACCGAATCGAGCGTCCCGTTGTGTTGCCCATCCCGAGGGCCTGGGAAAAAAATTTATAAATAGAATGGGTTTAAAAGACCTGTAACACGCGACACCTTTAGTAACGTGCAATTAAACGTGGGTTCGTTGTATTTTAAAACTTTCAAGGAAGAGATTTCCGTGACGTTTTAATTAACAGCGAGGTTTTCAAAATTAATTTTGTGTGGCTATTTTTATCCTTTTTTCAGACTTTTGGTATGGAAATTTTTGAAGGTCGGAGAAGATTTTTCGTTCAAGTTTCAGATTTTGTTTTGGTAAAATTCGCGATTTTTTCATAAAATGAGAAAAAAATTATCTGAAAAATTTCAAACAGAAAAAAACTAAAATTCTAAAAAAAAAAAAAAAAAGGAAGAAAATCTATATAATTTGAAGATCAAAAAAGAAAAACTCTAGACGTTTCGACCAAAGTAGGGCATTGGAACATACTTACAAGCGAAGAGTGAAAATAAGTAGGACAAAAACAAGACCAGTAAAGAAAAGAAAAGCTGGTATGCACATCAAGTAATAAACACCTTAACCCTACGACACCACACTTCAAAAAAAGTTGTTTACCGAATAATTTTCTAGCGTTGGACCAAAGTTTGGTATGGCATTGTAACTTCAAGGGGGTGTACATAAATGTTCAACGTTTCATCTCCCTTGTTGGACAAATTGTCTACTTTTGTTTTTGAAGGGGCAGAAATTTTAGAAAAAAATACGTTTTTTTCGTTTTTATTCCCATTTTTTTTGCATGAAATGAAAAGTGGAGGGGATGAATTTGCTACCCGACAGATACTTATGTATCTATGCCCTACTCGTTCGTGTATAACAATTTGCCGGTCCTTTTTATTTAAGGAGTGAAAAAAATTAAAATTCGAGCCAGTCCAGATTTATTACGAAAATGTCTGCCCCTTCAAATGAAAAAGTAGGCAATTTGCGAATCCGCGGAAATGATCGGTGGGGTAAGCGCGCATAGGTACAAGGAGGCGTTACCACCCGATCACTCGATCTTGCCCGCGTAACGCAAGAAAAAAACCGGTCCGTGACATTTGTCACATGTGTGGTGTCGGCGGGTTAAAATTATTTTTAGGAGTTGGTGACCACTGACCACCAATAAGGACATGTTCCAGTGATACTTCCATTCAATTTATTCCCCAAAAAGACCTCTTTTTTTTTTAAACAAAAAACTCAATTCTTTTGGATCATAAATCGGGAGGAAAAATCCATGGTCGACGTAATAACAATCTGCAACTGTTGACATCGTAAATCTCTGAAAACGGTGCGAAATACTTAATACCTATAAAGTAGTACAACCTAACGACTATTATTGTTCCTATTATAACATAAATCTCCTAATAAATACTACATTCACGAAATAAGCGCCTACTTTTTAATATAACGATCAACCAGAGGTAAAGGGTGCCATGCCATAAGCTCTTCTCTGCCTCGCTCCTCTCATTCCTATAGGAAATTTCTCGAAACCTCGAGTGTCTTATTTGTTATTATTGTGACGAATTCTATTGATAAGCTGCCACAGTAGTACGTTGTAGTATGTACCTATGTAGGTACATAGGTACATATGTAGATTACAAAACCCAAGGTAAGGTATTTTGCGTTCGAATAACATTTCTCCTGCCAATACGATATTTGCATTATTTTTGTCGTCGACTAACTAACATACTTTCTTATCTCTGGTAGTCCGAAAACGAATACCTATCGCCCTTTTGCTCGTTGACATTGACTAATCAATTTTTACAAACGTGTCTTGAACCGAACAAATACGCAGGTGTTCGATATCGATGTAGCAGTTTCTGAATTCGACGCGTTGAAAAAAATTCCAAACGTAGGTCTAGGTATAGAATTACGTAATATGGCACGCTTTTATAGGTGCAGAGAAATTGGAATAATTTTTGTTTAATGAATTTATGGATTAGGATAAGAGTTGGGCTGTGTTTTTTGGAATATACATATTTGAATGATTGTTCTGGAAATATGATGAAAAGTTGGTGACAGACTTGAAGTCTGTCAGGATGCTGAGAAATTTTTTCTGGAGCATCTTTTTTTTCACTTCTTTGTAATTTATGATTTGTCCCTGTTTTTTGATATAGGTATCTATTGATAAAAATTCCTTTCCAATTATATCATGTTTGTTCATATTGAGTGAGGAGATTTAAAACTTGAAATTATCATAAAATGTAGGAAAGGTATCACGTAAGTGGGCTTATGGCGAGTAATTCTTCGATTTTTTTTTTCATATTTTTCTCATTTTGGACATTTGATGACATCAATTTTTTTTTTCAATTTTAAGGGATGAAATGGCTGAACTTCTTTCAACGATATATAATCAAGAACGCTCAAGTACGCCAAATATTTGTTCCAAATTCTCAAAATAAATGCAACATTGTTAACAAAAAAAAAATGAAAATGGAATAAAACCACCACATTCAGTCTCAATTGTTGGGGAAAATTAATTGAAGGGGAAATGTGGTATGTGATGTATAGATTTTTACTAATTCGAGGAAGTCAACCCAGGAGAAATGTACTTTGAAAAAAGAAATATATGTTACCTGCGATTTAATCGGGTAAAAAGCTTCTATATGATGTCTAGAGTCTCTGATAAATTCACACCGCCCGCACCTCCATTGCTTTCTGAAGGGGGGAGGCCTTATGGGGATGATAATTGTTTTGTACCGATTTTGCTCAAATTCACGTTGATGGTTATTTAGGGGTAGAAGTACATCCCCAAAAAATTCAGCAGCCCTCGACCTCTGGGGGCTGAGCCATCGCTTCCCAAAGTTGTATTTTTTTTAGACAAAATGACAAAACACTGGTTTTTCGATTATAAAACCACCCCAACAGTTGAATTTTGAAAATTTTGGCATTTTCTGAATACATTTTGAGATGATGAATCCAACTAGCGTATCACTTTTTTCATTCGTAGAGTGTAGTCGGATAAATGTTTTGGTTTTGAAATGTCTGATGGTTCGGTAGCTATGTCTCGATTCTTATATTGGTAATTTTTTAAAATATGTATCAATTTCAGTCACCCTATATGACATTAATAAGTCAAGAAATTTAATGTTGATCATATTTTCTAATTTTCAAAGCCACCTAAAATTTTTCATTTCACTTATAATTGAATGCCTGAATTTGATATTTTTCAAACACCAATCAATTTTTCAAAATTTGGGAACCATATAGGTACCTAATTATTTTTATTGTTATGTTTGTTTTCAGATGAATTTTATTAGACTGTAATGAGCATTTTTGTAATTTTTCATTTCACTTATAATTGAATGCCTGAATTTAATATTTTTCAAACACCAATCAATTTTTCAAATTTGTAAAATTTGGGCACCATACCTATACCTAATTATTTTTATTGTTATGTTTGTTTTCAGATGAATTTTATTAGACTGTAATGAGCATTTATTGAATTTGGTCCACATCAATTCATCTCATCCTTCTTCATCATACCTAACTGGCCCAGATTTGTAGAACTTTACTCCAAAGATATTAGCATTTTCATTGTGTGGTAGACTAATCCTCAATTGGATTTGGAACTCTTTCCAAGTACACAGATCGTGATTTTCCCACAAAAAATGACCTCAGAAATCACCATCTGTGTACTTTGAAAGAGCTCCTGAGACGACCATCATTCTAGGTAGAATACTAGAAAAATTTTATTAAAATGGAACTCAGGCCATTTCTTGAATCATCCTTACACCCCAAAAATTCGGCTTTCGTCCCAAAAAAAAGTACAGAATTAGCTATACCTACATCAGGTTCTCGCATCTGTGAAGGATGAAGAAAGAAGGTCTTGTAAAATTTAAGGAGGGGGTAGCTTTACCCCCAACTCAAAAAGTTTTCTATACTGGAGAACAAATAATCTACAAAGTGAGTCAATTATCGATTGTCGAAAACTATTGATAAATTATCGATAGTTTTCGATAGTTCTGAAAAAATTACATTTTTCATTCCCGAATCGTTTCTGTTTCTGTTTACTGATCGCCATACCCGACTTTTGCCACAAAATGTCCAAATGATGGCATTTTTGAGCATGAATTATCATTATTTTATTTCTTCAGCTGTTTAGCTAAACTTTTTAAAGTGTTCAATGTTAGATTGATCGATCGATGATACGTTTTTTATTTTTTAATCATGATTGGTTGCTATTTTTTTTTCTTTATTAATATTACGTTTTATACTAAACTTGCTAGCTACCTATTTTTTTTTTAGTTTATAGTTTTTATACTTAACTTTAGATTGCTTGATCGATGATACGTTTTTTATTTTTTGATCATGATTGGTAGATATTTTTTTCCTTTATTAATGTTTTGTTTTTATACCAAACTTCGTAGCTACCTATTTTTTTGTAGTTTATAGTTTTTATACTTAGGTAAGTAACTTTAATATTAAAGTTACATGTTTTTTTTTTTTTTTTATGAATCTATATTACTTGAATTTTATTGCTAGTTTTTCTTATAGGTATTTCGCTATAATACCAAAGTATTCGTGTTTCACGAAAGTAATGTGCTAGCTTTACGTTTATTTGATTTTGATTTTGAATAATGTTTTTTTTTTGCATTTATATTCATTGGTGATTGAATTAATAATAATACTTGACAAGTTTCTACTTTTATTTCAAATTTCGATAAATTGTAATCATTTTAAGCTGGTGATGAATTAATATTTAAATTCAAAATTTTTTTTCTTCATAAATACGGATTTTATAACCGATAGTTTTAGTGACTATTGATTGTCGATAGTTTTACTATCGATAGTCTATCGATAGTATTGAAAAAGCTATCGATTGTGCCCATCTCTAAAAGCCACAAGTCTCCTATGTGAAAATGTGGCTTGGAAACGGGAAGTAACTTTTGCTACTTCAAATATAAAAAACCACGTCGATAAAATATTAGAGGTAATCTCAAAACATAAAGCGTTAGTTGAGTTTGAGTTCCTAAAACGTACAAACAAGATAGACTTGGCACACGTTTCAATTGTACAGGAAGCAAAGACACGATGGAACACAAAGTTGGATATGCTTTGGTCAATATTAAAAAGCCACGATGACCTCACTAGTGCCCTAAAATTACCAAGTGAGGAAGAACGAATTGTAAGAGTTGAAAAGTACTACTCGCAGAAGCTGGTTGAATTCCTGAAGCCCTACAAAGAGCTCTCCAAGTCGTTGGAGTCAGAAAAAGTACCTACAGTACACTCAGTAGCTTGAGAGATTTGTGTCTTGCAAAAGAAAATGGACATTTTTTTAAACACAGAAACCGACACACAAATGAGGCACGTCGTCAGCTGCTGTAAACAAATTTTAATTTACCGATTGAATCAGTAAAAATTTTAATTTAGGCACTGATTGAATCAGTAATTAATCACTGATTGAATTGGTAAATAGAAATTTTTACTGATTCATTTCATATGTTTTAAAAAAAGATTACGGATTCAAAAATGAAAAGTCACCAATTGAATCAGTAGATAATTTTTCACTGATTGACAGTCAAATTTCACTGATTAACAGTTGCACACTTTTCGCTGTTCAATCAGCCTATTTTCAGTTTTTTGACTGATTCAGATTTAGGGAAAACTCTTTCAATCTGAATCACTCAAAATTGACTGATGAAATTGACAGAATTATGTCACTGTAGAACTCGGTGAAAAATTTACTGATTTAATCGGTAAATTTCCATTTTTGAATCCGTAAAAAAAATTCCACCGATTCAATCGGTAGTTAATTAATGATTCAATCGTAAAATTAATGTTTCAGCCAGTACTTAAATTAAAATTTCCACCGATTCATTTTAGTAGTTGAGCAAATATGTGACCTTCCAGGAAGAAAGGAAGAAACCGATCTTTGGTCCGAAAAAAAAAATGAAAAAAAAAACATAAAAATCATCGTCAATGATTTTTATATGTTTTGGACTGATTGTGAAACTTTTTTTTTCAATTTTTTTTTTCGGACCGAAGGTCGGTTTTTTCCTGGAAGGTCACAATTATTACTAATTGATTTGGTATTTTTTCACCAACTGACAATCAAATTTCACTGATTAAATGTGGAATCAGGGAAATTTCACTGTCAATCAATAACATGATTCCGTCTCTTTCAATCAGTCAATCTTCAGATTTTGACTGATTCGAGTTTAAAAAGTAGACCACACCCCATGAAATCTGCGTACTTGAGCCCCATACTTAAATACTTAATATCATTGGCATTCGAAGTTTTGAACTAGATAGAAATAGTTCAACTCCTCTTCAAAGAATAAATTTGTGGTCGTTTTACGAAAAAATTCCAAGTTGCCACCTCTAACACTCTGAATCAGATCTTACAAATTTGGTGAAATTCTGCTTCTTCAAATCAATGCAAACTTGTGGATTTTTCAGCAAAAAAATCAATTTTTTGACTGAAAAATCGACGATAAGATGCAGATTTTTTCAAAACAGCAAATTTGACCGATTCAAATTTAGTGAATAGTATTTCATATAAATTTGAATTAGAGTGATAGAAGGAGGGATTTAAAAAAAATATCATTATAAGAATAATGAAGATTCTTAGCTTCGCCTTTTCAAAATCTTGAGAACCAGATTTTAGCTAAGAAGCCTCCACTCAAAGAAACCCATCTTACCTACTTACCATCTCATCAAAATCTATCAACATACAGGAAAACATTCGACATCACCAAAGGCCTCGCATAAATTCAATCTTAATTTCAGCACATTTCCACCTCAAATCTTCCATTTCCTTGGCTCTCTCCAATCTTCCACGATTCCTAAATTTATACAACCGCTGTCATTTCCGGCAAGACGTCCATTCTACTTGAATAAGTTTCGTTCAACTGGACAACTAAATTGATAATCATTACACACCGGACTGCTTATAAAGTCCAAAAATAAAGCCATCGTTTCCAGACTGGAAGAAAACCTATATGTAAAATATTTCCACTGTTCCATCCTCACTTTCCATGACGCTCGGCATTTTTTTTATGGTAAAAAAATTTCGCCAAAACTGTTCCTACGTCGTTAGAACGATAAGTCGGTATTTTCCTTTTCATTAAATCTTACAAACGAACGATCATCGGATACCGTTCAACCTACGCAAAAGCGGAAACCTGAAAAAAACTCGGCGAGTTTCCAGTTCTTAACAAAGCTTATAAACTCGTCGCGGGGTATTGAATGACATCGTACGGCAAAATATAGAGAAAACCTCGACGTAGGTAAACTTTTACCCAAATTCGTCGCCACCGTTCGGTAACGTAACAGTAGGTACCTCCATTGGAAGTAAATTTTAAAATGACGCATTTCACAATGACGTCTTTATTTAGTATTCTCATGACGTAGAATAGTTTTCTTACCGGCGAAGCTAATCGATTGGCGGAGTAAAAAAATATTACTTATAAATGCTACCAGAAAAGCTTTGTTATTCGACAGAATACAATCAAAAGGTTCAAACGGGAAATACAAATCAACATTCAAAACCATGCATCTGACAGAAGCGAAGCTTTCAAACCCCGAATAAAAATTTTTTCGCCATCGTAATAAAAAAAAAAAGTAAGTAGGAAAAAAACTTCACGCCGTCGAACCGATTTATCGATACGCTAATTTTTCTTTCCGCCGCCACGTAGTAAAAGCTGAAGATGGAGGGTGAAAAAAAAGAGAAGGTGTGAAGAACTGGAGCAGCAGGAAAACAAAAAGTAAACGAGAATTGTAATTTAAAAAGTTTCATCGTTTATAGGTTTGTAGGGAGAAGTAATAGAACAATAATGGAGTTGTTACAACTTCTGCTACAGGTGGTTGTAAATATTACAAGACGCCGAGCTGCTTTTATCAGCTGCCAAAATTGTTTTTCCCTTTTATATTCCATCGAATATATTTTCGCCGCTAAGGCGGCGCGGCGACGAGATTCCATTTTTCCATATACCGTCAGCGTCACGTTCGCTTTCGAAATATGTAGCGAAACCCGTTAACTGCGCCATCATAAAACGCCAATAATTTATAAACGCCCGAACCGAGGCGAGCGCAAATGTGAATTTAAAAATTTCCTCTTTTTTTCGCTCTCGCTCTCGCCCTTGTTCATACGCCACGCTCAACCATCGCAGATGAATTATACGTATCCAATATCGATACAGTGGTCTGATTTATACCCCTTTATACCTATCGTAGCTGGGTGGAAGGATTTAAGCTACGTGGATTTTCACAAACGTGACTTCGAGACTACCTCTCCGCGGTCATGTGCTGGAAACCATTTTTTTAAATTTCAATTTTTTTTCATCGACCGCCCGCGAGCTTCGTAGCGTGAAATTCGACCGCTGAAAATGACCGGTATTGAAAATTTTTCATTTAATGACCCATCGCTCATTTTACTCTCATTCATGTGGAAGTCCAAGCCGACGACGCATCGAGACGTTGATAAATTTGCGATCGATTCGATGTTGTGGAGAATTTCTCGAAGAAGGGAGAGAGGATGGGGAAAGTTTGGCGAAAAATAGTACGCATATTATGATTTACAAAATATGTGATTTGAAAAAGGTAAAAAAAAAATTGATTTTTTGAAAAAAAGAAATGTACTAGGGAAAACATTTGAATTGATTCAAGGCGGAGAAATTCTACAGTATGGACTCCGAATATCGTTGGAAGAAGACTCTCAAGCCTTGGGTCCATTTCCCTTGACCACTCCCTTCTCACGGAAAGTCATAAAAATCGAAGAATAACAAAAAAAGACCCAACTCCAATGGCTCCAATACTTCGTTAAATTTAAATCGTTATGAAACGACAAAAAAAACTTACAATTTTTTTGAAAAATTTTCGTTAATTTCAAGTCCTATTGTCTGTTTTTTTATTCAACCCTCCAACCGTTCAACCCTGAAGCATTTTCAGTAACATGAATCGAAGAAAATTATACATAGAATTTTGAAGAAATTTGGTGAGATGAGATTACTTCGTGAGGGAGATACCTACGTCTTATCCTTAAGAAAATTCAATCCCACTCTGTACATTAAAAGGAGACAAAGTTACAGAACCTCAGAATTGAATTATTCTCAAAAAAAACGGTTTTAGCCACATTGTGGTGGTACCACTGGTTTAGAATTTTAGCCACCTTAGGTGAGATATGAGTTTCCATACCTCTCAGAACTATTAACCGCGAAAATGATGCCACATTTTACCTTTGCAGAAGAGCTGAAAAGTTTCAGACCGAAGGTTTTTAAGATTTTTATCAAATTCAAATTGCTCACTCAAACGCCGAAGAAACTTGAACCAAATTTTTTTTGGTCATCTGGAAAATATTTTAATGAAAATTCGTAAGATAGGCAGTTCTGCATAACTGTATTTCAACTTTTCATAGAATTTCAATCGACTGCACTGAGTATCTAATGTAATAAAATTTACAAAAAATTTCAATTCATTTCAAGATTGAATTTTTGGTTTGCATTTTATACCATTCAATGAACAACCTTCATTTTATGAAAATTATGGAAATCAAAATTCAGCTAGCAGTTTTGAGGTAACATTTTTTTGGCAAATATCATCAAAATTAATTCTAAAAAACCTAGCAAGAAAATCCTAACTTCATTCTAGGTAATCCCAATAAGCAATTTTATTTTGAAATAAAAAACCATCAAATTCGTGATCTATAACTAACACCAACTTCTTCATAAAAGGCAAAAAATTGGTATCCAATTTTGAAGCCAATGGGGAGATGTGGAAATTCAAATCGGAAAATTTTTAAGGCGTAACCAAAGTTCCAGTCATGAAACTTACCGAATGGGACAAAAGCAGTGTTTTTTTTTCGAAAAAGACCCAATTCATGATCCTTTAACTCTGATTTTCTCTGAACAGGTGCCTAGGCAAGAAAAACTTTTGAGAGTTTCTCATTCAAAGTAAAGTCTTTACCGCACCAATTTTTGTCAAAATTCGAGATGCTCTTTTTTATCCATTTTTCTATCACAATATTGTGAAAAAACGAAGCCAAATTCATTATATTCATACGAATTTGAATTCCATTACTATCATCTATGTAGTTAATCTACTCTAATCAATATAACGAAATTATTCCACTTCTTTTTTTGTTTTTTCATCCTAAAAATTTGTTCATAAAAATTTTAAAACCAAAAATTGAATGATTCAAGTTTCAAGAAAGAACTAATTTTGTCTCATGTTGGGGGGGGGGGGGGAGAGGAGGAGTGAATATCGAAGATGTCCCACTGAGATGGAATTTTTTCCGATTTTAAAGGCTGTAAAAATCTGATACCAAGATTTCAGTTTTTCCCGTCTCCATCTCCGCTCGTTCAGATTCTGCAGTTGCATAAACTCTGAATAACCTTTTTAAAAAAGTAATACCTAATTGTTGAAAATTTGTCAACACCTAACAGGATCTTAGCAACTAGGATTGCAAAATTAAAATTTTTAATTGAATCGAAAATTGAAAGAAGATGGAAGGGAAAAACTGAAATGATACTGAAAAAAAAAACAAAAAACAAAAAAAAAAAAAACGATGATTCAACTTTTCATCTTGTGATTTGGAGCAACAATTTGAAAAAAAAAGAGAAGAATGCCATGAAAATTACGTCTCATTCCCAGATTTTTGTTCAAAATTCAATTTATAAGAGTGATTATTACAAATTCTGTTCCATAAATATATTCGAGTCCACTTTTCATTGAACTATGCATTCAAAATAAACAGGAATTTCCTTACCAGTGAGTATAGATTTTACATCGTAAAATTTTACGAAATAAAATGGAAGGGAAAAATTGAAATGATACTGAAAAACTGAAAAAAAAAAACAAAAAAAAAACGATGTTTCAACTTTTCATCTTGTGATTTGGAGCAACAATTTGAAAAAAAAAAGAGAAGAATGCCATGAAAATTACGTCTCATTCCCAGATTTTTGTTCAAAATTCAATTTATAAGAGTGATTATTACAAATTCTGTTCCATAAATATATTCGAGTCCGCTTTTCATTGAACTATGCATTCAAAATAAACAGGAATTTCCTTACCAGTGAGTATAGATTTTACAACGTAAAATTTTACGAAATAAAAATCGAATACTGACCTCAAAAGATAACACCTATTTTCAAGCTCAGAAATGTCGAACATTTTACAAGGGGAAAAAATAAGCTGTTGTCCCAAAATTGAACATCCTGCATTGACCAATTCTAAAAATTGAAAAAACCAAACCATTTCAATGTTTTCTTTTCAGAAAATTCAAATGTGCGATGGGGAAATAGGATTCTCGTCCACACTTTGTAATGAAATATCATAAACTGAAAATTCGTATTCCTCGTGGATTTCTTCTCTTCCTACCCTTTCCAAAAAAACAATTTCAAACATGGTAACGCAAAAGAAAATGAATAGGTACTTAATTTCCTTACGTGTGTCTTTGAAAAAAAGTCATCAATTATCCAATACCTAAGCACAAATCACAAAGTAATTGTACTCTTTTTACAGTTTTTACTCATCAATTTCCATGAAAATTTTAATCGAAACTGGGTAAAAAAAATTCGCGTTTATTCAATTTTGTGCACTGTGCAAACTCCAATGACAGATATTTTTAAACAGTGAAAAAAAAAGAAAAAAAGGATCGAATCAAACATTAGAAAGCTCGCATATATAAAATACAATTCCATATTGTTACTCAAAACGATTTCATATCGGTCCATGCAGCCTTCACCATCCATCCATGAATTTTCAACGTGTAACAAAAATCAAATAATCAATCTCTTTTTACAATTATTAAATTCAAAATTGAAAACTTTTTCAAAAATTTCAACAACTTATAAATTCCAAACATCTTGGAAAAAGCTTCCTCTTCTTCACCAAGCACCGGCAATAAAACCAACTCGAAAAAAAAATACAAACAACAAACACTTTACCTTGTTCAGATCATCATCCGGTCATAACATCAGACTTTGAATCAGTCTAGAAATAAGCTATAAAACGCGAAAAACATGGCATAAACGGCGCACGAAAAAATTTCATACCACTTTATTCGATCGTAAAAAACTCGAACATGTCACATTTTCCAGCGAAAACTTTCTAATCGAATCGAGACTTGCCAGAGAGAAACAGAAAGAGAGAGATAACCGCAAAACCGGCACCTTGTTCAAAGCTCGCGTAAACTCGCACTGATGGTACAAATTTTAAATACTTGGCGCGTATTTTCCGAATGATAAGAAGTCCGAATACATTACAATATTATTGATAAGGAAAGGCGTTAAAAGAGTCGCATTTGTTTTTAACCAAATTACCCTCACATGAAAGTCGTGTCCTGGCGTTCGGGGCGTAACGGGCAATCCGCGCGCGCTTTCTTCATCGGAGTCAATAAAGAAGCGTTCGCACAAATTAACAAGGAGAGTCATATCGTGTCGTGACTTAGATACTCGTACGAATAAAAAATTTTCAACTATTACTGAAAAATTGCTCGTCTTTTCACACGGGTTATTAGCCTATTACGCAGGCAGCTGATACTGATAAATTTTACCAATTTAGCTCTACAGAACTTTTCGAAAACTTGAATTCGAATTCTCGTATTGATTTTTTTTTTTTCAGAGGTAATTTGGCACCTATCATTTTTCGGTCATTCGTTGCTTATTTATAGTAATCGAATATTTCAATTTCGTCCCATCAGTCATGAAAATTCTTCGTGGTGAAAATTTTCATAATTTAGTGAATCTTCAACGAGATAACCTGAATTGAATCAAAATTTTCTCGAACTTCTGTACTTCGTCGAATTTGTTCACAGCTGTTTCGTTATTTTATGTAAAGAAAAGGTATCTCAACTCGAGGCAAAATTTTGAGCCCAAATAAAAATAAATGGAAATTTCAGCACCGAAAAAATTTATATTCAAAATTTCAGAAACTGAATTTCATTTTTTAAATTTTGACGAATTTTGGAAATCGCAAAATTACTTACCTCATCGACCTGCAAATTGAAAATTATGAGATCTGATTTAGTAATCAACAAAAAAAAAAAAAAAAACGAAAATTGGTATTTACTCAATTTCCGAACTCCTAAATCGATTGGAAGTGGCGTCAAACCGTTTCAAAGGTATCAGAAAATTTTAGAATTTTTTAGTGCTCGATCAGAGCTCATAAGAATAGGGCCTATAATACCGGATACCTAACAAATTTTGGTCATTTATTCGGTCGACTAAAGCTTTTTTTGAAGAAAATTAATTTCTTGACAGAAAAATATTGTCAGTCAGAAATTACGGATTTGAACTCGAAGTCGTAAATTTCGAAAAATTGTACTTCAATCGACCAGATAATTCACCAATATGTGTTATTTTTATGAGCTTTTCTCTAAAACAGGAAAATTTTAAAATTTTCTGGTGGTTCCAAAACGTTTTGAAATTGTTTCTAATCGATTCTGGAGGTCAAAAATAGGATAAGGATACCAAATTTCAGCTCATTTCGTTAATTAGATCAAATTTCAACATTCTGCAGAGTGATGAGGTAATTTTGAAATTTCAAAAATTTCCCAAAATTCGAAAAATAAATTTCATTACCTGAAATTTCAGATATGAGGTTTTTTTCTGATGTACTTTCGATTAAAATGAAATTTAATGGGTAGAAAAATTTCACTGAGAATAAGGCTGTTTACATGAATTAATCAATTTAAACTTTCAAATGAAGATGAAAAGTTAGGAAAATTTGTACTAGAAACATGACGATCAAAAAATTACAGATTGTGGTTTAAAAAATACCTACCTACGAACATTTTTTTTAGCAAAAGAATAGGAAATAAACGGATAAAAATTGAAGATTTTTCTATCAGTTATCATTAAACATGATGCAGCGAATACTTCATACCATAAAGTGACAATAAACACTCATTTCAAAAAACTTGGAATTTTGTAATTCGGAATTTGTCAAAAATTATCGACTTGCTAGGTACCTAGCAACCTACCTATGTCAAAAATCGTAATTTTCGCCTTATAAGTTTCTGTTCGTCACCAAAGGCGCCGAAAATTTTGAAATTTCTTCGCTGTGTAACAGCCTTTTTCAAAACCTACCCTGTTTGTCCCCCCTCCCAAAAAACTTCATATTCAGAGTTCTGAGAGTACGAAATAGTCAAACAAAGATATTTCCGGGCGTAGAAATTCTTTCCGATATTTCAAGAATTTTTTTCATTTTTTTTTTAAAATAGTGTTTCTACTTATGGGGGAAAACTATGAGAACACTTTGTTCATGAACAATGTCCATTCAAAAAAATTAGATATAAGAGCATGCATACACATTTTCAATCAAAGAAATGGGTAAGGTGATGCCTTGAAAATTGAACAGATTTCTATGAATTCTAATTTTCGTTTGAAAACCACAAATTCTTATCCCATGATTTTTTGTCTAATAGAAAAATCAAATAAGTTATTAATAAATTGAAGTAAAAATGGACCAAAATTTTGTCATAAAATTTCTTTTTTAAGCGATTCGGAGCCCTTTCAGGTTTGATCTTAGGCAATTCCTTGAAACACAGTTTATTTCGCATTCAAAGCAATATTAGAGTGACTATAATTTTCATGACTTTTTCAACTTCTTTCATGAGTTTATAAAGAGACTAAAAATTAAAATCAATGTTACCGCTGAAAGAGCGAAAAAAAAGTGCGAATAAATTTTTAAAGATACCCAGGTACGCGGAAAAAGCTGAACATTTTCTACACTGCTCAAATAAAAGGAAATAATGAACAATTTTACGAATTTTTCGCAATTTTTTTAGATTTTATGATTTTTGAATATTTGGCCAAAATTAATAATTATAATAATCATTTGAATTTCTTTCGTAAATTTTTTTTGAAGTATCTTAAAGTTGCAAACTGAACAAAAAATTCTTCTTATTTTTACGATTAAAAATCTGATTTGAGCCAATATTTTGAAAAGAACATTTCGAATCGGTCTACGCAAAACAAAAAAAGTCGAGCGTGAAAATCAAATTTTTGAAAAACGTAGATTTGATACATTTTTTTTCTTTATGTCACGTTGGAAAAACTCATTTGCACAGGCCAATTCATTTACCCCTTCAGTTTCTTCAGATAGGCAACATATTCAGCAAGAAAATTTTCAACGGTAGGTACCCAGTTTCATACCTACATCAAAAATTTTTCTCACAGATTTCTCGCCAAACATCGAAACATCCCGAATATTTTTTCCGACACCAATATCAAAATAACATCCACTTGTCCATTATTCCTTGAGTAGTGAGTTATTGATTTATTTATTTTCGAGCGGAATTTTTTCTCCGAATCATGATTCATTGAAACCATATCTACGAGATATAAAATAGGTAACTCAATTCGACGTGAAAATCCGAGTTAAACGAAAATTCATTTTATTTGAAAGTCACTACACAGCAGCGGTCGGTAAGAGGAAAGAAAAAGTTTTAAAAATGTATTTCCTCATTCCTGCGCGGTGCGGTAAAAATGCAATATTATGAGAAGAGTAAACCACAACGTAAAATTTTATTTAGTTTGGAAAAAGTTATCAAAAAGAATTCGGGAATTGGTTACGAGAGAGAGAGAAAAAGAACTACAGAATCAGAGTGGATTTAGAATAAAACGATATACTGGCGGAAAACTAATAAGAAACCAATCGAGATAAAAAGTTTTTATCCTCGGTGCGGTGTTTCGATGTATGAAATGCAACGCAACAGGTGGCTGTATTAATGGTCAATGGTGCAGAGAAAATGTCATTGTAATCTTTGTGTTATTGTGTACATATGGTTTGATTCATTTATAAGTATATTTCTATTCGAGCCGGAGAAAAACTCCAGCTGCGTTAACAGATTCAGGATGGAGGAAAAAAAAGTCAAGTGACCGGTGTCCATTTTGATACCGCGCTTAATTAAACCTCAAAGAGGTCAAAGTTTTCACGTATACGAGAGCACTTCACATATGCTAACGTTAGTCAATCTCTTAGGCTGGCCACTTGAAAATGAGAGAGAATTTTTCGTCGTTGGAAAAAAAATCGTTATTCGAATAGGCGAACTAGTGAGGAAAAAATGATAAAAGCCGAGAAACCTCAACAGTGGTATTGATTTCACGCCACAACGCTCCAATATATACGAAATACACTGTATTGTGTTGCCGAGCTCGTATAACGTTCCCTGGTACATTGCAAAAGTTATATTTTTACATTTTCTCCTTTATAAATTTGTATCGGGTAACAGATTTATAAATTTTTGTTTTCGAGTAGCAATTCATGTGCATTCAACAAAATACAATTGAAGAAATTGAACTTCAATTTTAGCAGAGAAATTTGTAATTCAAGGTGTTCGTGTAGCAGGCGAAAAAAAAAACACTTGTACAATAATTTTTGTTTCGTTGGTAACATTATAAGTTAAATTTTTCAAAAATTCAAAATTCTCGATTTTACAAACTTTTAAAATCAATGTTTATCATAGCCACACCTGTTCTTATCTAAAGCGCACATCCTTAACGGTTCAAGTGGCTGTAAAAATTATCGAGTTGAAGCAGCTCGATGCATTGAATGATATTGTACTTATGTATAATACAGTGAACCACGTATGTGTTGTAAAACTGAACAAAAATGAATTTTTGGTGTTTATTTTTACTTTTAATTACAATCAGTGCCAATGAAATTGGTGAGTAAATGCATAGTTATAATTGGAAAAGTGAATTATTATTCAACCGTTGGACGAATTTGTTTATTTATTAACCGTCGATTTTATGATTGATTAACGACTCATTGCTATAGGAAGAAATAACGTAAATTACCAAGTTTGTTCGCACCTCGTTTGGGTACTTATTGTAATTTTCACTTTTTGAATTCAATTTCGTTGTTTGTGAGTACTTAATCGATTTGTGTATATTTTTTTTCAAAATTTGAAGAAAGGATAAATGGAAAGTTGTCACTTGTGCTTAAGTATACATTTTGAAACGATTATGTAATAGAATCACTCCCCTCTTCCCTTCACCATCTGACTCATTTTCACTTTTTCTCAATCGCCTAGTGCAAGAAAAAAATAGAAAAATATTAGCATGGGTGCTTGTTTCGCCCACAAATACCATGTTTTCATTTGAAACACTTTTTGCAATTTGTGAAAAACCGCGAAAAACTCAAGTTTCTTTAAAAAATGTTTAACAAGGGGGTGGATATGAATCTTCCTTCCTCCTAGCCAAGGCCCTGTCCAAGCCCAAGCAGTAATGTCTTCGAATGAAAAAAATTATCTTTCTCATTTCATCATTTATCAGAGGACTTCGTGACAATCTTGAATGAAATTTTCAACAAATTTTCGATTTTTTTTCAGAAGGAAAGGAGCTCATCAAGGAACGTTGCTTTTTTTAAAGACAAAAAGTAGGACGAAAAAAAAAAATTAAAAAAATTTTAGTCTTTTGTTTTTTCTCAAAAAATTTCCTCCTCGCTTCGCTCGGACTCAATAAATTTACCCTGATTCTTAAGGAATGCCTTTCAATGCCCGATAATTATCCAAGTAAATTAAAATTCATGCTTTTTTTCACTCTATTTTCTGACTTTCAAAAAAAAGGACGTTTCTTAATGAGCTTCTCTTCTTACAGGCGCATCCAGGAGAGCTCAGAGGGCTCGAACTCCCTCCTTAAACTCGGAAAGGAGAACTTTTTGCAAAAATATGTAGTGCCTCTTCGAAGTGTATTTTTCAAAAAAATTTCGCCCTCGCTTCGCTAGGGCAATGTTTTACTTACTTCATTTCAAAGATTGATAATTTTTCAGTCAATTTTAAATTTGTGTGCAAAAATTATTATTGTGAGTGAAAGATTATTTTTTAAAAAATAACTAATTTAATAGATATTTAATTCCTCCTCTAATTTTTTTTTTATTAAATTCTGAATCCTTTTCTTAATTAATTTTTGGGTGCGCCTATGTCTCTTCTTCTAAAAAAAATGAAAAATTTGTTGAAAATTCCATTCAAGATTGTCGCGAAGTGCCTTAATAATTGGAAAGGATAATTTTTTCGTTTAATTCAATTTTGGAATTTTTTTAAAATAGTAGTAAATTTTCAAGATTTTTTCAGTCATAAGAAATCTTTACTTACCTAGGTACTTAATTTAAAATCGAAGACATTGGAAAATTTTTAAAGAGAGGTTGTATAATTCTTTGAAAATCAATTTTTTTTGGTAGGGGGATAGAGAAAATAGTTGGAAAAATTCGAGGTACCCCCCCCCCCCAGAACGAATCCTTTCGTCACGCCACTGTTGAAGACGTTTGAGAAATTTTCAAAATTTTTCATCAAAATTTAGAAAAAAGAATTTCCGAAAAATTTCGTCTGGTGCAAATTTTTTTCAAAACTGAAAACAATAATTTTAAAAAATCTCAAAAGTTCTTAACAGAAAATGTTCAAAATCACATTTTCAAATTTCAGAAAATTTTATGCAACATACTTCATCCTTAAGATATCACGATCTTGAATTTTTCCACTGATAAAAAGCAAGATGATTCCCTTGAACCATTAAAAAAAATCAAAATTCCTCTATTCATTTATTTACTTATTTTAATTATTTTGACTTCAACCCTGAGATTTATTCCATCAGTGCTCTATTTTTTTTTCTGAACATAGTCAGAATTTTAAAATAACTGAAATGTTCATCTGATCGCATTGAAATCCAGACACAACGTCTTAGCTCACTCTTCTTCGAATTTCGAAAAATTTTCTCTTCGCCAGAATTAATTTTTGATAGTTTTGGCTAATATACGTGATGAAATGAATTTCACTACCTATATTAGACAGAACTAAACCACACCGTATTTCATTGATTTAGACGAAGGGAATCTATGACACATTTAGAAAAATGCCGACTCAAAAATCATGATGTACCAACTCCCCAAAAATGTTTTTTTTTCGGAAGATGGAAAATGACAAAATTGACCACTGATTTAAAAATTGACCACCAATATAAACAAAATTGTTGTAAATGATGCTCTGAAGTCGAATTTGAGAGTAAATTTTTCGAGATCCCCCCTCCATCGAGAAGCTTCAAATAATTTAAATTTGAATGTTTTCTTCAATTTTCTTCCCAGCGTATAATAATTTGTTGAGAATTGAAAATGAACAATAAGCGATTACCAATGGTTCATTTTTAGTCAAAACTTGAAGATTTTTATAGCTTTTCAGGGGATGATTTTTTTTATAGGTATAAGAGCGAAAAAACCAAGTATGAGACACTGAAAAAAAAATCTCCAAAAAATAATGCACATCAATGTACTTACTTATTCACTAAAAAAAAACTTGGCAGATTCATCACTCACAAATAACAAAAATTCATTTTAAAATTTTCGAAAAATATTCACAAAGTCGGCGAGATTGATCGAGGGCTTAGAAAGGAAAAAATTAGCGGGCCTTCCTTCTCTCAAAAAAATATTGGATCATTTTTCACGCCACTTGGTGATATTTTTGTTTCTACTACTGTGAAAAATTACAATTTTAGCAAAGAAAAGTTGATTTTTGGTTTTGTAGAATATTTTTACGAAATAAAACGTCGCAGATGCTCACTTTGCTGTAATCAAACATTGAAATCATTTCTTCGCTTTTTTTAAAATAAATCTGCTCGAATAAAAATGATAAAGTAAGAAAAATACTTAATAGAACTGGAGCAACTATGAAGATGATGATAATTACTAAATTCATAATTTTTTTACAACAGACTTCGACTTGAACAATGAACATGTACATTTGGGACAATCGCCGGTAGGAATAAAATAAATTTTCTTTGACTTTTTTTCCAACTACCTATAAGAAAATGTTTTGAAGTAATATTTTATCTAATGCAGCAATCCGATGGTAATGATCAGAAAACAAAAGAAGAAAAACTCGATTTCGCAAAACCATTGTATATTATAAATGACGAAAAACAAAAAGTAAGTACCTAAATGATGAATCATACTCAATTGACAACTCTGTTAATAAAACGTAAATTAATTTCAATTATAACTGAATCAAGATTACTGTGATACCAATTTTTGTTTTTTTAGTTGAAAAATGGATACAAAATACCATTCGATGTTCAAATGAATCAAGAACTCAAAGTAAAGGGCGCATTAAAATTGTCTGATGCTCAAAATCTTGGTGAGGTTTTTCATTTCAATCAATTTTTTATTTTATTTTAATCTCTGAATTTCAAATAATCAGAATGCTAGGCATTACATCGAGCTTTATTTTTAGGAATGGAAGAATATGTTAAAGCTACTCAAGAAAAAGATGGAATTAAAATATCAATTGATGTGAAATTAGACATTCCAGAAGAAAATATAAAAGATAAGGGACAACTGATATTCCTCTTGGAGGTAAATTTTCGATTTTAATCTTAATAAGGCAGTTTTATATTTCATTTTCAATCTTGAATAAGCTGCGAAAGAAGAAATCTATGTCTAACAAATGATAATTCGAGAAAAATTAATAACGTGGTTATTCCAGTACAAATCGATAACGCGTAACGTTGTTTCTCCACAAAAACTTTCGCTTTTACTGTATAACGTTCTTTTCGGCCAGTTCATTTTCTCCTACAATTTCATGTTCCAATTATTACTTCATTTAGAATTATCAACCAGAATTATCCATTAAATTTATTTAAATATTTTACAGTTTACACCAGAAAAGAAAGACGATGATACCATTCGAACAGTGCTCATATTGTTTCTACAAGGTAAATTATCTTGTTATTTTTTTTCAACGTTGAAATTTTTATATCTAAGGCAATTGAAAAATGACTCCTACTTTCAAGTGGCAAATAATCTTCAATTTCGAGTCATACGAACAATTGAAACAAACACTTGAAACAAGATAATGATTCAAAATTACGTGGATTTTGCATCACGCTTTATTTTAACGTGCCTAGTTACTCGATCGAATAATTATAATTTCATATTTCTTCTCCACAGACAAACCTCCTGAAAAACCAGAAAAAATTATTTTCGAAAAGCCTGCCTACAAAATCAACACATTCACCGAGTATATCGGATTGATCGGCGAATTCGTGGCTAAACTGGATAAAAATGATGGAAAATCAGTCATCAAGTATAATTTAGAGACTGATAAAGGTAAATTTTGCATTTCACCGACGGTTTTTCAAAAAAATTCAAATTAAAGAAAATTATTCGATTTTCAGAACCGTTGAAAAATTCTCTCAAACTCGAGGAACAATCTGGAGTTTTACAAATAACCAAATCTCTCACTCCGGGCACATATGATTTCAAAATATCCGCCAAAATCGATAGCGGTATCAGCAGCGAAGCTGACGTCTCCCTGGTCATCAGCCATATCATCGTTTGCGATTCAAAAACCCCGAAATTCCAGCATTCACAATTCGTCAAACACATCGCCGAAGACACCACCGGTGAAATTTTCCCTGCTGCGACTCCCACAGCTAGCTGTGTTTATAAAATAGCATACCAAGAACCAAAAGGAGGTATGATGCTATGAATTTCGACATTGTACGATTCATTGAAACGACACCAGCCAAACATTATTCGGTATTCATAAGATCGTACGTTTTGAATTAATTAATTTGCTGGATAATGGAGTTCTCAGTATATGGGTTTGTTTGTATTAAGGGGAATACGTAAACGAGGAAGTTTTTAGGTTATCAAAGGTGTAGAGAAGTATTTAACTATTCATAAAGCCGACACGATGTTCGCGTGGTCTTTCTCGTTCTCTCATTCGCGATATCGGAACCACTCGTGATTCGTGTTTCGTATTTTCGCAGATTATTTCCAGCTGGATGAAAATACCGGAGCGTTGAAGATGGCCAAAGGAATCAAACGTGATGACGAATTGTTTAAAAATACCTATCATCCGAAATTCATAATTAAATTGGAAGTAAATTGCGATTCGGCTGCGGCTAACAATGAGCCACAAGACGATCAACGTCTAAGCGCTGGATATTTCAATATACCATACAATCCTACTCAAATGTTTTTAATCGTGGTGATCGATAAAGCCGAAAATAAGCCGATTTTCAATACTGAAAAGATATTCGTGGGATATCCGAAAAAGTACGATATAATCACACAATACGGACCTCCTCGAGTGACTTCTATTGCCGTAGGTCGATTTTCTTTTTTTCTTTGAATAGATGCTAATTGACGACAGAATTAAGGGTAGTTGATCAAAGGAAAATTTTTTCAGCCATTTGTGAACGATAGAGCAACGTCGTCGATGAAATACTCAATCATCGAAGAAAACAGCCCTTTTTCAATCGATCCAAACACAGGGAACATTTATCCCTTGAGTTATTATAATAAAGATGAAGATTACTCGTTTACTGTCCAAGCTCGCGACGTCATCGATATAAAAGATGGGAAAGTTATACCTAAACCTGGAAAGCTTGTAGTTTCGGTAAGTTCTTGATTCCAAATCAAAGTTTTCATGTTTTTTGAAATATTTATTCAAAAACGAGGGCAGGGATGTTATGGAGCCACAGGAGTCCACTAGTACGTTTTTTATGGACAAAAATGGGAAAAATTAACAATCGAAAACAGAACGAAACAGGGGTGGGAGGGTGGTGGGTATTCCCCACTTTGAATTTTCCTCAAAAATCGGCAAATCTAGTTAAAAATATTCAAATTTTCATATGAACTGACAAATTTTTTCTCATAAAATTAGAAAATGTGACTCTGCCGAAAAGAAGGGACCTTGTGTACAAAAAATTGGGTTCAAATGATACCAAATTTGGAGCAAACACATGAAAAGACATCGATTTTTTTTTACACAAGGTCCCTTCTTTCTAACAGAGTCACAAAAAAAATTGAATATATGTGCTTCAATTAAATTTGCCAACCTTTTGAGATAATTCATTTGTCTAATTTTTGAGAAAATTCGGAGATTTGTAGCAAAATTTGATAACTTTTTTTAAAAAATTTTTTCACGATGTCAGTAAATTTTTTCAAGTAAAAACAATTTGCTTTGCTCATTCATAACGAAACTCAAGAGAAAATATTGATGGAATTTTAAAACAAATTTTAAATTTTTGTAAAAGAAAAGAGACTCATCAAAGAATAATCCGTGCTGTTTGAAAATCAAAAAAGGTAGCACGAAAGAACCACAAATTTCAATGAAAAAATTTCAACTTCCATAAGCATTTTTCTTCAACATTTTTTGCCTTTTGCTTCGTTCAGGCTCAACTCATAATTCATTCTCAAAATGGTGACATGGACTCTTTTTTTTTTCATTTCGGAAAGAATTGTTTTTTGCATTCATCAAGGGGATAAGTGGAGATTTTGAATTAAAGAAAAATTTACGAATTTTGATTTCTCACTCATCACAAAACAATCGGAAAATTTCCCGATTTTCAATTTACGCGACGAGATTTTTTACCCAAGCTTAGTCCTGCCCGAAAATTATCGAAAAACCCGTAATAATTAGGTACAGTTCAAGGGTGGTTTGAAAACTTGACATCTTGGAATTTTTTCAATAACATAAATAGGTATACGAAAATTTTGAATTTTGTGGCCCATCTAGGACCCCAACGGAGTGAATTGAAAATTTTTCAAAAAATCTGGGTTCAGAAGCTAAAACATACGCAGACCTACCAATTAAAAATGGGTTGCATCAGTACTTTAATTTTAGGAAACCCACATTTTGAATATTGAGGCTTCAAAATGGGTTTAAAAGGGATTAAATTTGAAAAGTGATTAAAAAATTCATGTTCAATAACCTAGAAAATATGTATTCTGATTGTTTAAATTTATTGGTCTTTCATTTGAATACCCAACTTACGAATTTCGGGCCCACTTAGGGGTAGGGCCCTCAAAGAAGCTGAATTCGATAATTTACTAAAAATTCATGTTTAACGGCTCAAAACATATATTTTGACAGATGGCATCAGCACCCAAATCAAATAATTCAATTTTGAATTTTGAGATATATTTTGTGACTTTCAAAACAGTCGAATTTTAAAATCAGCCAAAAATTTGAGTTCAACGATGACAAAAACCGAAGCGTCAATTAAAAATTAAAAAAATAAATCCATTCGATTTTTGCCCAACAAAAATTTCTACACAGGCCATTGTGGGTCCTAACAATCATTTCAACTCGGAAATCTCAACCAACGTATTGAATTTTCCAGGTGAAGCCTTTGACTATATCGCAAATAGTGGAAATTTACTTCATCGGCGAAGCATTGGAAAAGATCGACGAACTGCTACAAGAATACAATAAGAATCTGGATATAGAAATTAAATCATTGGTTCAATCCGTCGTACCAGTCACCGCCGAACAAAGACAATCGAATAAAGCTCTAGACGACAAAAAACAAATACACCTGTTGAGAGCGCTTTGCTACGCGTTAGATAAAAATAAAAATGAACATGCAGTCGTGAAAGGCGAAATAATCGTCGAGTAAATTGAAACTTTATAATTTAGATAACGCCACCGGCACGACGATACGATTATTCTACGTGTTGAGAATTTAACTGGGTAATTCTTTTTGCTTTTTTTCCCCCAACAGTAAACTGAAATCGTCGTCCAGTGTTTTTTCAATACAAGTACTAGAAAATAAGCGAACTCCGGATTCGAAGGGACGTAATGGTTCGAATTCGTTTATCGTAACGACGAGTATTTTTTCTGTGATATTAGCCTTAGGTGTGATTGTGACGGTATTTTATTTAGTGTATATGAGGTAAGAGCTTTTTCTGGATTGGATTTCAAATCAGAAATCAATTTCTTGTTGGATAAGTAATGCTCACGTTAATATACATTATGATTAATGTAGGAGAAGAAATATGCCTGTGATTATAATGAGAAGAAATACGAATACGAGGAGCTCGGTTACAGCTTTGGAAGACGATATGGAAGGACCGTATGTTCATTTTTATATCTTTATGAAATAATTTCGAGATTTGGATATGATAAAGCGAGAAATTAAGTTGGAAATTGAAGAGGTACCTATTTACTTCTCAATCAAAATTTTGAAATTAAATTCAATTCTTGAGAAGGGTGGCTTCTTGAAATCTAAAAAAAATCTTTTATAACCAATTTTTTGCCAAACCATAAAATTAGAAGAATGTTTAAAAATAATTTTTTTGAAGATTCCAACACAATAAAAACTAAATATTATTCTAAATACTGAAATTTTCATACTATCTAATGAAAAAAAGTTTCCAAATCTCATTCAAGATTCGTACCTACACGCTTTTCATATCTACCTATACTAGTACATATAGGTAATTTTAATGTTGGTGATGGGAAAAAATCTTTGTTTTTCACGGGTCATTCTTTCATACGATAACTTTACTCGCGTTTGAAAGAATATTTTTGTAGACCAATTCAGTTTTGAAGCACCATCACCATCGTAGGTAACCTCACCTCTTTTGAAATTCCTCCCCAACCCTAACTAATAATATTTAGTTTTGAAAAGCCCTGAAAATTTTTTTAAAAATTTCCGTGTCTTACCAAGATTTTTCAAGAATTTTATCAACGTTGAATCTTCGAAAAAAAATGTTAAAAATTGCAATCTTTTGCATGATTGGAGAATATTAAGCAATTTTTGATTTTTTTTTTCATTAGTTTTTTCAAACAGCAATATTTTGCTCAATACAGGGTGTTCCATGAATCGTCTGCTAAACATATTTTTTTGGATATTTTTTTTAAAAGTCCCTCCGGCTCCAGCTCCAACTCAGGATTTTTTTCCAAGTCCCTCCGGCTCCAACTCTGGCTCCAAAAAAATCGTCCGAAGGGAGCCCTCCTTACTCCGGCATCCCTGGTTTTAAAGACACAATATACCAGGACATAGGAGTCACCAAAAAAGTTGACGTCTGACTCCAGCTTGATTCCGGAGTCAAGGGAGAAAGTTAACTCCTGACTCCGGAGTCAATTTCAGACCTCGACACTGACTCAGTTTGACTCCGGAGTCAATTTGGAGTCAGTTTGACTTCGACTTCGGAGTCGACTCCTATGCCCTGCAATACACAGAATATTCCTTCCTACCTTAATTAATATAATTATCCTTGGTTTTTATAGAAGTCAAACTCGATGGATCGGTCCTCGTGAAGACGCATACAGCAGATTTGAACACATGAATACAGTTGCATTTCCCAACCCAACATTCGAAAGGTACCCAATTCACTTGTTTTTTTCTTTAATCTCGATTGATTTTTCATCATGAACTGACCTATTATTGACGTTCCTTAGAACGCAACGAGTTTCATATTCAGACACCACAGGCGGAGGAGAAGTTATATTGATGCAAAATAGTGCATCAATAAATTCGAACGTTTTCCCCACTTCATCGAGTGTTTCGAGTTTCAAACCTAGTTCAGCTAATGAGAATTTTTCCTCGAATAATATAAACGAGTACGTATATTATAGGTATCTCACGCATAAAGCGAGATCCGCATAAATATGTAGGTATTAAACGAGATCCACGCTGCGTTGCCGCATTTGTGTATTGGTTGGCGGTGTGAGGGGGGGGGGGGGTGCTATGCGATATAATTTATTAGGTACTTGGTAGGAAAATGATTTCTTCGATTCTGCAGCGTGCAGCCCAAATTTTTTATTCAGCATTATAACTATCGCGACTATTATGATCCATAATTTCAAAAGCATAATTTTCTTAAATAGGAAATTTTTCGAAAAAAAATACGCCTTGCACCATACGAACCGTGGCAAAAAGCTGAAAATTGATAGAAACCGTATTTTAGGACTTGAAAATTCTTTAGAAGTGGTTTTGAGGCATGATGGACCCACCAGAAAATTTTGGAATTTTCCAGGACAGGAGAAACAACAATGAAAATGGTATACGTGTACTTCAGAGCACTTGAAATTGCGAATTTTCCATATTTGGCGTCATCGTAATCAATGAAAGAATAATTTTGTGGAATTCTCAATTTTAATGTCAAATTCAAGTTTTTAGGCAAAAATTTCTTCTGGAAAAAAATTAAAAATACATCTACACCATACGAATTGTGATAAAAAGCTGAAAATTGATAGAAACCCTATTTTTCAACTTTTAAATCCATTGGAACCAGTTTCAGTACATGATGGACCCGCCAAAAAATTTTGGAATTCTCCAGAGCTGGAGAAACGGCTATAAAAATGGTACACGTGAACTTCAGTGCACTTGATATCGCGCATTTTCCATAATCGGTGTCCCACCAGATCAATAAAGGAATAATTTTTCGAAATTCTCGACTTTAATTTCAAATACATACAAATTTTTAGGTGGAAATTTTTCTGGAAAAAATTCAAAATAGGCCAACACCATACGAATCGAAGTAGAAAGCTGAAAAGTAAACGAACCCCTATTTTTTTGACTTGGAAATCCACTGAAAGTGGTTTCGAGACGGGTTGGAGCTGTCCTGAAATTTTGGAATTTTCTAGTACTGGATAAACGACAATAAAAGTGGTCGATAAATGTGTAGGTCTTCGCCCCCAGAAAAATTGACTTTATTTTTGAGGGGTTTCCTGGAGAAGAAGCTATTTTTCATTCTAGTGTTTCTCAGATAGAGTCGTATCTGGTTCAAAAATTGTTTTTAAAAAAATGATTTGATTTTTGAAATTTTTGAAACAAGCAGATGATTTTATAATACCTAATGTCAGGAAATCAAGGAAGCGAAGTTCCATTTGCTAAAATTAAAAGTATAATGGGGGTTTCAATCAAATTTTTCATAATACGAGTAGTTATTTGTTTATGGAAATGAAAACCAATCTGAAATTACTGATCCATGCAAAACTTTTTTGCGCATTTTTTTTTTTTTCCTCCTCTACTTGGCAATTTTTCAAGTATGCAAAAAACGTGTTTCTAAATATGCTCATTTTTTTTTCTTCAAAATTGAGAAAATGATGGAAAATTTGTCTCATTAGGACATTATCGTGTACCGATTTCCCTTATTGGTGTCCTATTTGATCGATTACGGCATAATTTTCAAATTTTGATAACGATAATAAAAATGGTTTCGAATTATGTTGTTATTACAAAAATACATCGATATAATTTTTTTTTTTTTGAAAACATAAGATCATGTATACCTACAACCTCTAAATAACGAACACAAAAAATTATCTCTGGTGAATCAAACATTCACTTTTTTAAGAAAATACATCTGTATAAAATTTTTGACGATGGTTACAGTGAATCCAGACTCAAAATTTTACATATTTCAAGGAAAATTAAAATTGAAAAAAGAAAGGAGTGGGGGTAAAATTATTTTTCAACACTCAGAAATACCAGTCGATCGGAACAAAATCTCGTAATTTACCCAAAACATTAGTTCGTTACTGGGATATTTAGACCACACCCTCCTGAAATAGATCTGAATTATAATGCAGTACAATTTTAGGAATGTGTATCGTGATGTAGAATTCCCTTCAACTGGAATTGCATCAAGTACATCCATTTCAAACAATAATGCTCCTGTGATCGACGTAACATCCTTGCCAGCAGTATCTGAGCAACAATGGAGGTAATTTTCCTATTTCGAAACGACAGTATTCTAAATTTCAATTCTAACCATAAAATTTATTCACTCATTTCTCTTTCTATGTATAGGAGAAGAACAAACACTGACGATAAAGATGCCTAAGTCCTGAACTGCGACTCAACTATCCTTAATTTTTGTACCAACCTGTTTCATTTTTTTAAAATATAAAATAGCGTTTAATTTTTATTCTTTCAAAGGCCTAACTCAATAAAAACGTTGTTATGCATAATTTTTACGAATATTAAATCTCGGTGCATTTTGCTGTTTAAGCAAACAAGAGTTAATATTCAATTGCTGTAATAATATTCTAAGCTCTTTGTTAATTAGGTTAAAAGCATTCTTCATCGAAGTTACCCCAGCCAAGTAAATACAGCCTTTGTCTACTCTCCATCGTTATTAGGTATTCAGTCATAACATCGATTTTTTTTTTTTCATATCATATGCTCGATGTGGGTGGTTTTTTTTTCTATAGGTACATTTCGGGGTCACACACGCATATGTTTATACCAAACGAAAATTTTTAATTTTCTCAGTATGTTTATTGGGTTTTCAATATGTGTAAAATCAAGATTCATTTCTGGAGATTAATTTCAACATACAGTAAAGATCGTCATGAAAATCGATACATCCATAAAAATATCGACATTGCATCTAAATTACCTAAATCTCCAAAATTTGGCTATGAATATCACTAAAAAGTGATTTTTAATAAGTAAAAAATAATAAAAAATAAAATAAATTTTTTTAAAAATATGCAGTATCTCTTCATTTTTACAAAGTATAAATGATCGGCCGGAGGTGCTTGATGAGCATTGAGCATGTAAATGGAGTTTGATTTTCCGATCCGTAGCATTTCATTTATGTTTTAGAATTTTGTTTTTATGTTCGATTTTTTTCCCAATTCCGTGTTAATTTTTTTGATTTTTAAAATTCGAATTAATTTTATACTTATTGTATTTCATAGATTTTTTTCGATCGGGTTTACATTCTTTTCCCTTTCTCACTATAAAAACTACCTATGACTAAATGTACACGAATGAGGCTTCAGGCACGAAATTGAAATACACTACGAACGACTGAATCGCCCTTTTTCGCATGGTTGGTGAGCAGTTTTTTGCAAGTCAACTTTTTTTGTCATTTTTCTTTCATGATTTTTCCAAGTTCAAAATTTTTTCCTCATTTTTTTTCAAAACTTCAAATTTTTTTTGTTGAGGTCTAAAATTTTTTCCTAAAAATTTCATCAACGTCTATTTTTCAAGTCTAAAATTTTTCACTCAAATTTTTTCGTTAATTTTTCAGGTTTAAATTTTTTTTTGAAAAGTTTTTAAACTTCAATTTTATAAATGAAATATTCAACTTTTTAAAGAGTAGAATTTTTTATTAAAATGTTTTCAATGTCACAGCAAATTAAATTCGTACAACAGGCCCGGGTCAATTCTTCAAATGTTCTAGTCTAAAATTTTCCCTGGCAATTTTTCAACGTCCATTTTACAAATGTACTTCGTTTTAATGCAAATAGATGGTAAATAAAGGCTCGAGCGAAGCAAGGAAGAAAATTTCAAATTGAATATTTCCTTTAATTTCAAATTCAATAAAACAATGTTATAAATTGATTATCTAACTTGAATAAAAAAAACCAACCACGTGTGCTCAAAAAATATTCAAAAAGAAACAATTTAAAACCGAGATTTTGAAAAATTTGATTTCTAGACATTAAAAATGAGTTTTGATGAGAAAATCATTTTAGTGGGATTTAGATTATTTTAAAATTATGGAAGAAAAAATTCAATAAGGCCGAGTGTAGCGAAGCCGAAATTTTTGGAAAATGTTGGTTATGAGTATGAAAGTAGTAATTTTGAAATTGGATTGTGTATTCTGAAAGAGGACAGTAAACTTGAAATTTAGAAAGGCTCAATTTTTATTATGTTGCAAAATTTTTAAAACTTTTCCAATTTGCTGACATTTCTGAGATTTTGTCGACTCGCCTTATATTTTCAAAATTTTGCCAATTTTGCATTTCTAAAAATTTTTGGGGATGAAATTTGGTCAATTTTTGTGTCATCATCAAAAATAGTGCAGAATTTCGCACAAAACCCAAAGCTAGTATAAGAGACACCATAGAGTGTTCTGCTTATTATAAAAATAGATCAAAGAATCAAAATTAATTGGAGTTAACATTTAATTATTCTAATTTTGAATAATTGGAAAAAAATATTCCGAGTTTTTTTCCATTGCTCAATCCTCAATCATTCAATTCGAGGAACAAAACCACATGCTGGGTAATTATTTAAAAAAATACACATCTAGCCATTCGCTTTTGTTGGTTAATCGTAAATTTCCTTATTATCATTTCCTGACGATGGAAAGTAAAATTAGTCGTTACAAAACGTACGTACAATTCGGTAGATCATGGAGATTTTACGTATAAATTTTTTGATTTATTTTACTTTTGTGCCAATTCGGTTGTCTTCAGTGACACCTTTTGTATTACAAAAATGTACCTCGGATACGTGTCTGTCGAGTGAAGAAACATATTCAAATGGCAGCCTACCATTTCTCTTACGAACCAATCAACGAGTCAAAAGCATCAAACCGATGTCACCTTTGAGAGCCAGAGTACGAAAGAAATTACGTAATTTGACGAATCGAGTATTATCTCTCGAACAGCCAGGTATGAAAAGCCTATCTTTTGATTAATTTATGTTGTAATTTCAATAAATTTTTTTAAAAATGGGCTTGGTTCATCATAAAAAACAAACGCCAGGATTCTGCCAAGAAACCACTCAAAACCATCCTCTTTTTATTTCACAGTTTGGTTAATTTCTCAACACGCGGATAGATGGCATCTGAGCTGCGAAGGACCTTGCACCTGTCATCCGGCTAAATTAATTTTATCCTGCTGGAATCACAATTTGTACGCCATTCCATCAGTCCAAGTCGTTCCCCAAGATGTGAAAATCCTGTGAGTAGAAATTTTTCCATCATTCGAGACGATAAATAACAAACGTACCTCCACACCTGCCCGCGTATTTCGTATTCGCGACTCGATAACCCGCCAGAATTAGAATTAAGCCTTATCCCGACTATACCGGAGTTACCAAGATTTTATAAAATTTACTCTCCTTACAACTCCGGCACGAGACGTTTTAATTATTAAGCGAGAAAATCGATGTTTAAGTCACGTATAAAATTTACCGAATCGGTGTACAATTTTATGTTTAGTCGAGCAAAGCGAGGAAAAAAACGGGAACGAAAGCGTAGGTGTAAAAGATACGCATTCACAAATACTAGCTAAGGTACCTAAAGTTAAACGAATATTTTTCCTGTAACTTTGAAATGAGTTTATCGCAAATTTATTGTACCTTTTTCGGCTATATACACGTTCGGTAAGTATTTTCTCGAGGCCTTTACCAACACCATCTACCATATTGAACTACCTAAGATACGTTTATATTTAAATTATCTTATTTGGAGGTTATATAATACATCAGCGCCATCTCAAAGGAGATATTTTTTATACGTTTTATATTTTCAGCGAAACATTTAAAGGTGGTCGTTGAAAAAAAAGTACTAATTAACTAGGTACGCTGTTTGTTGTTTTGTTTTCCATGTTGCAGGGATTTAGGGTTGAATGGAATTGAAACTTTTCATAAAGATACGTTCAAGAGATTAGGTGAACTGATGGAACTGTGAGCAATTAATTTATCGTATTTTTTACGTACTAATTTTACCATTTTTTTTCCTATTTATTAATATAGATGGGTACTTATAAGTATGCATATTTCGTACAATCGATGATTCGAGGTAATTTCAAAGTAGTACTACGTAGTTTAAAATATCGTACTAATTAAAGGTAGATTTTAAATTAATGAGGTCAGAGAAATGTTTTTATGGGAAATATTCTTTATATTTCGGTTATTTTTTCCTATTTTCTCAAGATTTGACATTGATGAAATGATGATTAAAAATTAGGTATTGGAACTAGTATTGATAGGTGCTCACAATCATTTAGCAAGTACAGGCATCGGACGGAAATTTTGAAAAAAAAAAAAAAATAGTAACTTTAACAACTTTTTTAACCAATTTTTTGTAAAAAAGTAGATAATTTTTCGCTTTCAAAAAATTATTAATACCCTCTCCTTCCCATTTTTTTTTTCAAACTTGTATTTTTCTCTGTAATTTCACTACCGAAAAGAAAAAAAATAACGATCCGGGAAAATGAGAAAATCCATGAAAATCGCGTTCAAAAAAAATAAGAGACGTTCCGCAGCCCAAATTTATGAGGTTATTATAAATTCGTTCACTGAACGATTCTTTCTCTTGTTTTTGTTATCATATTTCCATCTCTGAACCTCATACTGAATTATTTTCGATAATTTTAATTACTATCACGAATTTTTGTCCTCTTTCTTATTTTTCAGAATCTTCTTGCTCATAACATAACTTTATTTTTCATTATAAAATTCGTGACTTGAATTGAAATATTTATTTTAATTCAAATATCTGAAATTTCGAAAAGAGATAAAATATCACAAAATAATTACACTTTGACTTCAAAGTTTGGTTTTTTATTAAGATTAAGTTAAAAAATTGTAAATTTTGTGATTTTCAGTGATTTTTTTTTTTGTTTTAAAATTAAGTTCAAAGTCAAATTTTCGTGATTTTAATATTTATTTTAATTAAAAAATCTTAAATTTCGGACAGAAATAAAATATTACAAATACTGGACTTCGACTTTATTTCAATACAATGAAAAACAAAAAATCGAAAAATCACGAAAAATTGACTTTGAACTTAATTTTAAAACAAAAAAAAATCACTGAAAATCACAAAATTTACGATTTTTAACCTTAATCTTGATAAAAAACCAAACTTCAAAGTCAAAGTGTAATTATTTCGTGATATTTTATCTCTGTTCGAAATTTCAGATTTTTGAATTGAAATTAATATTTCAATTCGAGTCACGAATTTTATGATGAAAAATAAAGTTATGTTATGAGCAGGAAAATTCAGAAAAATACGAATAAGAAGACAAAAATTCGCGAAAGTAATTAATAATATCGAAACATCGAAAATAATTCAGTATGAGTTTCAGAGATGAAAAAATGATAACAAAAACACGAGATTTATAACCTCATTGCCATTTTTTTTTGCGAGTTGAGCGAAAAAAGTAACTATGGAGTTGAAAAGGTAACTAAAAGTAACTTTTCAGCCAAAAAAGTAACCAAAAGTAACCGAGCTTGAAAAAAGTAACCAAGTTACTTTAAAGTAACCGTGGTTCGATGCCTGCAAGTAGGGGTAACCTGCTGCCGTGCTGCCATTTTTTTTGTTTTGAAAAGTTGCATGAGTAGAAGATGATACAAAAATCAAGTCTAGATCTCAGAAAATATTTGTAAAAATTACACCCCTTTGAATCATGCCCTCGATTCAACTTGAATGGCATGAAAAATTGAAATTCAGCTGTACCTAATTGAATTTGAAAAATTGGAAAATTCCACATTTTGCTAAAGACAGATATTTTTGCTCGAAATTACTGATGATGGATACCTACTTTTCACTTCTACACATTTTTCAGTCTTTTTTTTCGCGATGCAGTTCCTATTACAATGTGTGAGATGGTTTCAAGGAAAAAGGTAGGGTAAGCTACGTATAAAGAATATTCCTAGTTCGAATTGCTTGATACACAAAACATAGGTACTTAAGAATTGATTGAAATAAAAAATACCTTCTTTTAGAGTTCCGATTAGTTCGATTGAGGTGGTCGAAATTACTGCAGAAAAATTGCACTTCACGTATCACTATTACAAAAAAATGTAAAAGAAATTCAGCTACGAAAACGCACGATACACGAACTGAACTAAAGGTGTCGATTACACAGAATAATGAACATTCAATCCGAGTGCCGAGTGGTCACGACTCACCAGATAAAACTATCACGATGAACTATGATAAGGGTAGTTTGCGAGATATTCGCGAGCCAGTTCGAAATTGTAGGGAGAGAGTAAACAAAGAGAAAGATAACGGTTGTGTGGAGAGATGCAGATAAGAGACCAGGAAGAAGACTGTTGATGGAGATTACAGGGGTGGAAGAATAGGATCGTAGGATCATTATGGATTCGTGGAAGGATGACTTCATCCAAACAAGTTGTGAAGGTGTACGGTAAAGTATCTACGCAGTACGCATCGTAAATGCTAGAAAATTTCAAATACGAAGAAAGGAAGGGAATACAATTCATAATATGAGATGAGACAAAAACTGTATCAACTAGCAGAATTTTTTCCAAAAAAAAACCACCAAATTTTATACCCACATAGATACATGCTGTATAATGAACTCGGAGCTTTTCCCGCCTTTTAATACCATCTTGAGTGATTTCAAGAGAAATAAAGTGAAAACAAATCTCATGCGTTTTACGATGGAGGTAACAGAACTGTCCTCTTGAAATATTAATAAAAGGTAGTCTAATTTGGTACCCGTGACGCGAATATCAAAATTTCAGATCGCTGGGTGCCAATTTTGAAAAATGGTCCAATCGTGTGCGATCAAAATTTTGATTTTACATGGATTTTCACGTGTATTTCAAATGGGGGAAAAATTTTTTTCTTGGAAATCATCATTTGATGAGACCAATAAAAAGTTCATGTCTAAAGAAACATAAAATATGATATACACTTTTTGCCTGACTCAAGTACATATTGCAGGGGCTGTCCACCAAATATTAAGAAATATTGTAAGATTTCTCAATTTTCAGTTTTATATTTTTACTCCTTCAGAATACAATTTAGGCAAAAAGTGCATTGTACATTTTTTGGTTCTCTCGACATGAACTATCACTTGGTCACATCAAAAATGATCATTTCACAGAAAAAATTTTCCCCATTTGAAACTCATGGAAAAATTGGAGGTAAAATCAAAACTTTGAGGCCTGGACCAATTTTCAAAACGGACACCCGGCGATCTGGAATTTTGATATTCGCGACACGGGCAACAAATTAGACCACATTTCATTAATATTTCGAGGAGACAGTTCTGTTACCTCCCTCGTTAGCAAAGTGATCGATTTCCATGATTCAAAAATCGACACCTCAATTTTTACAGGTGTTATGTATTCGAGATACATGAGAAAATATTACGTTCAACGAATTACATTTTCTCATGTATCTCGAATACATAACAATGGCGACGAGGATAAAATAATTATTTCGCGTGTGTATTCCAGTATTCGGTTAGTAGAAGTGATCATGGCTAATGTAGCTTCCAATAATGCATTTAATAGGGTCGAAATTTTCGATGCCAGTAAACATGCGTTCGATGTGTGGTTGGAGCTTTTTCAACTGCATTGTTCCCTGCACAAATACAGCGAGGGAGAAATAGTTCTTCAATTTCTGACGCGCATAGGAATGGCGGCGTATACAGATTTGCGAGCTATGTGCGGAGCTAAAAAGCCAGAAGAAATGTCGCTCAAAGATCTATCCGGATTATTGGAAAACCACTACAATCCCATCCTCGTCGCCATTGTTATGTATTCGAGATACATGACAAAATGTAATTCGTTGAACGTAATATTTTCTCATGTATCTCGAATACGTAACAACAGGGATCGTGACGTATCGATGGCGATGTCGTGATAAATCTGCCTCAGCTCGAATTTTATTGAGAATTAAACACAATTGCAACGATAACTTTCGACAATAATCGATACCATTTTTTCATCGTTTTTCTTCGAATCTCGATTTTTGTCGATTTTGTGAGAAAAAAAAGTTATAAATCGATATAGGTAGATTTTCATCGATTTTTCACGTAGCATCTCCGATTGGGACAAGGTTTTCAATTTTTAGAAATTTATACGGTTTGAAACCGGGGTTTAGAATGGAACGAGAAACCGGAACGGGAACGGAACGTTTTGAAAACTGAACGGAACGGAACGGTAAAACGGACCGAAAAAAATCCGGTTTTCCGTTATTAATTTTTTAAATCACTTTTTCAGTTTTTCATGATTTCTTTTCAAATGTCTACTGTGTCTTCTAAATTTCGACAAAATTTTATGATTTTTTCAAACTATTTCGATTTTTTTCACCGTTTTAAAATTTTTCTAGAAATCACCTACGAGCATGAGGGGTTCAAGAATCGAGTTTTTCATCTCTCTCGATCAATTTAATAAGGAAATGTACCTACCTTTGGCGTGATCTCCAGGTCAGTTTTAAATTTGGATCGAAATTAAAAACTGAAAATTCTTACTTTTTTCGAACATTTTTTGGATATATGTACGGGGGGGGGGGGGAGGGACTCGGAAAGTATTTCGGTAAGGCCCGAAGGGGTGAAATTTTTATTTTATTTTAAGGCTTTTGTTGAAGCAAAATTCAATAAAAAATTTCTAAATCTCTCGATGACCAGGAACTGATCAAATCCAGTCAAAATCAGGGATCTGGAGCGGAATTAGCCGGAGGGAGAAGGACCCTCCGGATGATTTCGGCGGAGAGACTCGGTAAAAAAATTTGGAGCTGAAACTATAGTTTCAGCTCCAATCATTCATGGTCATCGCAGACGGAAATAAATTCGTATTTTCATCTGGATTACAGGCCCTCGATTTCTTGTTCAAATTATTTTACGTCTTCAATTTAGATTACCCACCAAAAGCAGCGTACGTGTGGCAATTCATTCAGGTCGGAATCTATAACCTTATTGACGGCGATCCAGCATTATCTGTACCGAGGCAAATTCGAGTTCTTTTGTCACAGGGAGGAGGGTCCTCCTCCAAGATGACCAGGGATCTGAAACGAAGCCGGAGGATGGAAAGAGGTGGACTCGACCTCCGCGCGATTTCAATTTGAGCCGGAGACGCTTTTTTAAAAGTTTTGGAGCCGGAGGGACCTCTATCAAAAATCTCGATCCAGGAACCGGAACTGTAGGGGGATCACCCCTCCTACCTCCTAATCCCTGATCAAAATTTCGTGCAATTCAAATTTTTTCTACGAAAATTTTTACTTCGTGTTCGAAAATTCGTAATTTTGGGCAACCTGTTCAATATTCGCACTTTTAGTACTCGATAAAACCCATTCTGGCGAAAACCACAATTGAGTATTTTTGACCAATTTTTGAATTGAAAAAAAAAATCAAAATACTCGTACTTGAAAATCATTAAAACCGAGCCCCCACTGTACTAAAATAGGTAAGTATGAATCAAGTAAATTGAAGAACCGATTCGTTCCACTCATGATATACGAGGCAAGCCATGTAGAAATAAAGATACAATCTTGCGAGGTACTTTTCTGGACACATAGCACGAGATGTGTTGGTCAAGAATATGCACATTGTATCCACATTATCCGCATCGTCCTTTGGTTTCACACCACAGGGATGCTTCTGAACGCCGAAATCAAATTCCCCGTCAAGTAGGCGTCTGGCTATCGCACCTTACCAAGAATATAACGGATTCACTTACGCTCGGAAATTCGTCCGCCTTAATTACGTACTTTTTGCGGAGAGAATAGGGAGGTATGCAAAAGATCGCGGGGTGAAGGTCTGCAGAAGATTTGACGAAAAAAAGGAAACAGCTTTTTCAATGCTTTTCATAATACCGGGTGACCGAGAAGTACATCCCGAAAAAATTTAAAATTTCAGTAAAAAAAATTTATTGGCGAGGTAATCTTTTTTTTCTCATATTCTACTAAAATAGACTGTCTTCTAATCTCTGCATAAGTTATTGCTCGAAGAACCTCAATAATCCACAATTTTCTCGTAAAACAGAAAAATAATTCAGTAATTCAGGGATAAATCATCTGGTTCCAATTTGTGAAGCGCTGAAATCTAATCCTCCTTATTTTAAGGTTGAACGCATTGTTTTGAAATTGACAGGGTTGAAATCCAGCTTTTGGCTATCTTGAAACCTGCCCCCAGATATTTGAAGATTTTATTCCGCGCAATTTTTAAATTTTGCTTGATATGTTTAGCTGTAGCATTATGAACTAAAATCGAATTATGCTTCACAAAAAATTTAAATGAGTTGAGAATCTATAAAGTGGTCTATGATCGAATAGTAATGAACCAAGGATTCTGCCAGAATTGAAATTTTTCGGATAAATTGATTAGGGAATTTTTGAGAAGCATTTATTTTTGGGAATTACTTTTCGGTCACCCTGTATTTCACAAAATTGAAAAAATAATTTCTCATAAAAATAATTTTATCTTACATCAACTTCGAGCACCCATAAAAATAAAATTGATGAAAAAATCGATCAATTTTAGTCAGTCAAGTCAATTCTCAGAGATTATCTTAATTAATAGCCCAGGAGAAATGTACTTTGAAAAAAGAAATATATGTTAGTCAAAATTTTATTGCTGAAAAAGTTTCTATATGATGTCCAGAGTATGTGGTAAAAACCCACCACCCCCACCCCTATTGCTTTTTGAGGGGGTGAACCCCTTGTGGGGAAAAAAATTGTTTTGCACCGATTTCGCTCAAATTTGGGTGGAAGGTTAGGTGGGTGTAGAAGTACACCCTAAAAAATTTTCAGGTCCCCCCAACCTCAGGGAGCTGAACCATCGCTCCCCAAAGATGGAAATTTTTGACAAAAATGGAAAAATCTGAGTATTTCGAGTATAAAATCACCCCATAATATCAATTTTGAAAACTTTTATGATTTCCGTGTACCTACATTTTGAGATGACGAATCCGACTAGCACATCAACTTTTTCATTTGAGGTGTTTAACTACCCCTACGGCACCTTTCAAAGTATACAGATCGTGTTTTTTGAAGTCATTTCTAGCTGAAAAAACCGCGATCTGCATACTTTGAAAGGTGCCGTAGGGGTAGTTAAACACCTCAAATGAAAAAGTTGATGTGCTAGTCGGATTCGTCATCTCAAAATGTACACGGAAATCATAAAAGTTTTCAATTGATATTATGGGGTGATTTTATACTCAAAATACTCAGATTTTTCCATTTTTGTCAAAAATTCCCAACTTTGGGGAGCGATGGTTCAGCTCCCTGAGGTCGGGGGGACCTGAAAATTTTTTTGGGAGTACTTCTACACCCACCTAACCTTCCATCCAAATTTGAGCGAAATCAATGCAAAACAATTTTTCCCCCACAAGGGGTCTACCCCCTCAAAAAGCAATAGGGGTGGGGGTGGTGGGTTTTTACCACATACTCTGGACATCATATAGAAATTTTTTCAGCAATAAAATTTCGACCAACATATATTTCTTTTTTAAGCGATTTTTTGATGCTAATTCTCCTGGGCTACTAAATCCTTCAATTCGTTTCACTCGTCGAATGAATAGTAAATACCAACTCGTCAGCTTCGATTCAAGTACATCACTTAAACATGTGAAAATTACTCATAGCGATTTTCATTATTGATTTTATTCTCTTATCATCTGCCACTTTAGATAATAAAAAATAAAATTACGTACCTAGGCAAGTAGGCATAAAAAATTATATTCATGTACCATTGTACCTATTATAGATCCCACTAACCATTCATTAATGAATTTTTTTGTATTTTTTCCTGCCACCACAGCGATCTATTTCACAATAATCTGAAGTACCTGCCACCTGCAATTTTCGAGGGGTTACAATCGTTGGAGAAACTGTAAGTTCTTCTCTGATTGCATAATAAATTTCACAACTCGCGAGGAATTTTTTCTTAGATAATAGTTCATTGATACTTTGCTATCGATACTTAGGAAATTAAGTAGAAATAAACTCATCGATGTGCCTCAACGATTGCTATTCTTTTTGAATCGTTTGAAACAAATGTAAGTCGCCTCTTTCTTCAAATTAATACGATCCTACCTTGAAATCAATTCAAATTAAATTTATTCAAAATTATTGCAGCGATCTATCAGTAAATTCATTGACCTCATTGCCCGATGTATTTTTCCAAGAATGTGCCAATCTAATGGTGATCTATTTATATGGCAATAAACTACATTCGCTGCCTAGCAAACTGTTTCGGACATCGATTCATCTCGAAGAGCTTGATATTTCAGATAACCAGTTGACAAATCTGGATGCTACCTTATTCAAAGGTCTAACGAATTTGAAATTTTTGAAATCCGATAACAATAAAATTTCGGAATTGGATTCAGGTTTGATTATCTTGGAAAATAGCTGGGTAAAAATAAGTTGAAAATAGATTAAAAATTAATCCAATTTACAGAACTATTCTCGGATAATAAATACCTGAGTATAATATCGATGAAACAGAACCACCTGCTGAAAATAGGTTCGAGTTTTCAAAACTTGCAACACCTCGGCTATTTAGATTTATCGTTGAATAAAATAAACCAGGTAACAGTATTTACCTAGTTTAAGCATAATACTTTGTAAGTATACTTTCACGTACTTTACGAGTACCAACTTTGAAAAGAAGAAATTCTCCATTCGTGGGCGTTCATGTCCTTGACTGTAGTTTTTATTTTTACCTAGATCGAAGGAAACGAATTCAGTAATACGATATCATTGCAAGAAATCAATCTGAACCGTAATTACATCCAAGATTTTTACATGGATATATTCGTAAATGCAACTTCGTTAAGGAAATTGGTCCTATCGTCTAATGGATTATTAAATTTCACCCTGAATTCCGACGTGAATCTGGATAATTTGACATTTTTGGATATTCGTTTCAATATGTTGAGAGAATTAAATGAAAGAATGTTGGAAGCTTTAAAAAATCTTAAAACTTTGTGAGTCATAGCTCTTGGGAAAATTAATCAGCAAAAAGTTACGTATTGAAGAGTTCAATGTACATAATTCGAGTATTTTTCCTCGTTCTTATGTATAGATTGATTCATGGAAATATGCTGCGTTTCGTGCCCGATAATTTCCTAGACTATTTGATGAATTTGAATACGATTACGTTGGCTAATAATCTGTGGTATTGTAATTGCGACATGTTCTACTTGTCTAAGTGAGTTTTAAAAAAATTTCGTGAGATTTTCAGCTCTGTGGTTACGTCATTGATCAAAATTTTCAAAATGATTGCAGATGGTTGCGAAATAACAAGAACAAAGTTCTGGATCTGGTCGATGTAAGATGCTTGGGTCCTTCACAAATGATACAACGCCTGATCAAAGAGCTTTCCTATGGTGATTTATGCGATGGTCAATGGGCTAGTTTTCAAAATTTAGCTGATCGAGTCCAAGATAGTTGAATTGTCCAATTTTCAAGATTTTCTTTCTCGTACACAATAATTAAAAATTTTCAATTCAAAATTTTCGACAGGGAAGATGGGAACCTTTTTTAATCTCCCTATTTCATTTTAATATTCCGAAATTTAAAATCAACCCCATAAAACCAGCTGATGAGTCATGCATGTTTTGGGATTTTAATTTTCCAAATAGTTGCAAAGGTATAAGAGCAAAATGATCCCTGGACCTTTCGCAGATGGCGAATTATCTTACACCAGCAATTCGATGAAAATACGTATTGCATACAAACGTAGAATCAAATTTCGATCCACGCGCCGTCGCGTCGCGTGGGTTGCCTTTCAAATTTGGCGGGTAAAATATCAACTCTTCGACTTATTTCGTGTACTGAAAGGTGATAACGACGCGACGCTACTACAAACATTTTTCAACTCGTAGTCGACGATACCTTTTTCGCGTTGGTTTCACTATTTCTTTTCGACGATAAGATTTTATTGTTTACTCAATGTAAGTATTGTATATATACTTTTTCACGTGTTTAAATTTTTTTTCGTGTGGTTTTGGCTTTGATTTGGTATGAAATATTTATAGAAGGATGACGGAAAAAGTGTTTTTCAGCTTTAAAAATTCAGTTCCATTTTTTTTTTTTTTTTTCGTTAGATTTTAGATTTTGGTGATTCGGAGATTATAATTTTTTGTATTTCAATTTTTTTTACGAGTGTGATATTTTATACGTATTTTTTCCTTCAATTTTTCATTTCAGAAATTTAAAAAATGGCTTCATTTCGCATGAATTTTTTCGCTTCTTAGCTTTTGAAAATGTTGAAAAGCCAAATTGACAATTAAAACAAAATTTTTTCTTAAAGAAAAAAAAATCAGAAAATGATTGTATTGTTTTCTGAATTTTTTAACCCAAAAACAAATCCAAACTGTCATTGAAACGCATTCTTCTATTTCCCCAACTTATCAACAAATACGGCGCGACACGCTGCAATTTCATTAACACGTCATGCTCAATTTAAACAACATTTGGGTTTAATTCTAACAACTTGACGCAGGAAACCTGCAAATTATAAAAATACTACACATTCGAGTTGAGAAATACATGCACCGAGAATCTGAATCGAAAAACTTTACCGTTACAAATGAGGCATTATTCGAGATAAGATTTTTATTCGTTTAAAATTCGAATCGAACTTGAACGCTTTCCAGCTGTTTCAATCACTCGATTCAGCGTGCACGTGAACTGAAAATGGCAGGCGTTCGGATTGAATAATCTGTCTGTTCACGAATGAGTGGAATATTGACAGTGTGCCGTTTCGAGGATTTATTATTGTGATTTTCAACTTCGCTGATCCGTCAAAGAAATGACGAAATCGATATAAAACGCCGAATTCGTTCGATAACTATTTGAATTTTTCAGGTAGTTATTTTCGGAAAGAAATGGGGTTTAAATTGAAATCAAGATTGGTGAAAGTGACGAAAAATGAGGCACTTTGATCTTTTTTTAAAGTTAGTGGTCAGATAGTCATTGTTTGAAAAAAAAATTCAAAAAAAACTTGAACGATGGAAATCAGTGGTATTTTGAAAACTTCGAATTATGAAAATATCTGCATTTTAAACTAAAATTACTCTCACGAAAAAAAAATAAGAGATGAAGTTGATAAAACCTGATTCGGCAGCAAATAATTACAAAAGGAAAAAAAATAGGTACGAAACGGACACCTCAATCACAAAATTTCATTCAAGGCACATTTCCCTGTTTCATTTTTAAAATCAACAATTTTGAATTTAACGAGATTTATTCATATGGAAACTAGACCAAGAACAGACAATAACTCAAATTCTGAAAATATTTTCAGACTTCACTTTTCACCGACCAATCAATTATACATGGTGTCTGCAGGATGGAGAAAATGAGAATTCATGCTATTTTTATGTTTTTTGTGATTTTCATACCTGGCAGACACCATAAATAATCATCACGATCTTATAAAAGAATATCAAGGGCAGCGTTTTCTGATTTTTATTTTTATTTTATTTTGATGAGTCTTTGCAAAAAATATGTGGCTGAATGTATTTTAGAAATACTCGATAATAATTTGAAATGTTTGAATCAATTTTTCCCCCTCCTTCTCCAGTCAGAAGGGGCTCAATTTTTTCAAGTCGATACTTGATCTAAAATAAAATATTATCACTGAATAGTATAGAAAAAGTTCATGATTTTTTCTTTCAATTTTATGGATTATTTGATTTCAGCATGTACAGTCAAAAATCATTTTATCGTACATTTCAAAAAATCGAGATTAATCAGAATTTCCTCATTTTTTAATAACATTTCAAAATTATGAAACAGAGGTTTTGCAGGGTGCCGGTTTTAGAGAAATTAGCTTGCAAGATGATCTACTAGTAAAAAAAAAAATCAAATTATGCTTTGTAAACCATTTTGCCACATACAAAAGTTACACTTCCCATGACTTGGGCAATTCTCAAAAATTTCCATACATGGAGAGGGGAGGGACAATTTTTCATCTAATGCATTTTTCAACACTTCTCATTTTACCATTTCAAATAGGATGAGTGTCACATACCGATGGTATTAACATCATATAAAAGAGCCTCAACCTCAACTCCAAACGAAATTTGAGCAATAAATTTTCTATGCATAAATTTAGAATAAAAAATTTCAAAATTGAAAATTAGGGGGTTCCAAGATTTTTCAATTTGGCTGAGTCAAGAGAGCTGAGTACCTGAAAACCATTATCTTCACCTCCAAAAGGACCCTCCCTTCCACCTTTGGAAAAAAATTGATCAATTGTTTATGCGTAGGTTTGGTAAAATACGAAAAACATCTTTCCGTTTGAAAATTTTTCTTTTCGAAAATATGCATAGGAAATTGTTTACTTTTTATCTAGAGTCAAATTGGAAAGTCCTCTTGAAAATGGTGGTAGTGGTATTGCGACAATCAGCTCATATGATTCAGTGAAAATTGAAAAATTTGGAAAAACTCATCAATTTATTGTGTTATGAACTTTGAATTTTTTTTTCTCCAAATCTATGCATGGAAAATAGATCAATTTTTTCCAGAGGTGAAGTGGGGTCTTCTTCAAAGTGAAGGTATCAATTTTGTAGCATTCAGCTCGCATTAGTCAGCTAAATTGAAAAATTTGAATGAAATACTTCCAGTTTTTAAATTCAATTTTTTTCAACGGATCTCCTAACAAAGTTTCTCAATTTTTTTCCAAAACTGAGGTCATGGACTCTCTATGAGGTGGTAGTATTGGTTTTATATGGCATGGCATTCAGTTTGCATATCAACTCAGCAAAAAATTAAAATATTTTAAAGACTCCTGACGACTCTGGAGTCAATCCCCCCTTGACTCTTGACTCTTATGCCCTGATAATTTATCCGAATCAAATTCGAAGATTATCTTATAAGGCTCGAATGTTAAATCATTCCTTGAAAATTAAGGTAACCTTAAAAGTTCCTTGTCATATTTTCAACCAATCAGAACCCACGAAAAGATTCCTTAAAACTTTCAAGGTCACCTTAATTTTTAAGGTGTGATTTAACATTCGAGCCTAAGCCAACTACACCAATATTCAAGAGGTTTTGACAAAATTTTCCAAGTTTATAAGGTTTTCCTAGGTCATTTTTCTATAATTTTTGCATCATCTACCTTCTGATCTCAGTTTTCTCAAATTTATTCATTCGTTTCAGATTTTTTTTTTTTTAAATTAAGAAATATGAAAAATGAATATATCTTTTCAATCACGAAATGTGAATATGTGACCCTGCCGGAAAAAAGGGACCTTTTGTAAAAAAAAATCAATATCTTTATTTTTATGGTTTTGGTCCGGTTTTGGGGTCATTACACAAAGCCCTTCTTTCCGGCAGTGTCACATACCAAATTTTGTATCGCTTATTCTTCATAAATTTTAATTTGCATGTTGAGAAGAAAATAATTATATTCAGTTTTCAAAATAGCATTTGAAGAGCTCTTTTTCAAAAAGTCCAAAATTTGTGCATGAGAAAAAGGGCTTCAGGGTAAATTTTTTTAATGTCAGAGGGAAAGAAAAAATTTATCCTTGAGCCTCTTTTTCCACATACGGTTTGAAATTTTATCCCATTTTGGAAAAGAGCTCTTCATTTAATTCTACGATAAAACTGCATATTTTTGAAAGCCTTTCTTACATCAGAATAATTCTCAATAACAGGCAAGGGAAATGTATTTTTTCTAAAACTCAAAATAATTCTCAAATGGAATCGTACGAAATCCACATAATTCCAATACAATTTCAATTGGCATTACAAATTGACACAATGTCGAGGAAAACCTTTACATGCACTCAGTATACCAACCTAGAGAAGTTTTCATTCAAGAAAATCAACATCCAATCTAAATTATACAAAACTTAAAAGAAAAAGAGCCGCCAAAAAGTACGTACGAAAGAAAAACCACACCAAAAGTCACCGTAATCCAAACCGAAATTCCAGCTGAGTTATCTCACCATAGGTGATTTCTTTCATTAGATTCCTACCGCAACTACTGACCTTTCAAACTACCTACCACACTCATCAACCTTTATGACCTTGCAAGAATAATACAAATCAGGAACGAAGAAACATCACAGCATTGTTAGACATTTCGATGACGAGACGAGGAAAGAACCAAGAATGAATTTCTCACCCCGAATGGTTTCCTTTTACATTGACACCAAACGGTTGAATTTTAATGGTTAATTTTCTCGGTCACAAAATCGTAAAAAGCAATTCACTCGAAAAAGCGACTTAAGGCGTTAATGTTTCAAAACCTTCGAAAGCTTTCAAATCACCGAGCTCGAGGGCGATTCGCTTCCAGATACGAAGTCCATTACCGACCAAATAATCATTCGGGTACTTCCATCGATTGATATCTATACCGGATGTCTCCAGTTCGCGATACGTCAAAAAATGAAAAATGAAGTCGTGCTCGAGTATACAAATTTGAAAATTTAAATAAATCGCCACAACTGCATCGTCTCGAATACAATATACGAAAATAATCAGTTCATTAACCTCAGCTTTACATATACGAAACAACGTTATTTCCTCAGAAGCAACAACCAGATGATAAAACATTGGTCTTAAGTCGAACAAAGACTCGTCCGCGGAGAATTTATTGCGAAAAATTTATACAACTTTTGATTTTACGAGATTCCAGCGTGTTTTTTCGACGGCCAAAAAAAATGTGACAAAAATGCCCTTTATTGTCATGTTGACGTTTTTATCGTACGAGTGTATTCTTTTATGTGAATTTCCGCATTTTCTATAACTTTAGATTGCGATTCGCTATCGTAAAAATTTTTGCCAAGCTTTTAAAATACACTTAAAGATCAACGTTTTGGTTTTTTTTTTACGACTCTACAATGAGTCTGGAAAATATTGCGTTTTGCGAGGAGACCGAGGGGAGGAAATCTTGTTTGAAATAATTCGTCGAGTTGGGCGATTTCGAAACGATTTTAATAATTTCCAGAGAACGTTTTTTAATCTGTCGACTACTTTTTATATTCGGTCGGAGTGTTCTTTCGATGTTTAAAAAGCTCTTTGTGTCAAATTAATACTTTGAAATTTCATCGAAAGTGTAATTAAAACCCTGGACGATTTTTTTTTCATTATTTTCCCCTTTGCTTTTTTCCCTGACTGGAACGAATTGTCATGGAGGAAAATTTCAGCGAGATTCGCTGTCACGGTTTGGTACGTATTCGGTGAAAGATTTATAAAAATTAGAGGGGTGGGGGGTAATTTTACATAAGATTTTTGAATTCGAAGGAATCGGATCGTTTATGAAAGAAAAAACATAAACAGTAAAAATTGCTACAAGATGTCACTTCGTTTATAAATATTCAAAATAAGAAATCGACCAGCCTTGGGAAATATCTGTGGGTGAGAAACACCCGTCGAAAAACTCGAGTACAAAAACAAAGTGCTCTCGTCGATAGGAAATTTTGACAATTTTTTTAAAACCCTTATATTAAGGTATGGATTACACGTAGGCGTAAGATAGAGCACCTGGCAACCTTGATGGCCACTTCAGGTCAACATACCGCAGTATAGAACAAGCGTTGCAAAATATTAGGTCTCTCCTGCTCGTATATAATATCGATATACACAAGATAGAGAGCTAAAGGTAGTTTATTCTCGATAACTTTCTTCATACCAATTAATAATTTATTATGAAAACTTGTAATGTTCGGAAATTACAAATGAAAAGAGCAACGAACTTTAGTTTTCAATTTTGTCGAATGATATCGTAAAATTTTACGACTGCTCAGATGTAGTATTTGTACACTTCTCTGGTGTTGGATAATTTAGAAATAATTTTTACCCAGTATCTTAAGGAGAAAAAAAACTTCAGTACGTTGTCGCGAATAAAATGAAAAATTTCAATCGCTATCACACGCGATTAAACTTAATTCGTAGTTACCGAGTTTTGTTTTTACGTTATGAGTGTATCAAAGGAATTCCCTACGTATATTTTTACAAATCGTCGCGGTGTATAAAAACAAACTCAAAATTGTCGACGGTTTTTTTTTCTTCTTCTGCACCAAGAAATGCAACCACGTTGCAATATCTACGTGTTTCGTATTCAAGAAAAAATCTAATTTTAGCTCACTAGGTCATCCTACTTGTTTTTATGGTTGGAATTCAAATTGAGCAGGAGAACGAAAATTTCAAATTTGAAAAAAAAAAAGTTATTTGGTAATGGATTCAATCTCCATAGCTTGGCAAATGTTGAGGGAAAATTGAGGAGTTTCGTTTCAAAACGCAACATCTCCGAAGACCTGATTTTTGGGAAATCGCAAAAAAAATTGTCATTCAAAATTGGGTGGGGGGTTTTGGCTCGGGGCGGTCTCATTGGAAAGCTTAGGACCCCAACTACATGTTTTGGGGTCATTTCGCACTTGTACCTCAAGCAGGGTTGGAGGGGAGGGGGCAAAAAAATATGTTGCGTTTTGAAACGAAACTCCGCAATTACACAAGGAATCATGTTGGGTATAACAAATTTTCAATTTTGTTTTGAAATTGGCAATTTTTGGGTCAGGTGAAACTTTTTAAAATATATTCAATAAGTATTCATACAAAAAAACATCAAATTGTATAACATTTTTCAAAACTGAAATTTAGTCAAAAATGCTCAACTTTGGAAAAACGATGGTTGAGTCCCCTGAAGTCGAGGGAAGGTGTTGGGGGGGGGGGATTTCTACACCTAAATTAAATAACCCTCCACGCGATTTTGAGTGAAATATTTGAAAAAAATTCTTTAGAACTGGTTCTCTGCTAAACCCCACTCCCCCTCAGGACATCATACGGAATATTTTATAGCGATAAGTCTACTTCTAGAAAAATTTTACAAAACTGCTCAAGTTTGAGAAACAATGGCTCAGCCTCCTGATAGATCACGGGGCTGAATTTTTTTTGAAAAATACTTCTTCACCCAAATAACCTTTCTTGTGAATTGAAGCAAAATTTATACAAAAAATTATTTTTTGAAACAGGCCACCTCGAAATCACTCCCTCCCCCCGCGGAAAGCACCATGGGTAGGGACGCACATTGAACCGAATGGACGAAATACCAGTTATTCTCATAGAAAGATCCCAAGAACAGGAAAAAGTTCATACAGCACACTATCTTCACACGCTGAATTCAAAATTTTCTAAATTCTTTCTCTCGAGCCTCAAGGAGGGCGGTACTGACACCCAATTTGGAAAAATTGAAAAAATCGACATGGGTGCGAAATTCAAGGGTTTTTTGGGTCGAGGATTTCAAATTTGGGGTTATTTTTGCTCTCAATCCTCAATAAGGGTAATACCATGGGGAAAATTGAAAAAAATGCGATATGTGTACGAACGCGCCATTGAATTGGCCGTGGCCGAAAACCCCATTCTAGACACCTCGCGCGCCAATCGGGGGCAAAAAATTTTTCGGCCCAAAAAAACACCAAAGGGGTTAGTTCATGGTTTTTTTCGATTCTTGATGAAAAAAATTATTGGAAGCGATTTCTGAGTTGGAAGAAAAATGTTAAGTTGGAAATTTTTTTACTATGGACATTAACTTTTTCATCTTCACATTTCTTAAAATTTATTTCAATTCTTCAATTATTTCAGCAAATTTCATTTTTTTAAACATTTTTTTTCAAATACTTCCCCACTTATAATACGAAAAAATTCCAACCTTCTTTGCGGTCTTATAATTTTTTTAATTCAATAATTGGAAAAAAATTTTAAATTCAAAACTAACAAATTAAAAATAATAATACAATCGAGAAAACTGAAATCCAAAAATAAATCACTGATGTAAAAATAAAAAAATTAATGAAGATCTACAGCTTGGAAAAAAATGAGAATTTTGGAGAAACTGAAAAAATATCAATTAAATTAAAGAAAAATGTATTGACTAAATTTCGAAAAGTCGCTGAAAGTTAATCGTTAAATCGAGTTATAGCATTTAAGCGTGTTACACATACGATCGCTCATGAGCCAATTTACTGCCCTCTGATTGGTCGATTACGTACCGCTATCACTGCTATCAGTGCGATCAACGTATTTTGCTTATACAAAAATTAAAAAATAATAATGCAGAGATTCTACGAATATTTACCGATATTTCGAAAACAGATCAAAGTTGATTGCTAATATACGATTAGCGTCCTAATTCATAATTTATTAGTAGCCATGAAAATACCTCACTGAATTTCCATCATTGTGTAGTGACCTACGTACATCTAAAATTAATTAATTTATTTCATAATTGTTTAGATTCAAATACAAAAAATCACCAAACATGTAAAAATGAAACCAAGTACGAAGTTAATAATCTAGTTATGATAATTTCCTTGTTAGTCGTGAGCTCGTGATTCCAGACGTCCAGACTTGTGAATTGATATTTGATAAAAATTTCATTTGATTGTTTGATACTGAAAAAAAGGACCAGCTTATGATTTACTACATAGTTGACTGTTGACTTCGTTTTATTTTTATGTTTTTGGATTAAAAATTACTCAATTAATTTTAAAATAAAATAATGCCCGTACAATGATGGAAATTTTGTCATGTACAATACATCGATGGTATACTTGCAAAAAATTATATGTTCAAAATTTTTCATCTTTTTTTTTGTGGATATTCTGATACTCTTGATGATCCATCAAGTATCAGAATATCCAAAAAAAAACAAAAATTGAAAATTTTGGATATATAACTTTTGCAAGTATACCATCAACATACCCACTTTCATTGTTACTATTTATTAGCAATCAACTTTGTTCTGGTATCGAAATATCGAAATATCCGTACATATTTTGTAATTTTGTAGAATTTCTGCATTTATTTTCTAATTTGTTGAAGCTAAATCGGATTCTCATTGATTTGAACTGAAGAAGCGAAATAAGATGATAGCACTGATAGCAGTGATAGCGGCACGTAATCGACCAATCAGAGGGCAGTAAATTGGCTCATGAGCGATCGTATGTGTAACACGCTTAAATGCCGAATGCAACGCGGCTGTTACATTATAAATATAGTTGGCTACGGCCGAAAATCGTTTCTTTAATTTTCAAGTCGTTTTTTGAACTCATCGAGAGGTCATTCGCGTACGAAAATTCGTTTCACTCGTTTGTGCATTAGATATATAATAATTTCAGTTACTTATTTAAAAATCGTGGAAATAGACATTTGATTTACGAATACCAATCTCATATTCTCATTATACGTCGTAACCGTTTTAAACCGTACAGTCAGACGCCGGCGCGTGTAAGTATAATAATTTCCTTCAATTACTTAAATTTATGATTATTCTTGTACTTAAAATCATTTTCTTCTTTCCTTCCATAGCTTTCGGCAAGGTTTATGCAACTTGACGAAAGAATCAGAGACGTGGCATAGTCAAATACCAGATTCAGGGAGTTACAACAATTAAAAACAGTTATTTTAATCAATGAGCGTAAACTATCATCGAAGGTATGTTTCTCATCTCATAATAAATGCATACTGTATCTTTTATCGAAAAAAAAATTAATTTACCTATTTCTATCTCCATTCCAGAACTCTTCAATTTTGAAGGAGGTCTACGGACATTGTTTGGAATGCTGTTACACAGCAGCACAACAGATATTTAACGAAATAAACATCAACAACAACGACGACGACGCAGGAGCGTAATTATGATCCTATGCTTAAGTATGTGTTGGAAGTTCAAAATGAATCAACAAATGAAGTATTTTGAGATTTTGTATTTTTTTCTTTAAACTGTGTAAATAAATTGATCAATCTTAAATTCATACCTGGATTCGTAAAATAATATGAAATTCTGGAATTTTCAAGTCGAGAACTTCGAACTTAGGGTGTCCACTCTATCTCAGAAATGATTTTCCCTGACTTTGCCAAGTTTTTCAGACCAATTTCTCGAAATTTTCCCGACCTTTTAAATATACAGTATGACACAAAAGTCTTGTCCACGAAAAACACTTCATGATATTTCGAAACTGAAAAGAGATATCGGGATGATTCAAACGGCAATATGTTCCTGGAGACAAGGACATTGAAGAATGATAGTCAAATTTTCAGTTTTACCTACAGGGTGTCCACAAATTGAGAAACCAGTTCTGGTTAAAAAAATGGGGGTCTGGGGTTTTTATGGATTCAAAGTCTACAAACCAAGACGATTAAAATGTGATAATTTTTTTGAAACCGGTTCGATAATTTGCAACTGGTTGTCAAAAATACCTCAAAAATCGAGATTAGAAAAAATTTTCCAAATGAAATTTGTAGAGCTTTGTAAGCCAAACATTGTCAGTGAACTCATTTTTTGAACCGGTTCATTCTTGGCAACTTGATAATTTCAAAAACAAAATAAGATATGAAAATTATTTTCAAATGAATGTTGAACACCACTGAAAATCTAAAAAAAATTTCATATCTTTTTTTGTTGTAGTGAACCGGTTCAAAAAATGAGTTCACTGACAATGTTTGGCTTACGAAGCTCTACAAATTTCATTTGGAAAATTTTTTCTAATCTCGATATTTGGGGTATTTTTGACTGCCGGTTGCAAATTATCGAACCGGTTTCAATAAAAATTATCACATTTTAATCATCTTGGTTTGTAGGCTTTAAATCCATAAAAACCCCAGACCCCCATTTTTTTTAACCAAAACCGGTTTTTCAATTTGTAGACACTCTGTAGGTAGAACTGAACATTTGACTATCAATCTTCAATGTCCTTGTCTCCAGGAACATATTACGGTTTGAATCATCCTGATATCTCTTTTCAGTTTCGACTTCGAGATATCATGAAGTGTTTTTCGAGGACAAGACTTTTGTGTCATACTGTATAATTCTTAAAGGATGGAGAAGGGGGTGGTTTTTTGGGTGATTAAATTGTGCAGAAAAATGATTTAAAATGCATCATGCTCAACATTTTTAAAAAAATCATTACATCTCGCAAGATTTTTAGAATTTCCTTTTTTCCAACCACAAAATCGTCCTGAATTCAATTTTTAAAATTTTTGAATATTCTCAGTCTTGAAATTCAAAAATTCCTTTGCAATATTCAATGGCCCTCCTCTCAGAAAAAACCATGTGCCTCAAATTTATAAATTCCACAAAAACCTCTCTGAGGGCGAAAATCTTGGTTAAAAAAATTTCAAAAATCGAAAAATTATCACTATATACCCTCGTAAAGTTTCCCAAAATATAACCAGAAAATACGAATATTATCCTCTTCCTTTCTTTTCCAAAATAGTAATCAAGAGCATCATAGATCATAGACTCCTTTCTCATGAAATTTTATTAAAAAAATACAGTACGTGTTAAAAAAAATCAGTGTAGAAAGAAAAGAGTGTAAATTATCCCCGAGCGTAACGAGGGAATTTTTTTAAAAAAACTTGATTATTTAATAGACAAGAATATCAATTTTTCAAATCATCAATTGTGACGCGCCATGAGAAACCGACCCTTAAGGTGAAAAATGAAATTTGTAGAAAAACGCAAAAATAGGTTAAAAAGTTGATAGTTCTGCGTTTTTCTCGAAATTTTATTTTTCACCTTAAGGGTCGGTTTCTCATGGCGCGTCACAATTTATGATGAACAAAAAATGATGAAAATTAAAATATGTAGAAATAATTTATCCCAAAAGCGGAGCGAGAGAAAAAATTCTTAATGAAAGAGCCAGAAACCAAATTCTTCTTGCTGGATTTTTACAAAAATTCCAGCGGAAATTTCAAAATTCCTCGACTTTTCCAGACAGTCCAAATTCCCCGAGTTTTCCCGGTTTTCAAGAGAATGGACACCCTGGAATTTGAAGATATTTTGTCTCCCAATCCTCCAGGGGAGGAAGCTAAAACATTAAATTTTGAAAATATTGGAAAAATTAATGTGTTTAGTTGGCATTTTTCAACTGCTACCGAAATTATTTTTCTGAAAAATATACGTCGAAGGCCAAAAAAAACACTTTTTCTACTATTTTTGCAATAAAAAATTCTTCTTTCCGAGCTCAAGAAGGGGGCTCGAGCCTCTTGAGTGCGCCCAACTTTTCCCATTTTTTCTCAACTTTTTGCAATCTTGGAATCGTCTGGGGGTGTCCCTCCCCCCGTCGTCACGCCACTGAATAAATTGACTCATTATCATTACCAAAATTCATTCAAATTAAACAAATCATCAAAAACAACCCAGCTAATGGAATATTCATTCTAACAAGTACTCGCGAGTCAAATTACCATGAAAACGCAACATTGTATTATGCGACTATCAAATATCTGAGAAACTATCAAAAATGACCAAATAATTACACATTTGTGTGCAATAAAAGAAAAAGTGTAAATACGAAAAATAATACTTTGCCAAGTATATTTTCAGACCGTACCAATAAACACGAATCAAAGTATAAACTTTCCGGTAATATTTTGGGTTAAAGTTTTCGCAACGTGTACGTTTCTTCCGCTTGGAACAGTTCAGCAACTGTGTTAAGTTCTAATGTAGTCTCGACCGAAAGGTTATTATCCTTTCGCACTTGCAATTTTTCATTTGAAAAATGTACCATTTCTATTCGAATACGAAAATCCGGACGAAAAAATCCAATTTTTATAGAATTTTGATGAGCTAAGTACGAATTCGAATACTTGAAATTTGATTACAGAATTAACAGCAAGCAGAGAATTTAAATCGAATAGTTTTTCACATTCAACCTAAAAAGTTGGGTAAATTGAAATCCAATTTGAAAAAAAAATCACTAATTAGATGGATCCGATTCTCTCGAATTTTTTTTCTAAAAACAAGATGTCACTTTTTCCATCATTCATCGTTAATGTGCTATTTTAAACCTTATTATTGCTTTACTGCAGATAAATCTTATAAAAACCTTTCGATATCGACATTCCAAATGCATTTCTCCGTTCAGGTGACAAAAATCATCTCATCAATTAGAAAGATTAAACTGGATGTATGCAGCGAATGCCGCATAAACTAATTTACCACGCGAAACAGGAACGACAATACCTCGACAAATACATCGGGAAGTTAGTTGAGAATTCGCGATCGTTAATTTTATTTGGTATTGGCACCTACGTAAATGGTAAAAATTCATTATAAAACTTTGCAGCAACGTAAAACGCAGGTAACCCAATTGAAGTCGACTCGGTACTTGAGTTTGTACCGTAGGTAGATAGTCAACATTCATTATTTCGATTCCTCTGCAACTCTGGTCCCTGGCGTTTTAAACCGAGCGATCCTTGAAAACACTCGGCTTAGCATTGACCTTGAACCGCGAAAGTTTGCCGAGAAGCTCGACATATTTAAATTAATACAAATAGGCGCTCGATGTAAAGCTAATGACGACGCTGGTTCTGATCGTTCGACTAAATTATCGTATACTTAATTTTCACCAAACGAAATATCACTCATTACGACGATCACGTCAATGGCTACGGTATTCTATTGTACCAGGGTAACTTTAAAACTTATATTAAATTAGATCTATTTTAACTTTTCGTCAACTAACGTTTCGCCTAATTTTATACTTAATGATGTTTTAAGAAGAATCGAGACCGTCGTTTCGTGTACATATTTCTCTTCTTTTTTTTGCTCCACGACGTAGAAACCCCTTCTCAATTCGCCGGAAACTCGAGAACAATAAAAAAGTCGCGTACGACTCGGAAATTCGCATGTTTCGTGTACTCTGTTTATCAATAAGTTCTTAGACAATTTGCAAGTTATGGTTCCAGCGTAGTTTTTTTTTATTTTACCCGTATTGTGATGTAAATTTATCACACGTATGTAGGAAGATCGCTGATGACGAGAAAGAAGACGAGAATAAAAATTATGGTATTATTTCAGCTTACGTATAATAACGGCAGTCGTGTTGTATGTATTTCAGGTGAACGTTGCCTTGATACCTAGAGCTAGACCTACAACGACGTCACAATGGCGGGTATATTTTCATCAAGAATATTATCATCAATAATGTAATAAAATTTGGACACGTCGGAGCAACTAGGTGATTTATTATTTAATCATATTTTTTACCTAAAATTTTACGAGTTCGTATTTACATCTTTGATGTGCGGTTGCAGGAGTGAAAATATGAGACCGAAAAGAAAAATTCGATGTGCTCCGATCATGGCTAGAATTTTATTCATGTATTTGATGTTATTTCCTAATGTGAGGAATGAGAAGCAGAAGATGAGGATATCGTGTATTTCCATTGCGACTTGCGATGAATGTATTCGTACGCCTGATTGTGTGTGGTATTTGGAAGAAGTAAGTTGAATTAAAATTTATCATTGGTGCAGAAATTATTGGCAAAGGTACTATCAGTTTGTTGACCATATTTGAGGGGGTATAGATCTTACAGAAACTAGTTTTTTTTTCTTCAAAGATTCATTCTTGAGCAAAAAATATTGCTTAATTTGTTTTCTATGTCCCCTTGAAAACATAGATTCAGATATCCCGGGAGGGGGGAATTAGATCCAATTGGATCTGATCAGATAACAGTCCAATCTCATCGGATCCAAATGGACTCTAAGTGAATTTAAGTGGATATGTTACAGGCAATGTTGTAAATCCAGTCAATGTTGTCAATGACTAGGCAATGTTGTCAATGACTAAGAATTTTAGGCAATGTTGTTTTCCTGCTAACATTGTCTAGTCAATGACGACATTGCCTAGTCATTGACAACATTGACTAAGATGGTGTAGGCAATGATGAAAGAACTGGCGACACTCGTGCAGAATTTGATCCGTGTTCAGAAAAATTTGTCTATTTGCGAGAGGTTCCGATGGGAAAACAGTATCATTACGAGAAGCTGCCGGTGATAATCCTTGTGGTGCTCAGGATTACCAAAAGTGCCACTGTAAGTGGAATTGCGACTCAAATAGGTGTCGCTGTCACGCTGCTAATATTCGTTGCAACTCAAGATGCCATGGAAGTTCAATATGTTCCAATAAACACGAATAATTGCATTTTTTAGGGAGACGATTTCTTCGTTCAAAAACTTCGATAAATAACGTGAATAAATGGTTTTAAAAATTGGTATTCATCATTGCCTACACCATCTTAGCCAATGTTGTCAATGACTAGGCAATGTTGTCATTGACTAGGTAATGTCAGCAGGAAAACAACATTGCCTAAAATCCTTAGTCATTGACAACATTGCCTAGTCATTGACAACATTGACTGGATTTACAACATTGCCTGTAACAGATACAAATAAATCCGAATGAATCCAATTAAAGAAACTTTCTTTTTAAATTGAAAAAATCTGATCTCATTGAATTTTTTTGGTTCTAATTGGATATTTTTGGATCTAATTGGATAACAAATTTGGTAGGAATAGGATGCAATAAAATCTGAAAAGATCTGGTAAGATTCAATTAAATCTAAAAATACGTAATTTTTTGGATCCAAACGAATCTGCGTGGATCCATTTAAATCCATATTTTTGGATCCAAAAAATGACACATTTTCAAATCCAATCGGATATAATTTTTTTCCGGGATATCACAGAAAAAATCGCAAAATTTCGATTTTTCAAGATCTCGCCTTTTGCTCCCCTCTTACCAAAGCCCTTAATTCTCGAGCAAAAAATGTAAATCATGACATAATTACTCGAAAAAATTACGAAAGGGTATGGCCGGGTTAGGGGTGAATTTGGCCCTTGCTCCGATTTTCACTTTAACCCCCTTAAGTGGTGCCCCCTGATGTAAAAACATTCTAGAAAAATTTTTGACCCCCCAACCCCCTCCCTTTCGGAGATATGGCCATTTTATTGGCTGATTTTCAAAAATTTTTAATTCCAACGGAAGTGAACGAAATTTTCTGTTCTTTGGCACAAAGTTACATCTAGTAGAGGTGTATTTGTGATAATTTTTTCAAGAATTTTGGTGCACTTCTTCATGTTTTTTCGGCTATTTGAAGTTTTCAATCGTAAAAAACACCATATAATCGAAGAGCGACCACCCTGGAAAAATTACTAAAAAACGTACTTTTTTACGTAGAATTTCGCTGTGCATTCGGTTTTGGCCGATTCTTTGAACTAAGGGCCGAAAAATGCGAAAAACCGTACAGAAACGTTGTTATTTTAGCAGATTTTTCAAATTTTTAGCGTTTCATACAGAAAGAAAAGGTCAAATGAAAAAACCAATACCATATTCGTGTTCAGCAGGTCGAAATACCCCGATAGACACCCTTTTTGCAAGCGTTTTGCTTGAATTTTCAAAATTTACTTTTTTCACTGATTTTTCATGGTAAAAAAGCTGGAAAATGGTGAATTTCGAGACCTCGAGTGAAACAATCGCGAAAAGAGTGTTAATCGGGGTATTTTGATCCACTGAACACGAATATGGGATTGGTTTTTTCATTTGACCTTTTCTTCCCTGAAAATTCACCATTTTTAAGTTTAAATCGGGTCTTTTGAGCAATAAAATTGAAATGCAAAGTAATTAATAATGCAATTATTCTTATTCTACGACCCAAAATTAGTCAGAAATTGAATTTTTCCGATTTTAGATAGAGTCACATTACATACGTATGCCAAATTGCTATGTATCGCACTTACGTTAGAGAAACTACAGCCACTTACTTATAGTTCAAGTGTAGTGGTGGAAAAAAATTTTTCCACAAATCCTCCTCGTCTTAATTTCTGACTAATTTTGGGTCGTAGAATAAGAATATTGCATTATTAATTACTTTGCATTTCAATTTTATTGCTCAAAAGACCCGATTTAAACTTAAAAATGGTGAATTTTCAGGGAAGAAAAGGTCAAATGAAAAAACCAATCCCATATTCGTGTTCAGTGGATCAAAATACCCCGATTAACACTCTTTTCGCGATTGTTTCACTCGAGGTCTCGAAATTCACCATTTTCCAGCTTTTTTACCATGAAAAATCAGTGAAAAAAGTAAATTTTGAAAATTCAAGCAAAACGCTTGCAAAAAGGGTGTCTATCGGGGTATTTCGACCTGCTGAACACGAATATGGTATTGGTTTTTTCATTTGACCTTTTCTTTCTGTATGAAACGCTAAAAATTTGAAAAATCTGCTAAAATAACAACGTTTCTGTACGGTTTTTCGCATTTTTCGGCCCTTAGTTCAAAGAATCGGCCAAAACCGAATGCACAGCGAAATTCTACGTAAAAAAGTACGTTTTTTAGTAATTTTTCCAGGGTGGTCGCTCTTCGATTATATGGTGTTTTTTACGATTGAAAACTTCAATTAGCCGAAAAAACATGAAGAAGTGCACCAAAATTCTTGAAAAAATTATCACAAATACACCTCTACTAGATGTAACTTTGTGCCAAAGAACAGAAAATTTCGTTCACTTCCGTTGGAATTAAAAATTTTTGAAAATCAGCCAATAAAATGGCCATATCTCCGAAAGGGAGGGGGTTGGGGGGGCAAAAATTTTTCTAGAATGTTTTTACATCAGGGGGCACCACTTAAGGGGGTTAAAGTGAAAATCGGAGCAAGGGCCAAATTCACCCCTAACCCGGCCATACCCTTTGAAATTTTCAAGGACTCACCCTTTCTCCTTATGTCCAGTTTTAATCCAACCCTTTATTCCTACTTTCTAAATCTGAATCAGTCAAAAAACTGAAAATTGACTGATTAAACAGCGAAAAGTGTGCAACTGTTAATCAGTGAAATTTGACTGCCAATCAGTAAAAAATTACTGATTCAATTAGTGAATTTTCATTTTTGAATCAGTAATATTTTTTCAACTACTGAAATGAATCAGTAAAAATTGAAGCCTCCGTCTAAAAAACAACCATAGTCCACAAATGAAATTTTACCGGGAGTGAAATAATATGCTCAAAACATTTCGACGAATGTTACTTAATTTAAAAATGTGGATAAAGGGACTACAGGACAAGTCTGAACGTTAAAATTTTCCTTCCGTTCTCAAAAATGGAAATCGAAAATTTTCCCATGCATTTTTAATCACAAGAAGTCTTCGAAGTTTTCGAGCTTTTTGTTTACAGTACACCAGCTCAATTCTGATTGATTATTCACAACCAATCAGCGTCAACTTGATGGACTATGGTTGTTTTTTGAACAAAAAGCTCGAAAACTTCAATTTAGAAACACAAGAAAAAACGTTAATGTCTTTTTAAAAATTCGAAATAAAAAACACCATCGGTTTTCTCATGAAATTCTATTTCAGAAACTGTAATAAAAAAAATTCCTAAATATGGACTATGGTTGTTTTTTAGACGGAGGTCTCAATTTCAATTCAATAATTCAATCAGTGATTAATTACTGATTCAATCGGTAAATTAAAATTTTTACAGATTCATTTCAATAGTTGAAAAAAATTACTGATTCAAAATATTGAAAATTCACTGATTAAATCTGTAAAATTTTCACCGATTTCTACAGTTGCAACCTTTTGGCTTTTCAATCCGCCAATTTTAACTGATTCAAATTTAGAGAATCGGGAAAAAATGTCAAATTTGTATACTATGCCCTTGGAAACATGTGTAGATTCGGAATATCACGCGAAAAATTCCAAAATTTCGATTTTTCCTCAACAATGAAGGGTAATGGAATATCCATGGGACTCAAACTGAAACTTGGAAAATTAGAGCCTATCTTCCTTTCCTCAATGAGGACTCTAAAAATATGGTCGTAATTCTGCTGGTAGTGGAAACCAAAATCTGAGAATTTTTTGACCAAGGAGCAAAATATGAGTGAAGTGCAATTAAATACCAAGCCCATTCAACGAAACCATCTTAATTAATGTTTCTTCGTCTTTGTATTACTTTTCCTCATTAAAATTGAAGAGAGAAATCTAAATAAATCACCCACTGGATATAATTTTGAAGTATCGAGTATAATTTTGCAGGTGAAAATAATTTCATGATTTTGGGAGATGTTTGTAATATCTACCTGTGTAATATTTATATCTGAATATTCTTAGCTATTCTGTCTTGTTTGAGTTTTCAAAAATTGAAAAAAGTTATTTTTATATTTTATTTTTACACGTGTATTCATAAGTTAATTTTGTGGATTCAATATCAAGATAATTATTCATACAATTAAATATATATAGGCATTCCTAAAAGTTACTAAAATGTTGAAGAGGACACTCTTTCACTTTCTCCTGACAGATTTTTCAAGAAGTTTCATCATCAATTTTTTAATTAAATTTTTTATTAAATTTTAAACAAAATATAGGAGGTAAATATTTTTAATGATTTTTCTATGTGCCTATCTGGCTAAAAACTTCGACTACACATGTACCTATCAGTAAAGAACCATTCCTAGAAAGGGTCGAACATGGCCCTTGACCCAGAATTGGTCAAAATTGGCTCAAAATGTTACTTATGGTCTAGAAACACCCCAAAAAAATTTTTGAACCCCTACCTCGACCCCTTCCATAGATGTCGTGTTGAAATTTCGACATTAAAAGCGCGGTAATTCCGAAAAGGGTGGGGGTAGGGGGTCAAAATTTTTTTGAGGTGTTTCTAGACTATAAGTAACATTTTGGGCCAATTTTGACCAATTCTGGGTCAAGGGCCATTTTCGACCCTTATTAGGAAAAGCTTTTTCACCAATTCTTCAAATGAACAAACAATTTTGTTCAATTTTTTCGGCACGAAATTGAAAAACGTTCATTCTCATTCAGAACTAAAGAAAAATCAAATGGAAAAATCTAATAAAAGATCATTAAAATTCACAAGTTTTCAGTGATTTTTCAGCGATTAGGTTTCGCGAATGAGGTGTGGGGCAAATTTATAGTTTTTATGAGTAGATATGTATAGTTCGTATCATCTCCAAATTACAATTGATCAACTAAATTCCCTAATTCACAGAATACCGGAGGAAAATGCCTGCCACCGGATAATTTCACCTCTATAATCGTAAACGAGATAACAACAACGGGCAAAATTTACTTGACCAAAAATTTCATCTACACAAGAAGTTTAGGTACGTAGAGCAAAGTGCAAAATTACATAGAAAATTCTCCAATCCAAATCATCAAATTAATCCGTCATTTAATTAAATTCCAGACTCCAATAAAACTTGCGAAGAACCATATTTCGAGGATGGGTTAAAGATCAAGGATTACATATGTATCGGCGTTTACATTGTGATATTTATTTTTGGATTATTTGGAAATACAGCCGTGATCTACGTAGTGTTTACATATCGCAGAATGAAGACTACTACCAATATACTCATTGCAAATTTGGCATGTGCTGATTTACTAGTGATCATATTCTGCTTGCCAGTGCAATTATACAATAATTTATACTTGGGTAGGTTGAATTTTTTAAAAACTACTCGATTATTTTTTTCCTGCTAGTTATTCATCGGATGCATTTTCATCAACAGAATGGAAATTTGGAGATTTGCTGTGTAGTTTTGTGCCATACATGCAAGGTGTTTCAGTATGTGCATCTATTTTCATATTAATGGCGATTTCGGTGGAAAGATGTTTGACAATTTGTCATCCGATGGCTCGCCATACCAGAAATACGATTCCTACTTATGTTATTATCGTTATATGGATTTTTCCATTCGTGATACCGATGCCGTGGTTGCTCTATTTCAAAGTTCAGCCATGGGAGAATAATGAACAAATCGATGTAAGCATATTTTTAAATTTTACGTTTTTTTTTTTCTTTTATAAATAAACCTGTGAAACATTTGATGAATGAAAAGAGAACATTGAAAAAATATTCAAATTTTCAACAATTGGCATTCAATTTTTTTTCAATTCTTGACAAATTTTTCAACATTGAAAAGCTTAAAATGGAGAAAAACTAATTTTTTTCGAGAAGAAATTCATTGGAAATCAATTTTAATCAGAAATGGATTTTCTTGAGTAGAAATTCATCAGAAATCCATTTCGATCGGAATTGACCTTCTAAGCATATTAAATTTTTTCCAACCATCCTGGATATTTCAAACTAAAATTAGTTTTTTTAGTTTTCTATTTTTTTTTTTTCAAAATTCCGAGTCCTTAAAATAAACAGGGAATTTTGAAATCGAATCATTAAAAAAGTCTACCTTCAGACCAATTCTCATTCAACGAAATCTACAGTCAAATTCTTGCGTTTGGCTAATACCACCCTTTGCAAAAGCGTCCTCTATACCACATTCATGTCTCCAACCTCGATTTCGAACGCTCACTACAGAACCACATCCGAACACACCACCAGCCTTTCAAAATCTCCCAACAGATGGCATTCGTAGTCCCTAACCAGCAAATACACCCTCGAACAGCAACAAGTGTCACCCCGACGTAACACTTGAACACAAGAGAAATGTTCAAGTTACCAAAACTTTCACCTTTTTCGAAATACATAATAATTTTTGGCACCGCAATAAGCTTATCAGGTTAATCCTTGACGCGAAATCGTAACTATAGTTAGTTCAAACTTTACCCTGGAAGATTCAACGGAGTGTGAAATAATTAACAGAAAGTTTTCGCGAAACGCAAGAATCAATCCCAATCCGTGTCGCTTTCGGTGGAATTCACTCGTCGCGTAATCCTCATCTCAAAATACCAAAGTTTTTCTAAGCTGAAAATTATTCATGCTCGAAGACATCTCAAGAAACTCATTTCTGTTACAGGTCTGCTCGGAATCATGGCCGAATGTCGATATCGGCAACGTATATTTCGTCGCTGCCAATATCCTCGTATGCTATATTCTGCCTCTAACAGTCATCTCTGTCTGTTTCTATTGCATTTGGAGACGTGTCAGCACCCGAGTTCTACCAGGAGAGAATATCGTTCAATGCAATGCAGTAATTAATCGATCCAAGATCAAAGTCACCAAAATGATGTTAATCGTTACGATCCTGTTTACTGCATCGTGGCTCCCTCTCTACTTACTCTTTGCTTTGGTCAAATTTGGCAACCCTTCTGATATCCTAGTTGCACTAATACCATATGCACAATGGCTAGGTGTATCGAATTCTTGCGTCAATCCAATCTTGTACACGTTCTACAATAAGAATTTTCGTACTTCCTTCAAAGCTATATTTTTCAACGAAAAATGCTGCGCATTTGGACAAAAGTATTTTAGCTCTTCGTCCAGTCGAATCGGTATCCCAATTTTGCCAAATCAAAGATTATCCCAAAGTAAATCGTCGACTAAACCAGCTGGAATTGTTACCGTCGTTTCAAAAAAACCCAATCATATAACTAGGACCATGTCATCTCAAGTTCCACTAAATAGTTGCGTTTTAATAAAAACGCAATTACTTCGAGGGCATAGTTTAGATTATGCCTGAGAAATTGTGAGTACATAACACACCAGGAGTGTGTAAAAATTTGGTTTTATTTGTAATGCCAATTTGCAACCTCGTGTGATGGTATAAATTTTGGAATTGACTGGTTGTTTTTTATGTGTTCGATTTGATTAATTTGTTTTATGGATTATTGATGTTTTATTCTTTACCCACTTATTATCGATGTTTTACATAATTTAATTTTTTGAATGTGAAATTCTCGTATAACTCGAGTAGGATGATTCAAATTTAATACAATCATTCGTTATCACTAAATGGGTTAATTCAATGCCTCAGTCTCGCGAAAATAACTCTATCTGGAAATTAATTTCTGACGCTGGAAAGATTTTTCATACTCAATTTGTTTCTTTTTGAATCGTGAAAATTATCGTTTTATTCATTTTTTCACATCTAATAGACGTTTATTTCATTTCCATGAAATAGTTTCATTATATATGTTCCAAACTTTAATCCATGAAAAAAAAACATATCTACGACCATAAATTTTCCAAAATAAGAAAAGAAAATTTTTGGAAAAATCTAAAAATCTGAATTCATATTTCTGACATTCATTACTGCAACTCACTCACACAATGAGTGTGAAGAAAAAAAATTCAAATTTGGACTTTCGGCGAAATCTCAAAAAATTGAGATGATCTTGATGCCATCAAAGTTGATATAATTTGTAGAAATATTAAAAATTTTAATACTTCAATATTTTTCTAGAATTCAAGATTTCTTTTTGGTGATTGGAAACAAACCAAAATCATTTTTTAGGATTTGAGGAGGGAGAAGGTGGGTGGTCACTGAGAATGCAAATCCTGAAGTTTATATGGAAATAGCAAGGATTCCTTGAAGATTTTACTGCGCGATTATGCTGGGGGGGGGGGGGGGTTGAAAAATTCATTTGAGATTCAATTTTTTAGTAAATTCAAACTACAAAATGAAAAAATAGCGGTAATTGTGGTACCTGGGTACATATTTCCAGATAATCAGATAAATAGGTACAAAAAGGAATCAAGAAAGTAAATAACTTGGTCCAAGAGAAAAGAAATTAAAAAAAAAAAATAGTTAAAAAAAAGCAAAACTTTTGCGCCAAACATGGAAAGTAGAAGGTACATATTTTCAGATAACCAGATAGGTACTTAAACAGAAATAAAAATTGAGAAACTAAATAATTTGGTCCAAAAGAATAGAAAAATTGAAAATAATTAATGAAAAAGCAAAAGTTTTGAGCCAAACATGAAACTTGTTGTCAAACTGTAGGATCTTACAAAATATATCTCACATTATCTGAATAAATTTCAGTCTCAACTCCTCCATTGAAATCTCATAGCTATTTAATGGTTCGTCAAATTGAATCAAAGATCGCTGAATCTAGGTAATTCTTTTTTTTTTTTAAATTGACCCACAAAAAATTTTCACAAAAACATAATTACTTTTTACCTACTATGCTGGAGAAATTACAGGGAAAAAGTGAGAAAAAAAATATAAGGTACCAAACGATTCATTTTCTAATGTTAAAATTTCACAACCATAAAAATTTATCATTAATATGAAACTGATTCCTCTTTTTGTAGTTGAGCCCAGTTCAAAACTAAAATAGCTCCAGCTTTAGCCAAATCCCACGACATGAACCCTGCAGATAAATCAGTATGGGGTGAAAATTTTCAAATTTTAGAAGGGGAATTGGAAATTCCAACTCTCAAAGTGGTAAGATTGAAAAGCATTAAAATAAATATGACCTCGAAAAATTGCTCGAAAAATTCCGATAAAGTGCAGAGGACAGAAAAATATTCGCCCATTCATCAATTAGCATTTGGATTTCAGTAAAATAAAATTTCAAAAATCGATTGGAATTTGGTTTTCGTAGATGGTTATCTTGAAAAAAAAAATTGTGATGAAATTTCTTTTTCATTTTCCACTCATTTCTTTTAACCGAACGCACTCTTTTTTGTACAATTTTCGAAAAAAAAAAACCATACAATACAAAATATCTCTTCAGACCCATAGGTGTCATACATTAACGACTGATATCGAGACAATAATTTATACTTGTGGAAGTTCTCAATTTTCAAAATCTCAAAAAAAAGAAGAAGAAGAAGAAAATTTTGAAACTGTTTATCCAATTCCAAACTTATCTTCAATTTTTGAGCAGAAAATGATTTCTTTTACGCAAAATAGGAATTCAAATTTTTCTCAAAAAATTGTCAGGCACAAAAATACCTCGATGTGTTAGCTATTTCATTCAAAAAATTGGTATTCTTCAGCAATATATGTACGAGACTGGTTTTGAAAATTTTTTCTCAAGAAAAGTAGGACAAAATTTACTCCCTATATTTGTTCAATATCATATTTTTCTTTGTTGGACACCATAAACAGAAAAAAAATCAGCTCACAGATGAAATAAAAAATCTATAATTTTCCATCAAACAACGTTTTTGATTTCTAATCGCTATTTTCCCCCCCATTACGCTAATAATTACTGATAACTTTCAACACCTATATGTTTCTCTCGTGAATATTAATAAGATTGCGAATATTGATAATTTAATACGTTTCGAATCCATCGAAACTGATAATAATTTATGAAAGTTACGTGACAGTTTATGTCATTACACTATTATTCATTTTGATGTTTATTTACGATGAACTGTCGGATATCTAATTTATTAGAAGTTTACCAAGAATATAACAATTTTGTGAATATTGACAATATACGTATAGATTCTTAGTACTTATCTTCTGAGAAATAATGTATAATATTTTGAAGAATGTCTTCGTAAGGGGTGGAATTTTATTTCCAAATAAGTTTCATGTTCGTTTCATGTACAGCTATATAATTTTTTGTGTGTTGAAAATAAATATGTTGAATTTGTAAATAGTTAGGTACCTATTTCTATTTGTTAACCATTCGCTATAGAAAACGACTGTAATACACTCAAAACTCATCGAACCAATCTTGATCGCGGTAATATTCCGCAAACTCCTTAATTTCGACGCTAATTACCTTAATTGAAATCTAACCTTACATCACCCTATTCGTAGAATCCGGTCTTAAGCTTCACCACTCAGCTGATAATTATCGGCCTGAGTCATTCATAACTTTTGCACGGTCGATAAAGTTCACATTCTTCGTCCAGTGATTTACTCCTTAGCATCTATCTATCAAATGACACTAATGTCATAAACAATAAAAACATCTAAAGCAAAAACTAGGGGTAACTCCCTAATCCTTAACAACTCGACCAGTGATTCTTAAAATTTCGCTAATTAAACGCGTTCCGGATTAAATAACGTCGAAACGATCAATTCTCTCGAACCTACGTATTTCTCGGGTTTTTTTCAAAACAGACCGAACACAAGTTGGAGAAAAAAATCTCTCAACACCCTTTTCAAAGGTTTTAGCATTCAAGTCCTTCTTCGGGCAAGTTTACATACCCCTATAATCCGCCACCAAAAAGCAGGGAATATAGGTACCCTTATAGCGAAAAATCAAAAGACAAGGGTAAGAAGTTACAGGACGTACGCGTCTTTACGACGTCGCATCTTTATGCGTTGTCTTGTCTTTCAATAATCGCGAACGCGAAAACGCGCAGCAAGGGAGTAAAATAGACGAAGTGTTTCCGCTACATTATTTGACCACCCTTGATGCGTTCGTCACCCCACGACGGCCCGAAGATCGCTAATAATTCGCTGGGGACTTTTTGTAAATCGTGTAAAATTAAATTATCGTTATAGGCGATATCGTTATTTTGGCAAATTCGAGTGTTATGTGTAAAGGCCTGCACGAATGTAACTCTCTGGTACGTCTTAACGTACCTATTTGTTAATTTTAACCATGCGCTAACGAGAAGTGTCAGTGAGCAATGAGAAAGCTCGGTTTTTGTCGTAATTCGATTATACCATTAATTGTAAGTATACGTCGTCTGAACACTGCTGCGTGATTAATGGCGATATGTAAGCGGTTAAATGATTTAAATTTTTTCCAGCTTCTATATATTTAACCAGATGCCCTGCTTGTTTCGATTCTGCCACCGAGGCTGGAACGTTTATTGCGCATAGACGCCATTAACGTTAAAAGCATCGTTTTTACTTACGGCTGGTTTGGAATTTTCTCACCATGTTTAACTATGTTTATGTGATTTATACCTGTTCGTTGAATGGAAGATGTAACAATTCGTGTGTGAATATGAAATTATTTTCAACATGGCTGAAAGAGTTTAATTAGTCCGCAATCCAAGAATGAAAAAGTGCTCTAGAAATCAAATTCAGCGATTTTTTTGAGAACCAAAAAATGAGCTGCTGAAATTCAAAAAGATGCATTTTCAAAAATTCAACCTCACTCAATGGGGGAAAAGGGTGTAAATTCGTTTCTAAAAAGGCAATTTAGGGGACATGGTCCGAGCCAACAAAAAAAAAAAGAAAAAGAATTCGACGGATTTAGATTGAGGGGCGACTTTACTCGATACACTAACTTTGCTCCATCCGAGTACTGAATCATGGATAAGACCGTGCAAATCCGTTCTGTTTATCCCATTTCATTTTTTATTACGAAATTTTTTTTGAACTTCAAAATTTTTCTTAACGAGATTGCAATTTTTTACGTTTTTTTTTCAACTTTAAAATTTTTATTGACGAGGTCGAAATTTCTTTTCAACTTCAAAATTTTTCTTAACAGGATCTAAATTTTAAATTTTTTACGAAATTTCTTATCAACTTCAATTTTTTTGTCAAGGTTACAATTTTTTTAATTGTCTGGGAAAATTTTTCGACTTGAAGAATTGTCCTGGGCTCTTGGACTTGTTTTACAAATTTGCAGTAACGTTGAAAACATTTTGTTGAAAAATTTTAACCTTGACAAAAAATTTAAAGTTTGGATTTGAAAAGTATTTTAAAAAAATACGTCAAAAACATTGAAGTTGAAAAGAAATTTCGTAAAAAATTTCGACCTCGTTATAAAAAATTTGAAGTTGAGAAAAATTTCGTAAAAAAATTTCGACCTCGTTAATAAAAATTTTAAAGTTTAAAATTTTGACCTCGTTAAAAAAATTTGAAGCTGAGAAAAATTTCGTAAAAGGTAAACTACCTCTCCCTGCACCGTAATTGATGGAATAAAAATGTAAAAAATTCTGAGTTAAAAAATAATTGACAACAACTTACGAACATTTGCCGTTGATAAAGGGTGGCGTGGAGAGTAAAAAATTTGATATGCATTTTTTTTGCCTAACCTTGATTTAGAAGGGACAGGAATGGAAAAAAAGAAAATAAATCAATTTTAATAATAATTTTAATGAAAATAAATTGCCCCTTCAGAAGTATAACTTGGCAAAACACTCGTATCATGTTTTTTACTCTCCACACCGCCATACGTTCTCGAATATAGATGTGGAAGTTCATATGGACCAAAGTCCACTTTTATGGGTTTCTCTGAGGCCCGAGGACTCCAAAATGTCTCGACTCCTTTGCCAATCAACTCGGATGGTCAAAAATAAGGTATTAAGTACATCAAATTTCAGTAGTGTTCACTTGCATCAGCATCAATACATGAAATAATTAGGTAAAAAGGAAAGGAAAAAAAATCTGTAGAATCCGCTCTCACTCGAAATAAGAGTGTATCTAAAACGAGAAACAAGCATTTCGTAAACGGAAGCGATGACATGAAGTTCGCCAAAGTCGTTAATTTCAACCCCCCACGACGGAATCATTAAAAGATGATTCATACGACATTTTTATACTTTCTTCACCGAGCACGACATCCAATCGATAAGATATTTTCGACAATTACGAATTCACCCCGGTGACGAATCGGAAACTCGAATCGAGTAATTTGAAAGGAAAATGTAAAGTTGATGTAGTGCATTTGCAAATCTATATTTTCAAATACTTACGTACAAAAAAAGCGAAGGAACATTTTCAGCATTATGAAACTTTTTTACGAACCCGAAGTAGGCAAATTTCAAACCAGAAATTATAATACGTGTAGTCCGAGTTGAAAATTAATGGCTTCGTAATTTCTAACTTGGTGTTCGGGCATATTCTCACTGGGAATTTGAGCTCAAATAGATCTGACCTAGCCTATCATAACAGAAGGTGCTATCTGCTATGATCAGTCCTATTGTTCAGGGCAATCCATGGTATACGTATAAGAGCTCAGCCGAATTACAATCGGTAATATTAATTGAAATTATCACGATTATTTTGCTGTTCCCGCTTTTTTTACTTTACTATTTTTGCATTTCGCTGTAAAAATCGTAGAATAACGTACGCTGAAATGTGAATGTGAATTAATTATGCGAAAATACTTAGAGACACGAGTTCGGTTAGAAGATATTAAGTGTTTAAACTTCAAGTTAGGTTTAATTATTTTTTTGTTATATAAATTTTGTTTATTCAGTGTTTTTCCGCAAATGCAGCGGGATAATTCTTTATGTCTTCCTGTTCGTGCTATATCGTGTTCGGATACCACGGTAGGGCCTTTTCCACGCGAAATTAAAACAATGTATTTTCTGCAACAGTGTATCCTGTCTGATAAACAATGCATATTACGAAGTTACCAATATGTCTTGCTAGATCGAACATTGGGCCAAACATACTGTGAGAACATCGTACAGGCAGGCATTTACCCTCTGGCACTCGAATGCGGACATGTCTGTCACCCAAGGTGTCTCGAGCAGACCAGAAAGACCGGGGGGAAATGCCCCGGACTTCTTTGTACAATGGACCTGCCGGCGCTAATATGCGCATTCCAGGTCAAAATTTTCGTGTTTAGTGATAGTATTTATGCAGCGTAATGGAGATTTCAAATTTTCTGTAGTTTTTTTTTGAATGGGTTAAACGTTTAAAGTTATAATTTAATTAATATGGGTAGTACCTGCTGGGTGCCCAACTGCCGGACAAGGTACCAGAGCCCAAAAAAAGAAAAGGACCGGATAAAAACTTACTCCTTTTTTACAGTAAAACCAAAAGTAAGCGATAAGAAATTTTGATCATTGTGGAAAATGGAATTATTTTCATTTTTTAACATTTCGTACAATATTTACAGACTGAAGAAATGTTAAGGAAGTGGCGGCAAGCTATTCCACAGTATGATCGTGCTTTCGGATTCAAAGATCTGGTTTGTGAATGTCATTTCCGAGAAGGAGAAATAAAGTGGTTTGTTCTGTTTTCAATATTTTTGCATTACGGAGTAGAAAATTAAATTGATAGTTGTTTTTCAACAGGCATTACGAAACAACAGTTGATGCGAAAAAAAATTGAAAAGTTGATTTTTAGCAAAACTGACTTTTTGCCAAAAATTATTTTTCTAGTGCTCGCTCTCTTTGCAAAGATAGAGAGCACTTTTGCGGAGTGCAGACATGGACCGACTTTCCAATGAAGAATTTCATAGAAATTTTAGAATGACAAAATGAATGTTCAATTTAATTTTTGAAGAAGTTGGCCTTTTTCTTCAAAGTTCTGCTTAAAACTTTTTATTGATGAGATGAAAAAACCTTCAAAAGAAGGTTTAGTCATCAATAACAAAATATCGTCGGTTGAGTTGGAAACGTACTTCAGTTGCTCCAAGTGTAGAGTGAAGAGAAAGAAGGTTAGGAACAGAAGAGAATAGCATTTTATAATCTAGATGTTCCTTGCCATTGCACTGATGATTATAATACTAATAATAGACAAGTTGCACGAAAATTTTTTTTCAAAAAAAATGTGATAGATCAAAAGTAGATGTTAAAATATGAAGGTTTAAAAAGAAAATTCGAAAATTGGTCCATTAGGACTCGCGTAATGATTTTTTGAAAGTTGCGTTTTTTTCGTAGCTCTGAAAAAGGGGGCGTGGTCACTTTGACGCGCTTTGACGTCAATAATTCGGATTTTATAGAAAATAGTTGGCTGATTGGTATAAAATGATGCGTATTTTCTAAATACAGGAACAAAAACAGAATTTTCATACGTACTTATCAGTTGTTATCAATGAAAATTCAGTTTTTATTCTCGTATTTAGAAAATAAGCATCATTTTATACCCACCAGCCAACTATTTTCCATAAAATCCGAATTATTGACGTCAAAGCGCGTCAAAGTGACCACGCCCCCTTTTTCAGAGCTACGAAAAAAACGCAACTTTCAAAAAATCATTACGCGAGTCCTAATGGACCAATTTTCGAATTTTCTTTTTAAATCTTCATATTTTAACATCTACTTTCGATCTATCATATTTTTTTTGAAAAAAATTTTTCGTGCAACTTGTCTAATGATCATCACGATTTTTTTCACCACGGCATATGGACTATATTTGTTTGCACCGGGTGTAAAAAAGTATTTAAAAACAGCGACAGCAGAGACCAGTGCTACAGAACCCATAGATGAGCAAGATCGGCGAATAAAACTTACTGATTTGAAAATGAAAATACGCAAATTGAACCAGTAATTTTTGACTGATTTCTACAGTTGCACGCTTATCGATTTCAACTTTTTCGGATGATCATTAATTTGTTTGTTGGCACGGAAATAGTGGCTGAACTGGAGGGCTTTGATATTGTGAAACATAAGTTTACCAAAGATCAATTATCGATCCAAATCAATATTATTTTTACAGACATTTCAGAGCATTAGGTATAGGTAGCTAATCTAGTGATTGCCTGGGGAACAGAACTATCATCAGCTCAGCGAATTGATGTGATGTGGTGTAATGTGATGAGGTTACAATATTGGACGTTCGACTCGAGCGAATAAGTTGATCTTGGTACCTACATACGTAACGTAGGTCAACCGGATCTGCAGGCATCTGAACCTGTACCTGCACTGCGCTGTGCTGAGTAAGTGCCAGTGCCAAGTACATAGGAAGCGGATACCTTCTAGATTTTTGAGCCATGCGACGCTTCAAAATCTTTCATAATTGCTACAATAATCTCTTTCACGCTCATCACGGTGCCGATTGCAAATCCAAACGCTCCTATAACCAACGAAATCACCGCCATTATCGTTCTCCATTTTAAGCAGCCTTTTTCTTGGTTATGCCTTCTCGATATGTCCGCCAACGGTGTGAATATTAAAGCCAAAAACGTTCCTCCGATAGCACCCACCAATGAAACGAACAGATCCAAATGAGGGATTATTTCGGCTGTGATAACTGTAGGTAGGTACGCGTAGTACATGCAACAACACAAACAAAACAATACGGGTAAGCATAGCTGAACAGTATGGGCATGTATCTGTTCCCGTGCTCTGAGGCTGGTGGCTTGTCCCTTGACTTTCTAGCAGGGTTGTTCTTTTACACGTAAAATAATTATTTTTCATTATGTGTAAAATAACGTAAAATAATGATGTAAAATAACGTTGATGTAAAATAATGTAAAATAACGAATTTCAGGTAAAATAATGTAAAATAACACTGATAAGAGCCAAAAAGGTGATAACGTGCTAATAATATTTCGTTATTTTACACAATTTTATTTATTTTACATTAAATGTAAAATAACCCAAGTTATTTTACACGAGTTATTTTACGTTATTTTACACATTATTTTACTGTAAAATAACTGAGTAAATTTACAGCACAACCCTGCTTTCTAGCAGCCGAATGTATACAACTATACAATGGGCAAAGGGAGAACGGTAGTGTACCGAGGAAAATCATACAAAGTACCGCAGGCCGGAGGACCAGTTTGGTGGTTCAAGTTCAATGAACCAAAACCATCTTGACTGCGGGAATACAAAGTACCGCAGGCCGGAGGACCAGTTTGGTGGTTCAAGTTCAATGAACCAAAACCATCTTGACTGCGGGAATACGCGGCACCCGATGATAAAAGTTATCTTCGAGGTTGCACATTTTGGCGTGTGATTTTCAACTTCTTTTAAGTTGACAACTTCAGTTTGCTCCTAATTTGTGAGCAGACTTTGAAGAACGTAGGTAGGTAGAATGTATCGAAGTAGGCCAACGGTGAAGGCATACACAATTCGGCTTCCAAGTCTTGACGTCATCGTACCACCACAAATGCAGAATGCAAATTGTACCAGTTTGTGTACTTTTTCAAAAGGGGGAACGTCGAAAAAATTAACATTGATTCTTAGGTGAGCTCCATCGTTTTTTCAATTTTGGTGCGTTGAATTTTTTGCTTTTTGAATATTTTGCCGAGTCGAGTCCTTAAATTCGCAATATTGTTAAAACGAAAAGAATTTTATGAGTCAGAAATGAAAAAAATTGCAAAAACTACAGAACTCGCATAAGAACCAATGTTAATTTTTTTGTCAATCCCCCTCTTGAAAAAGTAAACAAACTGATGATGTGCATTTGTAGTGGTAAATTGACGTCACACTTGGAAGCCGAATTAATTTCTCGATTTTTCCCAGCCAGGCTCTCTCGGGCCATGGCTGTTTTGGCTCCTACCAGAAATAGATCCTGCATCATCTCTTAGCTCTACAATTCACCAGCTAGATGCCTCAAGGTGCACTGGCTGTTTTGAATGCCAAAAATATGAAGTACCTACCAAAAATTTCTCCATGACTATTAACCAATAGATCTTCTCTCAACAAATTCAGTTTACTAAATATTTTTCAAAAATATTATCATCACCGTATTCGACATTTTTCTCACTTTCTTACTTCTTCAACACAAAATTGGGGAAAGGGGCAAATTTTGATGAAAAACTGATTTACCACAATAGGTCCGTGAAGAGACAAATATTTACTGAAATTACAATGCAGACTATAACCATATAGGTAGCCAGTAGAATAATGAAGCACTAACAAAAGTATATATTGAAAATTCAAGCTTTGTTTCCCAAAAACTTGGTAAAAATTTTCTGATACTTGAACCATATCCCTTCCTAAATTAAAACAGATTGCATGGTGTGATGATATTGGACAAAGATGAAACCCTCAAGTGTCAGAATATCTGTTGTGGGGTTAAAGAAGGTATGACCTTCGAAAGAATCTCTCCAAGTTAAGCTGAACCATTATCTGTATCATTATTCATTGTCCCCATACAAATTGAATGTTCTGCTTCTCATTGCAATCCGAATCTGACATAGAATCCCATTCTCAAAATCAACTCTCCATACACTTTCATCATCTTCCTTTTACTCTAGATTCACACAAGAAGAGGCGAGAGAAATTTTTCTTAGCTTTTCTTCTCAAGTGCGAGGGGCGGACCATGATGGAATCAGCTGGTTTCAATCCGGGTGTCAGGGTACAAAAATGCCCGCATACTTCGATGAGAGAAATTAAATGGATGCCTACTTACATGTAACGAATACCAGAACTGTTCTCAATAAATATTCGTTCATATGATTTCCGCAATTGAATTTAGTATTCAACCACTTATTGCAATAAGGCAGTATCAATAAAATGGGTATAAAGAATTGCAACGAATAAGTGCATAAAATTCCAACTGCCATGCACACAATTACAGCTTGAGTCAATCTGCCAACAAAAAGAAATACTCATCAAATAAGTACCCATTTACTTACAGAGAAAACGTACCTATCATGGGAGTTTACTACCAGTTTCTTTAGGTACCACCTACCCACTTAGTAAACTACATTTGTAGATACCGGGTAGCAGGTATCTACAACCATACTTGTACACGCTGCATTGCTGCGTAGAGTCGAATACCTTTGGCCATTGCTAATGTACATTTAACCGAAATCTTCGAATAACAAAATGTCTTGTGGCATACAAGTAAGTTACTATAGCTCAAGTACTTACAAATTATTTTTCGCTTCCAAGTTGAGCGTTAAACTTTCTCTCACATCGTCTCCGTATCTGAAGTATCCGAAAAAGCCGACGATTATTATCAAAAATACGACGAAAGATAACGACAGGTTCAAGACACCGCAGCCTCCTAAAAATTTTTCTTTATTCTTCATATTTTGTTGTAGCGGTAAAACCTGCGCAAAAGAAACCGATAATATTTGGTAACTACTCTTTTAACTTGAATCAGTCAAAATTGTCAAAATTGATTGATATCCGGCATGCAAGAAAAGCCGAATTATTCTGCCTTTTTCTGCCCATTTCTGCTGATAATTTTTGCACTTTTCTGCTATTTTTCCTGCCAAATTCAGCAGAATTCTGCCTTTTTCTGCAAAATTCTGCTATTTTCTGCTTTTGTTACGCGTGGCAAATCCCAGAGAACAATGGGGTGACATGTAACAAGGTGTCAAGGAGGGGTCAACATGCGCGAAAAATGAGAATGTCTGCTCTTTTCTGCTTATTTTTCTACTTTCTTTGCACGCCGAGCGAATACAGAAAATCAAATCACTGATAATCAGTCAAATTCCATTGATCTGATTCCCAGCTAATCAGCGATATTTCACTGCCAATCAGTGAAAAATCAACGATTCAATTACGAATTTTCATCATTGAATCATCAAAAATAAAATTTCACTCATTCAATTACATATTAATTAAGGGAAATATATAATCTTACGACAAAAAAGGAGGTTTGAACGACAGGCAAGCATAACGACAGAAAGAGGAGGTATGAACGACAATTTAATTCGTTCAACGACAGTAATTTCAAACGACAAAATGCGTTGTCATCACGACTAGATTTGTTGATGAATCACGACAATTTCCTCCCCGTCAGAAATGAGTGTTTGAACGACAAATGAAGATTTTGAACGACAATACAGGTAAAGTTCATTTTGCTCAATTTCGCCAACTTTGAATTCAAAATTTTAAACTTTATGACTGAAATTAATTTGAAATTACCTTATTCTATGGAATATGGAAACCTTATGTGCTTTTTCCGCACTTTTGCCTTAAATAGTTTTTACTTACTGCGATATTGCTCATGCCCGAACGAAGCGAAGGCGAAGCTTTGAAAAAGTTGGAAATTTACATAATGCCCCCCCCCAAAAAAAAAAAAAAATTAAAAAATTGTTTTAATGTTTTGAAAATCCTTCTCTGATCTGATTGGGGAGATGCAAATGATACTTTGCACGCCAGTCAGAATTTTTTTGGGGGTGCAATGCATCGCTCGTAGGTACCTCACTTTCCGACGTCACTGCTAATGAACCGTTTAATTGATTAAAGCTCAATTTTTCAAAATTCGTCACCTAGTACTTCTAATTTGAATTCATATTTTTTGCGAAAAATTCTCTGGAAAAGAAATAGGTACCTCAATAGATTTCAACTCGAATTTACAAATCACGAAAAATTATACTCCAATCAATCTAACTGGTATATCTATAGGCGCACCCAGAAATTTATTTAGAGAAGGGCTGAGAATTTGAGAAAAAAAATTGGGAGGGGTTAAATTTCAAATTATTGGTCATTTTTCTGCAATGATGTTTCATGATTTTTTCATTTAGAAATGTGCATTAGATCGTAAAAAAAATTGTCGTTCAAACATACTGCTTTGTCGTGAGTGTCGCTCAAGTTGTTGTCGTTTGAGGTCATTATTCTGCCGTGCGATTTTTTATTTATCGTTAATCGTGTTTTTCTTATGTACAATATATTTTTCAGTCGTTCAAAGAATTTTTTTGTCGTGTATTTTTCATGGTCGTTGGGTTTCAATTTTCTGTCGTTCAAACCTCCTATTTTTGTCGTGGATTCCCCTTTTTTTGTCGTAACGATAAATCATACCCATTAATTAATTACCGATTCAATCAGTGAAATTTTATTTTTACTAATTCAATGATGAAAAATCAATGTTTGAATCAGTAAATTTTTCACTGATTGAATCAGTAAATTTCTCATTGATTACAACAGTGATTCGGTATTCATATGAAGATATGCCCACGCTTATTACATACTTTCGCATTATATGAGCACAGAGGTTTCACAGCGTGTTGTTGTAGGACGTAATTACTCACTTTGCAATCACCATATCATATCTAATAGGTATCTGAAGACGCGACACGACGATAAGCTTACTGCTTATGAGCTTACAGCTGAGTTACTTACGTAGGTACTTGGGTACCATATGCAGAGATACATTACATACGTCTAGTCGTTTAAAATCTTACTTATCTATACACATTATGTATATGTACTTGTCAGTATCAAGTATCAATGTCAACCTTAATGAGTTTCACCGAATTTTTATAGATACATAAAACCTACATACTTATGTACGTATCCTACGTATGTAGACACTAGACATACAGGCAGGTTTACTCACCAAACTGATTCCTTCTAAAGAATATATAACCACTCCGAAACAGAGTGGCAGATCAGCCCAGTTTCCAATCCAACGACGTTCCGAAACCGATACATTTGTGCCAAATATGCTGTTATACAAAATTAAAGTGAGCGCCATAAAAATCGACATATTGGCCAAGGTGGACAACGGCGCTATGTATTTTAATTCTCTGATCAAAGCGGTACCCCAAACAATCGGGAATATCATCAACATGAGCCAATGAATATCGATGTGAATGTTGTAGCAAGAGCATATCTGTGAAAAATATCACATTAATAGGTGGTTCCAATTATTGTTGATGAAAAAGTTGATTGTTTACGTAGAGACAATAAAGTATGATCAAGAATAAAGTGACCTAATACCTATACATACTTGATTTAATGACTGCGATAAAAATAAAAAATACACGCAGCAAAATCCCAATTGCGTTAGTATAATGAATAACTCAATCGACCATCTGAAATGAACGATATGAATTCAGTGGACGAGTAGAGGAGCAGAAGATGCAGGCTGCATACATCAATGTAGGTACTAATCAGGTACCTAGGTGCTTCACGTTCTTAGTGGCAACCAGGTATAGATACGCATTAATGCATTTACCAACCTAATCCATTTCGACATTTTTTTAAATATTGCTGGCCCGGTTTCGAATGCTATGCCAATAGTATCCGGAAAATTAATCGATGTTAAATTGTATTGTTGCTTAAATTTATTAGCCATGGTCACCTAAAAAAAAATATGTAAAATTCAAATGTTTTCGAAATGTGTGCGGTCTGCAAATGCTCACATAGAAAGTAACCTATTCTCCATTGTAAATTTAGAAAACATGTAAATACATACGTATGCGCATTTTTCGAATTTTTGTCTAAAAAAGAAGTAAAACGATAGATAGCTCAAATAACCAATGGATTTGAATTATGCATCTCAATACCTACACATTTCACAAGCGCGATGAGCTTTAATTACCGCGAATAGCAATGGCTGTGGACGTTGAATAATTTCGTTCAAATCTATCACTTTCATAGAAAAGTTTCAAGAATAGGTGGTCTGGCGTAACCGGTTAAGAGGCGAAATCTGGAAAAAATTTTGACCCCAAACCCTTCCTTTTGGCAATAGGACGATTTTATTGTATTATTTTTGAGAATTTTCAATTTGACGGAAGTGAAGGAAATTTTTTTGTATTCCCTTTGGCACAACAAAAAAGCAGAAAATGATTGTTAATTTGACAGATTTTTCAAATTTTAAGCATTTTAAATGGATAGAAACAAACAAATGAAGAAAATAACCTCGAATTTAGGTTAAGTGGGCCAAAATACCCCGATAATCCTAGAAATTCTTCATTTTTGCCCGGAAAAATCAGCGAAAAAAGTAGGTAGGTACTTTCTCATTTATAGATCAGTGAAAATCACCGAAAATCACTCAGAAACAGTTACCTAAAATTACAGCACGAGAGAAAATCGATGAAAAAATTTTCACTAAAAACAAAACAGTGAGAAAAAAAATCACTGAAAAATCAGTGAAAATTGTATAAAAAATCAGCGAATATATGTAGCTTATTTGTCCTGGGCTACAATTCTGATGGTTTATCAGTGGCTTTTCATGACTAATTTTCAGAAAATTTCATCCAACAGCATGTGCATACGATCATAAAAAAATTGTTGGTTTATACTTTTCGAGTTAATAAATGAAAAAAAGAAGAAAAAATTCATGGAAATTGCGCGGATCAAAATGCAGTTAGCCACACTGCCATAATAACAACTGCTGGAAATATTTTCATCAAAATAATTTTCTAAAAGATGTTTAAAAAATTCAGCGACGTAATTTTGAAGCATTTGTACGAGCGGTTTAAATTTGGTAGAAATCAAGAATTTCTAATCTTGGATAAAAGGGTAAAAAGTGGTATTCAGTTTGACGATCAACGTTTCACGGAGGAGTAGAAAATCAAATCGCAGCATTTTTTTTTTGAGCTCTTTCAACTCAAGCCAGTCTCCTGTTGGGTTTGAGATTCCGGCCTGTGCAGAGTATAGATTTGAGTGGAAAGATAATTTTCCTTCCAGAATCGACTTTTTTTCAAGGACCCGGGAGGGTTCGCTGAGACCAAAAAAATCATGTCTTCACTGAGAAGGCCCTCACACAAAAAATTTGGTTCAATCATTTTTTTTACTCTTACACTTCATCCCGATCACATTACGCCTTGATTTTCTCTTCACGGTTCTGTTGGGATTTCAGAATGTTCATACGTATGTAGGCACCATAACTTAAGCGCATTATTTTCATTTAAATACCCACGTACGATGCGACCGACGGAACGTACGTAGACCTACGTACAAATGGTAAATAATAATTGTACTACATACGAGTAACTATAGGCCTACTGTTTATAACGGTAATTGTTTAATAAGGACGCGGCGACGCGCAGGTTCGCTTGAATCTTACCAGCAAATACTGATTATAGCATGCTATCAAACCCAGCGTCACGACTAAGAAACTAGAAAATATTAATCCTCCGTGTTTGAATGCTGATCCCATGGCAAGAATACCGCATCCGATATTACCCTTCAACATATGAGTCAAGGTTTCCCAATAACTAGAACCAAAATGAATACCAGCGATGAGTTAGTCATTTTCATTACAGATTTGCAAAGGCAAATCTCGAAAGCTCAAGTAGGTCCACATATGTGGTGGTTCCCGAAAAAAAAAGATGCCTTAGCAGTTATTTTATCCAAAGATTTTTCCGATTCGAGTTCAGATAACCCTTAAAAATCAATAAAAACTATCACCAAGGTCCCAAGACTTCAAAAAATGCTTAAAAATTGAGATTAATTTTTAAAAATGACACAAAAAGTTCGGTTTATTAACACCAAAAGTCATTTTTTTTTTCGGATTCGGGCTCAGATAACCTTGAAAAATTGATTGGAACTATCCCCTTAGGTCTCCAGACTCCAAAAAATGGGCAAAAATTGAGATTTGGTAGAAGCACTTCTCAAAATAATATGCAAAAGAAGCTTTAAAAAACCTTATTTCATTGAAACTTCAAACACGTTTTTCTCAGAATGGGTGCAATGTTTGTAAATTGGTAGGATTTTCGTACCATTAGACACCCTGAATGATGTAATTTAGCAAGAAGAGGTGTAGTGCACTCTGATACCCCACAAACCGTCATCACTGGGGAAATTACAAAGGATTAGAAAAATTAGGAAATGATCTTGAAAATAATCTGGTACAAGAAATCTCAAGTTATCGATAATCGAGCAAAATTAGATTTTTTTTTGTTAGTTGGATGGATAGAGATTGAAAGGTGACGTAGTAACGCCTCTTCGGTCACTGATTTCCCCCCAGACAATGTGAATATAATCGTGTTTGTGGAGGAAAAAAATGTTCAAGGATGTTTTGATAAATTAATGGTTGAAAATCGAAATATATGTTTGACTATCTATGAAATTCGTTTTTTTCTCTTCTATATGATTGTGAATTCTTCTCGATCAGGGTCAAAAAATTTATAATCGAAATTTTCATCAATAAATGTGATTGAATACGCTTGATTTATTTTTAGATCGATAACGAAAGGTGCTTGACGAATGATATTTACAATCTAAATGTAGATATATACGTACTTAGTATATGCGCGGCACCCAAATTGCTTAAAAGTAAATGAAATTACAAAAAAATCACCTTGTGGGTTTCAGGCTTAGCACGTGATCAGCGTTTTTCTTCGACCGTGATTGGATGGCTGATTCTTGTTTCAAAGATTTCCTCAACACATCGTTTTTCAGCATCAACGCTGCATCGGCATCCTTCAGTTCATTCGAAAAAGGAGCCTCTGAGTCGTTCGAAGCGTTCTTCATGCTACACAGTGTTGTTTGATTAGCCAACCTTACCTATGATTTTTTCGACGATAGCATTACTGGCAATATAAAACTAGGTACAAGTACGACGTTCAAGAGCCTCAATGTTAGAGTTGGCACTGCACAGTGATCTATTTGAAATTTAAGGTAGCAAAAAATCTGCAACTTTGAGTATAGGGGGTTTTTGAGACGCTGAATTTATTTTTTGGGTCATTTTTGACCTTGGCCTAGAAATGAAAATTCTGAATTTCTTCCCTCTCCCATAAGTGCTTTTTGGATTATGGCCAAAAATAACTTCATATTCGTATTCAGGGAATATTAAAAAATCACTTTTGATACCCCACATCAAGATTTTGGGAATTTCTAATCAACCCCTTCTCCTCCTTCAAGTCAGTCAAAGTTTAACTTTATATTCGTATTCAGGGAATGAGAAAACATACACTAAAAATGTTTGAAAAATGAATGACAAATTAATAAAAAATCATAAGCGTTTTAAAAACTGCACAAGTACCTGATTTTAGCATTTTTAAGATCAAATTTTTACGAAAAAAAATCATGACGACTCGAGACAAAAAAATCTTTGAACCCTCCACCCTCCAGTAAACCGAAAAAGTACTTTTAGCCGAAAAAGATTTTTAGAGTGGTTTAGAACTTTTTATTATAGAGCCAAATTCGTATAATAAATATGTATCATAAAAATAGTACTGACTTCGAATGCGAAATACTACGCTGGCAACATATCAAAACAAAAAAACCAAATAGAAATTCGAAATCTACGATAAAATTCACTCACAGCACACGTTTGTAAACAAACACACGATATCGCGAAAACAACTGATAGTTGCTACCTTCCTCTTCCTACGTTTCAGAACCACCTTGAAGCGGATCGTGGCCGCGAATATCATCAGAGAAGATCGTTTCAAGGTAGTAGAACAGGTTGGGAATAATTTTTGGCTATTTCAGTAAAATCATTTTTTTCATTTTTTGCCACCAAGAAATTTCAAATAGCCCATTGTGTGCCACGAATTTTAAAATTCGAAATCATCGAACGTACTATGTACGTATTTATATGCTTACATTAATCACTCACCTGTTTATTTAATTAGAGAAAAAATTATTGCTTACTTGGATGATAGATCTTCGTCGATTAAACGCAAAGTCTTAAAAATAAACCGACGCAACGGTGACGAAGAAAAAGTAACGCAACTGTCACCAAAAATTTAGTAAATAACTCGAGGTAGATCTTACGAAAAAAATAAAAATACGGAAATAAGAAAAGATGCGAGTTGGACGAGTGTTTGATGTTAATTTCAATTTTTTTTGAAAAAAAAAACAAAAATAAAAATCAACTATTCATCTGATGCTACCGAAAACCGAAAGTTGTTTCTTTGCTCGCGTTCATTCTTGACGCACCTATTGAAATGATGCGAAGAACGACAAACGTAATGCAGTGATTTACATATCATTTATTAAATAGTGAGTTTTATCTCGAAAAAAGTGGTTATGACGGTAGATTAGGCGATTATACTTTTAACTTGTGTGTGAAGTAGCGACCGGCTGATAAATTTAAAACAATATAAGTATACACGTTTATACATAAATGTTGGTAATGTACGGTATGGATCTACATCTAGGTAGGTCGATAGCGAGTATCCAAGTACGAATAAGTATGCGGTCTTTATTATGTGTACACCACGCTAACAAGTCATGCCAACAAAGTATAGGTATAATAAATTTGTATTTATTAATAAATTGAAGAAGAAGACGTATGACCTATAAAACGAGAAATTAAACTAACGGTTCTAACGTAAGTATACGCGAGAGTATTTGTATAGTCCATCTATATGCCTACTCACCTACTTACAAATACTTACGGAGAGGCGGTGAATAAGTAAATTTCATTTTGCTTTCATGCAATGGTTACTGATTGAGTCAGTTTCAATCAGTGGTGGAGTATTTGCCAAAACAGGTGTCCCGAAAACAATAATTTTTAAAGCTACATCAAATTCAATATCAACATCGTCATCCAAAATAAACTCTAAGAGCCATCTCAAAAAATTTAACGTCTTTAGTTGATATAACATGACTTTGTAGTAAGATTATAGTCCAGTGGCAAACTGTAAGTAAACGGCAAAAAATGATAATGGCGTGAAATTTGGTATGATGAACAAGGACACCATAAGGAATTTTTTAAGCCCGGGAGGCCATCGCCAGACCCCATAGGAGGGGGAGGGGGCAGGTTCAAAGGGAGGTTCAGCCCCCCATTTTTTGAAATTGGTCCATCGGTCCTGTTTTGGTGTCATTTCCATATAATTGAATCCCGCTGAGTTCAAAAATGTCATCAGTTTCAAAATTGGAGGCAGAGAAGTCCCTCAAATTTGAGATTTCTCAACCCTTGTTTTCGTATTTTTGCTAAAAACGGCCTAAAATTACGTTTTTTCAACTTTGCACAACCTGTCGACCTCCCAATCAAATTTTTATCAAGATTTTCGAACTCTACGGGTAGATTACCACATATAATCACTTTTACAACTTCCCATACCCCAACTCTGAGTGAGTGGGAGGGGCTAAAGTTGCTAAAATTGAGCCAAATTTTCACATTTTTGGGTAAAAATCACGATTATTTTATTATGTACGCGATAATATTTATCGATTGAGGTTATTTATGCGATGTCTGAGTAGTATAGGTCCCAAACAATAAATACAGGCCCAGAGGCACACCGTATAACCCTTCTGGAGGGGTAAGGGGGGTCCTTTTTGACTGCCGTTTTGCCCAATTTCGGCTACTTCAAAAGTTGGATCAGTTTTCCAACTTTTTTCATCACACACTCGAGAAATAAATTGCTGAATAATATTTCTCGATGTACCTGAATCCAGATTGTTTAATAACTTGCCATTAAATTAAAGTGAGAAGGTGTGAGAGGGAGATTGGCCCTGGTGCCTACGGCAGCACTGTTGCCTAGACAAGTACGTAGGGTACTTGTACGTACATCGTACGTTACAGCGGCAGTAGCTTATCTGGTTCCGCTGGTAACGCTACTCGTGCGATGTTATAATTTGTAATTACTCCGTTAATGTGATCAATCTTGAGTTTAATGTGAATATGTGTTTATTGTGATATTCGTGAGCAATACATGTGTTAAACTGATTCTGAGTACGTGTCATTCCTCTGAGCTTGCTCTAGTTAGGAAGGTGTTTCCGAGAATAGGGATAAGTGACGTTCGGTCCTCCCTATTACATTTGGCGCCCTGCGTGGGTAAAAAGCTGACGTGAACTGGTAAATCCTAGTGAGCTGATCACTCCTAGGTGCGTTCCAGCTTCCAGAGGCCTAGGGTCTCTGAAAAACCCTGTGTTTTGAGCCCTGCCTTTTGGTAGGTTTACGACTCTGAGCCTCGTACGGCCAGATAGCTACTGGGCTAGGCCCGAAATTTTCGACTAAAAAACGTAAGTTTTTGTACCTTTTTATTTATTTTAATTCGACTACGCGTTTTTTAACGTAAATTTAAACAGTGTTAACGTAAATCCAACTCGGATTTGTAAAAATTTAGGATAGTTTTCTTTGTTTGAAGTGCGAATCGCGTACGGTGCAATCCGGTGCAAGCTCGAGGCTTGAAACTTGGTTAAACATTGTCGAACGCTACGTAACGGTACCCATTGTCAGTGAACGTAATTCCGAACATCGAGCTCTTTTCTTATCTCGTTTACGCGATTAAATTAACGTTGAATTTCTGTGCACTTCGTAACGCGTAGTTTTAACTTTCTAGTCAAATTTTCGTTCGCGTATTCGCGTAATTTTTAGACTTTTTAATTTTTAGAATTCGTGTTTTGTGTTTTTATGTGTTTTCGTTTCGTGAATTATGTGTTTTATCCGTATTTTGACCGTGGTTTCTCCACCAATTCGCGTATAAATGTCTCAGGGTCGTGACCTACAGCCTGAGAAATCGAAAAGAAAGGCTGCGCTAAAAGCTAGCGAAAACATCATAAAGGTCAACGACCTATACAGGAGAAAACCTGTAAAAACGGAAGAAAAAGTGACCGTGCCAGCCACAAGTTCGCCGAACGCGACGGTGGTAAACGTTAACGAGTCGTCAACTGATTCAGAGTCAAGCTCTGACATCCAGTTGACTGGCATAGCTGACTTGACGATCGACGAGAACGTAGCAGTACCTGAGAGACTGCAAGGCTCGGATTGGTGGTGTCACTATTACACGCACGCCAAACGAGCCTACGACCTCGTCATCTCCAACAAAAATAGTAGAATTTACGACTCGAACATGGAAACTTCTGTGAAAGGTGAGCCTTTAAAAACGCCACCTCAAAACGGCGAAATGGCAACTGGCGAAGGGGGAAATGGTGAGGAAAGACCTCAACCAATACCCCAACAGCCTCCGCAACCGTCCCCTCCCCCCTCTCCCGAAAAGAAGAGGAATGAGGAGGAGGACGAGGAAGATAGACGATCTGAAAACGAATCGTATGACGCTGAGAGCGAGTCGGAATCTGACGATGACGACGACCACCAGCCACCCCTCCTACCACCAACTGGGGTATCTATCGCGGAAAGGCTGAAAGCCATGAAAAATCTCCACGAAGATGTAAAACTAGGTGTGGAGATATACAGGCCAAGGCCTGTACCTGAGTGTCCTGAGGGGCAGGTACCTCCCGAATTAGATGAGGTTGAGGAAAATACTGCTGAAATCAGGCACGTCAGGAAATGGGCCAGCCGTAATATCAAAAGAGTCAGCTATCGAACAGGCCAACTCGAAGAAGCCTGCAACTACCTGCATAATAATGCAGCGGCACAGTCAATACACATTGCCGACTTAGTCGAGATAAACGAAAAGAATGTAAACGCTCTAAAATCGCAAAAAAACGCGATACTCGAAAGTCGCAAAGACATCGAGACAAATGAGAAAAAAATCAAATCTCTCGAAGAGAACCACTTGAGTATCATTAAAGCCCACAAATACGAGGTGGCTAAAGATATGAATGAACTCAAGAGACACTTCGACGAGGTACAAACTGACGCATGTGAAAATGCTCAAGCTGTGTTTAGACTTAACCAGGAAATAGGCGACATTCGTGCAAACGGATGCGGCGCGAAATGCGCACCTGGTAAAAAGTCCAGCAAAGAGTACCGAGAGAAAATGAGAACGCTGCCATTAGACCCTAACATCATGGCAAAGAATGGCATAAAATTTGAGTGGGCTAACCATTTTCACCCACACGCGTTCATAGATGCATTCGAAGCTTATTTGGAAGGAGTATCCATAAGCGACGAGCAAAAATGCATACTTTTCCTCGGATGTATTGAGACAATGCGCGGATTGGAAACGTGGAAGAAACACGTGTCGAAGTTGCGGTCTTATGACTCGCTAAAGACTGCATTTTTGCAGCGATTCTGGGCTGAAGAAGACCAAAAAGCCGCCAAAGAATACTTCCAGTCAAAATGTACAGACGCACCAACCACCAGCGATCTCGCGATGCTGCTGCTGGATTGGTATGAAACATTCACAAGAATGAAAGACGTCAAAGAGGAAGATATTCTGAAACTCTTCTATCAAAAATTGCCCGACTATTTAAGATCAAAAGTCAACGGAGATGCTCAGAACGACCCGAAGCTGTTCAAAAATAAGCTGGTCGAGTTCACAGCGATCCGTGACTACTCGAAACTCAATGTCCAGATGTCAGTCGGTTCGAAATCAAAGAAATCGAAATACGACGACAAAACTGGAGTACCGGAAGTCGCGCAAAAGAAGAGCTTAGAGTCATTTCCTCCTGAGGATGTAAAGAGATACGCCCGAGATTTAAAGAAACTCGAAGCAGTGAAGAGCAAAGAAGCTCCAATTTTTAAAAAAGCCAAAGGGGAAGACAGCGGCAAAAGTAAGTCAAACCCTCAGAAAAAAGGAGGGAAACCAGAGAAAACTGGAAAACCTGACAAGTCGAGCAAATCTGACAAATCAGGAAAATCAGGAAAATCTGATAAGCACGACAAATCTGGCAAAAAAGCCAAAACATTCGATTTAAAATACACCGAAGCTGAAACCGCTGAAAACGACAGCGCAGCTGAATCGAGTGCATCAGATTCCTCATCTTCTGAGTCTTCCTATGAAACCAGCCCAGAATCATCATCTACCTCGGCTACTTCGTCGTCGGGAAACGAGGATTAGACGAACGCCACCATGCGGCGGAATCCTCTGATAATGCTCCTAAAATCGAGCATGTAAAAATAAAGGATTATACCTTCATCGGCGACGGAGTTGTAAACCACATCAAAAGAGCTGAGGGTAAAAATAACTACCCCTATTATCGAGACCAAATATCTCTCGAAGACCTGCATGAAGTTCTGCTAAAAGCGAACCTGCTGGATACGAAAGTGATTATATCACTGGGGCAGCTGGAGCTTAATTACTCCAAGAAGCCATTCCAAGTAATCGAAGAAGAATTACGTAAAGTAATTAACCTCATTTGCAAAAAAGGCGCTAAACATATCATCGTGCTGTTTCCTATTGTGAAGCCTCGTATTCCAGGCGAGCATGGAGTCAGTCTGGCGAGATATCGTGCATTTAGACGCATGTTTGCGAGACTGGCACATGATGACAGAGTAACAATTTGGAAAAAGCCAGCGCTGCAATTGCTGGAAACGGCTGAAAAAATCAACCAGGCTGGGGCCAAATACGACGAGCCCAAAATCGATGAAAATCGAGACATCGTACCGAAAAAGGAATTTTTCCATTTTTCTGAGTCAGCCAGGAGATATTACATCGCCACCAAATCGTACCAAGCAGTTTGCACTGCTCTGCTGGATGAAATCCAGAGGTTTGAGAAAACTGGTCACAAACCTCGCGCCAAAGGCGAATTAAAGAGGATACACGGTGATACAGAATTCAAACGGAAAGAAATCATCAAAAACGGCAGAGCACAGCCGGAGCCTGAAGACCCGGTTAAAATTAGCAAAAAGAAACCTCGTGCAAAGTCACCTGAGATATCTAAATCTACCGAAGATGTCAAACTCACGGATAAAATGAGTAAAGAAGTGCGTAGAGAGCGCCGCAAAAAGATGCGCGAGCTGAGGTCAAGGCCAAAGGTCGTTGACGCGAAGCATATCTCTGCAGATGATTTGAAAGGATGTGAAGTCATCGAATCCGACTCTGACGATTACGCCACTGCTGGCGAAGAGGTCGAGATCGATGAATGGGTTCCGTCCTGCTGCGCGGTTGACAATATTGACAACACCAAGTGCCTCGACGAGCAGTCTATCGACCCCGTCGTGCGCCGGCAGCTGATTTTGGAGGATACGGACGACCCCACATGTGTAGTAAAGCTGCAGGTAAACAAAGAAGACGTTTGCGCTCAGCTGGACACTGGGGCACTTCCAAACGTATTGTCTCGACCAATGGCTGACTATTTAACTCGCATCTGCGAGAATACCAAAGACGTTCAGTATATTATGCTGAAACGCAAGGTCATGCTAAAATTGGCGGATAATAAAATAATCCATACCAAAACTCACGTGCTGCAAGTCACCATGTGGTTCAAATCCATTAAACTTCTGATACCGTTTTACGTCATCGATAGTACACATAATGTATGTATTATCGGAAGAGTCACGATGCGAGAGCTGAAGATGCAACCGGTTCTCGAGGGTGGTTATGCTTACTGCAAACCACTCAACGTGAGTAAGCGAGAAATTCTCAAATTTCTCAAACCCGAACAGTTTCAGGGTGCATTTCCGATTTTCAAATTCGATGTGCCCAAAAGCTACGAAAATGAAACAGTCGTATTCACCCAAAACCGGTCAAAAGCGGTCGAATGGGCAGAAATTCTCCCAGAGGAGAAAGACAATGGCCCGGAGATCTACTTGAAACAACTAAAAGCAGATCTGAAAAAAGGTGTCGAAGAAAAGATAATCAGCAAAAAAGAAGCTGACGAAGCATACGTTGAGTTTGCACTTTTCAAAGAACTTTTTAGTATTTACCCTGGCAGGTATACCGGCGAACAGGTGAAATTTCAATTTAAACCTGGTGGTGCGCATAAAAAGAAGTGGCGAGGTGAAAAGTACCGCCCTTCTAGTAAATTAAAACACGCCATTCGTAAGGCTGTGAGAATTATGCTTGCACTCGGAATGATAAAACCATCTAAATCCCGGCATATCAACACCTTAGCGCCAGTGGTGAAGAAAAATGGTGATTTAAGACTGTGTCTCGCGGCCGACGAGTTAAATGAATTCCTTGAAAATCGGCTAACAGAGGCGCCCACGATTGAGTCAATTATTTTTGACAACCCGCAGGCGCAATTCTTCTGTACCCTGGACTTTGTCATGGCATTCATGAATATGGTGCTACACCCGGACAGTCGTAAGTACACCGCCTTCCAAGTCGAGGGGCAGGTGTACGAATTTAACGTCATGCCGTATGGCGTGAAAACCGCGTCGTCGGACTTCATCCACGGACTTAACGAAGTAATTCCAAATGAAGAAGGAATTACGAAGTTCGCCGACGACGTGATGATTTGTGGGAATACTTTTGAGCAAACAAGGGAACGACTCAAACGCGTTCTGCTCAGAATCCAGGCCAGCGGATTAAAGTTAAACCCCACAAAAACAAGGTTGTTTCAGTCTAAAACTGAGCACCTTGGATATACCCTTGCGAAGCAGAAAATAGGTAAGCAGGAGCAGAAACTCAGCAAGTTCAAGGAGTTCAAAGAGAAACACTTGAACAAACACGGCGAGTTCGAGCTCAAAAATAAGAATCAAATTCTGGCTCTGGTTGGTTTAACCGGTTTATACCGTAGATTCATACCAAATTACCACCAGATTCTAGCCCCCCTATATAAGCTTACGCAAGATGACGTACCATTCGTTTGGGGAGATGAACAAAAAGCAGCTTTTGAAGAATTAGAGCGGCAGTATCTCGCCGACTTCAAGCTGATGCCTCCCCAACCTGATTACGACATACACCTGGAGACCATGGTTACTGACGACGCTATGAATGCGGTCATGTACCAGGTCATTGACGGAAAAGATTCGGTCATCATGTTTACTAGTTTCGCGTTTAAGCCGCACCAGAAGAAGTTTACCTGTCTCGACAAAGAGATGATGGCATTGGTGACCACAGTGCACCGACTTCAAACCTGGTTGCATGGCCGGCGAATACATGTAAGGGCCGATCTACACCCGATAGTGAAAAAATTTTACACGATCATCCAGACTCACAGAAAGGCAGCTGCCTGGATAACTGAGCTTTGCGGTTACGATCTGGTTTACGACTTAAAAGCGAAAAAGTCGAAACTTTTCAAAGCTCAGGAGCCTGAGGTGACGATATATTCTCTTAACTTCACAGCTCTCCAAACGTACGCACTGGAATTTTCCGAGACGTATGTGGATGAGCTGATGGAAGACTTGAGAAATATCGGGGACATTCAAGTTCAGGATAAGGCATGCTCGAAAATAATCGAGATGTTGAAAATGCCTATTCCTGACAAGAATAAGAAATTGGCCGCTAAGATCTTGGCCAAAAGGAAGAGATTTTGGATCGAGAAAGATCCAGAGGGCCAGGAAATTTTATATCGCCGATTTGAAAACGGCCACCTGGTACCCTACCTTCCTGAGGAGTTATTCCAAGACCTGGTCAAATATCTACATGAGATTTACGGGCACGTTGGTCCCGCCAAGCTGGAATTAATATTTAAAAGACTTTACTTCTATCCCAATGCAATGAGATACATCAAAACGATGTCAGAATGTTGCATTGTGTGTAAAGTAAACAAGAATTACGTAAAAAGAAAGATTCTTGAGTATGGCCAAGTCGAAGCCTATTCGGTAGGTGACGTCATCTCAGCTGACCTCTTTGGTCCCGTTGCCAATCAAAAAGGCAAACCAAGATACTTGCTGGTGGCGAAAGACGTATTCACATCTAAATTATGGTTAAGACCAATACCGAATATGAAAGGCAAGACTGTAACCAATACCATGGAGACGGTACTCGTAGAGATCGAAAACCATGGTATTAAGGTCAATAAGGTCATCACTGACAACGGAAGTCAGTTTATTAGCGATAAGTGGTGTGCCATGTGGGAGGCTCATGGGGTCAAGGTCGGTCATACCACCTGTTATAATCCCATGTCCTCATTGGTCGAGAGATCGATGCGGATAATCTCTGATAAGCTCAGGGTCAAGATAAATACTTGCTCTGACCCCTATAAAAGTCACTGGGGATGGCACAAACACATCCACGAAATCGAAACGGAGATCAACAACACTCCGAACCAGCATGGCGTAAAACCAAACGAGGCCTGGGGCATCGAAGATGTATTAACTTCGAACTTGCCGACCAGAAACAACAGCTTGGATTTCAAACACGAGCTGAAACTTCTTCAGGAAGAACAAATCAAAAATGACATCAAATCCACCACCTCCGAGGTTCTCCTCAAGGAGAAATTACGTCGAGAGGATCTGGTGTTTGACGATGATGGCTCAGTTCGCGTAGGAGCTGACGGCGCCTGCTCTAAAAATGGCAGTGACGACGCCGTCGCCGGCATCGGTATCTGCTTCAACTCAGATTCGGACCAAAACGTATCCGAAAGAATTACAAGTGACAAATATCGAATTTCAAATAACCTAGCAGAATTGCTCGCAGTCAAAAAGACGCTCGAAATATGTCTTTTCAACGACATAAAAAGAGTCAATATGATCACCGACTCGAAATACGTTATAGATAGCATGACCGAGCACCTTCCCGGCTGGTTGAAAAATAATTTCAAAAACAGTGAGAAGAAAATCGTTTATCACAAGGATTTATTCCTAGAATTAAACGAACTAGGTAAAAAATTCGAAAAAATACGGTATAATCACGCTCGTGCAAGAAGTCACGAAGATTCTAACATCACAGCCGACAGGCTGGCGAAAAAATCCGTATATACTTTCGATTTGCTCTCGCAAAAAATCGATGAGATGTCAAATAAGCAAGCCATCGAAAATTACATCCGCGAGAAGCGCCGGTTACAGCGAGTACGCGACGAGTATATCTACTCGAAAAAACACAAAGATCCAAAGATCTTACAACCAGGCGACATGGTTCTCTTAACTGAGCACAAACAGTCGAGCTTCGAGAAAGGTATCTCAGCCAAACTGTGTGCCAAGAGAACCGGCCCGTATCTCGTCAAAAGAAAGGAGACGACAAATACATATCGTCTGTATCCGATCGACAATGACGAGATTGACAAGGTTGTCAACATTCGGCAAATTACGTTGTTCCTCACTAAAGATCAGCAAGAGGAAATAAAAAACAACGTAGTAAATAAGTCAAAATATGACCGCCGAACGATTGAAGAGCAGATCCAACAATATTTAACAACCATCGACTACGAGGACCCTGAGTTCGACGTGGACGATGAAGTCGAGTTGGATCAAAACAGCCAGAAAATAAACTCAAAAACGGCTGAACAAATCGAACGCGAAGTGGCGAAAATTAAACGCCAAATTCGGTTTGATAAACGTAACAAAATAGGCGAATTTCAGGATAAAGTACCCCCTGATAAAGCAGACGATGCAACTCCTTCAACAAGCGGAGTAGTCGTTGCTAAAACGCCTGCGAAAGGGAAAAATGCAACCCCTTCGACGAGCGGCGTGAATACCAACAATCCGCCTGCAAATGTCGATACTGCAACCCCTCCTGCTGCTCGAAATGACGCTGAAGAAATACGTCAGAAAAATTTCGAAAATCTCAAAAAAGGATTAAAAAAGAAAACATCTAAAAAACAGATGGAAATCCTTGAGAATAATTTGAAAAAAGCAGCAGTAAATCAGAAACGATTCGAAAAATTAAAACAACTCGCCGAGCAAAAGCAACAGGCGAAGCTTGCAAAGACAAGCCAGCCCGAAACCGTTAACAGCGGCAACGCTGCAAATACGGATACTGCTACGGTCGAGGGGCAAGCGGATACCGGCGTGCAAACTCGTAGCAAAACAAGAAAGAAAAAAGCTACGCCATTGCAGGTATCTATGCTTGATTTCGTCGATGAGTTCGAACAAACGTATTTGCTAAAGCTATACGATTGTTGAAGAATCGTTATCTGATTACACGGCGATAAGGATTCAAGCCGTACGATCAAATGCTTACATGTGATTCGCTACCCATCCTCAGAGGGGAAAGAGGGGAAACGATAACGCACGTAACTCCAGCAAAACGCAACGAGCATTCGGCTCATTTATCTGTTCTTCTTTGCCGATGTACGTTATGCTCGTGTATCAACGAAGTAATTAGCGTTTATTTGCAGTGTTTTAGTGCGTTTTTGCGTGTATTTAGTGTGTGATTGTGCGTATTATACGCGTGTAGCAAGTACGTGGAAAAATTCCACCGTTTTTCGTGCTTTTAAAGCAAGTTTCGTCTTAGACGAATAACAACGTGTTCTATATGTAAGTACGCCACAATCACTAATACCGCGGTAATTAACACCCGATTATGACTTTTAATCATTTCACTAGGTGAAATAAGCCGAAATGTATATTTCGATCGTACTTTCGTACGAGAAATCCATGATCAGGAATATGCACATGGTGCAACTATTCGAACATTTGGCAACGCTGCATTGCAGCGCCACCTGTTTACAATATGAACTTGTTATCACTGATTGTGGACTTCGTCGAATTTGCGGTTGATTTTATAATTTCGACTAAAACGATTTGAAATTATCCACCAACATTTCATCTGAAATCAAAAGAAAAGTGTCGTGATGTGTTATCATAACGTGGTTCGGTATAATGTTTCAGTTTGACGAATATCAGAAAATACGTTACCTACGATTGTAGAGATCGACGAACCCGATAACATCAACGGCGGCGGCCAATCGAAAAACAATTCTTTCGAAACGGAAATCCAAGCTCTGGCGGAAGCCGTGAAAGAGAACGCGTTACCGGAAGATATCCTCGACTACGAGGAAACGTTTGGCGTAAGTTTTCAAATATAACACTAATATAAGTGATACAGTTGAGCCCAGCTCCTGGTAATTGAATCTAAAACAGATAAAAATGTTCAAATCGTTAGCTAGCAAAATAAATAAATCTAGGAATATGGCTAAAACTAACGATACGTGTAGCGACGATGACTGCGAGTGCATGAAGACGCTAGTTCACGTACGCGGCGCGGCGAGCCAATGCGAAGTCGCGCGAAAAAAGCGTCGCGAGCGCAAGGCCGTGAAAAAACATTCGACGCCAAAGACTGCGAAAAAGGAATTGAGCAAGGGCGGCAAAAAAGAAGAAAAGCTACCGATACAATCGGAACCGCAAGAATTTGAAATTAATTTGGCGAAGGTATCGGGCTACGAACGGAAACAAAGTGTCGTCACGTTGCAAAGCAACAAAGTTTCGAATAACGAAAACGGCGATACAATCGTCGAAAGACGAAATAGTGTCGAGTTCGTAGATATAACCACGATTATAAATAAGGATATACCCGATACCAAAAACATCGAATCAAATTTTGAAAATGATGTAAATTTAGAAAGCCAAAGCAATAATACTAATACTTTGTCTGTTTGTTCACAGGGAACCGAAACGATGGTCGGTGTGTATGTCGTCCCGTGCACCTTGTGTAACAAAAATCTAATTGTCCAGACCGAAGACAATAAGCCACTGTATAATGCAGCGTGCCATCACCTAATGCATCGATCGTGTGTAAACGAACGACTGGAGTCGGTCGCACCGAAATGCGAATGCGGAGTCGAATTAAACGACGACTTTTGTCAGAGTTTATCGATTCCGAAGCATTTATACACGCTGGAAGCGATCGTTATTGGCGATTCTTCCGAATCGACGCTGGGTTACCGAGCGACCTTCCTGACGGAGGAACTCGAGAAAACTAACCGACTGTTAATCGAGAAATCAGCCGAGTGCACTAAAGCACTCACTGAACTGGCGATCGCGCGCGTGGAGGCGGACGGGTGGAGATCTGAAAACGAAAGACTCCTGGAATTCATTCGACAAAAGAACTACCAAGCACCGCCTGAACAGACGACGAATTCGGCTGCAGGCAATGCTTTCCGTCCACCGCCCGGTTTGGATCTGCGATCGAAAGCAGCGATTGCGCAAGCCGCCGCAACGCCAGTGCCGCAAATGGCAATGCCAAGTGGGAACTCGACCTGTACGAGTATGATACAGGAAACGGTCAACAATTCTCAACCGGACTCCCAGCTCTTCAAATTGCCACCGCAACAGCTGGCACCTGTAGGTAACCCACCTACAGTTGAAATTCTACGACAGGTGTCGGATTCCGCGACGACGGAGATGGAGTATACGCCGCATACGTCACAAATACCGGCGCCCATCCCAAACAAACCAATGGGTCCCCCTCCGGCGAGACCATTTACTCAGCCCGAGGAAGGAAAGTCCCCGTTGACGAGAGTACAACCGGGTCAGTCGCCGATGACGAGAAATATTCGGGATTATTCACCGGTATCGGACGACGAAAGACAGTTTAAAGTACCGTCTCGCAAACGGGCAGCGGACGACGAAGATCCAATTGCCAGAGCGAGACGGCGCCGTGAAAAATCGAAAGAAACCCATCGACCGATCAATGCTGTTCCGCCACCGTACAGCCACCCCCTGTACCCGATGCAGGAGAGACGATTCCGCGAATTTCACTTGTGTGAAAAAGATGATTTGAAAGCGGTGTTCATGGGTGAATACATGGTAATCGGTGACGGATACCCGCAGGGTGCCGCGTACGTGGCAATAAATAACCGCAGCTATAAGAACGAGCTGTTTGAGTGCCGAACCCTGCGTGGATTTTTGAGAATCCAAAAATTGATCGAAGAACTGTCGAAATTCGAACAACTCCCGCGGAAGATATTGCTTTCACCTGGCAACAACGACACGTTAAATGACCGACACACAAAAGAAGAGGTACAAGAAGATACCTTGAAATTGTTCGACAAATTGGAAGAGCTGGAGGTTGAAGAGGTAATGGTCGTACCGCCAGTCCACTTCAAAGACGAACCCGAAATTAGGAAGTGGTACCGGAGCCAACTAGCGGCGCAGTTCGGGGAAACCCGACGGTACGAATACTACTATATTGGACAAGACCTGGTCACGACGATCGCGGCGATGTCGGAGCCCAAAGTCAAAAGCTTTGGCATCATACACGAGCCGAACGATTATTCGAGGATCTTCACGAAGAAATTAAGCGACATCGTAAAGACGCGAAGCGGTGACGAATTCTACGAACAGTCATCAAGTCGTGAACAGTCTGCGGACCGTGCAAGAAACCGCGCAAACAAACGTTTGCGCGGCGCCTTGAATAAACGTAGCCATAGGCCACGTCGCGGTTAGAAATAACTGCGTTAAAATGTAAAAATCGTCGTAAAATAACCAATACGTACCGGAGGGTGCCGACGGACTCCGAAGACTGGCCGAAGCCTCCGAATCGGTGACCACGAGGTCCACCGGAACCTGCAACAGAAAGCAGATGAGGAGAATCACCATCAATCGGCCAGTATTTTTTGCTCGATCTCGTTAGATTATACCTAGATTATGTAACATTAAGTACCTGGATCGTCGGCAGCTGTTTTCGACGGCGACGTTTGATTAACTGTGTTCGGCGGCTGAGTCAAGGTTTCGGCGGCTGAGTTGGTTGATCGGCGCGACGGATTCAACGGCACTAACTCTCAATTACGTCTTCGTTACCCGGATTGGTCACAAGTTCCTGAAAAATTGAAAATATTATTAGAATTTTTGTAATTTTGTTTGTTTTTGTACCAGTTGTACGTACCTGTATTTTGTTTCGAGGTCCATTACCTCCATTTATTTTGTAAATATGTTTTGTTTTGTTTGTATTTTTATTGTATTGCTCCGCACGAGTAGCGTAGTACCCTTTTAAGATCTCATTCACTCGCTACGACGCGAGAACATGCAAAATGCATGAAAAATGTGCGAGGCTCCATCAGCCCAAAGAAATCGCACCACGATTCAAGTACGAGGGTCAAGGCACCCGTGCTGCAAAGCCCAAAGGGGCAGAAGGCGCAGTGTCTGCTCTAGGCCATAGGGAGATGTCTCTCACTCGTATTTGTGCTTCCCGGCGCGGTTGCTGAGGCCTAAACCCCCTCGGTAACCTCAAAGGGGCATAATGTGAGAGGGAGATTGGCCCTGGTGCCTACGGCAGCACTGTTGCCTAGACAAGTACGTAGGGTACTTGTACGTACATCGTACGTTACAGCGGCAGTAGCTTATCTGGTTCCGCTGGTAACGCTACTCGTGCGATGTTATAATTTGTAATTACTCCGTTAATGTGATCAATCTTGAGTTTAATGTGAATATGTGTTTATTGTGATATTCGTGAGCAATACATGTGTTAAACTGATTCTGAGTACGTGTCATTCCTCTGAGCTTGCTCTAGTTAGGAAGGTGTTTCCGAGAATAGGGATAAGTGACGTTCTGTCCTCCCTATTACAAAGGGGTGACTATTTAGGGGATGAAGTAATATTTTGATCTAAAATCTATACACATGTTGAAATCTGGGTTTTCGGAGACGCTGATTTCAAATACGTTATCTATTTTTCGATTAAAGCTAAGGGATGAGGAGGGGTGAACCTGTTTGGGAAGAGGGATGAAAAGTTCACAAAAAATCGACATACATATCGAAATCTATATATTTGAGGGCGCAGATTTCAAATTCGTTACCGATTTTTTGATTAAATCTAAGGGATGAGCAGTGGAGAACCTATTTGAGGGAAGAGGGTGACATCTCGGTAAAAAAAATTCTATCATTTTCTCTACAGAATTCAAAATAAGATTCCACATTCATTTCTCAAATCTCAAAATCCAGTAATCCAGAGTCCTTGCATCCTAGACACGTTGTGAGTTATATGGTTCGAATAGAAAATTAATACATTAGGCATAGTCAAAAATTATTTTTTCAATTCACAGATGTTTTATTCCATTGAAATGTGCGCAAAAAAATTACGCTTTCATTCGTTTCGGACTAACGGCAGGAAAAACCCATCGAATTTATCACGTCATTTTGTGAGTAATTGAATGTAATATAGGTATTTGTAAAAGAAATAAAAAGACAAAATGTCCCCCTCCCCCCCTTAGGCTCACACGTATTTGAAATCTGTGTCCTGAAATGTATAGATTTATGTGTAGTATGTATTTATAAATGTCGCTTTCATTATAAAAATTTTACACATTCCCTCAAATAGGTTCTCCACTGCTCATCCATTAGATTTATACGAAAAATTGGTACCGAATTTGAAATCTGCGCCCTCAAATATATAGATTTCGATATGTATGTCGATTTTTTGTGAACTTTTCATCCCTCTTCCCAAACAGGTTCACCCCTCCTCATCCCTTAGCTTTAATCGAAAAATAGATAACGTATTTGAAATCAGCGTCTCCGAAAACCCAGATTTCAACATGTGTATAGATTTTAGATCAAAATATTACTTCATCCCCTAAATAGTCACCCCTTCTCACTTTAATTTAATGGCAAGTTATTAAACAATCTGGATTCAGGTACATCGAGAAATATTATTCAGCAATTTATTTCTCGAGTGTGTGATGAAAAAAGTTGGAAAACTGATCCAACTTTTGAAGTAGCCGAAATTGGGCAAAACGGCAGTCAAAAAGGACCCCCCCTTACCCCTCCAGAAGGGTTATACGGTGTGCCTCTGGGCCTGTATTTATTGTTTGGGACCTATACTACTCAGACATCGCATAAATAACCTCAATCGATAAATATTATCGCGTACATAATAAAATAATCGTGATTTTTACCCAAAAATGTGAAAATTTGGCTCAATTTTAGCAACTTTAGCCCCTCCCACTCACTCAGAGTTGGGGTATGGGAAGTTGTAAAAGTGATTATATGTGGTAATCTACCCGTAGAGTTCGAAAATCTTGATAAAAATTTGATTGGGAGGTCGACAGGTTGTGCAAAGTTGAAAAAACGTAATTTTAGGCCGTTTTTAGCAAAAATACGAAAACAAGGGTTGAGAAATCTCAAATTTGAGGGACTTCTCTGCCTCCAATTTTGAAACTGATGACATTTTTGAACTCAGCGGGATTCAATTATATGGAAACGACACCAAAACAGGACCGATGGACCAATTTCAAAAAATGGGGGGCTGAACCTCCCTTTGAACCTGCCCCCTCCCCCTCCTATGGGGTCTGGCGATGGCCTCCCGGGCTTAAAAAATTCCTTATGGTGTCCTTGTTCATCATACCAAATTTCACGCCGCGCCATTATCATTTTTTGCCGTTTATGTCCAAAAAAATGCAATCTGCCACCGGACTATTAGCAATATTAACAAGTTTGAAGGTTGGAATGGATTTATACAAAATATGACTTCAAAAACGACACAGTTTTGCAAAACTGAAATTATGAGGAAATTTTAAACCGGAAAAACTCATTTTTTGTTATTATTCTAATAGTCCAAAATTCCCAACTTCGGGGAGCGATGGTTGATCCCCCTGAGGTTGGGGGGAGCTGAAATTTTTTTTGAGAGTACTGAAATTGATGCAAAACAATTTTTGCACCCACAAGGAGTCTACCCCCAATAGGCAGGGTGTCCCCTATATCCCAGAAGTAATTTTCCCTGGCTTTTCCAGGTTTTCCAGACCAATTCTTAGAAATTTTCCAGACCTTTCAATTATGTTATTCCTGAAGGATGGAGGAGGGGACGATTTTTTCGTGTGTGCAACAATTTTTTTTTTCAAAAATCATAACCTCTTAACGATATTATTCGATGCTCTCTTTTCTAGCCACAAAAACAACTTGAACTCAGTTTTGGAAATGTTTTGATGCCACCTCACTTTCTCCTCTTCTCTCGCAACTCGGTACAAAAATTTGAGACCTTGATTTTAAAGCAGAAAAGGTTTCAAATGAAAAGCAGTATCGAAATTCAAAATTGTAATTCCCTTCACAATCCAATTCCCCAACCCCCATCTCCATTCTGAATTGAGGGATTGACTAACACTCAGAAATAATGTCAGAGTCCGATTCATCAGAAATAAGTGATTCGTTGCCAGCTTTAAGAGAACATTTTGTAGAGAAACATGGCTATTGCCATTTATGCCGCAAATATTACGACACTTTCGAAGAAGCATGCGCCCACTTATGCTATAGCCATATTCGTCATTCAGCAGAGTGACTGAAGACCAAGAGGAACTGCAAAATCACGATACGGATTCAGATTTGAGTCTAAATGCTTCGACAACTACAGAGGAAAGCGAAGATGAAGACCCTGGTATTTCAATATTTGGTTTAAATACAGTTTTCTTCAACGTTATTTGTAAGTGTTAATTGTGACGACTTTAATGTTATATTTTTATATGTAAAAATGAGACGAGAGTTTATTTATGGTTTTTAACACAAGTTTTTCCAATTTTTTATCTATTTACATACAAATAATACTTTAATCAAACTTGAAATCATTACTTTGAACCTACCAATGTACCTATTTATGTGACTCAAACTTTTCTGGCCTTCAAAAAAGTTTAATTTACGAGTAAAATATTTCGCTTCTAGCAAATTTGTGCATGTCAGATTCAATAGTATTTCGAATTCAATGTAATAAACTGTACTGTAATTTCGCGTCCTAAATAAATTTTAATCAAAGATGTCCAAATATACCTAAATAAAAGAAAGCCGCTATTTAATCGCAATGATTTTAATTACGCGGTAAGTGATACCTACACCTCTAATTTTCAAGTTTTATATTTTCCCAAGTGAATGGATTAATTTTTCAAAAATTTCTTTCTTTTTTCAGATAAGTGCTAAATGGTTTCAAGCCGAAGATCTAATATTTTTAAATAAAATACAAGACGAAATCACGGAAACTACAACATGCTACTGAAATACACCAAGACCAATAGCTGAAAGCTAAAAAAAAATTTGCTTCGGGCGAATTGATTTAATTGGAAATCTTTGAAATTTGGCTATATTCGTTTCCAAATCTGTAGAAGCTCCAACTGAAGTGAAAATTGTGCCAAAATATAAAAGACTGAAAATTTGATAAGATTGCGTGAAAATAATACGTATTAGTTCAATGGTTGAATCACCAGGAAAAAAAATGAAAAGAAATCGAAAATTTTTTCCAAAAAAGTGGAACCTTTTCCGCCGGAAATATCAAAATTTGATCATGCTGGAAGCAAAATTTTCCAATGGAAAAATATTTTGTGGAAAATTCGAGATATTTGCAGAAAGAAATTTGCGTAAGTATTGAATAATATTTAGAAATTGAGGTTCAAGGCTATATTTGACAAAAAATTGAAAAAATTGATAAATTTTCTTCAAAAACAGAAAATATAGGTACCAAAAATTGTTTATAGGCCCCAGTGCGATCTTGAAATCTGAATTCCAGAAATTATTAAATACTTATACGAATTTCCTTCGGTAAATGTCTCGGTTTTCCCACAAAGTATTTTTCTATCGAAAAATTTTGCTTCCAGCAAGATCACGTTTTGATATTTCCGGCGGAAAAGGTTCCACTTATTTTTGAAAAAATTTTAGATTTCTTTTTCAAGTGGTTCGATCTTTGAACAAATACGTATTATTTTCACATTATTTAATTGAATTTTCAGTCCTTCACATTTTGGCGCAATTTTCACTTCAGTTGGAGCTTCTATAGTTTTGGAAATGAATATAGCCAAATTGCAAAGATTTTTAAAAATTATTCATTTCCAAATAAATCAATTCACCCGAAGCAAATATTTTTCTGGCTTTCTACCAAACGTATAACCGCAAAAAAAATGCATATTTGATCAGATAAAAAAAATTAAAAAATGCAACCAAGATTTGAAACCAAGTTCATTTCCAATCCCAAGTATTACTGGCCAATAAAAAATGAACGAAATTTGAATCATTTGAATCCGAGAAAACTCAACGATTTTTCATAAGAACTCCTTTTCGTTGTTCCACTTATCATTTTCGTTTTCGTGTAAGTTTCATTGTCGTATCCTCGTTTTATGAAAAAATAATTGTTCGGTTAACTCGTTTGTGCATTGATACATACATAATAATTTCAGTTACTTATTTAAAAATCGTGGAAATAGATATTTGATTTACGAATACCAATCTCATATTCTCATTAAGCGTCGTAACCGTTTTAAACCTTACAGTCAGAAGCCGGCGCGTGTGAACATGAATTAAACAAAATGCAGCGCAATCATTTGGACAAATTGGCGCAAAATATTTTCTAAAAAAATTTAACACCTTTTTCTCAAACTTTCACTCAGAATTTGAAAAGAAAAAACGACCAAAAAAAACTCTGTTTTTTCCCCTCCAAAATTCACGAGTCAAAACCCTCCATCTAAATGATGAATTTCCCGCGTGTAAAATTTTCCACTGACTAAGCCCTCAACGACCATTCAGTTATTCATCAACACACTGCATACGCTACTCCGCACAGGACAAAATCGTTTGGTAATTAACCAGCGAATTGTAACAGGGTAACGTATTTCGAGTATTGACTCATTGTTAGTGCATCTGGTCCCCTTTCTTTTCTAATCACAGCGAAAAGTGCGTTTCACCGCAGTATATCGTGGGCTCGTGCGTCGCGAGTATACGCTCAAATACGCCGCCTAACCGTGATTCAACCATGTAATTTAACAAAAAGTTCAACTACTTTAATACCATTTAGCCGAGTACTAGTCTCTTTGAAACTACAAGGGGTCGAATATTGTTCAACTAGTCCCTTTCATTATACAGTGCTGATTTCGTAACGAACCGAATAACTTCGTTTACACGTTCCCACATACACTTGTTATAATTTTTTTTTTTTCCATAAAGCATGAAAAAAATCATTCGATTCCGAATTAAAATCTCGTACTCGAAAAGAGATGAATCTATGGCCCGTAGAATGTACATTATATTCAATTTTTTCACATTAGGTAGTAAAATCGTATCGTTGAAAACTGAATTCGTCAGTGTGTGATCTATTAACCGTGTAATCCGTGCTCTTTCATTTCTCATGCATACGAGGCCACGTAGTGTTTTTCACCAACCTTTGAAATTATTTCAATTACAGCGTGGAAAAATGAATGCTTTTAGCTAATTAAAATACGTCCAAGAGGTAACAAGGTGCGCGAAAATCCAACGAGAATTCACCGATAGACGAACGATTAATTACCACACCCGAATACGACTCCAGCGCAGCGATAATTTTTCCCCATGTAAAAAATCTATAACCAGTCATTATGCAAATACCATTCGCGTTGAAATTTTCTAAAAATTATTCTAAATGAATTTACAAAAGTGTATTCGCAGCGTCGCTTCGTCGAAACGTCTATTTAAATCTTACTTTAAACAAAAATAGCGTCGGATCGTTTCTTCGTATATAAATTACGCTCTCAGACTGAATAATTTATCGAATTTCTCTCGATATTGTTCACAATTTCGCTCCTATTTATAGAGAAATGAAACGAAAATACTTAATCTTGCAATTGAAACGTATCGAAAGCGGATCCGCAACTATTCATTTGCCATTGCAGTCAACCACCGAGAAGTAATGGATCGTGTCGCTGTATTGACGTAACGTTGAAACAGGATTTGAAAATATTTCTTAAAAGTGCATCGTGTTTCAAACTAAGGTACCAAGTAATGATTTTAGAGTGGAGATCGAGAATTGAGAAAAATTTAATTGGCGAGTCGACGAATTTGGGGAGTTACAGAGGTAGAAGAACTACATCATTGAACAGGGTGTCATTTCCTGATTTTTTCAACACCCCCCTCTCCCCTCTTGCTTCGCCCGGGTAATTTTTCTCTTCATTCCATAGAAAATTTCTATTCATTTTAATCACGCATTGAAATTAAATCTGAAAAAAGTTGCAATCTGATTTTGTGTTTTTCTACTATAATTCTTTAGTTAGCTGCATCTTCATTCATATAGATAAAGAACGATTTTGTATCCGCCGAAGAAAAGAGGACTGATTCAGCTGAAAATGAAGATGGAAAGGAGAATAAACAGTGGATTGGCTGGAGGCTGAGACTGGAATGGCCCAGTCGGCGAAGTCCTCTGTAAGAAGAACTGGTATGTAATAGATTCACCATAATAGTTGTTCCAATAAAGATTACAGCATGATTGATGGTGTTGCAATTCCCAGAAACGAATGAGGTAGTCCTATCCTTAAGCAAGGGACCACATTTTGAAAGCAAAGCGAACTCAAAAAATTTCCTGGGAGAAGCGGTAAATACTGCAAACCGGTTCCTTCCTCGGAGGACTTTGCCAAACGGGATTCCGATTTTAGCTCTCAGCCAGTCCACAGTTGATTATTATTTCCATTTTTATTTTCAGCCGAATTAGTTTTCTTTTCCTCAGATACAAAATCGTTCTTCATCTATGGGTATTCATTATTTTTAGCACAGTTGTTTTTAAAGGTAAAATCCTCATTTATCCTGAATTTCTTGTATAGGTAGGTTGTCCGTTGTGCGCTCTGCACTTTTTCCCCAGAAACGACACCTTTGCGCTGTTGAGTATGAAACGAAAACGTGATTCTTTGTAGTTCTTTTATTTTCGTGCTTTTCCTCTTATTTTATTATACAAAAACGCGATTGTTTGTAGTTTTTTTCCCCCGTGCTTTTCCTCTTATTATTATTATTATCATCATCATCATACGAAAACGTGATTGTTTGTAGTTTTTTTTAGTGCGTTTCCTCTCATTATTATAATTATGTTTATTATTATTATTATTATTATCACTCTTTTTATTACCATTTTTTGGTCTTTTTTTTTTTTAAATTCTTTGTTCTTATATCTTCTTTTTTTTATTATATGACTTTTTCAACCTGTTTTGTTCTTTAGTGTAAGAAAATTTGTGAAATACGCTCGATCCTTTCTTTACTATCATCAATCAATTAAATTAACACGATACTTTATAAATTCTTCATCTTCTTCCTCTACTTCAAGAAGTTTTTCATCTTCTTCCTCTACTTCAAGAAGTTTTTGAATCTCCCCCCGTTAATAATAATTATTAACGGATCCTGCCGCGAAATCATTTGAATAGAAAAAAATATTCGCCATACAATGTAGCACCGAGAATGGTGGTAAGTAGTCTTGTATAGTTACTACAATTTCTTTATATTTGCAAACGGCAAAATAGTTCATCACGGCTGGAGAACAAACGTTTCATTCAAAATTGGTGAAATTTTGGAATAAGGGTCTACTTGTTGGTCCGGGTAATGTGACGGGGGAAAAATTTCAAAATTTTGAAAATTGCCCCTGCACCCCCCCCCCCCCATTTGGGGCCCCAAAAATTTGAAAAAAGAAAAATTGACACAAATCTTATTTCATCCATGTTCAAACAAATTATGAAGAATCCAACAAGGGGTCACTATATTGATAGCTTTTTTTGTAGATAAAAAAGGGTGGGGGTAAATAAACTGGAAGACAAAAAACTATAAATAAAAGTCCACCTCTCCATTTTCTTCATTATTTGCTTGACACTCTTACAATTCAAATCTTTCAAAGATTTCTCACCAGGAACTGTGTTCAATGTTATCTCCCTCTTTCATTGTACCACCATTCATGGCACTTACCGCAACGTTTTCTCAGCCTCTTCGATACAGATGATGTCTTGGAAACGTGGAACAAAAAAGTTGAGGAAAAACTTTGTCGCGACCCGCAGACGCAAGATTCACGAGATTGGTGAGCAACTGGCGCATGGTGCGCCAGTTCCACATACAACCGGCGTGTTCATGCTCGGCTGTTAAGTTTATCCGTTAATCAGTTCGTATATGTAAGATATTCGTTTTATGTTACTCTGTAATATTCAAGTAAATAAAGCTCGATTAAACTTTCAACTTTCACTAATTTATTGTGTTAATTAACCAATATACGGTAGCCTCGGTATCAGCGAACTTCCCTAGTCAAAAATTAAGGAAGAAGAAGGTGCACTTGCGCAGTTCTACGAGAATATTACATTCCACAACCAACGATACGAAATATGCTGGCCTTGGAAGGAATATCCGCCAAATCTGCCAAACAATTTCGGCCTTGCGATTGGTCGATTAAAATTGCTTCAACGAAAGCTGACAAAATCGCAATTCGACGATTACAATGCAATCATTCAGACGCAAATCACAAAGTACTCGGGGTAAAATGTCCACCAGTAGTGAACATTTTTTCGTTGTGGGGACTGTCGCGACCCGTCAGAGGCTGTGGATTCTTCGTTCAGTTTTCCTACATTATAGTCATTCAATTCGTTCAGGGTTGTACCGAATCATGCTTTTTTTGATTCGAATCACGAATCACAAATCATCAATGTGATTCGAATAAATTACAAATCACGAATTATGTTCAAAAGAATGATTCAAATCATGATTCGAATCATTTTCCTAAAAAGTGATTCGTGATTAGAATCATTTTTTGAATCATTTAATGTATGTATTTAAAATTGTTTTGTTTCCCCGAAATTCTGACACTTTTTGACGTAAATTTTCGGATATACTTTGCTACCAAATTTGTAACCCACAAAAACGTCAGTTTTTGGCTTAAAAACGGCATATTGCCACACTGACATGTTCTAGGATATTTTTTCAAGATTAAATTCAGTTTTCAAAACCAAAATTCAGCTATTTTTTGTGTATTTTCACGTCTACCAGCAAAATATCCGAAAATTTATGCCAAAAAATGCGCGAAAGTGAGCAAAACAAAAGAAATTTCAAAAAAATAAAATGATTCGTGATATGATCGAAAAGTTTTGAAATGATTCAAATCACGAATCACGAATCATAGAAATGATTCGAACAAAGCACGAATCACGAATCATTTGCTTTTAGATGATTCGAATCAGTACAACCCTGAGAATTCAGTTCGTTCAAGTTCACAGATGTTCTTCGTTTCCAGTTCTTTATGTTTTTGACTGTGACTTTACCGTTTTTCTCGTTCTATGTTGATTCTTTTTGTTCTGCTCTGTTCGTTAATGTCTGACGTCTGACTTATGTGATTTTGTAAATGTGTTTTCTGAGCTCTTCAGAGTTTAATTATTTGCGTTATTAATTAAGAAATATTGCGGTTCGAAATATACGTTTGATTTTATGGACAGTTTAATTCTTGTTCGATTTATTTCGGTGGTGCACAACTTATAAATTCCATCGTGGTAGCAGTCGCGTAACGAATTCAGAAAATAAAAGCACATCGATAAATGCCTGTTCGTTTACTATAAATATTGAAGAAAATCCATTCGCTAGTTGCGCTATTATTGATAAAGAATCAGATATAAATTTACAATTGAATTACCTACGTTAATTCGATAAACGCTAAATTACTTAGCAACGAAAAACCTCACCTCGTTCGTGAAATGTTTGCGTTAAATATAAATGCCCACTTAGTTCCGTTAGATAAAGAAAAAGAATTCGCCAAACCTAAGAAAAACAAGATCCAACTGGTTAATTGCAGTAAATTCAGAGCTAGGTTCTCAAAATAAAAATAATACATGGTCGCTAGTTGCATTTGATAAGAAAAAGGATCAAATTGTAGGGTTTGTGGACTATGGCAATAATGAAAGAGAGCCGAAGTTCGCAGACCACTGTACTACATTCATGATTCACGGTATTACGAGGAAAAGGAAGCAACCAATATCTTATTATTTCGTAGAAAGTGGAATGCCCTGCTCAAAATTAAAAACTGCAGTCAAGGAAAACATCACTTTTGCTCAAGGAATAGGGTTACAGCCAGTCGCTACCATCTGCGACCAGTCGACAATAAATTGCAGGTGTGTGAAAGAACTAAAGGAGGAATCGGCTGCCGTATTTCTTAGACAAGAAAAAGAGTATAGAAGCTTGGGATTCCAAGTCAATGGGAAAGACATCACACCTATTTTTGATCCACCTCATCTTTTGAAGTGCATTAGGAATAACACTAAGGAATCTGATAGTGTTTCATTCGAAATGATTCCCGATGAAGAATTAATGAATCGAGGTAATAAAGGACAGCTTCGTGGTGGTAATAAAGAAACTGCCGATCCTAAAGCTACGACCTCTACTGGATCTACAAAGTCTGCTAGTTCTACAAGTCAAAAAGTTACCATGACAGCGTCATGGGCACACATAGAAAAAATTTATGAATTAGATGAGCCAGTAGGTTCCGAGTTTCGAATGCTCAACAAATTAACAGACGAGCATATTTATAAAGATAAAATTAAAAAAATGAAGGTTTCAAATGCTGCACAAGTTTTTTCCCAACGCGTCGCCTCTACCATGATGTTTGCTTCGAATGAGTCGAAACGACATTCAGCGGTATGAGCAGCGAAGTCATGAAGACCATGTTCAGATTCAGAACTGATTCATTCGTTCAGTGACTTGCTCGTTTCACAAACGTTTAATGAAGCCATGTGCAGCAAAAACAAAGACAACTGGTTAATTGCAGTAAATTCAGAGCTAGGTTCTCAAAATAAAAATAATACATGGTCGCTAGTTAACAAAAGTACGTTGCCTAAAAATACGCCTATACTTCATTCGCGATTGTTATTTAAATGTAAATTAGAACATGACGATACTTACAAGTTTAAAGCTCGATTAGTAGCGAACAGGGCTGCAAGAACGACCCAAGAACGTGAACAAAGAACAAAAGAACAAGGCATTTTCACTCAAGACCAGAACGACAGAACAGACTTTTTTCAGAAGAACAGAGAACAAATGAGAGAACAAGAAATTTCAAATGATGTTCTCGAACAAAAGAACGCGAACCGTTCTGTCTGGTTTTTCAGGTTTGTTCTCGTTCTCATTGGACTTTTTTCAAATTCTACAATTTTCTCTTTTTTTTCAAAGGGATTTTTGTTTTTTGTACATTGAATACAAATAATTACTTCGTAATACTACGTTTGAGATTAAAATACAAATTTTTTCAACTTTCTTCACTCCATCTCTGGCTAGGGAACGGTTGTCACGGCATGGGAACGAAAGTTTTTCAAGTTCAAAGTTTACGTAAGTGAATATCCAATTATATTCAACTTTTCATTAAAATAACCTCGAAACTTTGAGTGAGGACCTAGGTGTTTAAGGTAGAGAAAATTTACCTACATTGAATTCTCAACAAAATGAGACTGATTTGAAAGTTGTCGCGTAAGCCGAACGAAAGTTATTCAAGTTTGAAGTTGAGATAGTGAGTTTTCATTACAAATATTTATTTTCGTACTTTTTTTACTTTGAATTAAAATAACTCGAAATTTTGATTGAGGATCTAGGTGTTTGAGGTAAGGAAAATGACCTACATACATTAAATTCTTTACAAGATGAGACCAACTTGAAAGTTGTCGCGTAAGCCGAACGAAAGTTATTCAAGTTTGAAGTTGAGATAGTGAGTTTTCATTACAAATATTTATTTTCGTACTTTTTTTACTTTGAATTAAAATAACTCGAAATTTTGATTGAGGATCTAGGTGTTTGAGGTAAGGAAAATGACCTACATACATTAAATTCTTTACAAGATGAGACCAACTTGAAAGTTGTATCGCCAGCCGAATGAAAGTTATTCAAGTTCAAAGTTACGAAAGTGATGTTATACATATGTTACACCTAATCCATGTAATTGTCGAATTCATGAAATAGGCAAAATTTTTGCCTAATGCATGAATTAGGCAATTGCTTGCCTAATTCATGAAATTTATAACTTCAAAACCTTCTACCATTTTTCTCATTTCAAAAATGAAAATTCAAAATATTTCGGCACAAAGAATTAACATTTAGCTACAGTTCAAAAAAATTTCAACCAGCTATTTCAACTAGAAAATTTTTTGTGCTGCAAAGAAGATTTTTCATTCGTTATATTTTTCATTCAGTGTAAAAAATTTTCTAATTGAAGTAGCTGGTTGAAATTTTTTTCAAAATACCTATTGCTAAATTTTAGTTCTCTGTGCCAAAATATTTTGGATTTTCATTTTTGAAATGAGAAAAATGGTAGAAGGTTTTGAAGTTATAAATTTCATGAATTAGGCAAGCAATTGCCTAATTAATGCATTAGGCAAAAATTTTGCCCATTTCATGAATTCGGCAATTACATGGATTAGGCGTAACACATATACAGGTAATATGCATCTGTGATAAGAATGTACTTGTGTAACTTTGAACTTGAATAACTTTTGTTCGGCTGGCGTGACAACTTTCAAATGGGTCCCATCTTGTAGAGAATTCGACGTAGATCATTTTCCTTACCTCAAACACCTATGTCCTCACTCAAAATTTCTATCTCTGGCTACTTTCTATTGAATTTTTTTGAAAAAAGAACAAAGAACGGGAACGAGAACAAAAGAACGAGCTTGGGGGGGGAGAACAAGAACGAGAATGAAGAACCAGTAGGAAAACTGGGAAGAAAGAGCGAACGAACGAACGAACATTTGACTTTTTTAGGTTTCGAGAAGGAATTGAACGGAGAACAAGAACAAATTTTCCTTGTTCTCCCAGCCCTGGTAGCGAAAGGGTTCGCAGATAAAAATGACTATGATTTAACAGAAACATATTTGCCAGTAGCTCGAATGTCTGACGTTAGGTTTTTCTTTTTGGTTACTATTAAATACAATTTAGACATTCATCAATTAGAGGTTACCACAGCGTTTCTTCATAGCGAATTAGAAAAGGATGTATACATGCACATTCCCTAGGGTTATGAAAATTTTAAAGAACTACGTAAAACACATGTTTGTCACATAAAAAAGGCGTTATACGGATTAAAAGTCAGTTCTAAAAGGTGGTACCAGCAATTCAAAGAGGAGATGATGAAACTACAATTTAAAGTATACGATTTTCAATCCTGCATATTTTACTGGCGAAAAGGGATACAATTCGTAATGTTACTGCTCTACATCGATGACATGTTGAAAATAGGCAACTGCAAAGAGAAAACAAACAAGTTAAAACGAAATCTAGAAAAAGTGTTCTCGATTAAAGATCTAGGGGATCCAAAACGACTTTTAGGTCTTCAGATAGAAAGAGACAGAACAAATAGAACGTTAGACATTCACCAAAAGAAACTTATGTTAGATAAACTACAACGATTCCACATGGATGAGTGTGATCCCATAGATACGCCCTGCGCCACAAACTAAGCCGAAAAAAAATCTCATCTAAAGTTCAATTAATCGATCGAAGACCTTGAAAAACAGATGCCTTATAGGGAAGTCGTAGGTGCGTTATTATACTTGGCAAACGGTACCAGGCCGGATATCTGCTTTGCTGGTAACAAAGCAAGTCGCAAACAAGATAATTATGATTTGAACAATTATTACAGATTAGTTAGAAGCTTAAAATACTTAAAAGGAACTATTGATTACAAAATACGTTACACCGGTGAATCGGATGACATTATATGTTATGCTGATGCATCCATAGGTACCAACGACGTCGCCGGTAGATCAACGTCGGGCTTTCTCATCAAAATGTTTGGCGACCTGGTTCATTGGCGGACTAATGAACAAGCCCACGTCGCGCTATCGACGGCTGAGTCCAAGTTTATTGCTATGTCGTTGGCTTGTAGAGAAATTATAGTGATAAAAGAAATGGCGAAAAGGTTAATTCAGGTAGATACAAAGCCCATATTATACGAAGACAATACTGCCGCGATTAAGATGACAAAGTCTGAAGACAGCCAATCGTTGAAACATATAGTAAAGTTATGCTATCACTACAATACATAAGATATGAAGTAATTAAAAGAAACATCGAGGTTAGATGGGTACCTACGAAACAACAGCTAGCTGATGGATTTACTAAGGCTCTTGCCAAACCCCAATTCGACACTTTCACAAAGTCGCTTCTTACTCGATAAATACACATCTCGTTATAGATAGTTAAAGATATGTACAAGTAAAAAATCATTCGTTCGATTTTTTTTTCACAACTGATCCTCTTAGCCCCCATCCCCCTGAGGAAGTACGAGGGGTAGAAGTGGTGGGTTTTCACCACGCAGTATGGACGTCATTTGAAACATTTTTACAACAATAAGTTCTCACTTTCTCGAACGATTTCTTTAAATTGTGAACATAAACGACCTAATCGTACAAACAATTTTATTTTTATTTCGTTATTTTCCTTAGGTACCTACCATTTTTAATAAATATTACATCCATTCGCAGAATTCGAGAAAGTGAGAACTTATTGTTGTAAAAATGTTTCAAATGACGTCCATACTGCGTGGTGAAAACCCACCACTTCTACCCCTCGTACTTCCTCAGGGGGATGGGGGCTAAGAGGATCAGTTGTGAAAAAAAAATTATTTTTGCACCGATTTCACTCAAATTAGCTTGGGTAATTCTGAATTAATGTGGTACATTGTTGGAATCTCATAAAGAGGAATTCAGCAAAGTTAGAATTATAAAAAAAAAAAGGTACCGAAAATCGAAACTTTGCTCAGGCTTTTGAAGTAATCATGGATTTTGTTTGTTGATTTGATGTGAATTTTTGATTTTTTTTGTTTCTGTTGTTATAAAAAAAAACTTTGACCTTAAGTTTCTGGGAAAAAATGGAATGAGTAAATTTTTCAAGTTTTTTTTTCGTTAATTAGTAAAAAAGTTAGCTTGGGTAATTCTGAATTAATGTGGTAGATTGTTGAAAGTTGGAATCATAAAAAAAAAAAAGGTACCGAAAATCGAAAAACTTCGCTCAGGCATTTGAAGTAATCGTGGATTTTGTTTGTTGATTTGATGTGAATTTTTGATATTTTTTTGTTTCTGTTGTTATAAAAAAAAACTTCGACCGTAATTTCGTAATTTGTATTTATTTTTCTCATTGTATGGGAATAAGAATATTTGTTTGTGAGTTTGAAAAGTAACTTCGACCGTAATTTCGTAGTTTGTATTTATCTCATTGTATGGGAATAAGAATATTTGTTTGCGCGTTACTGATATTGAATATCTATTATTTATATTGTTTTCATTTGAAATTATTCTGCAAATGGATGTAATATTCGGTCGCTTCGATCCCTTCATGTGATCATGAGATCATGATTTCATGAAATAATTCAGTATTGTTTTTTAGTTCATAAAAAAATTGATAATCATTCAAAAAACGTTTAATTTCATTGAAAATTTAATTGTTTTCATTTGAAATTATTCTGCAAATGGATGTAATATTCGGTCGCTTTGATCCCTTCATGTCATCATGAGATCATGATTTCATGAAATAATTCAGTATTGTTTTTTAGTTCATAAAAAAATTGATAATCATTCAAAAAACGTTTAATTTCATTGAAAATTTAAAAAACAAAAACAAAAATAGGCACAAAAACCAAAAAATTCATTTTTGAAATTCTGGATTTTTTGATTTTCTTTTCATTTTACTATGAATTTTTTCTCGATCATTTTTTTCTAAGTTGAAATTTTTTTCCTGATTCGTAGTTTGTATTTATCCCATTGTATGGGAATAAGAATATTTGTTTGTGCGTTACTGATATTGAATATCTATTATTTATATTGTTTTCATTTGAAATTATTCTGCGAATGGATGTAATATTTATTAAAAATGGTAGGTACCTAAGGAAAATAACGAAATAAAAATAAAATTGTTTGTACGATTAGGTCGTTTATGTTCACAATTTAAAGAAATCGATCGAACGTATTCTATGTCAAGGTTATTTCTCATCGCCTCAGATAGATATTTTAATTGAACGATATTTCATCTAAAAGACTACTGTAAAATTTCAAATCTTTTTCAACCTTCGAATATCTTCGTTAATGAGATTCATTTTACGAAAAAGAAATCGTAATGAGTAAAGAAGAATACCTATTGAAATTGTCATCTTCAGCATATGACAAGGTTACAAGCTCGAGTCGAGAGAAAAAAGTCCAACAGGACGTTTCAAAATAACCATAAAAGAACTTATATCTGCAGTCTCCAGAGAATTGAAACGTAAAATGAAAATATTGCTGGGGTGCTTAACCACCCCTACGGCTCTTTTTCAAAGTAAGTATACAGACGGTGTTTTTTTTTCAGCGAAAAATAAACTCGTTGCGTAGGTGACCCAAAAGTGACTCTTTGCGAGAATATTAATCTTCCATATGATGTCAAGATTGTGTGGTGAAAACCCACTGCCACTACCCTTTGTGCTTTCTGCAGAACTCGTTTTTTGTCATTTTATTCAAATATGCCCAACTTTGAAGAGCGATGGTTCAGCCCCCTGAGGTCGGGGAGGGGAGCTAAAATTTTTTACAGGAATATTTCTACACTCACCCAACATTCCTCCCGAATTTGAGTGAAATCGGTGCAAAAATAATTTTTTTTTCACAACTGATCCTCTTAGCCCCCATCCCCCTGAGGAAGTACGAGGGGTAGAAGTGGTGGGTTTTCACCACGCAGTATGGACGTCATTTGAAACATTTTTACAACAATAAGTTCTCACTTTCTCGAAAAAGTCGCAATTTTTCATAAAACTGCTCAAGTTTGGGAAACACTGGTTCAGCCCCCTGATGGGTGGGGGGGGCTGAATTTTTTTTGGGAAATATTACTCCATCCAGAATAACCTCTCTTGTGAATTTGAGCGAAATCGATGCGAAAAAATAATTTTTTAAACGTGCCCCACTCAAAATCACCCCCCTGCACAAAGCACGAGGGGTGGGGGCGGTGGGTTTTTAACACACACTCTAGACATCATATGGAATGTTTTCATTCAAAAAATTTCAATTTTCTCACGAAGAGTCACTTTTGGGTCAGCTACGCAACGAGGTCATTTTTTGCTGAAAAAAACACAATCTGTATACTTTGAAAGGGGCCGTAGGGGTGGTTAAACACCCCAAATCAAAAAGTTGATGGGCTAGTCGGATTCGTCATCTCAAAATGTACACAGAAATCATAAACGTTTTCAAAATTCATATTATGGGGTGATTTTATACTCGAAATACTCGTTTTTTTTTCATTTTTGTCAAAAATTCCCAACTTTGGGGAGCCATGGTTCAGCCCCCTGAGGTCGGGGGGACCTGAAAATTTTTTTGGGAGTACTTCTACACCCTCTTAACCTCCCACCAAAATTTGAGCGAAATCGGTGCAAAACAATTTTCTCCCCCACAAGGGGCCCACCCCCCTCAAAAAGCAATAGGGGTGGGGGTGGTGGCTTTTTACCACATACTCTGGACATCATATAGAAACTTTTTCAGCAATAAAATTTCCACTAACATATATTTCTTTTTTAAGCAACTTTTTGATGCTAATTCTCCTGGGCTAAATAAAGAACTTGCATTTCGTTTGTTTCAGAAATCTTCGATTCATTATGAATATTAAAATTCTCGAAGAAAGAATATTTCGTTTTATGTTTATTTGATAAAAATCGTGTTCTATGTTTATGTTTACAGTTTCTCTTTTGGCCTAATCAAGGAAGCTCGTAATATGGTCCGAGTACTTTAAATTCCTACAAATGAAACACTGGTCCATCCATGGTGGGTGACACAACCTAATGTAGCCTGTAGGCTGCTGGTTCCATTATATAAGAGCGTTCATCAGGAATACATTGAGATTGAGAATGAGTGAAGAAACAATAAAAGAACACAAATAAATACCTAAAGGATGCACGGAATATTATTGATTGAAGGCGGCTGGTTCAATTTTATTCGAGCTTTCATCAGAAATACTTATTAAATTGAGATTGGGAATGACTGAAGAAATAATGAAATAAACAGCAACAGGCAACGGATGCGTGGAACATAGGTAATTAATATTGTTCAATCATTGATTGAATCAACGTGATAAATGAAGACCTTCTTTTACAGAATTGAAACAAAAATTACCTATCACAGGTACTTGGAAGTAAATGGATCCTTGAGGTGTAGATGAGTTGAGGCTTTTCATTATTAAACGACTACTTTTATTGGTTAAAAAAGTTTAAAGTAGAGGTAAAGGCTATAGTCGTTAAGTACATATGGTAAATCTGCTCTTGAAACTAATTCTGACAGTTTACCTCAAAATGTCAAACATTATGAGAAAGCATTCCAGAAAAAATTTCTGACTCCGAATGCAAGTGTTTTCGGAGGAGAAAGGGCGTAATGACCTCATGTTTCGAAAATACTTGCGCGAGGGGCCTGAAATATTTTCCGGAATCTTTTCTCATCCTGTATGATCGTTTGGGGTAGAAGCGGTCAAAATTGGTTTCAGGGGGCTGATTCACCATATTTAACTGGCTATTATAAGTACTGTGCAATTTTTACAAAAAATTTTCTTAGATTGCAAGTGTAATGATGTTTTTCGAAAAATTGCAGATTTACTTCAGTATAAAATTTTATGAAACACGTGGGTAAATTTATTTCTTTACGCGGGTACCTTTTTAACCAATAAAAGTGGTCGTTTAATAATGAAACGCCTCGACTCATCTACACCTCAAGGATCCATTTACTTCCAAGTACCTGTGACAGGTAATTTTTGTTTTAATTCTGTAAAAGAAGGTCTTCATTTATCACGTTAATCCAATCAATGATTGAACAATATTAATTACCTTTCAAATTTTCCCTCAATTTTTTGTTTCGGGTTTACCAAGACCGGGAAATTCAAAAAAAAATTTCCAGAAATCACCCAGTAAATTACCACTACCTAAGAGTGTGAAACAGTTGACTGCCAAGCTTTGTATGTTTACATGCATTGTTTAAAGTATTGAACTTATCAATTTGGGTCCACTCGGTAATATCGTCTTGCGTTTTTCATTTTTTTCCACTCGATTTTTTTCACAGTTTTTGTTTTAAGAACAGCTATAGGCACCTGAAGGTAAGATTGCATAAATTTAGTAGTTAGCATTACAAACTACCAGTTAATCACTTATTTATTGCTCTTCTGTTGATTACATGATGATAGACTTATGGGGTTTGACCATTTCAGACAAAAATGGTCATATAACTTTTTTTCTAATTGACTTTTTTCAAATCTGAAAAAAAGCATTCGATTCGTCTCGTTGAGATGATTCCAACGATATATAAGTTTTTGACTTTTGGTCATATCTGGACCGACTTATGGGGGTTTGACCATTTCGGACAAAAATGGTCACCTCATTGGTTCCCAGTCGGGTGGTCCCTTTGTGAATAATGGCTGCTCCCGCTGCAGCTGTTGAAATTATAAAATTATCAAGGTACTTTTTAAGGATTTCACTAGTTTCTAAAAAATGTTACCTCATCTTACAGGTAATTTTAATAGGTATTGATTGTCTAAATACAATAATACCTACAGAAAATCATCAATATTTTCAAATTTCAATTCAATGGTTTATTCGTTTTTAAAAATTTCATTCAAACATATCATTACAATGAGGGATGATGAGAAAACTACCACTCATTGAATCAATTTAGGAACACGCCCGCGAGAAATCATCACAGTTGAGACAATCGTGATTGAGCTTGAATGCTCGAAAAGCACGCGACACTACTAAAACTTACATATATTCAAAATGGACAACGAATCGAAGCAAAGCAATTAAACGACCAGAACATACATAACCGCGCAATCGTCTCCACCGCCCAATCCCTTCATTTCTCCCTTTCGAGCCATCGCAATCATATTTCCAAGGGCGGATTTTTAAATAGCGTCACATTCTTGCAAATGATTCAACTAATTTATCAGAAAAGCCGAGCCGAAGAGACCAGCGGGGATATTGCACGCGCCTCGTTTTCAAGCCGCGTTTACAAATCAAACCAACCATGCACAAGTCCTTTCTTTGATAGTTTAAAAACGGTTGCATGATTACGCCTTCGAATTATAACGAAGAACTGGAGATTATCTAGATGAGGAGCGCATCTGTTTCCCAAATGGCAACATTATGCATAAGTTGGGCCACTTTCGCAGAAATCTCTTATTCTGCCTACTTCATGCAGAAATTATTTACGACTGCAAAACAAAAAGTTACGCTTTGGTCAGCTCGCCGTATTATTATTCCAGTCGTTTAGCGTTTAAATGTAATTAAATTCACCGTTTAGATGCACCCTAGATAGGTTAAATAACGTTGTTATTGTTCCCCCGGCGGTATTTAGTATTTGAAAAGTTCCTATATACTACATACAAAGAAACGAGCTATTTAATAAGCATTTTTTTTATTTTTCATTTTTTTTTCATATCAATTTTTGCCCAAGTGCATAATGTTGCAGAGAGGGACAAAAATTAAACACATTACATGTCATTTTATAGTAGATACGCTTTAATGTAACTTGTAATTATTATTACCATATTACGAGCTAATATCGATCTTTTTTGGATAAAAAACTAAATATCCCAAGATATTTTGAAAAATTTTCAAATCTGGAAAAATTAATTTTTTTTCAAGTTGTTATGTGATGTAAGGTCATATTTTTACGGAGAAATCGAATCTGTTTTCAGAAAATTTTCATTTTAATTACGCGCGAAGGTATCGACATTTTGTCGATCTTTTTTGAATTGAAACTTGTCAGGTTTAATCGATTCGATTCGACAATGTATAAAATTTGTAAACGTAAGTAAACCAAGTTTTCTCATTAATAATCTCCCAAAGTTTTTCGTTTCAAAAGAGTAGAGGAAAATATCAACGCGACTTGTACATATCTGTCCACGTCTTCAAACGTAAAACACTGTAGTTTTGTGGAATCTCATCAAAGTGTGAATGTGCTGGTGGTTAAAAGTTTCAATGGGTTTATTACGACCAAGTGGATTGAAAGGAATTATATTCCCAACGAAATAAAGTTTCGAATTTTCCAATTTTCAATACCGTGCGGAAAGGCTTAATAATATAGTTTACAAGTCGCCATGGTAGATAAGATAGGCGACTTCATCCTTCTCCCCATGCAATCAAGTCTTTATGAAAAAAGGTTTCAGGAAAAACTACTCACCTGATGAATTTACATTTATGAGATATAATTTTCGTGATTGAATAATTCTTTCTGCATTGTTGCCAAATCGAGTGTTGGCCTGTAAAATGTAGTCGGTCATGACTCAGGCAATTACAAGACAACTTAGAAGCAAGATTTGTATTTTATAAATGGGATTTTATTTTTTAGATTTTTTCATTTTCTTTTCTCTTTTTGTATCCTTTTTTTTTCGAGTCGTGGTTAATGAGATTTTTTTTGAAAAAATGTGTCAATTTTGAGGATTCTTGCAATCGAACGTGTTAGCCGAAATTTTTTTAAAATTAGTCTCTCTCTCTCTCTCTCTCTCTCTCTCTCCTCCGCGTCGATTTTCCGTTGTGAATTTTGCTAAACGCTAATAACGTTTCTGTAACTTTTGTACCTCGTTTTATGTGCGATTTTTTCTAATTAAATATACGTTATTTTTCGCGTTATTATGAGTTTTTTGTGAACGAACGTCTTCTTAAACGCTAAAACGAACGTCCGATCAACAGATGCCTTGTTATCAGCTTCAGATTCAATGGACCTCGTATGCTGACACTATTTGTGTACATTAGCTGGGAAAGTTCGCTCGAATAAGATTTGTATCACCTCAGGAGTCCGTAACTGGTATGTTGGAGCTTTCAAATTGTAAAATTTTGGTCTATTCCGCTTAAAAATGCATTCCGGCGATAAATTTTGTGAAATCATGGAGCTCCTGCATAAGACTTTAAACCTGGTGACTCGCTAAAGCTACTAGTTCCACCACAACCTGCTAGGAGTGCTACTAGAAGATTACCTCTACCTATCATAATACCTATCCAGTTAGTTCAACTTTGGCCCACCAGGAGATCTAATATCGGCACGTAATTGTGAATCTGCATCAATTTACCTAGTTCATCATGGCAAATTGTGGTAGTTGTGGTGAACCTGTCCAGACTTCCGGAATACATACGATCACTTGTTCGAATTGTGGTAAAATTTATCACGATAATAGTACAAGCTGCTCATCGGTTAGTGCCACATCCTGGACAAAGAAATCTCCAGCCAATAAGGAAAAATGGGTTTGTCATGATTGTGGAGGCCACAAGCTAAAACGAAAAGAATCTGAACCTGGCAGTGGTAGTGAAGAAGCAGATTCAGAAACGGATTCAGATTCCGTGAACAAGATAAGGTGTAATATGAATCTTAAGAAGAACGTTAAAATATCTACTCAGCCAATTGCTATTAATGGTGCTGATGATATCACAGAAACCCTTCGAGCACTCTTAAAGGAGCAGCTAGATCCAATATCCACCCAGATCCAAACTGTGCTAAAGACTGTGAAAGCAAATGAGGAAAAGATCGAGAAAATTGCTCAACAAGTACAAAAAATTGAGAAAGAAGGATGTCCTGGTTGTGTATCGCTGCAAGAAAAACTACTTAATCTAGAGAATGATGTATGGGACTCCTACAGGCAGATTGAATCTCTAAACAACTACACGAGGAAGGACAACGTTGTTTTTACTGGTATCCCTGTGTCAGAAAGTGAAGACTCCTATGAAGTGGCTATTCAGGCAGCAAAGATGGTCGGAATAAATATTACCCGTAGAGATATCGTCGATTGTCATCGTCTACCATCAAGAAACAGTAAAGTATCCCCTTCGTTTGTTGTCAAATTTACAAATCGTGAATTCAAGAGGAAGGTAATTGAGAGTTACCGTGAAAAGAAACCTACAGCAGACCAATTTGGTGGAAAAAAGGAAACCAAGGTATACGCTAACGAACATCTTGCGCCATTCACAGCCCATTTGTTTCGGGAAGCTAGGAAACTGAGGCCACTATTTCAATCAGTGCGCTGTTCAAATGGGACTGTCGTCGTACAGAAAGATCGAGAGTCCAGGCCAATTAGAATCGAAAGTGTGGCGCATATCGGGGACCTGAAGCGCCAGGCAACGAATACTTGACACACTAGGTGTCTTCACCCTCAAATAGTAATCGTACGCTTATATTTTCGTTAGATTTTTACTTTATTTTATTCATATTTTATTCATCTTCTGTATTTTTTTGAATTTATAGTTATATATGGCCACAAAACTTAGGATACTGAATATTAATGTTAGGTCGCTACGTGTGAACTTCTCAAAGGTGGTAGAATTTTTAGGAAATCACGATTTTGAAATAATTATCTTAACAGAAACCTGGATTAAAAAAATTGAGTTGAATAGTTATGTAATTGAAGGTTATAGTGGGTTTTGTGAGGAGAGAACAAATGTTTCGGCTGGAGGTGTAGTTTGCTATGTGAAGAATAATTTGAAAGCATCAGTAGTGGGGATCTCAGGTGCCTCTTTCAACTCGTTGACGATTAACATCCCAAGTCTAAAATTCACTGTTGTTGGTGTGTATAGATTTTGCAAAGTGGCCCAAGATGTATTCTTAACTGAACTGGAGGATTTGCTGTCAGGTACCGGTGACATGACGATACTAACTGGTGATTTAAATATTGATATAGTTGAAAAAAATTCTACAAACGTTAATTATCTGAATCTATTAAATTCCATGGGCTTTGAGTGTATGCTCGATGATCCAACTCGATTTTTCCGAAATCTTAGCTCATGTATTGATCATGTTTTTTACAAAGGTAGATATAATATGGATCAAATTACGAGTGAGGTTAATTGTAAAATAGAAAACCCCAACCTATCAGACCATAGGGCTGTCCTTATTGAGGTGCTGCTGACTAAGTCTGTGCATGCTAATGACATGAAAAATTATATCCAATACCGTAAACTTAGAGAAAAAATTGGTAGCTGTGATTGGAATATGGATACTGGTGGGACTAGTGTGGATGGGGCCTTTGATTTGTTCTTGGGGAAACTTAAGCAACTTGTTATGGATTGTACAGCGACTATGGGTAAAAAATCAGCACAAAAGTCAAGAAAACCTTGGGCATCGCCAAGATTAATATATTTATCTCAGGAAAAGGCTAGGCTTTATAAAATTCTTAAGAAACACAAAAATGATAGAAATATATTAACCCAATACAAGGAAATTTCAAAGATGGTAGTTCAACAAAGTCGCCAAGATAATAAAGAATATCACACAAGAATTTTAGACAATTTGGGCAATGATCCAAAAAAATATTGGTCCCATATAAAAAATTTGAAAGGTGGTAATAAAAGGCAAATTAAAAAAGTATTGAGTAATGGAGTTGAGCTAGATGTGAATAATAGTCCATGTGAAGTTGCAAATGCCTTTGGTGATCACTTCGTGGAAACAGTTGAAAATTTGGCACAGATATTTGATGGAAAAATTCATCCTGGTACTTATAACAAAAACAAAATTGTCAATAGTATTGTTATAAATGATATTACTGAGGCTGAGGTATTCAGACATATAATGAGCCTAAAAAATAAGCCAACCACAGGTCATGACTTAATACCAGCCAGGGTCTTCATAGAAAACGCTAATGTTTTGGCTTCCCCTCTTACAAAACTATTTAATTTGTCAATTGAAAAGGGTAAATTTCCAACTATGTTGAAGTACTCCATTGTTGTCCCAATCTATAAGTCAGGAGATGAAAAGCTTCTGAGTAATTATAGGCCAATATGTTTGCTTCCAGTAGTGTCAAAAATTTTCGAAAAAATAATAAAGGAAAGATTGCTAAAATTTCTCACAAAATACTCCTTCTTTAGCGATAAACAGTATGGATTCTTACCCCATAGAAGTATTGAAGATGCATTATATGATAAAACAAGTGAAATAACAGCTAGGCTAGAGGAAGGAAAAGTGGTGGGAGTAACTTATATTGATCTGACAAAGGCCTTTGATACTGTTGATATAGATATATTGCTTGATAAACTAGATAATTGTGGTTGTCGTGGTGTTTTCAAAAATTGGTGGCGATCATACCTTACAGGAAGGAAGCAGTGTGTAAAGATTGGTGACCATCTTGGGGAAAGTAAATCAACAAAAAGGGGTGTTCCTCAGGGAAGCGTTCTAGGACCGTTGCTTTTTTTAATTTATATTAACGACATATTTCAATTGACCACTGGAGGCACGATATACGCATTTGCTGATGATGTGGCTGTTGTTTTTTATGCTAGGGCAATAAATAGTCTTGTTCAATTAATAAACTCAGGCCTAAAACAGCTAGGTAGGTGGTTTCAGGTGCATAAATTAACGCCAAATCGTAAAAAAACTCAAGTGATGACTTTTGCCTTTAGAGATATACCAAAATTAGAAGGAAAGTGCTTCCTACATGACTCTGAATGTGATATCAACTGTGTCTGTGAGCCCCTAAAACAAGTATACCAGTTTAAATATTTAGGTGTAATATTTGATTCAAAATTAATTTGGGATGCCAATTCTGAGTATTTACAGGTGAAGCTAAGGCAGCTAAATTATCTACTATTTTACTTACATGGACTATTCGGAGGTCACCATCTACGAAAAATATATTTTGCACTTTATGATAGTGTACTTAAATATGGTATAATTGCTTGGGGAGGCGCAGCCAATCAGCACCTTAAACCACTAATAACCCTACAAAAATGGGCAATTAGGAACATCGTAGGTTTGCAAAGAAGAGATACAACAAGGGGTATTTTTGAAAAACTAGGAATTTTATCTATAGAAAAGGGTTACCGCTTTGCCGCTGCGTCCTATGTGCATAACAGAAAAGAAAAATTCAAGGTTGGGTTTTCTCATCGACCTGGTCTGAGAACTAGAGATAACAATGCTGTTGTACCTAATTGGAGGATTGAGAGATCTCGAATGCAGGCACCATATAAACTCCCACAAATTTATAATGAAGTTGAAAGAGAATTAAGAAAGAAGTCAAAAATAGAGTCCTTTAAAAAAGCCTTGAAAGAAAAAATGTTACAGATACCTTAGCCTCACCTACCACTATATCTAATCCATTTATTAAAAATATTAGCACCTTATTTGGTGATTATTATCACAATTTGAATTTATACTGTTCGATACATAGTATGTACTGAATCGCTTAAATGTTACGCCGCCCAAAGCTGAAACGTTGAAACAAACCTACAAAAAAGTCAAAACTTATAATGTTCAATTGTATTGTGATTTTATATGTATTACTGTGATCAATAATTTAAATTTATGTATTCATTTATGTCGAGAGTTTGTAACTATGTATTTATATTGGAAATTTTTATTTATGTAAAATCTATTTGTAAAGAGAGCCCTACTGTCGCTCGCGCTCTTGCGCATTGACGTAGGTACTAAATTATTTTATATCTTATTAGATTCCCCGCTGCCGCTCGCGCTGCGCGCATTGGTAAGGGAAAACTTATCTTATTTGTGAAATGTATGCCTTTCAATATACCTCTCTTCTCTCTCTCTCTCTCTCTCTCTCTCTCTTTTTTTTGAGATGATTTAAACATTCGATATCTTCATATATACTTTCCTGTTTTCCTCATATTTAATTTCTCATTTTTTTTTGAAAAACGTGTTGTGATCCTGTTCAAATATTTTGCTTTACATATATTTTTGATTAATGTTTTTCAATTTCAATAAAATATGTTACATGAATTGAGCATGTAAGTACTAAGTACATAGGTAAAATGTTTAATTTTCGTGCAGTTTCATCATGTAGTCCCGGCGGTTAGTAAAAAACTATGTACTTCACTTTTTGAACACTAGTTAAAGTACCTATGGCTTTCATTTTAATATGACCCCAAGAAATTTGTTTTGAGAAGTGGACTCATCAAAAATGTTCCGGGGGGATGGGGGTCGTTTTAGGGGGTTTCACCCTCATTTCTCCAAATGAAGGGTTCGGGGTAAATTTGGTGTCATTTTCGTATAATTCGACCCTCCTGAACACGAATATGCAATTAGTTTTTCGATCAGAAGCATACGCGAAAAGTGACAATTTTTTAGGAAAAATGCGTAAAATTCAGATTTTTTCCATCCTGACCCGAGTATTGTCGATCAAGGATGGGTTGAAACCAGTTTCAAATATAATTCGAACCTCCTGAATTCGAATTTGTCATTGGTTTTCAGATAGGAAGTGATTTACGGTATGTTCTCAATCGCAAATTTTCGACAGTGAGAAACAGCCGATTTTCATGAAAATCGACTCAATTTTGCAATTTCTCACTTCGCCAACCCTTTACCTCCAACCCATCCTAATATTCTTAGACCTAATTTGAACCATCTGAACACGGATTTAAGGTTAGTTTTCCGATTGGAAGTAGAAAATTTTCTCAAACACGATATCGATGTGGCGTGAATGTCCGATTTTGGCAAAAATGGCATGAAATGACGATTTTCAATTTTCTTGAAGCATTTATGTCCTATCCAGTGCTAAATGAAATCAAATTTTTCCTCATCCGAACATCTAGAATACATAAAGGGCACTAACAATATTTTTCAGCTTCTTGCCAGTTTAGGGGAGTGCATCATGGCTTCTCAAAATAGTGACTCCCCTTAAAACAAAAAAACGGCTCAGCGACCCAGGGTTTTAAGTAGCTGACTTTTTTTTTTTTTTTTTTTAATATTCCCAATTCATTATCAACTATTTACTTAAATCTGAAAATTTTTATAATTAAAATCACGAATATTGGCCTGCGAGCCATAACACTGTACTTTCCACAAAAGCACCGCCGTGAGAAATGTGACGTATCTGTCCGAGATGAACACCATGAGTGGTTAGGTACCTATTTTGTTTTTGTTTTTTCTTTCCAATAATAAGTGGTTCGCTTCTGGTGTTCAAGTAACTTTTTTCTTTATCAAAGTCAAAGTGTTGTTTTTATAACACACTTCGTGTCACAAAATGAATTCGAGCTATGTTAGGTGGATTGGATAGTTTCACACTACCTACCTATATTTTCAATTTTTTAAATTTGAAACCGACATGACATTATAACAGAAGTAAGTATCCTTAAAATATGTTGCTTTCTTGCATTATGAAGGTGAATTTTTTATGAAAATTTTTTTCTTCAAGTAGATTGTCTTCTGCTAAAAAAATCAAACTAACGTTGGTTGATACCCTCCAAACCATTCCATTCAACTCATCCATTGACAGATTAATTCAACTCCGATTCGCTGGAAATTTATGAAAAATTCGTGAAAGAAGATGTTGATTTCGAATACTCACGATTGTAAAAAATTAAAAGAGAAACTGGTTCTAATGTGTTTAAACTAAATAAATTATATTGTAGCTGATAAATTTAGATAAATCTAAATAGTTTTTTTTTTACGTCCATACGATTTTGAGAGGCTGAGCCATTTTTTCGTTTCAAGAGGAGTCCCATTTTTAGAAGCCATGATTCGCCCCCCCCCCACCCCAGAAAAAAACTTGCAAGAAGCTAAAAATGTTGTTAGTGCTCTCTATGTATTCTAGAAGTTCGAATGAGGCAGAAATTTGATTTCAACTAGCACTGGATAGGGCATAAATGCTTCAAGAAATCGTCATTTCAAGTCATTTCTGCCAAAAACCGGACATTTCACGCCACATTAACATCGCGTTTAAGAAAATTCTCTACTTCCAATCGGAAAACTAACGTGTTCAGGAGGTTCAAGTTAGGTCTAAGAAATGTTCAATATTAGGATTGATTGAAGGTAAGGGTTGTCGAAGAGAGAAATTGCAAAATTGAGTCGATTTTCATGAAAATCGGCTGTTCTTCACTACCGAAAATTTGCAATTGAGAACATACCGTAAATCACTTCCTATCTGAAAACCAATGACAAATTCGAATCCAGGAGGTTAGAATTATATATGAAACTGGTTTCAACCCATCCTTGATCGACAATACTCGGGTCAGGATGGAAAAAATTTAAATTTTACGTATTTTTTCCTTTAAAAAATGGCCACTTTTCGCGACACAAATACTACGATTGTGCGAGTACTATGCTTCTGATCGAAAAACTAATTGCATATTCGTGTTCAGGAAGGTCGAATTATACGAAAATGACACCAAATTTACCCCCAAACTCTTCATTTGGAGAAATGAGGGGTGACCCCCCATGTCCCCCACTCACTTCTTAAAAATTTTCTTTGGGGCCATACCAAATTACCACATTTGATCAGTATTCAAAATTTTCGTATTTTTCAAACATGTATTTGCATCATTGATGGAAGTCTTTTTTTTTTGATTTGTTCACTTTACGAAGAGAAAAAAGTTACTTAACTACCTACATGCACTACTACATTGTCACTTATTCTCACATTACTCCCAAATCATCCCCTTCTCTGCGCTCGAATTTCTTCTTCAATTCTTCAACATGTTTTAGATTTCTCCAAAACTGGAAGAAAAATTGCAACGATGAAAAATCACAGCGAAACTCTGGCAAATAAATTATTTGATCGCTGAGAAGTACAGCAATGGGGTAAGTATTCCATACACTGTACGAATGAAAAAGAAAGATTATAGACTAGAAAAGGCACTCGAAAGCAAATTTATTATCTATTTCTTGTCCCCCTGCGTAATTCTGTGCAGAAATTGTAGAAAAGTATCGAGATTAATGCGTTGTCGGAAAAGTGTAATTTAATGTCTGCGCCTCTAAGTTGATATTATATTGAAAACGTACTACCAGAAAAAAAAAGAAAAAGGAAAATTACTTTCAACTTTTCCATATACTTTTCAAAGATATGTTATTAATTTTCTTATCCGTATATACGCACGGGTATAAACTAAGGTAAAAATTTCACTCGTTCTAGTTACGAAATAGTTGGTTATTCGTTTATATGACATGGTAATTAGTACAGGAAAGTTTTAAATGTTATTATCGCTTCCAGTCTCGGTCGTATTTCGTCGTATAATTATATCGCGTCGTCGTCGCTGTACCGAAGAAATTTTTCTTCCAACAATGATTTAAGCATTCGCCCTTTTAAAAGTCGTAACTTAAAGGACGTTTTTAAAATGTCAAGAAACGATATTTGGAAAACTCGAAAACTCGGTACGCGTAGCGTATTTTTTCTTCTCCTTCTCCAGCAGTCGCTCGAAACACGCGCTCTTGTCTTATTGATACATCATAGACGTCAAAAACAGGGCGACGCTATTAAAAGATTTCCTTCAAGGTTTTTCACTTCCTGTTACTCCTTTGACAACTATTTATTTTCACGCGTCGTCGCCTCCTTTTTAGCAAAGCATTAAAAATATTTTTCTCCCAGCAGATGATGGTTTGCAGTCGGATTTTTTTTATTGTACTAAAATATTAATGACCTTGGTTGGTAATAATGTACCTTTCAATATCATCGTTTCCATGACAATAAAGCTGGCTGAAAACGATATTTTTGATTCATCTTACAAGAGACAGTGATTGTTAGAAAGCTTTTCTCATCCATTGTGTTCGTCTTTTTTTTTTCTGTTCGTTTTTTATGCCTTTTTTTTTTCGTTCTCGTATTTCGTTATAATGTATACCTATATAAGTTGGAAATTGTAAGATGTTCGATGCTCTATTGCCATTTTTATATGTGGATTTTTCGATTTATTTTCTCCCTCTGCGTCAAATGAGTTCGAAGTTCCCATATTTAAAAAGTCGATTATTGTTGAATTTTCGAATGCCATTTGAGCAAGGCATCTTCAAAAATTAAGATGACTTTTCATTCGAAGTATAAAATAAATACGAATAATTCTAGAACCGGATTTCGACTCCAAACTTTGGCTACACACTGAAGTCGCGACTCATAAGTAGGTTCGCGTGTGTGTGGATATCGCCCACTTCGAGCCCTTTTGCTCACTTATACTGCATGCCTACGTGACCCTTCGTATCTCCTATTGAAGAATATCTTGCACATTCGCTAGGTGATATTGAAAATTCATCACGAGTTAATTTTCGAAGGATTTTGCAGGGGAACAATTGTTTTTTTTTTTAAAATAGAAATCATACTAAAGGATGTGGGAATGAAGAAATGATTATTTTTCAAGGAAAGTTGATAGCTTATTTTTCTACTGAAATGGAGAAGATCTGGAAGGCACTGATGTTTTATCAAAATTACGTGTTTAAAATTCTAAAAATCTGGAATAAAAATGCTTGTTTGTGTTACCTTGATTTATAATGATTGATGGATTAAAAAGAACATACCTATTTTATATTATTTTACATAAATATTTTAGAAAATGAATAATTTTTAGGCGGAATGATAATAATATTCGGCTTTATGATATAAAAATAAAATTTGAATATACTGGCTTTTAAAAAAACCTACTAGTTACTTTTGAGGTATAAAAAATTAGACTTCCGTTTAAAGTAATTCACACATCAAACTTCATAATTAGCAACTAACAAAAATTTAATATTTTGTATTCGATTAATTGTGTAAGAAATATATTTTTATATTCAATACCCTCCTTCAACCATAATATCATTTGATCAATCGGATTGCAACACTTATAGTCAAGAATATATTTTGAAGATTTAAAAAAATTTATTTGAAGTGATGAGTAACGTGTTGGTACGTAACTAATTTTATCTATCTTTATCTTGTTACTGACCAAAATATCTAAACTCTAGTTGCTTATTTTTTCATTAAAGAATGTAAGTCCAATTGAGAACATCACCTTAGGAAAAATTGCTTCACAAGGCACGAGTAACAAAAAAGGAACGATTCGAGAATAGAGGAGAACAAAACTAATCAACTTGCATCTAACTGATTCAACAGCGTCAGTATCGGCGGTCGTCTTTACTGATGCCGTCGATAAATTCGTGGAAATATTCGACATAAGTTCAATTATCCAAATTCTAAGATGAAAATACAGTATGACACAAAAGTTGTCCACGAAAAACACTTCATGATATCTCGAAACTGAAAAGAGATATCGGGATGATTCAAACGGCAATATGTTCCTGGAGACAAGGACATTGAAGATTGATAGTCAAATTTTCAGTTCTACCTACAGGGTGTCCACAAATTGAGAAACCGGGTTTGATTTTAAAAAATGGGGGTCTGGGTTTTTTATGGATTTGAAGTCGTACACACTGAGACGATTAAAATGTAATAATTTTTTTTCGAAACCGGCTCGATAATTTGCAACCGGTTGTCAAAAATACTTCAAAAATCGAGATTAGAAAAAATTTTCCAAATGAAATTTGTAGAGCTTTGTAAGCCAAACATGGTCAGTAAACTCATTTTTTGAATCGGTTCACTCTCGGAAACTTGACAATTTCAACAACAAAAAAATATGAAAATTTTTTTCAAATGAATGTTGAAAACACCGCATCGTTAAAAATCTAAAAAAAATTCATATATTTTTTTGTTGTTGAAATTTCAAAAAATGAGTTCACTGACATGTTTGGCTTACAAAGCTCTACAAATTTCATTTGGAAAATTTTTTCTAATCTCGATTCAATTATTTAATGAAAAATGTTAGTTATATTCCGGATTTATCGTTAAATTTGTTATCGGTATCGCAAATTCAAAAATTAGGTTACAATACGGTTATCGGCGAAAATATCTCGATCGTTCATCGCGAATCCGGCGAAAAATTAACCAACGTTTTTGAAGTATTTTTGACAACCGGTTGCAAATTATCGAACCGGTTTCGAAAAAAAATTATCACATTTTAATCGTCTCAGTGTGTAGAGTTCAAATCCATAAAAAACCCAGACCCTCATTTTTTAACCAAAACCGGTTTCTCAATTTGTGGACACCCTGTAGATAGAACTGAAAATTTGACTATCAATCTTCAATGTCCTTGTCTCCAGGAACATATTGCCATTTGAATAATCCCGATATCTCTTTTCAATTTCGAGATATCATGAAGTGTTTTTCGTGGACAAGACGTTTGTGTCACGTAGGTTAAAAAAAAGAAAAAAGCATTGTATTCTTTAAATTTGTGCCAATATATTTGTGATAAAGTGTAGTGAATAAGTCTTTATTAGTGTTAACAGTCAGCTGAGGAGATTCGCGACCTTCTCTCTAACATTTTCGCCCCGGCACCTGGTGGCCAGATCTTTTGTTATGAATGTGTGAATATGATAATTTACTCGAAAATTTGAAAATTTTTGTGGACTTTGGGCAATTTTCATTGTAAATTGGTGTTTTACACAATTTACCAGTTTGTTGGGTGTTGATGCGGCGCGATGTACTGGCAGTTATAAAAAGAGAACTGCAGAACAATATCCATCCGGAAGCTGTCGTTTCAGACTTCGAAAGAGGGTTGCAAAACACGTTTGTAAGTAAACGTATTTCCTCTGCGACACCTCAGGTGGCTCAAATCCACCAACAAAAATTCACCGGATTTTCGCACATTTTTTAACCACTCCGGGTTAAAAACAGTTTTTTTATCTAATCGGGGGCTGAAGCCTCATTCAAATTTCTCTCCTCTTCAATCTTCTTGGGTGTTTGGTAATGGCCTACTGGAAGTATTATTTCAAATTTTTTATCATAATTTATTTAAAACTATGATAAGTGCACTTTTTTTCATAAAAAAAATAATGCAAAATCAAACTTGGAGGTCATTAAAAATATTACGCACGAAATGAGGAGCTTCGTTGTTTCAAACTCCAAAAAAAAAGTTTTTTTCGATTGAACATTCGTGCTGTTTCACTTAAAATTAAATATAAATTTTAAATCAATTATATTCAATAACAAATTATTTTCAAATTCATAGTTTAACCGCTATTGCTGGCACTAAATAAATTTTTAATAAAATAATTTTTTAAAAGGAGGGAAAGGCGATAAGAGAAACTTGGTTCTCTTTTTTTATTCATCTATAATAAATTTGAAATTTCTGTTTGACAGTTCGACTGGACAATTGGACATCGATCATGATTGTCTCATTTCAACGATTTTATTTTCAATTTTTCAAAATTTGAATTGAAAATTTGAAATAAAGGAAAAACGGTAGTTGTTGATGATTTTTTATAATTTTTTATTTCAGTCAAACGAACATAAACAATTAAACATAAATTATCATGGAAAATAAAGTATTCAATGAGTAATGAGATATTGTGTCTATAAATAGTAAAAACGCATACACATTATTAAAAAGCAAGCCCTTCACATGAACATCTAAATTGAGCGAAAATGAAACCCCATTTCAATTCCAAAATTTATAGTCAATGATCCGTGAAACTGCTCCGCGGATCACGGATCACGAATCATGATCCGTGATCCGTGATTCGAATCGTTTTTAAACAAAATGATTCATGATCCGCGATCCGTTCAGAATTTTTGTTTGATCCGTGATCCGCGAGTCGAATCGTGTTTTTTGACGATCCGTTGGAACCCTGGAATTATGGATTTTTTCTCAACCCATAAAATTTAAAAAACTGGAAGTAAAAAATGAAACTAAGAAATGTTGAGAACTGAACGTGAAACTAGGAAACATTTGAGACCTAAAACTGATATCACTTCAGTTTTCCAACACTACACTGCGGTTCGAATTTTCATCACAATGAGTACATTGATCTTTAGTCTGCAACTGAATGGACAATTTTGAAGGTGGTTCTTCATCGAATAGAGTCGCAGCAAAGGCATTTTCTGCTTTTTCCACCAATCGATATGTGGGCAATGTAACCAAAGTTATGGTGGTATAGGTTACGTTGGGTATTCTAGTATACGTAGTTCGACTGATAATCAAAGCGGGACCGTTTTGTATAGTTTGATACTCTTCTGGGTATTCTTCGGGGTAGGGCATTAACGGATCATAAAATCTAGCTTCAGGATCGCCGTGATCGTTACCGGATAATTCATCGTCAGCGTTGGAAGAAGCATTACAAGAGGTCGCGTTATTCTCACGTACGCAGGCTTCGTGGAAAGTATTATTGGGACACGATTCGCATCCGGACGTCGAATTTGACATCTCGAGTCGACTCGAATTATCCGAGATGGCTGAAAAATCGTCATCAAGTCTGGGTCGACGTCCGTGACGGCGACGATTCGTAATCCATTTTTTCATCAGTGACCTGTATCTCGTGTCTTTGACAAGGATCGCTTTCATTTGCGGGGTATCGTAATTCCAATGCTGGGTAATGTTAAATCGATCACGATTCATCGGATTTGATTCATAATATGAATTGTGTTCGTCAGTAGGTGTGTTTTTAAGCGTGAAATTTCCGTTATTCTTGGTACCTATTTTCTTCCATATTTGAAGAAAAGTTACGTCACCGAGTATCGGTAGAAGTAATCGGTTAGATGGCGGATTTGTATTGGTGATCAAATCGATGTTCGGTTTTAGCTGGGTGTAAAGTTGGGCTGTCGATTGCGAAGTGTTTTTTTCTTTGCTGAGCCATGTTTCGTTGTAATTTGAAAGTATTTTTTGGGTGTTTCGGTTGAAATTGGTCACCTTTGTTGTCTCCTCGAAGGATGAATTGCTCGAGATGGTTGCTGGTTCGTCGACGAGAAGGTATTTTGATAATTTTTCTTGTGTATTGGTTGCAGGGATCGTGGAGTTCATTAATTTGCCCTCAAAATGGCTCGTTTTCGAAAGGTATTTCGATGATGTTATGATTCCTGAGTAAAAGAAGAAGAATGGAAATTACATGAAAATAATGAAGAGACAACTTAGCTGATTGTACTTTTACATTTAGATACAAAATATACAATCAAATTCACTAGGGCGATAAATTGAAATTTCGCAATGAACAGCATACAGCATGCAATTGGAACTTAGAAACACTTCGCCATACTTCGCTATCAGATTAAAATATATTCTCCGATTTATGAACAACAACGAAGTAAGTAATCCAACATTTTTTCATGGGTGAAAATTATAGAAAATGTAAAATGAGGAGGGAACGGAGCGTAGTGAGCAGCCAGCGGAGATTAGTAAAAAGAAACGCGTTGCCGATTAGAAGAAAAAGAAATAAGAGCCTGTTCCTCTTCAAAAAGTCAAGCAAAGAAATCCAAGAAACAAGCCTCAAACTCAAATTTTGAAAAAAAAAAGTAACTTTAGTAACCATTTTTCATGAAAAAAGTACCCAAAAAGTAACCTCAAAATCCTTAATTTTTAGGAGTTTCAGTGGAATCGGGAGGGAAGGGGGTGTAAAACCCAAAAATTTATTTTGTTTTTTCTGCAAATTTCAGCAATTTCAGAAAATATTGAATTTTTGGAAATTTTTGAAGATTTGAAAGTTTTTGCACGTTTGGAAGAATCATTTTCATTATTCTACTTTTTCCAGCACTTCAAAAATAAATTACAATTTTCAAATACCAGACGCGAAACTTTACTTTTGGTTTGGGGGGGGGGGGGGAGCTCCACAAATTTGTCGAACTCAAAGTTCTCCTCAAAACATGGACAAAAACCTTGGGGTGAATATAAAAAAGTTTGCGACCAATATCTCTAGGAAAAAAACCAAAACTTCTTCCAAAAAGTTGAATACTTTTAAAAATTCTTTTGATTTTTATAAGTACACGAAAAGAATTGATTTTTTCACTAGCAAATATTGAATTTTCTGGGCTGAAAAGGAAGAAAGTTTGAATCGCATAATATTATTTAAAAAAATAACTATATAAATTTACTGAGCCCGAGCGAAGCGAGGGCGAAACATTTTTTGAAGAAAAATTCATTTAAAACTAGAATTTCTTCATATTAATTGGTATTTTAGGTTTAAGGGGAGGCAGGTGTGCCAGATTTGAAAAATTTAATAGTTCGTTTTGTAATGATTCATTGTCTGAAAAATTTGCCGACTTTTCCAATGAGGAAAAATTTTGAAAATAGTAACCAATAGTAACCTCTGAAAGGAAAAAGTAACTTTTAGTAACCAAACTCGAAAAAAGTGACCAAGTTACTTAAAAAGTAACCCAGTTTGACCCCTGAAGAAATCGAAATAATGTATCCGATCCATCACGCAGAATTGCAGCCTTGCAGCACTTTAATACATCAATAAAAAAAAATATTCAATAACAGCAAGCGGTGAAAAAATCGTTAAAATTTTTCATTTTCGTTTCTTTGTCTTGATTTTAATGGGGAAATGACTGGATAATCTGAAAAACTTGTTTGAAAGCCATATTTCACCCTAAAATGTCCCAAAAATGATTACCAAAATATTAAAAGGTGCATTCTTTTGCTTTTCAAACAGTATTTTTTCAAAAAATTTCGGCCCTCGCTTTCACTTGGGCAGTATTTTAATTATTTCATCTTAAAATTTAATAATTTTGTACTAATTTTTCAGTCAGAGATTACCGATTCCTCAATTAATTCCCAATTTTTAAGAAAAGATTAATGATTATTTACCAAAAGATCAGTGAAAACTGACAAATTTTAAAATTGGCTCCCTCCTATTATTTTCCTCAACTTCTCAGCCCCTCCTGTAATTAATTTCTGAGTGTGCCCATGAATACAAAGTTTTTACATTCAAAAAGTTGATGTGAGGGCTGTACGATTTCAATTCATGATTCCGAATGCCCACTCGCCTGTCGCCTAATATCGTTAAATAAATTTTGTGAACTCAAAAATTGAAAGTCATGATTGTTCTTCAGTCATACTTGAAAGCATTTTGTTCAACCCATTTCATGCCAATTGAACGCCTTTTACGTAAATTTTATCAGAAAAAGAAATTCGATTTTTCGATTTCCTCTTTTTGATTTCGCCTGCAAAGCCTTGGGCAGCACGTTAGGGTCGGCAGACCCATATGTATATTCGGATTCAGCACGAAAAATCCTTCAATTTGATAGGTACTACTTTACAGTTGATTTCATGAATAAAATTTAGAACTATTCAATAACAAAATTAAATTACCTGACACTTGGGTATTGACACGAAGAAAATTTAGTAAAACCATGAATGACATTTTCACTATCATATCAAAACTGAAAATAAATATAAAATAATTTGATGACCTCAAGTTTTTTTTTAATGAAAAAAAGTTTCCATTGAAAAATTATAAAGGTAAAAAAAATGCAAGTAGGTACTCATGAAAAAGTGAATAAATTTAGCTATGCGTAAGTATAGAAATTCTGAATGAATTTCAATAAGAAGAAACTCAAGTCGAGATATTACACAATATTAAGTAAGTAAGCTTTACAGTACTAAGTTTTAATTAAATGAAGAATTTTAATGGGTACCTGAATAAACATCCAGAATCGCTTCAACTTCATAGCTGATACACAGGGGTATTTCTCATATCAAAAAACTAGGAAATCTTATATGTATACAACTTCACTATGTGAATATATATTCTTCATAAACTGATTCCACGATTTGAAAAATATAAAAATATACTCGCGTATTATTCATCACTAGATATGAGCTACTTAGATAGCAAAAATCGCCAATAATTCGTGCAGACAAGGAAATATAGAATGACAGAAGTAGTTCTATGAATCCAAGCTTCTTCTATACGTTGCGTCGCATCGTCTTATTAAAAAGAAAAGTTTTTTTTGTAGGTACTTCATCACGTACGAGATGAGCCGTTTTCATCTATATTTTTATTCTTTGCTGTATAGGAATGAATCGAATAGTTTTTTCAAGTAATTTTCAAATGTTACAATGGAAATTATACGGTTTATATGTGATATTATTACGTGAGTATCTTTATTACGCTTCATTATTTCTTATTACTTATAAACCGGCAGTTCCTGCGGGGTGTTCATTCTGTAGTTCATGTGTGAGTACATAGAGGGTGTCATTGGATATTTTCAAAGAGGAATTCCCCTCATCCGCGAACAAATGTCCAGAGAAATTTTAGAAAGGAAGCTGCTAGCAGACTTCTCTTTCTAGACATTTTTACATTTTTTTGAAATATTGTTTTTATATTTTACGTTACTTCAGATATTAATGATTATAATATTTGTCGAAAAAATCAATATTCGACCTCAGATTTCACTATTTCGGTCTTCTCAACTCTAAATTGCTAATATTTTTCGTTGAGTATTTCTTATCGATTGCATTCACGCAGCTGCTTTTCTATGTAATTTACATCCTTAGTTTCTTTTTTTTACCTATCTCATTCGATCGCATATTTCTAGTATTTACAACCTGTTGAAAGTTCAACAGATTGCATCATGTGTACGATCGGGCTCATAAATAGCGTTTTTCTCCCTTGTGGTGTTGTGGTCATGAAAAGTGCTGCATGACATGTGCTACAAAATATCACCGACAAATGTCCTTTCTGTCATTCGAAAATTGATAGCACAATGAAAAAATATCTTTGAACCCCCAAAATTCCAAAAATATCCGTAATCTATTAACCTTAATTCTTTATTTCAATCATAGGACCGTATACTGAAATCCTATTGGGTGACAAATTTCTCACCAATTCATAAAAATTGATAGGATCAATCAATGGTCGTCTCTTGTGTAACGTAATAACCTTAGTTTTCTAAAGGTATCTTTTACGTTCCTTTGTGTTCCGAGAAATAAGTCTGTTTCGTGTTCCGGAAAAAATTTTGTGAAAATTTGGTGAAATTTATTTTTTTCTTTTTATTACCATTTCTCTTATTTTTTTTTCAAATTTTGTTAAATTTCTACTATGAATGTAGCAACTGAATTCGACGTATTAAAACAAAGAAACTCTGTTACGGAATAACATATTCACCAACTATATCGATGGCTTAAAAGGAATATGTTATATGTCCAAATTTTTCGATTTCAAGATTTTTACTGATTCTTATAGATATTGGGCTTCTCTAGCGACTGCCAAATTTAAAAATTGACGAAAATCATTTTAATTCTTATAATAATTGAAAAATAAATGGTTACATGCCCAGCACTGATTTTTTCTTAAACTGGAAAAAGCATCATGTCCTCAAACACACTACGTTAACTTGATGTATTCTGTATGCAATGGATCCATTCTTTCAGAATATTATAGAAATAATCGAAGGAGAATCATGTAAGTCATGTACAATGTTAATTTACATAAATTTTTTTTCAAATTTTTCGAAAAAAATTAAATAAATGTAATGCTTCTCGTCAAAAAATAAAGATACCTTCTTGTAGCAAATTTAACGTAGATTAATAATGTTCATTACCAATTTTTTTGAAAAAATCAGTTTTTTTCGAGTTATAATTCAATTTATAATACGAAATACCCCATAAGAAAGCATTGAAAATCGTAATGTTTATGTACCGCTTGGCTGGAAAATGGCGGCTGGCATTACCCGTTTAATATAGAGCCTTAATGAGCGAATGACATTTCACTGAAATTGACTTGGAAATTGATAACTTCTGATCTGGTATTAGTTGTTCCCTTGAGTGTTTCTTGTTTTTAAATTTTTTTAAAAATGAAGGATCCTCGACGATATGTAAAAAAGGAGCCTGGCCACAGGCACGTTCGCCTGTCTGTGGCGAGGTATTCAAAAAAAAAGAAGGGCCAAGAAAGCGGCAGAGTAAGTTTTGCACCATTATTTTAAATGAAGCGTTTTTCTATTTGTTCAACCCTTAAGTTAAGGGTACAGGTTAGACGTCAAACTTATTTTTAATTTCAAAAATTACCTACACTGAATTAATACTTTTCTTATAGAGGGCACTGCGCCGGTTGTAGAAAGTAAGGAGACGGAGACCAGTGTAGACAGCAACGAGAGTAATAAAACTGATGAGGATATTGGCACAGATGCTATTAGAACTTCTGTAACACCACCTGCTGCTTCTGCTGTTAATGATGAAGGTATTTCATTACTTTAATCTTCAGCTCAGAAGTAATGAGACGTGTTTCTTAATAAAAATTATTCATCATTCAGGTAAAAAAGCAGTCCAAAAAATTAAAAAAATCAGTCGTCGTAAAAAAAACTCGTAAGCGAAAATCAGAACCAGGCACTTGGTTCAGAAATGTTTAAAAAAAAACAACGAATAGCAGGAAAAGAGGTACATCTCTACTCTCTAAACTTGAATCAGTCAAAATTCACTGATTAATAAGACAAAAGTGTGCAACTGAAGAAATCAGTAAAAATTTTACCGATTTAATCAGTGAATTTTCATTTTTGAATTGGTAAAAATTTTAATTTACTGATCGAATCGGTAAAAATTTTAATTTACTGATCGAATCAGTAATTTATCACTGATTGAATTAGTGAATTTCAATTTTTACTGATTCATTTCAGTAGTTGAAAAAAGATTACTGATTCAAAAATGAAAATTCACTACTTGAATCAGTAATTTTTCACTGATTTGTGGCGGTAGGTCTTTGCGCCTCCTGCCTAATTAGTTACGGATACGTCGTCCAGGTAGCGCTGATATCGAAGAGTGAAGTGGTGCGCTGGATACGTGAATAGAATCAGTACGTTTTGATGTTATGCATCGCAAGGTTGTTACGTTTTAATGTAAGTTTGTATGAACGGTTCATTATCAAGTAATTGTGAATTATATTCAGAAAATATATCGAGTTGTTGCCACCGGAGTTGGTACTGAGTCATTATTCCAGCTACGGTGCGAAAACCTAATTATATTCTCACAGATTAATAGTTGCACACTTTTCGCTGATTAATCAGTGAATTTTCCGTTTTTTGACTGATTCAGATTTAGAGAGTAGTCAGAGTCAATTTGGAGTCCGTTTGACTCCGACTCCCATGCTTTGCCTTGAATATTGTGATTAGGACATAGGAGTCGGAGTCAAATTGACTCCAAATTGACTCAGACTACGAGCGGACTCCGGATTCAATTTCAGACTTTGACTCTTGACTCCGCTTTGACTCCGGAGTCAATTTCAGACCTTGACTCTTGACTCCGCTTTGACTCCGAAGTCAATTTCAGACCTTGACTCTTGACTCTTGACTCCTGACTCCAGAGTCGACTCCTACGCCCTGGAATCAATGAATGCGTAACATTATTGTACACATCCCAACAAGTCTCAAACACTTGACATACTGTTCTTACCCCCTCCTCAATAGCCGTACGCGTGCAACGAATTTGGCGAAACACTTGTCTGTCAAGCGCTACTGTGAAAGGTGTTTTTTAAAACTGGTGTTGTAAAAGTTACAGTTACGCGATTTCAAAAAGTGAAATATGGATTCTATTCCTCAAAATAAGTACTTTTTGCATGGTTCAAGCCATTTCAACTTATTACGCTTACTTGGGATCACCATCACATTTATTTAACGAACGAATGAATGAATTTGACAAGTTCATAAAAAAAAGAACAAAACGACAAAGTCACAGAAATAAAAATAAAAAATTACAAATAGTTCCTCAAACTACTGAGTAGGATCAGAGACATTTCGAAATATTGGATTTATGCCTTTCCATCACCAATATGAGAAGCGATCCTCATGAAGTCAACGCTATCCTCAATAAAGTGACATGACATCCTCAATTCATCGCGCTGCTCACAGCCGTATAGCTGGAATCAATGGAAAATGCAAACACTGCATAGCAATATTAAAGCTGAAATCTGGATAAGAAAAATTTCACGTAGGTATACCTACGTACTGTATTGTAAATGCTGATGCTAAATATTAATTATTGATTTCTGGCTAAAAATGTACATCTATACAGCATTATTTTTATTATTAGTCTTCAAAATTTTTATTTCATAATTTCGAACTTCATTCGAAATTCCTGAATAGGTAATTTCAGTTTACAATCAGAAATTACTCCCTCCTCTAACGAGAGGATCATATAAAATTGTTCATCGTATAGGTTAATTTCTATCAATATTTTATTTTATTTCCATTTTTTTTCTTTGGATACTTTAAAACGATTACTGCCTAGGAGAAACAAAATTATTCAAAAACCTATTTACCTACTTAAAATACAAAATATGTAGGTCAACATTCGTATACGTAGTTTTAAAAAATTATCTCGACTACGCATTTTCATGTAATTTTACTTACCTATAATTTTAATTCAATATTGAATCAATATGTTGAAATTGAAAGCTTGAATTAATAATCGCGATAATGCGCATCTAAAATATTCATTTTAAAACACCTAGCTATACTCTAAACTCTTCATCTTCTGACCACCAAAACGTTGATTATGGACATAAAATGGCGTACTGCTCGTCAACAAATGTTTGGTAAAAAGCCTTACACATTGGTCATAGGTATTTTTGGCATACGTTTGACGGTAAGTTTACTAATTAGATATGCAGCACAGGCAAAAGCGGATTTTTTAAGCCATCATAATAACATAAATGGAACAACTTGAAATGACGGGTAAGGGCTGCGATGGGGAACTTCACACTCTTAAGGAAACATGAAACAAATACCACAAATCCTTCGTCATTTGTTTGAGTCACGTTTATATGAGTTACGAAGCGTATATTTAAAAATGGTGAGCGAAAATAAAGTTGTTTGTATTTGATTGTAGATCTATTTTAATGTCATGGCTTTTTTTCGGCAGTATTTTTATACATATAGCTTTCAAATGTAGAGGGAGCATACACTACGTGTGATGTGGATTCAGTATGTATAGGGTTTGACAAAGTATCCATCAGGGTTTATTGATTCCATTTAGAAAATTATGTTTATATTTTAGTCAAAATAAAATCAGTTTGCAAAAATATTTATACTTACACCACTTTTTTTTTTTTTTTTTTTTTTTTTTAAGAATCGACAACTTATTCTTCAACAATTTTATACATCTCGAAAAATTTTTTATTATTATTATTAAGGGATAAAATGATGGAAAGAAGAAAATAAAAGCACTTGACAGTTTTAATTGTCATTATAATTATTTTTATTGAACTTAGAAGAAATGTAAGATTTGATGACGGTTTTCATAATTACTCGGGCAGATGTCGAAGTAATTTTGAAAAAATACGGCCAAGAACACCAACTGTCTGATGATGAAGAAAACTACGGTAGATACACGGGCGGATTTTTTTCTCCGGCTTCGGTAATAGCATTCGTATAAGATTTTTCGGGGCTATTGGATCAAATTTTGATGAAATTTAGATAGGTATGTGGTGTAAAATAACATTTCTGATAAACTGACAAGAGCCCTTTTTCCATTTTTTAAAAAATATTTTAAAATATTTTAAAATATTTCAATTTTACTATTTTTTTTGAAAATCAAAAAAAGGGCTTGAAAATTGAAACTTCCAAATGCTCTCATTTTCTTCTTTTTACGTTCTAAAATCATATTCGTTCGTTGGGTTATATTGGTAAAATCTTCTATTGACCATTACGTAAATAGACCAATTGAATTAGAACATATGTATTTGCTTAGCTATATTTGTAAGTTTTTATAATTAATATTTTAAAAAAGATTTGTGTAGTTCAACCAATGAAGAGAATGATATTGATATTGATAGTTATGATGAAAAAACTGATGTAACTGAATCCAATAACAATTGCAAAATTTTTAAATTGGAAAATACCGATGGATAAGTAAAACAAGGATTGAAAACTAAAATTATTCGTTTTTTGAATTTCCATTTGCAACAAAATGATTCAAATTTTTCTGAAAAACTCAATTTTGAAAACAAGAATCCTTAAAAATTCGAAACCTTTATTCTTCCATTTTCATTTAGATTTAAAAAATCCTGAAAGTAGAAGATATATTCTATGAGGAACAATTACCTAGTTCCATTTGATAGGATTCTTCCACATTATGGCGTAATTTTTCATAAATGATCTTATATCCGGGGGTAAAGGTATTTTCAAATTGTTCTAAAACAAAATTGACGAATTGTTTCCCTTTTTTGTCTCTTATTTTGTTAATTTTAGTTAGAATATTGGTTTCTTCATGAATGAACGTTTCTAACATAATTTCCGTTTTCTTGTTTGGTTCTAGAAAAATGGTTTTTCTTTTGGTAGTTTTCCGAATCCCGATCTTGAGATTAAAGGCTGCCATTGGTAAGTTTGTTTTTTGGAATTTTTGGTTTTATATGGACATAATTGAAGTAGTTTCCATAAATTTGTTTTATGGTTTTCCAATGATCATGCTCGAATGTGAGGGGTTTCTGGATATAAGAAAGAAGAGAGAAGACTGGCGTTGGAATCAGGTCGGTGAGGAGGGCCACCCACGTAGCAAAACACAGCTTACTTGAAATGTATTTTCAGTGTCCGCGGTTCGTACATTTTACTTTAATTATAAAATTCTTTATATTTGATTAGAATTATTCAGTTTAAATTATTTTTATCTAAGTTTTTTTTATATAATAAGATTTTTCAATAAATTTTTTTTAATTCATTTATTTTATTTATTTTTTATTATTTTTTTTCAATTTTAAATATTCAAATAGTTAATTCCGTTCCTCTCTTCCCCGCCTGACCGTAACCCGCGCACTACGTTGCGCGGCCGTAAGGACCAGTTCGGAGGAGATGAAGGTTTACCTGGAATTCATTTCTCATTTGTTTCACATAGCTGCGCCGTTTCAGTAACGTTGCTGTATTCGGCGCGGTGGAATCGTACCTGTGAGGACGGCGCTCCTCTTCTCCCGCCTCTTCTGAAGCAGTGCATTGCATTGCACTGTAGTAGGAACTGGGTCGGGGGTGTAAATGTATGAAAAGTGTGTTTTGCATAAGTCGCGTTGGTCCACGTAGCCACGCCGTTCCAGCATCGTTGTTGAAGTTAGGGGCGGACGAATGGCCACATGAATTTTACGTTATCTCTCCCCCTCGCCTATCCTGAAACGATGTATTTGTCGCACCGAAGTAAGAAATAGGTTGAGGAGGGTAGCGGCGACATATCGATACCTATAGGTACCTTTACATGACGTTTTCTTCTCTCTCGCTCTTACATGTGTCACTTGAGATTTGTTCTCATCTCGAACAAAAGAAGTAAGCTAGATACCCTCATAATTGAATAAGTTCATTTTTCTTTTATCCAAATCGCGTCGATTTCGCGATTCCATTATTCTTATTTGATATTTATCATTATCTTATATGCTTTCCGATTTCATAATTTTATTCAATTTCTTTTCATTTCTTTATTTTAATTTTTTTTTTTAAAATTTTACCCCCCCCCCCCCCCCCCCCGAGGGATGTTACAATCATGCTGCGATCATGTTACGAGCATTATGATCACATTTCGATCACGTTACGATCACGTTTCGATCACGTTTCAATCATGATTCAATCACGATCACGTGTTAATTGTTTTAATTTTTTGACCGTTGATTATTGAGTAATTTTATGATTATTGAGTAATTTTATGTAACATTTACCTATAAAATAAGATGTTTTATTTCGAATAAGTTAGTTGTTCAATAAAAGCTATTCGTGAAAGTTTTCTTCCTTGTGTTGTTCCGTTCGGTAACAATGTGGGACAACTTTCCCACACCACCTACAAGCACGTGGTCAGTTACAACTTCACGGAAAAGGCCATTGGTTTCCGTGTTTACAAAAAATAAAAAAACCAAAATCGATTCCATAATCCTTGAATAAGTTCGTTTTTTCTTTTTTTTAGTTCTTGATTTTTATTTCGAATCAATTTTGTTTGATATATCTTATTTTCGAATCAATTTTATTTACTATATCTTATCATTTTAATTTTTTTTTTCGATTTTATACTTATTCGATTTATATGATTTCGCGATTTTATTCGCTTAATTTTCGTCTTTATTTTTCATAATTTTATTCATTTCGTCAGTTTATTTGACTCGTTCTAAAATTTTTTTTCTCTCTTTACAAAAAAATTCCCCCCTCCCCCGAGGAATGTTATGATCACCAATTCGTTAAACATAAGTTAAGCATGAAATAGATATTGATCGATCATCCGCTCATCATGTTCACTGTAATATCACATGACCGTTGGTCATTCATTTTTTTCCCCCAACCAACGTGATACTTTGCAATAGTTCAGAGTTTTATTCCACTCTTTCATAATCCTATGTATAATTATTCAATATAAAATAAGATGTTTCTCATGTAAAAGTTCAGTACGTTTTTTAGATATACAGTTGTTCAGTTCATAACAATAAAAGTCTACACTCGTCATGGGGTACGAACAACCATACGTATATATTAAACGCACCCTACGTCTAGGGAATGGATTCGTATATTCGGCCGTTCGATCGATCGTAGAAGGAACTATATACCAACAACTATTCGATAACTCAACCATCTATAACATTGAAACCACACTCTCCGACCTCACTCAAAATCTGGAAAATTCACCTATAACATGTAATTACGCACTGATTTCGACGGCGGCGGCGGAGACACCGAATATATCTGAAGATCTGGACCATTTTGCCGGATGCGGCAAAACTACATTACCTCAATTCCTGCTTTACTGGTACTGCCAAGGAGTGGCTCAAAGGCTTTGATCTCAACGACGCCCTGTACAAAGACATAATTGCCGAAGCCCACAAACACTTCAGAGATTTATCAAAACTGATTTTCCTAGTACGAGGAACTCCGTGACATTACCATGGCCAAATCTGCCTCTGAAGAACGCCATAATCTGGACAATGTTAAGAAGATAATAATAATGCTATGTGCCCTCGAGGCTAACACGGAGCAGGAAGTGCTGAAGGGAATTATTATATTCCGAAGTTCCCTAAGGAAACCATGCGCTGAGCGTTCCGCTATCTAATCAAGGATGCCAGCATGTCATTTGCCATTTCCAACTTAGTGGAGATTCCTGCAATCCTAGTTGGAATCGATGAGCTGGTGGACACCTTTTACTCTGGACCATCGATATCGAATTCAAGCAGCATCCGAAACCCAGTAGCTCGCCAAGATCGGGTCCTCGCTGGCGGTCTGATGGCTGCTTCTTCGAATGGGTCATGTGTATTGTGCAGTCGTGGGGGAGGATGGCACCAGACCGAAAACTATTTTTCATTCGATAATTTCACAATGAGGAAGGAAACGTTTGCGGAGCTTCCTTTATGCTTCCTCTGCACCTCCGGGGACCATGCTTTAAAGTAAAAATGCAGGCCTGTATTATGGTACAAATAAGTACTGCTAAAAATAACCATAAGCCAAGTATTTCCTACACATACGTGATTTTCAGTACCAAAGAAACAACCTTTCAAAATTATCAACGCCCGACGATGGCGATTCAAAATCTGAACCAAGGCATCTTGGAACGGTTCATTGGCTCGGATTAGCATTAAAATTAATATTTATAGGATAAAGCAGACGATATTAAATGCTAACGAAGCGAAAATCGCCGCTTAAAAATGCACCACCATAATATTCAAATTCGCTGCGCCTTTTTCGCTCGTCGGATCAACATTAACGGCTATTTTGACAAATACGACGACGCGACCGACGGTTGCTCAAAAAACGAGTAAATCGAAAATTGAGTGTTTCCCAGCGGAGATCGTAAATTACTTATTCTTCGGCGCGCGAAAAGGACAGAAACGGAGAGAGGAAGCGTCTGCGTTTCGGCACGTTATGTTGCACGGTACATAAATACGATTCGACAGGGTTAAAACTTCGACCCTAGGTTGTCGTCGCCTCAGCCTTTCAGAACGAATAGGCACCAATGTGACGCTTTACTTTGTACGTATACGCTACAAACCCTTCTTTCAATCTCAACACTTTCACATTCACCAACGTAAATGGTATAATTAATATTCATGCGATACTGGAAAACTGTACGATGCACTTAGCTGCGAAGCTTGTCGTACGTACTCGTAAATTGTACGCGAAACGATCTTCGTCGAAGGCTTGGAAACCGTCTAGTTTTTTGTCTGCCGCCAATGTCTTAATTCCTTGGAAAAAATAAACTTTACTACGGTGGCTGAATCAACGCTTGTGTGCAGAATTCTTCAGCGAAAGCAAAATCCAAAAGAATCTTTAAATTAAAATTTCTCTATATTTTATTCTATGAAGAAAATACGTGTAGATACCTACCGAACCTGCGTCGAAGATTAGAGACAATTTGATAAAATTGCAGATTGTAAATTTTTCAACAATGATGGAAATTCAAAAATATCGTTTTTGTTATGGTCATGTTATGGTTATACATTATAAATTGGCGCAGTCAGGTAGGATCTGTGTGTTAGTTCGAGTTTTAAAATTTTTATGGCTCTTGCGTTCGATTCTTCTGTGAAAATTCGTTTTCCAGCATTCGTTGCTGAGAAAAATCGGAAACGCAAATTCAATTTTCTTCGCGATTCGTTATCAGCAAAATTGATGCCAAGAATTCGTTCAAGGAATTCGTAAAATTTACCAGGAATCTTCTATGAACACCTCGGAAATGCGAAAATTACTTCAGATACTTGGATACTTTCAAGCTCCACAAATAGGTATTTAATTTTCAGAAGCTGGATTTCATATTTTTTCAAATTCAATTTTAAGAACTGTTGGATTATGTTGAGATAATGTTCATAGAAAAGATACTAATTGTTGTGATCAAACAATCAGATTGTTGCAAATCAGCATTTTAAGATTAAATTCAAAATTTGAGACCACTTCTCACTCAATTAGACATGAAAATGGATAGAGAAAAAAAAGAGGACTTATTGACACTGGATCGTATGTAAATTTTCTATTTTTTATTACCTATTTTAATATAAATTTTTTTGAATATTTTTTAATATACTTGGTGTGTTTTATATAAATGAATATTTATTTAATATTTTATTATTACCTATTATTTGTTTTAGTTATAATTTTTTCAATTTTTAGTTTAAATATATTTGGATTCGTATTCAAATTTTTATTTGGAACTTCAGATGCTAATGATGAAAAATTTTATTCAGTTGCCATTTCTCAAGCTCAATATGATGAACAAAATATTCAACATCGATGAAGCCGCAAATTCAAGTTATGAAGAGTACAATCACAAATTTCAATGGAACTGTTTCAAATTTGCGAATTAATGAACCAGTTTTGAATGAAAATATCGAATCATGAAGATATGCAGATTCAGTGCCTTTCGCCTGAGGGCACAAGCTTTTCCATTGGTCTACAAAACTCGCTGAAAACAAGGCTGGCTCTTTACCAGAAAGAACATTTTCGAATCGCTACTCTAGTTGATCCGAGATTTGAATCGAAAATTTCATGATAATGATTTAGTTTTGGGAATGTGAATTAATCACTCGCATGGAAAATGAATTCTACAATATAATTCCAGCCATTTTATTTGCAAAAAAGAATGTTTTGCATCCTTCAATCATCACATCAAAAGCTCTATTATTGGAATTACAAACAGCAAGATTACCAGCAGGCAGAGGATTGGAAGATATCAAATCTGCTTTTCTACAAATTCAAATTCCTTCAGAAACTCCTCAAATTCTAGCTTTTGTATCAGTCAATTCTATCCTAAACATGGATCATTGGGAAAACCCTCAAGCAAATGTATGGAAATTATTTCAACTATGTTCATTTGAAACCTCAAATTCCCAAAACTGACTTGCCAATAGCAGCTTTTAATCTCAAGGTTGGAATTAGAAAAACTAAGGAAAAATTATTTTTGGAACCCAGTAAGATAACTGAAATTATGGTAGAAAGTTTTATACATGAAGAGGCAAGTATTTTTCACAAAATTCGTCAAAGAGGAGAAAAAGAAAGAAACAATTTGTCAGCATCATTTTAGATAAGATTCGAGAGGACTTTCACACCAGGGGATAAGTTAATTTACGAAAAATTGTGCAACACCATAGAAGAGTTCTTTGAACTTTCTGATACAATAGATAACAAGACAGAACAATCGAACTGAATTATTAAAACAATGGGATCGACATAACAATGAAATTATCGCTCCAAGTCGCAAAGGATTAGAGATGAAAGAAATCGGAATCAATGAAGAACACGCGGTAAGTTTTTTTTTCATCTTGAATCGGAGCATATATTCTGTTGCCTTCGCATACAATTATTTTTCCCTTGCAGGTGTCCACTCTTATCTCGGAAATGATTTTTCCTGACTTTCCCCGGTTTTTCAGACCGATTTCTTGAAAAAGAATATCAATGAATTTATGATCAACAAAAAAATATGAAACTAAAATAGGTAAGTAGAAATAATTAAACCCGAACGTAACAAAAGGAAAATTTTTTAATGAAACTTCAGACAATTTATTTTTCTTCTGGGGTTTTACAAAAATTGGAATTCTAGCGAACATGCTGGAAATTTCAAAATTCCCTGCTTTTTCCCGGTTTTCCAGAGAATGGACACCCTGTATGTAAACACATTGATAATTTACATAAAGACGATGATGAAGCAACCGATATAATCGATGATAACAATATTCTATTACCGAAAAGTTCCATGATGAAGGAGGAAATGAAAACTTTTTTTTTGGAAAATTCCAATCGTGATTGCTATCTCAAGTCTCCCAAAGGAATCCATTTTTCGCTTCAAAATATTCAATTGTCTGGAATGGAGGGAAGACTTGTAATTCAAAAATGATTAATACTACTTTATCAGCCCGAGCGAAGCAAGGCGAAAATTTTCAGAAAAATGTGTTGAAAAAGCTCAAATTTGAAAAAAAATTGTAATTAGGAGGAAATTAGACTCCCTGATACCTTATACTTAGTACCTATCATCTTTCATATCTCTTTCTTGAATCTCACAGTTAGAGATTCTAAACTACAAAAAAAACGATAATGATTAATCGAAAATTTATTCAACTAGTCCTTCCTCACTTGAAAAAACACGCTGGGAAATTCCAAAGGGTCGAGCCAACGAATACGTCGAATAAGAATTTACGACTGGCTGACTTCTAAGGACCTGCTTGAATAGAGGCTAGAATTCAATTCGATGCGACCACATAACGAGAGAAGACCATTTCGGGTGATTTCACAACATATTAATGCGACCAGATAAAAGAAAAGAAAGTATAAAAAGCATATTTTCCATTTCTCCGTACGACTATTTTTTCACCCTTCTCCTCCTGCCATAAAATATTTGAAAAGTTGGTTTGAAAAAACATTGGTGAAATAATGAACGCAAAAGTTTCGATAGATTTAGCGAATGGAATGGAAATTCAAAGCAGGAAATCCTTTACGGCGAAAAACATCGTATATTATAAAAGCGAATAGGGTTCAGCTTCCTGTCAGTAATATAGGTATTTTAAGTATAAGCTGGGCTACTTATATGCTACGTCGATGATATTCCCACCTACGTTCTCGCTCCATCTATTTCCTTTTTTGAATTTCTCGTCGAAGATAAGTGTCCCCAAATGTGTGCAAAATGAACCGAGAAATTAACAAAGTTTGCAGACACTCTTTTCGTTGATACCTATGCACGCTGTTTCAATAGATAAATTTCGATGGTCATTAGCACGCTGGTTTCGAGGGATTTTTTTCTCTGCGCGGAATAAGAAAGGGGGAATTTAAATATTTTTCCAATTTTATCTCTGTAACCTGCAACCGATTAATTTACGATGCGAATTCATTAGAAAAAGGCTAGCAATGCAAAAAAAATTCAATAAGTCATCAACAGATTCAAAAAGTTTCCCAAAAGGCATTTTCATTGCTACATATTTCGAACACGTTGAAAAATCCAATAATCGAAGAAATACGTTCCATAATGACTTATTTCTACAAAAAGTTTACTTTTACAACAAATAAATGAAAAAAAAAACCAACTCTCGTTATTATTGTGTAAAAATGGAATCAATTCGAGGAGAATTTTTTTCCCAAAACCTTAATCCGCAAATAATTATCTAATTACGAACTATAGATATTATTTATCGTATACCTATTTCAGAGCTATTTTCAACGTATCCAGAGATATACTCGCTACATAAATCAGTTTTTATTTTTAAATCGGTTAGAAACTTTTTATTACACGAATTGTTAAATTGTAATTAGTGAAAGGGTTAGTGGGTAAAAAATATCTTGGAGAAAAAAATACTGTATGATTGCAAACGCGAAATTAAACCAAGCTGACGCTCCTTTTTTTATTTATATCGTTAAGAATACGTGTGTACGTACGTGTTTCTGATATTAATTTTAATTAAAAAGCTGGTTCGTTAGAAGTTGGGGAAGCTTTTAATTGGCGCGGGTGGTTTTTTTTCCTAATTGGTATGTTTGTTCGAAAATGAAATTCAGATTCGGGGGAAAATGTATCGATTTTCGTGTTTTCAAAAATAACGTTTCACGGACATATCTTTCCCTCGAAGTAATGATCTAGCGGCGTCAATGAGAATAAATCGTTGAAATTATGCAGAAATTGAGAAAAATGTCACAAAAATGTTGATTTAAAAAAAGAACAGAAAAATTTACATTTTTCAATATGGAAAACGAATTTTCCAAAAATCGAGCGAGAGAATGACGATGAAAATGTTCAAAATTCTTATTGAGAATGTGAAAATAAAGAGGAAAAAAGAAAATCGATTGAAGCACTCTGGAAAAATATTCAATTAAATTTTTTCAGTCAAATGATGAGAAAATTTCATTAAAATTATCTTTCGATACCACGAGTTCCACTTTATCACTAATTTATTTTTCGAATTGAACTTCAAAATTCTAATCGTTACAACGATTTTCAAAGCCAAGTCATGAAAAAACATCTTATAGCTCAAATACGAACCATACTTGAACGTGCTTTTTGGACACTGTCACCTGGCAGCGGCGAAAAACAAACAATTTCAAAAAAGCCGACAATCATTAGCAACATTGGGCAACATTATGAAAGTAAAATGTTGTTTGGTGTGATGTTGAATTTCAAGATTTTAGAAAGCTTCTCAAGTACGTACTTGGAATAGCGGTAGGTAAAAGCGACCATTCTATAAAACTTTAAAACAGCCTCCAAAGAAACAAATGCGTTGAAGGGTGCTAGAAATTCTATACGTTTAACGCTATTTTAGGTATGGTTTTCATTTTAGCACGTATTTCTTTTTTGATGGCAGGGTTGATTAACACCGCATCGTGGTTTTCAAAATTTTCTGGGGCAGTCATTATTTTATCAATAAAATGAGAACAAACGATCTTTATATTAAAAGGAATTAAACAAGTAAATAATCTCGACGCAAATGCGCCTTCAAAATACAACACAGTCAAATCTAATAACACGAGAATAATCACACCATACACAAGTACGACTCGACTATCGTTACATCTTATTTCATTAATTGGTCTACCTTGACACAAAGGGAGTATTAAATAATTTCAAAAAGGGTGACAGGTTGGGAGGAAGTTAATTTGGGGAAGCGTGAAATGCACCCAACAGCAGGGTAAGAATTTCTCAGCAATGAAAATCCTGGTTGAAACTGAAAAATTTGTAAAAAATTATATTGGACGAGGCAACAGGGCAACACAGACAAAAAGAGAAAGGGGAATTTCTCGATATAATCGAAATCCAATCTGTACACGCTCTATCATATCGTCAACAGAAAAAATATCTCAACGACGAGAAAAAAATTACGAGTGATAAATAATGAAGAGAACGTGCTCAACAGGATGTTAAACAAAAAATTAAAAAGAAGCATTCTACAAAGCTTTTGAAGAACACTCGAACCTTAAACGGAGTTCGCACACGTTTAGCAGATTTTTTGTGGCGGTATGGACCCCCTTCGACTTTGAATCAAATCGCTCGGAATACCTACCGAGATTTTTTACTTTTATTTCGCTTCTTTTTTTTCTCTTTCGCGGAATTAGTTCTTTTTATCGAAAAAGAGAAAAAAACAAGGAAGAAAAGGTACACGTGTAGATAGTATAGCTGGTTCAGGAAAAACATTCGTTTAGTTGATTTTTTCGTATTAAGAGAATTTCATCGTAAGATTTTCGTTTTCTTTCTTTTGATGATTTGCTTTTTTCTTTTGATTGAAAAAAATTTCAACAATATTGATAATCAGTATCGTTAAGGCTTTCATTTCTTTCACATAGCTATGCTTACACATGGGCCAAGAAAATGAAAATTTCTTTTGCTCATGATGCCAATGGTTCAACTCGATCGATTTTTCAAAACGAAATAATTTTCAGTAAAATGTACTCTATATTTTGTTAAAGGTAGGTAATTGCTTCCAAATTCATTTAGGATTTCATTCTTGATGGGAGTATTTTGGAACGAACAAAAAAAAACCTAATATAGCCACGAATATTGCTTAAAACAAACGACAAAAAATTACATGGGTGTAGGTATTTGAACCTGAATATAAAAACCAGTAAATTTTACCGATTTAATCAGTGAATTTTCATTTTTGAATCAGTAATTTTTTAAATTACTGAATCATTTCAGTAAGTAGTTAAAAAAATATTACTGATTCAAAAATGAAATTTGACTAATTGAATCAGTAATTTTTCACTGATTGACAGTCAAATTTCACTGATTAACAGTTGCATACTTTTCACTGTTCAATCAGTAAATTTTTCAGTTTTTTGACTGAATCAGATTTACAGAATGAAGTAATATGAATAAAAAAAAATTCCTCTCTTTAGAACAAAAAATATTACGATATTCTGAAAAAAATATTGGTTTTGTAAACAACTTTGCTAGATGTTTTTTTTTTTTTAGCATCAGGTGAACATTGAAATGAAGTAATGATAAATTATTCAATGCAAAAGTAAGCCAATACAAAAAATTCTGTAAAACTTTTTAGGAAATTTCTGAAAAATGTACATTTTTTGTCACATTTATTTTTTTCCTCTCAAATAAACAGTAATGTGTACTCAATTTCGTTTTTTTTTTTTTTTTTTTCAAAAGAAATTCTTGAAAAAACTCGGAACGATCAAATCTTCAAGATCTCTCATCACACATCCCGAGTTCCTGGCCCCTTTTTTGGCAGTCGATCTTTGTTTCCAAGATACCTCAATTTTCACCTCGAAAATCCCATTTCGGTAACGTTCTACGGTCAGTTCAATATCGATGCTTAGATTTTATTGCCTTATTTCAGAATGAAGTAAGAACAAAATGAGCTAAATTTTTTCTTCTTACTCCGCGCTCAGTTTTCTAAAATATTTTTTGTCTTCCACTCATGAGAAGTGGATCTCAACTCCTCAACGCTGAACTTTCTCCCAATCAAACTTTCAGAAAAAAAGTTTGGAAAATGATCGACATTCGTAACCGACTTATGCACGAGAAAACTCTCATTTGACGATACGATCACGTACGTGTATCAAACGAAGCATAGCGACACTGAATTAGGCGATGTGCAATATTGATGTTGAAATTGAACTTGACGCTTGTAACGAGAAAGTTGGCAATAGGAAATTCGCCCAAGTTGGCCGTCACTAGCACATGACGCCGGGCCGGATAATTGGTCATGAATATGCATCGTCCATTATGAGATTATCGATGTTGGTACAGTATTAATACAGCATCGGTCGTACGGTAAAATAACAAAACGATGGCGCAGATTAAATTACTTATGTGAGAGATGAAATTACGAAAATTAATTGATACGATATGTTATAAATTATGACAAAATTACGTAACAAAAGGGCATATAGAAAATTAGGCGAGAACTTGAATTATACATGAATTGACAAAAATATCGTATTCATTCATGTGCCAATCCCTACCACTGAAGATCTGCAAAACTGTGTGGAGTCATTATAAAGAAGTGTTAATTTCCAAAATATGCACAAAACTTGAAAGTGAAATGATAGTTGCAGGCACATATCCAAAAAGGTGACAGGAAGAGGTTGAATCTTACCCCTCCCCCTAATTACATGATATTTTAGATTTTTTTCAACAATGGAAGTATTCAATTGCATTAACCAGTGGTTGATATAAATGTTGCTTGAGTACATAAAAAATTAAGAAGAGAATGAATTTTTTCGAAATTCAAAAAAAAAATGTAAGCCCTCTGATATGGAGTAGTCAAAATTTTCAAGATATGTGACCCTGTCGGAAAGAAGGTACCTTGTGTAAAAAATATCGATTCTCATTTTTCACATTTTTGGTTCAAATGACACCAAAAATGGACCAAACACATGAAAATAAAGACATCAATTTTTTCTTTACACAAGGTCCCTCAGGGTGTCTAACAAATTCCGAAAATTCATGGGAAAGACCTTGGAAGGACCTTCAGCACCTTTTTAAAATGAAAATCACCCCTCCCCCCCCCCCAAAAAAAAATCAAACTCATTTTAGGATGACAAATTTTTTTTGTTTCAAAATATTTCATTTTTCAAGATTGAAGAGAAGAGTTTTTACCATAATTTCGAAGAAAGAAAATCACTGAGCCTAAACGAAGCGAGAGCGAAAATTTTTGAAAAAAAAGTACATCCAGAATCTAAAAATTTTTTCAATAGGTAAAATTTGTGCTTTTTCCCGTGTTTTGTTTAGACTTTCAAAAAAAAAATCTGAATTTCTTTCAAAAAATCACAGCATTTTTGAAAATTGCAATCGAGATCGTTACGAGTCTTTCTCTTTCGATAAATGAAAACGATTACTTTTCACTTGAAAATATCAGTTGCCTGGGCTGGGAAAGAAAGAAGTTTCATACCATCATTTTGAAAATAAAATTGTGTAAATTTACTAAGCCCGAGCGAAGCGAGGGCGATAATTTTTGGAGAAAAGAGCATTCAAAAGCTGAACTTCTTTCAAGCACTTATATCATCTGCCACAAGCGACATTTCAAATATCGATGATTTATTTTAGCTTTTGGCGGGTGAGTCTCAAAATTTAAAAATGGGAAGGACTTTTTGCTCAATATAAGGACCTCGGAAGGACCGGAAGGACCTGTTAGACACCCTGCCTTCTTTGGGGCAGGATCGCATATGTTTTTTTTTTGACTGGGGTATGAAGAAGACTCCCAATTATTGTACACTGATGAAGTTCAGAAGAAATATGAACTTGAAAAAAAAGTGCAACCAGTGATTGAAAAATTTCAGCACTAAGAGCATTTGCCTGAAGAATTTCAATATCACTCCACCTGAAAAATTGGCCGGAAATGAAATCACTTTCTTCATATTTGTATTTGTAGAACACTCCAAGAGAGATCCAAACACCCCAGGAATAAAATTCTATACATCATTACCGACCTACATTTCGTTAAATTTTGAAACGTTTTTATGCAGCATTCTGAGGTAATTTATTTGAAAAATGACACGACAGCAACGGCGGCGCGCAACACACGCAGGGTGTTGCGGTTAAACGGTATACCCGGCGAAGCCATGAAAAACATAGGTTATTCTTGTAACCTTATTCACCCTTGATACACGGCTCATCGATAATAACGACTATGGAAACACCAGAACAGACATGCATCTCATATTTTACACATACTGTTCTATACAAGGTATTCTCAGACTGCATACCGAAGCAATAACCAACTCTTTAAAGTCATTATAACCCAAGATTTTCGTTATTGTCTGGGGCCATGTGATGTAAATTATGCTACTGGGATTAGCCGAGTTTCAGATTTGTGCGGAAGTTGATCTTGACAGTCAAAAATAATTGTATAGTTTTTATTTATTTTTCGAGTTGGAGAAATTTCATTGATGCGGAATGGCTTTTTCATTAGCTAAATTTAGAGAGCTCTGAGACTGAGATTACCTCAAGACGAAAAAAGAAGAATAAGTTTTTGGAATTATAATTATCACTGAAATATATTAAAAATTTTCGGCATTTTCCCTCATACAATCCAGTTCTGAAATTTTATTGCATATCTCAAAAGATAGATTCTTGATTTGCAAAAGGTGCCCATCGAAGTATCAATAGGTGCCATAAAAATTCTTAAAAGTAAATTAAATTCAAAGGTCTCGAAAAAGCACAGCAATTGCAATCATGTCGTTTGGTAACCCTGGCCTTTGATCCTTCAATCCCTCACATATCAATTTCTCAACTCCACTCTATCATTCGCATTAACCTCGACACATCTATTTTAAGAACCATAAGAAAATTCTCCGACGAACTCTTCGCCTTGATCAGTCCAACAACGGTAGCATTTGTCGCGAAAATAACACGACTGCAAACGTTCTCGAACTGATCTTACTCGATAAGAAGACTCGTATTATAGGAGAATTTACCACGCATCCATGTACTTCTGCGTACGTACCATAAGACGATGTTTTGCAAGCGTGACAATTAATCTTAGGTCATTGGTAAGTAATTCGTATTTTAATTAAAAGTAAATTATACGCACGATGGTAGTAGCCAGATAACGCTAGTTGTGAAAATTCACTGCGCTTAATTGCCATCTCAATTTGATTTACTAACTAGGACTCAGTCGAGATGAAAGATGCCGCTCGTCGTCGCGCCGTGTCATATTTTGAACATATCGTTTCGCTAAATTTATTGCGAATCGCGTGCTGGTGCGCGGATATGGTTTCGTCAGCATATAGGTACATATTTTATTTGTGTTAGGCTATAACTTCATCATTCATGCAGTTCTCGTGGCGCCGAAAAATTCCACGTGGAGGGTTGCCAAATTGATAAAATTTAAGCAAATGACGTGCGACAGTTTTGTGTACAGAAGATGAAAGGATACTGACCCTAGTTGTAAGAAATCTTCGAATAATACGATTTTAAAAGAAATGAGTAAAGTACAAAAATACATGCGACGATGGATTAAGTCATTTCTGAAGAACTGATCTAAAATGTCCCTCAAGGAGGCAGGTCCACTTCAGAAATGATTTTCTAATCACTTTAGAAAATCATTTGAAAAATTAGTGTAAGACCTGTTTGCAAAGACTAATTTTTCTAAATTTTCTAGACCTTTCGATTATGATGTTTATGAAGCAAGGAGAAATGAGAATTTTTTTGGAGCGATGAAATTGCATAGAAGTACATACATATCTACTCGTATAATTTAAATGCATCAGGCATGACGTCCAAGTTCTTACTGATTTTCTTTTTTTTTTTCAAAAAATTTTCAGATTTTTTTCCAGCCACAAAAATGACTTGATCTTGATAAAATTTCTGATATCCCGGCTCTTCTCTGATACAAAAAACCGAGAACTTCAATTTATATCAGAAAAATTCATTTCAACTAAAGAAGAAAATTTCATTTCAAAGCAACATAATGCAAGATTTCGAAAAATAAAACTGATTATTTCAAGATGCCAGGCATTGGAGTGAAGTTCTACACAGAAATAAGTATGTACTTATAGTAAACTTTAGTACTTGACCTTTTTTGAGCCAAAAATTAGCATTTTTTCCCATCGATTTTAAAAACCTCTTCGCCCTTCCCATTTTTAGGCCCAAATTCATAGTCGTCACTTAAATTAGGGTTTGGGCCCCTTAACACTAACACTTCACCAAGGATCTAAGATTAGTGTTGGTTTTTTTTTTTTCGTTTCGTAGACTTCCCTGAAGTCACTTTTCACAGAAGTACCTAATGTAAGTAATACTTTACGTGATAATGTTGGAAGACGATGTTGCCAAATTTTTTTGTTTGAAAAATAACCAATTAAAGTGAATAATTAGATGGTTGCAAGTTCCATTTATGCTTAACACAGCTGAAGTTTCAATATTGATTAGATAATAATTTTTTCGTGTTTTGTGGAGTTTTTTTTCGAGTTGATTCAAGTTTTTAAGTGAATAAAAATGCAGAAGAAAACTATGTTTTCTCCAGATGAAATTAAACTTTTACTAAATTTAATTCAGATTTACGATTCATCAGTGAATAATAAGAAAACCGATAGTAAATAAAATTGAATTCATCAAATATTTGACTTCTACAAGAAACACTTTTTTCTTCACACAAAACAAAAACGTACTACATGAATGAATGAATGAATGAAATAGCAAGGTTCAATTTTTTTTTCAATCTTTTTCTCATCAATAAAGTTTGAGTATCATCTAACCAGGGTGTCAGCAAAACCGATTTCAGAAATGATTTTCCATGATTTTTTGCAAGTAGAGCGCTGGGAAATATCGATATTATCGAAAACGTAAAAATTCCCGTTTTTTGGCGGAAAATGACGTAATTTTCATTATTTTTGTCGGTGCAATGAAAAAATGCACTCCAAAGTGCATTCTTTCGTTGTACCAACGAAAATAATACGAAAATCAGCAGAAAATGTAGGTATATTGTTTTCGAGGAAGGCAAATTACAAATGAATGGGATTGCCCGGAATTTTTCAACAATTTTTTCGTAAAATTGCTCAATTAAGTAGATCGTTTCAAAGAGGATTTTCAAAATATTGATATATTTTTCAAAAATATCGATTATATCGATATCCCTTTCATTCCTGAAACATTGATATCGAAAAATCGTAATATCGATATGGCCCAGCTTCATTTTCAGATTTTCCAGACCAATTTTTTTGAAAATTTTCAGATCTTCCTGCAGAACTTTCAGCCAGGACTAGCAGGATTCGTTAGACCCCCCTCCCCCTCCATGAAGCAAGAAGGGTGGATCTGTGGGATAAAATTGGGCAGAAGAAGATGTCCATGGTCTTTTTTTTTTCCAAAAATGTTTATTCACTGCTTACGAGATTTTCAGATACTCATTTTCCGACTACATACAAAAACGAAATGAATTCAATTTTGAAAATTTTTGGTTTCACCACCTCCCCCTGCATAAAAACTTTGAGAACTTGATCTCAAAACAAAAAAAAGTCCAATACATAAAAAGGGGCAACTTGAATTCAAAACAACATGATATAAAATTTTGAAAAATGTACATAAATCTTTGTCAAGGTGTTTACCAGGTCGTAACGTCATGAGAGTAGATGTCTTCAGAATTCATCTTCCCCTCCCCCAGATACCTCACACTGATAAATTCCACGAAAGCTTATCCAATCTTTATAGTTTGCTTCAGTAAGTAAAAAATTGATAATAAGTCAAATATTATTCATTTTTATAATGAGCCAGAGTAAAATTTTTCTCAACATGATTTTTTAGAAATTTTTTCAATTTTTCAAGGGGATATTCTCCAAAACATTTCGTCTATTCTTTTGCCTGCTAATTTACATTGCACTTATGGGGGCTCATTAAAAGTTATTGTACTGGTAATAAGATAATTGAAATTATCTCAAATTTGTAAACCCACATTCTTTGAGATGATATCCACAATCCTACGAATGATTTTCTCGTTATTTAATATATCAAATATTTTATGAAAAAATCAAATTTGAAAATTGTTGTGAAAAATTCTTCTATTTTCAAATTTGATTTATTCATAAAATATTTGATATAACGAGAAAATCATTCGTAGAATGGTAATATCATCTCAAAGAGTATAGATTTACAAATTTGAGAAAATTTCATTAATTTACCAGTACAATAACTTTTAATGAGAGCTCTCATAAGCGCAATGTAAATTGGTAGGCAAAAGCATAAGCAAAATATTTTGGATAATACCCCATAAAAACATGAAATAATTACTATTTTAAAAAAATGGTTCAAGGGAAAACTAAAAATTAAATAATCATCAAAATTATTAAAAATAAAATATCAAGGATAGCAAAAAAAAATCATCAACGAACAATAGAAAATTCAAACTTTGATCAATTGTTTCAGACTATTTAAAGTTTTCTCCAATTTTTGTCATTGAAAATTTCTCAATTTAAAAAAAATCAAATTATAAATGCTTTTCAGAATTTCATTCAACTACCTAATCATACCTTAGAGTTGAAAAAATTCAATTTTATAATATATTCAAGTTGTCAAAATCATATTTGCTGCAAAAATGACCAAGACCAAGAGTTGGTAGAAGGTAAATCGAAAAATAATGAATTATTTATCATCGATCTACGTGATGGTACGAATCGCCTTTTACTTCGAACCTCTGCTTTTACCAAGTATCTAACAAAGTCATCTATCTTACAAATTATCTTCATCTCACATCTCATCAGAGACTGGAAAATGTAAATAGTACGTCCGTTCGTCCGGTAGACGTTCCGGAACACCATTCAATTTTATCGATATCGCCAATTCTTGTTGATTTATCGATCAATTATTTCACAGGATCCAGTAATATTATAATTATTGAACACGTAATACCTGAGATGTTGAACGTTACATCAAGTAAGATTCTTTTTGAAATAAATTCAAGCCCATATGCTTCTGATGCAAAACTCATAATTCTCATAAACAAGAGACGATTAAAAATTTTCGCAACCTATTTAAAGCATTGTTCGTCCAATAATTATAAAAAACTGGACACGCTGCCGTATAACATACGATTATTATGAGGTATACTCTATTGTTCGATTACAACGGCTATCCCTACCGATAAATCAACATTCAACTTGCAAGGCAGTAGCGTTGGACAATCGTCTGTGAATTTTTTACTCACCGAACAAATCTTCCTACGATATACCTAGAAAAATACGACCTGTCCGGATACAATACAGACAGGCGGAAATATGGTAAAAAAAAGTAAGTCTTTACTATAAGGCGGTCTCGCCTTCTTTTATGGAAACGAAGAAAAAAAAAACCACACCGTCTCGTCTAAATCTCTTAATAGCGTAAACAAATGCGCGACAATGATTTTTATTTATACAGTAATAAGGCAGGGTGGGCATTAGAGAGGGTTTTGTTTTAGTATACACAAATCGAAGTCGAACGATGCCGGCAAAAAACGTCATTTCATGGGCTATTAATGAACAAAGGCTAAAATAGAGTGGCTCATGGCATCAGGCGAAACAACCGCGAGTATACGAAATACTTATAAATGATACGTAACCGAATACGTACGCAGTATAAGTACCAACGAACAGCTGTTAGCTCAAAAGAATTTTCGTAATTTACTCGTCGAATACAAATGCATAAGTTCTTCCGAGATATACGACACATGCGTGTAAATGTAAAACATGTACCGCCAATATAACCAAACAAATGTATAATCAACCAAGTGAGACGAGTTTAACTCTTGGCGCGTCAATTTATCGGAATAAGTACGTAGGTATCCGAACCATAATATTCAAGTATAATGAAAGATTTGGGCAACATTTGCCAACAAAATATAAGTACTTAGTTTAAATTACCGTCATATGATCGGTCCTTCGGTAGCAAGATCTATGTATATTTTTCTACTTAAAACCTTACGCAACAATGTTACCATTGTTATAACGTAATTAACGTTTTGTTCTAAGACTTAAGGATGTTACGTATGCAAATGTAACTCGTCTAATTACGATAACTGCTCGTACACGTATGAAAGTAGATACAATATTACGGACGATTTTGTTATTTTTTTATGTTTTTTTAATTTATTGGCAAGAAGGCTCGACACGATGTCCAGTGTGAAACTTTGTATTAGCTGCATAATCGTCAAGGTGAACGAATTGAAATAATTGGGTTATAAAATTGTGAAATTTTTCGCACCTCGTCTTTCTCCACCAATCATCAAAAGGTGTGATCTTGGTCTAAGGTTGCAAAGATCATATTTGTCATTTAAAAAAAAATCGATCAATTTTTATAGTTTTATTCTGCAACTTTTTTTTTTGGTTTAAAATTTTACGCAATTTTCACGTACTTATAAAAAGAAGAAAACAAACAAAATTGTTAATACACCTCACATCTATGACCTGTGGTCCTCTAGTTTTGGTATCACAGTGTTCAGATGTATGTGTTACGCCTAATCCATGTAATTCATAACTTCAAAACCTTCTACCATTTTTCTCATTTCAAAAATGAAAATTCAAAATATTTCGGCACAAAGAACTAAGTAACATTTAGCAATATTTTGAAAAAAATTTCAACCAACTATTTCGATTAGAAAATTTTTTACACTGAATAAAAAATAGTATAATGAATGAAAAATCTTCTTTGCAGCACAAAAAATTTACTAGTTGAAATTTTTTTGAGATGTAGCTAAATGTTAGTTCTTTGTGCTGAAATATTTTGAATTTTCATTTTAGAAATGAGAAAAATGGTAAGGTTTAATTTTGTCTATTTCATGAATTCGGCAATTCCATGGATTAGGCGTAACATAGGTAAAATGTCAGAGCAAAGACTTCGTTTTCTGCTTTCGACCCCACAGGTTTAATGATAAGAATACTAGAGATGATAGAAAATACGAAGATCATTATGCCTTGATCAGAGAAATTTGAACGCTGTTTATTAGAAATTGTTCAAATTTTTATTTGCCATTAACGAACCTTACTATTGATGAACAATTGGTATCATTTAGAGGAAATTGTAAATTCAAAATGTATATTGCAAGAAAGCTCGCGAAGTATGGGGGTTAAAATTCTCATGATGAACGACAATAGTACCTCGTACATGATCAACGCAATTCCCTACGTAGTAGAGTGGGCCGAAAAAACAATTTTTTTGATTTTCAATAACACACCACCCGCAGAAGTTGTTGGCTGATGAGACTTGAAAAAAAAAATCGATTCATATCTTCCGATCGCGCATTGGCATTGAAATTTTTAAAAATTGGCAAAAATTCAATGTTTTTCAATTTTAGAAAATTTTGAAAAAATTTGAAATTCATTAAAATTGGTTTTAGAGACTAATCAAACCAAAAAACGAATATTTTGAAAAAAATTCATGCTTTACGCCTTTTTTAAATTTCTGCTATTTCTTCATTTTATGAAGAAAAATCAAAAAAAAAAAAATTATAAAATGTTGATTTTTTTCAAAAAAAAAAGTTTTGCGGTCTATGTAGTCGCGCTAAATAAGCTCTAAAATTGATTTTCATCAATTGTTAATTTTTTCAAAATTCTTAACATTTTGAATTTTTGCTGATTTTTGAAAACTTTAACGCCAATGCGCGATCGGAAGATATGAATCGATTTTGAATATATTTTTTTTATTCTTCAAGTCTCATCAGCCGACAACTTCGGGGGGAGGGGGTGTAGTATGTTTTTGAAAATCGAAAATATTGTTTTTTCGGCCCACCCTACTACGTATGTAGGTGTCGCTCTATCAGTTAGTGATTCGGAGAAACAGATGCGGAAAGCAAAGGAAAAGGCAGCTCGAAAAAAAAAAGAAGAAAAAGAGCAAGCTGCTCAGAAAAAAAAAGAGAAAAGTAAAACAGAGAGTGAAGCCATCAGGGTCAGGAATTAAAAAAATCGCTGGAAAGTGTGCCACTGTTAATCAGTGAAAAGCTACTGATTTAATTAGCCCAGCGGAATTTGAATAAAACAAACAATGACAAAATTTTTGGAAAAAGGAAAATAATTATGTGGATTATTTGATGCTCGACACGCATAATTTTTGGTTTTTTCATTATTCAATGATGTGCGAAGACAACGAAAAACTTGATTAAATTTAACGTCGCGTTGTGTAGGACACCTAGGTACAATAATAATATTTTAATTGTAATAAGATATGGCGTCCATTATACTTCGGAGCCGTAGCAACATTGTTCAGCCAATACAATCCAACAAATGCTCTTTCCCAAGAAATTCCGGAATGTAAAATGAACCCAACTGTGCGGGCTGGAAAACAGTTTCAGTATACGAATCGTCACGTGCAGAAATGTTTGGCAGGAGGAGGGGGGATTTTTCAATCGAGTAGGAATGATGGAAATGGCCGAATGAACTGGAGTAAAAGTGGGAAAAATCACCAAAACTTTTTCGGTACATTGATTGATGGAAAACAGATCATGACAGAGAAAATTCAAGTTTTCACTACATTTTTCAGACTCGTGTGATTTCAGTATGACATCATCCGATGATAAAACTGAAAAAGTCAAGTACACGCATTCGCTTCTGAATTTGCTAACAGGAAATACTCATAAATTTATGGAAATTTTGGAAGAAATTTTTTCGATATTTGAAATTGATTTTTTATCAATTTACTCCGAAAAAATTGAAATAATTTGACGATTAGATACCAAATCTTAGAGAATGGAATTCACTCTTGATTTCATAGAAAAAGCTCAATATAAAGCATTTGAAAATCATGAAATCAGCTTAAATTAGGGGTGGACTAAAATCCATCAGTTTGTAACCCCTTGGCTAATCACACAAGCAAAAAATTGAAAAATCGTGGTAAAAAAAATTTCTAAATGATTTTTTTTTTGAGAACGCATATGTTCTTTCAAGCATTAATATGTGACCTTCCAAGAAAAAACCGACCTTCTGTCCGAAAAAAAATTGAAAAAAAAAAGTGTCCCAATCAATCCAAAACCATGATTATCATTTGTTTTGGATTGATTGGGACACTTTTTTTTTCATTTTTTTTTCGGACAGAAGGTCGGTTTTTTCCTGGAAGGTCACATATGATTGTTTAAATCAAGTTTTCTACTTTTTACTAGGAAAATGAGAAAATGAATAAGAAAATCTCATCCCAAAACCTTTTCACTGCTTCCCAAACCACTCTAAACTAACGAGGGACCGATCAGATATGTTCCTCGCCAATCAGCTCGAATGGTTGCCTATGTTGAAGTTCCTCAGTCGCCTACCTCCGAGGCGCATGAATTTCATCTGACACGGGCCTGGTTTTTTTGTGGCAGGGCTGCCAACATGAAAAATTTGTAGTAATGGAAAACAAAAATTTCACAATTTTGAAAAACTAAGGTGGGGGTTGGGTAGAGGTGGATAAAGTGAGTAAAAATTGTTATACACATACATTGCCTAACTCAAGTTTTGAAGGGGCAGTGACCCAAAAAATATTCAAAATTTGTTTTTTGATCAAAGATTCTTGTTCTGCTCCTTCAAATTTCGAGTTCGGCAATCTGTGCGTATTACAATTTTTACTTACTTTATCCACCTCTACCCAACCCCCACCTTAGTTTTTCAAAATCGTGAAATTTTTGTTTTTTCATGACTTCGAATTTAAATCTTTGATCAAAAAAATGAAAAAACAAAAATTTCACGATTTTGAAAAACTAAGGTGGGGGTTGGGTAGAGGTGGATAAAGTGAGTAAAAATTGTAATACGCACAGATTGCCGAACTCGAAATTTGAAGGAGCAGAACAAGAATCTTTGATCAAAAAACAAATTTTGAATATTTTTTGGGTCACTGCCCCTTCAAAACTTGAGTTAGGCAATGTATGTGTATAACAATTTTTACTCACTTTATCCACCTCTACCCAACCCCCACCTTAGTTTTTCAAAATTGTGAAATTTTTGTTTTCCATTACTACAAATTTTTCATGTTGGCAGCCCTGCCACAAAAAAACCAGGCCCGTGTCAGATGAAATTCATGCGCCTCGGAGGTAGGCGACTGAGGAACTTCAACATAGGCAACCATTCGAGCTGATTGGCGAGGAACATATCTGATCGGTCCCTCGTAAGTATATTCACCAAATTAGACAAATTACTACAACATGCTGTCACTATCCATTACACCTTTAAAGAAATTCCAACGAGTACTTTAGACTACAACAAAATTAAATGGATATTTTTCCCCATTTAAATATGATTTGTAGCATAGAAGAACAAATAACACAATCCATAATCCGAGTACGAGTAAATTTAATCAAAACAGTGCACAACAAACAGCACGATTATGCAGAGACCTTAAAAAAGAATCTACGACCGGAGTGTTTTTTTGTATATTCAATTATAAGATTAATACGAGACGATAAATCAAGTATGAAAAAATTACCCAAATTAATTCTTTATAAAAATGTATCCAAAAAATACATTAAGTGAAAAAGTGAAATAATAATTTTTAATTTATAGATCTTCTTATGTATTTTGTGTCTTGTGAAGTCGACTGGGAAATTTTTTATTTATAACGTAGGTACCAATCTACCGATATATTACGTATACACCAACCGAGGAATAATTCGTAACTAATAAAACGTGTAGGATGCATCAATAAAGAAATTTCCGCCCGACTAACAGACAGATTGGTAATTAAAATTGACATCGTGGCCTTTAATGCAATTATACTCTTTCCACGGTAAGAATAGCATGATGTCAGATAGGTCAGACCAACCGATCTGCACAATATTGTGAATTGTGCAGAACGGTTGGTCTGATCTATCTGACGTCATGCTATTCTTACCGTGGAAAGAGTATAAACATCAACGAAGAGAAAAAATATTTTGTGCACGAAATGAATTTAAAAAAAATAAAAGGAGCAAATCTCAACGTTAATTTAAATTGACATCGTTAAATTAACATTAATATAGTTGGATTATGCCAATGAACTTTTTTTTTTGCTCTATAATAATTACGAGTTTTTTCTCTTAATGGCTATTTATGGCGTTGGCAGATATTTTTCTATGAAATGTGCGACGACAATGCGAAAATTTATGGCAGTAGGTATATGATATGTGTGACATGGATTGCGGTTAGAGATACAGAGGAGAAAAAAAAAGGTATCTATTGATATAAATATTACGTAATTGTAAACAATAGACAGATGCACTTCCCCATTGAACCTGTTCAAACGATACCGATTAATTACGTTGAAAAACTCGGCCACTTAATTCTTCGAATTAATACTTGGAATTGCTAAAAACTGGTTCACATTATAACCATTGACGAACGACTTCCTTTTAGATGAAACAATATACGAAGAAAAAAATCTCGTCGCTTTTTTATTCTCCTTTGGCAACTTTCTTGACACCTGAATGCGTGTGCTTTAACGACGTCAATAAAATCGATCCGGAATATTATTCAATAAGATCGTAAATTCGATTTGAGAATGATTTCGATTTACACGAGTTTGAACATTAATGTCTTATACTGAGAAAAATCATAGTAAAATTTGAATTTTGATTCCGGGTATAATTTTTCTTGAAACTGTATACGGCTCGATCACGTGCCTAAATCATCAATGAACGAGATTTTTGACCTGACTCGTGTCACAGAAAGAGTACAAAATACAAACAAAATAAGTATACGAGAAGCAACCGCGGTGTTAGACGCCGAAGTGTCTTTCGTGACGAAGAATTAAGCTCTGGAATCAATTAAATCCAGCTATAAGTTAATGGAAATTGGAAACGAGAAACGATACTTTGCTAAGAAAAGGATTAGAAAGATAAAGGGAGCATAGGAAAATTCGCAAAATGTCGAGTAGATTACACCAAAGTAAAAGATACGTTTTTCAAGGGAGGTTTTTGACCTTGGGTCATCTGATTACTTTCTCAGATGGATTATTTTGCCCATTTTCGGGCGAACATTTCCTCACAGGTATCCCAAATCGGAAGTAAAATTTTGAGCTGAAACAAAAATAATTCCAAGTACACCAACAAACCTCCTTTATTCAAAATTTTCAATTTTAAAGGTCATTATTCGAATTTCAACGAATTTTTGAAATTTTAAAATTACATCATGACCTTGCAAAACATGGAAATTTGATATATTCAACGAAAATAGCTGAAGATAGGAAAATATTCAATTTTTCGATCATATTTGAATCGTTTTGAAATGATTTGGAGACGCTTCGGAGCCTTCAGAAAATTTTGGAATTTTCCAGGACTAAAGAAAACCTTGAACAGCACCTACAGCCACGAAACTCTAAAAATTGTGCTTCAAACGATCGAAAAGGTCACTAATGAAATTGAATCTCCTTGAGAGGTGCTGAAATCTTCATGGACCATTTTTATAAACTTTTCTCCGATGCTAGGAAATTTCAAAATTTTCTAAACTCTCCGAAATGTCTCCAAACCACTTCCAATCGATTTGAAAGATCGAAAATAGAATACGTGCTAATTTGCAGCTGTTTTTATTGATTAGATCAAATTTTCATAATGTACAAAGCCATAAAATAATTTTGAAATTTCAAAAATTCTTCATAATTTGAAAAATGAACTTCAACGTCTGAAATTTCAGATATGGAGTTCTCATATGATGAACCACTCTCATTTTTTTTTCGTTTCAAAATTTTGCTTGAATTGGGATGCCCTCCTTTGTCAAATATTGTCAAAAATAATTCACGATGAAATTCAATTTCGGATTCAAATTACTGAGAGATGAAATTACTCAAACACACAACTTCGAATAGTCAACTAGTAAATATGTAATTGAATATTTTTCAAAAAAAAAATTATCTACGCATATCTCAAATTGAAATTTCCAAAAAAACAGCCAACATTTACAAAAACTTCAAAGTGAAACATTTCAAAACATATTTCAACGAAATTGACGCCTTCAAACCGATTTCGGCAGACAAATGAAAATATAAAATTATTAGTACCACAAAAGGCAGCAAAATACGATTGAATTTTCATTTATGAAACCATATCGTAGGTATTTCGTTAATTCGCGTATTAAATGGGTCGGTTTACATAATTAAAATTACGAACGTTGGGGGTTAATACGAATAAAAAATAGTGGAATTTCGAACGAACGAATGTTACAGCCATCATTTTCATTTAGGGTGTTTCGTAACAAGAAAAACTTTGCGATTGCCAGTAGCGATGTAATAGGATGGAAATTGAATACAGTTGACAAGTTGTTTTAATTATTTCCACTGTGACAGTTGAATTTAGCTAGTTATTTAAACGATACCAATTAAAAAAGCTTTTAATTATTCGTCTTATCGATATCGAAATACCTACCACTGTGAAGACATCAATTCGTATTTTTCTCGTTTTTTCCCCTTTTGCATCATTTAATTGGCAACTCGAAAAGTTTTTCTTGTATTTCGTTCAAGAGATAAAAACTACTTAGAATTTACCTACAAGCGTTATCACAAGTTCATTGACGTTTCAATACAATGAAAATATTTGTTCAATGAGCTTTCGAGTGAAAGAATGATACGAATTATATTCGTTAACAACGCAAGCTTCGTTCTTCATCGGTAAATTTTTTTTATTTTTCAGCGAGACTTGGTATAGGAGACCATTCAATCAGACCCATGACGTGGCAAAAAAATCTCGCACGATTTGTCTTCATTTGGGAAAATAACCCTTCCATTTTGCGTATGTAATTAGTCCAAAAGATAAATCGTTTTGTATCCCTTTTGCTTAACATCTCAATTCACGCGGCTAATTTCAAATGTTCGCTAGGTATACTTTTTTTTTTACCTCCTCTCTTTCTCTCCGGCTCGCTTATCTTTCATCGAAATGAATACCAATTAACGGTGTCTATGATAAATGATGAAAAGTTATTTAGCAAAATGTAAATTATCTAATTTCGTGCAGCCGCGCCGGCTGCTCGACCGCGCAGCTCAAGCACCTATTTAAAAATTTCACGTTGCTTTGCCAACTCCGATAAAAACTTTGGTTTATTAATCATCAATTTGACAACGCGAATTAGACCCACTGTCCAGTCAAACGAATAAACTGCAATGTGGTGAAGCCAACTGCATAAGTTGATTTTTTCAGTACAAGAATGAAGGGCGGTAATACGATAGAAAAAATAATTAAAGTAAATACAAAAAATAATAGATTAACAATATTTGAAGTGAGTATGGTTTGAAAAATTACTTCTTTGATCATGGTCAATCAAGATATCGGGTCGATGGACTGCCTTTCGAATTTTAATGACACTTTCAATGATTTTTTTTTTTTTCATGGTTCAATTTTACAGAAAACCCATCATAATTTTTATGGCTAATTTCAAAAATAAAATGAAATTTCCTGTAAGATAATTACATATAAAACCTGAAAAATGTGTCCATGTAATAAAAAAATAAATTAGTAAAATGTACTACTGGTTCATTTTTTTCTCATCACCTTATCAGTTTGATTGTTTCTGTTTGAATTTTCAAATTCGTTGAAGTTTTTATTTCAAAATTGTCAAGACGTATTTAAATTTTTTTCGAAATTTTTAAATATGAAGAGTCGTTTTCCAAAATGCATTATTGACAAAAACGTGTTTTCGAGATAAACGAGAAAAACTTTATCCATTCAGTAAAACAATTATATTCGGTACGCAACCTTTTCAACATGGTAGTGGAGATGGTCCTCAACCCACTAAGTGACATATCAAAGTTTGAAAGATCGTTACCTACCCACAATGGACATCGAAAAATGGCGATAATGCGTTTTGGAAAACAGAAGTTCTTTTCGGTTTTTTAGGTAACAATTTTAAAACGCATGAAGTCTCAATCTGTTTTCTAAAACGCATTATCGCCATTTTCTCTGTCCATTGTGGGTAGGTAACGATCTTTCAAACTTCGCCATGTCGCCTAGTGTGTTGAGGGTCATCTCCACTACCATGTAAAAAAAAAGGTAGCTGACCGAATATACTTTTTCTACTATGGATATTGGCGATAATGCGTTTTGGAAAACAGATAACCCTTTGAGGTTTCATGCCGGTCTGGCAAAATGCAGAGCTACATTTCTGTTTGCCTTTTTTACCGGAAAAAATGAAATCAAAGCCGTCTAATATATTCCTTTTTATATTATTCAACTCATTAGATAGGAAATCATTTCAAAACAAGGTTGTTTTTCGCCATGTTCTTAATGAATTGAATTTCTTGAAAGAAATTTGAATAGTCGTTCGTACTAATAATGAATCCGTTCGAATCTATTTTCAACTTGGTCTCATTTTAGGGGACAATTTAGGGATGCATTCCATATTAGGATTTTCCGAGTCTTTCAAAGCCAAACACCCGTGTAGATTTTGCTTAATCGAGTTTTCACAACTTGACGATTTCATTTCTGAAGAAAATTTGACTTTGAGAAATAGAACAAATTATGAGCAGCATGTTCAGAATATCAATTCCGATGACAAGGAGTCCTCTTTTAACATAGTGGAATAATGTATTACCATGAAATAGGTGGTTTTCATTTGACTGAAAACCTTTCTGTCGATGTCATGCATGATATATGGGAAGGGACTGCGCTATACGATCTTACCTTGTTGTTAGATTATTTTATAAACATTCAGAAATTCTTCTCGCTTCATCATTTGAATCAACGGATTTTTGCTTTCCCTTTTAAAAATTGGGAAAACAAAATCCCGGAAATTCAACCTCATAACTTGAAAAAAAAAATTGAAAATGTCGGCCTCTGAATCGATGTCCCTCGTTCGAAATCTTCCGTTGTTGATAGGTGATCTTATTCCGCAAGATAATGAATGTTGGCGATTGTTTTTAACGCCATTAATAAATTCGAAGATATTTCGCATGGAAGATATAAGGCCGACGAAAATGTACAACCGGAAGAACCAAAACCCGAGGAGGATGTAAGCACCGAATTAGTAGCCAAACGAAAACAAGGATTAATATGGAAACCCAGTGAGTATGATAACAAATTAAAAAGTGTTTTTAATGTTCAAAAAAATGATAGCTGCGATTATGCAGGATATTTGTTTGGTTGATTCTCACAAGCGATTGGAATGTCTGATTTCAGATTACTTGAAATGCTTGAAAAGCATTTTTCCAAACTCTATCAAACCAAAACATCACTACCTTGACCACTATCCTCGTATTTTGTCCCTTTGGTGCCCGGCGAAAAACTAACGGATGAAATTGAAAAATTTTCACGCTGCTTAAATACGCCAAAGACCAATAGCTGAAATCTAAAAAAATATTTGCTTCGGGTGAATTCATTGATTTGGAAATGGATAGCTTTTAAAAATCTTTGAAATTTGGCTATATTCGTTTCCAAATTTACAGAAGCTCCAACTGACCTGAAAATTGCGTCAAAATGTAAAGGACTGAAAATTTGGTAAGATAACGTGAAAATAATATGTATTAGTTCAAAGGTCGAATCGCAAAAAAAAAAATAATAAAAATGAATCCAAAATTTTTTCAAAAAAAGTGAAACCTTTTCCGCCGGAAATATCAAAATTTGATCATGCTGGAAGTAAAATTTTCCGATAGAAAAATATTTTGTGGTAAATTCGAGATATTTACAGAAGGAAATTTGTGTAAGTATTGAATAATATTTAGAAATTGAGGTTCAAGGCTAAATTTGACAAAAAATTGAAAAAAATTGCAAAATTTTTTTCAAAAAAAAAATCCAAAAAAATTGTTTTTGATATTCCAAATCATCTATTTATAATTTGAAAAAAATTTCATTTCTTACCGAAGTTGACTCTTCAATTCTTCATTAATTAAAAAAGAGTAAAAATTTTCAACGGAAAAAAATGTTTCATATTTTCGATAAATTTTTCTATGCATTTAAATGGGCCTCAGTGCGATCTTGAAATCTGAACTCCAAAAATTATTAAATACTTATAAGGATTTCCTTCTGTATTTGTCTCGGTTTTCCCACAAAGTATTTTTATATCGGAAAATTTTGCTTCCAGCAAGATCAAGTTTTGATATTTCCGGCGGAAAAGGTTCCATTTATTTTTGAAAAAAATTTCGATTTCTTTGTCTAGTAATTCGATCTTTGAACAAATACGTATTATTTTCACACTATTTAATTAAAGCAGTCCATCACATTTTGGCGCAATTTTCACTCCAGTTGGAGCTTCTAAAGATTTGGAAACGAATATAGCAAAATTTCAAAGATTTTTAAAAATTATTAATTTCCAAATAAATCAATTCCTCCTAAGCAAATATTTTTTTGGCTTTCCACTATTGGGCTTTGGTGCATTCCATCAGCGTGAAAATTTTTCAATTTCATCCGTCAGTTTTTCGCCGGGCACCAAAGGGTTATACTTGATGGGTCCATTGTGGCATTTGTCATCGATGCGCTATGAGAGTAAGCATCGAGAGGGGAAAAAGATTTCAAGAAGTGCTATCTGCCGTATCAATGTCTGTCATACTATAGCTATAAAAACTCAATTAATCCTAAATCACCATTTCATGTGCCAGAATATGATTCCTTCCGTATTAAGTTTTGGATCCTTTGAAAATGAACCTTATTCAGATGAAATTTCTTTTTTATTATCACAATTTGCGAATGAATTTTTTTTTTAAAAATTGTAGTTCCGATGTCTTGAAAGTTCCGAAATTAATATTCCGTTATGGTAAGAGGATTGAAATTGGTGATGTTGTAATAGATTATGAAGATGACGATATAGACCCCTTGTTTTTTGAAATAAAATTGTTCGTCCTTCATCCTAATTTTGGACTTATTCTAGTTACCAAAACTCTCGACGAATTTGTCTATTACGATAATCATTATGACAGCTATCATATTTTACCCAGTTACTCATCCTCTAATTTTAGAACAAATTTCACCTGTTTTGTGAATTTGGATGCGTTATTATTTTTCTTGGATAAATTTTATAATATTTTGATTAAAATTCATTATATTGGTAAAATTTATTCATTTTTTTGATAATATTATTTTATGGGTAAAATGTAATTCGTTTTTGTAACTTCTGTTCATTCCATGTTAATGAAAGGAAATTGGGGATACTATAAGCTTATTTTCGTTATGGAGGGAGTAAAACGCTATTTTACTCTCTCTCGCGAATTGCTCGAGTTGTTATGATCACGATGTTATGATCACGATATGATCACGATGTTATAATCACGTATATGTTATGATGATCACGTATCGATCACGTATCAGTCACCCATCTATAATCACGTGTGCGATGTGTGATTGATACGTGAACCATTGTTTTTAACCATTGACCAATTATTAGGCAATATTTTTTAAGTAATATTAAGTAATATGTCGCAAACTTTTTATATAAAATAAGATGTTTCATCTTGAAATATTCAGTAGTAATTGTTCTTAGTTGTGTTTCGAAAGTACCTAATATATTCGTGAAATCTTGTGTTGTGCTTTTTTGTCCGCTCGGTAACAGAGTGCTTAAATTCGCGTTTTTCTCCCTCCATACTTAACAAAAAATATCGTATGCAACTTGGCAGATAAATGATTTTCGACAATTTTGAGGTTTATTTCCTGTTTCATCTTGAAATATTCAGTAGTAATTGTTCTTAGTTGTGTTTCGAAAGTACCTAATATATTCGTGAAATCTTGTGTTGTGCTTTTTTGTCCGCTCGGTAACAGAGTGCTTAAATTCGCGTTTTTCTCCCTCCATACTTAACAAAAAATATCGTATGCAACTTGGCAGATAAATGATTTTCGACAATTTTGAGGTTTATTTCCCTCGCTTCGCTCGTGCAATAAACCTCAAAATTCGTCGAAAATCATTTTATCTCCCTTGTTGCATAATATACTATTCTTATCAACTTTTCGGATTTCCAACCATGCATTCATATTTCTCAACAAGGAAATAAGACTTATTAACCAGTAATCACAAAAACAATGCAAGTAGCTCATTTTCAGAAACTTTATGATTTGGTTGCTCTTCCGATATTTTTCGTTGTTAGTTGCCAATTGCTGTTTTATGTACGAGATCCCGAAAAAGAAAATAATAATATTTGAATTCTGTGTCATTTTTATGTATTTTGATAGGTCACGCCAATCTTTTAATTGAAAAAATATAAAAATTCACATTTTGAATTGAAGAACTGCCCCAAGGGGTTAAAATTTAAAATGAATGAGATTTTCGGATTCTATGCAAAATTTAAATGTAACTTCATAGGTCGCTCTTATATTTTAGGATCAACACCTCGATGGACAGAAATGTAATGTGGATACGATTTTCGGGATCTAAGCGAAATTTCAATCTATTTCGCTAGGTCGTAGGGGCATTTTTCATGAAAATTACACTGGTTTCAATTTTTTTCTGCGGAAATTTTATGGAGATTGGGGTTGAAAAACTTTCATGATAAGTTTCCAACGTATTGCTCCAATTTTTTTCCATCTTTCTTTCAACTAAAAATGATGATGGGTGGATGTAACTTTTTCCATTCTTGAATCAAAATTTTTAGCACAAGATTTCAATTTTCTTAGAAATGAATAGTGCACTCTTGAGGTGTTTTTTTCAATTTCCAAGTGAATTTTTCTACTTTAGAAGAGCAAAATTGGAAATCGATATTGAATTAAGATTTGAGAAGAAAACAAATAATATATAACCAAGGAAATTTCACATTTGACCTTGAAGTTCCAATTTTTTCAACATCTAAAATTTTCAACTCAACTCTGCGAATTACTTCACATTCGACCCTGAGGTTCCATTTTTCTAGCATTTCAAACACGAGCCCTGATTCTGCAAATTCTTTTTGAAAAATGAAATCCTAATGTACGTATGAAATATTATGAAAATTCTTGATACATTTTTCGGGCCCTCCGAGAGTGAAAAATGAACATACACATCTTACAATTTCTACAACAAAACAGACGCACCTTTCTACAGAGATTAAGAATAAGCAACATTCTGATTAATATTCGACTCGGCTAAAAGCCATTAGCAGCATACATACGTAAGAAGAAATACACGACGAGATAAGGACACCGAATATGCTAAAATCTGCGCTGATGGCGCTAAAGAGGCAACAGCCGCCGCAAAGGCAACGAAAAGATAATCAAGTTCGGTTAAACGAATCTCATAGCCGGAAATTAGCGCAAAAATCGCGCGAAATTTTACCAGCAAAGGGGTAAGGCGAAAGACTGAAGAACGATATGGGACATAAACATGTTGCAAAAGTTTTCTCGGATACGTCGTTATAACTGCGCGAATTTGAAACGGAAATAAAATTAGAGGAATTGCGGATTTTAAACTATAATTAAAGACCGAACGAGGATGAAATTTATTTGTAATTGTAATTCTGCTTGTGTATAAGTTTTAAACAAGTTATTAATTTGCTTTTGATTGTTAACCGCATCGATGGCTCGAATTAATTGGCCCCTCTGCGGTGTTTCGCCATGTCGTAGTCGTCGTCGTGTAAAAGTGTACACAAAATTTCCACCCGCCATCTTTTGCGACGCGACGGTGTAATTGAATCGTTGTTTTCGCTGCTGTTATTACACTTGGTATGTTGTGAAATACGAATATAATTCAACAGCATCCGAGGCGAGAAGCAAAACGCAGACCAAATCAAGTCGCAACAGTAAGTTTTTTAATCACGAGATGCTTGATTTTTTGGGCGTTCGGGCTCGAAGCATCCGAGCACATAAAAAGAGTTACTCGGTCGACGAAATAGACCACATTTTGTCTCTTTTATTTGATATATACGTAACGGCTGAAGAAATAAAACTTCTTAACTCGAGCAATGATAATTTGTTTTGTTCTTTCCACAGGGACACGCCGCACCGGAGCTAGAGAGAGACCGAATGAGAGAGATTCGTATATACCAACGTGTCTAAACTGAACCCTCACTGTATATAGTTTCTTTTGTATAGTAGATACTCATTTGTTACTCATTCTTTTCTTATTTCCCTTTTAGTCATCAACTTTATTATAACTTTAACCGAATTTCCTTTCTTTTTCCTTCCTCTCTACGATCGCGACCGGCGGAAAAAAAAAGAAGTACAGAACTTTTCGACTCGGTTATTTATAACGCAATTTCCCGACATTAAAAAGTACGCTAAAATTTCGCTTTTATTCAACAATAACGTATTTAAAGAACTTCACAACCAATTTCATTTCAACTAACAGACGAATAACACTAATAAAGTCGAATTTAAACCCGAATAAATGCAAATCGCTTTAGGTATATTCAATTTTCGTTTGATAACTTTTCGAAATTCCGAGCCAGCGAAAACCGAGGTCTTCGTTTCAAATTAACCGATCTCGAGAAAAAGTTTAATTCGAACGATTCAACGGCTTAATATTCCAAGTTCCAGGAAGGTCGATGGATAATACGTCACCATAACGAATTAAACGCCTCAAAATACGTCGATTGGATCAGAATTTCACTACTGTTGTCAAAAAGTCACTTCAAGAAAACAGGACAAGAGATATTGTCAATTGTACCTGATGTGATGAGAATTGCGAAAACGCAGTTTTCAACAAAAACATCAAAATCGAGCCAAAACTTTTGATCATCTAAAATAATTTTTGATGAAACTTCAAAAAATTTTGATGACAGTGCAACAACATTTTGACTTGACACAATTTTCAAAGAATTTCAGTAGGCAGCACTGCTGAAAAAAAATTTCTTCTGAATTTATTGCAATGACTAGAAAACTTTTTCGGCTTACTTTTCGAGTCATTAAACAAACATTCAAAATGCAGCTGGCAGCAATGCCAGGAAAAAAGGATTTTTTTAAACGATGTCGATGATTTTCGAAAATGAACAAAAAAAATATGTTGACTTGATTTTTTAAAGATTGCAAAATAAATTATTATTTGACACATAATTCCTACAAACGGTGTAAGTCAGGAAAGTGAAAAAATGCAAATTAATTTCCGATAATTTCATTTTTGTAATAAATAATTATGTACTTACGAGTGTTACGAAGTGATTTTTGTGGTATATGGTGTAAATAATATTTCATCTTCTGTTCATTAATAAATTAAATTCAACTGATGTAAGTACAGTGTTTTCGATTATCATCAGAATTCAGAATAATTGTAATATTCATAGTTCATTATTTCATTTATTTCATACTGCATTTTCAGTGTTCTTTCCTTACTTGACCAAAAGCATAAATACCAAAATGTAGCGAAACCTCAAAGACGTGTTAGTTTCTTCTTTCGTATTTCTAAGTGCTAAACATAAACAATTTTTATCTTTATTCAGTTCTGCTCCTGGCTCATAAGAAGGCCTTCAATCTTCATGAAAGAAGAGGTATTCATGTTCTGAGACGATCATCACGTACACCATGAGTAAAAATGAATGAGTTGATTTATTGTAAATTATTGGTATCGGACCAAGTTTTCAAGTTATACTGACAAAACAATTCAGGGGAAACTGCGATGGGTGCTCGAGGAATTCCATTTTTCGTAATAGTTCTCAACACAAGGAATATCTCGCACTGTTGGACAAATGCTGTTTTGAATCCTTAAAAATTTATGCTGAGCAGCTGCAGACAGAAATATGTAGATGAAGAAAGGAAAAAGCAAAGGAACATATACATAAATAGCAAAGAATGCAAGAATGATTAATAATTATTTCTTACAAACAACAGTTGAATGAAAAACACGAGTAAAACGAGTGAAAATCAAAACATTTTCATTACTTTTATTATTTGAAACGATTTTAAACAGCAGAAACTGAAATTAATCGTAATAGTATAAGTCAGAATGTGATAAAATCCAAATGGTATAAGTCATTAGAATCTTGCCGGGCGAAATCAAATCAGCTTTTTTTCTAAAACTACCAATTTTTTAAAAAAAAAGAAATCTTATAATGCTTTAGTGACACTTCGTATAAGTATTATTCACCATTTTTTTTTTTTTTTACTTTTTTATGGACAAGTTTTAAAATTGATCAGGTTTGAAATCTTATTTTGGTTCTACTGAGAAATCGCTATTTCTGACTTATACCATTTGTATTTTTTCACTTTCCCGACTTATACCGTTTATAGGAATTATGCGCCATTTTATGAAATATCTTGAAAGTGAAGAAAAAATTAAGAAATTTGAGAACCCCTGAAAAACCAAAAGCAAGTCGAGAGGTGATTGTTCATTTAAAAATTTTTGTAAGTAAAATTTATTTATTAATTATTAGTGTGCTCAAAAATATCAGATATCTAAAGTACTCGATAGGGATTTTTCATTTCAACCAAATATTTTATGCATGTACGTGCATATGTATTATAAATTAATACGGAATTTTATGCGAATTCGTATACTCGAAAATTAAATTGAAAATGTATTTATTAATTATAATCTGTTTCATGTACTTTTATAACATTGCAGATCACCGTAAGCCCGCCGAAAATCGCAACGACGACGACGACGGACGACGTTCCGGCGCCCAGAAGGGAACGTCTGGAGGTGGAGGAACCGGAGGTACAACCAGAGGTGGCGGCCCAACCGGTGGTGGAGATCCAACAAGAAGAATGTGTTGTTTGCACTGAACGTAATGCAATCATTGCGTTTCAGCACTGTGGCTTTGACCCCGTCACGTTGCATCTGTTGATGTGTACCCGGTGTGCTATGAGGATAAGGATTGGAAGTAACGAAGAATTGAGTCGATAAGAAAAACTCATATACAACGATTACGGGCCCGTTTGGGGCTTGACGATGTATCCGGTACAATGTATGCTCTGCGGAACTCAATGCGAAACCTTTCAGGAGGTCGGTCCGGCAGCTGCGTGTGTTGCCTGCGAAGTAAATGCTGCAGCCTAGATGAACGTAATAGGTAACAGATCTACTGCATTTTTTGCTTGATAGAATGTTGCCAAGTTGCCATATTTCCGGATGAGTTCTAAATGTCTCCTTTTTTTATTCTTATGTAGAAATACGTTACAATTAACTTTGAATGCTGATTGGTCGAAATCTGAACCTTCCCTGCGGCCACCAAACGGTGTGCCACCAATGTTTCTTGGATGGCAATAATGAAATCGAAAATTGTCAACGATGCGCAAGTTTTGTACGGGTAACCGCGAGGTTGATTACGATGCAAGTTAAGTTCTACGTAAGATGTAAAAGTAAATTTTTCCTCTTTCTACTGATATTCTTTTCATTTCTCACTATCTCCTTTTCTTTCCTTATTTCTATCTTTATTTATTTCTTTTATGTTTTATTTTTTTTCCTATTTTTTAAAGAAAAGTATAATCATGATTCGTGAATTTTATATACTTGAATATTTGTTTCATTGAAGTTTTAGCTTTAGAATTAATTCACTTATGCATTTTCGATTTCTTTTTTTTCTTTCTTCAAAACGATTATTTCAGCAATAGAACAGTTTTTTAAAAATAATCCTCCGTTAAAAGTAGGTTGAGACATAAAAAATTCGTTATTAATTTATATAGTAGCACAAATACATTCAATGGAGCATCATCCTACATTTAACTGAAGCTTTAAAGACATGCATGATGAGCACAGAAGAGGATATGGATTCTCATTGAAGATGAAATGTAAAATGTGTGGTGTCGTCAAGAATCTGCTTTCTAAGCCACACATGCTATACAGATCCTGTGAAGTATAGAAGACTTGGAGTTGAATGTCACTGGTGCGGCTGTTGCAGGAGCCTTAAATGCTGGAGTTGGGCTTACTGCCTTATTGAACATAACAACCGCGAAGGATATTTCAATGATAGCATACAGTACCTTTTCCCGCCACTAGCAGGTAATCTGAGACTGTCTGGTGGATCTGTGGGTGGAATAATTCGACAGGCAAACAGACTACAGAAGGGATCAGCGATTCACAGAGAAGATATAAGAATGCAGGCCGGGCTCCCTGAAACAATTTCTGGTAGAAATAACCAACGCGAAGGACCCATGTGCGATTGCCATGGAATCTCTGTTGGCGGATCTGGTCCTTCGTGGGAAACTGGTATACCTCCAGCAGGTATCCCTTGTGTACCAGTGGTGATTGATGGTGTTTGGTGCAAACGGAAATTTGGAAAGAAAGGTTGAGAAGCCACTGATGTAATTAGCAAAGGTGATGAACCGAATAAATAATGAATTTACCTTCTCCTAAATTTGCAATGCAGGAATTCCTACTGTTTAGGCAATGTCGGATGGACGAGGAGGCAAAGTTGACTGTTGAGAATTCTACTAGTTCTGTTATTGTTCCTCATCTTCATGGAACACTTGACATGGGAATCAATTATTTCAAGTAAGGAACAGTTCAGATAGAACTGTTTTAGTTTAGAAACTATTCAATTTTTCCAATCATGATCTCGTTTGTTTCATAAACAAAACCACGCTGAGTCCACACACAAAATATACCTTCTTGCAATGCAACGCCGCACACAAAGCTCACGCAACTCCAGCATGAAAAAGAAAAGGTGCAGAGCAAGAAATTAAATTTTGTAAGTAGACTCGGCATAGTCTTCTTTCTGAAACAATAAAATGATATGGTGACTGGAAAAATTAAATTGTTACTAACTGAAACAGTTCTGCTCGAATCATCTTTTATCTAAAAAAAAATTGATTCCCAGGTCAAATGTCCTATGAAGATGAGGAACAAAAAGAGAACTAACGATAAGTTACGAACATTATTTCTGATCGGCGGGTTATGAACAGCTTTTACTGGATTCGGAGCTGGTGAAGGGTTCGAAGTAAGACCTTATTTCTTACGTTTACGTTTTTTGAAACTTCCGTCGCAGTTCCTACTAACGCAGCAGTTACGGTGTTCAACACGCTCGGTTCAGATTTTGATTCACAGTACTTATAATGATTGTTAAAGAATCGTGGAACCATCCTTTAAAAAAAAATCGGATAAAGTACACGTATTTTTTAAATAGACGAATATATTCGATTGATGTTACTTCCCATAGTAAATTTCTTGAAACCTCTGACCGTTACTTTGAATAGAAGTTTTTTACTTGCGTTTTATTTTCTTGTTTTCTTTCGATGTACGTATGTTATGCCTCTTTTTGTTTTTAGGATACGTTTTGGATTTTTCATCGAGATAAGAAGAAGTTCCGGACTCTCTATCAGTAAGCCAGATTTCATCTGTCTTTCGGTATCCGGCATAATTTTTCCTATCTCGGGAAAATTTTTCCCGTGGGGGGAATTTATGTGGTATAGCGAAAATAGGTAGGTACCTATTAGAAAATTCGTTTTCTAATAGGGTGTAATTTCAATTTCCTGAGTTTTGATATTAAATAAATTATAAAGATTTTAGTTTATTTAATTTTATTTTAATATTTATAATTTGAAATCTTTTCTAAAATTTCAAATTAGAAATTCAAAATCTTTTTGGAAACTCAAAATTCCAAATATTTTTGGAAGTCTAAAATTCAAAATTTTTTCATAACATTCGGAACTTTTCAAATTTTCAATTTCGCAATTCAATAACCTTACAACGTGCTTTCTTCCCAGAATATCGCCGAGTTAATTTGAAGGAAAAACTAATCTTCAACGCGAATCGTGTTTCTTGAGCCGGAGTAAGAAAAATAAAATTCTTCAAATGTTTATAAAAAAGGAACATTCCTTCCCATGGATGGCGAGCGATTTTATTTTCGTATTCTACATTTTACAATATTCCGATGTGTTTTTTTTTCAAATTTAAAATTTTTCTTGTCAAGGTCGTAATTTTTTCCTTATTTTTTTTTTCAAATTAAAAAATTTTCTCGACGAGGTCGTAATTTTTTTGAACTTTAAAATTTTTCTTGTCAAGGTCGTAATTTTTTCCTTATTTTTTTTTCAAATTAAAAAATTTTCTCGACGAGGTCGTAATTTTTTTGAACTTTAAAATTTTTCTTGTCAAGGTCGAAATTTTTTACGTAATTTTTTTCCCAAATTAAAAAATTTTCTATTCCCTTGCCTCAGCGCACTAGCAAGACGGATACTTGCTGTTACTGCAAGTAGTGCGGCTAGCGAACGAATGTTTAGCCGGAGTGGCAGGATTTTGGAGGATCGAAGAGGCTCTCTTTCATCGGATTCATTAGAAGCATGCATGTTTGTGTCATCCAATTCGCAATAATTTATTTTCCTACCACTTTGGACCTCAAAATTACAAATTTTTCAATTTTTTAAATTGCAAAATTGAAAATTTGAAATGTTATGAATTTTATGAAAAAATTTGAATTTTAGACTTCCAAAAATATTTGGAATTTTGAGTTTCCAAAAAGATTTTGAATTTCGAATTTTAAATTTCAGAAAAAATTTCGAATTTTCAACTTTTAATTTCTTAAATAAAATAATTTCAAATTTTGAAAATTTTTATTAAAATTTTTTTTTCTTTAAAGTATAATTTTTTTTAAAGACATCTTTGTATCTGTTCCAATTTAGGCCCAAGATACTTATCGGCGGCGAATTCGCATCGATTAGAGGAAGATTATTGCGTTTTAGAAACTCGATTGAATTGGAAGTCCAATATCTCAAATTCATCGACGCCTTCATCATCCTTTCTCTCAAAAAAAAGAATAATTGATTAGCGAATTCGAGATCCGATACTGAGGTGAGAAAATTATCAACGTAAAACTTGTCTCTAACTGATACTAACCAATTCGCGTTTTCAGAATCATTCGTTGGTGATAACAGAAGCTGAATCACGAGATTGAGTAAAGTTGGAGATGAGATGACTCCAAACGGTACCCTCGCGAAACAAAGGAAAATTAAATTCTCCTTAGTTGGTGGTTTGGTGATATCGTTTAGCCCAAGAAATCTCACCGCATCACGATCTTCTTCGTGAAGGACTATTTGGAGGAATGCTTTTTTCTATATCAGCGGTGAGACCAATTTCATGAAGATGAAAATTTAATAATAATCCAACCGAGTGCTGAGCTTGAATGTTGTACATCAGCACAATGCAGTTCCACAAAAGAAAGTAGAAAATTGAATAAAAGAATGTACATTATTATGCATGACGACTGCAAAAAATTCAACGCCCAAAAAGCGAACAAAAAACTTTCAAGATTTTAATGAAACGCTGAATACGTCAAGTACAGCAAATGATGATTTTGATGAACAAATACCAAATTTGATTATGTATGCCTCCATCAATGACTTGAGGTATCGCTCATTTGAAATGAAAGCTTTACATATGTCGGATATGCTGCTTTCCCTACCTTCCACTGATGAACCTACTTTCCAGAATATTCTTCGGGTGTATTTCCAAGTGCAGCAATGACTAGGTGAAAAGATCGGACCCACAAATTATGGCTGGAGGTGGGATATAGATAATCAGGTTCATCTTCCCATCCTAACGACTAAACCACCGGCTCCAGAAACGCTAGTGAGTAAAATATTTTGTAAGTGTACCACTGGTTGTGGTCCAAGCTGTGGTTGTCACAAAACAGGTAGGTATATGCATTTACTTTGGAAATTTACAAAAAGATAATATTTGAACAACCCTGTACTTTTAGGTTTACAATGTTCGAGTAAATGTGGAAATTGCTCAGGAGTCGACTGTTCAAATCCGTCAAGAGTAGAAGTCTCATTGGAAATTTGGAAGACAGTGATAGCGAGTATGGGTTTTTGCCAGGCCGAGATACTAGAGACGCTCTTTTTGATCATATTTCCGAAATCATAGAACATCTCGATGCTGATGAGTATGTGGCAGCAGCGTACCTTGATCTAAGCAAAGCATTTGACACAGTCGATTTTAATATCTTGTTGCAGAAGCTTTGGAACTGTGGTGTAAGGGGTAAGCTGCATACCTGGTTTGAATCTTATTTGGTGGGGAGGTTCCAGAAGGTGAAAATTGGTGAAGTATTTGGAAATTCTTTACCCCTAGAATATGGCGTTCCCCAGGGAAGTACGTTGGGCCCAATATTGTTTTTGGTTTATATCAATGATATTTTTCAACTTAAACTAAGGGGGTCTTTATATGCTTTCGCTGATGACATAGCTTTAGTTATGTGGGCCAAAAAACTTGAAAAATTGATCAAAATTATTAACAGTGATCTAAAAGTCTTGGGGGGCTGGTTCTGGAGCCATAAGTTGAGTCCCAATCCAAAAAAATCCCAAATTCTGAATTTCGCCTACAGGGAACCAGAAAAATTAGCAGACAAATGTTTTCTCCACGAGACTCCCTTCTGTCCCAATCAATGTGGTTGCGCGCCACTGGCACAGGCTGACTCTGTCCGGTACCTAGGTGTTGTAATTGATTCAAAATTAATCTGGAAAGAGCACAGTATTTACCTTCAGTCTAAATTGAGAAAAATTAACTACCTCCTCCACTATTTGGCACAATATTTTTGTAAAAATCATCTCGTCAAAATTTATTTTGCTTTATACCAGTCAGTGTTGCAATATGGTCTATCCTCCCCCTCCCTCTCTCCCCTCGCAAAAATAAATTTTTTAGCTCGCAAAAAATTTTTTTAGTTCGTTTTTAGTTCTCGTTTGTTTGTGTTATTTTGTTAGTAAGTTGTCCGGCCCCTCGTTCACGCATATGCGTATTGAGGGGTCGATAAACTTTTAATTATGTAAAATGTATGCCGCGGAAATAACAATAAAACAATTATCAATTGTCAATTATCAATTATCTTTGGAAATACAACAAAAATATCATTTTGATCAAGCGAGTAAGTTTTGTACCTACACACCTACTTATCTGTAATTTTATAAATTCACATTACACAAAAGAAAACTCATTTTTGACTACTTTCGAATGAATCAACGACAATCAGTCAAGTCGTAACAACTCGATTATCGGGTATTTCACGGTGGCAGTATTTCATCGTACCGGAGAGACCCTAAAGTCGAGATTTTTTCTCATATTTCGCGCAAAAAGTTTGAATAGGGTCGCTTGAGAATATAAAATGTTTATACGTTAGAATGGAATATGGTATACCGAGGTTGGTTGAAAAATTCGCGAAGTACGAGTCGAAAATACGTGTATAAATCCTAATTTTAGATACGGGTACGTACCTATTTTTTTCGTCATGTACACACGGTACACGAAGTTGGTTTGTATTTTAGGTAAATTATCACTCGACGGAGCGAAGCAACCCTCTGCAGGTTAAAATTACGAGTTATACGCGGTAATGACAGGAAGAAGTCGAACCGACGACATTGTATATGTTCGTGGATATTTTTTACGACATTTTAGTGGCGAGGGAGCACAAAAGCAACAACTAACAGACATCGACGTTGACATTTATAACCTATTTTACATCACTTAAAGGTTTTTACAATTTCAACCGTTATTATAAATTTTTTTCCTTTACAACTCCTCCGGTATTTTATTCGATAGGTAACATGTACCATATGTGCATTAACATGGGTCGTCTCATCTTCCTCGTCATTGTTACATGCGATGTATCGCGTGCCTCATCGGATACACACTTATCAAGCCTTCAGAATTGAGGGACAAAAATTCAATTGTAGATATTCCTAAAAAATCTGCATCGGAAGCAAATCAGAAAATAGTAGACTTTTACCAAAAAAATTAATTTTCAAAATTTTCAATTTGGAAATTTTTTTTACCAAATCCAATTTGAAATGTTCATTTTTGCATATCTAACAGATTTTATGGAAAATCCATTACTTTTTCACTACCATTTTCCATTTTCTTTTCAACTACCCCCATCAGCCCTCAAAAAAATCAATCCACCTTCCAGCACCAAAAAAAAATCAAGAAGCGTTGTGCTATAAGGGATTTTATGGTGAAAAAAATCAAATGTCAGATTTTGCATGATTCACATAGAAAAAATGTTCTCGAGGCGAATCAAGCAAATTTTATGTCATTTTTTTCAACTTTAGGGCCTTAATCGCACAATGCCTTAAAGAAAAATGCAAATATGGAAGAAAATTTTTCTCAAAATCCAGAAACAGGATTTTAGCAGGACCTTCAGCGTGCCCTTTTCAAAATGAGTACCAAAATGAATAGGTATTGTACACCTCTCTCCAATCAAAAAATTATTTTAGAAAGACAAAATTTTTTCAGTTTCAAAAAATTTTCATATTCAATTCTTTGGGATGGAAGGGAAGAGTTTTTATTAAAATTTTGAAAAGAAAAAGCATTTTTATTCACCGAGCCAGTACGAAACGAGGACGAAAAATTTTGAAAAAAGAAGGGCATTCAGAATCACAAATTTCCTTTAAAAAATTTCACGAACAGGGGAAAGAACCGCATTTCAAAAAAATCTACCAGTAAATAAAATACTAAAAAAAAAAAATAATAATTCCGATATTCGACCTAATTCACTAATTAGGTACTTCAGCTAGGACATTTCAGTCAAAAAACAAACCAACCCGTATCAATTAATTTTAATCCAATATAAGATAAGACACCCACAACGAAAGAAACAGACCTGAATACAATCAACATTCACACATCAACCCTTGATCAACGAGTAAGTCTTCGTCTTGGAAAATCACTTTAGAAATAGGGTGAACGTGAATTTTTCATGCTACCTTATTCTATACCCATCCTATACACATTCTCGTCTAATTCAAAGAAGCCTTTTCCAGACAACGATATAATTATTATTGAAAAACCTAATTCATTTCAACACCGTATACGAAGCCTTATTGTACTTCATTAAATTTCCAGCATTGGTAACACGATATTTCGTGTATTCTTCGTCAAAAAATAATACTATAAAAAAAACGGCGAACGATCGAACGCTCGCTCGCATATGAATGATTTAACAGCACGTGAAAAAAAATCCACTCGAAACTCTATCTGCCTATACGTTGGCAGCCCAAATGGAAAACACTATTAAAAGTTTTCTTTCGGCGTGGAAAAACACGAATAAAACTTTGCCAATTTTATTAACCTCAACGAATCACATAATTTTTCCTAAGCCGAACGCTCGACGAGTATTTTCTAGATTAAAACATGTTGCTAAGGTATCTCATTGTTTTTTTTTTGGACACGGTGGCGGTTTACGTACGCATAAATTACCACCAGAAGCACTAACGAATGTTTATATTTAAATACGAATATAAATTGTTGAGCTTTTATACTTCACTCTTTCTAGTTACAGCAGCCAAACTTGTCGTAGGGTTTAAAGAGGATACTTCGTTATAAGTTATTGGTACCGATTGTATCAGTGTTTTTTTTTCGGGTCCAAGAACAATGGATATAGTAGGGCAGTTGTTAGATCTGCATTTGCTGCAGAGAACCGAGATAAAAGATGAAAATTTTCGATTACGTTGGTCGGAAAAAAAAGGGATACAAATTACGTATGCATGGTTTTTTATACCAACAAACACACATACTCTATACGTTTAGAAATTAATTAAACTGTTTGAAATTATACGCCCAGTGATGTATTATCAATTTACACGAAACTAGTATAAATCTTAGCGAATGTTCGCGAAAAGCCGCAATAACATCGCGAATGCAAATTGCTCGGCCACAATTTCTTACGCAGATAGAGGTAAATCGACGTCCGACTAATATGATTTATAAAGTGGTAATGAGAACCGCGTATTGATAAGTTAAAGTTATGTAAAACGCCCATACCTATTTTGCTTTGATTTATAGCCGAACGTTCGTTCGTTCAGTTTATGAAAACACTGGTTCCTAATTATTGCTGCTAAAAAAGGGATTTCGACTATGGAGTCCAAATTTAATCCAAATGTGACGGCGAATACAGAAAGAGTGTATCGACCCAAAAATGGTGTTTTTTAAAATTGTTGATTCGGACTATTTGTATACTAAATTTCTCATTAAAATCAACAATTAAAAAAACACGATTTTTGGATCGATACACCCTTTCTGTATTCGCCGTCACAAATTCAAATTTTATCAATTTCTGTTTTTTTTTTCAAGTTGTATAAAATTTTTCTAAAGTTTCAACTTCTGACTTCGTTTTGCTTTTAGGTACTACACGTTATATTTCATAATTTTTTATAAAATTCTTCCATTCATTCATTGAGCTTGAATAAATTTTGAAAAACATAAAAGTTTTTTTTTTTTCAATTTACAATACGAATTTGAAAGAAAACGTAAACTTTCAAATGGAAAAATTTAAAGGCTAAAAAAAATGTTCAAGATGATTTTTTTCAATGAAAAAGAAAAAATTTGGAAAATTGGAGTTGAAAACACATGTTTTCAGTGTAAGTGATGAGATTGAGACAGATTTATTGAATTCGCCGAAACTTGAATAATTTTGTTGATTAAACCGAAGAGTAAAATTTTGTTTGTTTGAAACCGAAAGATGTTTTTTGAAAGAATTTTTTTCATTTACGAATACTTCTGAAAAGTTTCTATATTTATTACGATTATTTCTGTGAATTTGGTTGTGATTTTTTTTTTGTATTTTTTGCACACCCCACCGTCTTGATCGTGGGTTTTTCAGCAAAAAATTACCTCAAAAAAACAGGATCTGGATACTTTGAAAAGGGCCGTAAAGGTGGTTGAACACATCAAATAAAAAAGTTGATGGACTAGTCGGATTCGTCATCTTAAAATGCACACAGAAAACACAAAATTTTTCAAAATTGAAATTACAGGATGATTTTATACTCGAAAAACTCGATTTTTTGCCATGGCGATGGTTCAGTTCCCTTAGGTCGGAGTAGCTGACTTTTTTTTTTTTTTTTTGGGGGGGGGGGGGTGTATTTCTACACCCTTCTAACCTTCCACCCAAATTTGAGCAAAATCAGTGCAAAACAATTTTCTCTCCCGCAAGAGGCCTCCCCTTAAAAAGCAATAGGGCTCGGGTGGAACATTTTTACCACAGACTCTAGACATCATATGGAAGCTTTTTCAGCAATAAAATTTCGACCAACCTATTTTTCTTTTTTAAGCGATTTTTCGATGCTATTATCCTGTTTTTAATATGTTTAGGTATCTGTTTCACACCTCTCTCAGAATTTTTTCATATTTTTTCGAGTAATGGAATTGGGTTACAGTTGAACATTTGGAAACCCCTGAAAAACTGATGAATAACAGTAATTCTAAGGAACAAAAATGATTGATTACGCCAATTTTTTTCAATATTTGACCAATTTCCACCTCTGAAAAAATGTTGACGGGTGAGAAATACACTGAAAAACTTGGATATAAATCATAATTCTCTTCGCCTCATAAAAGTGTCTCCCAGGGCAAAATTTCAGTTAAATTCAATGGCATCAGAAGTCGTTCAAAAAATCTGAAATTTTTTTATAAAAAAAAACTTGAAAACTCGCGCAGATGAATTTCAAGTTTGGAAATAACATATTTTCACCCCCTCCTCTTCCTCTCATTGAGACAAATAAGCAAACACAACATTAAACTATGTTTACACTCGTGCGTTTTGAGTTATTATTTCATGAATTTTTTTTTCACATTTTCGTTTTTATTTGCGTTTTTTCGCCAGCACCGTAAAAAAAAACGACGGAAACGTAAGTTGTGCACTTGAACCGTTCACTCTGTTCAACGATTTTTTTCATGGTGTATTTTTTCAAATCCTCCAATTTCTAGTCTAAACATTCAATCAGGCGAAAAATTTCACGAGATCAATATTCTGAGAGGAATTGGCGAAATACTTCGATATAAATCCCATCACAGAGGAGGGATAAAATAAATCAATTTTTCCTATCCAGACGCTCGAAGATTTTAAAAATTTTGAAAATCAACTGAAAACAAATCCAAATAACAAAAAGTTTCACTAGAAGCCAAAAGACCCTTTTACCACTCCAGAGCACTTTTACCAACTTGAAAAAAATTTTCTCATCATCTAAAAACGTTTCCCAATTTCCTTCTCCACTTTGAACTGATGGCAAAATTTCAACACCATGATTTTCAATCTTTCTTTAAAATCAATTATTTAAAAAAAAATCGAACATAAAATAAATCTTCAATTCGATAGTCGAAATCCCATTTTCGGTAAAGATAATTAGGAGCTAGTTACGAAAACGTGTATTCTCGAGCTCCATTTATCGGTCGTCGTCGCATCCGATACAAATAGTCTCCATTCTCGCGATGGAATTGTTAATTACCATCGACCAAGTAGCCCACCGACGTAAAATTGCGTAATTTTATTATTTTCTGGTAATATAAGAGGAAACACGTACCACTTCAGGAAATTCGGTTCCATATGGTAATCATTCAAATAGTGTAACGATTTTTATCTCTATGTCCTTTGATGGATGCCCAATACAATACTCGATATGGACTAGTTAATTTGAATAATGCAGTTGAAAATACCCAAGTACATTGTACCTATGTCTTGCGACGACCAGGTATTTAAGAAATTAACGATGCGGCAAGACACACAATATAATACCTATTCCATCTATTCTTTCGGGGGAAAATCCTCACGATAGAATTATCACTTCGTATCAACTTATGTTTGCCAATCCTCTCCCCTTCTCTCACCTACGCACTACAGGAATGTTATATCCGATCTGAACAGAGAGGAAAGGAATCAATACCCACGTAATGCATATAGGTAAAATATGTACATACTCGAAACCTCGCATCATTAAGAGAAAACAATAGCATTTTGGAAGCTGTAATCTAGACGAGGGATTAAAATTGGGGGACGATATAGAAAGGGCGTGCGATATTTAAGGGTATTTAGAAATATGATGGCAAACAGCAGAGGCAGCTTTGCGGCTTGCGAGCACTTGAAATCGAATACCTACTCGAACGGTGCAGTTGTCATATTGCCGTATATGGAGTAGGTACTTTTTCACCAGTGGAAATTAAACGTTTCGAATGTATGTACTTAAACATGCGTAGTCATTTTTCTTAAATACCGTCGCGAGTACAGAAGTGTAGCCTGATACGAGAACGGCGAAGAGGAGAGTTTGAAATCGACTATTTGACGCATAAGAGCTCGACACACGCTAGGCTGGCATCGAGAAACAATAAATTTTCGCAGCAACGTCGATAAATTCAAATTAGCACTTTGTAATTACACAAGCCGCAGCCACGAACGAGAGGAACACCTGGAGAATGAGAAAAAATTAATATCGAATCAATTCCATAATGTTCGGAGTTGGAATTAGGCGCTGCGCCGCGTCATCGTCACGCTGCAACCAATAATTATCGAATCGTTTAACGAGTTTTTAACTCGATGAATAAACGGTGGCGTGTAAAAATTGGTGAGCTCGCTGGGGGCGTATGCGTTACATAGAATCACCCCGATCCCGGCGCCAATGCTCTGATACGCGATTTCAATGTAGAATGTAATTATCGTTATTAAAATTATTCACCGTAAATAATACAATTTCGTTGGATAATCGCCCGTATATATCTGGACTTTGTTGCGTACTAGCGGAGTCGAGTCGTGCATCGACGTCATTCCGTTCCGTATACGTAAAGCCACGGAGATGTTTAATTATCGTATCGCAAGCCTTTTAAAGATCTGGTTTAGGGTGGAATAGCCAGAGCCACCGAGTGAGGGGAGGGGTAAAATGGGTGGGTGAGTCTGCAAGTTCCTGTATACGAATCTTGCAACTTTGAGGTATCTAAATCTACCAGAATTTAGAAATTGAATCTCACGATCCTTTTTTATTGTATTACATACCGTAATTATAATTTCAATTAAATTTCAGTTATTTTTTTCACTTTATTTAAAATTTTGGATAATTATTTTATTATTTACAATCATCTTTTATAAAAAATATATTCAACTTTTTAAAAATTTACATTTTTTGAATTCTGAAACGCCCGTTCATCGAATTTGTTAAACGACGAATTCAAGAACTTGGCTGAAAATCTCATAGAATTTCCATGAAGTTTACGAATAGTATCTGTAAGCTTGAACGTGTTTTTTTTTTCAGTACTTTTTCCTCCAACATACACCCTCAGCAATTTGTATGATGGTTTTTCAGACATCCGAATTGAAAGGGTCCAAGGGTCATTTAATTGCGAAGTATACTAAAAGCTCGTCTATATTTTGTGTTACCAAAAAGTCTCCTCTGTGACCATTTAATTGGGTTTTCTACCCAAATCTTTTCCAAGGATTTGATGAACAACTGAATTCAAACATTTTTTTTTCAAGAATTCGTAATTTTTTTCCATCGGAGAGTGTGAGTAGTTTGCTAGTATATTTATGAAAATTTAATGTAGTTCATTCGTTAAAAATGATGGATTTTTAAAATTATTTTTTATATTATTATTCGACAATTTGTTTCAATGATGAAGAAGAAAAAAACATCTTTGAAACTGCAAACCCACCCTGATGTTCTGATTCCATTCAAACCTCGGACTCAGGGAGGTCTACATATGTTTTTTCTTTTCAAATGGGAGATGGTGGTGAATAATGACTCATTCGTCCAATGAATATGTGAAAATTCAATTTATTTTTACTTCAAATTATCTACACTGTAGGCACGTTCGCTTCACTTTCTTTTTCTAATCACAATATCAAAATCAGGAACAAAATTCTGAATTTATTACGACGGCGAATACCAGCTTAAAAAAATTAGACTAGTATACCTACAGAGAATACTACAAAACCGTCATGACCCTTTCTATACGGTAGATAGTCATCTGAGCGGTACGACATTCTGTCGGTACGACAAATTGTCGGCACGACAGCGTCATTTTAGCGGTACGCCATTTTAGCGGTATAATTTTAAAAAATAGGAAATGACAAAACGCCGGTACGCCATTTTTTATCGGTATTTTTTAAAAATAAAAAAATCGATTCCTACCTAAACCACACCTATACAGGAAGGTACCGACACCAATTATGTACTTTGGGGGTTGTTTAGATCCCCAAAAATACATAAGTAGGTGTGTGTTTATTAAAAAAAAATCAATTCCTACCTAAACCACACCTATACATGAAGGTACCTACACCAATTATGACAGTGATGCCGATAATTTGGCGTACCTACAATATGGCATGCCGACAATATGACGTACAGATGATTTGGCATGCCGCTGTTATGGCATTTGCAATGGTTTGAATTTATACCGCTAATATGTCGTGCCGATAAAATGACACTGTCTTGCCGAGAATTTGGCGTGCCGGCGATTTGTCATGCCGCTTGGATGGCTGTGTTCCTTTCTATACGTTTTATTTTAAAAATACACGACGAAAAAAACACGATATAAAATAAATACAAAACCGAGATGAATGTCCCGCGGGAACAAATCAGTATTGCGAGCACCGATAAAAATGATGACGAAATCAATCGTGAGCGTGTGGCGAAGAAAAGCTGGGCTCTCCTGGAAGCTTGGTAAGTAGGAAACAGAATTGAGAATCAAGTCGTCCTCCCCATTTTTAGGGAGATCTTTACAAATTTTTACAAAGAAAAAGAGTTCCATTCGGAATTGTGGAAGGGAGAAGAACAAAAATGGACTTTTAGAACTTTTTCCGTTGTTTATGACAAACTTGAACAAAAAATTGAAAAAATGGAATATGGAACAAAACTTTCTAAACTTCTCTGAACTTCTCATACCCATTTTTTTCAAATTCCACATGAATTCTTCAAAATATGAAATCCGTTCAAAAATTCGAATTTGTTTATAATAATTTGTTTCACATTTGGAGGAATTTTCATGGAATTTCGAAAAAAATATACATGAAAAATCAACAAGAAACGTGTATTTTTTAGGTCAACATGTATTATTTTCTAAATCTATTTTTGAATCAATTAATCAATGATTCGATATCATTGAAAAAAATCGTACGTCGATTATCTTTCAAGTCGATTAACCGATTAATTCAATGATTGATTGAAAATAATCGCCCAACATTCTCAAGTAGCATAGTTGAACAAAAAATTTGGCTACGTACTAAAGATTTTTTATTCCCAATCACTGGAGACTATTTTTTTTTTCAAAATTGAAAAACTAGGGCAGCATGGAAGGGTGAAATCCTAGTAAATATTTGATCGCAGCGTCCTCAAGAACCAACAGATGACATGTGACACGTTATTTTTCATTTTCAGAAGATTCAAAGAGCCGGGCCGACCAGATGAAAAAACTGAATACCTATCTCTCATCTAGCGCGCCTTCTACTAAGTATGCTTAGTAGAAGTCGATGTATTACCTTACTTTATGTTTTTTTTTGAATTTTTGTCGAAATTGAGGACTTCGGTGATCACCTCCCTCCGCCGGGGGTTTTGAACTGAACAAAATTAGATGACCCGAATTCGTTTTTGCCTCGAGTTGAAATTTATAATTGTCCAACAAGACGAGTGCCATGTTTTGTATTTTTCTGGCTCCATTGTCTAGAAAAAATTATTTGTTTGACTGTACCTTCGAAAATTTTTTACATACTGGCCGCTTAATATTTTGAAAATACCTTAGGTCTGCAATATGAACAAATTTTTGTCAAATTTTTCCAATTGATTACAAAATAAATGGGTTCGCGTGAAAAGCGACTGAATAAAATTCAGGGGAAAAAGCAGGCCATTCTCTTCAAAGCCATTCTATTGGAGAGGGGGGGGTGTAAAATTTTTGATGGAAATATTCTCTCACCATAGGCGACCTTTGAAATAGCTGATTTGTCTTTTCATTTATAGTCACCTTGTTTCAGATTCTAATATCGCTGAGCTAGTTCAACTAAGGAAAGGCCCGGACAATGAACCCGAACTGCTGGACATTTCCGATTTGAATTTTCCATTACAAAAATTTGCGGATGTAGAAGCGACAAAATGAATGTTTAAAAAGCGCAGAGCTCTACCAACGATATGTATGTTTTCCTTTACTTCGTAGACATATATTGTGATCTAGTAATGTTAATTTAATGTGTTTTTTCAATGGTTGATTTTTTACAGGTTTTATACTTAACTTTAAAACTTTAAGGAACAAAAAAGGCGAATGTTCGGCAGGCTTGACTCAAATTCTTTGATATACCTTTGGCAGCAATATATTGGAGGATACAATGTGGGCAAGGGTGAACGGTAGGCCTGGTGATAAGAAGGCTGTACAGGCAATCCTTATTATTAAGGGAATGAGCGGTAAGATTTCAAAAAAAAATTGTGCTACTTTACGCTACCTCGCAAAATGACGAAATCGCACGATGCAAAACCTTCAAGAAAGCAATGCGAGTACTTCAAGATACCAGGAAATCTGAAACGAATCTTACCTCTCGATCGATTAAACAACAATTTTCGAAAATGCGATTATATACGAATGAGAGATGAGCTCTCTAAATCTGAATCAGTCAAAAAACTGAAAATTCACTGATTAAACAGCGAAAAGTGTGCAACTGGTCAATCAGTGAAATTTGACTGTCAATCAGTGAAAAATTACGGATTCAATTAGTGAATTTTCATTTTTGAATCAGTTATATTTTTTTAACTACTGAAATGAATCAGTAAAAATTAAAATTTACTAATTCAATCAGTGAATTAGAATTTTTACTGATTCGATCAGTAAATTGAAATTTTTACCGATTTAAAAATGAAAATTCACTGATTAAATCGGTAAACTTTTCACTGATTTCTTCAGTTGCACACTTTTGTCTGATTAATCAGTGAATTTTGACTGATTCAAGTTTAGAGAGAGACTATCTCCCACTTACCGAGGACGCTATACAACGATCGAAAAAGGCGGTACCACCGTAAAATACAAAAAGCAAATGTCTCTATTTTCCTTCTTCAGAATTCTTTACTCAAATGAAACGAATCCGTGCCACTTATCACTCAATTGTAGGGAAAAACATACCCAAGGCAGATATGTTCGATCAAATCGTGCACTACTCCGATGAAGATTATTTGTTTGACCTAGACGACATTCAATGCGAAGAAATCGATGATGACCAATACAAAGTTTTAGAAATTATTAAAAATCTATCGGAAGAAGGTTATGGGACAGATTGTGTAGTAGGTGAGGAAAATGTTGATTTTTAGGCATAGTAAATTTTGTAGTATGAAATTGTGTTACAATAATTAATTACATTTTTGTTTTTGTTGTTGAATTTAGGAATACGATGCGCAGCTCATACCTATCAACTGGCCATCACTGACTGGTTTAAAACACTTTCGAAAGTCACAAAAGGTATTGAAGGTCGTTCAAATGAAGAAAATTGTGCTGATGATGAACAAATGCTTTATGATGACGAGGACGAGGATGAGGATCTTGAGTTTGATGAAATAACCAGGAAGAAAAATAAAGAATCTGATCCTACTCTGCTTGACAAAGTGCGCATCATTGTCAAAAAGTTGAGAACTAAAAAGTTCATAATTGAACTTAAAAATAAAGGAGTAGAACAAAAATTCCCTCTGGACTGTTTAACTAGGTTAATATTTCTGTCATTTCAACTTTTTCCTAGTTATTGGTTTAAAAAATCATATTTATTCTGTTCATTTTTCATGTGTGTAGATGGTCATCGCAGTATCAAATGGTAAAGGTTTTCTTATCTCATGAAACCCAAGTTAAATCGTTGAGTCATTTATTACCAAAGAAAGCTCTACGGTCCAAATCTGAATGGAAGGAACTGAGGAACATGTTTTCAATTTTGGAGCACAGCTACATAACAACAAAAATTCTTCAAAACGCAAAAATAACCTTGAGCGAAATATATTTGGCATTACAAGACAACATACGTCACCTAACTGAGCTAAGTGAGTCAGCAGAATGAAACCGTCAAAAAGATCGCCGAAAATAATCTCCGAGCCAAAATCGAACAAAATCGATAATGGAACAAAATCAGTCAAATTCTCGGATGATGTTAACATGGCTGATATCACGGCAGAGGAATGGCCTACTGAAGTTAAAACCCTACCAAAGATGAAATTGTTCGATATCAACGAAGCTTTGCCTACACCGATACCACCAGATCAACAACTAGGAACTTGAGCAGTAAAAATTTTAAATACCTACAAAATTTTCTTCCTAATGTAAAATCGGTTTGGATTCAGAATATAACTCAATCATGCTTTTGTAAAGAAATTTGAAAGCTAACAGAAAACGGTACTGTGCGCAACTTCTTATCCGGACCGTTCAGATTATTTCAGTCAGCGAGCATTCGACTCTTTTTACGTCTTATCACTATCTGAAAGAAGGAAACTAGAGAGCGATGAAATAAACAGTTTCGGATTTTGTCGTCTAATTTGAACAAATTCAAGCATTTAGAATACAAGAGACGTCAAAATCCAAACTGTTTATTTCATCACTCTCCAGTTTCCCTCTTTCAGATACTGAAGAGACGTAAAAAGAGTCGAATTCTCGCTGACCGAAATGATCTGAACGGTCCGGATTCAGCGGCTATGTTTAATAAAGCTAGTAAGTTTTTTTTAATAATGTGATTAGAAGTAAATTTCTTGTGGTAGTTTTTATTCGTTTATATTTTGTAACGTAACATTGTTGATTTTTTTTTGTTTTACTTGAATAAAATTTTAAACGATTTTTGGTACAGTATTTTTTAATTTCGATTTCAAAAAACATTTAAAATCTCGTTTTTCGATTTTTTTTTATTAATTCAAATACATTAAGTAAAATTGTCTGTACTTTTGAATCCGAAACTATCAGGAAAATAGGTGGGCGGAAATTAGAAAGTTCAATGATTCTGTAAAAGTTCACATTCATCTTCACCATCCTACAAACTATATTCACCCTTCACCTTCATTCTACCCCAATTTATCCAGATAACTTTTGGATAAATTTATCCAAAATCAGAAAAAAAAAATCCTTCCACAATCTTATTTTCCAATAACAGAACTCCACACGAACGTGATTCCAATTCAACGAAAAAAAAGGTTACGTCATTTTCACATACCATACATTCGTCGATTAATTATAATTCCCCCAATTCTCACCGACTCCCGCCCCCTTCGAGCCATCCGACACAATTCAATATTTAATTTAATGAAAGAAAATCATAGACGCAGACGTAGGATGTGTACAAAGAGCAACCGTACTAAGTAAATTAAGGCACCATATTCAATACGTTTTTAACGATCTCATCGGAAAATGAAAACCCTTCATTTGGTTTAGTTACGCCTCTGAAAAAGATATTCTGATTACCTGCTGCTAGTCTTATATGAAAATATATTGTCGTAGAGAGCCTACTCGTGGTAAATATTTATACGATGAATACGTTTGAAAAAAGGAAGAAAAAAAATATAAAAAAGCAGTCCGATCAAATTACACTATTTGTTCTTCCTCTAGTCTTTAATTTTGGTAAAGCAAAACTAGCCCCTATATCGCGTTCAGCATTTCCCGGATAGATTTTTACCACATTGTACAGTCTGCTTTTTGTAGTACTTTGGATTACGTTTAATAAAAGTGGTAATTTGATTCGTCTCTATTATTATACGCGTGTTAGAGATGTGCACAATATGGTTTAGACATCTATTTTTTTTCCTACTTTATCGTCGATGATGAAGAAATCACGTCGAATATTTTTTTCAAGATTTCAGTTTCAAATTTCCGCGCGCCAGATCGAATTAATACCTTACAATGTAGGCGACTACTACGCAGCAGAAGGCACATCGTTGGGTAACAATGTCAAATATCCTAATATTGCATAAAATTTCACGCTCTGGAAAAAATCAAAGTAGATACGTGAAATTGCTCTTGATTCTTGAACCTCTATTACTTAATACATGGCAGTCGCGTAAAATTTACATGTTTTTTTATTTAATTAAGTCGTTGAAATAATTTTACACCGTTATAATGATTCTCGAGCGTTATAATTATTTTATAAGACGAGCTCGCACCTACGTCGTTTTTTTTTTCGGTACTTGTGAAGTTCTCACGAACATCATAATCTTTTCTATTCGCCAGCTGCCAATTATACGCTATTTTTCGCTACCATTACAGTATAATGCATAGCAACAGAAGAAGAAAAAAAAACCAACGCATGTACTTTTACGAAACACGCGAAGAAGGGCTCTGCGCTGTTTTTACAGCTGATGTCGAATGAAATTAGATAGTAAATTGCGCGTTGATGGAATTCCGACGATCTAGATTACGATACAGAGCTAAAATCAACACGTTCGTAGAGTAATTTTACGGGTGATAGGGTTAAAGGTGATTGATTTTATGATCTAATTACCCATTGCTTTTTTTTTTCATTTTTCTCTGCCTATCCACATAGCTTTGTTTTCATAAGCACGAGTGGTACAAATTTATTGCCTTGTGCTATATTTTTTCATCGTGCTTTGTCTACATTTTTTTCAGTTTTTTTTTTTTTTTTCATGAAAAGTACTCGGTGAATTATGATTTTGTCGATTGCGTGACCTTGTTTCAAATTCTCGTATGTACTGTAATCGTCTCGGCCAAGTTTAACTTTTTTTTTTCACGAGGTAAATGGTTTAATAGAAAATATCGTTTATTGAGGTGAGATTTCATGATGTACGATGTGATTTCCATCGAAATGGAAAATGCGGTGATTCAATTTCCAATATGAGTGAACGAATGTCCATATAGGATCTTTTATCTTGGCCAATTTGGATTTGAATTTGCCCCCCCCCCCAAAAAAAAAATCAAAATTCATAGAAAAAATTGACGAAATACAACACGAGAAATGAAACAATTATCGAATTGTCTGTTTATATCAATTCGCTTCTTTTTACCAATCAAAAAATTACCAAAATTATTTGAAAAATCAAATTTTGAAAAAAATTGGTTAATTGAAAGTGATCATTTTGTCTTTTCAATTTCTCATTTCCCCTTCGATTTGAGCTCAGTCCACCACAAAACTGATCTCGAAAGTGTGAGTAGGTATTTGGGCAGGCATATTATTGATATCTTAAATTTTTTTTTCTATTATGAATATTCCCATACAATAAATCTATTTCGATAGATAAAATTGTATGGAATTCGATATCGATATTATCAATACCTCAAATTTAAATATCGATAAAATGAAAATATTTTTGAAAATTGATATCAATGATACGTAATCATACCTATTCACAATACCGATCTCAAAAATGATATTGTATTAAGCTTTAAACCATGGTATCAATAATTCATAACCCATCAGCTGTCATAAAACCTTGACATCGACATTCAAAGTGAATGTCATAAAATGATGTCGACGACTTGAGCATTACACAGCTCGACACAAGTAATACGAATATCATGTCAAACATTGATATTCTATAACCATCAACTAATTGCATGATTTCTATCAATGCACTTTTTAAAAATTGATATCAGATCGACATCAAAAAAATTGTATACACTTGATATCCGCAATCGAGGATATCGCAAAATTTGATACCAATAATCTCAAAAACTGAGAATATCTTGACAACCAGAGCAATATCTTAGTAGGTGGATTCGTTATCGATGTATAGGAATCTCAAAATCATAATATCAAAATCTCAAAAATTGATATTCATGATATCGATACTTTAAAATTTGATATCGATAAAATCGATGTCTAAAATCTGATTCAGTATTTTTTTTTTTTTTCAACGACCAATATACCGTACCCAATACCTATCTCAAAAATCATCTTTTATCCCAATTTCTGTTTAAAAAAACGCCACAATCGAATACCAAATTCGATTCGAAAATACGAATTTCGTTTCAAACTGCCATTCGAATAAGCCACACACAGACAAATCACAAAACACGCGTTAAAGTACATCTTCGTTTCTTCACCCCTGCATCATATCACCCAAAGTAATATCTTATCTTTAGGCAAATGCCAATTCTTTGGAAGATTATCGGCTACAAAACGAGAAAAAAGGGAAACCTGCATTATACTTGGTAAAAATCACAATTCCGAAAATACTTTGAAAAAAGCGTATAGATTTTTTATACAAAATTTAATATCTTTATGGAATTTTTTCGTATTGATCTGTTCAGTCGTATTGAAATATGCAAACAGAGGGAAAGAGAAAAAAAGACGCGAAAAAAAAAACCGACGTAGGTGCATTGAACTCTTCATCGCTCCGGTGTTTTTCATTATTTCGACGAAGTACAATAAACCGGCGTAAGGATATTTAGTTAATAAACGAGGGTAATTTCCAAAAGGTCTAGGAAAGCTCGTAATTAGTTGTTTGGCGACGAACACCGTAGGATAAGGAGAATTTCTCAAGTACTTATATCCGATGAGGGATTCGGCGGCGTTTTTTTCCAAATTGGATACCACTGTGTGGTGAAAAGGCAGCAGGCGACGCTGTGTATGACATTTTTATATTAATGGCTGTCGCGAAAAGAAGTTAGAACTTTATTTCATCTTTTAAAGCGTTATATACTTGAAAATTATTATAAAAATTGGTCGCAAATATTGCGAGAAAATCGTATTTAAACTGATTTCTTCTGCTGCTACGGTTAGTTCTTCTTTTCTCGTGTTGTATAGGGGTGTTCGTTTATTTTAAAGCCAAGATCGCTCCTTAAACGTTTTAGCCATTATAATTTCTAACGTGAAATATTAGGTTAGAAAATTCGTCCGAATATTTTACTAAAAATACATTATAATTCCATTAAAAACGTTTTCGTTAAATGGGTAAAAAAAACGAAAACAAGCGACTATACATATGCACCCATATATTATACGTATTACGTGTTTTATTTTTATAAATTTTTTATGTAATATTATCATATCTACTATTGCCATGCCATAAAAAAGTGATACCACTGATATTTCTTTATACTTTTTACGGTACGTAAAATTAATCTTTCAATTACAATGATATGTAAAAATGTACATGTGCAGAAGAGGAATAGTTGCCCCACCGAATGGTAAAACAACTAGCTTTCAGGACACGATGAAAAAATTGACAAATTCAATTATTGGCGGATTACTCGGTAGAGCTGTGTTGGAAATAAATTACAACGGCGTTTTCGGGTTTTCAGTTGAGGTTTAAATCGCTTTGTTATCATTTTCATGATTTACTTCTCAGCCATCAAAAACGATATCTACGAAATGGAAAAATATCAAAAACCCTATCTTCAAGCAACTAATGTCAAAATTCCCGAACTTGACTCAGCATTTACGATTTCTGCTGTATACTCTCTAAACTTGAATCAGTCAAAATTCACTGATTAAAAAGACAAAAGTGTGCAACTGAAGAAATCAGTGAAAATTTTACCGATTCAATCAGTGAATTTTCATTTTTGAATCGGTAAAAATTGTAATTTACTGATCGAATCAGTAAAAATTTTAATTTACTGATTGAATCAGTAAGTAATCACTGATTGAATCAGTAATTATTCACTGATTGAATTAGTAAATTTTAATTTTTACTGATTCATTTCAGTAGTTGAAAAAAAATTACTGATTCTGAAATGAAAATTCACTAATTGAATCAGTAATTTTTCACTGATTGACAGTCAAATTTCACTGATTAATAGTTGCACACTTTTCGCTGTTTAATCAGTGAATTTTCAGTTTTTTGACTGATTCAGATTTAGAGAGTACTGTCCTCCACTCTCTTAATTTGAATCAGTCAAAAATGCCTGAATTGACTGATGAAATAGAGAAAATCAAGTCACTGATAATCAGTCAAATTCCACTGATTCCCCAGTTAATCAGCGTTATTTTACTGCCAATCAGTGAAAAATTACCGATTCAAATAGTGGATTTTGATTGTTGAATCAGTAAAAATTAGTTGACTGATTGAAATCAGTAAAAATTTACTGATTCAAATCAGTGGATTTTCATTATTGAAACAGTGAAAAAAAATTTTCACTGATTGAATCAGTAATTAATTAACGATTGAATCAGTGAAATTTTATTTTTACTGATTCAGTAGTGAAAACTCACTGATTGAATCGTACTTTTTTTTTTACTAATTCCTACAGTGACTTGATTTTGTCGATTTTAATCAGTCATTTTTGACTGATTCAAATTAAAAGAGCACGAAATAACATGAAAGAACATGATTTCACCGAATACTTCGAACAATTGGAAAATCGCTTCATTGTCGGAGGTGATTTCAACTCCAAACACACATACTGGGGATCTCGACTAATTACCTCAAAAGGCCGGGTTAATTAATTCTTAAATACTGCTAAATAGTTTTTAAATAAACTAGATTGTAGTAAAATTTGAATAAATAAAAAAAAAAGTGCAAGAGATATGGTTTTTTTTGTTTTGTATCAAAATCGAATCAAAAATTTATTTCAACATTTTTTTACCTATATGGTCTCAATGCTGTCTATGCCAAGTATTCTGGAAATTCACAAACTTTTTGGAATTTTTTCTCAAGTATAAATCTTAACAACAAAAAAATGAAAAAACTGGCAAAAAGGAGACTAACCGTCTTCTAATCGAAAATGCAACGAGTCAATACAACAAATCGATCAATATGATCAAACTTTGATAGTTTTGGATAAAATCAGCATATGGTCTCAAAAAAAAAAATTGAAAAATCAAACATAAAAAATTCTAAAAAAAACCAGTGTCCAAACGAAAATCACCCAAAATTCCAATCACCTAAAAAAAATTTTGAAATCGACTTTTTAGAACCTGACTGCAAAGTCAATGTTCCAAAAATAATAGAGACGAATCAAAAAATGAAAATTTTGGCCAAGACCATGCAAAAAATTCTGAAACTCAAAAACGAAAAAACTTCGACTCATATTTTGAACTCTAAAATTCTGGAGAAAAGCATGGCAATTTGAACTCAAAATTCTCCAAACAAAAATCAACTTCCGGACCAAGAAACAAGAAAAAATTAAAATTTTCCAAATCGAAACAGACATAAACATCATCAACATCGTCATGATTGATTCCATGATTTTATGAGAAACCAAAAGCAATTCAAGAAATGAACTTCCACACTTCAGGTTTCTGATGTTGGATTCATCAATAACGTACTTTTTAATCTAGGTACCTTACTTTTGTTACACTTTTTTAAATTTTTCTTTCAGTTGGGATTCCTCCCATATGAGAAATTGGACCAATACACAAGATTATGCATCCAGGGCGTCTTAACAAATTTGGTGATCAAAAATACTGACTTATATGGACTCTTGGAATGACTTTTGAGTCCCCCTCCCCCCCCCCCAAAAAAAAATCTACCTTTCAAGGGCAAACATTTTTGGCAAAATTATAATGAATGAATTTTCTGCCAATTTATCATGCTATTTCAAATCGGTAACTTTTCACTGATCTTTTAATCAAAATGATTAATTTTGTTGATAAATTGAAAATTACTGATTGAAAATCAGTGAAAACCTGTCAATTTTTAAAATAAAGGGAATGAAATACACTGCCCGAGCGAAGCGAGGACGAGAATTTTATAGAAAAATGGGTCTTCAGAATTTGAAATTTCATCATTAGGTCACACAAAAGTGTGCTTTTTTGGTGGTTGGTCAGTAGGGTTACTCATATTTAAAAATTTTTGAAATTTGAAGTTGCCACCCCCTAAATTTTTTCCTTTACACGTAGGCATTACGCAGAAAAAATTTCAGCCCGATCGGATGAAGTTAACACGTGCCTCTCCCCCCCTCAAATTTCGACTTTTCATCAAAATCACACATTTACTGCATAACTTTTTTTAAAGGGAAAAACGGGGTCATGACCATTATAAAAATTGTTCCCTGGAGTGTAAGTCGAATGACCCCATAGCCACCCTTGTGGACGCATTAGGGCTCCAATACGAGCGAGGAAGCATCCAAAACGCGAAAATGAGCTGCCTGCCGAGGTTATCCACATGAACATGGAAAAATTTTCATTGTCAGTTAACGATCGTGTCACCCCGCCAACTTTTTATTTTATAGGTGGGTATCGCAAGGAAAATTTCAGCTCGATCGGAGGGGTTAACCTGCGCTTCTCGCCCTCAAATTTTGACTTTTCTAAAATCACACAATTTACCATATAATTCTCTTATAAGGGGAAAAACGGGGTCATGACCAGAATAAAAATTGTTTCCTGGAGTGTAAGGAGTCGAATGACCCCATAGCCACCCTTGCGTGACGCATCAGGGGTCCAATGAGCGAGGGAAGCATCAAACGCGAAATGAGCTGTCTGCTGAGGTTATTCACATGAACTTGGAAAAATTTTTATTGTTAGTTAACGATCGTGTCACCCAACTTTTTTATTTTATAGGTGGGTATCGCAAGGAAAAAATTTCAGCTCGATCGGAGGGGGTTAACCTGTGCTCTCGCCCCTCAAATTTTGACTTTTTCTAAAAATATCACACAATTTACCATATAACTCTCTTTATAAGGGGAAACGGGGTCATGACCATAACATAAAATTGTTCATCGGGGTGTAAGGAATCGAATGACACCATATAGTCACCATTGTGGAGACGTTAGAGGCCAGTACGAGGGGAGAAGTGTACAAAACGTAAAAATGATGTTTTTTTGTATAGGTACCAATTTGTTCTAAAAAATTGAACAAAGTAATGATTTTTTACAACGATTTATTTAATTTATATACATTTCTCGATGACGCTGAACAAGTTGCATCATATATTGCTTTTGAGCAGTGATGGGCCGCTCAGCTTTCATGAGCGCGCACTCTTAAACTCTCTAGTTTTTTGAGTGAGCGTGAGCGGAGTGATGTTTTTTCCGAAATTTATATTCAAATTTAGCATGAGAAATGAGCGAAATGAGCGCTGAAACTCATGTTGCGCTCATATGAATTTTACGCTCCGCTCATGGAACATGAATTGTGCACTCCGCTCACGCTCACTCAAAAAACTAGAGAGTTTAGAACAAATTGGTACCTATACAAAAAAAACATCATTTTTACGTTTTGTACACTTCTCCCCCTCGTACTGGCCTCCTAACGTCTCCACAATGGTGACTATATGGTGTCATTCGATTCCTTACACCCCGATGAACAATTTATGTTATGGTCATGACCCCGTTTTTCCCCTTATAAAGAGAGTTATATGGTAAATTGTGTGATATTTTTTAGAAAAAGTCAAAATTTGAGGGGGCGAGAGGCACGGGTTAACCCCCTCCGATCGAGCTGAAATTTTTTCCTTGCGATACCCACCTATAAAATAAAAAGTTGGCGGGGTGACACGATCGTTAACTAACAATAAAAATTTTTCCAAGTTCATGTGAATAACCTCAGCAGACAGCTCATTTTCGCGTTTTGGATGCTTCCCTCGCTCGCATTGGACCCCCTGATGCGTCCACAAGGGTGGCTATGGGGTCATTCGACTCCTTACACTCCAGGAAACAATTTTTATTCTGGTCATGACCCCGTTTTTCCCCTTATAAAGAGAATTATATGGTAAATTGTTTTATTTTTTAGAAAAATTCAAAATTTGAGGGGCGAGAGGCACGGGTTAACCCCCTCCGATCGAGCTGAAATTTTTTCCTTGCGATACCCACCTATAAAATAAAAAGTTGGCGGGGTGACACGATCGTTAACTGACAATAAAAATTTTTCCATGTTCATGTGGATAACCTCAGCAGACAGCTCATTTTCGCGTTTTGGATGCTTCCCTCGCTCGTATTGGGCCCCCTAATGCGTCCACAAGGGTGGCTATGGGGTCATTCGACTCCTTACACTCCAGGGAACAATTTTTATAATGGTCATGACCCCGTTTTTCCCCTTTAAAAAAAGTTATGCGGTAAATTGTGTGATTTTTGATGAAAAGTCGAAATTTGAGGGGGGGAGAGGCACGTGTTAACTTCATCCGATCGGGCTGAAATTTTTTCTGCGTAATGCCTACGTGTAAAGGAAAAAATTTAGGGGGTGGCACGCCCGATATCTAACAAAAAATTTTTTCCTATGTAAATATGAGCAACCCTATTGGTCAGGTTGGTATTGACTTTTTTAAAAAACGATATCTATTGACTCAATTTCTGTTCTCCTTCCAAAAAAATCGAAACATTTTTGAAAATTCTAATCAAAAGCATTACCGCGTCCTTCAGATAAATAAGAAAGGACAATTTTTTCTCACTTGAAAATAATAATTGTTTAGATTGGAAAAGAAGAAGTTTTTTACAATTATTTTGAAAATGAAAAGGTGTAAAATTACTGTGCCTGAGCGAAGCGAGGGCGAAAATTTTTGAAAAAAATGCATTCAAAAGCTAAATATTTTTTTACTTTTTGATCAATATTTTAGTAGGGGTATTAAGAAGGAAGAAAAATCTCAAATCTCTTATTTTTCAAGGGAAAATGGGATTTTTTTGGAATTTTTGTAAACCTGGAATCATCAAGTCAATAAAATCTTTATTTTTTTTACACGTCATTCTCAAAACCGTGACAAACATGGAACAAAAATCTCATTGTACTCAAGTACGGAAATCTCATTGAACATCCAACTTGCGTCAATAAATTTTAATCAGTTATGTACTCGTTTGAAAAAAAAAACCACAATATCTATATCGCCGAAAGGAACCACGTTCGTAGAGCTCTCCGATGAACCTATAGAAGTCATTATCATATCGTGATGAAAATATCGACATTAAAATTACCAACTTTCAGTGTCACGAATGAAGTTCATTATATTCAAATCCAACTAGTTCGACTTTCTTTGCCCGCCACACTTATGGAATATTTTTTTCGGCTTGACGTTTGTTTTTCAACCAGTTCTCTGTCACTTTTTTTTCTACTTCCACTTTCAGATAATACAGGTACCATAGTCGATTCATTTACACGGATATTTCTTTTTTTCTTTTTCAAAAAGAGCTACGTAGTAATGCTCATATACACTTAGTATGTGGTAACAATTTGTCAAGCAAATTGTAACCATTTGTACACGTAATGTAGTGACATATCACATGGTTTTTTTCTCTGTTACATTTTCGAGCTTAAGTTGTTTGGATTACGTGTTGTGTCACGTAAGGTTTTTTTTTTCAACCATCGTAACCGCATTTTCGGCCTTACCTATGTTCTCACGCTGATACACGTGAAAAAAAGCTCTACTTTGTTGAAAATTTTATTTACATTCGAACGACAACGGAGGCTCGACGCTCGACACGACAGACGTCGCTACATCCTACACGTTTGTGAAATGTTACCTGGATAATCCGGGCGACATCGAGTTAATCGACGTTGAAGGGTTCAACGAGGGAGGCTGTTAATTGAGATTTTTTCAACGGATTTTATATTTACCGCAGTGTTTGCGTGATTGTGGAAAAGCTGTGTTCAATTTTTCAACTTTTGTATGGGGTTGAATGATAATTACTGAGTGATGATGCAACGGTCAAATTTGGTTTTAATTTTTTTTTTTTTGGTAAAAAATTGAGTTTTTTTTCACAAGACGAAATTGTGAAAAAAAAAAGATTTAAAATGCATGATGTCCAACAATATTCTACTTCAAAAATCATTATTTCTTATACAGATTTTTTGATACTCTCATCTCTGCCCACGAAAAGAACTTCAAATTCAATACTAAAAAATTTTGTTGCCACCTCCTATCTCCCTCCCAACTCAGAAATGATTTCCCCGACTTTTCCAGGTTTTCCAGACCAATTTCTCGAAATTTTTCAGACCTTTCAAATATATTATTTTTCAAGGATGGGGAAAGGGGTGGCTTTTTGGGCGTTGAAATTGTGCAGAAGACTGATTTAAAATGCATAATGCTCGACATTTTTTTCCAATCATCTTCTTTTTCCGACCATAAAATCGGCCTAAATTCAATTTTTAAAATTTTTTGAATATTCTCAGCCTTAAAATTCAAAAATTCCTTCGCAATTCAACGATCCCTCCCCCCTGGGAAAAAAACCATGTGCCTCAAATTTAAAAATTCCACGAAAATCTCTCTTTTTGGCTCGGCTCAGTAAATCGATGGGAAGCAAAATATCGATTATATTAATGAGATATGTAAATGTGATGGACCCGAGCGACGCGAGGGAGAAAAAATCTTCAAAAGTTGAAAAATCATCACTATCAGGGTGTTCATTATATCTTAGAAATGGTTCTCCCTTACTTTTCCAAGATTTCTAAACCAATTTTTAGAATTTTATTTTTCCAGATCTTTCAAATATGTTATTCTCAAAGGAGCGAGAAGAGGTGGTTTTTTCACGTAACGAAATTGCGCAAAACACTGATTTTTCAGAAATTATTACCCACTTCAATTTTTTAACTGCTCCCTTTCCGGTCACAAAAACAATTTCAATTCAATTCTCAGAGTTTTTGAGGCTCCCTCTTAATTACCTCCCACCATTCTCACAACACGGTACAAAAACCTAATCTTTAATTTTCAACAGAAAAAATTTCAAAAAAAAAAAAAACTTTGATTCAGTTTCAGTCTGAGAATTCAAAAATTTCTTCACCATCCCCCCCCCTCCTGAAAAAACAACACATACGCACTTGAAATTTATAAATTCCACAGAACTCTCTCCTTTCGGTTTGACCTAGTAAATAATAGATCAATGAGGAGTAAAATATGAATTGTTTTGGGTACTTCTTTCTCATTACATTTTACATTATAATAAAATACTGTTCAAAAAAATGCCTGCACAAAGAAAAGAGTGTAAAAATTACCCCCAAGCGTAGCGAGGAAAATTTTTTTGAAAACTTGATAATTCAATGGACAAAATCGTGTGTTTAAATATCGATTTGCTTTACAGTATTATCGATCAAAAAGTTATGAATATAAAAATGATTAGTTGAAACAATTTGCCCCCCAGGGGAGCGAGGGAAAATTTTTTAAAAAGTTTATATTGAAATGAGTCCAGAAACTTTAAATAATTCATTTTTCTGGATCTTCACAAAATTCCAGCGAAAATGCCCAAAATTTCAAAATTCTTCAAATTTTTCCCTGACTTTTCCAGACGACCAAAATTCCCCAACTTTTCCCAGTTTTTCAGAGAATGGACACTCAGTCGATCTATAGATTAAAAAAAAACTTTTTTCAAATCCCTCTCTTGCGTTTAAATCCTGAAAAATTCAAACGCTCACCTACATCGCCAGCCTGCACCACAACCAAATTTCAAATCGTATTACAGCCTGGCAAACGTCAACGTCCGTCCATCTCATTCGAATGCAATTACCGACGAGTAAAAATTAAGAGAAAATGTACCCGAGCTCTAATCTTCCATTCCGAGTATTCCGAACCTAATTCCTTCAGCCTTGTACTCATTCCATCCAAGTTGAAAGCTTAATAACGAAAAAGAGAGGGAAAAAGGCATCCGAACGAGAAAAAAAAAATCAATGCACAATTGATTCGAAGATTTAATAATATCTTATTGTCAGTACGCGGTAAAATTTAATCGCCTTTATCACGTAATTCCGCGTTTCACGTTTCTAAGCCATCACGCAGACTACGAACGAGTGTGAGATTATTGTACGTAAACTAGACTATAAATTAAACAATTTAGTATTCAACCAGATGACAAGCTACTACCCTGATTCAATAGGCGGCCGAGAGAGAAAAAAATTGCACAGAATGTTGCGAAATACGAAACGCCACTCGGATTGGCGCAACACAATGCTCTCGAAACGACTAATTATCGGCAACTATTCCAATCAACTGAAGAATTCGCGTATGTATGAGTTCGATATTAGGTATACCTTTGGCCGTACTCACTATTTCGTTTTGAGTTAGAACTTGGGATTGTGGCACCGAGCGACGGTGTATCGACCAGACCATCGAGTAAAGCGATAGTCGTCGTAAAGGTTTACGTATATATTTTCTCGAATTTATTACATCGAATAAAATTTATATCTACGGAGGCCGTAGTTCAGCTTGGTAAAGAAGGGGGTACACAGTCTTTGAGTAAATCACGTTAAAAAAGCAGCCGTGTTGTAAACCTTGCTCTTAATGATACCATAACACGTTTTAACAACTTGGACGCGTTTTAAGTTGATTAACTTCTAAAAAGTATCAAGAGTATCGCCGAAACGCATCATCGTTCTGCCAACCAAGATACATTTTAGCAAAGTACATAAGTAAACGTACATCGGATACCCGCATATCCAGCTCCATTCAATGTTACGACGTTAATTAGTCAATTTTTATTAGTTTCAGTCGTGTATACGATTTGAAAAAAAAATTACGATGGACTTCGGACACAAGGTTCTCAACAGTGCAACATTCACTCGTCCAAAACGTGCGACTTTTTCGAGGACTATCGAGTTCTGTAAAATTCAAATAAATCAATCTCTTCCTGATGGTACTTTCATCAATTCAAAGAGCACCAAACCGCGTGGAACCGGTTGATAAAATACATAAAGAGAGAGAAAGAAAGGTTAATCAGCCGAAACATACCGCGGACTCGTTCGAGTAAAATTAATATCTCAGCTTCGTTAAAAAGTAAACATAAACCTTTTAAAAAAATAACATACGTGTTCACTAAGTAATATTTTACGAGCGTTCGTTATTCATCTTCGTAATTAAGTAATAGCGTATGTATGACTGAAGGGTGGTCTGAATACTTTAGACAATTTTCTGTCTTGTACTTCGTAATACGTTTCCGTTTTTACAACGCTGCACCGAGCACCTCCTCCTGTGGCAACCATGTCGTCGGCTATACCGCGACAGAAATTTAATCCTTGTGTTTTACTAGGCAGTCTCGGCGCAGGTGGCATTAATCAATTTACTAAACCGTAAAGATTTCGTGAAAAATAGTCTACTCGTGATTTACGTGTATTACTATTCAAATAATCTCTTCATCTGAACTCATCTTCGTCTAGAATCGAACAAATTTTAATCATCACAGATACAGGGTATCTAACTGATGCTTTTTTTTTGTAAAATCACTACTTTTTCCACTACTTTTTTTTAAAAAAAATTTCAATTTGTACCCCCCCCCCCAAAAAAAAAAATCGACTCTCTTTCCAACATACAAAAAAAAAACACGATCAAAATTTTTTAGAGAAAAAAAAAATGAAATTAGAAAAAATCTTTATTTTAAAAAAAAATTCGCGTCTTTGGAATTTTTTCATTTTTTCACTACTTTTTTTTTCAAATTTTTTGTCTGAATTCACTACTTTTCCACTACCGGCATGACCGGTTTTTCAAATCACTACTTTTTCACTACTTTCACTACCCATTAGATACCCTGCCAGGGTGTCTAACAAAATTTTTTGAGAAAAAAGCTTGACTAAGCTTGACCCTTTCGAACGGCTTTTTTGAAAACCAACCCCAAATTTATTGACCACCCCTCACCTGCGTGTATTTTGTTTCAAGGAAAATTTCAAGCACTTTTTTGTCCCTCCCTCAAAAATACTCTTCTTTTCCATATTTTTTTTTCAAATTTCATCAATGGTAAATAGATAAAAAAATTTTAAAAAGCTCGACTTATCCGACAGCTTAACCTGTTAAACACCCTGTATTCTTAGTCTTGAATTATTTTCATCAGATCATCAGGCTATTTTCAAGAGGTTGGCTTTTGCCTAAGAAGCGAGCTTTTCAGAGTTTCTATGTATTTTTTCTAGGTTTCCTATTAATGTTTAATTTTTTGTTTTCAGATTTGAAAACTACTTCTCTCTGGCTTGTGCTGTATTTTTGATTTTTATGTCATGTAAGTACATATATGTATTGTTTTTTTCTTTATAGTATGCCACAGATGTCGAAAATTCCGATTCGGATACCTGGTTATTTTTTTTTCAGCTGAATTCCTAAAAAAAATTACGTTGAATTTGTGTAAGTTTATGGTAGTTTGATTTTATTTGTGTAGTTTATTCAATTTTTTCATTATTTTCATCATTTTTTAGTTTAACATTCCTATGAATTCTAGAATATACCAAGAAGCATTAGACAAACAACAGCTATAAAGACTATTAATTTACAATACCAGTTTGCTAAAAATTCGTAATTTTTTTTTACTTTTTACCTAGTATATGTAACCAGAGGTTCTGTTAGTGAATTCGTGAGTGTCGAAGGCGAAGACCTTTTAATACCATTATCAAGCTACGGGATTAAACCAGTTCACTACCCTTTATGCGAGGGTAAAAATTATAATCCATCAAGAAAATCGTCTATGGCACAATCAATTGGGCCAGTTACTCAATTAATATGTTGGCTAGAGAAGAGAAACAGGATTACCGGGATAAATGGAGGAAAGCAGTTGCCCGCTCATTCGGCAACTTAAATGGAGTCGATCGTCAATCAAAAAATTCGATTGTGTAAAGCGATGTCCCTTCTCTGTTCTGACAAAATTTCGCCGAGCTATCAGTATTTTTGGGTCTGGGCAACGATAACGTTTGGTCTGTTTAAAAAAAAAAAAAAAAAAAAAAAAACGTGAAAAAATTGTCTTATTCTCAACTCAAAAATGATGGAATAAACAGTATGTAAAATTACACTTTTCGGTGAAATTTTTCAAAACAGTTGACCTTCTTCTCACAGAGTTCAACTTCTACTTGTATCAGTTCATGAATCAATCATTGATTGATCGAAGTGTTCAAGACACGTACGAAATTTTGGGACGACCTTTTCGTGTATTTCCAACCAAAAAGGTTACTTTACATATTTTTATTGAGTCTACGTCAATTTCCCGTGGGAAATTCCCCGCGGGGACAATTTATCGCGGTTGAATTTCGTGTGGCGACAATTGCTCGCGGCAAAAATTTCCCGCGGCGAAAATTTCCCGCGGTAAAAAATAAAAATTGCCCGCGGTGAAAAAATTCTCATAGAACTATCACAAACAAGGAGAGGCGTACCAACAAGAGTAGAGATGGGGGTAGCTCTCTCTCTCCCTTTGATTTTTCAGCACTTTGTTGAAAAAATTTGCCATTTTGACCTTGAAGTTGGAGAAATTTTATTTTTATACTAATATTTTTCCAACTTAGAAAAATTTGAGTACAAAATGGTGAATTTTCCAAACTTGATGATTATGAATAAAAATAGCAGGTTGTCCAAACTTGTTAAAATTCACAAAAATATGAGAATTTTTTTACCGCGGGAAATTTTTAGTTTTTACCGCGGGAAATTTTCGCTGCGAGCAATTGTCGCCACACGAAATTTAACCGCGAGAAATTGTCCCCGCGGGGAATTTTCCGCGGGAAATTGTCCGCGGGAAATTCACGTGATACCATTTTTATTCCTTCATTTTCGAGTTATGAATTTTTATTTGTTTGTTTTCGACTCCTCACAAACACCAAAGAGGAAATACGGCGACGAACAGATTATCTTTCCGATTGACCACTTCGATACACACGTGGACATGGGTTCTGGTCCAACTCCAAACCCCTCCATCGCCGGTTCGTCTTCCATGAACGTCGACCAATTTGACGCCGATCAAACGATTGTAATTACGGACGAAAAATGGGAATGGCCTCTCCCAAAACCAAAAGCTCAGCCGCGGGCTACAAAGTTTGGTATGAAATTAGAAAAATCTAGATATCACTCGAAATCATAAAATTCTTCAAAGATATCCCGTAAAAGGTACACTGAAAAAAAAATATAATAAAATTTATCCAAAAAAATAATAACGCGTCCCAATTCTCAAATAGGTAAAATTTATCATTTTTTTGAATAAAATTTATTCTTTTTGGTAAAATTTATTAATTTTTTTGACAAATTTTATTATTATTTCTGATAATAAATATTATTTTTTAGAACAAATTTTACCTATTTTGTGAATTGAAACACGTTATTATTTTTTTTGAATACATTTTATTATTTTTTGATTAAAATTTATCATTTTGGTAAAATTTATTAATTTTTTTGATAAAATCTATTTTTTTTTTGATAAAATTTATTATTTTTGGGGTAAAATGTATTCATTGTTTTTTCCGTGTATGAGTAAAACGCTCACACACCTTACAACGAACTTCTTCAAAAATCCATCCAACAAAACTGACCAAAAATGCAACCAAACGCAATCAAATTTTCCAATTCTCGTTCCACAAACGACCTTGATACTGTACAATGACACATAAAATTCGTGGTAAATAGAACGCTCTCTAGTCTGGCCAACAAATAGGCCTGCATGATCAACCGTGGCAATTCTTCCGCAAAAACTACAATCACACGTGCAATTACCGCTACTATAACGGATCAGCATGTCGTCGCAAAGAAAAAGTAGGGATATATCTTAATCAATGGGTCGAATACCTGATACACTGGTACAGCGAGGCGTGGGCAATTTCTAAGGCAATTTTAAATAAAAACTGCGTAATTCGGCGAGTAATTTAATAATTTAAGATAACACAAGTCTCTCTGCTAAAATGGAAAGTACATACACACGTGTTATAATAGCAGAGTAGTATACTTATCAAGTAGTCTGGAAATGTATATCGTATGTACATTGTAGTTATACTAGTGGATTAAGTGCGGGTGTCAGCCAAAGCCATAATACAAGTATCAAGTATTGCAATTTTTATGGTACAGATGCAACCAGAACGCTACATAACCAGTTTTTAAAAAGCATCTATGAAAAAAAAACATGTTAGCAAAGAATGCCTTTAGCTAAAATTCGAACAATGTTGCGACAGAGGTGTGTTTAAATTTAAAATGTAGTTCGGCTAGTTTTATAGGAAGGAATCCGAGTGAAAAATTTAGTTCGGTTTTTAAAATTTCGAAATCGATAAATATTTCGAATGTATCATTTTTTTGAGAGGATTGCGAATAATGTTACAAAGATTTCAAGTGAAGGACTTTTCAACTTTGCATAATTCTTAAAAATTTCATTATCTACTGGTATGATTTTCATTCGTAACGTCCGATCGTTCCATCTCAATCTATAATCGTTGTGCCGGTGAAGTGGAATGGTCACAGGTGCACCCAAGGAGAGCCCGCAAAAAAAAGTTTTTTTCATTACAGAAATATGGAAAAAGTGCATTTTTTTGCTCTTCAAGCAGTATTTTTCAAAAAAAAATCGTCCCCGTTTCGCTCGGATAGTATTTTGATTTTTGAAAATTGATGATTATTCACTGATCTTTCAGTAAAAAATTACCTGTTCCTCAATTAATTCTCAAAATTATCAGAAAAAATCAATCAAGTATTTTTGGCTAAAAGATCGGTGAAAAATGACGGATTCAAAATTTGACCCCCCTCCCCTTCCCTCCAGCAAAAAACTGAATTCTGAGTTCCTTCCAAAATTTATTTCTGGGTACGCCTTTGACAATATCTGCCATTCTGAATCAGTGAAAAATCACTGATGAACAGTCAGAATTGCAGCACAGAAAAAATCAGCAAAATTCACTGATTTTCATCGAATTTTCGCCGATTTTTCAAATATTTTCATTGATTTTTCCGGTAAATTCACAAAATATACCAACTTTTCAGTGAATTTTCACCGATTTTCAGGTAATTTTTCTCATCGATTCGTTTTCAGTGAAAATTTTTTTCGCTGATTTTCTCTCGTGCTACAATTCTGACTGTTTCTCAGTGATTTTCAATAATTTCACTGATTTTTAAGTGAGAGAGATGGTAATTTTTCTACAACTCTGAATCAATTTTGAAACATCATCGTATAGCTTCTTTCAGCTATATATTTTCAATCAAACTTCCCCTCCATCTCTCTCCAAGAAAAATTTTTAAAGAAATAGCTCGAATCATAAAATACACGAGAAAATATATTATTTTGGATGCTGCTGAATGCTAATAAGAACTTAGTTTTTTCAACAGATCTGGTCCCGAGACCAGCTGAAATTCCATCATCGAAATCGTGATTTTCTTCCGACAGGAAAATCCGTCAGAAACCCCCACCACAATTCTCGTTCTATTTCCATTCACGAAAAAGAAAAGGGAAAAAAACTCAATCCAGAAATTGAACAATAACAAGTCCGTCTCGAGGTGTTAGATTCAGCCAACTGCACCACCACATCGTATTATCGCCAGCACAATTTAGAATATGGGTTTTCCAAAAGCCGATTAAGAAGACCCGAAGACACTGCTTTTTCCTCAACTGTCCATCGCAGCCTTAATCCAAAATCTATTTCATTTAATCCTGCCCGCTTTCACGAGACTATTTTCCCCCTCATTCGGTCAAGATGGGACTTTATGGTCAGTATCTTCGTAAATTGCCAATTAAACCCGAACAAAGAAACGTAAGTGAAAAAAAATCTGTGTTAATTATTCGAAAAACACAAGGTGTAAGAGTACGACGCCTTCAAAAAGTGTTTCGACATTATTATTATAAAAAATACACATTAATACGACACGGCGCGGCGTCGTCGTTGTCGCATAATTGTGGCAATCTTTACTGGAGTAATTAAAACGATAAATCATTGCTCAACGGTTCCAGGAAATTAAATTTATCGACGGTGTGCATTTGAAATACCTACGTGTAAATTCTTCCGCACTTCGGTGTGTATTTTTCGTACGTACATCGTACAAATGAACACAATACACGTAATATGTGTTACGAGGAGATGGTGGAGGGAAGTGGGGCAGGTTTTTGTTGTTAAATGCGTACCGTATATACGAACGCCAATGTATACTTACAATAACTAAACTGCGAGAAGAATACGCACCTTAGCTACAGCGTGAGTGATTCTGCAACGTATACCTACGCCGCGAATAAAGATTTTAAGTTGGAAAAAATTTGCGGAAATTCATTTAAATTAGATCATTTATCAGTGTCACCTTTGAGTCATGTGTAACATGCGTCAATGTGTAGTCTTCGTTTGGGTGAAATAAACAGAGCAGTGAGCTTCACCGTGTAATCATTTAGAAGCGCCGTGCCATTATGTCGAGATTAGCGCAGAAAATGACTTTCTAACGGAATTTCATCAGTTATGTAGACTCTTGGGTGTGTGAATTCGCAAGTTTTATCGTATTTTATACCTAAATGATACCATCAAACTTTTCAGAATGGAACTATTTTTTCAAGTTTGACCAAAGCGTAATTTTTATGCAGAATTTTTCCGTCAAGTCTTGATAAGAAGAAGCGAAAATTTACGTTAACGATTCATAATTGGTCAACAAATATTACGTTTGATATTCAAAAGTTTTTTAAAAATCACATTTCCCAAAAAAAAAAAACTTAGCCCTTTTTATGGTTCAGAAAGTACAGAATCTACTTATTATTTTGAAAAAAATTTTCACGTAAGGTGGTTTTTATGTTTTTGATTTCTGTTTAAAAAAAAATTAAAAATTTAGATAATCAAACCAAAATCACTATTTTCAAAAAAATATTATGTTCAACAATGAAAATGGGAAATTTCTTCAAAAAAAGTTTCAGTGGAGAAAATTACCTCAGAAAAATTTCAGTTTGGAAAATCATAAGCAATAAAAACTTTGATCGTGGAAAAATAACATCAGAAAAAATTTCAGTCAAGAAAATTCGTTAAAAAAATTAAGGGGTGAAAAAGTTACACGAGGAAAAAATTAGGAGTTGGAAATCTTCGTTTGAAAATTACGTAAACATTGTGGGATTCGAAAAAAAATTCGAAACAACATTCAGATGTATGAGTAGTCACGTCATGAAGTTATTCGAGATTTTTCTTTTATGATCACGAAAATCTAGAGTAGAATCAATTGGCATGGGGAGGGGGGGGATTCTTTTCGCGTCAATTCATTTCCACTTCCCAGTTCAAATTCCTCCTACACTATACCATTTGCATGTACAGGGGCGGCAACTTGGATTTTTCTCGTGTACAGCAAACAACAAATCCTAGTAGTCAAACGGACGGAGGGGGGGGGGTCCCCCACGAATATCTTTTATCTAGCGTTTTTGTACATATACAGCCAATTTTCTCGTGTACAGCATGCTGTACACAGAATTTGATCAATGCGTAGTTTCAAACACTTATGCATGGCGTGGCTCATTCGAGACATCATTTATCTGTAAATAGTAAGATAAACTCGACTTTGCTATCAAAATTTGATTTTCTCTGACTAATAAAAAATTTTCCGGCAGTAATGGCACGAAAGGCAGTATTACCCCATTTCACGAACCAACCTATAGATGTTTCAGTTGAAGTAAGTCGCGTCGCAAAATTGTTTTGCGGCGCAACTGGAATCCTGGTACCCCAACTTTCATTTAAAAAAAGAAGGGGACGTGTTTCCCGCGGCAAAGGAAAGACGATTAAAAATTCTTCCAAGCAGTCATACGTCAAACCCATTTCAAAAAATATTGCATGCCACCTTAAAAATATTTTCGGCCAAAGAGTACCCTCTGATGAAGAGAACCCTGATTGTATTTTGAACAAGGTGCGTTTATTTCAGAGCAGCAACAATGAATTTTTCAAAGAAGTGGAAAATGCACACTGGGAAAGAAGAAGAGTACCTTTCCGACCATTGTCTACATTTTGAAGTCCCAGATATTCTGGAATTACCAGAAGATCTAAAAACATTATGAAAAGTTTTCACATGGAGACAACCACGATGCGCCATAGTTGTCTCCATATTTATTATTAACGTAATTATTCTCTCATTTTTTTTGCGACTTTCTCGCTCTTTTCCTTTCGTAATTATTCTTTTATTTTGGCGACATCGTGGCCTGCATGTAACTTTAACTATTAAACGTTTTTACCAGTATTACGCTTCCACTTTTCAAGCTAATCAATTCGATTTTTTGCTTGAAACAATGTTTATATGGGCATCTGATGAGCCATTAAGCTCTTATACATAAAAACTTAAACAATGGTAAATTAAATATGAATATTTGGGTCAAAAACCATTTTCGCCACGTTACATGGAAAGACCCTCAGAAATAATACCGCAGGTTAGATTTCTAAATTCATTAATTGAAAACATTGCCTCTACTCGACTAATACTTACGAATACGGCGATATTGTCAGAATGATAGTCGAAGACCAATCTCGGATATGAAATGAGCTGCAGGTTGTTTTTTTCTGCTGTTCATCAGGTAAATAAACAAAATTCATAACTTTAAAGGTACAACTTCAATTTATAATACAAATAATTTATTTATAAAAAAAATCAAGGAAGAAAAATATATGTACTCAACTAATCTTTACATACTGTTTAGTGAATTGGATGATGATGAAGGGGTATCGCAATTTTATGGCACATTCGTTGATTTTCTTCTACCTCAGTCCTCAAATCAATTAGGTTGTCCACTCTGTCTCAGAAATGATTTTCCTTGACTTTTCCAGATTTTCCAGACCTTTTAAATATGTTATTCTTGAAGGATGGAGAACGGGATAGTTTTTTGGGTGATGAAATTGGGCAGAAGAATGATATAAAATGCATAATGTTCAAATTTTTAAAAAAATTATTAGAATTTCTTTTTTCGACCACAAAATCGGCCTAAATTCAAGTTTTAAAACTTTTAAAAATTCCCAAGATCGAATGTTGAAACATACCTCTTTTTTAAGGAAATTTTTAAGGTACCTTCGAAAGTACCTTAGGCAAAATAGACAAGTTGCATGAATTTTTAAAAAAAATATATATATAATAGATCGGAAATGGATGTTAAAAGATGAAGATTTTTTTTAATAAAAAAAATCAAAAATTGATCCATTATAGGACCCGCGTAAAGATTTTTAGTAAGTTGCGTTTTTCAGAGGTACGAAAAAACGTAACTTTCAAAAAATCATTACGCGGGTCCTAACGGACCGTTTTCGATTTTTTTTTAAATCTTCACCTTTCAACATCTACTTCCAATCTATCATATTTAAAAAAAAAAAAAAATCGTGCAACTTGTCTATTGGTATTTTAAAACGTTCCTTAACAAGATCAGAATCACTCATTCTGTTGAAGAGATAAGGAATACCTCAAGGTACCTCGGGAGGTACCTTAAAGCTACAAATTGTTTTGTTTTTACGTGATAAAACTTGTGATATTTGAATTATAATAATTATTACAAGTAGATTGTAAAAATAAAAGTAATTAAAAGGGCAGACGACGATATCATGGACATCATGGATATTTATGACATTTTTATACCGATACCGAAAATAATATTTAGGTTGCAAAAAAGAAATGCTGGTCGGTGTATTAACAAATTATACTCCGGTTAATGAAGAAGAATGCTTTATCCGGTTCTTCAGCATTGCGTATCCGCTCGGTTTGGAAGGTAATTTCGGACATTTAATATTAGATGGGAGTAACCCTATGGAAACATACAATGAAGACGATTTTCGTAAAAGATATCAATAAGTTGATTTTTATTCATTTTGATATACATATTTCAAATTTTTAAAATTTAATGTTATTGATTGCAGATTTACTAAAGATGCGGTGGTGCACCATGCTTTGCTCCTGGTTGAACCTGAATTCAGAAAGGATCCCATGGGTCATCCAGCGCCACCAATTTTAATGCTATCAACAGCCCTGAAGAATTTGAAATATCTGATTAGAACTTTGGTCAGAAGTACATACGGTGTATAAAGCTGCCATTAAAGAGAGCGGAACATCCAAAGAAATCCAATGACAAAACCAGCGAGAACGCCAATGGCGAAAGCATGAGCAAAACCTCGCAGAAGAACGTGGCAGAATGAACCAAGTCAAAAGGTTCCCATGAAGTTTCATTTCGTCCCGGCCGATACCGCAAGAGCGACTTAGAACGTAATAATCAACAACAAGAAATTAATGACGACGATGTTGATGAAGGATTAGATTTGGATAAAGAAATGTTACTACTCGTACCATCGCCACAAAATTAAATAAGATATTTTTTTAGACCTAAATTGTTTTAGATCGAATCATTATTACATAAAGAAATTATTGTTTAATTATTACTGAAATATACGAGGGTTGTCAGAAAAGTAAGTCACACAGCACCCACACGCGGCTCAAAATGTAGTTACAGGGATCACTGATATATCATTGGAAAGCTTGAAATTTTAGCTACAATTTGTGATATTAGTGATATCAATACGTTAATCAGTTTTTTTATTACAAAGAGTTGAAATGAGTGAGAAAAATGTCTTGGGTCATGCACTCAAAATCGAGCAGCGATCTTACATAAAAATCGAAGTTTTACGTGGTAAAAAAGTTGGAGAAATTCATTCTGCGCTATTTGAAGTTTATGGCAGTAATGTCTTCGATCGTTCTTCAGTGTCAAAGTGGTGTAAAAAATTTAGAGCTGACCGTGAAAATTTTGAAGATGAGAAACACAGTGGAAGACCTGTTACCAAGAATTTGCCAATGAATTACACCAATCAAATGGTGGTAAGCATGGCTTTAGAAGATGATCGTCGATCAACAGTGAGAGAAATTGCCTACGAAACCAATTTAAACAGAGAAACCGTCCATAAAATCTTAACCCAGCAGCTAATGAAGAAAAAAATTTGTGCACGTTGGGTACCACATTTCCTCAGCGAAGAACAGAAAGAAAATCGCGTAAGAATTGCACAGATACATCTCAATCGCTACAATGACGAGTTGGATGTTTTCTTAGATCGTATAATACCTATTGATGAAACTTGGATCCGTGATTTTGAGCCTGAGCTGAAAAGTCAGAGTACTGAGTGGAGAGGTAAATCATCTCCTCGTCCAAAAAAAGTCATCCGTCAGCAATCAAAAACGAAATTGATGATAATTATGGCCTATGACAAAAAAGGTGTTATTTGCACTCAGAAAGTACCACAGGGTACCTCAGTAACTGGAAAATTTTATATGGACTTCGAAAACTGCGCCCAGATTTGCTTAAACATGGAGTGATCATTTTGCACGATGATGCGCGACCGCACGTCGCCGAATGTGTTCGAGTATTACCCTACAGCCCAGATATGAGTCCATGTGACTTCGACCTATTTCCAAAATTAAAAGAAAACCTTCGAGGACGACGTTTTGGAAGCCTAAACCAGTTGACTAGGAGCGTGACCCAAGAGATAAAGCGCCTCAACCGCGAACGCGCTCTACGCGGCATCCAGAAGCTTCCGAACCGCTGGGAAAAGGTCATTGTAAAGGAGGGGGACTATATTGAGAGCCTGTAAAATTTTATTACTCTAGAAAAAATACTTTTTGAAATATTGCATTTTGTGACTTAATTTTCTGACAACCTTCGTATTTTTGTTGCGAAGAATTTAATTAATGTTCTTTTTTGTTTTTACCTCCCAAAGATTGTAAAATTTTGTTTCATTAAAATAAGGAGGGAGTGTTAAGAATCTCAACTTTGAATTCTCTTTAAAAAAATTTTTTCCCTGCAACTTGAATTTGAATACAACATTTTTTTAAATAGAATCAAATTATGCCGTTGAAGCCTATCATGTCTTCAAAGAAGCTATTACCAATTTACCAAAAAAGAAGATTGGAAATTTTCGATCATATAGATTGTCAACACTGCTGGCAACACTGGATAAAGCCAAAGTCCATTGTTTAAACTGGACAAGAATTCAGATTTGGGTTGCAAAAGTCGCGGAATTGGCCCAGAATTCGGTTTACTTGCGTTCGTCTACTGCGGTGGTGAGAGAGCTGCGCATCCGTCCCTTTCTCTCACTCTACGTTATTATGTTGTTAGCCTTGGACCAAATGTATATTGGACTTGGCTTTTCTTTTTGACCAGTTGAAAACTTTCAAGTGAATAAACTTTCTGTTATTCGTGAAGCTGCTGTTTTTCATTTTTATACATACGAGGTACGTAATTTGGTGTATTCCTATCAACTTGGCCCAGTAGATCGATGGGCAGTAAAATATCAATTACTTCGAGAAGATATACAAATGTGATGGGCCCGAGCAAAATGAGGGCGAAAATTTTTGTTAAAAAAATCTTCCAAAGTTGAAAAATCATCACTGTACACCCCCTAAAGTTTCCCAAAATGTGACCAGAAAATACAAATTCTCTTCCTTTCTTTTTCAAAACTAATCAGGAGCGTCATAGAACTCCTTTGTCATCAAATTTCATCAAAAAATAGGTGTTAAAAAAATCTCTGAAGAAAGAAAAAAGTGTGAATTATTCCCGAGCGTAGCTAAGGAAATTTTTTAAAAATTTGATAACTCAATAAACAAGAATATCAATTTTTTCACGAATACTGAAAGAAATAGAAATAATTTGCCCCGAGCGGAGCGAAGGAAAAATTTTTTAATGAAAGAGCCAGAAACTTCAGACAACTTATTCTTCTTCTGGATCCAGTTTTCAGAAAATGGACACCTTCTTGAGTAACATTTTTTTTGAAGTTTCATTGGCAATGATTCGAAAATTTTGGTGTTTAGTATCGAGTATAAATCCAAATCAATTTTAGTTGTTTAGTCTATCGTTTTCCGGAGCATTTGTTGTAATTTTAATTTAATTTAATTGTAATTAATTGTAGATCGCGTTCGCCAAACTCGTCTCTCATTTGTATAATCTTTTCAATATAAACGTTTAATTATTTTCCTCATCGTAGGCAGAAAAACATAACTTCTCACAGAATTTTCAACTCTGCATGATGAATTATTATTGTTTTTTCCTCAGTTCTACATTCATATACACTCACACACTATACCTAAGTATAATACAATGTATAGAATTTGCATTATAGGTAAGTATCATACACGTTTACATATTACGGACAATTATCACAGCATTCCATTGTCCAAATTTACCATAATTATACACTTCTATAAATTCTATATGTACTGTTTTCTTTACATATTCGCATCGATTCTGTTGTTTTGCAATAGTTAACACATCGCCACATTACATATATTACACATGAGACTCTTGAGCTAATAATTAAACAAAATATTTTTCGCCAATGGACTCGTTTGTATGAACGATGTGATGCTTTATTTGATATAATTTTCGTTTCTTAATGGGTAGCTTCATTTTATTCTCAATTTTTACAAAACATCAATTTACATTTATCATGTTTCTAAATATATTTCAATCATTCTTATTCTTTTTCAGACTTTTTTTTTCTGCAATGTTCAGTGTGCAATTCTATCATGTTACAATTCATTTTGCGCTTTGAAATAAGCTTTCCTCCCCGGCGACAGCCAGATGTAAAAAGCCTATATTTCCTTTAAACTCGATGCATCTCTTTCTTGAAAATCTCTCTCTTTTTCAATTCCGATAACCAATAACGTGCATCAATATTTGTTAAATTCCATATAAAATTTCATTTTCAATCGTACCCTCGCAGCTCGCACCGTTTTTTCCATTTCTTCGTTTCACAAAGAACCTGCAATATTAGCGACTAACAAGTTAAGTACTTTTTCAATTTCTTCGGTTAATAAAAGATGTCCAACAGAGATTCGACGTTATCCTCCTAAGACGGCAAAAAAAAAATAGGGATGAAAAAAATCCCGGCCAGGTTATAGCTGTCTTCGGCGAATTTTGAAAAGAAAGGGGATTATCGAATGGCGAATCTGGCTGCAAATCCGTATCTCTACCTCTGGCTCGCAATAACGACGACATTTTCAATCGATAAAAATAATTATACACCCTTGTAATTTTTGTAATCCTTTACACGATGCGACAACCCCTTAGATGACCATTATTAAACTCCAAAAGAAAACCATTATTCGTGGAATTGTTTTGCTTCTAGGCTGTTCTCTCATGTAAATATTCATGCAACAGAATTCCGACTAACAAAAAAGGATGAAATGCGAATTGGATGGTAAAGGGTATAATAAGCTGTGTAAGTAATCGATTATTTTATGTTTTTTTTTTTTAAAAAAAATTGATGTATTTTTGTTAAAATTTAATGTTTTTTTAGTTAAAATTTTTTATGTTTTTTTTGTTAAAATTTGATGTTTTTTTGCTAAAATTTCATGATCTGTTGGGAAATCGTAATTCGCAATACAATCGTAATTCGTAATACGCACAACTGTGGTACTCGTTCAACTTGAATCAGTCAAAATTTACGATTGAATTGACAAAATTGAGCCATGGTAAAAATCAGTGGAGAAATCCAGTGAATCAGATAGCGAATTTTCATTTTTTTTAAAATCTCTAATTTCTTTCTCAACCACTGAAATGCATCAGTAAAAATTTCAATTCACCGATTGAATCCAATCGAGAAATTGGAATTATTATCAATTCAAATTACTGATTCAATCAGTGAATTAATATTTTTATTGATTCATTTATATAGTTGCTGAGGAAAAAATAGCACGATTTAAAAATGAAAATTCACCAATTAAATCAGTAATTTTTCACTGTATGGCAGTCAAATTTCATTCATTAACTGCGAAATCAATGAAATTTTACTGCCAATTAATGACTCAATTCTGTCTATTTCAATCAGCGAAACATCAGTTTTATGACTGATTCAAATTAAGAGAGTAAGTATAAAGTTATAGCTCCGACATACCTACATAGAGAAAAATAATAAAAATAATCGCATTAAAATGATCCGAGTATGAACATTTTAACCTCTAAAAATCATTATTGCGGAATTTCAACACTTTTTCATCTCGAAAATACCAAAAAAAAAAAAGAAAAAAAAAGGTGTAAATATGGCGAAAAATACTTCCCTGAACCTCTCATTATACATTCAAACCGTTCATATTCCTTCATGTCCTTCAAGTAACTCCATCAATTCCGTTAAAAATTCTCCACTGACACACTGAGAAAGATCATCTCTTGGGTGTTTCTGAATTACCCATCATAGGTGTTGAATTTCACGTCTTCGGTATACGTATTACGAAATCGCACCAAGATTTACAAAACGATAACATACAGGAAACGATATAATGAACGGTGAGAAGTAAAAACGGAAGCGACGTTTTATTTTTTAGGAAACTGCGATGTGAAAAAGTAAATCAATTGTGATGGGTTAGGTACTTATGGTCACATTCTGTATAATCATAAGGTACGTACGTCAACGTACCGTACTATGTAGTTTCAATGGTATTTCATGGCCGTTTTTGTGTCAGCCTCGCTTGAAAACCAATGATGTGCGAACTTCCATATTATTCCAAGTATTTTTTTTTATGTGAAAACCCTTTCGAGTGATCTGACCTTAATATTGTTGGCTCGTGGTTTTTTTTCACTTTATCGTCGTAATATCATCTTGCATACGAAATATTTCTACAGAATAAACGAAATGTCTAGCATTATTAAAAATAAAAAAATCACTTTACAAGGAAGATATCCCAAATCGAAGTAAAATTTTGAACCGAGACAAAAAAAAAACAAACATCGAAAATACTCGTATCATGATAGAACTACATTTTAAAAATTTGAGAAGGTAACTTAATTTTATTGTAAACCATTATTTCGAAAATTTCTTTTTAATCCTTCAACTAATTTGTACAATTCAACATGACTTCAATTTTTTTACAGCTCACGCTTTATCATCTTTTCACTTTTTCTAGCTTTACCACACTCTGCTTCACATTCACTTTATCCTGCTCTTTTTTCTCTACACAAAGTGAAAATCAATTTATGAGAATACAAAAGAATCGTAATATTTATAAAAAAAACTCCGACCATAATTTCGTAATTTGTATTTATCTCATTGTATGGGAATAAGAATATTTATTTGTTGTTTGAAAAGTCTATAAGAAAAAGAAATTGAAATGTACTGATATAGAATATCCATTATGTATGTTGTTTTGATTTGAATTTATTCTGTGAATGGATGTAATATTTATTGTATTGGACGTAATATTTATTAAAAATGGTTGATTGTTATTTCGTAATACTGAAATAGAAAAAATCATGAAAAAGCACGAATTTTTTTCGATATATAGGTATTTTTTACAATTTTTTAAAAACAAAATCATGAAAATATCCCAACCAACGCTGCTAGGATCTACTTTTGATTTTTCTGTGATTTCAGTGAATGTTGCATTTTGCATTGGAAATTTCTTTCGTTTAATTTTGAATTGTGGAATAATGTAACCATTAATGGTAATTTGTTGTATAATAAGGCGAATAAATATCTTTAAATGTGCTTCCACTTTCATCGTAGCCCTCCCATTTGATGAGGTAAAAAACAACACCTTTACGAACTTTTTTTCCAAGTATGTGCTGCATAGGCACCTAAGTACTTGAAAGTTCGTTCGAATTTTGAAATTTCGGAACACAAACATCCATTTTTCGACTTCCCGAATCAACCAGAAATGAGTTCGAGAGGTTAAGGAGCCTCTGGAAAATTTCCCGACACTGACCATTTCTCCCACTCTCCTATAAAAATGGTCCATACCAACATCAGCACCAATAAACGCATATTACCCAAATCAGTGACCAAGGTCGAAAAATTTTACCAAGAAAGTTTCACGCCTAAAATTCGTTCCGTTAATTTAAATTAATGAAAATTCATTGAAGAAATAGCTAAAATTAACAATAGCTAAAGAACTAGCAAAATTTCACTTGCAATTAATGATGAAGTACTGATTCAATGTTGGCTGTCTCATCAGCGAATTTCCACTGATTCAATTCAAGAGAGTGGATTTGAAGTGGAAGTTACAAATTTCAAAGAATTAAACATCAAATAATAAGTCATCGGTATCACATAATCCGCGATTACAGGTGCCAAACCATTCTCATGGAATTTTCTTCGGTGCTGGGAAATTCAAAATTTCTAAAAACCACTTCCAATTGAATCTAGTTTTTAAAAATAGGGTATACACCAAATTTCAACTTTTTTTTGTTGATAAAATCAAATTTTTGAATTATTACGATAAATGTAATTTCAAGAATTCGTCAAAATATAGGTAGGTATAAAAAATGAAACTTTGGAATCTCAAATTTTCGACATTGGATTATTTTTTGATGTACTTTCGATTGGCTAAAAATTTTACTTTGAGTTGGATTACCTCCTTAGAGTAATAATATTTGCAAAATTTACAAACAAGTACGAATTTATTCGTTTTTCTAATGGACTTATTCATTTCTACCATAATTTTTTAGATGATTGAACAAAAAATTGTTCAGGTTCTTGCAAAGGTCAGAAATGCTACAAATTACTCCAACAAATGGTAACGGTCAAATTTCTATTTTAAAATAATTTTTCATTTTTATACATTTTCGTTTTGGGATTTGGAATATTTTCCTATTATATTTTTGCTTCAATTTATTTTGAAGCATTGGTATAGTACCGGGTGGTCGATTAATTCTCTGGACTCCCCCGATACTTTTTGTGGGAAAAATCGTAAGTTGGTAATACATACTTCGTTCAAACGATCTATTCATAAACGAAATAAACAAATACAAAGTATTGCCAACTTACGATTTTTTTTCACAAAAAGTATCGGGGGAGTCCAGAATTAATCGAGCACACGGTACATACCTTCTTCTGAAGTCTTACCTATTGATTATTTCCAATTTTTGCATTCACTAATTTTTTTTGTTCACGAAACGATCATATTTTTTTATTTATATCTTTATTGTGTTGAAAAACATACCATTATATATCCTACGCTTCCGCGAGGTGAAGGACGACGAGCCCTAGTAGAAACAATCCTTTCTTTACACTTAAACGAGCTTACTAAAAACAACTCTGATAATCATGGCGAACGCAAATGAAGAGGTCATGCAAGTGCCTGGAGACGAGAATGAAAACGAACTAGTTGAAGTTCCGTGGGTCCCTACGAAACGAGTCTTAGTTGATCCAGATGACATCACAAAGGAACTCCCAGATGCGAAGAGAGCCTCCATCGAGTTGGATGTAGTCCAGAAGAAGAAATGCTTGAGGTTCATACTTGCAGCTTGTTTGTTTTGGCAACTTTGGCCTAGATAATCTTGCTGTTATGGCAACTGCTACGAACTTGGCTTACACAGTCCATAATATCTTGAGACAGGAGGCCAACGGGGTGGGAAATCTCAAAGACCACAAGGAGAAGGAACAGAAATATAAGGTTGCCGGAGTCGAGGTCACAATCAAGATGGGGGTAATAATCGAATCCGTAAAGTTTGCAGCTGCAACTGTGGGATTAGTGTACGACAAGCCAGCACCGACCAATAAGAACCACTGGTATGGGACTGCCAATCCAATCTTTACCTATGTTTCTTGCTGGAAATCGCGACTGGAAGAAGTAAGAGTTGGATGTGCTAAAATGAAAGTGAAAAAGGTGGATGGGAAAGACCTATTAATACCTCTCTCGAGTTCTGGTATAACGTCTGTTCACTATCCGTTGTGTGAAGGGATTAACTACAACCCGTCTCGAAAATCATCCATGGCGCAGTCTATCGGCCCAGTAATACAACTTTTGATGCTCGCCCGAGAGAAGAAAGAAGATTACCGGGATAAATGGCGAAAGGCTGTTGCCAGATTTTTTGGAAATCTAAATCGTGTCGAAAATATATCAGCCATAGAAGGAAAGAAGTCAAGCGAAGTCTCGGGAATTGTTGGTTCTCTTGCAGAGATAGCCTCATTGGCAGGGACTAGAAATCAACACTGAGCTTTCTTCCCAGTAGTCAAGGTAGCTGTACACTGTTTGGGGGCTGAAGAGTTAAAACGGCTGACACCTTTGACTGCAACAAGTGGTCACCCTAACACTATAGCAGAAATTCCTGATGGAAAATTAGTGAATTTCAGTGGAAAGGGCATGTGGTCTGTATACAAATCAGTAATGGGAATAAAGTGGACCATGTATGGTGAACTGACTAGCGACCATGCTGCTCAAGTGACTTATCACAGCATTTTTGCCAGTCACATCGAGGACCTTTCGTTATTGGAAGCCACGACTAACGTGAAAGAATGGGCCACAAGAGGCGAGATTGGGGACAAATTCCAGAATATGGGAGAACTTACAAAATCTTTGAATTTGCTCTTCCACAACAACTTTACGTAAGTAAACTTTCATCTGCTGCTCCTACTCAGCTTCTTTCTGGAGGCCAGTCCCAACTTTTTCACAGATCGGTTGCCGCGTAGTTGGTAAACTTCAACCTGGGTATGAGCGCCGCTCATACGAATACCCAATCTGTCCCGGCGCCGTAAAAGCAATAAAACGTCAATTTGAACGTTATGATTTCAAGTTAAATTCGAACGACGTCAGAACGAAAAAAGATAAGTCTTCTTGCAAAAGTTCTTGGATTCCTTTGCAGAAACTACGACGGCCGGTATAACCATGCCTAGAGACGTAAGAGGCAGGGCATAGGAGTCGACTCCGGAGTCGGAGTCCAACTGACTCCAAATTGACTCAAGGAGTCAAGGTCAAACGTTGACTCTGGAGTCGAACGGAGTCAGGAGTCAAGGTCGGAAATTGACTCCGGAGTCAAGTCGGAGTCAAGAGTCAAGGTCAGAAATTGACTCCGGAGTCAAACGTCAACTCTCTATTTTGACTCCGGAGTCAATATGGAGTCAGTTTGACTCCGACTCCTATGTTTTGATCGCGATATTTAGGGCAAGGTATAAGAGTCGAAGTCAAACTGACTCCAAATTGACTCCGACTCCGGCTTGACTCCGGAGTCAAGGCCGGAGTCAGGAGTCAACCTTCCATCTTGACTCCGGAGTCAAGCTGGAGTCAGGAGTCAACTTTTTTACTGACTCCTATGCCCTGGTAAGAGGCATAGAGATTAGGCTTGCCACCATCGTGGAACGACTTGTCAAAATGGTAAGAAAGAAAGGCGGAAGGTTAAAAATGGGTACAGTTCCCTGGATAAGTATGGATGATCTTGACAAAATAAACACCGGCGAGAGAATTGAAACGCATTTTATTGTTGCCATTGGTAAATTCCTTTTGAGGAATCCCGATGAAGTCCTTTCGTAATATAGAAATCTTGTCTTTCTTTGTACCATATATTTTTGAATATAAGTACTGTGGTTAAATGTGTCGAATTCAAGTTCAAAGGTCATTGTCATTATGTTATGAGGAAAAAAGTTGGTGTCGACCTCTATTTGATTTCATTCGTTGCAAAACGACTTCAAACGAAACATGAAATTCTGACGAAAAAATATTTGATTGAATTTATCGTGTTTTTTTTTTTTTTTTTTTTACAGAAGATTCAAAGGAGTAAGGATCAACCCGAAAAAATCAACCAAAAAGGCCATATTACTTACGCTCAAACGTATGGAAAAAAAATGACTTTAAAGAGAGAAAAGTCGGTAAAATGAATTTCAAAGAAAATCTTTTTAAAATCGGATTTTAGGAAATTTGAGCAGAGTAGGGGTGTGTTCGGGTCAAGTGGAACGATTTTTTTTTAAAATCAAAATTATGAGCTTCCTACCAAAGATAGAAATTTCGTTTTTAGCTCATTCTAAAGCTTCATTTTTTTTAGTAGCGTCGAAACTCAAGTAAGTAATATTTTATCAAATCATCCATAACTCATTCGCCAAATTATAACACCTTCATACATTCTCTTGATTCGTCAATACCAATACGCGAACCTGAAAAAATGAACAATTTTTCAAACACTCATATAATATGAAAAATAGAAGCAAAAATGGAAACAATTTCCCATCCTCTATAGATACGTATAAATATAAACGTTAAAACAAGGGGGAAACAATTTCAAAAAAAAATATTACGACGAAAACAACACCTGAATCCCTCGATGAAAAAATGTCATCCGACATTCCGTGATTTTTTCCAATCGGAATTTCGGAAATACATATTTTCACGCTCGAAATGAAGAGCACGCGTTCTCCCACACCGACGAAGACGGATGGGACCACCGAACACGACGAAAAAGGAAGGTGGAATCCCCCCACACGAGACAAAAGATACAGCAGTGATGAAATGAAATACGAATTTGGCAACGGTTTGAATATCACGCTGTACAATTGATCAGCGATATAAATATTAATGGACGATAGTATTCGTGTACCATGAAAGAATATATTTTATAAAACAAACAGCACCAGCGGCGTAATACGCGCGTCATTTATTGCGGCTTTTAAACGACAATAACGCGTAAATTAGCGATATCCACGCAAGTGTGAAATATCGATTATTGATCTATTGATGTGGTTTCACATGTCAATGAAAACAAGCCCCGCGTCGGCCAATAATAATAACATATCGTCGATAATTCAACGATTAGATATATGTATTTACAGCACACACGCCGTCGAAACTCGCGAAAACGCGGAGAAACAGCGAGCGATGGAATTCACGACGTGGGTCAGGAATAGCAACGTACGTTCGGCGTGGACTGTTCCCGTTGTGTACCGAAATATACGACGAGGTATGGGTGGTATCGTGCATTTAAACAATCTAACCCTTATGGATGAACTTTTTTAAAACGTAACAATTGGTTGAGAAACAATTAGCAAGTGCTCATTTCACCCTATTTTAATCGACAACAATAAAATCAATACCGAACAGAGTAAAAGAGAAAGAGAGAAGGGATGACAGGGAGATCTGCAGGAGATGGCGCAGATACGGCGGGGTTTATTTGAGGGGTGCTTCGGAACGTTTTACCATTGGTAATCGGATAAAATAAGGTATCAGGATGTAATGTAATGATTACGTCGCTTCATACCAGCCCCATGGGAACCAACATTTGACGAACATATGCCGAAAACAGTTCTGCAGCGAAGAATTTTTTTCGCGTTAATCGTTGCTGCCACCGCGCCGCTGGATAGATTGAATACGTACAATTTAATTTGGTTTGTCACGTATCAGTTCAGATACCACTGTTTAGACAACGTAAATTATTATTTTTGAGCCATTTTTCCTCTGCATGACCTAGGACATAGTTGATATACTTACAGACTAAATGGAAAGGCGATCGGCATCTCTTGTAGAGGGCGTTGCTACAAAAACGAAACAATGATAGATTTTTCATTCACATGTATTCTTGTGGGGAATCTTGATTCATTGGCGTGCTATCCCAAACTCAAATACCAGTGAAGCAGTAGCCAATCTGAGAAAAGATGTGGAAAATGCCCCATACCATGTTTTTGGTGACCATAAAAATTGTTCATCATATTTTTGTGATGGAAAAAAAAAAAGATGGGGAAGTGAACCGGATAGCAGAGATGAGACCAGCTGGTTCATTAGAAGATATTGAAAATTGATTAAAAATCGAGTAATGAAAACTTTTAATTCTTGGAGCCACCTTTTCGAGTTTTGTTTCGGAAGGAAATAACGAAATAGCCCAGGAGAAATGCACTTTGAAAAAAGAAATATATGTTAGTCGAAATTTTATTGCTGAAAAAGTTTCTATATGATGTCCAGAGTATGTGGTAAAAACCCACCACCCCACCCCTATTGCTTTTTGAGGGGGGTGGACCCCTTGTGGGGGAAAAAATTGTTTTGCACCGATTTTGCTCCAATTTGGGTGGAAGGTTAGGTGGGTGTAGAAGTACTCCCAAAAAAATTTTCAGGTCTCCCCGACCTCAGGGAGCTGAACCATCGCTCTCCAAAGTTGGGAATTTTTGACAAAAATGAAAAAAACCGAGTATTTCAAGTGTAAAATCACCCCATAATAACAATTTTGAAAACTTCTATGATTTCTGTGTACATTTTGACATGAGGAATCCGACTAGCACATCAACTTTTTCATTTGAGGTGTTTAACTACCCCTGCGGCCGCTTTCAAAGTATACAGATCACGGTTTTTTCAGATAAAAAAACTTTAAAAAACACGATCTAAATACTTTGAAAGGGGCCGCAAGGGTAGTTAAACACCTCAAATGAAAAAGTTGATGTGCTAGTCGGATTCGTCATCTCAAAATGTACACAGAAATCATAAAAGTTTTCAAAATTGATATTATGGGGTGATTTTATACTCAAAATACTCGGGTTTTTTCATTTTTGTCAAAAATTCCCAACTTTGGAGAGCGATGGTTCAGCTCCGTGAGGTCGGGGGGGACCTGAAAATTTTTTTGGGAGTACTTCTACACCCACCTAACCTTCCACCCAAATTTGAGTGAAATCGGTGCAAAACAATTTTTTCCCCCACAAGGGGTCCACCCCCCTCAAAAAGCAATGGGGGTGGTGGGTTTTTACCACATACTCAGGACATCATATAGAAACTTTTTGAGCAATAAAATTTCGACTAACATATATTTCTTTTTTAAGCGATTTTTTGGTGCTAATTCTCCTGGGTTAAAATATCACTGATAAGTGATAAGAGGTCTTCGTAATATGTACGAGAAATGTTTCAAATTACTTATAGTTACTTAAAATGATTAAATTCAATTGAACATTTAGTTGACTCGAAAAAAAAAATTAGTGGTCTAATTAATATAATATTTCAATGAGTTGGTGTAAAATTAGTAAATAGTGCTCTAGTTTTTTTCAAAAATTGAAACTTTCAACGTAAATGGATCTCCTCATTAATCAGATAACCACTGCAATCTGTTATTAATACTTAATTTCAATGATACATGGTACTTTGTGAATTGTATTTTATCATTTATTGTTACAGGTAAACAATGATTTGTCTTTGGAACAATCAGCTGAGGTACACAAAATGTGATAAAAGCTTTCCCGCGGTTTTGAAGACTTCATAAAGTATGAAGTGAGTGATCCAAATTTTGAGATTATAATTTTAGAAATGGCTCCAGTGATTGAATTCACCGATATTTCGAACTATTGTGGTAGGATCCCCCCCCCGATTTACTTTCGAAATGAACCAGAGACCAGGAAATGGTTCCGGCAGCGATTGGCAAATCAGTTTAATCGTACCTGGCAGTTTTGTTACCACTATTGTGGTCCAGAGCTGCTGGACAGTGGACACCATTAAAAAGATAGATAACCCAGAGGTACGAAATTTTGCAACTATCCACAAGCAGGAGGAGTACACCCGCTGCTTCAATAAAACCCTGATATTATGAGAAGCTAGACCCTCATGAGCCGCTGAGGCCTGAACCCCCTCGGTAACCTCAAAGGGGCATAATGTGAGAGGGAGATTGGCCCTGGCGCCTATGGCAGCACTGCTTGCCTAGCAAGTACTTTAGGTACTTGAACGTACTATGTAAGATCCAGCGGCAGTAGCTATCTAGGTCCGCTGGTATGCTACTCGTGTGATGTTAATGTGATAATATTCTGTGTAATGTGATTGATCTTGTTTAATGTGAAATGTTTGTGAGATATTAATTGAGCAATACATGTGGTTTATTTACATAAAAGTGACATTCCTCGAGTTAGTCTTAATCATTTGATAGGAAGCTGTTCTAGGAATAAGGGGACAGGGACTAACGTTCCCCTTATTACAACCCCAAAGTTTTGAAAATGATAACCCAGAATGCATTTTTTTTTTTCTACGGAGCAATTATACCGGAGCTGTTGGCCAGATTTTACACGTCTAGCTAGCATTAGCTGATGCCCGATCAACGCAGTGGCAAAATCATGTTTTTTTTTTGCCATTTTGTCAATTCTTCGGCAAAAACACTAGTTTTACAGCTTGTTTAGCGCTAGTGCCGAGTATTGAATTGACAGATGAACAAAACGATGACAAGATGTTGGCAAATCATTAAATTACTCAATTTCCCCATCAATGACGAGGCGCAGTTGCTATTTACATCAAATAAAATTGATGAGAAAAATGAAAATTTTGATGAAGAATTTTCTCAAAATATTGTAAGTAATAAACTATGATTAATTCGCAAAGTTAATGATTCATGTACTACCAACATTGATTTATCACATTATTTCAGAAAGAACTTGTGGAAATAGTCACTGTAACCAAGCCCAATAATTTACATGCGTTGTGGAACGAAATCATCTCTCAAAACTTCAGCAAAACCTTGTCCATAAAAAAATTAAAAGCGACCAAGTTGTACACGTTTATAGAAGGTAAAGCTCGCATTATAGATTTCAGGGGCAAAAAGTTATGGTGCAAGAAAAAGCTTAGCCTCTTCCATCAATCAAAAAGTCAAAAAAAATGAAAAATTCTGGAAAACTAACAACTTTTTTCAATTTGAGAATTATTGATCTCAAATACTTAAATTGATGTTTGTAGTTTAAAATACAATAATTATATTCACATTTTGAAAAAAGTTTCAAAATTTAGAAAGGACTCCCAAAATTTTAAGGAAATTCTTAATTTTGGGATATTATTTTTTATTTTGAAAGAATCAACAATTTTGGGAAAATTTTCTTGATTTTGAAAAGGTTTCCAACTTTGGGGTAATTTTTACTAGGTACATAATGAACACAGATTTCTTCATTTGTTTATTAAAATTTCCAAATTAAAACTTAAGTCTTCTGAATTAAAACTTTTAATGAACTTTTTTATATTTTTAAAAAACGATTACGAAAACATTTTCGTAATTTCTAAAAATTTTTGACCAAAGATTTTAGGGTTTGAAAAAATAATAAATAAATTTTGAAAACATTTCGGTTTTTTTGTGAGGGTATTGATAACTTCAAATAAGTTTGATCTTAATAAAACAATCCAATATTTAGAAATTTTTTCAATAATCTCAAGAGACTTGTTGGGTTTTTGAAAATTATCAATGTGTTCTTTTTCAGAAAGTTGCGCTGAATGGCCAAGCATTGGCCCTGCAGTCCACACAAAAGGTTGTGATTGGGAGACTTTGGGCAAAGAAAAAAAAATGCGAGAAGTCACCCAGCGCTGGCTCAGAAGCAGAAATGCAAACAACAGGAGCGCCGATAAAAAAAAAAAGAAAATACACTTCCAACAGAAATCAGTCGGAACAGTCCCTCAGGTAGTTCAGCGATATCGCCAAGCACTCCAATAATAATAATGGATGATACAAGAATGAAGGAACTTATTAGCGAATTAAGCACGGAAAAAGGAAATCCAACACTTCCGACAGTACTATTAGCACACTGAGGGACCACGAAAAAAACAATGACCACGTCCCTACCGCGTCGAAAGGAAGCGACAGTGATGAAAACGAGAGCGACTATTCATATTCATAAATAATATTTGGTTTTGTTTCGTTTTAATATAGTATTTTTACTTGTACCTATCCATGTTTCTTGTCATTTCTAATGACCAAAATATTTCCGCTAAAATTTTTGTCACAAAATTGCCATCATTCTGCCAAAAAGCAAAATTTTGACAAAAAATTGCCATTGTTTTGTCAAATTCACAAAATTAATACACTGCTGTGATTGGTTGAAAGTTGGCAAAAATATTGCCAATGTTTTGTCATATTGACAAAATTAATACAGCGCTCTGATTGGTTGAAATTTTGCCAAATAATTACCATCATTTTGCCAAAAGTTCACTCATTGACAATTGCCATTTTGACAAAATATTTTGCCAATGTGTGTTAATCGGGTGTGAACACCCTGAAACTATCAATTCATGAGATCACTTCTACTCTGAAAGTTAAAATTATTTCTGGAGAGAAAATTAAAATTTGAAAACCATTCGATTAAAATTTTATAGCTCTGATCTCACTTTTCTCTTGAGAACAGACTTCAAATTAGGCGTAAAAATGACCCTAAGAAATGGATTCAGAGAGTCAAAAAACATAGATTTTAATCTCCCTTCATAAAATTAAAAAAAAATTCAATTTCAATCACACCTTGCTTTTGTAAAAATCAAGTTCTCATTTGGAATCAAAATAATATAAGAAATTGATCCAGAAGCGCGGCGCTCTCTCTATGAGTCGGTTTTCGAATTAGGGGTCCAGTCCCTTAGAAATGAATTCAAAAGTTTTGAAATCTCCATATCATACATCGAATCGTTCATTTCCGGAATTTTCCGTGCTAAAAAGTTAAATCCATGAGAAGGATCCAGTGTTCATTTTTCAAAAACGTGTTTTTCGATATCTGTATTTTGCCCATTATTGTTTGAAAATGATTGAAAGAAACGTCTTCGAAAAATGCATAGTCCTTTCCTTTGATCCAACTTTCGAGCCCACAGCGTTTCAGAAATAACTAATTTGAGAAAAAAATACTTAAATCAAGACGGTTCCGATTTCCTTTACTCGATTCTAATACACAATTACACATCATAACCAACGAATACAATAATACGGATGCAAGTACACATGCAATAACGTAAAGCTGTACTAAAAAGGAAAAAAAGCAATACGCAAATTACCTATAATTAATCGATTTACTTTTAACTCGGTTTAAATCTTCGAAGGTACAACCTGCTGTCAGCATGTTTACGCAACGTTACGCGCCAATCTTGGCTACAATTTAATGATAGATGAGTTCGAAAAAAAAAAACGTGTTGCACATAAAAGACAACCAAGGCGGCAGCCACAGAACCCGGGCGTTTTAGAAATGGTCCACTGACACCTCCTCTTCTCACTTATTCCAACATTCGTTCACTTCTTAATTATTTTCACTTTAATAAATACGTTCAACGTACTGAACTATTTCTTCATACGAATCGATTGGTAAAACGTAAGGAAATTATCTGCACAGAGTAGGTAAATCATCTTTGGCTGATAATATTTACTTTTTGAAATAATTCCCATTGTAATCATCAGACAAACGTATTATTTTTGCCTATTAAACGTTTCCCATAAAGATGAGAGAGTAATACGTGCGTCGTATAATAAATTTACGAGTATAAATAACGAACGTCACGCTGACAACCTGAGACTGGACTGTGGATAGTGAATAGTCCGAGATGTGGAAGAAAAAAATGTATCGTTGGTAAACTGGATATAAAGCGACCCAATTTATACTATGTCATTGGTCGACTCATCCCGAGTGTAAAATATCCTATACTATGACGGGAAGTTATAATCGTATCAGACCGCAAATTAAAAGTAAATAGAACAGCTTATTGTGCATAATAACGTCCATATTGACTCTTCTTCTTTTACCTGATGGCTGATGTAATAAGTTATTCAATTGGTGTAACTTAATTCTTATTTATTGTACGACTGTTCGGATCGTTTCCGCGTTTTATGTATTTTTTTGTAATTTTTTTTACGTGAAAATTAGTACAAATAGATGCGATAAAAAAATTCCATAAAAATTATCTTCTCGTCGCAAAAATGGGTACGAAAAATCAATCAGTATTCAGTATGCAAATAATTATGCAAAATTCTGTTTTCGGAAATTTTTCAATTTTTTCAACTGTCTGTTCTCAAAACTCTAGACAAAAGTCCCCCAGGCCCCACCCCCAAAAAAATCAAAACTATCGCTCGATAATGAAATTGACCAAAAAAATTCAATTCAAATTGCCATCTCTCCCATTTCACAAAGAAAACTGTATTTTTTGGCATAGTGAGGCAATTTTCATAACAAAATTCCCATCCGAGAACAAATTATACGTTTAAATGGAATTCGAATGCTGTCATAGTCTCAGTACCTCATCGCAGATTTCTTACATACAATTCACAACACCATTACATAAGAACTTCTAATTTTTCGTTATTTTGGCAACTGGACCATATTCGTACATTGCACCGAATTAATTATAAATGCACTCTAGATATGCACCCAGCATGTTGCAAGCCATTCAACTTTCCACATTTTGCAATTATTCGTATCTTCGAAATTTACCGTTACGGCGCGAAAAAAAGCTCGTAACTAGGCGCGTATAGCCACAAAGGAAAAATCGTGAGTGCAGTGTGAAGAAATAAATGTCGAAACAACGCTTTGTCGTGTATGTTTTTATTTTTTTTCCTTCATTTTTTCTCATTTACGAGTATTTTCTGTATGTTTAGAATATATTTATGTAGTTCAAAAGTTAGCCTCGTTTATGTCTTTACGATACACTCGATATGAGTTTAAATTTCGAAATAAACAATACGTATGGTTTTTTCCTTTTTAATGAGTTGGATATTTTACATGATTCGAGGGCAACGTTAGAAATGAAGGCTGGAAGGTCGACCGAAAGGCTATAAAAATAATTTAACTCGTTTAAAAACGCATTAGGTATACGGAGATGTATTCGTATAAGTTATTACTTTTTAAGTGAAATGATATCTTCGGAGGATGAAGATGGGAAAAATTCGACAGACATGAAATACGTATTAAAAGTTCGGTTTCTCAGCGCTAAATTAGTTCCAATGTGGAACCCTAAGCTGTCAAAAAATTGCATGAAGTAAGAGGAAGGTCGTAACTTCATCTCGGCTATTTGACTAAAAAAAATCAAGCTCTCAGATGAAGAAATTTTAGTATTTTGTACTGGGAACCATATTATTAAAAATGTTGCTCATTCACTGCAAAGGGTTAACTGAAGTTTCATATCCAAATCGAAACTCTACTCGAGTGAATTTTCAATATACCTCCATCACGGTGTCTACTGGATTGAAAAATTTAAATTCTTGCTATTTTTATGTCATTTTTCTTCTTTCGAATTTTCCAAAAATGAAGTAAAGTTTCCTTTGAAAGAAAATACTGATAACATGGATATGTTTTTTCCTCTCATTCTGATTTTTTATATGAAAATTTGTTTTTAAAATTTAAAAATTGGCTTTCAGCTCTTTGATATCTTATTTGTTTTTCTGACTTCCTGATATCAAGTCAATTTTCAGCTCCTGACTTTTTGATATAAGTATAAGAAGTTGATTTTAAAAATTTAAAAATTTTCAAGTTTTTAAAAGTCAGCTTCTGACTTTCTGCTATCAAGTTATTTTAGAAAGTAGAAAAATTCATATTTTTAAAAGAAAGATTTCGACTTTCTGATACCAAATTAATTTTAAAAACAATTGATTTTAAAATTTGAAAACCATCCTTTAGTTTTCTGATTTTTTTTGTCATTTTGACTTTCTGATAAAATATAATAACTTGATTTTGGAAATATAAAATATTTGTAAGTTTTCAAAAGTCAGTGTCTCCCTTTCTGACATCAAATAAATCGCAAAAAAAAAATAAAAATTTTTAAGTTTTCGACTTTTGGTGGCGCAAAATAGGGTCTAGAAAATTATGGAATGACACCCCCCCCCCCCCTCCGAGGAAAAAACATATCCAAACCATGTTAAAAAAAAACCTCTTTTTATTGTTGAATTATAAAAATTCGAGAGAAAAGGAAAATATAGAAAATTCTACCCTTTTGGCAGTCAAATCATCAAAATTCGTGCAATTTTTTGGGTGAAATTCTCGCTATCTTCCTGGATTTTCTTGCTATTCAAAAAAACTCTTTTTTTTAGGAGAGGAGGGGGAGAGGAAGAATTCTTGCTAGTAGATGTTGTTACGATCCAATATAATGTAAAGTCAAGCTTCAAATGATTTCATCAGTTTATACTTTGTTTATACAGTAGAATCCGCTTAATGTAATCACGAATGTCTGAGACAATATTGATCACATTAACCGGCTGATTGCATTAAACAAAGAATAAAGGTTGCTGGAAAATTTGTAAAAATTCTCTAAAAATCAGCAAAAATTCACTAGGAGTGGGAAAGCAGTGAAAATCCAATAGAAAATATGTCAAAATTCACTAGAAAATCTGCGAAAATTCACTAGGCAATCTGAAATGGGCCACAGGGGTGGCTTTAATCGATTTTCAAGAGGTTTTCAGTCCCGAATAAGAAAAAAAGTGAATTTTTCCAAAATGACTGCTAAGGTCCCTTTTTCCATCACATAGTCAGGTATGCCCAATTAAGTCTTCAATGAAAAAAGATAAAAGAGAGAGACAGATTTATCGGAAATAGCGTACTAAATTACATTATCAATGAAAAACTAGCTCGAATTTCGATTCCAATAACCGGCGGGTTGATCACATTAAACGGCGTAATTTATGGGTAAATCGGACAAGAAATCAAGACCGAAGCATTTTGATTACATTATCCGAATAATTCCCCATTAAGCGGATTCTACTGTACTTTGTTTTGATTTCCAAAAAATATGTAAGTAATTTTTTCAGTTTTGCTTTTTTCAGTAGGTATTCTGATTTACCTATAGCAGAAATGCTTTTCATAGAAGAGTCCAAACATTTTCGCTTCATTCGAGTTTTTTGAACTTCTCAATATTTTTTTTTCATCGAACTCAACACCGTTCGAAATTCATACCTACGAACACTCATAATACTTCGAGTTTAGAACAAAACTACACGCTCGCAGTAGATAAGAAAAACATCGCGTTTCGTATTGATACATTTTCAACATTAATTTAAACGCTTGTCTTGAGAACGTTTGTTTGAAATGTAATTCGAGTTGACATTCTTACTCATACGTTATGTCAAAATAATTTCGATAGCGTTCGTGATTGTTTCTGGTGAACGTTTATTATTTCGATGTGTACGAGCGGTACTGCGGAGGTGTTCAAAATTTATTTACAACAATAGCTCAATGATTTCGATGTATTTTTCTCGCCTCTTCGACATGTTAGCAAATGAGAGAGTTTGATGATAATTAATTCGGCGATAGATAACAGCCGAGGAATGTAGAACTAGTCGCGAGTAGGTATATTAATTGCTCAGCAGTGAGAAGGAATTTCATTTTGATCAAATACAGAGGCATGAGAAAGAATTGTAACGAAAGAAACATTTTTATCGAGCAACTCGGTTCATTCAAAGTTGAAAGTTGATAGCTTGATATTTGGCTGACAATGACATGATTCCATCCATGATTTATTCACCCATATCACTTGAAACTGCATTTCTCCTAAAGTCCTAAATTATTCGGCTCAAGATGAATGAGGTAATTTAATTCGGCATTCTCATTAATTTTACCAATTAACCGAGCTAAAAGGGTACCAAATAGATATTCAAAGTTGTGCAATGTGTTCAATTAGCTCAGCAGGTAGAAATTATTCATATTGGAGTATAAACTTTGGCAAGGACATCATTACAAATTTTAATACTTGTGTTTATGCATAAAAATGTTGCTTTCTTATTAGAGACATCGGTGTAGTGCAGGGTTAGCGAAGAAATTAAAGTTCCATGCTGATTTGAAAGGGGGAGGGGTAATTGATTATGATAATTATTAATTATGAACTGAAATTTAAAGTGGGGAAAATAAGGAGAAAAGATACGAGTATCTGAGAAAATTACAAAAAATTATGATTTTCACTATTTTTTTTTGATCCGGGGAATAATTGGATGGTCCCCTAAAATTAGATCAAAAAATAGCAGTTACCTATTTCCCAAGTAACATTTTCGAGTACACTCTCGATATGATGGTTTCTGACCTTTTCTGGTAAGATTGTGTGGCAAAAATTCACCAAAAATGTTACGTTGTTTTCTTCCGTTCGGTAACATAAATTGGCGTAGTCGGTAGGACTGTGTTTATATCAGAGCTACGTAGTAGCGTAGAAATCTTGAAGCTTTTGGCCTCGGAGGTGCTGAAGATACAGCTAGAGAAATGGCAAGTAGTCAGCCACAAGCTGTTAGAATTTTGAAACGAAGTGAAAGTACAAAATTAGAATCTAATTCGATTGTAGATTCAGTTGAGACAAAAAGTCTCAACATTGACTGTAATTTCGTAAATTTCAATTTTTCAAAAAATTTAGATAATCGTAATCGTGAATTTCTAAATAGAAAATGTAAATTTATAACTGTAGGTAATAATAGTCATAGAATCATGTATATAGGTAATATTAAATTTATATGTAATTTCGAACAGATGTTCCTGCGATGTCAGAAAGGTCATTTTCACCGTCTCCGACCTGAATTGACCGAAATAATGAACCTGGGTGCTCCAGATGAAAGATTTTTCGAGTCAGAAATAACTGTGAACGCCGACGCCAACACGTTGATAAATTTCGTCGACTTTTGGTGGGTCTCAAAATTTGAAATTAGAAGGACTTTTTATTCAATACAAGGACTTCGGAAGGACCCGAAGGACCCTTCAACCAATAAGGGCCACAGGGACTTGTTAAGACACCTTGTTTGCTTCCTGGCAATAATTTGAAAAAAATTACCACTGGCAAAATTTTGAAAAAAATAATTGGCAAATTTTGAAAAATTAGTTGGTGAATGGAAGAATTAGTTGATAAACTCATTAAAAAAGTTGGAAAATGTTAAGTTCTCATCCCCCCCCCCCAATATAAACTTGAAAGACCTCTGGAATTTCGCCACCTGCAATACTAATTTACCTGTGTTGGTGACATTGATCAATTGAAGCACAATTTTTTTTTTAAATTCGTAAAAATTTTGAGTTGAAAACATTATTTTTGGCTGAAAATATTTTCTGGAAAGAAGATGAATTTCAACTTATTTTTGTCTATGCATGAAATCGGCAACGAAGAGTCAATAGTTTTAGTCTTGAATGTACTTTTATAGTTCAATCGTTATAGTAAAGTTTATTCGGAAATGAAAGGAGTATGTATGCAGTGGCGGCGCATACGTTTTTCAGGTAGCTAGTAATCGCATTTTTTTGCAGACCAGGCCATAGAATCGTAAATTTTTCAAGTTTTTGGATCCTGCAAACTCTGTTTATTTAGATCGTCTCATCAGTAAAAATATTCATATTCGATAATAGCTTCAAATACAACAATCATTTTTCAAGTTTGAAAATCTTTACGAAGAATAAGTTGGAATCGATTTTTAAAAAATTTGATTAAAAAATCCATTGAGGCAGGCGAAGGAAATGGGAAAAATTTGAAAATAGGTATCATTGAAAAACAATAATTTTACGAATGGAAAGTTTTCAGAATAAAATTTTTCAAATTGGATCAAGTTCTGAAAAAAAAAACTCAAAGTTGGATGAAATTTTGAGAAAACATTATGTAAGAGCCACTGCTACATTCATAAACAATACTCAGGCATTCGAAGATCAAACAAAAATGCACGAACATCAAAACGCGATAACAAGAAGGGTATTTCTCGACATTTTTATTTTTCTGGACAGATAAATCAACCTTTTAACCCTTTGGTGCCCGGCGAAAAACTGACGGATGAAATTGAAAAATTTTCACGCTGATGAAATGCACCAAAGCCTAATAGTAGAAAGCCAAAAAAATATTTGCTTCGGAGGAATTGATTTATTTGGAAATGAATAATTTTTAAAAATCTTTGAAATTTGGCTATATTTGTTTCCAAATCTATAGAAGCTCCAACTGAAGTGAAAATTGCGCCAAAATGTGATGGACTGCAAATTTAATTAAATGGTGTGAAAATAACACGTATTTGTTCAAAGATCGAACTACTAGAAAACGAAATCGAAAATTTTTTCAAAAATAAGTGGAACCTTTTCCGCCGGAAATATCAAAACTTGATCTTGCTGGAAGCAAAATTTTCCGATATAAAAATACTTTGTGGGAAAACAGAGACATTTACAGAAGGAAATTCGTATAAGTATTTAATAATTTTTGGAATTCAGATTTCAAGATCGCACTGAGGCCCATTTAAATGCATAGAAAAATTTATCGAAAAAATGAAACATTTTTTTTCGTTGAAAATTTTCACTCTTTTTTAATTAATGAAGAGTTATACTCGGTAAGAAATTAATTTTTTTTTTCAAATTATAAGTACATGATTTGGAATATCAAAAACAATTTTTTTAGATTTTCTTTTTTTGAACAAAATTTATCAATTTTTTTCAATTTTTTGTCAAATTTAGCCTTGAACCTCAATTTCCAAATATTATTCAATACTTACACAAATTTCCTTCTGTAAATGTCTCGAATTTACCACAAAATATTTTTCTATCAGAAAATTTTGCTTTCAGCATGATCAAATTTTGATATTTCCGGCGGAAAAGGTTTCACTTTTTTTGAAAAAATTCTGAATTCATTTTTATATTTTTTTTCTGGTGATTCGACCTTTGAACTTATACATATTATTTTCACGTTACCTTACCAAATTTTCAGTCCTTTACATTTTGGCGCAATTTTCAGGTCAGTTGGAGCTTCTGTAAATTTGGAAACGAATGTCGCCAAATTTCAAAGATTTTTAAAAGCTATTCATTTCCAAATCAATGAATTCACCCGAAGCAAATATTTTTTAGCCTTCAGCTATTGGTCTTTGGTGTATTTCAGCAGCGTGAAAATTTTTTAATTTCATCCGTTAGTTTTCCGCCGGGCATACCAAAGGGTTAAATTGTATAAGTACATTATATGATTCTGGCAAACTTTTTTTTTCAGTGTAATCGGCGATTACAGCGATTACATTGAATAACCGCCACTGTATGTATGCAAGAATTTTGGAAAATTGCGTAATCGATCAGACAGTTACGATTTTGTATTTTCCATACCAGTATCATCTCCTCATAAACACACTGAAGTTGGTGAAAAAATAAGGGCATCGGTGAAAATGAGAGGACAAATACTTATGCAATTCGGGGACACTCCTCGTTACCTCAAGGGAATCACCGCACCCCTGCATCAAAACTAAGAACCCGACTTCTCAGCACACTTCCCAAACACGCAATATCCTCTTCGCGATAATACCTTAAAGAATAAAACTTTTTCGAAACATACCGAGAAATTATAAAGAACAGCAACGGTTCAGTTGTTAATAAAAAAATCGAACCACTTAATAATAGTAATCAACAAAACAGGAATTGTTTTTCAAAGTAAACAAAACTTTTGAATATTTAACGCTTCTACTCGACAATATCGATAGGAGTGGCGGACGTTTATTAATTCAAAAGCACCAGTTACAACAGTCTCTTCATCGACTCCTTATAATTACGACTTCTATCGATGATAGGTAAACTACCATTGAAGTCGGCGAATACCTTATTGCAAAAGTCTTCAGCAATGGCAATATCTAGCGCCTCTTGCGACCAAGATCATATCACTGGAGCTAACCGCCATCGAGAAGGTATTTATACACAGATGAAAACAATAAAATATACCGCTTTGGTAAATCTACAGAAGATATTTATACATTAAAATGGCAAACGTACGCCGACACAGCAATCCAATTATACACGGACCGACGGCGACATTATGTAATATCCACGCTGGTGTAAAAAAAGATGCTAACTTGCAGTATGTGGAACGAGCTGGTGAAGCGACGCTAGGAGACAGGAAGTATCTATGTAGCATAGAGGTACACTACACACAGCAATGAAACCAACGCATAGCAGAATTAGATTAACAAAATAAGATATAGAATACGGCGGCGGTCGTTATCCACTTGTTTGGAAACAAGACCGCATCGATACGAGCACGAGGATCGTGCTTGTGCTACTGCGTGGTCCCAGTTTTACTTTTATTTTTTTTTCTTCATTTACGTAAATACAGGCCAGTAATCCGCCGTTGATTCTCACCGTTGGCTGAATGAAAGAGAGACGGCTGGGGTCGGCGGAGGAGGGCAGTTGGCGGGGGCAATACTCGATTGCAGGGCAAGGTAACAACGCAAAGCGAGACGGGTCGAAGCACGCATCGCCGCTAATAATTAAGATTCTCACATTGTGTAATAATATTAAAGAAGAAATATTGCGTGCAAACCGGCTCCGAAAGTAGGTCCATTTTAAAACAGTCTACAAACTCGGGGAATTCGATCATTTCGTTACTGGAAAAGGAAGGGACTTCCTTTCGCTCTTCTACAAAACAACCGTACTCGCGCCATCCACAGTCAGTCAGTTTTTCACGTTCGGGTTATGAGCTGCAATTCGATCATCGACTAGGTAATTGGTTACGATGAAAAGTGCTTGTGTATTCGCGTTGGTCGTTAGCGTTGGTGTGGTGTTCGCGAGTTCGACAGATGACTCGAAACCCGCTGAATCGTCTACTTCGGCGCCTTCTAAAGAAGGTGAAAAAACGCAAGGTAAACGCGGAGTTTTCGGATTAGGCTACGGCGCCAGCAGCTATTCTTCCAGCGGTTTCGGCTCCAGCAGCTTCGGCAGCAGCGGTCTCGGAAACTACGGTTCGTACGGATCAGACTACGGATACGAATCGCCTCATCATCACGAAGGACACGTTAAATCTGTAACCATCACCAAAGAGGTACCAGTGCCATATCCGGTGCATGTAGAAAAACACGTCCCGTACCCAGTTCACGTCAAAGTCCCAGTCGAAAAACCATACCCAGTCCCAGTACCGAAACCGTATCCAGTCCACGTTGAAAAACCGGTGCCATACCCAGTCAAAGTACCAGTACCTCAACCGTACCCAGTCTACAAAAACGTACCAGTCCCGGTAAAAGTACCAGTCGACAGACCGTACCCGGTGCATATCCCGAAACCATACCCAGTCTACATCGAAAAACACATCGGAGTCCCAGTCGACAAGCCAGTCCCATATCCAGTCAAAGTTCCAGTCGACAGACCCTATCCAGTTCACGTACCAGTCGAAAAGCCAGTACCTTACCCGGTTGAAAAACCAGTACCCTATCCAGTCAAAGTTCACGTCGACAGACCCTATCCAGTCCATGTACCCAAACCAGTGCCTTACCCAGTTGAAAAGCCAGTGCCTTACCCGGTAGAAAAACCAGTCCCGTACCCAGTTAAAGTTCCAGTCAAAGTACCAGTCGAAATTCCAGTACCATACGAAGTCGAAAAGCATGTTCCTATCTACATCGATCATCACAAACACCACGACGAACACTACGAAGACCACTACGATTGATCTCTCTACCAAAACCAAAATACCTATCTGATTCCTTCGAACGAAAATCTCGTCTAAAGTTACCAAGAATGAAGTTACCTCGATTCGAATGTAGGTACATTATTTTCTAAAATATTGAAATTATTTTTTACGTGTGTTTTACAAAAAGAAAAAAAAAATGAAATTCAAAAAATCAAACGCTTGCTCAAAAAATTTTTTATACTTAGATTTTTATACCCTAAAATAAATTTTACTTTTAATTTTTTCGAGGTAAAATTTTAGATGCCTTTTTGCTCTTAAATTGTGATCGATTTATTTTCGTGATTTTTTGCTACCGATCAAAAATCACAGAGAAAATCATAACGTTTTAACTATTTTCATGAATAAAAAAACCAGTTTCTTCGTGTTCTAGTTAACGAACCGTAGTTGCGGTTATTCGTGTACAAGGTCTTTGATTCGTGAAACCAAGTTCATCGCTCGGTATCTAAAATTTTAACCTATTATTTAATCGGATCTTCCTTCCTCTTTTTTTTCTAACCTATAAACCAGTTTCTTTCAAATCGCAAGTTCAATAAAAATACTTTTATTTTTATTATACATATGTACCGTAAGCCCATATTCCTTACGAATTAGTAATTTCTATTCTTTTCTTTATTCGTCTTGTATTTTATATTGTGATATTATTGTACATATTAAACAATTTTTGTATTTGTGTAGATTTTCCTCTTTTTTTTTTCAATGGCTATTTGTTGTTTTGGGCGCCTAGTTGTCTATCTTTCTTTGTAATTTTAGAAAGGAAAGTTTGAAAAGGCAGAAATTTTACAGAAAATTCGGGTATTTTGATATTTACCTGACCATTCGTAAATATAAAAAGGTAAGCAAAAATTAAAATAATAATTTATTCAATCATTCGAATAGAACTGAAAAGATAATTTTGAAATCATAAATTCAAGAATGTAAAAAAAACTCAAGTTCAAAGTAGATGTTTCCAACATTTTTTAACAAACAAAAAAAAAATCGATATTTTCTTTGGCAAATATCACTCAACTATTCTTTCTGATTAAGTAATCAAGTAAATAAATAAATCTTTCGCCAAATTGAATTCAATTTCATTCACTGAGGGATAGTTCCTAAAATTGATAATAAAAAAAAAGAGAAAAATCCAAGAACTTGAGTTACATTACTGAAAAAAATTCAATGTTTTCACAGTCAATGCTGACGATTCAACCATCTTTCAGAAAAAAAATAAAAATAATTCAACAATTTTGAATTTGAATGAAATCTTCCTTTAGAAAAATCGATTCCAATTTTCCAGCAGCGAGTTTGTTTTCAACCAAACGAACGCAATTCGTACGTAATTCTGAGCTTGTTGGGTACAGGGTGACTTGATATTTCCGAAACGCAAAAATTGATTCGTAAAAAAAATTGCAAGGCTCAGCAAATAATTAAATCTTATTTACAACGTAGCTGAAGCTCCATTCCCTTCAAAAAGTATGAACTCATCTCCCATGGTTCACAAATCACTAAAAAATTTTCAAATTTCTAAGTTTCTCAAAAAAATTTCAAACCCTAAAATTCCCTAAATTTGAAAAAATAAGATATTCAGAAACTAATATTTGCATATAAAAGGTCATTGAACAAGGATCAAAAATCATTGCATGCCGATTTTGCCTAATCAAAAATTTAAAGGAGCAAAAAAATTTCCAAAAAATTCATTTTTTTTTAAATGTGCAAAAATGCCCACTTAACCCCTCACGGATATTTTGAGTACAGCGTTGGCATCGTCCCTTGTCGATCTACATGTAGGCAACCCTACGTTCAGATCAACGTGAGACAATACGGAACGATTCCACTCTGAATTACGAAAAGTCACCCTGTATTAATTTCATGTCAAGAAAAAAAAATCTCCAAAATTGAGAATACTAATAATGTACACCAACACACTGATTTCAACTTCAAATTGAAATAATGATTCATCAACCATTATCTTTAAAATGAAGAATATTGAAGAGTTGGCGCTGGAAGATGAAGGAATTTTTGAGCATTACGTTTTGAAATAGGTAATATGTTTTTTGAATCAAAACACCGCTTCATCTCATCGTCCTATTTTGTAAGATCTGCTTTAAACAGGGATTGAAAATTATATCATTTCCCGGAGACGAACCGCGAGTGGAGAGAAAGGAAGCGTAGCTTCCACCAGTTTTTAGAGACCGGAGAAGTTCTTTGCTTGATAATACATACCTAACCTACCTACTTTCTTGTAGAACTTGATAAAACCAATAGCCTCGCCTCGTACCTACCTAGGGTACTAATTACCAACCTACTCTCATTTTTTTCAAAATATTCAACATTACTTCGTTGGCAAAAATGTACAATACTAAAAAAAAAAATGTCAAGTCTTTTCCCGAAAAGATCGACGCTGTGTTTACAGGGAGAAGAACCCAGAATTGAAATATTAAAATAACAGCTCTCAGATTCGGTTCTCAAGAATTATAACACATTCTCAGATTCAGTTCTTGAGAACAGTTCTTCAATATTGTTACGTTTCGTTTAGTTTCGAATCTAAGAGGACGTTCTTTCGGTTCAAAACTGTTCTTTTTATTTCGTTCTGTTCGGTTTTTGAAGCCCCGAGTTTTCGATCGAGAATAATCTGTTCAGGGCCCTATTATGAAATCTCGCTATAAAGTTGTTTGGCGAGTTTTCGCGTCGTTATTTCTCGATAATATAGCGAGTGGTCGGGACCACTCGTTATATTATCGATGTTCGTTATCCCACTCGCTATCAATGAAATTGAATGAAAATATACAAAAAAAAAAAAAAAACAAGCCAAAAAAATGAAAGAGTGATAATTTTCGCGGACTTTATTGATTTTCCGGTGATTGATTAAAACTGTAATCAGATTGTTAAAATTGGCGTCATTTTTTAAATGAAGATCGATTGCAGAGTAAATTTCAATAAACTTATTTTTCTAGTTTTGATTAACTGGAAATTTGAATTCAAAGAATGAAGTGGGTTGCATACATCTCACTGTTACAGTGGGTCACTGTTCTACATCAAATACCAAATTCTTGTTAAAAAAAAAATACACTTTTTGCATTGCACCTGTTATCAGTGTCAAGTTTGCCCATTTTTCTTTACTTTTATAGTATGAAATCGTTTTTTTAGAAATTAAATTTCTGCTGCACTGCTCAATTTTGCACCTCGAAATTGTACAAAAATGAGGTAAAGTGTATTCATATTGACTTTATTTGTAAATTGTGTAATATCCGACTTTCAACTTTCTGTTCTTCCTCAGTAAAAAGAAATCAAACGTGGACGTGAAGGAGGAAGGAGGAAAAATACCTCGAGGTAAAAAAATTAACAGATTACAGAAAGAATTACTGGTTGAAGAACTGGAGAAATGTCCCCGATTAGTGACTGGGGAGATAGCTCCTGACTGGACCTATTCTCAACAACTTGCCACATTGGAACAACTTGCTGCACGAGTAAGCTCTATTACTTATGTTTTTAAACAGATTTCGAGCAGCAGACTCGTGAATCTGTTAATATCCGAGAGCTACAAATCGGCCTAATTTATTAGGGCGACTTACTAACGGCGGATCACTTCCGGGCAGAGAACTGCTCGTCGATGGTCGTATTTACGAGACGTCATCCGGTAATACTTCTGAAAAAATTCGATGTGACCGACTACTTGGGGCGACCACAGGTGAAAGCTCTAGTTATACCAGGATCTACAAAACGCAGAAACGAATGTGACATTCTGTTCAGGACAACTTTACATAGCAAGCAGCGTGAAACTTTTTTTTACAGGGAACCACTTTTCCTCGACGGGCGGATCTCAAGAAGGTATGTTGCAAAAAATGTGCTGTAATATTGGCATTGGCATGTCAATTCTATTTATTCATTATTGGAAAATTCCATAGGTCTGGCAAGATATGAAGTCCAAGGCTAAATTGAAAGCCTCAGAATTGAACACCAGTACCATATCTACCGGAGGAGGAGAAGGAATAAAAGTAAATACTTTATCTCCTTTGAAAGAAAGAATACTTTCCCTTTCTGGTGGCAACACAATCATTGAGGGGCACAGAAATGTGGAGGAATTTGGCGTCGAGTTAAGTGTGGCTGGTGAGTACTGAACAACCTTCTGTCAACGATTTCAATGTCTCTAGGCAAGATATAACTTTTCTGTTCTGGGTTATAGGAAAATTGCCACAAATAGATACTTCTGCTGTGAAGAGAAAGCTACACTCAACAGAAGAATCTGCACCCTCTCCATCAAAAAAAGGAAATGATGATATTGAAGACATCGTAGCAGTAGCAGCAGAATCCTCAAAATCAAAAGCCTCAAATGTTCTCTTTGTTTCGAAGTTGCCGCTGAATGGTGCAGTTCCATCAACGTTTTTCTTCAAACTTTTTTTAAAATGTTCCTACCGACGTGTAGATATGTCATCAAGAAAATTTTCAACTATTCAATTTTGTTTCAATTTTTAGAAAATTTTATTTTAATTTGACACTTCTTATATTTGATTTGTTCGCAGGTCAAAATGTTACATCGTTTTATTTTTGTAATAATATTTTTAAACATCACAATTGCCAATGAATACGAGAGCGACAGTTCTTCAACAGATACGTTCGAGAACTTACAAAAAGGCTATTGTAAACTATCGAACCACGTACAAACAACAATCATGGAAAATACCGAATTAGGAAAAATCGCACTCGAAGTCAGGAACGGTATAATTTGGTTGAAGTCAACGTATGATGAACATGATATATGATATGATATGATGAAGATGATGATGATGAGAAAATCACAAGGTAAGGAATTTTTTTGCTTAGTTTGATTGCTTCATCCAAAGACCCTACTTGTCACCCACAAGTCTAGGATGCAGAAATACTAAAAAATAGAAGACTGACAGAGAAGAAAAATATCAGTCTTGGTGCGTACTTCCATATAAAGCTTATTTAAGCTTAACGTTTCTTCGGTCTGAACTGGTGTTTTTTCTCATATGCTTACGCCAGAATGAAAGAAGAAAAGGAAAAAGAATAACTAAAAAAACGTATTTCGTAAGGATTACCACGTTTGTGTTTTGTAAGGGTGAAATAGTTTCTATTTTAGCGACTTCGCACTTTGAGATTTTGTATTGTGTTGAGTTGATGACGATGCGGACGAAGAAAAATCTTTAGTATACGACTGCAAAATGTATACTTTCAATCGAAAAATCGATCGATGTATTTGAAGGAAATGAAAAAATTCCTCCATACCCCCTCCCACTTTTCCAGGTAACAAAGAGTGGAGATTGGGCAATCATGCAGAACGCATAGTTGCACCCACAATTAAAAATATGCATGTAGGGTTTTTACTTTTTTATTCTAGAAGTTTTTCATTCATTATTTCTGTGATATTTTTTCATTTCTTTTTTTCTGTTATGGTGATTTTCATTGTTTTCTAGGAAAATTTTCTTTTTTTTTTCATTCAATTATTGTAAATATTTTTGTTGGGAAGGTTAGTTTTGTTCTTAAAAAATGAATAAAATTGAAAAAAAAAATTATGTGGACCAATGGCTATCATTGCAGGTCGTACCCCCTACCCATCATGAAAATATTCAATGCTATCGAGTCCGAATTCCGGTAGCAAAACAAAAATCAAACATGGATTATCATTGATAGGGATACGCTTCCGAAAAATACTCCGATTCTTGACTCCAGGTGGGTTTTTAAATGCAAATCAGAACCTGGAGATCATATTAAATTTAAAGAACGACTCGTCGCTAAAGGCTACGGCGAATTATTAGTCAAGATAGTACGGTCATTTTAGGTTTTGACCCAAAAAAAAATTAGCAGAAAGGGGAAGTTTAGTATATAAGCTCAGTAGGACACTAATTCAATATTCCCGAACTTCCCTAAAATTGGTGCATATTTTGTCCCCCTTTTGGGGGCAAGGGGTCCAAATTTTGGTTTTTCGGCCATAACTTTTGAAATTGAGCATTTATGAAAAAAAACATGTGGTTTGGTTACCGATCCGTCGGAATCAGAGGATTCATCATCGCCTCAATCACCTGCGCCTGTGACGGGTGATTCGTCAGAATCAGAGGATTCGCCATCGCCTGCGAGAAATAATTCCGCGATTAGTGATTCGTCGGAACCAGAGGGTTCAATTATTCCATCTCGACGTTCGGTGAGAAGCTATTGACTTGATGCAAACAGACAACCATTTGTAACGTTGAATTCAAATGTGAGTAAGATATCCAGGTGTGAGTATATCCATTTCTGAGATGTGATACCCAATGTTCCACACATTTTTTTTTTTTTTTTTTTCAGAAATGCATAACGTTGGATCTGATCAGGCATACTGTGGCACCTGAGATGTGCCACATGTCCTGTTGGCAAATCTGTCCCAAAGAGAAGCGCCCACATGATGCGAATTGGAAAAGTTGGGCAGAGAAAATAGAAAATAAATTACCATTTATTGGAAATATTGTCATTTTGGTACCCCAATGTCTTCCGGTAAGAACTACACAGTTGTGAATGAAAAACTATCTATTTAAAGTAAGACTTGATTATTCGCGGGCCCAGCGCGAAAATAGGGTTTATTCGACGAGATAACGGCACTGAGTATTCCACCGCCGAAATGAAGACGATCATCGAAAGAGAACAAATCAAAATTCAAACGTCGCCACCGCTTTCATCGAACCTAAACGGCACTGCCGAAAAATGCTGCAAGATATGTGGCCGACGTTTTTTGCCGGGCCAGCAGAGGTTGTTAAATTTACATAAGGTACTTACCGACTTCGTAATTAGAAATCGTATTCTTGTAATCGTAAATCATATATCTCATAATGCGTTGACAGTTTGTAAAACTATCTCGTAATGTGTTGTCAGTTTGTAAAACTATCTCGTAATGTGTTGTCAGTTTGTAAAACTTTTTTAAATAAATAATTAATGCCTTGTTTCTGAGTATTTGAGTCGTGGTTAAAATTGAGCATTTAATAATGCATGAATTGTTCATCTAGTGAATCGAAGTCGACTGATGGGTTTTTACTACTCTAATGTTTAAAGCTGTGCCAACTTTTCCGATATTTCGGGGAATAATTTTCCAATTATTTCTTAGGTCATTCACATGAAACTCAGTGGTATATCTGTAACACTGAATTTTGTGTAAATGACCTAAAAAATGATTGAAGAATTATTCCCTGAATTCTCAGTCAGGTTGGCATCACTTTAAATATTCAGTGATTATTCCGTAATGTTTGAGTAGTCATTCCCTATGGTTTATGTGGTTATTCCTTAGCGCCGATATATTCATTCCCTACCATTGAGTAACTGTTCCTTTGACATCATATAATCATTCCTCATAACCAAATAATGGTTTCCAAACATATAGAGATTAATTACTCGTCTTTCTGTAATGATTTCATTTTGTCTCAGAGAGTGTTACTTGATTGTGAGGAATAATTACATCATAATCAACTGATGGTTTCCGAATGTAAAGAGATTCATTACTGATTTTTCGGTAATGCTTCCATTTAGTGTTGGAAACCATTACTAATTTTTCGGTAATGATTCCATTTAGTGTTGGAAACCATGGAGAATGATTCCATGATGTCAAGAGATGGTTATTCAACGTTAGGGAATGATCACTTGACCACTTGACCGTTTAATATCAACTACTCCAATGTTGAGAAATAATTACTCAACATTCAGGAGTAATCACCTAATTTTTGAGACTGTCCGAACTTTACCGAGATTTTCGGTAATCATTCCCCAATCATTTTTCTCAGTGCATAAGGCCGGAAACACAAAAACCTGCATTTATTGCAAAAAGCCATTGGATAATAAAAAGGCTTTTATTTACCATATAAAAACATATCATGCTGGCAAGGTATGCAAAATTACCTATAGCGATCATATATTTTTCATGTTTGTTTATTGAAATTCACTTCTTCTTCTTCTTTTTACAGGCCCCTTCACCATTGAGAGCCCATAAGAAAATTGGAGTGGCAGGGCGCCAATATCCAACCAAAACCAAATCCAACCGTCGCTTCAATGATTGAACGTAAGTAGTAATTTTCATAAAATTGTTGTAGTGATTGAAAATTTTCAAAATTGATTGGAAAACCGTTATCGAAAATGAACTCAAGGCAATGAATATGGATAAGTATTTGCTTACAGAAACATACGTAATTCCTCTGTCCGAAAGGACTGAAAATTTCAATCGTAACGTCGCCTGGGTAAAGGCATTCATTATCACGAGAGTTGCTGATTCACTTAGTTTTTCAATTCAATTCAATTCAATTCTTCATTTTTTCGGTTACCCATTACCCATTTTCATTACCTACTTATTTTTTCATTTTTTTAATTTTTTTCGGAAGGCTCCAGCTCCCCTCCCATGACGTCCTAGCGAAAAATGATAAACGTGAAAGTTGTTCATTTTTTCATGCTCTACAACTTTCACACTGTTTTTTTTTCATAAATGTTCAATTTCAACAGTTATGGCCGAAAAACCAAAATTTGGACCCCCTTGACCCCCAAAAGGCCAAAAGGGGGACAAAATATGCACCAATTTTAGGGAAGTTCGGGAATATTAAATTACGTGTCCTACTGAGTTTATATACCAAACTGCCCCTTTCTGCTAATTTTTTTTTGGTTTGGGCTTTTTTTTTAGCTAAATCGTCTGTAGTAAGATTTAACATCATCAAAAATGAAAAATTTCAGATTAGGAAGAAAAATGCAGTAAAAATAGACTCCAATACATACTACAGATTTCGAACGAGGATACAAACTGCGATAACCCCGACATTTTCATCTGCTTAAAATTAGTTATACACTTATTACACCAATACACAATATTTTTAAAAATTTTGTTACTTTCAATTTCAACCACAATGTTGAACCTCAGAAAAATGAGCCTCCCTGGCATTTTGAGTTTTATACTCACCATGGAATCTTCATAGTGGTAAGTATATTTTTTAAAATTATTTCGTATTATAATGATGTAAAATTCATATCATCCGTATTTTCTTCAGATGAATTTTATCGAAAAAGACGCGAAAATGTAATCGAAACTCTAACTTGAAAAAATCGTGAACGATTGAAATAATGAAACATTCGATCAAACCTATTGACCGTCAACCAACAAGATTAAATGTTTCCAAAACGTGCCTCGCATATGTTTATAATTATAGAAAAAGGTTTAGGCGCCATCAACATCTATGATCGATGCGGCTGGTTCAAAAAAAAAGAAGTAAAAAACTTTTATGATACCTCGATACATACACAACCGCTCTCGGACCCCCATTAATTGTGATATATGTTAATTAATTTAGAAGTTAAGTACTTGTTTTCTTCGATGACTACGATACAGTCGACTATACAAGCAAACCGTATGTCGTTTACAACATACATAGTCGTACTAACGTCACCATACCCCAATTATCTCCAACAAATCTCAAATGTTTTTTTTTCTCTCTTAATGCATCTTCAGATGCAACCGACGCGATATGTTGACTAGTGGCGTTTTTTTAAATTTCGTCAATAATGTTTATATAATTAGAACCATACTGAAAATGGATCCTACGCTGGCATATGCGAGAGGGAATCGGCCAGCGTGAATTTTTTTGGTGAATATCACCGAACTGTGGCCTGGGCGATATGTTTCATGGCATGTCTGACCCATATACTCGTTCAGTCGAGCTTATACCTATACAAAAGTAGATTTCTCGTCCATTTCTGCTCTACTACCACACACCTTTGAACTCGCTGCATAATACAGACGACAAATTTCAATTACAACGTTATATTCTTTATTATTATTATGCTTTCGAATAGACGAGCAGCCCGGCCAAGTAATCCAGTAGTTTTATATCGCGTCACATGGTTTACATAACCGATAAAGTAAACTTCACTGTTATCTTGATTTTGCCCGGATCGCCGCGCCGACTCCCGTGCTAAGTATGCGTTAACCTTGAATGATGTCCGACTAGACGCGACTTTCAACAGGTGGCGAATATTTTTTTTCGTATTATATAATCGATGATGAGATGATTTTGTTCGCTATTTATGCTCAGTACCACCGTTTTTCTTTCATACATCTAGGTTAAAGATCGACGATTAATTTTAATGTCTCTGAGACGTTTGACATACCTGCGTACCGAAGAGAAATTCCAAATGACGAAAGTGTACATTGACCCGAGAGCAATTGTACAATTTATTATGAAAAAATTACCATTCGGATAATTGAATTGATTGGAACTCGTACGATGGAAATTTTTTTATCGATCAACTTTTCGAAAAAAAGACTAGAAAAATTATTGGTCATCAATATGCGAAGTATTTAGCAATATTCAGGAGTACTGTGCGTAAAAATTGAAAATTGCTTTTTTCCTCCGCATTTCAACAGATTAAGGAGGGTATAATTGGGAGAAGGATCTTTCAAAGGTACAGAAAATCAAAGGGCGTAGCAGAATTAAAAAGTCAACGAGTAAACTTGAAACTGAACACCCATTAACGTAGGTGGATTTTGACTTTCACGCTGTAGCTATTTTATGAATTGAGATATTTGGAGTGGTACTTGACCCAGGACCCAGGTATGAAAATTTCATGTTATATTCACGCCATCCCGAGTTCATAATGGTAACACGATAAAAGGATCAGAAAAAACCCGAGCAGGCTGCCTTTACAAGGCCACGTCTCCGAAAAAAAAAAGTAGGAATAATGCTTAAAATCACAAATTATTGACAGTCGAGAGCTCGCTTGTGTAGATTGGTAAGAAAAATACTCCGGTTATTGTCCGAGGTCAAGAGTAAGGCTGAAACTGTTATTGAATTATGTTGCATCTCTTGTTACCTTCGCAGCCTACGTGCACCGTGTGTATAGGGGAATTTCAAAATACACAACAAAAAGGAATACTCCAAGTGTGACTATTCTCGAACAAACCAACCCCTTGTAAAAAAAAAAGAAAGGACGGAGAGAGAATCCCTTGTAAAAGTGGTTTTTAAACGCTGACAAAAAGATGTTATCGTTCTTATATGGGAAAAAAAGCCTACAGGTAGGAAACACGAGGACCCCAGGCCTGCTGTAAGATGCCAGCAAGTATACCCACGTTTTCATAATGGATGATGATATAAGGGTGGTTCTACAAATACCGCAAAAAAAGACGAATTTGAAAATAACTAATATGTGAGTAGTGAGGGAATGCGAGCAAGGTAGAAGAATGTAGATGTATGTACCAGAGGAGAGTACCTTGAATTTTTTCACTTTTTTCAAACTACTTCAATGACCCTAAATTTGATTATGAAAATTTAAAATCTGCCCGGGGACATAATTTTTGGACTGACAGAAGAATAATATTTTCCTACGCTTTCCAATGTACTTTTCACACCTCTCAAAATTTTTTCAGACTTTTTCGATTGGAGGAAGTTGGTCAGATATTCAAAAAACCTTGAAAAATTCATGAAAATCAACAATTCAGTGGAAAACAAAAATTATCAATTAACGCCCGATTTATTGATAACTTCTACGGCTCGAAAAATTCTTGGGAGGTGCGAGCTACTTTGAAAAAATTATTTTTCTATCCAGTCTCAAAATTATGCCCATCAAGCAGATTTCAAATTATCAAAATCAAATTCAAGATCATCAAAGAGGTAGGAAAGATTTGAAGAAATTGCAAGGAACTCCTCCAGTACTTCAACGTACATACTACATGCCAAGGTTGAGAAAAATTGTTGAAAACTCGTGGAGATAGAATGTTTAGCTTGGAAATCAGATATTTTGGGATCCGAGCTCCTCAAAGATAGGATAAAAATTCGCTGATGCGCTCTAAAATCATATTCTACCCAAATAAATTGAATGACGTAAAGAGATCAAATGATTTAGCTAACAGAAGATAGGTTCGTGGATAATTCTATCACAGGTTTCATGACCATACTTCAAGCTATTGCATTTTATCATTTCGCCGTTCGAGTTTTCAACGACTGTTCGATGAATTTACGTAACTGGGCGTCAAATAGCCCAGAGATATGGAAAGTATTCGCCCAACCAGATAAATCGGACGCGATCTCAATTTTAGGTATTGTGTGGAATCAATGCACAGATGAAATACATCTAAAAAAGATAACGCCAACTGAAGTATCGACCTTACGCATGGTACTAAGTACCACAGCTCAGTTTTATGACCCTTGCGGATGGTGGGCACCGGTCTTATTTGACGCTAAAGTTTTTCTACGCGAAATACACACAAACTATGGTTGGGATGATTCTCTTACCACACCAGAGCTTTTGACAAATATTTGATATACAAAAAATTACAAAAAATATACAAAAAATTACAAAAAATATCATGTATATAATTGTTGTTGGAGTATATGTTACGCCTGATCCATGTAATTGCCGAATTTATGAAATTTTCTTATTAAATCAAAAATGAAAATTCAAAATATTTTGGCACAGAGAACAACATTTAGTTACACTTTGAAAAAAATGTCGACCAGCTACTTCAATTGGAAAATTTCTTACACAGAATGAAAAATATAATGAATGAAAAATCTTCGTTGCAGCACAAAAATTTTTCCAGTTGAAATAGCTCGTTGAAATTTTTTAGAAATATAGCTGAATATGTTAGTTCTCTATGCCAAAATATTTTGAATTTTCATTTTTGAAATAAGAAAAATGGTAGAAGGTTTTGAAGTTATAAATTTCATAAATTAGGCAAATGATTGCCTAATTCATACATTAGGCAAAAATTTTGCCTATTTCACGAATTCGGCAATTACATGGATTAGGCATCGAGATTCTCCCAATTCAAGAAATAAAAATCGACAAAAATACTTCCAGAGAATAAACCAGAACAATTCGCGTAATAAAAATAAGAGATGAAATATTGATCGTTAAAACTTGGATAGACCATTTTAAAATAAAGGTGAAGGAATCCTGATCAGCGTAGAGTCAACTCATCATTCACAGGATCGATTTCGATTTCAAAATTCTTATCTATAAATTCAAGTAATTTAATTTTCCTCTCGCATAAAATTAAAATAGCATCATTACTAAAAAAAAAAAATCGGCAAAACAAACCGAGCAAAAAGAAACGCAAGACATGGGAAAACCCCAACAAACCATACGCAAATAAAGCATTCACTAAGCGCCCTTCGTATTTCCATCTCTCTCGCCACCGATGATTCGAAAAATGAAACATAAAAACGCTTTCGTACCTCGTAACGCTCGAATCGTCATACATATATTTCATCAAGACCGAGAGCAATCTGCCAAAGGTGAATTATGCCGACGTTCTCGTATAAACGAAAGTTAAACCAAAAAGAGCAAAGTTATTCAATTTTCTGACAGCTTCGAAGTAGGAAATTTTTCATTTCCCATTTCGCCTCCAATTTATACCTTTCGTATACTATCGAACTATTCCCAACGAACAATTGACAGTATCGATGACGTGTACGAAACACGCCATCCAGAGAATCGTAATGAGGTCATTTCAGGCGAAATCTAGGACAAACTGTGACTTTTGAAATTTTAGCTAATAACCGGTAATTGAAAATAAATACCTGTCGAGAAAACTACTCGAATTCGATTCGGTGGCATTTAAAATGACATCGGCGTATTTCGAAATCGCTCGAAAATCACGCAGCTTCTGTTTTTCGGTATCAATACGCAGAATCACCAGCTGGTTTTTTTTTTTTAGAAAACAGAAAAACAAACCCCGGGATCCGAGACGCGGTCGGCCTCCTTTTACCAATTGCTACCGAACGAACGCAGGTAACTTCATCTTTTGTGATTCTATACGAATAAGTATTTCTATTGTAGGAGAATGATGCGGTATGTTAACGTCGTCTATAGATAACCTATACGATTGTGAATAGCCTTTACGAGCAGTTCATAAAAATATACGAGAAGCATGCCATTATGTTAACAATGAGATGTAAATTGACTATATTTACAGGTATTTTTTCTCTCCATTTCGGAATATAACCACCGCAGCCGAAGACCGGGCGCGCAGACGATAAATTACCTTATTCGGAAGTGTAACAATTTTCAAGTATTTAGAAAACGTTTTTCGAGCATCGAAGGCGCACCACGAGAGGGATATCTTGAAAAGGATACGCTATGCCTTTGAATGTGGTTTCGGTCAACTGCCTTCTCGATTCATATTTCCAAGATTAGATATATACGATGCGCGTACGTTTGAATTTATGACGAAATAACAACAACGCACCATCCACGCCACGAGGATTTCCTTGAAACGAACCATACGACCAGTAACCAGTATAAACCCCTTACACAAAATGTTTCCAATAAAGAACGAAAACCAGAGCGGTTGAACTTGAGATTAATGAAATTATAATGTTTCAAATGATGATAATCCGCTTAGCGAAATTAAGCAACGAATAGCGTTCGTATTATTAGGATGCAACCGTTTCGGTAAAATTACTTATTTATTTGATCTTTTTCTCTCCCTCTTCGTCACTCTATCTCGCTCTCGCCTGGATAAGACATTGTAAGCTAAATATTCGAGGTAAGTGGGTATACTTTCTAAAAATATTCATTCGATTTTCATCAATCTGGCAGGCAAGAATGTACGAAAAATATCTATGTTTTGAAATAAATTATCCAAATTTGTAAAATATTCGTCATTTTTTCCATAATATAGAGTAACAAACCCGAGTTTACAATGTCAACAGGTGAAATACAACAAAAAATTACGAAATATTCGACATTTTTTATCCGACCCAGGAAAAAATTCGGAGTATCGACGTCATGCTGAGAATATTAAAAAATATATATTCACGTTAGCTCATCTTTTATTTTATTTTTATTGGGTTTTTATCGACTTCGACAACATCTTCGAGAACATAAAATTCAAAAATATAGCCCTAATTTATTGTGTAATATCAATTTAGCAATTACCTACAGGAAGCAGGGAAAAATCCACGTGTTATCGACGAATTTGAGTTTAAAAAAATTATCCAGTCGAGTTACCCACTTGGATGAACCGTATTCTCGACTTAATTTGCCGAAGAAATGCTCATCAGACAAAATTAATACCGAGAGTAAATTGTCGGCAAGCCGGCAAGCGGAAACATTGTTATTCCATTCATAAATTACAAAGGCTGTCGCATAGGAACTGAGACTGATGCTCGCGTTTGAAGCGACCGCGACCTATGCCTTTGGCAATCGCGCTATCTTGTAGAGTGGTCTTTTCTCTATCCATAGAAACCCCCACCATTTTTGTAACTGGTTTCGTTGATGAGCTATGAGCGATTTCGTAAAGGTAGTTTGGCCAACCCCTCCAGGTTTTTTGAGGCACGCAGTTAAGCATGAAAAAACAATCAAAAAAACGAAATTATTTATTATATTTCATCAAAAGTTAACAATCGAACATTTTTTTCAAAATAACCACCATTCATTGCTAAACAAGAGTCCATACGAGCCTGCCACTTATCAAAAGTCTTTGCATGGTACTCTTCCTCAGGTAACCCACTGAAAAACACTTGTGCAGCGGTAACGACTTCTTGGTTTGACGTCTATCCTATCGTTTTGAGGAAAAGCTTGCTGAATGTAGGAGTAGGTCTCTGAAACACTCTTACCTAACCTCAAACAAAATTTAATCGCGTTGGGTTGCTCATTTTGAGCGTTCATAGTGAAAACGGAACGAACACAACTCTATCGTAAAACACCACACAAAAATCTGGAGGGGTTAGCGCAACTACCTTTACGAGATCGCTCATAGCTCATCAACGAAACCAGTTACAAAAATGGTGGGGGTTTCTATGGATAGAGAAAAGACCACTCTACAAGATAGCGCGATCGCCAAAGGCATAGGTCGCGGTCGCTTCAAACGCGAGCATCAGTCTCAGTTCCTATGCGACAGCCTTTGTATTAGTGAAAATCATAGAAAATCACTGGAAGAAGGTCAGAATTGCGGCACAGTAATACAGTATGACACAAAAGTCTTGTCCACGAAAAACACTTCATGATATCTCGAAATTGAAAAGAGATATCAGGATGATTCAAACGGCAATATGTTCCTGGAGACAAGGACATTGAAGATTGATAGTCAAATTTTCAGTTCTACCTACAGGGTGTCCACAAATTGAGAAACCGGTTTTGGTTAAAAAATGGGGGTCTGGGTTTTTTATGGATTTGAAATCTACACACTGAGACGATTAAAATGTGATAATTTTTTTTCGAAACCGGATCGATAATTTGCAACCGGTTGTCAAAAATACCTCAAAAATCGAGATTAGAAAAAATTTTCCAAATGAAATTTTTAGAGCATTGTAAGCCAAACACGGTCAGTGAACTCATTTTCTGAATCTGTTCACTCTCGGCAACTTGACAATTTCAAAAACAAGAAAAGACATGAAATTTTTTTTCAAATGAATGTTGAACACCGCACCGTTAAAAATCTAAAAAAATTTCATACCTTTTTTGTTGTTGAAATTTCAAAAAATGAGTTCACTGACAATGTTTGACTTACATAGCTCTAAAAATTTCATTTGGAAATTTTTTTCTTATCTCGATTTTTGGAGTATTTTTGACAACCGGTTGCAAATTTTCGAACCGGTTTTGAAAAAAATTAAGTATCACATTTTAATCGTCTCAGTGTGTAGACTTCAAATCCATAAAAAACTCAAGACCCCCATTTTTAAACCAAAACCGGTTTCTCAATTTGTGGACACCCTGTAGGTAGAACTTAAAATTTGAATATCAATCTTCAATGTCCTTGTCTCCAGAAACATATTGCCGTTTGAATCATCCCGATATCTTTTTTCAGTTTCGAGATATCATGAAGTGTTTTTCGTGGACAAGACTTTTGTGTCATACTGTATATCAGTAAAAAAATTACACTGAACGCAAACAGTGAGAATTTTTTTTGAAAAACAGCGAAAATTCACTGAAAACTCAATAAAACATCTACAATTTTTTGAAAAAATCGATAAAATTCTTCGAAAAAAACAATGAAAATCTGTGGAAATCGAAGAATTTTACTCAACTTTCCGTGTGCTACAATTCTGACTTTTTTTCAGTGATTTTTCGCAGATATAAAATGAGAGAGAAAAGCATAAATTCAAACACGAATCACAAAATTTGAAAATTTCTAGAAATCAATATCTTATTTCATGACAGGAAGTCCTGCTGATCTTTACGATACCAGAAAATCTGACTTGATTCCATCTATTGATGTGAAGACCAACTGAAGTAACAGGATTCGTCGTTGAATGACGTACCACAAATTGATTCCTCACTCTACTCCAAAACTCATCACTTGTATTTTTGTAACGATTACAAACATCGTCGGTATCTAAGCAACGAGCATAATTGCTCTGAAGAATTGGATCTTTCGCAACCATTACTCGAAATTTGTAACTATGATTGATATTGACCTCAAACATAAAAGCGAAAAATTCTTGTTTCTTCCTTTATAATTCCATTCGTTTACATTCATAAAAATTACCACAAAAATGGATTTTTTGCTTCATTTACAAATTGCAGCTATGACGTAATTTAAGATATCAAGGTCAATGAGCCCAGATTGAAACCCCATAATAATATTTAAATATGAAAAAAATCAAAGTGCATGAGATTGTGGTTTTTAAAAAAAATCCAATGACGGAAATACGGAATCGGCCAAATCATCACAATTTTCACTGCTTTGAACGAGTGAAAAGTTCTCATACTCTCAAATCGTATAAATTATATTAGCGAAGGTAACGTGATTAGCTCGCGACGTCGCGACATCAAATTTATCAACGCCCCATCCCCCCCTCTCTCTAAAAAAAAACGTGTCTTTACATCAAGTTCACATCCAGCAATAAAAATATACACATATCTTAGTAGGTAATTTTCTAAGATCACAAATCAGCACCAAAAAAAAACCTGTCATAGTCATACACTGAAATATCCAAATATCACGACAAAGTTTCAAGAGTATTTAATGAAAAAGTATATCGCAGCGTTCTACAATTTAGATAAATTCACCAGACCTAATGCTTAAAAGTAACACTCGAAACATCAACGACTTTAAATACTTCAGTGCTAATTGGACCGGTATACATGGTCGATTATATCCCTATGTATTTCTATGGGTTTTTCGTGCTGAGCTGATTCATTTCTAGAAATTAATGGAATTATTTTAATAGATCGATTATAAACTGAGAGAAGCATAATACATATTATGGCATGGCCGTCCACAAGGTGCTGGAAATTCTTCCTCGAAAATTACATAATTTGTTTACCAGAGAAAGGATAGCTAACGCTACGGTTATAAGGAATAACTGACAAAAGAGCATTGTGTCATCACTGTCGTCATAGGTATTTTCTTCTTAATCTATTTCATTTTGTATATAGCACTACTTTCGATAGAAGTCGTTATTAATATTATTAGCTTTTTTATGAAAGTTAATCGCAAATATAAATGGGATGTTATTATACAACTTAGCATAAAAGAAGAATTTACGATTTTTTTCATTTTTATTGACGTTGTAGAAACCGTAAACACTGACGTCATCAATAATCTTCGCAGTAGGTGAATAAAATCGTGAACATCATTACGGGCACAGGAACACTAATTGTGGTAATATATTTCATTGATTTGTAGAATGGTCGTACTATTTAAAATCTTTTTTCGAAATTCATTTCGCGAGTAATTCATTACTTGCAATTAATGCAAATAATATTTCAGAGTACAGAAATTTGATTAATGATAGATACATATTCTCCACCTTCGTTTCAACTTTCATGTTCTGATCAAATACAAGAAAATGCAAGAAAATTGTTCAAAAAATAAAGGTTCTGATTTAAATTGTTCTCGAGTTTCTATTAGAAATTTACGAAAAAAAAAAGAAGAAAAAACCATTCAAAATTTCTTTCTTCATTTCTTGAAAAAATTCAAAATTCTGAACCCATTCGTATGAAGGGGGGGGGGGTGTCAAATGACAAAGTGTCCACTAAATTTTGGAATTTTTTTCGGACTTTTCCAGATTTCACAGACGGATTTCTTGAAATCACCAAACCTTCTAATTACAAATGATATTCAAGAAGAATGGAGAATGATGTAGTTTTTCAGCATGATGAAACTGTGCAGAAGAATAATTCAAAATACGTACATGATGTCGAACGATTTTTTTCTGACACAACCCTCCTCTCCTCTCCTCTCTCAGCACAAGAACTTGAAAGCTTCGATTCATAAAAGAATTTTAAATAAAAAGAAAAAATTTTCATTTCAAAGCAGCATTACATAAAGCTTTGAAAAATGAAACAGATTATGTAATGTGAGTCAAAGTTCGCATTTTATAAAAATTAAAAATTCTTCTATCATTTTATTTCCTCCTCTTCCTCGGACACAAAATAAAACGTGTACCTCAAATTTATAAATTCCTCGAAATCTTGCAGTCTTTTCAGCTTGCTTCGGTAAGTAAATATAAAATCGACGAGGAGCGAAACGAGAGCGGACATTTTTTCAAAAAAAATCTTAAAAAGTTCAAAATTCAACTGTTCATCCTCAGTGAAGTTTTCCAAAATATTACCAATAATTTTCAATTCTCTTTCATCCTATCTTTTTTTCCAGCGTGGTAATCTAGGGCATCATTGCATTTTTTTTTTCTTATCACATTTCATCAAGAAACACATTTTCAAGAAAACATGATAAATTATATAGAAACTGATGGTAAGGATGGAATTTCTTTTTCTTTGTGAAAAATTCAAATCGACAAAGACGTGCAATTTAATATCATTTTTTTCGTACATCGCGATCAACAAAAAAATGAAGATTAGTTGAACTGATTCAACCTGAATGGAGCAAGGGAGAAATTCTTTGAAAAAATATAATAAATTAAGCTAACACATTTCTAGATTATTTATCCTGGATTTTTACAAAATTCCAGAAAATTCAAGTTATTTAGAAAATGAACACTCTGAATGAGAAAATCTCGAATTTCCAATTTCTGGTATAAATTTAGAATTTTCTTCGAGCAATTTTTTATTTATTTTTTTTTTTTTAATAGATATTCAGATATAATTTTTTTTAGAATTGTAACTTTGTTTTTTTCAAAATTAATTTCAATTTGATTATAACAATTTCTACAATGGACAACGTATTTAAATAAAAAAATGTTTAGCGATGTCACCATGAAGGTAAAAGGAAAAATTTTCAAATTACATCGAATTAACTCTGACGAAGAACCAGTCGGATAAATTCAAGTCGCCAATCTGTTCGAATGGTTGCCTATGTCGAAGTACCTCAGGCGGCTACCTTCACAACGCATTGATTTCATCCAACACAGACCTGTTTTTTTTGTGGCAGTGCTGCCAACATGAAAAATTACTTAAATCGTAATGAAAAACGAAAAATTCACGATATGAAAAAAATCAAGAGGTCGATGAAGTAAATAAAAATTCTTATAATGCATAGATTGCCTAACTCGAGATTTGAAGGGGAGTATTAGGTTAGTATCTTCGATCTAAAAAATAATTTCAATCATTTTTGGATCGCTGACCCTTCAAATCTCAAGTTCAGCAATTTGAGCATAAAACAATTTTTACAGTGGACGACGTATTTGGAAAAATAATATTTTTGTGATATCGCCATGAAGATATGTATGTACATGAAAAAATTTTCACATTACACAGAATAAAATTAGTTTCAGTATCTGGATACATTCACTTCAAAAGTAATATATAAGTTACGATTCTCTCTAATCTAAATTTATTGGCTTAGGCGCCGGACGTACTATCATCGGCTCCTCCTGAAAAACATACCGGTTCATTTCAAACCGAAATGAGGTGATAGCTATCAAATCTGAAATTTTCTTCTCTACAATACTTGAACTGTTGTCTAAAATTTTTTGGTAATTTTGGTAAAAACATGTTTCAATTTCCAAAAATCACATCTGTGTAAACTTTCATTAAATTTTATGACAACGGGAGGAGGTTAAAGGTAAAAATAATCAAAATTAGCAAGCTTTTTTTTCGAAAGTGACTCTACTTTCGAGATTCTTTCTCAAGGGTCAATTGTACAAGCAAGTTCCAACTCAAAAGATACCATTTTATCTCATAGAAAAATCTGAACTCATTTTCAAAATCTACTCTACCCTGTACATAATTCACTAATTCAGGTTCATCCGAAGAAACCTAGCACTCAGCCAGTATCTCTCCATATAAAACGGTGTCGAAAATCGTATCCTGTTGATACTCGCACATAAGAGAGATATCTAGGGCAGGTGTATAAGAGGGTGGATTGATTTACAAATCCCATATATACCTAGAACACACGCGAACGTTTTATAGACTCTCGAACGACGCGAATTTCATCACCATTCAAACATCGGAATAAGTTGGAAACGGCGTTAAGTAGAATTGAATGAAAGAGTAATTATAATCCTTATGGGCGTCGTACGACGCGGTGTGGCACTCGATAGATGCGCAATTCAAGCACCTTTTCTCCAAACAAAAGCATTATTTGATGATTGGAATTGTGTGCAAACAAGCAGGCTAAGGCGCGCAGCGTCGTTTGTTGAATGACAGTAATCACGACTATAAGGCAGAAGCGACCGCAAACAGCCCTATCAGCATCCCAATTACAGCGTTATTGTCAAAAGAAAAAGCTCTTTTTGCCAAATACCTACCGAGACTCTCTCGGCGAGCTTTTTTCTTCTATTCCCGTTTCTAAAACCCCTGTTCGGTTTTTCACCGTTATATACAAATATCAAACCGAAAAGTGCTACTGGAAATAACCATCCCCGCACTTTTCCACCGCCGCACATCTTTCACATTCTTGATTTCGCTTACAAAGGGAATATGGGCCCGCGCTCTGCGCTCGATTTGTGCTGTGCATGGAAACGAATATTTGCCAAGAAATTCGTCTTCGACAACGATCCGCAACGAGATTTTTTTATTAACAAGCCCCTCCTATCATAAAAACCCACAAATACCCGGCTCAAAGTTGAGGTTACTATTCGGCTAAGGGAAAAAAATCCATCATTCGAGTATTTAATTTGCGCGCGGATTCTTTGTCAGCTGCTAACACCCTATGCCAATTTTTCATCGGTTCTAACTCTGATTGGCAACTCGAGACTGAAAGGTTCAAAGTTCCAACATATGAAATATCTCAGTGGTCTTTTTTTCTCACTGCAGTCGTCAACTCACGCCCAGAAAACGTCTATCCGCGTAGACAATACTTTTTTACTATTAAATAAACACACGCCGTTTATATTTAACCAGACGCCAAATAAACACGTCGGTATTTAAAAATAAAATGACAATAAGTTTATTATGTTAAGACCATGTGCGAGCTATTTGTTAGTTTTAAAAAAAAAACACAATATCTTGATTCAAACAAAGGCAAAGGAAAAATTTCAAAAATAACACGAAAAAATCAACGCAAAGGTTATTGGTTGCGGCTGTAAAGGTAGACGAAATAGATGCCCTAAGCATGTTTGAATCAGATTCTCAAAGATTTCAAGACAAAATTATCTGGACAAAACGAACTGTACTTGCCCAATGTTCATTTTTCCATCATTTTTTATAATGCAGACGCTAAAAACATTCAAAGGTGAAAGCTAATAAACGTGAAGACGAATATTTCGCGGTATCATCAATATGTGATTGTGATGTGGTTTCAAGATCTTTTTGAACACTGCATTTCAACTGAAGTTGAATGAAAAAAGAAATAAGGATGCAGTGGCAATTTTGGAAAGGAAAATCTGAGGAAGTCTGAAACTTGAAAGAAACTGAACATTTTCCAAAATCTTTCAAATACGAATTAATTAAAGAACTACTCAAAATTTGAACAGGTTCACATTTCTTGTATTTCAGGCATCGGACGGGAATTTTGAAAAAAAAATCGGTTTTTTTTCTGAAAAAAGTAACCAATTTTTTGTAAAAAAAAGTAGATAATTTTTCAATTTTTCGCCTTTAAAAAATTATTAATACGCCTCTCCTTCCTATTTTTTTTCGAACTTGTATTTTTCTCTGTAATTTCACTACCGAAGAGAGGAAAAAAATAACGATCCGGGAAAATGAGAAAATCGCGTTCAAAAAAATAGGAGACGTTCCGCAGCCCAAATTTATGAGGTTATAAATTCGTTCACTGAACGATTTTTTCTCTTTTTTGTTATCATTTTTTCATCTCTGAACCTCATACTGAATTATTTTCGGTAATATCAATTACTTTCACGAATTTTTGTCCTCTTTCTTATTTTTCAGAATCTTCCTGCTCATAACATAACCTTTTTTTTCATTATAAAATTCGTGAATTGAATTGAAATATTTATTTCAATTCAAAGATCTGAAACTTCGAACAGAGATAAAATATCACAAAATAATTACACTTTGAATTCAAAGTTTGGTTTTTTATTAACCCTACATAGACCACCAGTGCCAAAAACGGCACTACAATACATTTTTCGAAAAAAAAACACCTCGTGCCAAAAACGGCACTAAATGTATGTCCTTAACATTGTAGAGCCGTTTTTGGCACGAGGTGGTTTTTTTTCTTAAAAAAGCATTGTAGTGACGTTTTTGGCACCAGGTGGTTTTTTTTTGGTGGTCTACCTAGGGTTAAGATTAAGTTTAAAAATCGTAAATTTTGTGATTTTCAGTGATTTTTTTATGTTTTAAAATCGAGTTCGAAGTCAAATTTTCGTGATTTTCAATATTTATTTCAATTCAAAAATCTTAAATTTCGGACAGAAATAAAATATCACAAATACTGGACTTTGACTTTATTTTAATACAATGAAACACAAAAAATCGAAAAATCACGAAAAATCAAGTACTGCCCGCCAATACGTAATCGAATCGACAAATTATTTCCTCCGAGAACTGAAGCTGAACAGCGAGCAGCATTGAACACAAGACGTGTACGAGATGGAAGGTGTTATCGCTGCACAGTAACACAAAACAGAAAAACCAAAACGCAATGTTCAGAATGTGATGGTTTCATTTGCATGGAACATAGAGTAGTATACTGCGACAATTGTTCGAATCAAGATTACTGATAAAAACTCGAAACTTTGATGAAAAACTCGAAACTACGATGAAAGTTATGAAAATTATACTGTGACTGCGATGTGAATCGAAATTTCTTGTAATAAAATATTAGTAAAAACTCAATCTCCAACGGAATTAAATGTTTTCAATAAAACCCCTAAGTGTGGTCGAAATGACCAGGGTGCGACTGAAAATGTATTATTCGGCTCTGGTCGCACCCTGGTCATTTCGACCAATGGTGGAAAAGATCAGGGTGCGATCAGAATGACTCGCGATCATCGGCGGGTTAAAGTGATTATTCTGTTGTTCAAAAATGTTACATTTTCTCCAACGCGCTGAACGTAAAATGCTCGCGATACCTCTGGTACGACGCAAAGTGCGTCCTCAGCTGGCTCCGCTCAGATAAAATTCTGCCGACGTTCATTCAGCGCCGCCTCGATCAAATCAACGAAATCGCCGACGTCGAAAAACGATACGTAGCCTCCGCCGGAAACATTTTTCTGTTTGCAAAACCTTTTTAAAAAATGAGGTACCCACTTGACAAACGGGAAATTTTTATTCAATTTTGAAATCATTATTCGAAAAGCATTTCTTATGAAGTTGTTTCGTTGTCAAAGATTTATACGATGTACATTTTTTTCTCATAACGTCGGTAAAATGAGGTGGTAAGATTGTCAATTTGACAATCGTTTATTTCAGAATTGATCTGAAGTCTGAACAAAAAATGAACGAACACGAACGTGAGAGCTTTTCAATACGAACTGAGAACAACACAATACAAGTCTGGCGGTGAGCAAAGTTTTTCAATATTTTCCAATACAAATTATAAATAGAAAAATTCGACGAACTTGGTTACGATACGAATCAATATAGCGATCTGAATGCAGTTTATCGGCTGTTTTCAACAATATTATCTCTGTTCATGGTAAACAAAAAATATATTTACGACTTTCGATTAGTCCTGGGACAAGGTACAGAATATTGCCTTATTGAAAGGAATTATCTTTTACTTTTATAGAATGAAAAGAATTATCAACTGGTGTAGTTGAATTGAACTTCATTCTACCCAACGAAGTCTATTCTAAATGATAAGAAACTTTCAAGTTACACTTCGAAAGATAATTGTTTTGATAACCACTTAATCTAGGTATGTGATAATATACGTCAATATCAAAATGTATTGTATCTCGACGGTTTTACATTGGACGATGGCATTTAAAGCGATACCTAACGATAATACCTATTCCATGAGGAAAATTTTCATTTATTTCAGTTTTTTTTAATTAAATTGAAGTTTAAAAAAAATTACGACCTCGTTAAAAATCAAAAGTTGAAAAAAAAAAATTCGTAAAAAATTACGACCTCGATGTGAAAGATTTTGAAGTTGAAAAAAAAAACATGTCGAAACAAGGAATTCGAAAAAAAAATCGCTCACCAACTAAGGCAACTATAGCGAGCTATAGGTCCCTATCCCTACACTAACCACAGGAAATCCGTTAAACAGGCTCGCGTCAGGCGTCGCAGATAGATAACGACTACAGAGAATGAAAATCTTCAGTCAATGGAGATGGGGAATTTTTGGTAGCTTACGTTGTTTCTAAAACTACACTATCGATTAAAGCAAACGCTGTGATTCTAAATGGAATTCGAACACGATGATATTACGCAATATTAAAACAACACAGTTCACTCACCCGATGGTCAAGATCTTTCGATTACGATGATTTCGGGCCATATTGCTAATGCACCTGTAGAAAATATTCACAAAGTATCGTTAATGAAATTCTAGTAAAATTCACGTCATCCATCTACACTTCATTCCATTGTATCGATACGAACTCTAAACGAACGCAACGTTTCCATATAAAATTTAAACAAAGTTTCAATTCACCTTTTCAAAACTTGGGTGACGAAATCGCCAGCGCCATGTTCCTCATTGGAAATAGAGACGTATCGATACAAACTGTCTTATACACCGTAAACGTAATCAACTCAAGAAATACGAATGAATTCTCACCTTCGGTAAATTTGAGCCACGAATTCGCCAACGCCATGTTTTTGATTTGAAGATGAACATGAACACAATACTACGCTTTACAGTTCGAGAAGCCATGAATTACGTAGAAATAAAAGGAAATCGAAATACTGAATTGTTTTCTCACCTTGCTTCAGTTTCAAACTTTTCAGGTACAAAACGGATCGAATTAAAACAAATCGCGAACTACAAGAACAGCACAATGAAAGACGAAGACGAATACGACGAGGAACGAGGACGACATTACTTCAATTTAATCCAGCTCGCAAATAATATTCATAATTATTTCAAATTCAACGCAATTTTATTCCCGAAAATCTCGAATCGAATGCTCGTTGCACGTTTACCACACATTGGGCAATTGCGACGCATTTGTGACCTTTCGTCTGTGAGGTAAAGGTGAGTTCACACTGTGCAAGGTAAGTTCAAGGACATTCTGAAGAATGAAAATTCTAGTAGCGCCATCTGCATTCTCAATTTTTTATTGGTTATTCTTGATCAATAACAATAACGGAAACGCTAAATGTTTCCTCACTCCACCACGACAACACCAAGAAAAATTTTTCTTTTTTTTTAGAAGAAAAAAATGATTTTTTTTCAATTTATTAAAATAAAAATTGAAGCGAATCACGGAATCAGTACGGATGAATGATTGAAAAAATGAAAACTTACTGAAATGAAGTTTTGATGCTAATCAAATTATTGATAACATGATAACAATCCCAAAGTTTTCTTTAAAAAATATTTTTTTAAATCAATTCTTAATTAATTAAAAAGTATGGGAACTTGGGAACACTTACATCAGTTGAAGTGAATTCATTATGTACTTTGTTGGTTTTTTTTTCACAAAAAAGCAAAAATGATTAGCAGAATTTGACGAATTATTTTCATTAAAAAAAAAAAAAAAAACTCAAATACTAAGTACGAGCCGGAGTAGTTTTTAAGAGAGAAGGATGTTCGCTTGATTTCAAATATCACGTTCTAAATTTAAAATATTCGAAATCTGACGACGTATTCTATGAAGGTTTCATAAATATGAAAATTTTATTTTAGGACTTCACATCGATGTCATTTGAGATATTAAAAATTGAACGAGAAAATTTCGTTTTATCCTCATAGATTGATTAAGTAAGTATTTGAAATGAAAATACATATATTTTATAATATTGCCACGGGAAATAAGACTCAGGATAGGTAAGAATTTCTTTTGTACACACTTAATGCCCATTGTAATCTTTCGGGTGACCTGGTGACCACCTTCCTTTTGTTTTTCCGTCATCGGGTATCCGTAGTATCAATCGAGACAAAAATTCATTCGCCCTTCACTTCGAACTATCCGCCCTAGCCCAAAATTTTCCTACAAATCCCATAGAAAAAAAAAATAAAAATCATTGATCGAATGATCGTCAAATTTTTCTCTCCCTAAATTTGGGAAATTTTGTTTTTAATTCTAAAAATCAACAGTTTTATTTCCTCAACTGTAACTAAACGAGAATATTCCGTTTGGGTTTTTTTTGTTTACTTTTATTATATCTACCAATGAATATTTTTTACGAAGGTGACAAATTTTTAGAGTTTGATTTCTTACTTTGCTGCCTCTTGGTCTATTTTTTGTGTCGAAAATGATAAACAACTTACACAGATTGTAGGCACTTTAAGCAGAGGGGTTCTCTCTTGAAAATTACATTTTACGTAAACTACCATACAATACTAAAAACTAAAAAGAAAAACGTAAAATCTGATCGTCGATCTGATTATGTAATAGCCATTTTTTGACCGTCAGATCCTTGGACAGTTACTAGTCAAAATACTGTAACCTTTGATGTTTCCTAATTTCAAAAATTAATCTATGGAAATTTGATTTTCTGATTTTGAGGTATGTAGTAAATATCTACTTAATCATTCTTTTAATTGGGACAAACTTGATTTGTTTCGACTAGGAAATTAGATTTGTTCTAATTCCATATTTTTTTTGAAATATATTAGGTATCTGAAATTCTGAATCCAACATTGATGCTGCTGCTTAATATCAAATTACCGATTTGATCGATTGAAATTCATATCTACTCATCGGTACTTACCACAAACACTTCATCCAGTTTGAAATTTCAAAAGCAGTCGAGCATGAACAACGAAATAGTTCGAAATGTACTGAAAACAAAATCAACAATCAAAGTATATTGATTAGATCAGAAATGTAATACTCAACTAGCTAATACGTTCAAAATACTTATAGGTATCTACCACAGAATTTGACATATCTACGTAAATGATAAAATAGAAATGTTTGAATGAATGCAAAAATCATGGATCCCGTTATTGACAACAATCTTGAATCGTTCAAAATAATCCAATTTGATGATTATTTCAAGTTCATCAAGTAAATACACAGGTAATCGAAATAAGCGTCATTAAATTTTCAGATACGAGTTTTAAGAAAAAGTCCACCGAATTCGTAGGTATACGCAAAGATTCCTTTATTAAATAATTAAATATATCATAATCGATCCCCAAAAACTTCAAAGGAGCCCTCACAAAATACCACCATAAAATAAAATAATTAAGTATGTACCGATGACGATGACGCTCGGCGACAGACACACGATGATCACTCTGAGCCATAGGTAACTTCATAACACTATCATCTTAGCGTAATCCGAATTCGAACCCAGACAGGCAGTGATTTTGAAACGTAATAACTCACCGTTAAGAAAGCGCTTCTTACATGTTTGGCAAAGGCTATCATATATCGGTGTTTCCTTCTAAACTTCCGTTTAAACATCGTAACCAAGAAAATATTTGTGAAGTCACGCGCTTCAATACAGACACCATATACCAACGAGAAATTTCTAACAAGCTGGTAACAAGCGGTGAAATTCCTATAGTTTGAAATTGATACATTTTAAATCGAAAGCCGCCACCGCTCAATTTCAACTTTCTTCCCGATACAATAATACAATATAATCCGAAAATTTGCGCAGTTTGTCTTTAGTACGCCTTCGGTAACGTTCATTAAAAGATGCATTCGATTAAAATTGTTTGTTTGGTGTTCTGTTGTTTGCAGTGTTTCGTTATAGTTAAGTCTGAGATTAAAACTCAGCAGGAAGCAGCAAATTCGACCTCGGCCGAGGATAGAAAAGATGTACAGTGGAAGAAACCGCCTAGGAAACGAGGTAATTTTATAAACAGCTTTTACTACCGATTATGTCATGCGATGTGGTTCAAATTCGAAAATTACAAAAAAAAAAACACCTAAAATCTTAAGAAAGCATAAAAAGAAAAAATTAGATATTACAAAATACTCGATGAATTATTTCAAAATATGGAAGTGCTTACTTTACCTGTATACTTTGATAAATAGCTGCCCCATGTTTCTCTTTCATACACAGCAAGGGCTTCTGGGACAGTCATCTGTCTGAGATTCTTTGAATTAAATTCTACATGTCTACCGGAGCACGTTTTTGAATTAATAATTATGACAAATCGATTTTAAAATCCACGACTCTGAAAAAAAAATAAAAATTTTTAAATTAAAACTTCAACTATTTCAAAATAGGTACATTACTTACACAGGTGCCTAACGTAAATATAAATAAAAATATTTGAATCTAACTAAATTTCTTCAAGAATCGGAAATTTACACATCAGAATAAGAAGAAAATCTATGACGGAGGGCTACGGGCAACATGCCCTTCTCTTTCATATTTTTTTTTCATTTTTAGAAAAAAAATAGGTTTGAGGGAAAAAATGTGCAAAAAAGACTTTCTTTTAAAAAAACATTTGAAAAAATTAACATTTTGAATAAATTAAAAAAAAAATCGAAAATTTCACCAACATTGGAAATTATCAATTTTCCCTCCGTTCTCATGCCAACTTTCGCTCGTTCGTTTCCAATTAATAAGATACAAGTTTTCTGATGATACCCTAAATTTATTTATTGATGAGCTATCAATCAATCAGAATCAATAAATTGTCAAAAAATAATCTAATTTTTTACACATCTATGCAAGCAGAGATAACTTTCAAATAACGTATTTTTTTTCAATTTGGGAAATTTTGTAGGTACCTCAAACGTTTTCCCACTCAACAAGGCTCTCTTTAAATTGAATATACAAGTATGAATTATTTGGAGAGCAGGACCAGGACGAATATTTAAACCCTCCCCTCTCCTTCATTTTGAAGTTGCAAAAATGAGGCTTCTGGAATGAAATTAAGGACACAATCAGGGAAGGGCTGCCAGAATAAAGCCCCCCAAAATTGTTTTGATTTTTTTTTTATTGGCGTGTGAAACTGTAGGAGAAAAATTGTTCAATGTGACGCGACGTGAAGAAAATAATATTAGTTTCCAAGAGAGAAGCTCGAAGGGACTCTGGCTTCTCTTTTCCTTAAGCTCAGCAAGGATTTTTGAATTTTCGTATTTCAGTAAAAAAATAACTGATTTTTTAATCAAGAATCCATTCCGTATTTGTCACGAAATCAGAAAATTTGATTAGAAGATCAATGGAAAATTGCTGATTTTCAGCTAAATTTATTTCACTGATTCAAAAATTTGGAAATTTTACTGGATTTGATTAATTTGGATTTGGAGGGTTTATTTATTGTTTCCTTCGAAAATCTTCAATTTTTTTATGGAATTTGATCCCCCCCCATTTTTCTCGACTTCTCAGCTTTTCTCTTACATAATTTTCGGTTGCGCCAATGAATAAAATCTATTGTAGGTAATTTTCAAAAATAAATGATGCGCATTTTCTTCTCCAAATTCTGAATACAACAGATAAAAAAAAATAGTAAAACTTTTTAGAATTTGAACAATAAAATTTGTAAAACTTTCATTACCTACTGACCTTTTGATTTTTTTTTCATCTTTTTAAATGATAAGTTTTCTGGTCATAATTCAAACACTTACTAAATATCTACAGGAAAAAAATTAACAAAAATCAATATTATTTATTCGTTTCAGGTACATTCAGTTTCAATTACGGCTCATCCTTCGGCCACGGACTCCACCCCAAATCATTATCCCATTTCAAGAAAGAATTCAGTCCAACTTTGGTAGAAAAATACGTTCCAGTTCCAGTCCACGTAAAAATCCCAGTAGATCGACCAGTACCCGTACACGTTCCAAAACTCTATCCAGTCCCAGTCGAGAAACCAGTCCCAGTACCGATCAAAATTAATGTCCCTCAGCCATACCCAGTCTACAAAAAGGTCGCAGTACCAGTCAAAGTTCCAGTCGACCGACCAGTCCCAGTCCAAGTACCAAAACCATATCCAGTTTACGTCGAAAAGCAAGTACCTTACCCCGTCGATAAACCAGTCCCAGTCCCTGTAAAGGTCCCAGTCGATAGACCTTACCCAGTCTATGTAACAGTGGAAAAGCCAGCCGAGAAACCGATGCAAATAAAATGGCAGCCCGAAAAACCGATGAGCATGAGCACTGGTAAATCGATGTTATGGTTCGAAAAGCCCGATACACCTTTTACCTTTAAAGAGGAACCTGATAATGAGAAAATGGTATCGTCCTGGTTCGAGCTACCCGAACAACCAGAATCGGCTGAAATTTCATGGCCACCTGAAACCGCTGAATTAGAAATTAGGAAATAATCCCGCCTCGATAAACTTTCATTGTATTTTTTTCCCCTGCTCTAAACCTTCATTGTTTGTAGTACGCTACGATGTTAAGATATGTACGTGTATTTTTTTTCATTTTCGTTTGTTCTCCTATAATAAAAGTGTTTGTTACTGTTATCAAAGGTCCTTTTTTTTCACTTTTATTCAACCGGCCCAAAAAAATGATACCTTTTATCGAAAATAAAGGTCAAAAGTGCTCATTACGATATCTCTATATCGTCCTGCAAAATCATAACAACGTTGCTTTTACAATAACGACCAAAAAAATTACATTCAAAAATCATTTCGGCGTAAACATTCTCTACTATTGTCTCGCGTACCAAAAAAACAAACGCCGCACGTTCCAAATTGCTTTTGTTTTGATTTACATAAATAAAATTCGTAAATTTACTGCATCAGTCGTGTTATACACAACAAAACGCCTGTAACCGAAAAGAACTTCTATAATTTTACGATACGCTATGTAGTTTGCATACGCCAGTCGCCGCGTAGCGTCGTTTGCCGACGCTCCATTGGGCAATTACACTTGGTTTGTTTACATTCATTTTGGGAGTCATTTTCTTATCACTGCCATATGAATTACCCATGTTTGAACTCATTTCTGAATTAATTTATAATTATTTCTATTAATTACAGATTTTATTATATATGTAAAGTGATCTACGTTAAATTCTCTACAAGATAAGACCAATTTGAAAGTTGTCAAGGCATTTTATCGAAAGTTATTCAAGTTCAAAGTTTACGGAAGTGAATGAATATCAAATTATGCTCAACTTTGCGTTAGAATAACTCGAAATTTTGAGTGAGGACGTACGTGTTTGAGGTAAGAATATTAATCTACGTTGAATTCTCTATAAAATGAGACCAATTTGAAAGTTACCGCTCATGCCGAACGAAAGTTATTCAAGATCAAAGTTACAAAGGTAAGTTTTCATTACAAATATTTCGTACTTTTTTTTACTTTGAGTTGAAATAACTCGAAATTTTAAGTGAAGACATAGGTGTTTGAGGTAAGGAAAATAATCTACGTTTAATTCTCTACAAGATGAGACCAATTTGAAAGTTGTCGCTCCAGCCGAACGAAAGTTATTCAAGCTCAAAGTTACAAAAGTGATGTTGTACATATACAGCTAATATATACATCTGTGATAAGAATGTACTATCGGAACTTTGAGCTTGAATAACTTTCGTTCGGCTGGAGCGACAACTTTCAAATTGGTCTCATCTTGTAGAGAATTAAACGTAGATTATTTTCCTTACCTCAAACACCTATGTCTTCACTTAAAATTTCGAGTTATTTCAACTCAAAGTAAAAAAAAGTACGAAATATTTGTAATGAAAACTTACCTTTGTAACTTTGATCTTGAATAACTTTCATTCGGCATGAGCGGTAACTTTCAAATTGGTCTCATTTTATAGAGAATTCAACGTAGATTAATATTCTTACCTCAAACACGTACGTCCTCACTCAAAATTTCGAGTTATTCTAACGCAAAGTTGAGCATAATTTGATATTCTTTCACTTCCGTAAATTTTGAACTTGAATAACTTTCGATAAAATGCTGTGATAACTTTCAAATTGGTCTCATCTTGTAGAGAATTTAATGTAGATCACTTTACATATACAATAAAATCTGTAATTAATAGAAATAATTATAAATTAATTCAGAAATGAGTTCAAACATGGGTAATTCATACGGGAGTGATAAGAAAATGACTCCCAAAATGAATGTAAACAAACCAAGTCTAACCAAGTGTAATTGCCCAATTGCCCAGTTATCTTCAGCAATCTACCACAGTGCACGTTCTGTGTGAAAATACGTATTTTTCTGTATAAAATACGTATTCTCGAGGCTCATATTCCAACCACAGTGCGTATAGTTTTACTATTTTCGCGCCAGCCAAATTAATTAATTGAAATTTAATTTCAACTATTCCTTTTGATACTATGTACAATTGTACATACCGATGTATTGGAGTATTTCATTTTCAGCCTGGGATAATTGGCAAATTCAAATGATATTATCGACGAAACGTTAGGGGTTGTACAATAAAATATTTCATTCGATCATGTGTACTGTTCACTGCTCAAGTCTTCATTCTCTGGAATGTTCATCTCAACCAGTGCTAGGAAAAGGTACCTAAAGTCAGATTTTTCAAAAATGGGGGTTTTGATCTGTATGATAGGGGAGACTATGAGGAACATTTCAAGACTTGGATAAGCATCCTAGGTCAATTTGTTGGTAAGATTGGGGTAAGTATTTGAAAAATTAGAAAATCATGACTTTCAAAGAAAAAAAAATCGAAAAAACCACGTTTAAAGCTAGAAGTCTAAACTGCTTAAAATGCAAAAAAAAATTGAAAAAAATCGCCCATTTTTTATATATTTTTTGACTTTTGAAAGGGAGAGGACCAGTAGCGTAGACAGAAACGTCTGAAGGGAGGGAATCTCAAAATTTTGGAAAATAAGTACAATATGGGTAAGTATCATAATGTAGGTTTTTGAAAGCGCTGAATCTAATTTTGGCACTGATTTAACCCACAACCCAAAATGTGGCCCTTTAAAGGTGAGAGGGAGTTCAAAATTTTGAAAAAAATATTTTTACGATATTTGGTGCCACAATGCATGATTCCAGGTGCGCTGATTCTCATTTCAGAAGTCATTTAAATTAAATCAAAATTGAGCCCCCTAGACAGAGAAAAGTCCTAAAAATTTAAAAACTACGATATGGGTGTCAAAATGAAGTTTTTTTTGAGCTCTGATTATCTTACCAGTAACTTTTAAATGATAACAAGACTTGGCTCTTTAAAAGGATAGCATAGTCCAAAATTCTCTTATAAAAAAATGGTAATCAAAATAAATTTTTTTTGAAGGAGCTAATTTTTATTTTAAAAATTGAATCAAATTTGAACCTCATGCGTACATATCTGAATTTTCAAACCGCAGACACCAGATTTTTAAAAACAATCGATGGCGATTCAAAACGAAAGTTAAAATTTTTTAAAAATTGAAATTATTTTACCACTTTGTTCAAAATGATCAAAAATTACAAAATTATCTCTCAACTTTTCACAACCTAACACTCTGTATCGTAATTTCACAGGACACTTACTTAAAAAAAAAATCTTTGAAATACGGTTTCGATAAAACAAAAATTCTATTTTGTGACCGCCTCCCTCTTACCAATTTCACCTATTTCACGTTGCATCTTCAAAATTTTCCGGCGTTAATTTCATTGAAGAGGTAAGCTGAAAAGCTGCTGAGCTACCTAAATCTTATTCGTTTCTGTCGTTTTTCATACTAAAAGTATTTTGGAGATAGGTACGTGATAATAATCCAAAAGTGGATTCCTAATGATCAATGAGATTTTGAATAAAATCAACTGGATTTCTTCTAAATCAATTAAGGAAAATATTATCAACGTATAGTACTAGGTATTTTTATAAAAAGGGTAATTTTGTCCAAGAAGTAAAAAAAATTGTTTTGAAAATATCTTTTCTACATGGGAATACCAGATTTATCGATAGGTCTTGACAAAAAGAACAACCTCTTTTGTTGACTCTTCATTTTTTTTTTAAGATTTAAAAAAGCAGGAACAGGAAGTTCTTTCATTGAAAAGTAACATTCAACGGACAGAAAAATCGTGGGAATAGATTCATCTTCTCTTATCCAGACCAGATTTGATAAAATTGACTAAAACGAACATTTCAGCACGTACTTACCTATCCATTTATGATCTATAAGTTCCCAATAACCTTCTACGATGATTATGAAACAAAACAAAAAATTGTCCCTATCTACTTATTCCTGGATAAAACTCACCACACAAACAATTCTTGTTCAAAATGATTTCTTTCTTTTTAAAAACTAAAACATGCCTGCGTAAAACAGGATGTCTTACCTAGAAACCATCTTTTTATGACCTAAAACAAAAAAGAATAGAATTAATTTTCGTTTGTCCTTTTACTAACGGATTAGTGAATTTAGATTTTTAAAAGCATCATTTATGTGTATGGATTACAAATATCTAACACGACTACAATATTTCTTTTTGGGAATTGTATCTATAGCCTTTTGCTTTTGCAAAACGATAACTTTATGAAAAAGAACCTGAGAAGAAAAAAAAACACGCTCGAAGATCTTAAATGATAACGCACTAATAAGGTTACAAAAGACAAAAGAAGACCCCATCAAATTTGCCTTTTTTTCAAAAAAATGGTGGATTTCAAACTTCCAAAAAAAAAAAAAATCAGAAGGCAATAATAAGATCCGTGGGTAACTGTGATGGACAAATTCTCTTCGTACTGGTTTCTTGTTTACCAAGCATGGTAATAAGGATGTTCGAAGAATTTCTTTAAACTTTAACAATTTTCTGAAAATTTGAGATTTTTCAAAAATTGTGCTGTTTCCAAAAACTGAAGAATGTTTCAAATTCCAACAATTTTCTAAAAATTGCATTCCTTTCTAAAAATTGAGAAAAAATATCAAAATAGGTATCAAGGTATGAACAGGTAATTTCAGATCTCTAAATAAGTATTACTAACTACTCGTAATACGAGAATACCTATTAAAAAATTATTCCTTCCATTTCACCAGAGGAATGTCGATCTTATTTTCAGGAACATGCTGTTCTAATAATATAAAACCGAATTTTTTAATGATTCTCCCCTGTTTCCTCCGGAACCCTCAAATTACTTTGTAAGTTACGTACTCAACAATTGGACTTCATACTTCTTATTTCTGAAATTCGATTTCACCGATTACAAGACAGATAACACAGTAACGAATGAAGAGAAAAATGCAAGAAAAATGACACAAACTTTAAAAATTAAATGACTCGACAAAGCTACTATACGTAGGTATCTCGCCATAAAACCCTCGAAACGACATAGCAAACTCACTGAAATATAAACTTAATGTAGTGAATTCTGTACTAACGATGAAATTTCATAAAATGAAATAAAACTCCATTAAATTAATTAAATTTATCTAAATAGGCGGTTTAAAACCAAGTTGACTAGTTTTGATCGCTTATCAAAGATATATTCATCACATCTGCAAGATGCAACGATACAGATATAGAAATAAATCTGTCTGCGTTATCCTAATTAGCTATATGTTAATAAAGCAACCAAGTTGAAAAAAAAAACTGATCTGGATGCGTCAAAAGTCGAATAATCTTTTCCGATGTAATTGGAAACACGAGTTGATAACGTAGTTCATATGTTTTATTTATGCTGTACTCTTATAACGGTGGTGTTTTTTTTTTCTTTTCAAAGCATATCCTCAATTTAAGCGATGTTAGATTGTTTCCTAATTACGACTGATTAAGATAGTTATGCATATCTGGCCGGTACGACGGTTGTGATTAATTAAAGTTTCATATATGTCAGAGCGAGATGAGGTTAAAATATTAAATATTTTCTTTTCACTGCATCACTTCATTAAACGTGGTTTACCCCACTCCAGCCAAACCCATTGTGTACCGCGGTTCGGTAATAATTTCTTATTCGCGATTTCGCGTACACAGTTAATAACAAAAAGGAAATGTTTTAAAAGTTTACTAATTTATTTCTTTGAGAGAACTTTATTTTATTATTTTGCAAGTTTTGAATAACCGATGTAACGAAGGGGTCGGAGAAATAAATTTTCTCACGAATTCCGGTGCTTTTTCTTTTGAAAAATATCACAATTAGAATCTCGAAACAAAAATAGGAAATTTTTAAAGAATTGTATGAAAAATTCCAAACTCTTTTCTGAAATTGAACATTTTGAAACGAAGAAAATATATACCTACGTCTAAACCTCCTCCATTATATTTTTCATCATCCTTAACCTCATTTGAAAAATATTTTATGAAAATCCAGGAGAAAAAGGACCAAGCAGCTCATTTTGGAAAGTAGATGAGCACCAAAAGATTAAAAATTACAAAAAAGACCAACTATTGCTACATATACTTATTCTTTCCGAATGAAATATTCATACCTTTTTTTTCTCTCATCCCCGAACAAAAAACTCAAAACATGAAGACAACACTCTATATACCAACTAAGTACATAATTTTAGGTACCTTGCTAGCGTACGGAATAACGATTTTATGCAAAACTACTTACAATGTTGTAAGCCGATTAGCTACCTTCGAATGAGTTACTGCACATATTTTTCATTTTGTTCGCTAACTGAGAGAAAGTTTGAAATGTAAACAAAAGTAATGCTCCGGGCCAAACGGATTAAACAAATTAAACGCGCAACGTCACCAAGTCGCGATGTATCTTAAATTAATTTGAAACTTTTGCATGTCGAAAAAATGAGCCGATTTAGTATACGTACTTTTCTAAACTACCTGCCTATTTGTTTTCGATCACCTTAGCGAAATTTTTAGACGAACGAGTTGAGAGACAGCAATGCGAAGAATATGGTACTTGGGGAAAAATTTTCGTACTCGCGTCAATCGAAGTATAAGGTGAAATTAAGTTGATGCCAAGTTTGCAACAGTTCGAAAGGAGCTTATTAAAACGGAGAGGGGAGAGGTGCTAAAAGTTACCGAAAGCGTGAAAAGGTCCCGACGACAGATGCGTTTGAAAGGTTTTTAAGACGAACGTCGCTGAGGGAAGGTCTGCTGCTGTACCTACTCTTCTCGCATCGAGTTCTGAAAATGCATTCATTAGAACCATTTTATGCTAATTTTCACCACAATACCGTTGACGAAATTCCAGCGATATTCTTACATCAACTATAAACTATTTAAGCGGTTTGTTATCTTTGATAACCGCAGCCTTTTATAAATAATCGTACCGAATATAGGGTTTGTAGCAACGTGTGAGAATTTACACTTGTTTCAAGGCTTTCAATAAAGGTTTGAACATATGTTGAGAGAAAAATTTTGGGTAAATGGATCTACTTTGATTAAATTTTAAAAACGAGTTCAATAAATTGCGAGTAGGTAGGGATATTGAAGTTGAAATCAGTGGTGGAGCAACGTGGGGTAAAAGGGGTGCATCGCCAATTTTCCCTCAAAATTACATATATCAGATCAGGATTTGCAAAGCATTAAAACAAAGACAAAATATATTTTTTGGGCATTGAATAAGTGCCCAATTTTTTCAATGTTTTGTCCTCGTGAAAAAAACTCTCTTTTTTGCCCTCTCTTCCAAAAATCCTTCTGATACCTACTCCAAAACTTTGTACACACTTTGTACCCTCTTACAAAAAATCTTCCGACGACCGTGGTTGAAAGGAATAAAAAATGGACCTTGCTCTGTACAAGTGTAAGTATGCTGCTGTAGATGATATTTAAGTATAATTGGACTAGATTTTGAAAACGAAAAATTTTCATAATTTTCTGTTGAACAGATGATAGAAAAAAATTCAAACATTTTTTATTTAAAAAAAAAAAAAACAAAAATGAAAAGTTTTCGAATCTTTTTTCCACTTTGTCTTTGAAAAAAGTTTGGTCATGCTTTAAAATCTTTGAAATCGTAGACTATTTTCCCGGAGTTTGGAGGAAGAGTTGAAAATTCCATCCTAAGAAAATCGTATTCATATCGAAGTCCATCAATACAGACAAAGTCATCGTCATATCCAGACAACTTGAAAGCAACACCAGGTTTTTTTTTCAACTGTTCAAAGATTTCTCCAAACTTGGGCAATTTTCTAGATTTTCTAAAAATGAAAATAAAATTTTCTTTCTAAATCTTGAACAATTTTCTAAAAATATCACGATTTTTAATTTTTTTTCAAATTTGAAAAATATTTTAAAACCTTGGTTATAGAAATTGAGGTACCTACCCTATTATTTTTCAGAAATTCAAAAAAATTCAGTAATTGAAAAATACCCATTTTTTAGAAAACGAAGGATTTTTCAAAGCGATTTTTTAAAACTCAATTTTTTTAAAAATTTCAAAATACCTGCGTATTCCAAAAATAGGGCTATTTTTTAAAAATTGTACAATTTTCTAATCTAGAGAATGCAAAATTTTTTAAAAATCAAACAATTCTCAAAATTTGGAAATTTTTTTGAAAATTGTAGCGGTGACGTAGTCAAAAATTGAACATTAAATTCAAAATTTGAATTATTTTTCTGAATACAATTGAGTTAGGTACATTAGTGTTCTGAAACTCTTCTGCAATTTGCATAGGAAATTCACAAAACAGCCTCCTTTGATGAAAATATAATTTTGGAGCGAGAGCGAACAATTCTCATGTTATTCATTTTTATCTAAGAAACCAAAAATAAAAACAAATCCAGAGTGGTATTTGAAGGTTGTTTTTTTTTGGGGGGGGGGGGAGTACAAAATGGGTATGGAAACTCAAAATTCCAGAAGAGGAAAGAAGAAAAATGAAGCTTTTTTGTAGGATCTTCTGCATATACTTCACATCATTATTATTTTCTTATTGAATTTTTAATGCTCCAAGAAGGCATTTGTTTTATGTAAATTCTTGATCTCTTGGGAAGTCCGGACCACTCGGATCTCCCCCCCCCCCCACTATAACGTCACTGAGCTGGAGAAATACTTTCCAAAAAAAAAACTGTGAACTGCGACAACATTCTTCATTTCACACTTGACTACTTCAGCAATCTTTCAAATTTTGGACGGTTCACCAAGAATTGGAAAATTTTTCAAAATTAATTCGATTATCTGAATTTACGAACGATATTTCTGATAACTTACGAAGTTATTCACAAATAGGACAGTTTTTTCAAAAAATAACTTACTTATTTCGAAAAACGAAAGAAGTTCAACAAAAAATTGAATATTGAAACACGTAAAAAAACTTAAAAATTAAATCAACTTTTAAAAATTGATTAGGTAATCAACTTTTAAAAATTGATTAGGTATGTTGGAAAATTGAAATCAACCGTATAAAAAAAGAAATAATAAAAACATAATATCTAAACCTTTGAGAAATAAAGCTGAAAATTATTTTAAAAATATGCATTTTATACAAAAAAAATTCGCAAAATTCAGTTTCTGCAAATACTCATTGGTTAAAAAAACACATTTGAGTCACGCGTAGACTCTTCTAACCCTCCGTCTGAGCTTCGAAGTAATAAGGTAACACGTAGGGTTAAATTTCTCCCAACTATAAGAATTTTTTTGCTGACTCGAGAACCAAAACTCACCCATTTTTCGAACAAATTACCTCACCAAGGAAATAGCATAATGATCCCATACCTTTCTAAATTGAATAAACGATTTCTCGCACCTACAATCGCAAATTCGCATTCACATTCGACGCAAATAAACGTTCGGCTCGTTAAGAGTAAAATTCCAGTACAAGGTCCATTGTTCGACGACGACGTACGACTCCTCGAAAGGGAGTAATGTATGTTGAGAAAATCGCGGCAATAATTAATTGCATTATTTTCACTTAATTTGCTTGTAGATCATTAATCGAGCATTGTCATTGTTTACAAAGACGCCTTTGTTAAAGGGTTGTTTGTGAAATCGATTTTCTTCGCAGGCACGTGCGACTCCTCCGTATAAGGTCCGAGGCGCAGTGAAACGCAGCCGACCTTATAATTCGGTGATATTTTCAATAAACTTCCGACTAATTAACAAAACGAAAGATTTGAAAATTCGCCATTTCGGCGGCAAAACGGCGAATAGGTTTTAATTTGATGCGGCAAAGGTCGCTAGACTCTGAAATACCGAATCCGATTAGCACGCGGTGCTTCATTGTATAGCGGATCCGAGACCAACGTACTAAATGAATTCAATGCGGGTGCGAAGGGATGTGAAAAAATTCCGTGTAAATTTTAATTGCGGAGTTTAAAACGACCTTATAAAACGTAATACGTTTAATTTCGTATCCTTCCGGATAATGTAGCGGTTTATTTAGCCATTTGTATGGCGGATAAAGAGGGCGTCGAGGTAACTCGTCAAAAGCCCTACGGTAAGTACATTTCCATGTTGTCATCTGGTAAGCAGACCTCTCTCTGCTAAATCAGCTGTTTCCTATCTACTCTCGATGACTTATCTGCGCCGCATATAGCAGCGCCGCGTTCACGTTTTACCACCTCAAAAAGCAACAGCAGCAGATCCATTTTCTATACTCATTAAAACGATTTTAAGGTTCGAAAACCAGACGTAAACATTAAAGGTATACCCCTCGATTATTTGTACGCTAAAAGCATCGCAGTTAAAAAAGATAACGAATCGATATACCGAGCGGCTTTTTTTCCCATTCTTTATCGGAATCTATGGGTTTGGGTACCTACCTATATAAATGTGCATTAGTTTTAAAATCATTTGAAAAATAAACACATGGTATGGCGCCCCGTGACTCGCCATTCCAGTTTGTAATAAAAATAAAAAAATCAAGGCGCAAGTGTAGTTCTAGTTATCACTTTCACCCTCTCTGGTCTGTCGTTTAAAAACCAACCCTTTCCTGTCTGTGATGCCTGATCTCAATCACCATCGAAACACAGTCTTACATTACTGATAAACCTCAAACGATCTGCGGCGATACCGCATCTATCTAAACTCGCCGCATTAATCCTTATTCGATGTGAAAAATCCGTTCTACATGACAGCATTTTATGCACTGTGGAAGGGGTGACTTGAATGAAAGCAAGGGTTTGTTTCAAGGAGAAAATTTAGAGCGGATCGGGTTTTAAAGTGATCATTTTTTATGTGAGATTTTTTACGAGAAAAAACTACTAGTGGAGAACTGGAGACTGTTTGTGTTTGGGGAGGAGGGGCAGAAGACAGAATGACGATAGATTAATGGAGCATAGCTGATGAATGAAAAAAATTAAAATCAGCATCAAATCAAGATAGAGAATTTTTCAAAAAGAAAGGTAGCAAAAATAATTTTGATTAAAATGTAATTTTTCTCTATGAACAAGGTATTCTTTAAGACTTGAAAAATATCAAAAGTTGATCTAATAAGTGAAAAAAGCTGAAATTTTGGTATATGCCCTATTTTCGACCAGCCAAATCAATTGGAAGTGGTTTCGAGGCGTTTCGGAGCCACCAAAATTTTTTAGCATTTTTCAGTCCCGAAGAAAAGTCCACGGGAGGGACCTAAATTTCAATTATTTTATGTTTTATCTCGATGAAATATACATTATGATATTCAACTATTTTTTTCACATTGAAAATATGTAACCCTGCCGGAAGGAAGGGAACTTGTGTAAAAAAAAATCGATGTCTTTATGTTCATGTGTTTGGTCAAGATTTAGTGTCATTTGAACCAAAAATGTGAAAAATGAGACATCGATTTCTGTTACACAAGGTCCCTTCTTTCCGGCAAGGTCACATATAAATTTTGCTAGCTCATTTTTTTTTTTTTTTTAAATCACGTCGGAAAAGCAAAGCATCATAGATTAGAGACGTATGCACAAAATTTTTCGAACTGTAGATATGTACACAGTAAAATAATATAAAAATAGATGAAATTTTATAAAAATTGTTCCAACAATTTATAGCATAAATGTCGTTCATGAATTGCTTAAAAAACCATAAAAATCAATGAAATTGCTTCAAAATTCTTAAAACTAAAAAAGAAATCAGCGACATAATCGAAAATAAAACCACAAAAATAACAACAAAATGGGACAATCTGTAAAAATATTTAAATATACTTGGAAATTGTTTGCCAAATTTTGTAGATCTTACCAACGATGCTACTTTCGTAAAAATTATTTAATACTGAACCCTTCTTCCTGAGCTCATATCTGAATAATTTCTAAGAAATTCTACAATTTTTTTTTTGGAATAGATTTTCAGAAACTTACCGAAACTCATAGCACCAAATTGACCTAAATACAGGGAGGGAAGGAGGGGGGGGGGTTAACAGCAAAATTCCGCCTATTGAAACCCCCTCAAAATTAAATATGTAGCAGAATTTACTGCTTCTTCATTTTTTAAAAATCGAGGCTACATATGTATCAAAAACCCAAATTATTTCGATTTATGAACCTACTTTGAAATATATTTTTCCAATTCAACTCGTATAATTTTCAGCTATTGAGTTTTTCTTCCTGGCTTTGCTCGAGTCTAAATATTTTTACATTTCTTTGAAAGCTGAGCAATTGAGTATTTCTGAATTCTTAAAATCAAAGGCTTATTTTAACCAGATTTTAAAACATTTTTTACAAGAATTCTTCTCCTTCATAACTCAGTTTTTTTATCAGTAATTTTTGGCTGTTGAGTTTTTTTGGAAAATTTTTTGCTCTCATTTCGCTCGAGTTTGTGCATACCTTGAAATAAAATTTCATTTCAGGCTTCAAAAACTTCACTGTCAGTTTTTTCACGACTCCTCCTTTTTTTTTTGTCAAGTATGAAACTATTCCTATTCCTAATTTTTTCAGAAAAAAAGTTTGTAATTTCCCTCAGATTTCCGACTTCACCGCTTAACCCCCGTTTTCTTGTCAAAAAGTACAGGTTTGCAATTGAGGAGTTTCGTTGCAAAACGCAACAAAAAATTTGTTTCATATCAAAACGCAACATCTTTTTTTGTCCCCCTCCCCTCCAACCCTCCTTGAGGTACAAGTGCGAAATGACCCCAAAACATGTAGCTGGGGTCTTAAGCTTTCCAATGAGACCGCCCCGAGCCAAAAACCCCACCCAATTTTGAATGACGATTTTTTTGCGATTTCCCAAAAATCAGGTCTTCGGAGATGTTTGCGTTTTGAAACGAAACTCCTCAATTGTTGAAGCACTTCTCCCTCTCCTTTGCCAATCCAATGCTGTTCGGTTTAGCCCCGAATGTTTTAAAATCAAAAAAAAAAAATTTACAGGTACATTTCCTTGCCATTAGATTTTGACAAATACATAATTTTAAAATTCGACCATTTTTTTTTCTTTCAATCATTTTTTTGGCACCTATTTCGAAAATTTACACTCATAAGCAAGACGAATTTGAAAAATTTTGAACTTTGCATCTTCTCAAATTCATTTTCAGTTTTGGATAATAAAAAAATTGTAATTACTAACACTCAAAATTATAAAATTCCATTTCTCAAAAAATGATAAAATGACTTGATATTGAAATAAGAGATACTTATAGGTACAGTAAGTACATGGGTAAATAAAATTTATCGTTTCTACCCAAAACAGTTTAAAACGATTTCTTGTCACTCATATTCATATGAATAGAAAAGTACATCCATAGGTGTCTTTAAAATGAAAAAAAAAGTATCGATTCTTTAAAATCAGTATCTCTTCATTCCTTCTAAAATATGCTTTTTGCATAAATTAATGCCAGATTCTAATTTGGCAGATATTTCAAACGAGTAATGAACATGCGGTTTGCGAAATCGACCTTATAGAAACTTCTTCCAAGTTCCGGATAACTATTTCATTCCTGGCCGAAAATTTCGATCAACTGCGATAACTTTCACTGCAGCCTAAAACTTTTCCCAGTTTCATTTCTCGTATCCATTTCAATTTTTACCTCATTCATCTAATACTTCCTTCTCAACCACGGCCACGGTCATGGTCAGTATTTCTTCATTTCTATCTTATCTCTCGTATATCGACTATCCCTTTTTTTTCATCCACTACACGTCCGAAATTTCCCTGAATTCGAATTCGTACAGACAGAATGCCAGATACACGAATTGAAAACGTCAAACGTGAAGGAAAAAAAAGTGCACAATAGAAATATCTATAGGTGCTGCCAACACATACAAAAGAACGACTCGTACACCGATGAATATTTGAAAAAAGAGGATTTGATGAAGAACGATAAGAAATTTTATATTTTACGAATGGATTTACATTATTGATTACATCCGAAGATAACCATATTCTCGAATGCACGTATACTCGTACTATTTTACATATTCGAAAATCTTTTTTTCTCCTCACTCTTTTCCGCTTTGAAACTTCACACAAGATATCGACCTTTTACCAACTTTTTTCCTCACCAATTCTTTTGAAAATTATTATTTATTGAACCCTACCTTTTAATATAAGCCGAGGTGAAATAAATTGTAATGGAAATAGATCTAAAACGCGATACCAACGTTTTCAATACTTACACACATAAAAAAAAAGTTTAACCAATTCAGGAAAGTGCCTTTAACTGTTATAGCGTGGAGGTTAATGTATCTTTTAGGAAACGATAAACCAAAGTACACCGATGTAGTATATGCCGCCGCCACCGAGGTACAAGTATTTGTTTCGGAAGTTGTCTTAGATTTATGTGTTCTGTTAGCAATGTTTCTCTATCAAAATGCTACACTTTAAATGGCGGCCCAAATCAATGTTGGAAGCTTTTTATTCTCCACCGGTGGATTGCGAAACTGCAGAAGATTTTTGTACAACAATTCGTTCGCTTAAAAGCTCGCAGCATTAAAAATTCATCATTGATGAGGATTTTCCAACAAATCAACAATTCGTCGAAGTAAAATGATCGAGTTGGAAAATCGAATTATCTCGAATACTCAATTTTCATCTCGATTGAGTAAACCAACGTGGGATAAGGCCAAAAAAGCTCTACTTTTTCACTCCGAAGCAAAAAAGCGATAAATTTTTTCAACGCATACGAATCATTTCAGCACGTAAAGTAATATTAGCGTTGCCCTGTACCGCACTGGCCCTCCGGCCTTCCGGCGCGACTAGGACTCCCAAAGAGCGCGCGCATCCTACCTCGTGAGTTTCCAACACCATCTGATCAACGTGTTCCCTATTTCTAAAAACCACAACAGTTTAGTTTTGGCGGTATTCGGATGCGAGAGTGTTGTGTAATTGGTGTATTTTTTTCTCGAAATCGAAATTTTTCGTACGTAACTGAATTTTTGAAATGAAAAAATTATTTTTCTCGGTGTCTCGTTTTTTTCCGGTTTGAAGTTTTTTTTTTCGATTTTTAGTATCGGGTATTTTTCGTGATTTTTTTCTATAGTGAATGTGATTTATTTCGGAACTTGGTGACGATTGACGAATTATACGAAAATACAGCCGGTATCAGAATGCCATCTGCGATTCGAGTTAACGAACGATTAAATGTGAGTGATTATTGTAAACTTTGAAAATATCCTGATCTTTTACGCAATTTATACAAGTGTGGTTCGAGTCTGAGGTAAAATACAAATTGTCGTCGAAAAAGACCAAAGTTACCGAATAAATAACCTTAAGCGTGTTTTGAATTCGGATTAGAAAGCCAAACAGAAAACGAGTTTAACAAATATTGTCTCAAAAGATTCTCCGATCGTTTCAAAAGCTCCGAAGTTGTAAAAAAAGCTCGAAAGTGTACGGTTTCGTATTTTGCGAGAATTATGTAAATGACACGAGTTTCTTTTGTGATCTATTAATCACGTCTATACGAAAACACACGTTAGACTTTTATGTCTTCGATAAACGTGAGATTATTATAATGAGCTTCTTAATCATCTCAGTCATCGAATAATTAAGATACGGTTAGGTAATGGCATTAAAGCAGTTAATTCCTTAATTTTAATGTTAAAAGCGATTAAGTAGATTGAATAGGTAGATTTCGTAATTTTACGCCATTTAGACTTGGAATATTTCGAAATTTTTCGCGTAATTTTTCAGACACGAAAAAAATTACTTTTTTTCAAATTAAAAAAGAAAAATAATTAACCTAAAAATTGAAATAATTTATTGAAATATTAAACTTGAAAAAGAACCAATATTCCTCCTAAACTTTTTGTGGACACAAATGTTTTGAAAAAACATCGGTCATTTTTGTATTTCGTGAATTAAAAATACTTTATTGCGTATAATTGATACTTTTTATCGAACTTTTTATTTCACAACACGCGAATAGTGTTGTCTTATTGGTAATAAAAAACTTTATTAAAACTTTTTTCTAGTCGCGTGTATTTGTTATTTGAGGAATGAAAGCCGCTCTCTCCTCCACATCTAAATAAAACTAAAAATCCAAAGTAATTTTATCGTCATTAGAGTATAAAAAATCAAATGAAATAGGTCGAAAATAAAAATACATAGTACAAAAATGAACTCAAAAATTTCAATTCAGTGAAATGATCTGTTGGAAAATTTTTAGGACGAAAATAGGTAGGTAGGTATATATCATCTGAGAAAAAATTTCGAATTCACCTGAGTAGAAAAAAAATTAAATTGGAAAAATTCAAAGTCTCATTTTTTAAAAAAAACGAAAATTCAAAACAATAAATATTTTTAAATTGAAAAAAGTCATAGATGAATGGAAAAAAATTTACAAAAAGTTCTGAATTTGAAAAGGAAAAATTAAAAAAATTAAAATTGACTCATGAATAGATATAAAGATCATATGTATTATATGTGACACTTATTAGAAACAAACAGCAAAAAAATGACTGAAAATTCATAAAACCAGATCGATTTAGATTTTTTTTACCTCTAGACAATATTTTTCTTCAATAGAGAAAAATGAGAATTAAAAAAAAAATCGAATAAGTAAACTAGACCAGTAATAAGGGCTGGAAAAGTAAGAAAAAATTTTCAAAGTCACTATTTTTTTTGAAATTGCGCTTTGTTTAAATAGAAACTTTTCCAAAAAAATGACTCTCCCTCCCCCTCTCCTCTTCCACCTGATATCTGAGTTGTGATCCAGAATGTCCTCAAATAGGATCTTTTCTAAAAAAAAAAAAGTAACCGCTCAAGATTTCATCGAAAGAAGTTCAATTTTCAAATTTTGAACTAAATTCGCACCTAGTTGAGATGATTATTATTTATTAAATTCAGTTTTCAACCGAATATTCAAAATTTCGAAGATGACCATATTCAAAAGATTAAAAAGAAGAAAAAATTTGAAACAGGGAAATTTTTTTAGAGTAATATGGCTTTTTGCTAATGTGACCCCGACGTTCAAATAAAATTTTGAAATGACGACTCTCAAGAGATGAAAAATAAAATTATCAAATTATTCAAATTAACAAATCAACATGTAATTTGCGTTCAATCAATACCAGCAAAACCATAGTAAAACACCCCTCCAATAAAGTATCTTTAAAATTACACATTACACATGGGAATGAAAATTTGTACCTTTTCCAGACTAAGAATGAATTTTTCAGGGAATCCCCCCCATGATTATTCTTAACGCGACAAAATACTAAAAAAAAAAATATTTTTCGCCCAAAAAATAAACGATGTTAAGGCAGCCCAATTATAATTTCCTTTTTTTTGCACCAGAATTCGTCCTTTTTGGACTCTTTGTAACCAGAACACCTTCTATTGATACAATTTGAGACAATTTTGTCCGAAGCCTTAATTTTTTTTACTTGAGAAAAATCATCAATTAGTGACTTTTCATAAAAATTTCAGAGGACCAAATGACCCCGAATCAAAAAACCAAACATACTTCAAAGATCTACATCTCAAATTGTTTCTTTTCAGCAATATTGCGTTAAAATTTACTAACCCAATAAAAAAATGTTAAATAAAAATGTTACGTCTAAATGGGGCTCTTGCCGAATGCCCTTTTGGCAAATAAGTTGCCTGTACTTTTCCAATTAAAACGTGTCTTCAATTTTTTACACCTAAATGGATGAAATATCTTTTGAAGCATTTCTACTCAGAAGGGGTAAATTTGCTCCCATTTTTTTAAAAAAAATATCGTTTTCCTGCCATTAATAGAGAATTAAGTGACTATGATCTGAAATGTCTATGAAAAAAGAATACTGATCGATGATCATTCTAATTCTCTATTATTGATAGATCAGATTTTTTGTAACATTTCAACCTCAAACTTTCACTTCGAGTGAAAATGCTCCAAAAAGTTTTCGCGAACCAATCAATTGAAAATATATTTCAATGGAAAAAGTTCTTAAGTTAGGCACTACACGTATTTTTCAAAAATTATCTCAGAAACTATAATTTTTTTTCGATACCTATTGCCAGCCCAATCAATACCCATCATATCTCAAAAAATAGAAAAAAAAGAATTTTCTATTTTTCCAACCCACTTTACCAAAAAGTTTCAATTTACCGAGGCTGAATTCGCGAAACCCTCCGGGAACTTTCACAACGTCCTCCAGACACTTGACCAATCCACTCCTGGGACCATTCGAGGCTAAAACAATTCGACCCTCTGACAGAAACAAATACCAAGGATAAAATTGTTAAATTTTGGAAAACCTTCTCGATTTAAAGACTCTACTACATTTTATTATACTATAGAACGACATTAAACGTCAATTATTAATACTCCTAAGTCAAGCTTTTAATTCCCTTAAGCGCGTAAATTCTTATTAATTATAATCCAAGTCTCCGTCGTAAGTTGGTGTAAATCGACGCGATATAATTTAAACTCGACTAAGTCGGCCTATAATACTGGAAAATATTCCAGCACATTACCCAAGCCCTTTTCCCATTCTTTTTTCCCCTCGATAATCGAACGTGGTACTTTTTTAATAGGTTTTAAGGTAATATTTCTTAAGGTTTTAACACTTTTAGAGGCTTTTATGGTGAACGTAAATGATTTACAGAAATATACACTGCGTAGTTACGTACACCGCCATCCAGATTATAGTATTTCGGGTATAACAAGTTTTATACATGCCGAGATCAGCATAAAACCGTATTACAAGCAGGCCTTTACCATACGTGTCCCGAACACGACAATAAGATAATGAAGTCGTAAAACGCGCGCGTGTATGGTCCAAACCATAGAGAAACCATTCGGGATTTTTTTCTTTCACGGTTCAAAGTTTTTCCAGCCTGGATGCATAGAAACGGATACCACAAAGAATGAATAAAATTAACGAAAAAATCCGGCCAGCCTTTTTCCAAAGTACTTTTTACAGAGATAGACGAAAAAACACTCAGACGAGAATGACACTTAAAATCAATTCGCTATTCTTTGAAAGTACTATTATTTAATTTATCATTACTTTAACGATACGTGCTTTTTCTTTTGTTAACTCGAGCCCCGACTCGGCGCATTTTCGGCTCAGTTTTTTATTTCATTTTACTCGAGACTCCAGACGGTTGAAAATTTCCAAGACAAATGTTACAAATTACGTTACCGAGGCATTTTTCCGTTCCGTTTTAATTAACGTAGGTATTCTTACGAGACTTCGCCTTCGGATCGGTACGAATAAATTCCCAACCATGTATTACGCGATGGGTTTCCAATGTCGACTTTGGCGTATTCCAAGAAAATCCTTAAATCGCACTTTGCGTCCGCAGATGGTCGATCGAATTCAAAAGATAAGAACGATAGGAGGTCGAAGTATGTACAAAAATCCAAACACCGCGAAGAGTCGATGACGAAACAAAAACATAACACTTGGGGCAAAAAAAATAACAATGTGGTTGATTTTCTGGTGGTAATGTTATAAATGTCACACATCCTCGAATCCTGCCTTAGTCCGCTTTCACATCTAACAATATCATCCATTGTATCTTGTTTACCAGGAGATGGTGGTGGTTGTTTTGGAAAAAGGTGCCGCATGTACATAAGGCTCTATCGAACTGGTTTTGTGTGTATTTTGACACACGTTTACTTGTATTCTTACGCGTCCTTGGGGTATACCGGTGGAACGACAAAAAAAAGGGGACTGAGATGTCTTTATACCTACGTAGATTTTTTTTCTCAATGAAATTTAGGTACCGTTTTGTTTGCGGCTTCTTAGCAGCAAAAAATTCTACCTACGAGAGAGATAAATGCGTTGAAAGTGTATGAGGGCAGCTTTGACCAACAGACGAGTCTCAAACTGTCACGTTAAATATGTAATTAACGACGAATATACCGACGATGGACATATAGTAAAGGGTTGGTGAAAAAAAAAAATGCAAATGAAAGACAGCTGTCCCCTGTGGTATAAAAATCCTCGCCTACGATCGCTTTTTGATGTGTAAATTTTTCATCTAATCAATTTCCCTCTTATCGCGGCTTTCTTTCGGGTATTAAAGGTTGCAAATGTACTTTTGCCAGACTAAAATCGTATTTGTTTCCGGTAGAACAGCCAGTTACTGGATAATGAGAGATAAGGGATGATGAAAGGTTATCGATTGGATGGTGGAAGTCGACAGTGTAGTCTTCCCTACTCATCAGAATAATTTTCATGAAATAGAATACAAAGAGTGCAAAAAATTCTAAATTGAAAAAAAACTGAATTTAGTTCATTGAAATAACTTTGGATGAAAGAAATACTATCAGAAATTTTAAAAAATCAAGTTTTCTGAAAAATTCTTCAAAATGGGGCAAAACAAAGAAATTGTGTAAAAAAAATAATTCCAAACTTCAGGAAAAATATAGGTACTTTTTTGATTTTTTTTTTAGGGTTCCATTACGATTTCAGAACCTCTATAATTTTTGAGCAAAGATCTCGAAAGCAATTTTCTATTGACAGATCAAAAAGTGAACTTTGATGAAAATAATTTTTTACGTTTAAAATTCAAAAAATATTTAGATAACTTGAACATTTTTGATCCTTTGAGAATTTTTCCAAATTCCTTTTCAAGTTTCATGTAATAAAACAAAAATCAGAAATTAATAGTGAAATATTTGACGTTGCAACATAGAAAACAATGAAAACTATTTTCATTTTCGCTCCATTTGAACGAATATCAGTGATCCTCAAAGTGACTTAAATATGAAAAAATCGAAAAATGTAATCTCTAATTAATTTCGAGTAATTAAACACGAATCTGAGGACGTGATTCACTTGCCCCCAACTAGGGCACCCCTTAACATTCGATTCAAAGTCAAAGAAAAAAATCGACGAAATGGGAGAGAAAAAAATAATGGAATGGAAAAGCCAATCCAATCTGTGATTTTTTTCAGCAGATGAGATTACCCTTTGAAAGTCGTTTTCAGGAGATCATTTAGCGTAAATTTTCAAAATTTATTTTTTCAAATAACTTTCAGCAAAATAATGAAAAAATTATTCGGAATTTTGAATTGTATTCAAAAGTTACTAGGTATTTAAATAGGAACATAGTGACGTGTTTTCCTCAAGGGGAGATTTTTACGGATCTTTCAACTTTGCAGCTGAAATTTCACTACTTTGAAGTGAAAAATGCACTGCTTTGAGAGAAAAAATTTTCTGTCATGAAAATGGAAATTCCACTAGAAATTTTTTCATGAAAAAAGTTAAGCTAGTCCTGAAATGAATCTTTAATTACACTTCAACAAACGCCAGTTCTTTCTCGATCTGAAGCAAATCATTCCATCTGTCGAGTTTCTATTTTAGACAAAAAAATTTGAACTTGTTTTTCTTTGAATAATTTTTGGAAAAACTTTTCACTTATTATACAAAGGATACAGCAAGTTAGAAAATTTCATGGAGAAGTGCATCAAAATTTATGGAATAATAATCGTAAATACACCTTTACGAGATAATAACTTAATGCCAAAGAGCGAAAATTTTCTTTACTTTTTTTGAAATTAAAAATTCTTGAAAACAGTGCAGTGAAATAGCAATAATTTCAAAAAGAAAGAGGGGGAAAGGGATCAAATTTTTTGCAGAATTTTTTTCACCTGAAGAGACTATCTGAAGGCAGGCACCGAGTCGATAATTGGAATGAAGACCGAATTCATCTCTTAAACGACTATTTATGAGTTTTTTTCCATCTGAAACAGTCTCTGATGGAGGGGGAGAGTTACCCTTCAATTCACTCCTCTTTTGTCTTCAGGCCATTTTTTAAGTATATAAGTCTTGGGAATTTTCCCACCCAGTGAAAGAAATTTCCCACCCAGTGGAAACGAATTTCTCAATATTTCCCAAGCAGCCACAAATGCTCAAAACCAAGGAAAATACAAATTCTGAAATGATATTTTTTTAAAAACTTTGGCCTCGCTACGCTCGGCCTTATTGCATTTTTTCCTTCCATGGTTTTAGTTTTACAATAATCAAAATCTTGCGAAGTGATTTTATTCGTATTTTTTCTCAAAATTATTTCTCCTTTCAATTTTATTAGGTCGGTTTTTTGTAGGTACTTGGGGCTTACAAATTTTTCAAAAGATTTTGTCTTACTGCGTTCGGTATTTTCACATTTTTTCCTTTATAATTTTCAAGAGGGCAATTTTCAATACGAATATACGTAAAAAATGCCTTTATTTGGACATTAAAAAATCCAATTTTCTCAACTCTTTGCCCTCGCCTCGCTCGGGCATAAATCAAATCACATTTTTATAAACTACCTATTAAAAGCTGAAGTGCAAAAAAAGTCTTTTTACTTCCCTCCCCGCCCGCCTCAAAAACTTTTGTTTTTCGTCTTTGTTCTCATTTTGCACCCATCCCAAAAAAAAGCTTCCGAAACCACTGGTTCTAACCCCCCCCCCCCTTAGACGATTTTGGCTACGCCAGTGATCCTCTCCCTTTCAAAAGTTTCCCACCCAGTAAAAATTGCTTAAAAAATGGCCTGTTTGTCTTTGCATGATCACTTCAAGCAGATACTCAAAATTCATTTTTGTCTGATTTTTGAAGTAAAAAATCGATTGAATTTTTCTTTAAAAAATGTTCAGTGATTTTTTTTTAAATTGTTAAGAATAAAAGAATTTTTTCTACGATTTTTTTACGATACTTTTTTTCTAATTGGGAGACTTTTTTCTTTGAAATTTTACAAAAATGTATTAAAAAATTTCAATGAACGACTTTTTCGTGGCATTTCAAATTGGATTTTCGTCATTAATCGAGATCAAGTGTAATAATATATTTTCACAAGTTATCAAAAAATATGGCCCGAAATCTGTTTCAAAACCCGTAGAAAAAATATTTCTGTTTCGTATACTTACAAAATTTGATTTTACACTGTGTTTGATTTTTTTTTTTTTAAATGTGCATCACAGAAATTTTTCTTTTTATGACTCATAATTCAAAAAAAAAAGAATTATCCCAATATGGAAAATATTTTTTTTTACTTATTCTATATTTTCTAACACAACCCTTACAATTTTATTCTATTTCCCCCTCAATTTTAAGGTTACCTACCTGTTTCGTAAAATTAGCAGGTTTGTATCAGACCGATGACAATTCAATTTCACACTTTCGAGCGTTAAAATCAACAAATTTATTCAATAAAAAATTTATTTTCGGCAATGAAAACGAGAATTTGCCTACTTAATACCTTAAATTATCACAAGTTGAAAAGAAACGCGTGTAAGAGCCACATTCATTTTCTCGTTCGATCACTACAGCTCTTTTGATTAAAAAATAAAAATAAACCTAACAAGCATTGAAATCCGACCCCTGGATATCGCCTTTATCGCACCAAAATCGTGCCATAATCAACTGAATGTTGATTTTATTTACACATTGGAAACTGACTGGGCTATTACAATCTAATCGTATTTTTAACTGCTGCACATTTGAATACTCATTTGTACGCAAATGCGACAAAAATATATCAGTGTTAATTGCAACAAAATAATCAGTTAAATCTCAAACTCCCAGCTCTCGTTTGTAAACATTCAACAAATCTTTGCAGCTCGATCGAGTTATTTATTACGGTGCACTGCGGCGAGAGAGAGAAAGATAAAAAGCCCGAACGTTTTCCTCTTTTTTTCCATACGGCTGCTTGAAATTTCGTTTGTTGTTTAAATTTATAACGATGATTATTTCCACGTTTAAACGTTCACTAACCTTTCGAACCCAAAGGATTTAATTAGAATTCAATACGGTCGCGTAGCTTATCGTACTTAATAATCTATCGTCAGTCAATTTTCCTACATACTTTTGTAACTTTCTCCACACCAAAATATTTTGTCAGGGATGGAAATTTCATAGAAGTAAATGAATTTTGTGAAATTATACGCAGACATTGTACGAGATTTTTTCAATGATAAGATTAGCACTATGGAACATACTCTGGCATATTTTCGAGTATCCGATTTCATATTGTGGGCGGTGCTGACGAGAAGAAATCCCAAAAACGAAAAATTCCATTCAGAAATGTTTTATCAACGGATAAGATTTGAATTATGCCCAAATTAATAACGAAAATAACTAACACTCGAGCCTTGAAAATTCAAACACCGACATTTCGGATCCCGCATCATGATAAGAGTATTTCTAGCTGAGTCAGACTCGGTACAGCGACACTCAGCATCGATGGCGCGATTCCGTATGTGATTTTTATTAATTTGTGTTCGTGTTCGTGTCATTGTTATGGTTTTAATAAATTTAATGATTAATGAATTCATTATTCATCATTTCGTTAAGATTTTGAATAGAAGCCAAAGCTATACTGAAATACGTGTAATGTCGAGTTTATAGTTTACATATGCTCTGGGTCAATTAAACCAGCTATCTGCGGGGACTAGGACCCATCACCTTCATATCAGATATTTAAATTCGTGGTATTCGATGAAAACAGACATTTTTGAGCGTAGGTGGCCCTTTCATTCGTTCGAGCGTAAATTTTAATTTATTCTCGTTGTATCGATAATAAAACAGAAGCGAAAAAGTTAATTGAATATATTTATAAAAATGCTGGAAAAAAAGGGAAGTTATCGATTGACAAGAATTTTCATCGAAAAAAGCATCTCCGATGTTGCAACCAAATCGCGAGGTATAAGTTTTACGCAAATGAATTCAATTTCCCGATACGCAACAAATCAACAACCGTTATTTCGGTTACGTTTCTACTCTCGAGACGGGCGAAAAAATACACGGTTGTAATTGTTGCGAAAATTGTTAGCAAAAGAAAAGTTTGCCACGGTGGGCGAGGTGATTTATCGCCTTATACAGCAAAATGAAAGGTAGGAAAAATTTATGAAGTTTTTTATCTTTCCACTTCAATTGGGAAGTAATCGTAGGAAACAAAACTACGCCAAGTTATGAACGCGGTAATAGGGCAGAAGTACCCGAAAGAAACCGCGACTTCATCTTGGCTCTTTTGTATTGCGAAATGATGAGTCAAGCGAAACTTTTAACCCCCAAGTGATTTTTTCCTTGCAATCTGAGTGTACCTCTACGCAGGAGCCACCGTTCGCGTGAATTTTCGCTTTCGCACGTTATAATTAAAAATTATAAATTGTGGTCGTCCTCCTCGAGGTCGACGAACACCGGTGATTTTACGTTCTAGACGAGTTCGTAAGGAAAAAGGATGGTGCGGGGTTGTATTTTTATATAGATATTTCTTCGTTATACGTACGTATAAGTTTCGACGAACAAATTATCGAAAATGGAATTATAAACTTTGAGGAATAACGAAATCGAAATGCCATAGAAATGGAATAGAAAAGATGAATGATGAGGATCTGGAGTGCTAAAAATTCGAAGACTGTGTAGGGCGAGAGTGTCCTTAGTAATTATTATATTTGGTGAAAATTTTTCATTCATTTTCTTCGTTTGAAAATCTAGAAAAATAAGCAATTTCGATCACGCTTTTGCTTCTAAATGCGGTACCTACCTATAAATTGGTGCCTTCGAATCTTCTTAAAATATTTTAAAAATCGTCAAAAATGTAAATTATTAAAAAATTTCAGAAATCAGTAAAAAAATTGTAAAAAATTTCACAATAAATTTTCGTAATTTAATTTGAACAACCAACCCTTTTTTAGAGAAAAATGCCACTATCCTCCTTCTCCTCCTGCGATGTGCGAAGATTACGGAAATATCGTAAATATCAACTCGTAAAATAACAGAAATCAGAGGTTTTTCAGGAGAAAGAGGTGAACATTTCTTGACGTAATTTTCTGTTAAAAGAAACCATAAAATTATACCCATCATTTAAGAACACGAATTCAAATATGAAAATTTCCAAATTTTTAATACTTTTTCCTGTTTTGAACAAATTTCAAGCCTTGATAGGTACATATTTCTCATTTGAAAAAAAATTGGATTTTTCAAAATCATTCTTTTTCAAGGGAGACTTCTAGTTTTAGATTCAAATTTTCAGAAGTTTTTCATTTAGGGTGGGGCAGATAGTCCAGTAGAATTAGCGAAAAAAACAGGGCTATAGGGAAAATCTTGACGGCAAGCTGAATTTTGGTATACTGGTCCATTTTTGTGTCCCGAACACGAATCCGAGGTGTCCGGTCGCGTCCGGGGGGCGGAACCCCCCTTAAATTGTGGATCTTTGCCCCCAAAACAGGTTTTTGGCCCATATCTACCAGAATTTTGCTTCTACGGCAAAAATGGGGCCCGTAAAGTTATTCTACGTAAAAATTCCTATCCGATGACTTTTTCATGGTACTCGCGACCCCAAGGGGGCTGGAGCTATAATTATTCAAAGAAAAGGGGTTTTCTTAAAAAACAGTTTTTTGCTGAAATATGCCCAAATATTGATTTTAATGCAAAAATGGGGTCTACAAAACTTTATTGACATAAAATTACCTATGAGATATTATAAAAATATGTGCACAAGCCCAAGGGGGCTGGAGCCAAAATTAATCGAAGTGAGGGGTTTCTAATTTGACTCCAAAAATCTGTTTGATTACTTTCCGATCTTGATGTTGAATCTGCAAAAAAGTTTCAAAAAATACTGTTGACCCCTATATTGAATGGCAAAGTCAACCGAGGAGACCTTCAACCCCCCCAATTATTCATCATCATAGTCATAATCTTTGGAATCCTCGGAATCCTAAAAGACTTTTTTTTTGCGATTGTTGGGATCCCAACAATCGCAAAAAAAAATTCGGTAAATAGGTATATTTCCACAAAGTAAGGTCTTTTAGGATTCCGAGGATTCCAAAGATTATGACTATGATGATGAATAATTGAATATAGCAGTGGTGGGGAAGGAGATAATTTGTTTATGGTAGTGACGATAATTCAATGATTGTAGGTATTCAGATTGGATTCTCAAAATTCTGTTTATAATAATAACTTTGACAAAATTTTGTAATTGAAGACTTGTACCTGTCAACCGACCTTCTTTTGTGGAAATATAATTACCGAATTATTTTTGCGATTGTTGGGATATAAGATAAAATGGGATATCAACGATTCATACGTCATATGTACTTCCCTACTTACTTACATTTTTCGTGAAAAATATTATTCAAGAAAGTACCGAGTTGGGCTGATATTAGAGGAAGGGGAGGGGGGAAAGGGCAAACTTACTAGAACAGTTCTGCAAAACATTCCAGACCCATGTCGTTAGAGAAAACCGGCATTCGTTGCTGGAAAACTACGAATCATTCCCTCATCTGCTTCTTACCTTTTAGTAACGTGAAGCACCCTATGATGGAGGGGGGGGGGGGTTGAAGGTCTCCTCGGTTGACTTTGCCATTCAATATAGGGGTCAACAGTATTTTTTGAAACTTTTTTGCAGATTCAACATCAAGATCGGAAAGTAATCAAACAGATTTTTGGAGTCAAATTAGAAACCCCTCACTTCGATTAATTTTGGCTCCAGCCCCCTTGGGCTTGTGCACATATTTTTATAATATCTCATAGGTAATTTTATGTCAATAAAGTTTTGTAGACCCCATTTTTGCATTAAAATCAATATTTGGGCATATTTCAGCAAAAAACTGTTTTTTAAGAAAACCCCTTTTCTTTGAATAATTATAGCTCCAGCCCCCTTGGGGTCGCGAGTACCATGAAAAAGTCATCGGATAGGAATTTTTACGTAGAATAACTTTACGGGCCCCATTTTTGCCGTAGAAGCAAAATTCTGGTAGATATGGGCCAAAAACCTGTTTTGGGGGCAAAGATCCACAATTTAAGGGGGGTTCCGCCCCCCGGACGCGACCGGACACCTCGGATTCGTGTTCGGGACACAAAAATGGACCAGTATACCAAAATTCAGCTTGCCGTCAAGATTTTCCCTATAGAATGTTAATTCTACTGGACTAAGAGAGGTAGATGGACGTTAAATTTTCAAGTGCCATCCATTATTCTAAAAGATGAGAAAAATATACCTAGTAATTATTTTCTTTGTGAAAAGCTGAAAATGAAAAATTGCAAGGAATTTGGTGGTAATTAAGTTTTAAAAATTTGTAAAAAAAAATCTGAAAAATCCTAAATTTTATCTATGGATAGGTACTCTCTCATTTATAAATCGGTGAAAATTATTGAGAATTTTGGAAAACAACCAGAATTGCAGCACAGTAATGAATCAATGGAAAAATTTACTAAAAACAAACAGTGAAAAAAAGTTCAAGAATATTTATTGGTGAAAATTCACAACGTCAGTAAAATACCTCAAATTTGCTGAAAAATCAGCGAAAATCCGTTGAAAACAAAATAATTATGTTGATTTTTCCTGTGTTGCGAATGCGATTCTGACTTTTTTCAGTGACTTTTCACTGATTCAAAATGAGAAAGTAAGGAAATCAGGAAAATACTTGAGGTAGAACTAACTTCGCCAAAAAAAAAGGAAAAACCAAAAATTTGAAGAATTTAATTTTAAATCAACAAAAGTAAAACCATTCGTCAAATTCAGCTGATAGATTGATATGGGGAATGGAATGGGAATAGGTAGGTACCTACCTACTATCTATTGAAAAATTACGATACCAATTTACAAAAATTTTCTCAAAAACTTTCTTGGTCAACTCCAAAGGAATATTTTTCTAATTTTTCTAGTCAATTTCATTAGGTACTTTGAACTTATTTAACTAAATTATTAAAATATCGACCTCAATTTGGCTTGTTCAACTTTTTTTTCACCTGTCTGACCTGTAAAAAAAGTGAACTCTCCTGTTACAGCAAATGATATTCCAGTCAATTCTAAAATTTTGGTTCAAAACAAAAACAATACCTAGGTATTTGAAGAACATTCGGAAAGATCCCTATTTTACATTTCGAGTGCTAATTGAAGTTCATATACCAGATTTTGGAAAATTTCGAAAATTAAAAATCACCTCTTAATCTGACAAAAGTGCAGCTGCAAAATGAAAATGTGATTCATCAAAGTGAGAAATTCAGTTCAAATTTTTGATCCTCCTAAATCTTGATAGAAAGCAGTTTCGAAAGATTCTGGATTGATCCGAAAATTTTAATATTCTTTTTCGGGGTGGGGAGAGGAGGAGGATCACGAATCAAAAATTTCAGACGAAGGACAAATTTTGGTGCTTATTAAAATTTTGTCCTTTTAAATCGACCGGAAAATGTTTCAAGCCGATCAAAGTCTTTCACAAAATTTCTGAACTTTCCAGTCTTGAAAAAAAATCATGAAAATGGCCTCAATCAACTTCGCCAAATTACTCATGTTGGTGGTTTCTTCAGTCAGTCATTTAGAACACAATTCCCTAAAATTTGTTCCTTCCAAGTCATGGAGTCTCATTTTTTCTTTATTATTTCTTTACCTTTTATTCTCGTAAATTGGAGAATGTTAGAATTCCATTTTCTTAATAAAGTTACCCAAACCAATAAAAACCTAAAAGTTAAAATCAAGATTCTGCATACCTATCCACCTGTTTACCAATTCAAATCGCCAAGAGGTGCCTAGACCTCACTCAAAGAAACTACAGTCGGCAGTGTGGTCCCAACATCTTCCAGATACAGATCAAAACAAAAAAGGAGCCGACTAAAGACGTGGACTGCATATTTAAACGATTCTATAGAGGTATCAGCTCATTCCTTTACTAAATACTTCAGGGTGTCGAAAAGAGAAATATCGAAAAAAAAGGGCTGCTACCCTAACAAAATCGAACCAAAAAATGAACAAGCTGTTGCAACAAGCCGACAATTTATGGCCAGATTTTCCCTTCGAATCGAAATTTTCGTTAAATCGAGATTCGAGGTATAGCGAAAATGAAATGATAGTCAGAGGAGGGGGAGGGGGAGGGGGAAAGAACAGAGTACCTCGAGATTTTTCTCATTCATGATGAAACGATTTCTGAGCAAAAAAAAAATCAAAAATTCCATCCAGCCAAATAACACCAATTAATTTTCATTTTCGAAGTCGAAAGAGCACGTACATGCAATTTTGTTCCAGGACATGAAATCTCGAATCGAATCGAAATTTTCGTTAAATCAAAAATCGAAATAGAGAAAATTAAATGATAGAGGAGGTGAGGGGGAAGAAGAGCAAAAAAATCAAAAATTCAATTCAGTCAAATTAACACCAATTAATTTTCATTTTCAAAACCGAAAAAGCAAGCACATGCAATTCTATTTCAGGACATGAAATCTGGAATCGAATCGAAATTTTCGTTAAATCAAGAATCGAAATGGAGAAAATGAAATGATAGAGGAGGGGTGGGAAGAAGATAGTACTTTGGGAATTTTCTCATTCATGATGGAACGATTTCTGAGTAAAAAAAAATCAAAAATTCTATCCAGCCAAATTACCACCAATTAATTTTCATTTTCAAAATCGTAAAAGCATGTACATGCAATTCTGTTCCACGACATGCAATCTCGAATGAATTCAGCTCCTGGGAATTTTTCCAACCACTCGACAACTCTTCTCGTTCATTTATCCATAAAACACGCTCACGTTGAAATTAAAACCTCGTCGATCTCGTTCGAGAGCAAAAAATCTCAAAATTCCCAGCACCCTCTTACGAAATAAAAATTCTCCGCATACAAAACATTACACTACGGTACCCGATACGATACGGAAATCGGAGATTTATTGTGGAAAATCGAGCTTCGCCTTTATCAAGCGAATAGAAAACGAAAATCCGTCGAATATTTCGCCCAGCAACTAAAACACGATCAAAGGTTTACCTGTATGAAAAAGGTGGGCAAAAGGAAGCGCGAAGAATTGTGTAATATCGGATACTGCGACCAAATACACATACGAACACCAATGGCACGTGATATTCGATCCATACCCAGACTAGATAATATATTAAACCCTATTAAAATTAATTACCAGACTCGTAACTCATAACGGAATACGAACGTATACGATGAAAAAAAGACAACCCAACAACGTACACGAGCAAGTATTAAAGTAAAATTAAAACGAACACGGCTACTTGGTATAATTTCGCTCGCAGCTGGATGGTAATATGGCTACTCGGCAGGGAGGTGACGACATCTTGTAAACTTGGGGAATCATCGGTAGGTAATGGAGACAGGCTTTTCGATTATCAACCGTATAAATAAATTTAATTAAAGATACGTTCAATACATTCGACGAGGCGGTCAACACGAGTTCGATTCTTAATCATGTCGTCATTGCAAAGCTCTCTCCGCGCAATCGAGTTTCCAGTTTGGAAATAGTAAAAGAAAAATGTTTAGTCATTGGTCTTCCGAACATGTACATTATCTGTCTTTAAGGTTGTGTAAATACGACTCCAAAATGAATTATTAACTCGAGGAAATCTCAACTGGAACCAATAAAAATGGCGAATTTCGTCCAGTGACTTTTTTTTTCGGCGGTATCCGGACACATTGGCGCGTGAGCTATTACTAACGAATGTGTAGTTAGCAATAAGCCATTCGGACCACACGTAACTTATAAAAGACCAGTAACGAGTAACCTGTTCGGTACTTCAAATATTCGAGTAGTCTATAATAAAATCTCGTTAGATAGTCTTATTTAAACGTAACGATTAGAATTTTACTTTTAAATAGTACCCATTGAAGGAACTAACGTGGGTTAAACTATCGACAACCAAGATCGCGTACAGGTCTACCAAAGAATCCGAGTCGTATACTAAGTCATCGTGTATAAAAATCAATTTAGTATTCAGTCGACGATAAAAATGAATAGGCAACAAGGTCTCAGCCGGTAGAATTAATCAAACTAAACGACGTTTTCCATTGAATAAATAAAAACCAACCCGACGCGCTTTTACAAATTAACATCCTTAAAAGTTCGTAATCGTAATTAATTTTCACGTTAATAATGTACGTACTACACATAGCTCAACTTCTAACTGGCGTTTTAAACGCAACACGCAACTGGAAGACGTCTTCGAAACGCGATCCTCTCTTTTCAGCCATCGCCATCTCGAACGAAATTTTTAAATCGCATTTCATTATACCTAAGAGATTTAAAGTAGCTGGAAATATCTTAATTTTACTCCGCGTCTCGAGCTTTCTCATTCTTTCCGCCCAGTGTACCCCGACGACGATAAAATACGTAATTTCAATTTCATGCGCGATGACTTTCACAACCGCGTTTGTTACTATACGATTCAAACGTTTCCCCCTAGAACTTGCTCGGTGTGTATCTTTATTTCATTAAAATTGAACCTAAATTGTTTCATTTCTTGTTTGAATTGTCTAAATATTATACGGGGGATGTTATAAGTAGTAAGTACATGTATAAGATGAAATGAGACCAGAAATCTTGTTTTGTTCAACGAGACGAAATTATGTCTTTTTAGAGATTCTCCCTGTCCCTAATCCATTTTCGAAATTTTTGGGCGAAGAAATTAATTCTATGTGTGGGATTCACAAAGGAGTATTTAATTTAGTTTGAAATTAGAAGAGGGGCTAACGTACCTACTTCGTTACTGTTGAGAAAATAAGTAAAAGTATCTGAGACAAACATCACGAAAAGAACTCACCTCAAAGATTTTGACCCAAATTTTAAAGATTTCGGAATTATTTTCTTCGCTGAAATCCGAATTTGCGGTTGGACAATTGGGCATCCATCAGTTTGACTTCAATGGTCAAGTCTTTGGAACTTTTTCATAGCTTCCATTCATGTTGAAATAACTCCGAATTTACTTCTCGAAGAGTCGTTGGTCTCTGTAAACAAGACAAATCAAACATTTTTTTCTCAGAATTAGTCACAAAAATATTTTTATACATCGAGGGAACAAATGCTAGGCAATTTTCATATTTTTTTAAATGGGAATGTGCATCGTAAAAAAATAGAAATTGTGAAAATTGTCTGGAATACCATCAAAATTTCCTCAAATTCAACAAAATTGATTTCAAAAGTAAAAAAGGCTGAGTGAACCAATTTCCTGATTTTTGAGAAATTTTTGAAATTTTTGAGTATTTTTTGAAATTAAATTCTTGATACTATCTCACAATTGGATTGGAGCATACAGGTAGGTAGGCTAGAAAAAAAGTATTGAAAAAATTGCTGGAAAATCAATGAAAATTCACGAAAAATCAATAAAATATCTGAAATTCGTAGAAAAATTGGTAAAATTCTGGAAAAAAATCAGTGAAAATCCGCTGAAAATCAAAGAATTTTACTGATTTTCTGTATACTGCGATTCTTACCTTTTGATTCGAAAAGAGAAAGGATAAAGAAGGTTTCAATAATCAGAATCAAGTCAAATACAAAAATAATGAGCTAAGTAGGTAATAAAAGTTTTTTTTTTATAAACTGGCATTTCGAGTAAAAAAAAAAAAAAAAAATAGAAAAACATGAATCTATTGACAAAAAAAAAACGAAAAAAAAGTAGAAAATAGCAAAAATTTTCATAATTTTACTACAAAAGGCAAACATTTTTAACATTTTCCTCTTTCCTCAAATTTTTTAATGATAGAGGAATAAAAAGGGGGGATTTTGGTCGAACTTACGGCAAGAAAAATGGCCTAAATATTGTAAGAAAATTCCAGAAAATGGCAAGATTTTTAATTTTTCAAATCTAATATGCTCCAAGAAAAATTACGTGAGGGGTCTACAAAATTGCCACATCACTTTTTCAGAATTTTGCAAGACTTTGAACGAGTTGCTTTCTAAACCACTCCTTTCCCTCGCAACCACGAAAAAACTGAAAATTTTGAATTTGATTTTTTTCAGCTTCCAATAATACATTAAAAAATTATAATTTTTAATCAGGTAAAAAAATTCAGAACTTTCGAGCCAAATGCAGAACTTTTTCAGCAGTTTTGCCAATGAGTATGAGACTTGTGACAATTCTCGTAAAAATTTTGAAATTTTGCAAAAATTATTTTGAAAATCTTCAGAGCTTTCAGTTTCGAGGATAAATTTTTAAATCTGGCAGGTTTTGGAAGTCCAAAAAAATTGGGAAAAATTCCAGATACTTAACTTTCTACTTTTTGCCTTCAATAACATCACTTTTAATTCGTATCAAAAATTCATTATCACATCACCAATTTACCATTCCAAAAAATTCTGTAGAATTTTCGACATTATTGAAAAATACCTATTACGAGCAACGAGTTTTGAGTTTTATTGCTCGACAGAAGCGAGAGAAATAGCTCAAAACTCGTCGAAAATCATTTGTCTCCCTTGTTGCATAATATACTATGTTGTTATAGAGGGAGAAAACCGTGATTTTAAGCACTCGAGCAGTTCGCGGGAGGAAGTAAAATAGCGTTTTACTCCCTCTATACCAAAAAATTTTTAAAATAATTTTTCAAACTGAAATTATCAAATTTTAATCATTTTTATTAGGGAATGATGTTTTTACAAATTTTTATAAAATTTCCTACCTTATTATTCTTTGATTTTTAAAAATAATTGCGATTAAAAATATTAAAAACGTCTTAAAATTTAAGCAAATGCCGCCCAGTTACTGCATAATTTTTCGTACCCACAGGGCTTTCTTGAAAACCTAAAAAATACCCTCATCATTGAAACAAATGTTTATTTAAAAAAAAAACAACAGCTCCATGCTGGATTTTTTTCGAATCTAATTACTTTCGAGTACGTTCCATGAACAGAATATGGATACCAAACTACACATCCACGATTCGAAACACATCCAGACCAACACACCACTCGCATACAAAATGCAGTCGATTACTAAAATTAGGTGATTCCGTAGATAATTACATACACATACGTACGTACAATTTTAGTGTAATTATTTTTCAAATCACCTCAATAGGTACCATTTACTCCCGTTTTCTTTTTTCACCATAATTTACGCGTACGTAGAAAACCCCCGTCGCTCACGTCGTTTCACCTCCCATCATCTCTTTTTTATCCGCGTAATCATAATCATAACGTAGTAAAAACGAGTATACAAAGAGGCAGACCGACTCCGTTTGTAAACACGATTTTTAATAGCACATCAAGGTAAAAAAACATACATATAAAGACTTAATAAAGCTAAAAGCGAATAAGTGCCAACACCTGAACATTTGAAAGAAAATTACATAGTACAGGAATTATCCCATATACTCGAAAAAAATTACCGAATTTAACCTTTTTTTTTTTAACCGTTTGTTGGTTCGTTTTAATTTAGTAATCTATTACGAAAGTTTTAACATAACTAACAAAAATGATGAAACGGGCGATGAAATTGACCGACGTGATGTATTTGTCGGATTACCGCTCTTTTCGTCGAGTGCAGCTTTGAAGTGAGAGGGACAAAGATGGAGGGAAAAAAAGGCCATCCGGACATCCTAAGAAGCTTAAAAGATCACCGATAAAATCCTTGTGGCGGAATATTTTTCAATAAAAAAAGGATTTATTTTATTTTTTTCCACTATGCTACGAGTATATACGCGTGTACTCTAGAGGAAACGCAAATCGGATAACGTAAATTACGCTTACATGATAAATCGAATGACTTTTCCAGTATGTGTATAGCCTGGAACACGATGTATGTATGGTATGCTTTTTTTCTAATGAAATGCAATTTGTATGTATATATTTTTACGATGCAGTGTCATTACTCTAAAACTATTGAGTCGTCTGAAACAGACGCGAACGGGGGTTGAATTTTCCTCTATCCCTTCAGAGAGGTTTTTTCCTTCTTCGTATAGGTATATAGTGGGTACATGCATAATATCTTATACTACGTATGTAGAATACAGTGGGTTATTACAAAGGTCACGATATTCGTTAGGAATTACTTTTTAAATTTTTATGACAATCACTGTTCACCGCACCCGTCGAGGGTATATTTTTTTGAAATAATTGAGTCGATATGTCAAGTTTTTTTTTTTTCAACGGGTAAAAGAACTGAAACTCATGCCGAGATTATTTTTCATTTTTCCTATTCGAGATCGGGGTCGGTAGGCTGTTCATTGACGATGACGAGAGTCGAGAATACCATATTTTCGCTGACGTTTTCCTACCTAATACCTACATCGAACGGAGACCCTATTTTAGGCCTCTTAGGCAAGGGAAAATTTCACTTTGAGGGCAGATGTTTCGCTACAGCTTTTATGTAAATGTTGATAGTCAAGTTTTAGCCAACGTTTTGAGTTGCCTTAACCATTTGCCATACCATAACGTTTATGTTATTTTATTTTATGAAAATATTTCGCCAACTTTGATGTACTCGGTTTTGGGGGTGAATAAATATATTTCCGGATTCGTCGAGCTTTTCTTCGTAATTATTAGGAATAGTTTTTTGGCTGGTGATGATTTCGGGGTTTGGATTCTGAGAGTTTGATTCAAAATTTAATCATGTACTGTACGTCGAAGGTTGAAGTTTGAAGAGCTTTGGATTGTTTTTTGAAAGATGCGGCGGTCATAGAAGAAACAAAAGATGGGTTATCAATAGACAATGATTTTTTGAATCTAGTTTCTTGGTATTTTATTGTGAAAAAATTTGTACTTTCATGTAAAATTAGCACCTTATTTAAATTTTTACTTAATATTAATTTTATCGAAAAGGCTTATTGACCAGAAGCAAATAAAGACGACGTATTAGGAAAGGATAGGAAGTGGATAAAAATCATAAATTTCAGACTGAAATAAATTTTTTCAGCTCAAAATATCATTTTCTGACTTTATCTGATCCCCTCCCCTCCTAAAAAAATCACCATCTTCCAAAAAAATTAAACTTGAATTTTTTCAAATAAAACCTGTAATTTCACTACAGCAGGAAAAAAACAAAAAAGAACTGCGTTCACCCCCCCTCACACCCCGATCAGGGCTCTGTTTTTGATCATAACAACATAATAAGAAGTAGACACGATTTTTAATGATAGATAATTTAAATAGCAAAAAAAAAAAAATCAAAACCCATTTAAAAATACAAATTAAAATAATTTTGTGAAATGAAAAAATTTCCTTCATGATTTTTTTATTCTTCATAAAAAGTTGAATCCAGGTTCAGGACTCATCATTATCACTTGGATAGATGTTCAAAAATATTCACAAAATAGAAATCATGTCAAAATTCTCCAAAATATGCGAAAAACTAATGGAAAAAGTCAAAAAATGTTTCGTAAAAAAAAATTGAAAAAAACCATATGGAATCATGTTTGGAAAATTTTAGTGAATCAATAAACTGAAATGTTTTTTATTTTTTTGTCAAAAATAGAGATGCATGATTTTTTCAAATATTTGTTCAATTCAAATTTTTTCAATAATTATTATGTTTACCACCAAAATCATTCAAACAGGTGCGACTAATATTTATTTATCATGAAGGGGAAAAGGGAATGGAAGGAGGAAATTGAGAATTTCGTATCAAAATGAAACTATATCCAATTTTTTTTTGCCTCAATCAAAGCATTGATTTTTTCGATTTGAATCTATTTTTTAGGCTACAATTCCGCCTCAGTTCCTCTGTAAGGTTTTCTTAGTCGGTGGAAATTTACCTCTTCCCTCATTCGGTAAGATGCTTAATACCTTTTGTTTTTGAGAAAAAAAATCTTTCAACTCTACACATGGAATCCGATGAATGGTCTGCCATCTAAAAAGGTAGGCACCTGTAAAAAAAAAGTCAGATGAACATGTTTCCTATCTTGATAAAAGAAGGAGCAAATTCTGGGTCCAAAAAAATCACGCCAAGAAAATTTTTCAACCATAGAAATAAATAGTGCTTTGGAAACTGAACGATTTTTCTTCTTATGACTTTCTGTTCAACTTTAAATTTGAAAGGACTACAGAAAAATTGTTCAAAATTTAAAAAAATAAAGCAATCATTGAAATTGAAAGCAAATCGAAAAATTTTGTACTGCAGATATTTTGCGTATCATCAAAGATGAAGGGACTACTGGTCATTCAAAATAAATGAAGTTTGAAATATTTACGAATTTCTACAATTTTGAATGATCCACAATCCTTTCATTTGATGTTAGGCAAAAAAAACTTCGGGACAAAATTTTTTCAAGTTTCAAAGTATATATTATCCATTCCAATGATTAAAAAAAATTCGCGTGATTTTTTTTTTGAAAACATCTGCCCCTTCACGTTTCAAGATAGGCAACAAGTTCATCTAAATTTTTTTTGTTCAGTGGTAGAATTCCCTCAAAAGAGGGGGCAGAGTAATCTTCACAATAACGCTTTTTTTTTTTTTAGGAAAATTGAGAATGGAGGATAATTTGTGATGCGTTCTGTAGAAATGTACCTATCATGTTTTTTTTTGTGTTTTTTTTTCTAATGTCGATTTTTCGGTTCTAGACTAACCAAAACGACCAAAATCGACACTAAAAAAAAAGAAAACCATGATAGGTACATTTCTACAGAACGCATCACATTTATGTTTTTGGAAATGTATATTTAAAAAACACTGAATTAAAATCGAAATTTTAATATAATAGCAATTTTTTTGAACCTCAACACTTTCTCAAAGAATCCCCTCCCCCCTTAGTTCTTTAGAATTTCATTCAAGTGTAAGTAACATTAACATTAAAACATTTCATGAAAGTTTTTTATTTCAAAATTGTTGATTTTTAAATTTTATTTTTTGGACATTCCTTTCAATTAAAAAAAATCTTCCTTTTTTGATTTGGATTAATAGGTTCGTTCGAGCGCTTTATAAGATATGAAAAAAAGATATGAAATTCATAATTTTTTTGTTTACGTAACCAAAGGTGCGTTCTCACCAAATGCCAATGGTGTAAAAATAAATGGTTACCTATCATTATTTTTCTAAACCTTCACATCTTTTACAGTAAAATTGATAAAAATTGAAAGGTGTAGTTTCGTGCAAGGAATATAGATATACTACGTATAATAGGTACACCGAATCAGGAGTGTGTGTGCTAGTGTGAGTGAATTACGACGTCATTGGTAGTTTGCCATTTAATTTTGCCCAAGTATGCGCGGACATCGCTGCTTATGTTTGTCAACATCACCGTTGTGTGTGCTTGTAGTTGTTATGTTATTACTCACTACCAATGACGTCAGCACCCTGCACTCCTCACTCACGCGAGTGTGTATAACAACGATCCGGTGTACCTATTATACGTAGTATATCTATATTCCTTGGTTTCGTGTATTAATTTCTAAATATTTAAGCAATAATTTTATCGACAATAAAAAAATTCTGCAACAAAATATCATCGAAAAAATGGTAATGAAATTTTACGTACATAAAGTGAATAGTAATGGGCAGCCCTTGTTAGTGGAGATGCACCCTGAGACTTTCTGAAAATTATGAATTTCATATCTTTTTTTCATATCTTATAAAGCGCTCGAACGAACCTAATGATTATATAATCAATCAATAATTTCCAAATTTCCGACCTGAAAAATTGCCATTTGGTACGTAAAGAATTAAAAAATACCTAACAATATATTGATAAAAGATTCCTCCCACCTCAGCAGCCAACCGCACAAAACTACACAATCCACATTGATTTAAAAAATACCTACATTATTCAGGAAAAATTATCAACTTTTCTACCCTCCTCCTTCCAGCCATCACACTCCATCACCGAGCAAACCCATCGCAAAGGAAACTTCAAAACCTCACCGCAACTCGATACAAAAAACTACAAAAATCGTACCAACCGACGTATTCTAATTAAATTTCCCGACTTCTTTTTCCAGCGCGACACCCATCAAAAAAACCCGCCATTCTCGTAAACGTAATTAAACTATCTAATCCTCGGGTCGCGATGCGAAATCGAGGCCTAGCGTATAAACCCAGAGACACCGAGAGAGACTGACATTTGTAGAAAAATGCTACGTAGCGTACCCGTTGGTACGTAAAAAAGCTCGCCAACATTTCGACAAGGGTCTCATCTCTGGTATCCATTTCCTCCCCAGTTATCAGATATACGATTTCCAAACACGGTCTCGGCGTCAACGGCGTACAACGATACTCGTATAATGGAAAATCCATCGTCGAAAACTATTGTCAACGACGAAGAAACTGTCATGGCTGAAAAATCTGAGACAATAGACCGGAATAGACGAACGTACATAAAATCGTCGTCTGCACTGCACGTAAACGGGTAAACGTATAGATGCGTCGCCAATATACTCCATCGAACCAATACCTCCTCTGATCGATTTTCTTGCCTTAATAAATCAGTATACGGAATCTAGCATATAAACGTATGTAGCTATGTAGTTTATAAGTTTATTCAGTTGGTGGCCCACGCATCGCATCTCACTCTCCTCCGCGTATTTATTTCCAAGTATAGAAAAATTTCAATTCCCAGACCTGTCATGTCTGTATAATACGGAGCAATCATCGTCACCGGCGTAACCATATTTAAACATGTTTTCAATCAATCGCTAGTGGTACCAGAAGAAAAAAAAATTCCCAAGCAGTACGTGTTTTTCCTGCTCACTACACCGCACACAAACAACACTTGGCATCGACGACCCAGATGTCGATGGTCCCTTTCTCTATTTAACCCTTTCGATGCACTACGCTCTGCGGAAAACACCATGGAAATTTTCATCTGTCCTGCCAAAACAACCGAGCTGCATCATCGAAATATAGAGGAAATGCGTTTCTCGTGAGCATAGGGGCTGCATTATTCGTATGGTCCATAGACCGGTACAATAAAACTTTATACGATAAATTATGCGTTAGTGGGAGGATGAATGGTACGTAAGAGAGTAGGAGTGTAAATGGGAGGTGCAAATATATTTCATACTGGTAAAAACATTTGATAAAAAAAGAGTTGTTGATAATATCTCCATGCACGTCTGATTGATATATTCGAATAACATTCTTGAATAATTTCGTTATTCCATTTCCTACCGGTTAAATTATAATTTGCATTCCAATACGATAAGGAATCGAGATCGGTACGAACACGTCCGGATACCTTTATAATTATTTTTCAAATTCCCGCGTAACGTTTCCATCTCGAATAGAAATTGTGAAAAAAAAAAGTTCAATGGAGTACAATCAAAAAGCACAATATCGAATAATTTCCACGCTATTCAACTCCATTCGATAACTCTTTTTGAATAGAAATACGAAAAAAAAATACAAGAAAAACTTTCGACTCGAATTCTCGAATTTTTTCCACTTTTCGAATCGAGAGAAATTTTGCACCTGATATCTCATTCAAAATGGATGAAATAAAGAAGTGTAATTAATTAGACAAGATTTCGATTAAAAAATCGAACCGAGTAAAATACCATGAGATTCGTTTCAATACAGAATATTTTTTCAAGATGGGAGATAAGGGGATGGTATGAAGAGTTCATTATACGTACAGTTTTTCCAAAAAAAAAAAAACACACATAAAATGGAAATTTTTTGTCGGCGAATTTTCACTTCCTCGTCTATCGCTGATTACAAATATGAAGTTACTTTTTTTTTCTTATAATGAAAGCACCATACCGCAGCGCAAATATGTTTGCGGTAATTTTTAAAAGGCATTGGTTTGTTTAATTAAAAAAACACATTGTCGTAGGCGGCGGTAATTTTACTCGAATATAGGAAACTGTGTAGTACGTACGTTGCTCCCGCCGCAACACTCTTAGCGGGCGTTTTCGAATTTCGACGAAGCCCAACTTCATCCGTAGCATCTGTAATGTTTGCAGAACTATATTGTTAAAATGAGGAAATAGAGTGGTGTTAACTTCGTGTTTATTTAGTTTAATGATATAATTATGCAAATATTCGGCGAGCACGTTGGGTATATACGAATGGTAAAATTTTATTGCCGAGCTTTATGGATAGAAATTGAGATTTTTTTCGACGAAGGAGAATTTTTTCAGAGGGTGTAAAAAATTAACGTTGTTTTATTTTTACTTTTATCGGGAGAAAATTATACGAATTCTTAATCAGCAGCTTAATGCTAGAAAAATTTTCAAAAATATTATTGACGTGAAAAATGTTTTTTTTTTTGGTTTTCTGAAGAATTTCGAAAAATAGGAAACACGATCGTTTTTTTTGACGAAGAATTTTTCTGGACAGGAAAAAAATTGGATGGTTTGATTTTAATTTTATCTGAGAAAAAATTATACCTGCTACGAATTCTTAATCAAAGAGCTTAATGATGATGCAAAAATTAGCAAAAATATTCCCAAATTGAAAAAAAGTTATTTTTCTGATTTTTAGCAAACACGATTGATTTTCTCGATGAAGAGTTTTTTTGAACGGAGCCAAAATAATTAGCATAGTTATCAGGAGCTTAAAGACAGCTCAAAATTTGTCATTAAAAAATAATGATTTTTCCCTTTTTTGAAAAAGAGTAGCATGAGATAAGTTGAATCGGCTCTAGTTGAAAATCAAAACGATACTAGCCGAATTTTGGAGGACTGAGCACTCCTACGTTCCGGACCCTCCCTTCTCCTCCAATGGATATTAGCGATAGCTTCTGGAACTCAAAAAAATTATTTTAAGGTGTCATTGTTTACCATCTGCTCTCTCATTTCGAATCAATGAAAATTCACTGTAAAAAAGTTAGAATTGCAGCATGGGAAAAATCAGCGAATTTTTTTCATTTTCAATTTTCAATGGATTTTTGTCGATTTTTCAAAAAATGTCACTGTTTTTTCAACAGTTTTTCCAATTGTTAGCTTTCAATGAATTTTTTTCTGATTTATTTTTGTACTATAATTCAGAATATTTCGCACTGATTTTCAATAATTTTCACTGATTTATAAAAAATAGAGTGCCTCAAGACAACATCTGATTGAAAAAAAATTAAAGTACCTACATCTTGATGTTTCATGTATTTCATTGTGTTCGTATGTATCTGTGACCCTGCTGTAAAGAAGGGACCTTGTGTGAAACAAATCGATGTCTTTATTTTTATGTGTTTGGTGCAGATTCGGTGCATTTGAACCGAAAATACGAAAAATGAGACATCGATTTTTTTTTACACAAGGTTCCTTCTTTCTGGCAGGGTCACATCTACGAAACGTTAATCGTAATTTTGATATTATATTCGTGCTCAGAAGCTTCAAATCATATGAAAACGACACCAATATTACCAATTTGTAAATGTACAAAATTGGGGAAGGGGAAGGGGTGTGCTAAGGATGCTCATTGAAAGATCGAAAAATTTTACAATTTTTTCCCAGCCAAGGTACCAAATATGATGAAGGTATTTCAAATTTGCATAACTAGGGCACATTTCCAGATTTTTTTTCAAAATTTCCCCTCAAAATCTTCATAGGTATTAAAAAAAGACCTCAAAATATGAAATTGAGTTTTTGGAAGGAGAAAATGGTAGGAAAAAATTATACCAACGAATTCCTTGTCAAAAGCTTAACAGCAATGGCTCAACAATTAGCAAGATCTTGAAAAAATCTTTAGGCATATTTCTCTTTTTTGAGAAATTTTCAAACTATAGGAAAAACAATGAATTTTTTGATGCAAAATTTCTTGAAGGGTGAAAAAATTAGAATCATTTTACTCGTTAATTTCAAATTAGTCAAAAATACTGAAAAATATCAAAATTGCAGCATAGAGAAAAATCAGCAAAATTCTTTGTTTTTCAGCGTATTTTCGTTGATTTTTCAGCAAATTTCAGATCACTTTTTAGTGAATTTTCACTGGTTTTCAAGATTTTTTTTTTTCATCAGTTTGCTATCAGTGAATTTTTTCATTACAGCAATTCTGGAATTTATAAATATAAGAGATACAAAAAAAATTATACCAGAAAATTCTTGATCAAACGACTAACAGTGTTGTCCAAAAATTGAATAGGCGCATCCAGAAATTAATTAAGGGAGGGGCTGAGAGTTTGAAAAAAATAGGGGTGTCAAATTTCAAATTACAATTAGCCATTTTTCACTCATCTTTCAGTCAAAAATCATCAATTTTTTCTGACAAATTGGGAATTTATTGAGAAATTGGCGATTTTTGATTAAAAAATTGGTCAAAAATGATCAGTTTAAAATAAAATCATTAAAATTTTGTCCGAGCGAAGTGAAGGCGAAATTTTTGAAAAAATACTTACTGTTTGAAAGACAGAAAAAATGCATTTTTTAAATTTTTGCCGTAAAAAATCTTTTTTTTCGAGATTAATGGAGGGACTCGAGCCCCCTGAGCCCACCCCTTGGGCGCGCCTTTGAAAAATTGGCAAAAATATTCTCAACTTGAAAAAATCGTTATTTATCACTCCTCTGAGAAATTTCAAAAAATAGTAAAAAGACACCCGAATGAAATAACATTTCGTGGGAAAAAAGATCGAACAAACCACATTGCATTCAATTTTCCAAAATTTCTTACCCACATCTTGCTAATGCACCATAGTATTGGGATCAGCATAGACGAATATACCTGAATTTATATAAAAGTAGTGTTTGGCGCATTAATGAACCGTAACAGACATGGTCGATTCGTATAATGTCACCTAGCACTTGGTATAGTGGTATACCGAGTACCGACCATCCAAACAAACAGTTTCGAGGACCCTTCGTTAAGTTGGTTTTAAAAAGCCTTGCGAGATCAGGTGGACAATCGAGAAACCCCCTTAACTAAATCTTTCTTCGCATTTGGTCTATTAATAGGCGGCTAAAAAGGGGTTAAAAATTCAATTTTATAACAACTCCGCGCAATAAATACTCCGGCACATGTAGATAGCCAGATAGATACACTTTACATACACTATTCAATTTAAATCTCATCTTGGCTAAATCACGTATACGTACAATACACGCCTACGTAGGATTTTAATCGCGCGTAAATCATCGCTCACGGTACTGAACAGATCCCAAGTCGATTATGATATTGGAACGGCAGGAGGGGGCGAATAAAACTAAAAAGGTTGCCAAATGCCAAAAACTTTTTCCCGATACAGTTTCCAAACAAAAGCGTGTTCTATCTGTAATCGACGACGAGTCTGAAAGGTTTAAAGTACATACTCGTCGGTCTTTTGTCTGCGTTCACGTACATCCCTGTGTATTTTTAAATTCGCCAATAATCGTCCTTTTCTGTACTTTATCGACGATGCGATGCGCTACTACTTGTATATGGTAAATTCATTATTAGAATTTCCTCTCGGTCTTATTTCCGCGTGTAGTTCGTAATTACCTCCATGCCCTGTATGGTCTCCCAGTTGGTCTCGCAATACGTCTCATCGCGTAGATATCTATTTTTCTCTCAATACGTGCTGATGTGCTACGAGGTACCAACCAACTCTTTCATTGGTATTGGGAAAAAAAGTAGAAAAACTGCAATACGTATCGTGTGGTATAAGGATATAATACGAATACTTTCGCCTTATGCCAACGACTCGTAAATTATGCATGTACGAGAAAATGTCGTCAATTTTATTATGTAACCAATTCGCTGCTCCGTAGGGATTGTGTATGGATAATGCATTCGTGTATGAAAAAAAATTCTCCAAAGTCGTCGTATAATGAATAACGATGAACTGGCTTGAAATTGTAATAGTGAAATACTTCGATACTTTTTTGTACGGTATAAAAAAAAAAAGGGAAGGGCTGGGTTTTCGAAAGAAACTTATCGATGTGATTTCTACATGATTTTTTATCGTACGTTGAAAGTCAATAATCCGGCTTAGAATTGTACTTTGATACGAGGGTTGAAAAAAATAATAAAATAAGTTTTCAGAGAGACATCTATTCGATTCTAACTTTGGGAATTCATCAAGTTGAAAATTTGGCAATAAATTTTGAAACGAACGATAAAATATTCAAATTTTGGAAATTTCAATCATTTTCTAGGTTTTAAAACTCATCTAATAATCAAATTACGATTCAATGACTCAATGAGGGAAACTATAAAAAATTAAAGAAGTGTTTTTTTTTGTGCGTGAGAGAGAAAAGTAACCAAAATTTTTTCAAGGGAGGATAAAACGATGTCGATAATAGGTAATTATAAGAGCTGATGTCAGGAGAATAAAAATTTCAGATTTAATTGGAAAAACTGCTTCAAAATACAAAAATATTGTGCAGAAAATGAGATATAAGTACTACTCGAGCGAAGCGACATCAAAAACTTTCATGAAAAAAATGTTTAAAAACTGACTAAAAAAGCTGAGAAAAAAATTTGTTGAAAAACCGGATCACAATGTGTTTCCAAATTGAAAGAAGGGTAATTGTCTACTTGAAAACGGGGGGAGGGGATTTTTCAAAATCTTAGAAACATTAAAAAAGTATTTTAAAATACTAACATAATTACGATAAACTTGAAAAATTTTCTGAAACATTGAAAAAAAATCAAAATTATCGAGAATACACACGACTTGGGCTTCAAAATGTCACTATTTGAGGCCTCAAAAAAAAGATGAGAATCAGTAGTGAAGATGAGATTTAAATGTATTATAGAGATAAAATCAAAATCAATATTATAATTATCAGTAGTTGAAAAATCCAGATTTTTTCGAAAATTTTCAACAGAAAGGGCTCATACTTCGTTTTTTGAGAGTCAGAGACCAAAACACGGCTAAGAATCATCGGAAAATCTAAAATTTTGAATTAATAAAACACGAAACAATGTTTCCTTGGTTCTCAAAACTCAAGCAATATCCGAACTTTTAAGCATGATTTCATAAATTGAAGTGAGCATTTTTTGGTGGGTGGAGGGGAGGGGAAATTTTAATTCAAACTTTTGCTATTTTACCATCAAATTTTATATTTTTTGAATCATTTTTACACTTCTCACAACATTTCAGAAATGTTCATTATTTTCGTTAGGTTTTTATTAAATTGTCTGTCATTATTCGAATTTTTATCAATTATTTTTGAACTTCTTGCATTATTTCAAACTTTTTAAAATTAATTTCATTTCATTTTCTCACAAAAATTCTGAGAAAATTGAAATGAGAATATAGAAATTTTTGTTGGGGGGGGGGGAGAGGGAGGAGGAGTAGGGAGGAATCTTTTAAATTCTAAAATTCTAAAATTTTCGATTAGAGAAATTTTTGCGAATTATTCAAGTTGCATATAATTATACTTTTCCTAATTTTTTTTTTGATATTAATTTCATGAAACGAGTCAATATTTTTGCTATTTTTTTACTCATTTTTTAACAAGAAAACTTCATTGTACAAATATAAGGGGAAGACGAGCTGTCCTTTGAGCCTTCACTTCCTTCTTTCGATCAGTTTGGCTTTGACAATTATTTTCATCCATATTCCAACGTAGATAGGTTTTAATACTGGGAAGTCTATAATAAATTAATAAGACTTTACAAAAAATGGATAGAAAAGAGAAACAAAAAAAAGATTAATATTTTATGTATCTGGAGATTCATTTATAATTTTTAATGCCATAAAAAGTCATAGTTGTTGTCAGAAGTTAATGGAAATTTTTTTCAATTTTATTTTTTAGAATCTATTGCTCCAAAAATGTAATAAAATAAATAAATGAGGAAAAATCGTTGCTCGACTTTTTCACTGCATTTAATGCCAAATTTTATGAAATTATCTGAGTTGAAATTCAGAAAAAAATGTCATAAAATCATAAGTCAATGACAAACTTTCATTGAATCATCTAAAAATCTGATGGCATATTTGATAAATCATTAACCATAAATAAAATACGAAGCATATTATTGTTCTCACTTATCGAGTCAGACCAGAAGTCGACTACATTGTAACCCTGTCAGAAAAAAGGGACCCAGTGTAAAAAAAAATCGATGTCTCATTTTTCACGTTTTTGGTTCAAATCACATCAAATCTGGACCAAACATAAAAAAAGGAAGACGTCGTTTTTTTTACACAAGGTCCCTTCTTTACGGCAGGGTCACAATTATGAAAATCACAATTTTTTTTTACAATTTTTTGTTTCCTTTTTTTAGACATATTCATCATGCTTTTCCTCCTCCCCTTCATCTCTCAATTTAACCAGCAAATCTTTAAAAAAAAAAATCCAGATTAAACAGAACTGAAAAACGGTATGATGAGATAGAAAAGGTTCTTTGCTACTCCAAAAATCATCTACTCGACATTTTTCAAAACGAAAAGTTGGATTATAGTCAACAAAATTGAAAATTTGATGATCACGCTTTTCTGGACAAATTATACTCGAAGCCAGAATAAAAATTTGAAAAAGTCTCCATCTAGTTGAATTTTTTGTTTTACTCTTTTCTTTTCCTCATAATGCAAACTTCGATTCGTCTCCAAAACAACACTACCGAGCAGTAGAGCCGGCGGAATAAATTTTTCCCGTGTGTAGCAAAACAAAATGGACCCCCTCCCCCGGGGGTGAAAATCAAAAAAGATCAAAATACAACATGGGTATCAAAATGTAGCGTTTTTCTGCCCCCTCCTCCTCCTCCTCCTAATTTGTATTTGTTCTGAATTGTTTTTGTTTCATGGTAATTGATGATGAAAAGATGAAATATGTGAAAAAATTTATTATCATCAACCAAACATATGTACTTTAGGGTGGATCGCTAAAAAAACATACCTCGGATTTCGACCAAACTCGGTAGGGTTGTTGGGTCATCATCGGAGACTACCAAAATTTTTTTTAGCCCTCCCGGTGGAGGGGGAGGGGAGCTAGGGGTCTCAAAACAGCACCTCCTTTCGAAAAAAATGCGGTTTTTTGTGATTTTTAGCTAGTAAAAATGGAGTGGGGTTCATGGAACAGCACTAGAAAGGTGCGATTTGAGTTTCCACACCTCCCTGAACCGTTGACGTCCTTCTCGGATCAAAACTCAGACGGCTACCAGGGGGTCGAAAAGTTGCGGATTACGATATTTAAATAAAATCTCGAGCAAAAAATGATGAATTTTCAGGGGGAAAATGGCCGAATGAAAAAAAAACCATCTTATATTCGTGTTCAGCGGACCAAAATAGCCCGATAAACACCCTTTTCGCGATAATTTTACTTGAATTCTCAAAATTCAATTTTTCATGATAGAATTCACATTTTTTTACTGATTTTTCATTACGACAAATGAATTTTGAGAATTCAAGTAAAATTATCGCGAAAAGGGTGTTTATCGGGGTATTTTGGTCCGCTGAACACGAATATAAGATGGTTTTTTTTTCATTCGGCCATTTTCCCCCTGAAAATTCATCATTTTTTGCTCGAGATTTTATTTAAATAACGTAATCTGCAACTTTTCGACCCCCTGGTCTCGTTTTGATCCGAGAAGGACGGCAACGGTTCAGGGAGGTGTGGAAACTCAAATCGCACCTTTCTAGTGCTGTTCCATGAATCCCACTCCATTTTTACTAGCTAAAAATCACAAAAAACCGCATTTTTTTCGAAAGGAGGTGCTGTTTTGAGACCCCTAGCTCCCCTCCCCCTCTACCAGGAGGGCTAAAAAAAATTTTGGTAGTCTCCGATGATGACCCAACAACCCTACCGAGTTTGGTCGAAATCCGAGGTATGTTTTTTTTAGCGATCCACCCTAATGTACTTACATTAATAAACCAAAACTTGAACTTTCAAAAAGGTACAAACATATTGCAATTAATAACTGTAACAAATTCTGAAACTAAATATCTAAAAACATTGGAATGTATATTTTACCTAAATTTTTTTCATTTCATGGTAATCAACTGTTCATAAAATACGAGAAAAAATGTATTACTATCAACTAAAAATACTTACATCAAAAAATTGCCTTTTTTTTCATTTTATGTTTACCCAGTGAAATTTGACTTGTTTTTTCAGTTTTTTCTCCCATTTTCCCGTGTGTAGCGTTGCTACATAGGGATTCTCCCGTGTGTAGCATTTGCTACATATGCTACACGATTTCCGCCGGCTATGCCGAGCAGCATCAAAACAAAATTTCAAAATATTCCACCGTCAATGTAGAGAAAAAAAATCATCACATCCACACGAAACCACCCAGAACGGATTCCTCTTACGTCTGTTTCAAATCATCTTCGCAGAAATTGAAAACGACACCCGAAATATGACAAGCCGGCAAACCGCGGTGCCTTTATACCATAAATACACGTACATATGTATACGTCAGAAATATCTCCGCCGATATCACACCGCAAAGGCGCTCTACTCGGCGACGTGGAGCTTCTTGCTAGAAAACAGGTGTTTATCACGATTAACGCCCAACGAAGGATATTCGAAAGGACGTTTCGACTGAAAATAAACGCGACTAGGGATAAAAATTGTTTAACATAAAATGTCGATTTAAACACGAGCAAACATTTCCAACATTGAAATCATGTTGTACGGTAACAAAATGTGATGACTTTGTAGCATTACGTACTCAACACGGCGCACGAATACCACATTCGTATTTTTTTTTTTCACCGAGAGACGAAGCTACGTCTACACATAGCTGCACTTCGGATAGAGATACTACGTACACGAAGGGATATAGAAAACGAGCTTTACTATTGAGGAATAAATTTTCCAAGTTTTTTTCTCTCATCCTGTGTAGTTACCCCAGGTGAATTTTTTTTCCGGGATGGGGGTGAAATAGGAAGGATTTTATGATTATTATTCGGACTACAGAGAATAGAAAAAACGAGCGTCTTGCATGAGTTAAATTTATGTAGATATGGTTTGTTTTTTTTGGCTCGAGTAGAAACAATTGTTCGGTAGTGAGAGGTGCTCGATTGTTATAATGCCAACATCGGTACCGGTATTGACATTTGCAAGACAAACGAACGATTAGATACGCTGAGTAAACATCATTCTCGTTGGGGTTTTTAATATTGTATGCGCACGCGGTCGTTCGGTATACACAGGTAAACTACACCTTGTGTTTTTTACTCTGTTTCTGCTAAAAGCCTCTCTAAACGTTTCATTTGGTTTAAAAGTCACCCATGTATGGAAGCCTTCCTATTTTATTTTTATTTCGACTCCGACGAAATATTTTCTTTCACTTTTGGCCTACCCAGGTCGACTAGGTTTTGGCGAGCAATAGGTGGACGCTCTCGGTTCAAATATCATTTTTCATATGACAATGGCTCTTGAAAAGTACGCTCGTACGAGTGAAAAAAAAAAGTTTACGAGCTGGCAAAATATTTCCGACTCGGATAGGTTGACATTTTTATACATAAATGTTTTCCACATTGTGACATTTGGTATACTATATTCGGCCAAATAATATCTCTACGTATACGACGAAAGCTGCGCCCAAAGTTGGTCAACAATAACGCATTCACGACGCGTAAAAGATTTCCGACGTATTTTCCGGTTATGCTTACAAATTGATCGAAAGCTCGGGCAACATCTAACATCTTCGAGTACGACGCTGGCCAACAAAAATACTCGCCGTATCAATCAATACCCTTACGAGTAATTTTACGCCTTGATTTTCCCTTTCTATTTGCACGTTTAAATGCAGATTAAAAAATCACGCGCCAATGTACCACGAAATGGCGAATAAAAAAATCTACAGAGTTTCGCTATACCTTCTCGATCTTCCTCCACTGCCACCCCTCGTTCGGTTTGTGAACTTTCTATAAAGTAATAAGAAAGTTTATTTTTTTAATATTTACTTTTCGCCTACTGCTTATAATGTCACTTTAATCCCATGAAAATTACTTTTTCACCGCTTTCAATGTATCTATTATGCGCGTATAAAGTCTGCAAAAATTTCCTAATTTCAAATTAATTCGTATTCTCTTATTCTTCGCTAACTTTTTAATTTTTTTGCCTTTTTTTTCTCTCGCGAAGGCGAGAAATACACGATGAAGTTTTTTTTTCTACATTCGTATTTTTTCCCTTTTATTTTCTCGAGGAAGATTTTGATAATAAAGAGTTTCTCGAGTATTTGAACAAATCTCGCAGGTTTTTGTTTTTAACCCTTGGTATGGCGCGTTATGGAGGAATCCTCCGTATTTAAGTACGTAATGCGCGTCGTGGAGGAATCCTCCGTAAATTTACATACGTTAAGCGCGTCATGGAGGAATCCTCCGTATCTCAACATATTGAATATGTTGATGCCCTCGCTTCGCTCAGGCTTTATCAAATTTATGCAAGTAATTCTCATTTTTCAAAATGATTGAATGGACTCCTTCCCTTTCCGTTCCAGACAATGGTGTATTGATTTAAAAAAAAAAATCCCTACGGAGGATTCCTCCATGACGCGCATAACGTATGTAAGTAAGAATACGGAGGATTCCTCCATTACGCGACTACTGTCCGTTAGACATAGGCATGCGACTAACCAAGGGTTAAGTATAATTTTTACGCGGTCAAAGTTTTTCCCGCACAATTCGATGATTACGGGAGATTTTTTTTCTCTTTTTTTGTTGTTGGCGGTTGAATCGAGTCGAGATGAAATCGTCGAAGTAATTTTCGAGTAGGATTGTCTTTTCATCTGACTGATTTCTTTATTGATGTAATTAAAGAGTACGAATGAACAGCTGATAAGTGTACCGGATGCATTCCCAAATTATCGAAATTCTTATCAAATATGAAGAAATAATTCTCCGTTAGGAAAATTTAAGATGTGAGTAAGCAGTTGATAAGGGACCGGATGCATTTTGCAATTATTGTACAGATTCTTATCAAATATTAAAGTCAGATTTAAAAATAGAATCAGTTTGGTAACAGTTAGCTGATTTTTCAAGATAAAGGAGGAAGTGAAGACGGAATGCAGATTGCTTTGTGGGTATATTTTTTATACTTCAGACGTTGAAAAGAACAACGAATGATGAAACCGAGACATCCATAAAAGTTCATCAAAAGATAGGTACTTATTATTATAATTTTTGAAACTTATTTAATTTAAAAACGAGTTTTTTTTTTCAATCAAGATAACTCCTACAATTCTACGCGTTCTATTGGAATTCATTAATCGATCGAATCAGCTTATGCGAGATTTTATAAATATGCGCAAATACCTGCCTCTGTGATACAGAATCAATTATTTTAATTCGCCGTTCTAATCTGAATAAGTGAAATTTTCGCTCTTCGAAAGACTCTCTCATTCGGTCTCTGTCTTCCTTTTGAACTCGCATATTGAAATCGTGTCTAGTAAATGCATTCGCAACTCGCCCACTCGCAAGTTTCACTCTTTATTTGCACCGTATCGCTATTTACCAATGATAAGAGTTCGCGTTTTAATTTTTTTCTCTACAACCTGCAGATAAATACATCGCGATAGTGCACACGCCATCTAGAGCTTCAAAAGCACCGCTAGATTTTTTCTTATTTGATTTATTCTCTTCGCAGATGCGATTGGTGGGTCGCCAAATTGTGGAAATTTGAATTCGAAGGACAGGTTGAGGGTGAGGGCCGTGAGAGTTACTTATTATCTTGAGGAAATCTATGTGAAGTGCAAGTCATCAACGTAAGAGGATTTTCAAGTGATCAACTTACTTGTAGATCGATTGGGTTCGAGTATTTCCACGTGAGAGGTCAGCTAAGATTATATTTTTGGTAAAATAGCAAAAATTTGCTTCAAAAAATTCTTACTTGTGAAACTCAGTTTGTAATATTGCTCCCCCTCATCCTTCAAAAAAAAAGAGCAAAGATACTGAAAATTGCATTTTTCGTGATGATTTTTTAAAAAATCATCATGGTTGGAACGAGCCTTTGACTGAAAAATGAAAAAAGAAGTTTTTCTGAATTGAAATTATAAAACCGTGGTAAAAGAATAGAAGAAAAAATATCACAGATTTTAACAAAAAGTTCAAGGATTTTGTTTAAAATATTCATTGGATAAGGACTTAAAATAATTAGATATATTTTGATTTTTTTTGAAAAATACTTCAAAAATTTCATAGTTACTTTTGAATTCAATTTGGATAAGTCATACGAATCCAGTATTTAGTGTTAACCTCGAATGGCCTTCTCCACAAACGCAATTTTCCATCCAGAATTTCCCTCCTCCCCCAACGCATAATACTTTTACCTCCCTCCACAAATATTTAAAATTACCTTCTTACTTATTGCCACATTTTTGACTCGAAAAATATAATTTTTTAAAATAATCAATTCCATCTATTTTCAAAAAAATTATCGATCATCGAGTGTTTCTTGGTGTAGGTAAATTTTTCGAATGATTTTACTGGTTTTCAATTCTGTAAAATTCCTTTAAAACTTGATTTTTTTGGAAATATCCATTTTTTAATCAGCTAGCTGGAATAGAAAGCCATGACGCTCCTCTCATTATGATTTTGGAAAAAAATAAAAGGCGGAAAGATAAAGCAAAAATAAATTATTATTCATGTTTGGGAAATTCTGTCCTTTTCAAGATTGGTCAAATAGCAATCATTTTGAACACAGTGTTCAGACATTGAGAGAGAGAAATTTTGAAACTACGGCAGAGGCAGCAGTGATAATACGAATGCAAAAAGCGAGGTAATGAAAATAATGTTTTATTAGCTTTGAAAAATTGATCTAACACTACGAAAAAGTAGGAAATCGTGAAAAAGATGGACAAAACAGAAAAATAAATAGTAATCACAAAATACATACTTTGCATCCTAATTTTTTTCCAAACAATGAAATTCCAGAAATATTCATTCAGGTACTTTTTTCAGCATGAAAAAATAATCGAAGTACATAATGGTTTTTTTTTTGAAAATTTTGTTTTTTCACTCATGATGTCTGAAGCATTGACCATTTTTCATACCTACCGAGACGTTTTAAATGTCCAAGAAAGGAAAGAGCATTCATTAAAATGTCAGATTTTAATGGAACATCAATATTAATCATGTAGGCATTAACCGGATTTAAAATCAAGCATTCAATAAAAATCAATAAATCGTTAAAGATAAAGAAAGCGCCTATTTTTAGAGTATTTCGACTCGACTTACAATTTAAAACAGAAATCCATCCTCCCCTCTTGCCTGTTCCAAGAAATTCAGGTACTTCTAAACTTTTTGATTTGAGCCAAATTTGTTTGGCAAAAAATGTAATTTTGTTGATATAATAATTGTGGAGGGGGGAGGGAGGATGTAGCAATCCACTGTGCATCCCTTCAGTAGAGCTTGTTCAGTGATATTTTGAATTCCTTGGAATTCACATTTTTTCAGACTTTTGAGATACGAAATTTGTGATCCTGAATATAAAAACCACCTTCATGGAGTCAAAAACTGGTTTTAGAACTTAGGTTTCTCCTTGATTTTACTCCTTCTGAAAGGCCTGATATCATGGTCAATTCGAGAAAAAAATTGACTTCTAAAGGCGGTTTGTATGTCCAGGCTCGCTAAAGTAATATAAAATTTCGATAAAGACCTGAAATGTTGAAAAATATTTCAAAACCTACATTTCAATGAAAAATCCTAAGATGTTGAAGAAAATCGTTTGCTTTATCAAGTGGATGAATGACAGGAAACCATTCTTCAAAGATTTCTCTGTCACAAGAAAATTACAAATCGAAATTGAAAACTGATTCCTCTCCCTCCCCTCCTTTCATTAGAAAATTTTTAATTAAACTTGGATTTTCCATTATCATGAAAAATGATCCCCCTCTCCCCCTTCTTTTCATCAGAAAAATTCAAATTAAACTTGGTTTTTCCATTATCACAATGACAGATCTCTCAGACAAATCACCACCTCCCCTCCCACCCAGTTAAAAACAAATCCCCAAAATTAATCCCCATTATTTTCATTCTATCATTAGGCCTTTGTTTCAACATTTCCACATCTCGCACCACACTTTTTTTTACATTCGATCACGAACTCGATGACACACACATTCAACGCTCAACGACGTATTCTAATTAGAAATTACAATTTTCAGGGCGACGATTGCGACTGGAAAACGAATCGGTTGGATTAGAAGCAGCAGCACCACCAAAGAGCGCCGAGCCACATACGCCGAACGCGAACGGTGACATGAGTCGTGTTCTCGAAGCAATATAGTAAATCGTGAAAAGACACGTGTCAACTTTTCAGTCGTCATTGAATTTCTCGGGCGCACCGTTTCGCTTTCTTGATATCCGTCGACGCTGGAATCGAAGAAGTGAAGGGGAGGAGGAAAAAAAATCAAGAAATACGCGACTCTTATAGAAAGATAAACGAATATACGCGAACAAGCATGGTTATATTTCATAATGATTGCCACTTCCTGTGGGTCGCTACCGTGATTTTTTTGACGTACGCAACATCGCTTGTCATCGCCGAACAAGGTAACAATTTATAAGTACATATTCGTTTTATATTGCGCAAATTTTTCATTTTCCATTCCCAACCCAATCCGGCATCGTACATGAACCCCATTCACAGTTAGGACGAAATTCGCGTACATCGTACGTAAATATTTGTAACAGACGATAAAATCACATGCAAAATGTGTATGTGCCGGAGAGAAGACCAGAGCAAGTTTATGAAACCGGAAAGTTTTCGCACTTTTTCCAGCCTTATGAATTACAACAATGTACACACAAGATCGACATTTATATCGCGTGTTTTGCAGAACCATGCACAACTTTCATGCAGTTCGATAAACATTACCTATTAGAGGACGAAAAAAAACCCAACGTTTAAAGTGTGTACTTTTTTCGCTATATTTTTTTATCCACCTCGAATTTTTTTCCGTTTACTTTTGAATATTTCGCAGGCGAGGATTTCTTTACGTCGTCCTTCGACTTTGTTATCTGCAATGGAAAAAAATTCGATTCGCCCATTCAACAACACGTCTTTTGCAAACTTCACGTTGACATTTCAATAATGTTGTCGGGTACACCGGAATTCGTACTCGTATATGTACATTGTACGTACGTTAAAGGAAATACTAACACATGACGAATGTCGCTGAAATGTTTTCCTTCTTTGTTTACTTTAGTTATAGACTTTTTTCGCCTCGTTTTTCTGAGTGGTCATTGACATAATCAATATTAAATGTATTTGAGCGAGAGATGATTTCTATTCACGAATACTTTCAAAAGTGTTTATTCGAACTTCGTACTCCAGACTGCGACTGGTCATTCGAAGAATTAAGACTTTCAATATGTCGAGAAGTTCGTCTATATGCACAAGTGAGGCACCGTGCAATCGCCAAGATCTTCGGAGAAATGTTCCCCTTCTATTCGACTCCTTCGTCCTCTTTTATTCTGTGTAGAATTCCACGTGACAAAGTATCCCGCTAAGACAAAAACAAACTGTCCATCTTGCATGTTCTCGCGGCGTGTGGTTTCCATTTCCACATAAAGCAATGAGAAAATCCGGTGAACAATCGAAGGAAGGAAGTTTAATAAAACAATGATTGGTAGGGTGTGTTTTTATGTTCGTAGGTATATTTTTTTTTCTATGCTGGAAAAAAAAGAAGCACCGCATAAAGACCGAGGTATAAATTTAAGTCGTCTCGATAATAATATCTGATATAGGCATATTGACTTTGTATGATGCTTTGATGGAACATATTAGGTAGTGGAATTGGAACGAGGCATATTGACTCCAGGACACACCCTTATACGTAGACCTACTGGCTCTCCTCGAAAACTAAATTATTTTCGTAATACGGAATCCATTATTATCGAAGACAATGGAAACCAGAGCATCGATCATAATAGATCAACTTGTGTATGCATTTTTTTCTCCAAGTCTAATTAGGTAGTATGCCTCCAGCAGACATCCTACTCGGCATGGTGCCATACAATTTGATGATTTTATTAGCGATCTATGCGGAGTTATGGACAGAATATCAAAGAAGAGTCATGATAACCATTAACCGCATCAATGGTTGAAAGTCGATCGTAAATTGAAAATGCTTAAAAAATATTTATGGTAAAATTATTTAAAATACATAGGTGCCTATCTGTTGAAGTGTTAATAATTGAACGAGAAAATTACATAGGTAGGTACAGGGAAATTGTAGAAAATTTGAAATTTATGTCACAAATTTTTAGTTTTTGCTCCTAAAATAATACACTTCTAACATGGATATGTTTTTTTCCTCTTGGGTGAAGGAGGGGGGGTGTCATTCCAAAATTTTTAAGACGCTGTTCTGCGTCACCAAAAGTCAAAAACTTATAAATTTTTATATTTTTGAAATTAACATAATGTCAGAAAGTCAGAAGCTGACTTGAAAACTTACAAATTATAATATTTTCAAACTCAACTTATTATATATCAGAAAGTCAGAAGCTGAAAATTGATTTGATATTAGAAAATCAGAATGACAAAAAAAAATATCAAAGAGGTAAAAGCCGATTTTTAAATTTTAAAAAAACAAATTTTTATACTTCTGAAATTAACTCAATATCAGAAGTCAGGATGAAAACATATCCATGTTATCAACATTTCCTTTCAGAGGAAACTTTACTTCATTTTTCATTAATTTTGTCACAGAAAAAATATATTTCACATCAAATGAGTACATAATGTGGTCGACCAGGAAAAAAGGAACCTTAGCGTTAGCAGTCATTTTGGCGAAAGTCACTTTTTTGTGACTCGGGACCAGAAAACTTGAAAATAGATTAAAACCACCCCCGAGGCCCATTACTGATTTTCAAGTGAATTTTCGCTTATTTTCTAGTGGAAATTCACTGATTTTCCAGCAATTTTTTCACTGTTTATTTTTTGTCGATGTTTCTCCAAAATGACAAGGATGAGGAAAAATTCGCCGCCACGTCGTTTCGAAATTTGAAGATTTGTAGAATTATTTTCGAAATTTCGATGATATTAATTCTTTGAAAAAATGTTTTGAATAAGTTGCACTTTTTTTTCAAATTCTAATCAATGAGAAGTTGATTTGAAGAGGAGATCATTAGGTAAGGAATGAATTTTCCGAAGTTAAAAAAGTTGTTCGAAAAAATCAAGACTTTTAAAAATTTTAGATGAATAGTCGGAAAATTTCTGCTGTTTTAATAGTAGGTATTAGCTGGAAAATTTTAAATTTTCAATCCTGAAATTTTCGACAATTTTTTTCTCTTGCCTAATTTCAGATGAACAACATGAATTTTAAGTCAAAAACATTGTGATTAAGCAAGACTAAAATTTTCCCCTGAGAGCTAAAAAAAAAAATAGTTTCAGACTTTTTGAGAAAAATTGTTAGTTTAAATCAAAATTTACCGACTTCAAAGGCTGGACTCCCTTCCCCTCTCGTTATAATATCAGCTTTGGATTTCAATGTACAACAAGAAGGTAGCAGTTTTTGAAAGAAATTTTAAAAATACAACTCTTCGATGTATTATGACTTTTTGGTGAAAAATTGTAAAATATTGAATACGTAAGTACTTTCCTTCAGAATCAGAATCGTAACAAAATTACAGCTTAGAAACATCTCAACCGTATAGTTGAATTAAAATCCGGCTAGAAAATAGGCGCACCTAGAAATTAATTAAGAGAGGGGCTAAGAATTTGAGAAAAATAAGAGAAGGAGGTCGAATTTCAAATTAGTCATTTTTCCACTGATCTTTTAGCATAAAAATTAATTTTTTCTGACAAACTGGAAATTAATCGAGGAATCGGTGATTTTTGACTGAAAAGTTAATCAAAAATTATCAACATTTGAAATAAAATGATTAAAATACTGCCCGAGTGAAATGAGAGCGATTTTTTTTTTTTGAAAAAATACTGTTCGAGAAGCAAAAAAATACACTTTTTTATATTCTAGAAAAAAAAAATTTCCGAATTGAGAGGGTTCGAGCCCCCTGAGCCTCTTCCCTTGGGTGCGCCTATGAGCTAAAGGGAAGTACTCTCTCATTTTAAATCAGTGAAAAGTTATTGACGAACAGTCAGAATTGCAGCACAAAAATCATCAAAATTAACTGATTTTCAGCACCGGTTTTTCAAAAATGTTCAGATTGTTCACTAATTTTTCAACAGCAAAATTCATAAATTTCACTGACTTTTCAGTAAATTTTCATCGATTTTCCAGTGATTTTTTTTCACGTGATTTGTTTTTAGTGAATTTTTTTATTGATTTTCTCCTATATTGCAATTCTGACTTTTTCTCAGTAATTTGCGTTGATTTTCACTGATTTATTAATGAGAGAGTAGTTTTCTTGTTGAAAAATACCTATAGTCGATCATTTTACGAGGTCTTTCATAATATGTTTCCGCGTACACTGTTGATTTGACTCCCGAACAGCTCAAAAACCATCACAAAGAATTGATATTATTTTTTTATGCTCCATTATGATTTACTTCTCAATGCGTCGTCGAATGGGGTGGAGCGAAGCATGGCAGTGGTAGAGCTAGTGTTCAACAAGTACCCGGATATCCAAATACCAAATACTATTTGGATAAATATCCAAATACCCGGATAATTATCCGGATCTTACGGAAATTTCCGAACTGTTCCCGAAACATCCCGAAAATGGTTGAACTTTTCCGACAGCCTCAAAAGTCGTCTACAAACCATTTTTGAAAATTTTCTAATTTTCGTCCACCTCCTGCAATAGACGTTGCCTAATTTCAATTTTTTGTAATTTAATTTAGCACTCCTAGCGGGATTTTTTTCAACTAGGGAAATATCCAATGAAATGCCTTCTTTTTGATTATCCGGATAGTATCATCCGAGTATTTGGATAGATTTGAAAGATCCGGTTATTTGTTGAACACTAGGTAGAGCACCGCTGGATATCATGTGAACATGAGATTAGCTTATTTAGAAATTGCTAATAATCGGTAATGCAATTTGATGGTTGCGTGTGAAACTACTAAATAAAGTAACCCTATGTGAGACTGACTGCCGAAAAGAAAGGTCTATATTTTGATTAATAAATATGAGTGTTCGATTCTGGTAATTCTTACGTTAGTCCTATATGGGGGGAGGGGGGAGGGGGGTTGACTTCATACAAACTCTTCAGTATAGTGGTTCAAACAGAAAAAAGTTGGTAGTTCTTCCCTCCGAATTTTGAAGAAAATAAAATTTTAAATGCTTAAAATAAAATTATCGAAATTTTCAAATTCAATCAATGATACATTCATTTTGTTTTTGTTTTTGGAAAAAAAATTGAGAGGATAAAGAAAATTTTAAAATTGTGGTATTTTAAAATCAGTTTACATTCAAATGGATACAAAATACAGTCAGAAAACGTGCTCAAAATACTAAAACAAAACATCAACTCGGCATAAAAGAATAAAAATACGAAATAGGCATGTATCTGATAACAAATCCGTACACGGCTGAATCTCTTCGCTTTGATTGATAACTCGTGCGAATCAAAAACCCACCTGACTCAATGTGTACGACCTGCAAGTATTTATTATTTTAGTATTTTTGGTTAAAGCCTTGAAAACTCCGTTACGGTTTTAATACGATAATCGTGGTAATTTGGTCGCGCGAAACAATAAAATCATTACTATCGCCGATTAGGTACAGCTACACGATCGTAAACCTAAAACATGATCTTGAAATGCGAAAATACTAGACGCAAATCACGTCCGAGTAGTCATACCAGCGACAAGAGAACAGTGTTACACACACCTTTGAAATACTCTCGGCACTTCTTTTTTCTAACCGTGTTGGCATTGTTTATTGATTTAATAATTTTAACTTTAATGAATACCAAACGGAAACAACGTCAACACGGGATGAATATGTAATTCCCAATCCAAAAGGTCTACGACGACGTTATTTCCGCTATTACCATCTTCCAAGACAATGGAGCCCGTCTTAACTCGACAATTAATATTTACTTTCTTTATTTTGAACCCTTTTGCACCCGTGATGGTGAAAAACCCCGAACCGGGTGAATTTTCGAGGATTGAGGTATGAGTCGGGCCAGTGACCGGATTTAGAAACGTACGGAAATTTGATTAAAAAAATATGGTGTTTGCTAGGTTTTTGTCTTATTTTTTTCGTGGTTGGAAATTTCAAATGATTTTGTTTTGAGGGATGCTTTTTCGCTGGGATTGAAGTTCCATGTAATAGCTGATACTGATGAGTAAGTCTGGGAATTTCAAACAAATGTGACCCTGGCCCTGTCGGAAAGAAGGGCCCATGTGTAAAAAAAATCGATGTTTTTTTTTCATGTTCTGGTCCAAATTATAACAAATCTGGACTAAAAACAAAAAAAACTCCCAATTTTTTTGAAATTGTTCGACCTTGAATGCTTGAAAAAATACTCATTTTTTTGCTCAAATTAGTTTTTGCATTTTGAGCAATTTTTGGCCGAGTTATGGGCGTTTTTCTTCATCAACTCCCCGCGTAGCAAAAAAGCTATTTCTCTTACAAATGCTCGAAATTGAATGATAAAAAAATCCATTCGATTGTTCATGACGAGAGGATTCCAAAAATATATTTGTTTTTGCATTTTAAGCAATTTTTGGCCAAGTTATGGACGATTTTCTCCACCAATTATGCACGAAGCAAAAAAGCTATCACTCTTACAAATGCTCGAAATTGAATGACAAAAAAACCATTCGATTGTTCATGACGAGAGAATTCCAAAAATGTATTAGTTTTTGCATTTTGAGCAATTTTTGGCCGAGTCACGTGCGTTTTTCTTCTCTCAACTTCCGACTGCCGTGCCAAAAAGTTATTTTCCATCCAAATGCTCGAAATCAAATGACAAATTAATTTCAAAAAAAAAAATATATAAGAATTTGTTTCTAAAATTTAAAAATTTGCTTTCAGCTCTCCAGCATTTTATGTTATTCTGACTTTCTAAGCTTTTGACTTTTTGACAATATAGACAATAAGTTATTTTTCGGAAATACAAGAAATTTATGAATGTTTGACTTTTGGATGACTTTCAAAAAGATGTCACCCAAAATAGCGTCTTAAAAATTTTGGAATGGCCCTCCCACCCAAGAAGAAAAAACATATCCATGTTGAAATATTTTTTTACCGCAAAAATGTTTTAAAAAGTGCATTTTTTGTTTTTCAAACAGTATTTTTTCAAAAGATTTCCGCCCTCGATTCGCTCGTGCAGTAATTTCAATCTTTTTATGTTAAAAATTTGAAGTTCATTTTTTTTCAAAAAAAAAAACACGATTGAAAAAAAATTGAACAAGAATTTTGAAATGATTGAGAAAATTTTTCAAAGAGAAAACTGAAAAAATAACAATTTTCAAGTCAAAGATCACCTATTTCTCAATAAATTCCCAGTTTGTCAGAAAAAATTAATGATTTTTGGCTGAAAGGTCAGTAAAAAATGATTAATTTGAAATTTGAGCCCCTCCTCCGATTTTTCACAAATTCTCATCCCCTTCCCTTAATTAATTTCTGGATGCGTTTACGGAATTAAATTTTCAATCGTATAGAACCAGTGATATTTTTCTAGGAGGTGAATTTTTCATTGATTTATTACTATGGCTACAATTCTGATCAATGTTCAAAGATTATTGATAATTTTCACTGATGTGAAAAAAAAAATAAAATAGACCTAGCTGTCATACTATAGGGCAGCGGCGGTGAAGAGAAAATCCAGGGTATCTAACGGGTAGTGAAAGTAGTGAAAGTAGTCATGCCGGTGATGGAAAAGCAGTGAATTCAGACGAACATTTGAAAAAAAGTAGTGAAAAAATGAAAGAATTCCAAGGACGCGAAATTTATTCTTTTAAATTTCAAAAATTGTTCATTTTTCATTTATTATACATTTGAAATATCGATTTTTTTTCTAATTTCATTTTTTTTTCTCTAAAAAATTTTGATCGTTTTTTTTTGTATGTTGGAAAGAGAGTCGATTTTTTTTTTGGGGGGGGGGGGTGTACAAATTGAAATTTTTTTTAAAAAAAGTAGTGGAAAAAGTTGCGAAAAAGTAGTGATTTTACCAAAAAAAAATCAGTTAGATACCCTGAAATCTGGATTCGGGGTGAAAAATGTATGAGAAAATACTTAGCCTTTTGAGCATCAATGGATTAAGCCATTTTATGTTTAAAGCTCTCCCAGTGAAAAGACTAAATTTTTTAGCTCTAGTTACCTCCCTTCTAAAAAAATCGACATAGAAATCTCCTCTCCCCACCCAAGTAGACTTTTCTTGATCCCGGAGCATATTGAAATGAAAATTTAAAAGAAAAAACAAATTCCGAAGCGTTTACGTAATTTTACTTCCATCATATTAAATCCATCGCGACGTAATTCATTCAAATACTTACTACCGAACGATATCACACCATCGCATACCAGATTCGCCATTTAACGGTAAATTTCACTCATATGACGTTTTGAAAATATTACGCTATCGTCATCACGATTTCAAAAAATAAAAAAACTTCTACATGCTATCGCGTTTCGCAAAAGGCAAATGTATACGTTACGTACATCGTACTCAGATCATACGTACTTCTTAGCTAGGTATATTAAGAAGATGGCAATTTTGTTGCCAGTATCGAGTTTATCTTTGACGAATCTGCAAAATATACGTTAGTCTGATCTTTATGAAAGAACATGCGTTAGAAAAGAGATTACCCTATTGAGCTCCTCGCTCCTCGGTTGAGGTCGTGAGTCGCGTACAAAGTTCAGTTCGTGATCGTGTCCGGTCGTGACCGGCTTCGTATAGTGATGGAAATCTGTATAATGCTATTTGGTCGTCATCGTCTTCGTACTTAGGCTCCGCAATACGATCGTATTCCAGAGCCAGCGTATTATAAATGTCATTGTTGGCCAAGCTGAGGATATTAGTTGGCCACTCATTAAGCACCATTGCCTCTTTTGGATCTCTTTAAATAGCTATTGTGATCGAATTCGAGACCTTTTTTAATAATTTTTCCTTCCATAATTACCGAGAAGATTATTTATGAACGTGATACAATGGATAATGGTATTAGCGGCGGTACTTTAAAATCCTTTTAGCTGGTAGGAATAGCAACTTGTAGCCAGGTATGTTGACGACGAGTACATCTATATCGAGAAATTTCCATCCAACTGAGGCTGATGGGACAACCGTCCACCACCGCGACAAATTCTCTCGCTTGGTAATCAGTACGATAAATCTCGTCGGCGTGGAAAAAATTTCAAATCACGAACGTCGAACACGATATTCAACTTTCAAGTATACCTTTAGCTATAGATGTACGTAAGATGACGTTTGACGTAAATGGTGACTTATGTTATATTACTGGTCGGTTCGGATCCATTATACATATAAAATAACTAAAATGTTTATTTTTCCTCCTTTCTCGTCACTTCGTTACGCGTTCTCGGCAACTAAATCACGAAAAATATGAAATCTTTGCCGATCGGAGCGGCGGAGTCGAATTATCGATACCATTGGCAACATTGTCGCATTGGAAATTAATTCCCCATTTTTGGTCGGACAAGTTTATACATCTGGCCATGGCGTGAATTAATATACCGAGCTAGCTCGAGCCATCGAAAAAATGCTAATATTTCTATTATCGAGGCCCAGCTCCATTGAATATGGAAACTTATCGTAAGGGGGTTCACAATTGACAGTTATTAGACTCTGCGTGTATCCGCGCTCGTTCGCGTCTTGCCAATCCCCAGAGCTTAACCGTTTCATAATCCCATTGCTCGAGTGAAATTTGAACTACATGCTGTACTTATGTCATACCACACCACCGCACGTATTACGTGTATCGTATATTTTTAAAATGTGTTTTTTGATTTTTTTGTACGCAGAGAATACCGGCGCTGGGGCGGATGGCGACCAAGGTGGCGAGAGCGACCTGCTGGAAGATTCGTTTGGACAGAATCCGGTCACGTCGTCCAGTATTGACGGTATGAATCACGCGGTGCCATTGCCCATATTCCAAGTCGAGCCATTGGATACGTTCGTGATTAAAAATAAGCCGGCCACTTTACAGTGTAAAGCTATGCACGCGTTGCAGATTAACTTCAAATGTAACGGCCTCAAGAATTCCACCAGTAACGCGCAATCCGAGGTATTCGTCGATCCGCAGACCGGTATTAGGAATATCGAGGCGAGCATAAATATTACCAGAGATAACGTCGAGGAGTATTTCGGCAAAGATAAATTCAAATGCGAATGTATCGCTATGTCTTCCCGCGGACTCATTAAAAGCAACCCGGCTACGATTGAAGTTGCATGTGAGTATAATGATACGTTACTGTAGCCTATTTAATCAAACTGTTCTACCCTAAATGATGCCGACTTCGGTTGGAAATGTTGAACGTGAGATAGGTGGAGGGATCTCGATTAAAAACGTATTTTTGCAGATGATCGTCCGGTCGGAAGAACATCTTGCAAATACGACGTCAAGGTGCTATATTACTCGTGGGAGGTTGATTGGTTTTAATTATATACCAACTGGGGGCAGAACCGGGCATTAAATTGAAAATGGTTGGTAATAGTCGGATATTAGGAGAGTCGAAATGATTTTTCAGAAGGGGAGAAGAGATTAGAATATTGTTTGTGATCTGGTATCAAAACAACGTATTAAAAAAGCGCAGATCTGCGTTTTAATCCCTCCTCGCTCCTCAGAAAAATTTTGCTTCAAGTTGAAAAATCTATAATAGATGAGAATTTTTTTTATTTTTTTTTTTATTTTCATCTAGAATTTCATTATTAATGTAAAATGAGAGAAGAACATTTCGGTACCTCTACTTTCTGAGTGTTTTTTTTTTTTTAGTCTTTCACGGCTGAATTTCGAGACGTTGGTCAAATTTTTATCAAAAGTAACAGTTGGAGAATAAATTTGGATGTTTCTGTTGAAAAACCTGAAGTAAAAAAATTTTTTCATCACAAAAATGAAAGGTGTTAATGAAATTGAACGAAACTCTTGCTAATAATTTATGCCTAATCTCTAATTCAGAAATCAGTGAAAATTATAAAAAACTACTAGGTAAATTGTAGAAAACAATCAGTGAAAAAATTTTCATTCGAAGCAGATCAGCAAATAAATCACTAGAAAATCAGTGAAAGTTCACTGGAAAATCAGTGAAAGTTTACTGGAAAATCAGTGAATGTTTACTGGAAAATCAGTGAAAGTTTACTGGAAAATCAGTGAAATTTCGCTGGAAAATTAGTGAAAGTTTACTGGAAAATCAGTGAAAGTTCACAGGGAAAATCAGTGAAAGTTCACAGGGAAAATCAGTGAAAGTTCACAGGGAAAATCAGTGAAAGTTCACTGGAAAATCAATGAAAGTTAACTGGAAAATCAGTGAAAGTTTACTGGAAAATCAGTGAAAGTTCACTAGAAAATCAGTGAAAGTTGACTGGAAAATCAGGAAAATTTTAAAGAAATTTTTACTGAAAAATCAACGAAAATTCTCTGAAAACGAGCGAATTTTCTCAATTTTTTCTGTGTTTTTATTCTGAAGGATTATCAGAATTTTCGTACTTTCATCGATTCCGAATGAGAAGTATCTACCAACAAGATTGAAGGAGTTGCGAGAGCGAAGGTATTTTAAAAAAAGTTCAAAAAAATCATACTGGTCCCAGCTGAAAATTGTACTCAAAATTCTTCAGGTGGTGGCAGTGGCACAGCCAGAAATTTCCTATAAAGGGTGGTCCAAAATTTCAATCCTTTAAGATTTTTGAGTTCATTCCCTACCCCTACATACTGAAATTCCTTTACCTACAAAAATAATAAATTAAAATTTTGAATCATTTCCATAATAAGGAGTCGTAAAGATGTTATTAAGTCCTATGGTGATTTTTATTGAACACTCGAGAAAACCTCGATGAAAACTCAATTTTGGAATAAAAAACTTTTCCATACTAGTACCTAATTATTTTGACTTGAAAAAAAAATCAAAAATAATATCCAACAAATTCAAGTAGTGTACAATGTGAGTATGGACAATTGAAGACTTGAAATATCCAAAATCAAAAAGGAGCCTTGATTTTGCATACTTAGTCATCTGAAATAGTTCATATGATTGCATTTTTTTCAAATGTCCGAGTGAAGTGAAGGCGAAGTTTTGAGAAAATTTGATTTCCAATATTCCAAACAGGCATTTTTTCACGTAAGTGAGTTCCTAATGTCAGGAGAGGGAGACTTCTCCGGCTACATCTTTAGGTGGAGATGTCCCCTGATAATAATACTTTGGGAAACTGTCTTTTTTTTTTTCGAAATTATGGTCATTTTATAAATTTAAATTTTTAAGAATTTCTAATTCCTATAGATATTAAGGAAATTCTTTGATCTTTTTCTGAAAATTATTTATAAATTTTGAATCACCGTTCATAATTTTTTTTTTTGGTTATCCGATGTTTTAATATGTGAGGAACATAATTTTGACCATTTCCCCAGATCAAGGAATGGGCTAAAAATCGAGAAAAAAATATACGAAAAAAATTGTTGCATTAGTTTTTTTGCCACAAGAAATTTAATTTCAAGAAAAAATGGCATACTTTCATATTTTCTTCTCTGCGGCCAAATGCACATATCCATCTCATTTGGCTGTGTATTTTTTTTTTTTTTTTTTGAAGCTAAAATTTTCTCTACAATTTTACATTGATGGATATTACTTGACAGGTTAAGAATAAAATTCGAAGCTGGGATTAATTTACGACACTTTCGTTCTGATGAAGTTTTGCCTAAAAACCAAAGCTGAAGGGACTGATTTTGCATATAACGTAAGTAGATATCCACAAAGCACACTGATGTTTGAAATATTAAAAGCAAAAAGTGAGGTAAAAAATCATTAATGCCACAATTTTCATTTTTCATTTTCAAAATGAGAAGTAAAATGGATGGATGTGAGAGAGTAAGGGGAGGAATAGATGGAACAATAGGATCAAAGTCAACGCCTGCTCCTTTTATCAGGTTTTGTTCATATTCAGTTGCAGATTTTTTTTAATCTCACTTTTCCCAAATCGAACTTTTTTCAACAAAAAATAAGTCAAAATCGACCCACCTTCTCATACCCATATCCATCAAAAGAAATGAATAATATCTTCCTAAGCCGACAAAATAATCTCAAACACTGGAAATAATACATATTAAATTGGAATACAAAAATGGAACTTATCAATATTTATATTTCAAATCAAATGAGAAGGCGTATAAATAACCTACAGACGAGTTTATCAAAATATGAAAACCAAAACCAGTCTCAGAGGAGTAATAAAAAATGAATTGTTTGCCCAACTTCGATCACGCTAATATTCCCCCTAACTAGAACTACAGCTGAAATTAAAACCATACATAAAATGCCCACCAACATTCGCCACATCCACCCAAATAATTTCTGATTCGTCAAACAGTGATACGAAAATATGCAACCGACTCATTTTTATGCATTTTTTTCAGCTACGTCGACACAAATAAAAAACACCGAAAATTTCATTAAATTAGGTCTTGGTTTTTTTTTTTTCCTCGGGTACCTTTTTTCCCAACTGTGTGTCGAGTTGATTATCCGCGTAATGTTGAGTTGTATATTAACAACGATGATCTGGTTGTGGTGAAGTCTACTTCCACCGCATAGGGTTTTGTTTTCCCATAGTAACACGATATGGGTGGAGGTGTACCTAAAGATAGTACCTAAACCGTTGATTTACGATACTTGAACGCAACGACCACCATCGGAATGGACCGTGTTCGAAACCATTAACGAACACCAGATGAAAAACGATCGTTGATTGAATTTACGGTCTTTTGCCATTCAACGCGACAACGCGCCTCGGTTTCTAGGCTCTCGTAATCCGAGGCATACCATATTTGAAACTAATTATTATTAATTAATAAGGCGATTCGGTCGCTTGTATCGTGTCTAGTGTAAATTTGGCGTCGTGTTTTGACGTTTTGGCAAAATATCCCGAATATACCCAGATGGGAAATAGGCTGAATGGGAGAGGGGAAGAGAGAGGGTCGTCGTGTAGCGTCGAGATATGACATTGGGTGTAACGAGTGAACCAAAACGTTGGGTTGATGTTTTTCCTTAGTATTGGGAGGAAATAATGGTCGATTCGAAAATATTGGAATTGATTGAAAATTTCGAATTTTTGTGTAAGATTGAGCATTTTTGAAGATGTGGAAGCGTGATGAAAAAGGGGGAATTCTTTCTTGGCAATTTTGAACAGAAATTGAAGTCTTGAATTTTTAGTGGCACAAATCAATTTTTTTGTTGTAAAGTTGAACAGCGGAAAGGAGCTTTGAAAAAATGATCACGTTGCAATACCTATGGCGTCAGAGTATAATTCAATTATATTAAATTCAGAAAATTTCCGTCACTTCCGTTGAAACGAAAACATTACTGAAAATAATGCAATAGAATGGCCATAACTCTAAGGGAAGAGGAGGGGGAACATTTTGTGAAAATTTTTTCCAGTGAATATAATACACTATTTGAGGTGTTTAGGGGCTCAAAAACACCAATATTCAAATTTACCCCATATCCGGCCATATTACCCTTTATGCCTTGAGACCCCCTCCCCCTTGAAAATATGTACTCTTGAAGATTTTTGGTTGCAAAATCTTTTCTTAACTCAAATTTATAACCGGGATGTTCTATCAGACACATCACTGCTACAAAAAACCAAGGTATGTATTTATGCATTACCTACTTATACTTCAATTTTTGAGTGCCACGCGCAACTTTACGCGCGTGTATCTCGCGAACGCGGCCACTTCACGCGTTCACTAAAAACCCAAAATGTTCCAAATTTTATGTACATGTAGAACATTTTCTATTTTATAAATTTTTCCCTAAATCGTACCGTTTTGAAGTTAGAATGGAAAAATGTTGATTTTGAGGGGGTTGGCCAACAAAGAAGGCCGCCATTTTGTTAGTGTGGCCAGTTTTTTTTTTGAGGACAACCGCTAAAAATGTTCCTTAGGAGCCCCCCTTTAAGAAAAAAAAATGTCCCGGAGGATCGGCGGGGGGTGCAGGACTTTCGGTGCTGGCTCCTCGCCTATATAGAGCAGTTCTCTATCTCATTTAGAAAAAAGTTACAGTCCAAACGTTCCTAATTCTGTGAGAAATCTCCTTTTTTTTAAGCCTTGCCCAAAAAGAAGTAATATTTCAGAGCAAAATAAGCATCTACAAGGAAAATGATCCTGACAAAAATTGGAGAAAACGAAATTTCCTAACTAGTGGAAGTAGTTCGATTTTTCTGGGAGGCATAGTTTCCAAGATATTTTTGATTCAAGACCAACTTTTATGGATGAATAGAAAAAAAAGAAGAAAATTTCTGTTCTTTTTCCTAATTACCTCCACTAATGTTCAACTTAACTCGAAACTATCATGAAATGTATGCCTCCTAAAAAAAATCTAACCACTTGAACCAGATGAAAAATTCTATTCGCTTCAATTTTTGGGATGCTTAGTTTTCTCTGAAATATCACTTTTTGAGAGCAAGGCACAAAAAAAAATTCTTTCGCTAAATTTAGGAAAGTTTAGACTGGATAGAGGTCTGTAGTTTGCTCTGTTCGGTTCACCGCAAAATTTTTCTTCAGACCTGGGCGAAAAAATAAGTCTTCGTTCTCGAAAAACTTCATTTCTCAATTCTCCACCCTCAAAAGCAAACCTTGATCAAGAAAATTATTTTTCCCTCCATTAGTTACATAAAAGCAACCAAAATTTGGCAATCAGAACTCGGGCACAAAAATTGTGTCGGCTCGGCAATTAATGGCTCAGAACGAGATAAGAAGAAGAGGGCAATTGGTTTTAACGAAAATTCGAGAAAGCTGGTTCTTTTCTGATCTTACCCATCTTAAAATTGGTGCTAAAAGTGATCTTGAAAAATTTTGTTGACATTAAAATTGACGTAGATTTTGTTCAAAAAATTCATTCTATTAAAATTGAAGGAACTTTGGTCAGAATTTTTTAAAAAAAACTCACCTATATCTTCTTCTAAGAATCATCAAACAGAACCCCTCGATACCTAAACTTCGGTGTTTTGTGTTTACGTTAATGAAATCACAAAAAATAGATTTTCTCCAGTGACGTCATACCAGTTAGATTTTTTACAATCTCATTTCTCCTTAAAAAAACGACACGATGTGGCAAATATTTCAAAATTTTTCATCTTATATGTAGTTGCCAAACTGATGAAATTGAATTCGAATTGAAGACCCCATTATAGAATATTTTTTCTACCAAACACCCTTCTCAGGTTTCCCTTTTTAGCGGATTTACATGTTTTAAGATGACGGTATGCGGGTAATGTGGGAAATTTGAACATTTGCTGAAATGACGCACGGTATCGGAAAATGGCAACGATTTAATTTTCTTTTTTTTGTCTCCTCGACTTTTTTCCCCTTTGCGTTTAAAAATCGCACTCGAAAAGAAAACGGCGTGTCGAGAAAACGTTAGCAATAATTTTATCAAATGTAATGTGCTGGCATTGGCATTACGTTGCGAGTTTGTTTTTAGGGTATTTTATGATAAAATCGTTACGTTATAAAATCAACTTCATTTCATACGTAGCTGCCTCCATAAGTTTACAAGATGTATCTGTACATATGAATTAGAAAAAAAAAAAAAAAATGAAAAAAGTTAGTGACACGGTTTTCTCGTCTCTATTTATTATTTACTATCCACAAGTTCGGATCGAATAAAAAAAATAGAAATATTACTAGCCGAAGCAAGAAGAAGGATTCGAGGGGTTCGAGAAGTAAAAACGGGCCGAGTAAAAATATTATTTTAAAAGATTTGAAAACTTTCATTTGTTTACAATGTACGTAGGTTAGGTAAAGTGCACGATGGTGTATTTGTGTGGGTATATGGTAAAACATGTACGAGTGTCGCGTAACATACCTCACCATGCAAGGGACTCAGGCTGGGCGCTGCAAGAAGGTTTTACATAAACAAACATCTTTCTTATTTTCTCATAGAATCATGTTTATGTGAAAACTTTTCTTTTAACTGATCAGCGGCATTAGGAGTTCTTTGAAGCATGTTTACTTACTGGATTGCTTTTCGAGTTGTCGGATGGAAAAGAGAAGCGAGAAAAAGTGTTGAAAAACTCTTACATAGGTCGTATTTTCGATTTTTTTCCCTTACTTTCTTCCCCTCCTCTTACTCCGGTTGCTTTTTCCTTTCAAATTCCCAACAACTCGACGTCTGATTCGTGCGTTGTTTACATTTTAGAAAACAATTATTCGACGTTGAATTGGCGCGCGAAAGTTAAAAGTTATAAATTGTTGAACGTTTTCTTTTTTCGATGAAAACCAAGTTTTTGTATTAGGTTTTTTTCTCCTTCGCCACCCTTCGTCTGCCTTGCGGTAAAATGTAAACTCGGATGAATGGGCGCGGGCAACCGGAAATATATTAACTCGTTTACCACGAGAGCATGCGATGCGCTTTTTACGTATCTGTAAAGAGCGATCGAGTACCCTTTTTTTTTTTTCGCTAAGTGAATCTCTTAATCCTGCTTGTAAACATCATCAAAGCAACGTCTATAATGGGATTTTAAACGTATAGTGAAAAAGTACACATAATGGTGCTAAATGCAGACCCGTTAAGATTTTCGCGCAGAGCTCGAAATTTTCCAACGAAAATTGCTCATATACCGGTACTTTGAAAACGAACGAGAAAAAAATTCCCTTTAATGTTCCAATACTATGGGTATTACTTTTCCAACTACGTGCTCTCACTTAATACAAACGTATCGAAGAATATCTTGCTTTCTTTTCGTTTTTTTTTGCTTCTCAGAAACTTTCTCATAATAGGGTAACATGAAAGCGAGTGAAAATTTCAATTTGAAATTGAAACATGTTAAAAAACAACCCCAGAAATCGGATTCGAAACAAAAAAAAAGGAGAAAAAAAGAACATCCTTTTCTTTTGAACAAGAAGCGCGTGTCGAGTTTTTGAAAAGCCTCTTGCCGAATCGAGGGATAGTTCAGGTGTAAACTTGGCGAATTTTCCCTTTAATTTCCATATCGAAATGAAGGTTTTAACATTCGTTCGCCTCTCTACGTCTTTATCTTGTTTTCAGAGAGTATACATCATCGCGTGTAACTATTTTTACTCGTACCCGGTGTTCTGGAGGAAAAGTGGATAAAAAGTGGAAACATCGTAGCGTTTGCAACGGTTTAAACAGAGAAGACTTATAGTGTATAAGAAAAATTTAATGCACGTCGAGTCAAAAAAAAGGATAAAATCTTTCGCATGTAAAAACTGATGCCGATGCCGGCAATCAGCTTAAATGACACGCACGAATGCACAGAGCATGCCACTTTGCCATACTTTTTATACTAATCTTCGACGAAGAATTTAAATTCGTACTTTTGCCAGCGTTTTTCTCGACGAGCTGAGTGAAAGAGTTAATGAACGGGTAATTCTTCTACTTATTTTTGCTACTTTGGTAGTGTGCAAAAAGTTCGCTAATTACGGCGTATGGCAGAGTGAAAATTATACCGGGCTAAGAGGGAAAATTTCAGTTAGGTGGGGAACTGTGTGAGAACTGAGAAGTGGAATGTTACCTAGCTAAGGTTTTATGAACGCTAGACAGAGCTGAAATATTTTTTTTAGAACTTAGTGGAAATGTTGAAGTTGAAAAGGTTGTTAGATGAGTGGTCTCAGATATGAAGCTTAAGCCTTTCTATAATTTCATTTTTTTTTCAATTAAAAAAAATTGTAATTTGATCCACTAATTCTAAAAGTGTCTAAGCGCCAATTTGATTTTTTTTACAGGAAAGCCAAAATACGTAAGATAATTTGCATTACGCTTATGGAGTTTGTAAATTTCAACCCCATTTTTTTCAGTTCTGAATTAATTAATTCAAGTTTTTTAGATTTTAATTGATGCACCTTGATTCAGAGAACTCACAACTCAGAATTGTAAAAAACTCAATTTTAAAAAAAGTGGCACTTAGACACTTTTAGAATTAGTGGGTCGAATTTTGAAAAAAATTAAAATTATTGTCAAGTATAAGCTGTTTACTATGTTGACTCTAATTTTTCTTTTGCCTGACGACCTTTTTCCAGCTTGTCCCAAAAAAGTTACTTTTTTTCTACTAGAATTTTTGGCTCAAAATTATCATTTTTACTTATTTTTCAAGAAAATTTTTTCATTTTTCGAGGGAATTTTTTTTCAGCTCGAATTTGTACATTTCTTTTAGAAGTTTGGAACCAGCCAAAAATTATTATTACCTCTCTAACGATGTTTTCTGAGTAAAGTCATTTGTAGTACATAAACATCATGAAATTCTTCAGGGTAATTTTTCCTGATTTTGAGGGAAAAAAATAGACAGTCGAATAGGAGGTGAATTTGGTTACCGCTTCGATTTTCGGATTTTCTATCTACCCCCTCCCACTCTCACCAATTGTACCTATCCATTGAGGTAAAATAATTCTGGAAAATTTTTGACCCTTCGCTGTTTTCCTTTCAGAATGTTAATTTTTTTACATTATTTTCAAGAATTTTTTATTGTGAAAAAAATTATCTGTTCTTTGACATACTTACGAGTTATGTCTTGTAGAAGTGAATTTTGGAGCACTCTTTCGCCGTTTTTTCAGCCATTCGAGGTTTTCAAACGTGAAAAAGATAATTCATAAGAAAAGGACCACGACCACCGCACCCGCCTTGGAAAAAATACAAAAAAGGTTTTTTTCATGTAAAACAGCATTTCCTAATAATAAGGGTCAAAAACGGCCCTTGATCCAAAATCGGTCAAAAAATTGATCCAAAATGTTATTTATGGTCTAAAAACATCCCGAATCATTTTTGACCCCCTACATCCACCGCTTCCAGCATTATCGCAGTTTAAATGTCGAAATTTCAACACGTGATATCTTTGGAAGGGTTGATTAAGAATTTTTAAAATTTTTCCTATCACATTTTCTCAAATTTTTTGTAGAAGGAGGGGAGATATATAGTTGGAATTTTTTTTGTTGCTTCTGTTAAACATGCATGTATCACATGTATTTTTTGGGGCTCCAAAATTAAGTGCAGTAACCAGTAACTATGCTCAAAAAAAATAAAAATCAGAAAATTTATTTTTCAATTTTCACCAATTTTTTTTGTTAGTAAAACACGAGGTATCCCAATACAAAGAAAAATTTTGAGCCAAAATCAGAATGCATTGAAAGTTATAAGAAAAAAAAGTTCCATCTCCAAAATTATAAATTAAATGCTGAAGTGAGTTTCTCGAATTTTGACGAATTTTTGAAATTTCAAAATCATCTCATCGTCTTGTAAGTCATGAAAATTTGATCTGATCAACAAAAAAAGTTGAAATTTGGCATATACCTACCTTTTATATTCTGACACCCGCACCCCTCCGAAGAAGCGGATTTGAGACGTTTTGTAATCTTCAGAAAATTTTAGAGTTTTCTAGATATCAAAATTTCGACTTTATAGTGAAATAATTCCGGGAGGGGTAGGTGAAGAAAACCAAAAGTTTTGGAAAAATTTTTAGGCCGTAAGTTAGGTACATTTTAGGGCAAAGGCTTATTTTTTTATCTTTATATATTAGGAAATGTTCTTTTCCGTAATATTACTATGTAATTTCAATTCCGAATGAAAGTTCCTTTAAAAAAATATATAGGTATTTATTTTTACTGATTTTTACAGTAGACATTTTTTTTTTTTTGACAAAATACAGTATTCTACAATTTTTTACGAAGGAGAAGTTAGCTCACCTTTTGCCCTCCGCTGAAACTTCGTTCAAAAAATCCTTTCAAAATAATTTTGAAAATGGTAAAAAAATTTTAAAAATGAATTATCTCCGTGAAAAAATCTAACGTACCTACAGCTTGAACCCACTCTTCGAAAAAAAAATATCAATAGTTAAATCCGAGCTATCACATTCACTTAAACGAATTAAATCATTCGAAACGAGCCAAATTACCAAAGCGGCTTTAACTTTCCATCTTTGTACAAACGCCAACACTAATTCGCCAACAAAGTCGTCGACGAAATTAAAAAGATCATTCGAGCCTTTGACGATTCGCGAATAACATCCGCGTCTCGAAATTTTACACTCGTTTTAATTGCGTAAAATTGAAATATCTCGAATTCTTGGTCGTTCGTTTGAGACAATCGTACCGTCGAGGTTTTTCATTAATACCAGACTGTTGAATTTAATAAGCCTCCTTGATCTTTTCTCAGTTTTCTCGCGACGATAACGAAAACACAAAAAAAGCCTACAAAAAATTTGAAAATTATCGCGTCGCAAAGCCGCTCAATTTTTCATAACGAGAATAAAGGAGGCGCGCTGCTCCGAGACGAAATTTCCGTAATTTGATATTTTTACGCTTTAAAACGTACGTATTACGTATATTTATTATACGACAAAATGATGGTAATGTTTTTCATCGTCGAAAACGGCGCGAAAAAAAATTGTAATTCTACGCCTTCGGGCGCGACGACGTGTTGAAGATTTTCAGCCCAATGACACAACGACGAGACGCAATATGTCGCTAATAATGAGCAATTTGAGAATCGACCTGGTGAACTAATTTTTTACCACGGTATCGTCGGAGAAGATCGCGGAGCGGTAGATTACTCGAGCTGAGTGAAAACCCTCTCGAGCTCTGCGAAATACCAAAAAAAAAGGCGACGAAAAAATAAAACAGAATCACTCTAAATAATTAGGATATTTTTTCCCAACGTATGTACCCATTCGTGATGTAATTTAGGATCATAAATTTTCAAAAATTCGTACCTATCAGCGACTTAGTATGGTACCTAATTTTCGGCTGGATTTATTCGTCGTCGATGCTGGTTTCAAAATACCACGCTGGATTGTCAAGATCTCTCAGCATCGTCTCGACGACGATATATTTTCATGTAATAAATCGTCACGATGATGCTACAACAAACGACTGGTTAACATTATCGTGTTCTATAAAAGGGAAAAATTTATCGTATCGCTCCCTGCCTCCATCCCGAGTAATATATTAAATATTAGCGATTAATCGTCCGGGTACCGGATTCGAAACATTGAATAATGATTGAAATCGATTTTTACGATCGAGATGATGCGATGTCCAAGAGTGCGTCGACTCAGATCTATCGAGCGCATATGCGCACAAAATAAATGCACGTAGGTGTCGAAACCCGCTGTTTATAAATATTCGCTCGGTTTACTATGAAATTTCAAAATTCCCCACCAGCTTGGATTGTGAAATTAGGTGCATGCTGGAGGACGACCAAGGAGACACTATTAATGGCACACGGTTCGATTCGTCGACAATATAAATAATGCAAGTAGATCAAGATTCGATGATGTTTTATTCCTCTCATACGATCCCTTTTTGATGTAGTGTCGCAAATTTGGCATGCCTTCGGTTGTTATCGTAGAAGAGCAGTGATTCTGGATGCAGCGAACGAGGTGTTTAGGGGGATGACCTGCTCTCTCGGTGGTGTTCTTTCGCTTCATCCCACATACGTGTCCGTGTCACCCAAGTCATCGGGTACATACAACGTACATATTTCGTAGAACAGGCCGGAAATGAGTAGGGTGAATAGATGGCCTATCCGTGGTTGGAAATTTTAGATTAATGATCTCTAGCTGTCTGAAAATCGGCTGGTTTTTGGTAAATAATCATTATTTTATCATTTAATGCAACAAGGGTACCGGCGTCGCCATCCACCAAATGGGCCAGTCCCTTTACAAAGTGATTCTATATTATATAGGTTTTCATATAGATGTATTTTTTTTTTCACTGCCCCGGTCACGACATATCGCTTTTACCAATCTTGTAAATAATTAGCCGGTTCTAATTTTAAATTCCGATGTATAAATTGACTTTGAATATATGTCTGTATAGATGGGGCCATTTTTCATACATACGCGGATCATTTAGAAAGATATCTGGTTAAAAAGAGCTTGTTTTTTTAATAATTCCATTTGGTCTACGTATCGTACGACGAGTAAATGTTGTAAACTACGACTTTATTAGCGATAATTTAGATTTTTTTACATTTTATTCGCGTTCCACGGTTTTCTTTTTTACTACCGGATATTCTAGTTTTTTTTTATAGCGAGACATTTTCGTTCGGTGCATAATTTTTCGTATATTCGTTCGTCGAATTACACTGCATGGATGGTATTGAATAAAAAATATAAAAAAACCACACCGAGAATGGTTTTTTCTTCACTCTTCTTTTCCGTAGCCAAGTTTAAACAAACATTGATGGTTAGTTTATTAGATTTTAAGTGCTGTACGTTGACGTTTGATCTTTATAGTTGTTAGGTGCGTATGTGTAGTGTTTTAAATGCACGTGAAAGTGCAGCGTGGCAGGCATAAGGGACTGGGGGAGATCAGACTGTAAGAAAATGTGTTTACTTTTTGCCCGAGTACATGGATACAATTTTCTAAGAAATCGTTAAAATTAACGTTTACGTACCTTGGAATTTTCAAATTATTCGCGGAATGATGAAATAAATTTTGCCTGTGTAAGAAGCTCCATCGTCGATAGATTGGGAAATGAAGATGGGCTTCGATGTACGAATCCTGAAAAAAGGGTATAAAAATTGAATTATTGGAGGCGAAAATAATTTTCAATGAGAACAAAATTTCAAAATGTAAGAAATTGAAAATTTATGGTTTATTTCTGATTTGGTTAAAATTTTTGAATTTTTTCAACTCCAAACATAAGTCATTTTTGAAGCTTAAATTTCAAATTTTAAAAATCACAATTTTTATCAGTATTTCGAATCGAATCCAACCATTTACATTTTTTGGTTTATTTTTAGATTCTTATCCATTTATGGCTAGAAATTGAAATTTTTAAGGGAGGGGAAGGAAGGGGGAATCAATCGGAATAACTTTTGAGAAAAGTTTGATTTTTCCAAAGCTTTGAACCAATCAAATATTCAAAGCTTAGGGCTCAATTTTACAGCTCACAAGGACAAAGTTAACAGCTTAGGTACAGTGTAAGCTGAAACAGTGAAAATGCACTGTTTTTGGCTTAAAACTTGAAAGTTGAGAGATCTCTAGGAACGAAAGAGGGGAAAGGTGAACCATTTGATAACTTAAAAATACAGAATAACACCTATTCGAGAACAAAAAAATTTCAAAGTTGGAAAAACTGAACGAAAGAAAAGGAAACAGAAAATATTTTTAGTTGGGGGGGGGGGGGGTTAATTTTCGAATCGCTTTGATATTTGATAACCCCATGCTAACCTTCCGTTTACTCAAAATTTCATCGTATCTCATTCTTTTCCCTTTCTACAGCATAATATTCTTTTGAATGATTTCAAAATGTGATGAAAATTCTTTTTTTTGTAATCAGGAAAAGCATTTTCAAAACGTTCGATTTAGAAGACATGTTCATTTTTTGAAAATTTTAAACGATATTTCCGATTTTACATGGAAATGTTACAAAATCACAGAATTCTCTTGAAAATTATAGGTACTATTCTAGTTTTTCGAGTCACTTATGACGCTGTTTGAAAATGTTTTCAGCAATTCAGAGGTTTTTAAAGATTTTAGTGATTTTCCACGAATTTTTGAACTTTTTCTTCCACAGCATTCAATTTCAGCTTGGAAGAAAAAAAGAGGAGGAGAAGGAGTCCTTACAAGAGAGTTTACTAAAAATCAGTCTGAAGGAGAGTACAGAAATTATCAAAATAAAAATTCTGTCTGAAAAGTGTATTTTTCGAATATAAGTAACTTAAAGTCGATAATAGTGCATTCGAAATCCGGAAAATTTTTCAATTTTTTTTCGCTACATTAGTTGAAGGGTTTTCTGATTGAATAAGATAGGTGGGTACTAAAAGAGAAGAGGGAAAATGTCGAAAATGGAACAATTTTGAAAAAATCATTTCAGTTTTTCAATCAACAACCAAAATGTGTGATGGATTAGATTTTTGAATTTTCATGATTTTTTTTTGTCACTTTTTTAGTTCTTTTATGAAAATGATGAACAGGTCTCAAAAGTGCTTGAATAAAAAATAAAAAATTATCAATTAATTTTTCTGAAAAATTCATGACCTTTTTGATGTTTTTATTAGAATTTATGATAAATTCAATAGTCTAGCTCATATTAAAAATATCGCTTTCCTCATAATCAAATCTTCTTTTCTATTTTCCACTGGAAGGTGCTGAATAGCGAACATTTTTTTTTTTTTTTTTACCATATCTGAATGTACGATTTCCAATTCAAAATACAATTACTTATATTAATTTTCTCAAACATAAAATTCGTTATTTTTGGTTCTTCAACAGTTTTTGATTTTGGCTAAAGAAATTTGAAAAATTGTCTTACGAGCCGGAAAATTTGAAAAAATAAAATGTCAATTTTTCAACTTTTTTCTCCTTTCCTTTCCTTTATTTGCTTCAAGTAATGCCAATTTTGGTTTCTTTTCCGTCAATAAAGAAATCAATGTGAACAAAAAATTGGGTCTTGCCTCTGTAAATCTGAATTAGTCGAATTTGATGAAATTCTCTTCTTTTTTTTTCAATTAAATGAAATAAATTTCATTAAAAATTATTGATTTTGCAATGAATTTACTATTTCATGTCAAAATAGAAAAGAATAACTTTGGCTACATTTCCAATCAAATTCATTTCGAAAAAGCAAAATTTCACCAATTTCGATTAATTCAGATTTAGAGCGTCTTATTTTCTAATGAAATAATTTTTCGTAGCAATTTAATATTTTCTTTCTAAAAAATTTAACGACATGGTCCTAAAAAAAAGTTCCACATTTTTCATTAAAATTCACCGTTTTCCAAATGTACCGACCAATGAGAAAAATCTGGAAAAATTAAAAAAAAAATCGTGTTGAATTACGTATTTCATTCCTTTTCTATTTCGTTGATTTTTTTCCCCTTAGAATTGGAGAATTTGTGCAGAGAACAGAGATCAAAATTACCTTTTTGCAGGTTTTGGCTTAATTTTATCGGATGGAGGGGGGAGAGGAATTCTGCTAAATAGAAAAAATTCTGAAACCCCCAGCATTTTGAATTAAGAATTTCGTTGCGAACCTTTTCACTTTTCATCCCTCCTCCGCCTCCTCCGCCCTCCGCGATATTTCCAAAACAGCGTAATACCGCCGGTAATATCGTTACCTTAACGATACATACGATCAAAAGTTACGACTTGTACCTGCTTCGTAATAAAACATTGAATTTTTTGTCGAAAAAAAGAGAATCTTTTAATGCCATTTATTTTTATTAGCCAATAAATAACCGTCATTAGGAGTAATAGAATTATTTTCAATTTCATTATACAACATATACGAATTACGAATCAACGTTGTGTGGAGATTTCGAGTGTATAGTTTTTTCTTCTTTTTTTTTTGTAACACCCGTAGAACGCTCGGTTTTTAGAGCTTTGACTTTTACAGTTGGGTTTTTTTATTCGCCAACGTCCATGCACATGATGTTTAATCCGAGTGTATTATTTTTACACGGCGAGTATACCGGTGCGGAGTCATAGAGTGAGAAAGAGAAAGAGGGACAGTAGGAAAAAAAATGAGAGAGCTACGAAAAGGGAAAAAATTAATTGTTCCTCATCGAACGAAGCTTTTGAATTTTAATAAAAGAGTATAGAGGATGTGTATATGAAAAGAGCACCAGAACTCCCTTTTTAATCACTACAGTTGAGTGACTTGACTGACGTTGTTGTCGGCCTATACAATCGACTGATTGATTCGGTCTCTGTATATGCACGTACAGTGTACAGTACGTAGGCTATGCACTGTGTCTATGTAATATACGTATAATATACAACCAGCGTATGTATCGAGTACGTGTAGATTATACGAAAATGAAGCCCGCGCTTTTACCATTTGACCGGGGTGTGAGTGCAGCTCGGCGTCTGTGTACCATAATATCGTGTACCAGTCACGTAGCAAACCGCAGGACGTCCTTTATTCGGGGCGAATTTTCAATCCTCTAATGGCGACAAATGAAGACATATAATAGTTACGTATTATATAGAACGAACGTACCGTACCTACAATGTACTTATTCATCGACCAGACCTATATCTAAAAGCAGTAGTACATTTTAAAGCAGCCGCAATACTGATAAGCAACTTTGTACCGTTCGAGTAAAACTTTCAATATTAATCTTTGCATCGTGCTTGTAGAACTTTGTCTGCGAATGTGGCGTCGAGTCGTGTCGCGGTGTCGTGTATAAATAAACGCAAACCGTAGGTAATGTATTTGCAAATTGTTCTCGGATTGTGGAATTAATTAGATTAGTTTGATCGATAAAAATGATTAAATATTCCGTTTGATTTTCTATATTCCCTTTTATCGAGAAATCTAATGAAGATTATGAATTGAACTTCGGCTGGTGCATATTTCGTTACGTAATTTTATACACATATTAAACCTGATCTGTGTACTGAATTCGTGATGCACGTAATAAATGTCATCTTTCATCCTTATCTGCCCATCTTACCTACCGAAATATTTCCTTAGCATCCCGCCAAGATACCCTCGAAATGATCATCGTCAGACATTTAAAAAAGATTTCGTCTTAATAAAATATGATTTACTGCGGCGAAGTCGCACCGGGTGAAATGATCTATCAACAGAATGATACCCATGGACGAGTCACCTTACGATTGTCGATCATTTATCACTGTCTGGAGGGTGGATTGATCGTATCCATGTAGATTTTGTTACAAGTGTGCAGGTACAGCTCAAAATCGGGGATCTGAAGGGTGGGAGTCTGGTACCTCCAGCTCCGATTCCATTTCTAAAAAATTCCTCCTCCCTGAGGCTCCATTTCAGATTTTTGGCTGTCCTAGGCATCCGGAAGGGCCCTCCTTTTTCCGTCTCCGGCTCCAATTCAGAGATTTTTTTATTGAAGTCTCTTCGGCCCTGACTCTGGTATTTTTAAAAAAAATGCTTCCAGCTCCGATTCCGAGATTTTTCAAGTGCATTTGGCTCCCGCTCCAAAAAATAGTCTGGAAGGAGCTTTCCTGTTTCCTCCCTCCGGCTCCACTCCGGATCACTGCTAAAAATTTGAAGTTTGAAATTGACAAAAATTATTATTATTATTTGTTTGCTTCCTTTCTCTTTTTTTTTTTGAGCGAGAATCTTTCCAGTTTATTGAAACTTGAAATTCTAAACTCAAGTTTTGTCAATTTTTTTGACAATTCATCGGGCTCAGCTCGAGCAGCTCTAGGCATTTTTGTCAAAAATTCATTAAAGGCTGCTTTGGAAAACAGCTCTTCATTGCAACTGTCATATTTATGAACTTGAATTAAGTAATATTGATCTCTGCTCAATGGAAATTAAGGGAGGCTTGAGCCCTCCTCCTCCTCCCCCCCCGCTCGAAAAAAATATTTTTTTGCTGCAAAAATGTAAAAAGTGCATTCTTTTGCTCTTCAAAGTGAATTTTTTCAAAAAATTTTCGCCCTCGCTTCGCTTGAGTAGTCATTATATTTTAAAACTTGAAGATTTTTGACTGATTTTTCTGTAGAAAATCACTAATCTGTTTGTCAGAAAAAATGTATGATTTTTGACTGAAATATCAGTGAAAAATGACTTTTAATTTGAAATTTGACATTTTTTTCTCAAATTCTCAGCCTTAATTTATTTCTGGGAGCACCTATGATGGAAATCGATTCTATTTGGTTGAAAAGTCTTGATTTTTTTGATTAATTTCGAATTCGTGGATTGTATTCTCCTGGGTTTCGTAATTTTTCGAAAAAAATCGTCCGGAGGGGGACTCTCCTCCCTCCAGCTTCATTACGGACCCCTGCTCAAAATTTCAAGTTTAAAAATGACAATTCTCTTCTCAAGACGAATCTAATGTTTTTTTTTCATTCAATTTCGAGCACTCGGCTGGAAAATGACTTTTTGCTCGTCAGTCGGAAGTTGAGAAAAGAAAAACGCACGTAACTCGGCCAAAAATTGCTCAAAATTCAAAAACAAATACATTTTTGGAATCCTCTCGTCATGAACAATCGAATGGTTTTTTTGTCATTCAATTTCGAGCATTTGTACGAGAGATAGCTTTTTTGCTGCGTGGATAGCTGATGAAGAAAATCGCCTATAACTCGGCCAAAAATTGCTCCAAATGCAAAAACTAATACATTTTTAGAATCCTCTCGTCATGAACAATCGAATGGTTTTTTCATCATTCAATTTCGAGCATTTGGGTGAAAGATGGATTTTTTAGACGCAGATAGTTGATGAAGAAAAACGCCCATAACTCGGCCAAAAATTGCTCAAAACGCAAAAAATATTACATTTTTGGAATTGTCTCGTCATGAACAATCGAAAGGTTTTTTTCATCATTCAATTTCGAGCATTTGGATGGAAAATGACTTTTTGCCCGGAGGTTGGAAGTTGAGAGGAGAAAAACGCCTGTAACTGGGACGAAAATCACTCGAAACGAAGAAACCCAATACATTTTGGAATTATTATGAATGCATGCCTCGTTTCTTTTCTTTTCTTTTTTCTTTATTATTAATAAGAATTTCTCTCTATTTTATTATAATCAAATTAGAATTTTTTGTTTTTTTGGGTTAATTTTTCAAGTAAAATTGCTAGTGGGATTCTTATGAAGTTGAATTAGGTAATTGATTTCTGCTCAATAGGAGTCAATTCTATTCGATGTAAAGGGCTCGAGTATTGATATTTCCAAATTCGTGGGTTGTATTCTCCTGGGTTCCGCAAATTTTCGAAATTTTTCGACGCCAGATTGAATTTGAGATATGCTCGGGGAAAACAAACCCATACATCATCTCGCGAAGATCACCTTGAAGAAAAATTCCCTAGCCAGTCGCCTGGTTCAATTAATTCGCAACCGCAGCGACAATAATTCACGCAATAACGAGACTATTTTCGATCTTATCGGAGACAATTTCACGACGGAATGGTCGACATTCAAAGGACAAAAAAGCCATCTCTCGTTACATTTATGGGAACAAGAACGAATAACGAGACGAGTATCGCGCTTCGCGCGTGGTAAATTTTATCCGTTATACGTATAAATACGCGAGAAAGTCTTAATCTATAGTCTATACGATATGCTTACCAGTGTGTTGTATAACGCGTTTATAAACGTATGTATATAAAAACGTTGTATGTGTATTTACAAATTAGCAGCTGCCCATAAATTTAAACGCTTTTTACGCAAACAATCGTAAAAGTGTAACTATGCGAATGCAGCCCTGTAATTCGTTCTATTGTACCGAAACGTGAGTGTAAAAAGTTCATGAATTACAAGAGTTCGAGTCGAGTGTTACGTCCTGTATTCAGAGACGAGAGTGCATTGCTGATGTCAAAAGAAGTGTGACATGGTTGGGTGTATCGAATCGGTGATTTTGAGTGTGAGACGTCTCGAGTCTCGAGAGTTGGCAAATTACGAAGGTCTGCACAGCTGATAAGGGGTTGGTTGAGTTTTTAAAATGAAAATTATTGTTGGATGTTGAAATTATTTTACTGTTATTTAAGATTGGATGGTTTTTTGACATTTCTAACAGAAATGCTTTTTTAGACTTCAAAAGATTTGCTTATAATTTTACGGACAGATTTTGGCGAAAATGTCTATCTTCTCAAATGATCAGTTCTTCAATCAAAGCCAAGAGATGATTCAAAATTGAGATTTTTTTGCATACTGATACTGGGTAAAAAAGTTGACATTTTTTTTTTAGTAGGTGTTCTTCCCTTTTCAGATTTATAACGAGCGGAATTTTGTTGATTTACAATTTCTACTATACCCCCCCCCCTACCCTCCCACCTGGTCAAACTTTGATTAATTCTTCCACATCCATTTCTTTGTAGGATCTATTTTTCCTGTTTCACTTTCTAGATTAAATTATGTAATTGATTAAACATTTCCCTTGTACTCATATCGCAGGTTGAATGTTGGTGATTTCAAATGCCTCCTGTACCTCCTACCTCCCTCCAGATCAAATATAATTAATTTCACATTTCTTCTATTTAGGTACCTTCTTTGCAGACTGAATTTGGGTGAATCAACCAATACTCCCTCTCCCCCGGTCGTGCGGAATTATGGTAATTTCCAATTTTTCCTGTAGGACCTCCGCCAGATTTTTAATGATTTTCAACTTTCTTCTGCACTGCTCTCCCTTTTGGCTAAATTTTGGTTAATTTTCTTACACACCTTTTCCAGACTCAAAATTAATGATTGCAAAGTTCTTTTCCCTCTAAACTAAATTTCGTTGATTATAATTTTCTCCTGTACTTATACCTACTCTTCTTCAGGATCGATTTTGAAAATTTGGAATTTCTGTTGTGTCATTCTTCAGGATCAATGTTGATAATTTCAGTATTTCACATTCATCTTGTCCCTTTCTTTAGATTGAATGTTCCCAAATTCTTCTGTACCCTTCTTTAAAATCAGTCTCTTATCAGGCGTAATTTAGATAATTTCTGATTTATTCTGAACTTCTTTACCAATTTTTTGGGACCTCTATAAATTAACAAAAAATCAAAAATGATTTCAAAAATGTCCTTCAAGTGAACAACAGAGAAAATTATATTTGATGTACAATGGACTTACTTACTTGATTATATGATTTTTTTTTTCAAAAACGGTTTCAGGGGGGAGGAGGTACAGGGAGGGATTAAAATCGATGAAACAACCCTGGACCTGTGCTCTCGAGATACGATTTACTTTTGCTACATATGATTTTCTTTCATTTCTCCTTCATCTCAACTTGAACATAACTCAATAGGATTTTATTTTGAGAAACCAAAACTGCTCACACGGGTACTTAATAAAATAATATTCTAGAGAAGCCGGCATTTGATCAATTACTTTTTTCTCATTTATTCTAAATTATGGAAATGTTCAATTTTCAATGTTTTCTTCTTTTTTTTTTTTACCCTTTTGAATAAGTTTTCAACAATGATAGGAAAACTGAAATTATATTAGTTCCAATTCCAGTTTCAGTTCTCAAAATTTCAAATTTCCAGTTCCCAAAATTTCCTAGTTCCAGTTTTCAATTCCAGTTCCAATTCCAAATACCAGTTCCAAAATTCAATTTTTTTTTCAATTTTGAGAGGCGAGAAAAATTCAAAATTTTCCGCAAAAATTGAACTTAGTTGTTTTTCCTTTTCTTTTTAAGGTACAATTTTTTCATTTTTCAAAAATTCAAGCTCAATACAAACGATTTCTGAAAAAAAATGGTCAATAATTTTTTTTTAGAAATTTTATGACTTCAGGTCCTGATTTCCTGAGTCCAGAATAATTATTCAATAAAAAAAATTGAAATTTGAAGAATGTGTGCCAGGATGTTTTTTAATTTGATGAAATATTCAAATTTTTAAGGCATTTTTTCTTCATTCACTTTTCTACATCATTTTTAAGGTTCGTTTGAGGTCGTTTTTGTTTTTCAATTGTTAGTAAAAATTTTTTAAAGTTTTAAATTGAATATTGCGCATCCGCATCTACATTTTTTACTTTTTCACTCAAATTTTCAAAAATTAGAATTTTTTCTCTTTTTTTACTCCATTTTGGAAATTTTTTATTGACAAACCCTTTTTGGTGCAAGGTGTAAGTAATGATGGAGAAGATGATTTTAATTGAGTGAAAATTTTATTTAAAAAGGCAAAATTGCAATTTGCAAAAAAAATTCTGGAATTGGTATAAAATTCAAATTCATTCTAGTTCCAGTTCCAGATTTCAGTTTCCATCATCTCATCATTTCGGTTCCACTTCCAGTTTTTCAGTTTTAGTTCCAGTTTTTTTCAAATTCGCTCTTCCCTCCTCTTCGAGGGGTTAAATTTTGAAAAAATTTCTAAAAATCGAGTTATCTTTGGAAATGAAATATTTTGATGTCTATTGTTAGATATCAAACCGTAGATTCTATTTTTAACCATCAAAATTATTTTTTCACCCCTACCCCTTTGAGGAAGCAAGATCTTCCGAAACGTGTATTTCGTGGAAGTAGTCACTCGAAATCAAAATATTTTGAAAATATGTGACCCGGCCGGAAAGAAGGGATCTAGTGTAAAAATCATCGATGTCTCATTTTTCACGTTTTTGGTCTAAATGACATCAAATCTGGACCAAACACATAAAAATGAAAACAACGATTTTTTTACACAAGGTCCCTTCTTTACAGCAGGGTCACATATGCTGCATAAGCGTAAGTACAAATCATAACTAATCCATTTTTGGATTCCCAACGCCTCCTCCCTTCCCCACATAGATCCTTGAAACCTAAAAAAACACTCGAAATCGGAAAACGACAGAAATGGTGACCCAAAAAATAATTTTGATGTAGTAAATATTTTTTTGAAGCAAAAAAGGATGTAAAAACGCTGGTGTCCCAATCCCTCTTCCCCAGTACGTGTTCATAGAGCTTCTAATAATGCAACTTTCACCTTCACATGCCACCGATGAACCAAATTTGTATATTATTTTTGAGCCTAATTTCATATTGAGCCATTTTGTGTTCAAACATCCATCAATTCATCTTATCCCTGAAAAGAATCAATGGATACTCAAAGTCACATCGTTCAAATCACATTTCAAAACTCAAACCACTCTTATTCGCAACTCCTACCTTTACATCAAACACCCCAGGCAGGTAATCAACTCTTACACGCGACTTCTCAAAAAGAAAACTCGTTTCGTCTGGACTAGGGGAGTTAGTTGCATACAAAGATCGCATCGCCTACATAAATCAACCTCTATGGCTTTTTTATTTCGTATTACACGAATTAAAATAAGCGTAAAAAAAAGTGTCAATACACGAGTCTTCGCACATGTTATAAGAAATATATTTCAAACGCACATGTGTAACGTGTATACACCATATCGTGTGTCTCTCCGACTTCGTACAGAGAGAAGTTTATTAGAAAAAAAAAACCAAACGAAAAAAAAACTAGTTACCACGCATTACACATCCTGGTCATTTTTAACCCTCCCTTTGAATGAGTCACGAGCTAAATTACAGTCATACGTAGGTAAAGTATCCGAAGACTTATAAAGCATGTAAAACTAGAAGTTACTTAACGCGTATATTATCAATATAAAAGGGAAGTTTTATAGGTTTCTGACACGAATTTGTATACATACAGACTCGCCGAGAACACCGAGCATAACACAAGGCACATAAAATTAATTTAAACTGTTTGCTTTATTAGTATCACTTGTACATTGTTAAAATTTCCATTCGACCAAGATATTTCCTACTGATGAAAGTTAATTACACATTTTGTTTCGAATATCCTCCACCCGATGGGTTAACGTACGTGGTACCGTGAAGGTGGAAGAAGGCTCGTTTAGAGTTTTTTTTCCCCTTCCTCCCTATTGCTACACAATACCTGCATATATAAGGGTGTTTAATCAGCGAATAAGCGACGTTATTTAATAGACTATTTTGTAACGGTTCGGTGTGCAAATGAAAGCGAGATCTTGAAAGTAAAATACATATTTACTTTATTATGTTTCCTTATGACCTAAGCAGGATGATAAGATCATCTCGAGCCAGATTTTTGCCACACCAAAACGAACAATTTCACGGAATACTTTCCAGTTCATTTGGTCAGCCTCTTGAATGGCCAATTTTCCAATTAGAGCGTACGAAAAGATAACACTTTGATAGAAAGAGGTGGATAAATGTCCGAAATAAATGATCCCTGTGAGGTGATTCTAAGGTAAATTCTTGGTATACAATTCGACATTTGGAGTAGAATGGCATATGCTACGCACGCGTTTCAACATAAACAATGAAAATTTATTAATAGCGTGTTTAATTTTTAAGTTAGCTAAGTGGCTGGGTGCGTTTCAATACCTAGTACCGTATTCAAGAGGCTGTAAATGAAGCTGAGTAAAAGGTCCAAATATAGCTCGCATTAAAAGTGTTCTTTCTTTTCGGGCCCAACGCACAGGAAGTCGCAAATCACATTTCCATGCATCTGTGTGAGTGTACGAGGTAACTCAGCTACATCTACGTACATCGACTCTATACGAGCTATACGTTGATACGCGAACAAATGCATCATCCTAGGCACGAAATTATTTAAAAATAATGCCCGGCCCCGACCATCCTTTTGATAACGGGAAGTGATTTTTATGTAATAGAAAACTTACCTTACGCATCGATGGTCACGTATTTACCCAAGTAATTATTAGCTTTAAATTATTACTCTTTTTTTTTCGACAAGAGGCGCGTTATTATTTAACGAGGTACGAGCAGATATAATCTGATTGGAAAAATAATGTTTCCGAGCCGGTCGTGAAATTAAACGATATCGCCAAAGAGATCCGATAATCGAAAATATTACGCCCCTTGAAAAAGCCAACCGAGCCAGAGTAATCGTATATTTCTTATGGACTTGTAAGACTACTCGTCCAGCAGAATCGGTCAATTGGAATTATTCCTCTTTGGAACATCTGCTTTGAAAGTTTTTTAATCTAAATGAAATATTATTCATTTACCGGGGTGAGGTTTTTTCTCCTGCTTAGGCAGATGATCTCAATGGGAAGTTTTTCATCCATTTACAAGATTTCTACCACCTGAAAAAAAAAAAATCGAAATTTTTCAATAAATGGGTATACACAGAATTACTCGAGCATGGTTATGGTAAAAGTTGAAAATTACGATAATTTCATTGAAAAATTTGGTATTAGATTGACAATAATACATATGTTTGAGGGTAAACATGAAATATTTACAGAAATGAAGAATAGACTAATAATTACTTTATTATACTTGGAAATATTTCAACGCATAATAAATGCCAAGTTACCATATAACCAGTTGCTCTCTTAAGATAAAAAAAAAAGGGTTAATTTCCTGATGTTTATGGCTGTGGTTACCGTATCAGGTAGAGAGATGTATTTTTACGGTAAATTTTTTTTTTTTCATCTGGAGCAATAAAACCCTACGCAGCTACCATTTAGATCCTATCATTGAGTTATTTTCCGGCGTAAAACAGACTTCCAATTGTGTAGTAGCTCCTTTGGGTACATCGAAAATCACCAAAATTACGATGGCTGGAAATGATTTAACGAGGATTATTTTCAAATTAAAATTTGACAAATAGAATGAAATATAGAATAGGGTGGTATTTGATATTTAAAATGGTAGGCTACGTGTACGTTTGATATTATTTCATTTGATGTGTAGGTAGGCCGGTATAGCTTATTATTGGTAGTATCTCTTCCCCTAGCGTCGTCCTTATGGCAGACATACGAAATCTGCGAGTAAAATATTTCATAACATTTGGTGGCAATCCGGTATCCAATTAAGCTGTGGAAATTTCATTTCTTTTTTTTTGGGGATAAAAAAGGGATGATTTTGATTTTGGGGTTGAATGGTTTCGAATATTTCAACTCGATAGAATTTCTAATAATTTCTCTCAAAGTGACAATATGGAAAGGAACTTGCAAACAAAAATTGTAAAGAACTACATAAATGTACCAACTTCCAACATAGAGATAATTATTTTTCATTTAAAATTTTTTTTAAAATTGATAATTTCTCCTGTTCTTCCCCTGTTTGCTCCAAAAAAAGTTGTGAAGCTCAAAATGATCCATTCAGTACGAAAAATTTGACCATTTTTTGAAAAGAGTCAATTTTTTTAGAAGTAAACAAAGCAGCTCGAAAAAGCACGATATTTTTCGATTCATGTGGTCAAAAAGTTATCAACTTTTTTTTAGAAAAATTAGTAGGCAATATTATTGATTACTTATTGTCAATGAAGTTCACCTGTTGTAATTATATGTGTTAATTGACAAATTTTTCATTTTCATTCACACTCCCCTCCGATTTTTTTGCCCAAGTTTCATCCCTGATTCTCCCCATCATCAGATTTTCACATCAAACAGGAAGTTGAAAATGAACTGAATATTTTTGTCTCGCAAGAAGAGGGGAGGGAGAGGGTAGCTGGAGACGTTCAAAGTCTAACATTTTATTTTTATTATACCTAATTCAAAATTTGCGAAAACCACAAGCAACTGAATTTAAAAAATTTCATTCGCGAAAGCATGGCGCCTTGACTGAAATCTAAAAATCAAAATTCGTACTGTTTTTGCATACGGTATTTTTCGTACTTCGAAAGTGAAATTTCGTTTTACGTAGTAAAATTGAACGGTGATAATATTCTTCTATCAATGAAATTTTTATTCTCCAAATGTGGGTCCAACTGTAAACTCATTAAAAATTAAAAGTACTCGAGCTACCCTTTCCCCTCCCTCTTGTCAAAAAATTTCAAAAAAGCAGAATCAAGGAAGTATTTTCTTTTCACAGTAGGGCGGAATCTGTATAGTTTTTTCTTGGATTGAGCTTTAAAGATTTAGAATATGAAACTTTTGAGGTGCAATTTTTAGAGATATGCATTACCTAATATAATTTTTATAAAAAATGAACTTTTTCGAGTCCGAGAAAGATAAAGGAAATTTTTTTTGACAAAACAAATTTTTAAATCCAAAATTACTTACATTTTTTATTCAAATCTTTGGGAGGAAGTTGAAATTTCCCAATTTCTCCCCTTCAAAATTTTTTTGTTCATTCATTTAAAACAGGGATGTGTACCGATACCGATACCGATACCAGTACCGATACCGAAACGTTTTTTTTTCGTGAAAAAGCTGTACCGATACCAATACCATACCGGTATTTTATTTTTGCATGGTACCGCTACCGTTAGCAGTACCAAATGTATTTTTGGAACAATACCGATACCGATACCGATACCGGTATTTTTAGCGGTATAATCCCGATACCGATATCGATACCGGTATTTTTAGCGGTATAATCCCAATACCGATATCGATACCGGTATTTTTAGCGGTATAATCCCAATACCGATACCGATACCAGTATTTTTTATGGTATGGTACCGATACCAATACCAATACCGGTATTTTTTATGGTACGGTACCGATACCAATACCGATACCGGTATTTTTAGTGGTATAATCCCAATACCGATACCCATACCGGTATTTTTTACGGTACGATACCGATACCAATACCGATACCGCAGAAATAATGGTACACATGAGCGATTCTCAAGATTACGATCGTTTTGTTCTCATTTGTGTGTGAGTGCTCGTTTTTCTTTCAACAGTTTCAACATTTTTTTTTCAATGTCGCTAAAAATACTTAAATCATTTTTATTTTTAAACTTTTTTCGACTTCTTAATTTTTTTTCACCTCCACTACCTCTAGATTTTATATTTTTTCCAATCACAATTTTTTCTCAAAATCTTCGTACCTTTCTTAAAAAATTTTCAATCTTGAAATTATTTTCTCAGAATTTTTTACCAAATTTTGTTATTTTTCCTCAAAATTCAAAAACAGTCAATCAAAACTGTTTTTTCATTTTTTAAAAACTTCAAATTTTTCTGTTAATTCTTTTCAAATTCCGAATAAGTTTTATAATGAATAATGAATGTTTTCTCAATTTTTTTAATCTCATGATTTTTTCTCAAAAATGTTTCACTCAACATTAGTTCTAAATTTTCTCAACTCTCCTTTTAAATGAAGTTATATCAATATTTTCATTTAAAAAATATTTTCAATCACTTTTCAAAGTTCAATTTTTTTTATTCAAAATGTTTACAAATCCTATGTTTTTTCAGCATTTAAAATGTATATATACCACGATTTTTGTTCAAAAATTTTCATTTTCTGTAACTTTTCAATTTTGGGTAGGTAGTTGGAAAAATTTTGATTAAAAAATTCGGTGTTTTGAAAAATTTGTAGAACAAGTTCAAAGTTTCAAAAATTTCAAACAAAAGAATTCAAGTTTTGGAAGAATGTCGAAAATATGGTACCGATGCGGATACCGGTATTTTCGCGGGATAATCCCGATACCGATATTATTTGTGGTATGATCCTGACACTGATACCGATACCGATACCGGTATTTTTTACGGCATGATTCCAATACCGATACCGATACCGGTATTTTTAGCGGTATAATCCCAATCCCAATACCGCTACCGGTATTTTTAGCGGTATAATCCCAATACCGATACCGATACCGGTATTTTTAGCGGTATAATCCCAATACCGATATTGATACCGGTATTTTTAGCGGTATAATCCCAATACCGATATCGATACCGGTATTTTTAGCGGTATAATCCCAATACCGATATCGATACCGGTATTTTTAGCGGTATAATCCCAATACCGATATCGATACCGGTATTTTTAGCGGTATAATCCCAATACCGATATCGATACCGGTATTTTTAGCGGTATAATCCCAATACCGATACCAATACCGGTATTTTTTACGGTACGGTACCGATACCAATACCGATACCGCAGAAATAACGGTACACATCCCTGATTTAAAAACAAAATAAGTATACAACAGGTAAGTATTTTACCTTTTTACATCTCCGTATCAATAATTCACTTTTTATAGCGAATTTTTTTTTAAAAGTAGGAGAATTTTGGCCATTGAAATATGGGTTGTTTAATTTTTTGAGTTGAAAAAAAAAAAATTCAGGATATCCAAGTCAAAATATGAATACGTATTTAGGGACAAAATTCGTTACTCTTCTTTCTTTTTTCAAGAAATACATACATACCTAAGTACATCTTCTGAACGTGAAGGCTTTTTTTAAAATAATTATGTTTTGGGCACAAAATTTTTAAAGTCAGTGAGAACTGAGAAACTAAGGGGGAAATATTTACCAGAAGAACACTCAAACCTTTAAATATGCACTTTTTTTTTAGCATTTCAACCGTAATTCATCATAATTAGGAACTTTCGTAATTTTCTATTTTCAAGCTGATTTCGTAATTTTCACACAATTTTCACGGTTTTTCATATTTTCAAGATCATTTTTGAATTTTACATCTTATTTAAAATTTTGATTATTTCGTACTTTAAAAAGGAGGAGGAGGCGGGGAGAGCTCTTATCTGAAACGGTTAGAAAAAATGGCAAATCTCTTCTGTGCTCAGAAATTCTACATTTTCACTGAAAAAATTCAATGCATGGATTTACTTGAAAACAATAATATTTATTATAAAATTTCCGTTCATAAAACAGAGAAACTCAGTTCATGCAACAAGAATGATGGATTTTCTGTTTCAATCCTTCCCCCTCCCTCCCTATATACAGTTGATTCAAATTGATTGAACACGTCCATGTTTCGTGATAATTTTTTTGTTTAGATCTGTATTTGAATTTGAAAATTTCTGAAAGAGAACTCTGCAATTGTAATAGTTTTCAAAAAATCAAAAAATCTCAGTTTTGGGTTTAGATAGAAATAATTTCAAAAAATGATCATAATTCCAAGTATTAAGGTTACAGTTACTTTTTTTCTGAATAAATTAAATTTTTTCAAAAATGCCTAATTCGATAATCCGTCTAATTAACCGTGGAAAAAAATGTTAATTAATTCATGCTTACATAATTTTCATCATTTTTACGAGTTTATTTTTTAGAATTAAAATACGTAGGTACCTGAAACTCGCTTAGGTACTCGTATTTTTGCTTGGTGGGCGTACATCGAGTGTAATCATATTGCAAAGGAAAAACTACACTGCGAACGGTACCTATTCCGTTAATGGTAAATATTTGAATAGTTCGCGGATAATTTGAATGGGCGTTTGTTTTGCGTACACTCGATAAAGGCATACTTTTCATTATATTAAAAACCTCTGTATTTTACCAACATCTATTGCCAATTAATGTTTGTCGATTATACCTCGAAAGACCCGAGCAAAATGAAAATATGAAAATAACAACTTCGCATTCAATTTACACGCGTTCAATTTACACAAAAGTTGTTATTTTCGCTGAGCTGAAAAACTCTCAACATATAATCGACGGACGATTTGTTTTTTTTCATTTCATTGCGAAATATTCCGTTGGAGAAGAAAAGAAAGAAAAACATCTGTTGCGACGAGACATTACGTTGGCACACAGGTAGACTTTCGAGTATGTACGTAAACATAATAGTCATCAAATTGCATAAGCGTTTATCGAACTTATCAAGTGGTTGATTCGACGAGACGAGTGGCAATAAGTATAGGTGGCCTGTTGGGCTTGAACCATTCGGTTAAAAAGTTTTCATTTCCTGGAAGGATACAGGGATGGAGGTGAAATTAGGCAATAAGACTTTAAAGTAACGAGCAACGTTAGGTGGTGTATGTTTTCAATGGAAAGTGAGGACGCGACGTTGGTCGAAGGAAAGAAGACAGAGGGGGGTTTAAAGACACACGAAATGGTAAGCTGTTGAAAGATGATACTGGCTGCATCGGTAGACAAAGAAAAATAGCCCGAGTAAAAGTTCAGGAACCTTAAACAGATCCGTACAAATAACAGATGATTGCGATGAGAATGATAAAGAACCCGATGACATAGTAGACGATTTAGATAACTAAAATGAAAAAATTCCTTCGAGGCAAAAGGTCGTTTGAAAATCTCTCGAGGTTGGGTTTTCAGCTTTTTACACACTCAACTACATCCAGGCCTGTATTTCTTGGTAAATACGAGTGTGGCGAGTGGTATACGTTTCCGCTTTTACATTTTCCTCCTCCTGTTCCGCTGCACTTGGCCTTTTTGTAATAGAAAAGGTGTGTCGATAGGAATTGTATCGATACAGAAACGAAGAAAAGAAAAAGGTTGATAGGTGGAGAATAAAAAGGTGTTAATTAAACTGTCGCTCGGGCTGAGTACGCGGCGTTGAAAAAGGATGACGAGTAATAGAAGTAAATACGTAAAAGGATTATTACCCCGGAGGCTTTATTAAACTATTAAATGTCTTGAACGATGTATCGGGTATAATTTAGGATTAGAGATGTTTAATTATACGGCTTGAATTTCATTTATTTCGACGGTCTCGGCGAGTTTCCTCGTCTGGAACCGTATATTCAATACGTATACGATACGGTCCTCCAGCTCTCCACCGATGTGATGGTGGTTTTCCTCATTCGTAAATTTCGCCCGACTCTCTCGGCGTGTGTTTTCTTTTAAATTAACGTTCGTACAGAAGGTATACGTACGACTCGAACTAGAGCTCTTGTAATGGCGCGTATCGACCTTATATACGTGAGCTCGATTAGAGAGTATCGCGTAAATAGAGAGAGGCAATTTAAAAATTCTATAATGGTGTATTTTTAACGTGTATAGCGGAATTCTTTAAAACAGTATAATGGAAGTAATGCCCGCCGTAATTTATTAACGTGTTGCTGCCGTTTTTATGTTTCATAAGTGCTCTAAACTGTACCGCGTATTGTTTACTTTCGATGCTTCCCCCTCGCTGGCCTGGAACTATGCGACAGCTTCGTATGATTTCGATGTAAATTAGATGCAGTTCGAGTGGATGTTTTCGAAAATGCGTAAGAAAATAACTCGCAAGTGTTTGGTGATAAGAATTCGAATAGTTGACGCGGGATTCGATCTGAAAACGTGGAGAGGAATTTTGAGAGGAACAGATTGTTTTAATGTGACTTTTGAATTTGTTTCGTTCGACCCCCTTTTTTTTTTGTAATAACTGAAAAGTTCTTGTGTTTAGATAAATCTAGCAGTTTCAAGAGCGTTCAAATTTTTATAAAAGATTTTAATATAACTAAATTATGAATAATTTTTAGAAAAATTTCAGGAATATAAAAAATTATTCTGATGAAAATTGTTCAAAAACAACCAAAAATTGATAACGGATCAATAAAATTCTGTACAATCGCATAAAATTTTGAAATACTTCCAAAATTTATTAATTCAATGAGAAAACTTCAACTTTCCTCTAAAAAAAAACATCGAAATTACAGTGTCATCTAACCATTAACCAGAGGACACCTGTCCTGGAGAGTGGACTGGTGTAAAATAAATGAAAATTATCGAAAACACTGAAAAAAAACAACAGAATTGCAACATAGTAATGAATAAGTGAAAAAATTCACTGAAAGCAAGTAGTCAAAAATTGATGAAAAATCGGTGAAAAATTTCACTGAAGGCAAGCAGTGAAATTTTTCACTGAAGGCAAACAGTGAAAAGTTGATGAAGATTTTCACTGAGAACAATTACTGAAAAAGTGATGGAAAATTAGTGAAGATTTTCACTGAAAGCAAACAGTGAAAAATATGGTGGAAAATCGGTGAAAATTTCACTGAAGGCAAACAGTGAAAAATTGATGAAGATTTTCACTGACAACAAAAAGTGAAAAATTGATGGAAAATTGGTGAAGATTTTCACTGAAAGCAAGCAGTAAAAAATATGTTGGAAAACCGGTGAAAATTTCACTGAAAGTAAACTGAAAAATGATGGAAAATCAATGAAAAGTTTCACTGAAGGTAAACAGTGAAAAATTGATGGAAAATCAGTGAAATACATAATTGGAAAATCAGTAAAAAAATTCAATGTGGGGCAAACAGTGAAAAATTGGTGAAAATCAGTAAAAAAATCACTGAAAGCAAATGATGAAAAAATTGAAGGAAAGTCAGTGAAAAAATGGCGAAAAATCTGAAAATTTTCACCAAACGTAAGCAGTGAAAAAAATGATGGAAAGTCAGAGATAAATTTCACTAAAGGAAAAACAGAGAAAAAAATTATGGAAAATCAGACAAAATATTCACTGAAGGCAAACTGTGAAAAAATATTGAAAATTAGTGAAAAAAATCACTGAAAGTAAATAATGAAAAAATTGAAGGAAAATCAGTAAAAATTTTCACTGAAGGCAAACAGAGAAAAAAATGACAGAAAATCAATGAAAATTTTTATTGAAGGCAAGTAGTGAAAAAATGATGGAAAATCAGTGAAAAAATTTCACTAAAAGCAAACTGAAAAAATTGCAAAAAATTAGTGAATGTCTGGAAAAAATTGGCAAAAATCCGCTAAAAATCAAAGAATGTTGCTGATTTTTCCTGTGCAGCAATTCTGACTTTTTTCCACTCACTTTTCACTGATTTTAAATGAGAGAGTAATATTTGAGGCGACAATGCGAATGAAGGTTCCCTTTTACCCTCTCTTTTTAAAATCTTACTGATGATCCAAGTCTTTGTTTTCGCTTGCATCCTCCCAAAAAAAATTTCCAACGTTAAAGTGCGAAAAGGGGGTTGAATGGAAAAACTAGCATTAGATTTATGCTCTATCATTCACAAATCATTGAAAATTATCGAAAATCACTGGAAAGCTTTCAGAACTGCATAAATCAGAGAAATAAATTTCACTGAAAGCAAAACGCAAAAAAATTATAGAAAATTGGTAAATTTCACTCAGAAGACAATAAAATTTCTGAAACTCACTGAAAAATCAGTCAATGCTGAAAACCATACAATTTTGCTGATTTTTTTAATTATTTATCAGCGACTTCTCACTTATTCAAAATGAGAAAGTGTACCATCAGATCAATTAATTACTCTCTTCTGCACCATTTGAGTGACCATTTCAATCAAAGTCTTCAAATTCATGTTTTTTACGTAAAAAATATTGATTCACGACTCTTGTTGGAAAAAGAAAATGACCTCCACCCTCCCCCCACCACCAAAAAAACATTCTATAAGAATCAGCATCTCAAACCACATCTTTTCACAGCTGGAACGTTCAAAAATAATGGAGACCTTTAAGGTTTAAACTCAAAAAACATTGGTTTTTTTTTCGAAAATGACTGCATTTTTAGAGTTCATAGCTTCCCCAAAAAGATCCATGGAGAATCAAAGTTTTTCTGGGAGATCTTCTATTCCACTCAAACTATTTAACATGCCAAAAAGTTCACGAAATCAAAAAAAGTTTGAAAACACAATTAACTTTATCTGTTTAGGGTCCAAAGTCATCTATGTAAATTCGCATTTCATGATCTATTACAAGACATTTTTCAAGTGTGAATTTTTTTCAATACGAGATTATTTCGATTTAAAAAAATCCGTACCAAAATTATATAATTTAGTCTGAATTTAAATTTCTACTGGTAAAAAAATATTTCATTCATTTTCTACAATTATTTTTTCAAATTCAACATCAAATTACCATATGATTTTGCTTTGATTTCAAGGATTCAGGAGAGGTAGATATCTTATACAATAATTATTTTTAGATTCTCTAGTCCTTTAAACAAAACTTTTTTCGAAACATTCCTCGTTTAATTACTTAAGACCTCCAATTTTTCAAAATTTTGAAATCACTGAATCCAAAAACCAAATTTCACGGTTAGAAAATACATCAACCCGACCCTGCTTATTGATTAATTTGATTATGGTTCAATTTTCAAAACGTTCCTTCCGTGATTTACCACATCAGACACACCCGATACACCCACAAGGTCATTATCCTTTGGTTTCATCTCCGAAGAACACCGGCAAATAAATCTTACCGATACATTCGGGGTAGCAAACTACACATCGTGAATTTCCACCAACCTCTTACACCAGCACCCCCATAAACCCGTTATTCTCATACCCAACAATCCTTCACCGGAGCTCCGCCAAACGACAATAAAAACACTGCAGACATCGCGATGAGGTTCAACCAAACGTAAGATACACCCTTATAGCATTGGCATTTCAACCTACACCGTCGCTTATGTTATAGAGAGAAAAAGAAATAAATTAAATATACCTCGCGGTGGCTGGCTAGCGAATACTCTCGGTATAAAGTCGGCACCTTATCTAAGATCAAGTGACTTAATGAATAATCCATTAAAATGGTTTTTACGCGGTTTTTTCTCCTCCGTAACGGCACTCGAAAGCAGGTAGGTTAGGTTGGTATACGCGAATATTGTCGGTACCGCGGTATCGGATGGGATAGGGTTAACCACCGTCGTATACCGAAAGACCCTTTTCCCATTCTTGGGCCAAAATATTAAAATGGAAACTTAACGCTCAGCGGGACTACGGTTCGAATTTTCTAAAATACTCGAATCACCCGCTGCGAAAATTCACGGGACGAGGAGCTTTTCTTTCTGTTGTCTTATTTCTTAGCGAGATAAAACAATACGGTAGGGAAAAAAAATTCAACGTAATGCATTCTTGTATTATTGTTTCCCTTTTCCGAGTCTTTGAATGTTAAAGCAGGAAGTTTTTTTTTGATAAATGACTATCGGACAGGTTGTGTACCCTTTTGGTGGTGATTTCCATGTTGGTAACTCGTCAATAGGTTACGTAACACCCCCGCAGAGGTATGAGGTTCTATACGCTGTATTTTTTTTTTATTTGTCTCATGGATTATATAGATTTTCTGTCTGTGTGAATGTTGAAAAATGGCTTTTCATTAATGCCGTTTCCAGTTTCAATTTATTACATCGGCTTCGGTTTTCCGTTTGTTTAACAATATACGTCTATCGCAGAGGTATGTGTGTTTTGGTGGCGAAAAAAAATTACCACGAAAGATAACAATACCATCGAAAAATGACGGATGAAGATTATAAATTACGCCCCCATCGCCGATATAAGGAAATTGCATGATACCGTATTAGCGATGTCGAAATTAATGAAAATATCGCTCCCGCTAAAGGTTGCGAATAACAAATAAAAAAGCCGAAGGCGCAAGCCAAATATACCAATCAAATTGCTTATCTACGTGTTTTCCGATATTCGTGTCCTACGTCGCGTCGTTTGTGTGAAATGTGCTGGAAAGCGTACGAGAAAGAGAAAAAAAAACACATGGAAAAAAATTCTCTTATTCTTGTAATCTTCGAGACCTTTTACCGGCGAAATGTTTACGTTGAGATTTCGTTTTAGTGGTCTTAGCGTTTTCCAAAGGATTATAGAGATTTTCGTGTAAAACTTGTCAACGTCGTCGTATTTTTATTGATTTATTACCCCTGTCTTCAAAATGAAGTAATGGGATTTACGTAAACGTACATGTAAGATGTACTCGTATCTTTGACCCCAAATCGGGAAGGGATTCTGAACACTAAATAGGTATCTGGTTCTAACTCTATGGAGTGGAAAATAATCGATACCTATACGAATTTCGAGTAATCGGGTTATTAATTAACGTAGATACCTATTTCGCAATTTAGATATGTAAACATACAATGACTATATTTAATGATTATCTCTTTTGTTTTTTTTTTGTTACAGGTGAGTAATCAAGTAATTACTATTTTGGTCCGACACGACGGGTAATCATTAAATTATTTTTGGTAAATTTAAGCATAAAAAGGATATCATTTCCGTTCTCGCATTTCCTCTCAACGAAATAGAAATTTCGTACGCTTTTAGAATTACCTAAGCTACGTTTAAATATTAACACAACTTTTACTGCCTTTAGTAACTTTTGGAGTTAATTTAATTGGAAAAAAATTTAAACAGTATTGATTATCCGAGGCTAAAAAACATTTGGAAATGTTGAAACGAGAAACCAGGGCTATCTGAATTATTGAAAACCATCGTCAGACACTCGACTTTTCCATATATGTTGCCGCGCGCCAGACTATACGAGGTTACTTTGTAATCAGTGGTTAACTTTTGTTTACACGAACCGTTACCATGTCGTACAAAACGTGTAGTCAATTAATTTATATAGGTAATTTAAAGAGAGGTTATTTATTTGGACGTAGAGTTTCCGACTTGAAAGAATATGTGGTTTATTGGGCGCCTATATGTGAGGGCTGGAAATCACGAGAACGATACGCGAAATTACATACACTTAGGTATACAAAAGCACGCCTTTGAGAAGGGTGCAAACTTTTTTATGGGATTTTTCCATTTTCAAAACGGATGGGTTTTTTGATGATTTAGAAAAAATGTAAATTCATGTCACGATTTTCGTTTTTTTGAAGAATACAATAACTTTGCTTTTGGATGGAAAAAATTTTTTAGTTCCATCAGTTTTTTTCATTTTTCAGTTTGGAAAATTTTTTAACATGACTTTCGAGTGAGAATTATGTAACCATCGGAAAATTATCGGGAAAGTTCTATAATTTTTTTCAACTATGCGTTTAAAAATTGCTCGATGAAAAATAAAATTGGAAGAAAAATTAGGTAGAAAAATGTATTCCGAAGTCGCAACAATGTCTGGCAGCCGTTTCAAGATTCATTGAAAAAGCATCAAAATTGTTTGAAGTACTGAAACAAATTAGTTGGAAATTCATCAAAAAATTAGTACAAATCGTTGAAATAGAAGAATAGAGTTGAAAATATTCATAACCAAGTACAAACTTTTTTTCAAAAGAAATCAGGACGTCCATAGATTCTCGAAATCAAAACTACATACTTCAAATGTCCATTTCTACTTATTCAATTTTGTAAAATGGAAGCCATACCCTTCCTCTTTCGAACCCCATACTCTATGCCTATGAAGTTTGGCAAGGAAGCTAAAAATTTTTTTTCAATAAAAATTTCAACAAAAAATCGAAAAAAGGTGAATGAAAATGATGCCTATATTATTCAAAGCGACCTGGTTAAAAATTCACTTTAAGTATTTAATTCTTTGAAATCGAAAAATATTCAAAATTTTCTGAAAATTTGGGAGATGAAAATAAAATTGATTTTAGGAATAAAAAATGATAGGTAAATACAGATAATTGTTATTATTTAAAAATATTTATTGAGACTTGTGTTTCATGAAGGGGCATAAATCTAGAATTTCTGACCAAAATGAAAATTTTTCCTGATTTTTTGGACTGTACATAAAAATTAATACCCACCTATACCTACAATTTTTCTCATTTTTGTCGAAAATAAAATTTTCTCAAAAAACCATTTTTCGACTTCACATTCTTTCATTTTTCATTTTTTCATTTTTTATTTTTTTTTTACTTATTAAAAATACACTTTCTCATTACTTGCAGGCAAATGTTTCATTGAAATGATTTTGATTCTTTGATGTGAGCCTGGTTATAAAAACCACTCTTGGGTGTCAAAAATAGGTTGTTGAATCGACACTGATTTTGGGCCTTTCAGAAGGGGTGTAATCAACAGGGGAATCTCAACTTTAAAACAAATTATTAACATCTAAGGGTGGTTTCCATATCCAATCCCATGGTTATTTTTACTCAAAAAATCATCATCAGCATATTTCCACCGAAGTTCCCATTAAAAAATGAAAAAAAAAACGAAAGAATTTTCCGTATTGTTTGAAATATGTAGGTACATACATATGTGACTCTGCCGTAAAGAACTAAGGGACTTTGTGCAAAAAAAATCGATGCCTAATTTATCACATTTTTGATCCAAATGACACCAAATCTGGACCAAACACATAAAATTAAAAAAAATCGATTTTTTTTTACACAAGGTCCCTTCTTCACGGCAGGGTCACATATACCTAAGTAATCGAAGGTAAAAAATCACAGAATTTTTTGAGGGGGGGGGGATCAATTTTGATAAACATTTTCTCAAAACTAGTTTATCTATACCTCTACTTTTTACTAAAAATTTAAAAAAAAATTAAAAAATTCATGAAAAATATTGAGAGGCCTGGAAGCATAAATTACGTTTGTTATCACAACCAAATTCGAGAAAAACGTACATTTGCCGACCAGCAGGAGTATGTTGGGTATGATCTGAAAATAGGGTTTCTTGAAAAAACAATCCCCCTCATTTTGAAGTGGAAGGGGAAAGATGGAAAATATGAGTATTTTCCCCAAACATTCATCAATATACAGTAGGATCCGCTTAATGTAATCGGTTTGGGCCGAGCAGTTTCTATGCCATTAAGCGAATTATAACAATACACGGGATCAAATTTTTCTAAAAAAAAAAACCTGTCAAGTATCATGAAGGTGGTAATAAAACTGCAAAAAATGTTGTTGATACAGAAATTGTTGAATTCTTTAAAAATCACAAAATTATTCAGTAGAGGTAACTGAAAAAGTGGTCAAACAGAAAATTTTTTGTAATAAGTATAAGAATTACTGATTTTTCGATTTTAAAAAATTATTTTGAATTAATCAGCAATTAAATGATTAAAAATTGATCAATGTAGTAAGTTTAAAAGAAGAAAAAACGAATAAATTTCTTGAAAAAGTCCCTTGAAATTTTAGATGGCCAATTTTTCAGCTATCAAAAAGGGTCTATAGATTTTATCTGCCGCCTCATTACTGCACCTCTTAAATAATTATGGAAAGTTAATGAAGATTTTACAAGAATGTCATAAATCATTGAAAACTGATGTCAAAATATTTTGAAAGATGTGAAAATTGAATCAAAATTACTCGAAACGTGGTCAAAATTGAATGAAATATCAAAAAAATGGCATATTTCGATGTAATCTGAAAAATTTTCAATAACATTAACCGGTTTCATTTTTGCTGGCTCACTACATAAAGCGGGATTTTTTGCATGTAAAAAGATATAACCGTTCCGTTCCAGCCATTTCAATAACATTAAGCGAATTATAACATTAAACGAGATTACATTAAGCGGATCCTACTGTATTTTTTTTACGGCTTAGAATTTGGTTTCAAGGAATTTTTTATTGCGGTTTCAAAGTGTTTTAATCCCAAATAAATTCCAAATCCGTGATTTTGATTGCAATTTTCTGCCCGAAGAGGACGGTTCAGGAAAAAAATTAAAATTCCAGGCTGTAGAGCAAATAAAATTCCTTCAGAATCAATTATAAAACTAAATCGATGTTTGAGTCAAAAGTATATTCTACTTCCAGGGCACACTTTTTGGGATTAAAAAATTCTAACACTGATCAGGAACCCTCACCAATTGTCCGATGCCCATCTGCATGGACATTAGATGGGGCAAAAATGAAAAAAGTTGGCAAAAATCAATTTTCAAAAAAATTATTTTTGGAAGCCAATTTTGCCCTTTTAAACGTCGACTTCAGAAAAACATGCTTACCTATCACAACTTTTACTCTCAACACCATTCTCTACCCATTGCACTTGTTATTTTTCAAATTTCTATTTTGAATTCAAAAATTTTTTGTTTAAAATATTAATTTTTAGATATTGACAATACTACATGCATGTATGTAATGTATCTTCCAAATAAACCCTTTTTGAAAAAAAGTCACATACAATTTTAAACAACTGTTCGTTTTAAAAAATGAACCATTTTTCGTATTTTGAACCCTTTTTATTAAGTTTTAAAAATTCCTAGTAATATTATCAGTAGATAATTTTAATCATGTTAATCCATTTCCACATCATTTTGAAAGATTTTCACGTTAATTCAGTATAGCTTTTTCCACGTAAAATCTTATAATGGCCTTTTAACCAATTTATGGTATTTTACTGATATAAAAGGTTGTTTTAACCAAAGATCTAAAAGGAAAAAATAATAGAAATGAATATTTTCCACATACATATATTTTTGACACCTCTCTAAAAATTTCCAAATGCACCAAACTGAACCTTTAGTTTTTTACAGAAGGACAACGACCACGTAACATAATTCCCAAGCACAAAGTTCTCTTTACATTTTCTCTAGATGCTCCATTTATGCATCCACTCCTCGGCTAATTTTATATCGACGCTAAAATGTACCCATTCTTTGAAGATTTTTCCACCGCACTCTGAGAAAAAATACTCTCATCTTCAGACTAAAATAGAAGCATGAGTGAAAGGCGGGTACTAAAAGAAGGGATAGATTTACCTAAATACAGAAACAACTGACACTTAATCACAATTTAGGAATTGCAGCATCTGCTCTTCTTTCGTTGAAGGATTTAAACGTTAATAAGACATTCGTACCCTTTACAAATTCCTACAATTAGTTCGGATTTACGCGAAGACTTATGATAACAAAACACTCTCGAATGCGGCGCGAGAGTTTATACTTGCGTTGTGCGACTTGCCTTAAGCCTTTATAGTGTGTTTAAACTGGAGGAAATATCGTGTTCAACGAATTGAATCGTATAGCCTATACTACGTATAAACCTACTGAAAGCTAATAATTCCTAGTTTTATGATACTCCCAGCGAAAGAAAAAATCGTCCATTCTAAAACACCAAAAAAACCTCCCCGAATATTGGGAGAAATCATCTCCCAGGCAGTTAGGCAGCGTTAAGACGGTTAAAATGAAATTTATAACCCAGCAGGATGGACCATTTGAATATTTCCAAGTTGTCGTTATGTGTTCGAGGAGAGGGCGGAATTCGGTCATCTTGTCAGAGGGTTGTTATAACTCGTAGCGCGGCAGGGGTTGATGAAATGCGGCGATACCATACTAAAGGAATGTAATTATTATCCCATCTCACATTTCATCTCAACGTGTCCATAAAACTATATTTACATCGGGTAAAAACGAAAACCGCACCGTCCCGTCCCTGCACCGGTACGCACAAAACTTATTTCGATGTTAATTGGTTTCACCACCAAGTTTTTTCCATCAAATGGTAACCCAGATAAAGATACCCGGTGGTTCGAGAATGCAAAGGTGTCTCCATACCCAAGCCCTATTGTCATTTCAGGTTGAAAAAAAATTAATCGAAAAATTATTCTGTTTTTTGAGAAATAAAAATCACGATAAAAAAATACATTAAATTTTTCTCACCATTGGGTTTTGTAGCGATAAAAATTGTAATTTTTTAAATTTCTTTTTCCTCTATGGATTTGCTGGAAAAATCATTTTTTTTTGAATTTCGGCATAATATTTAAACCAAACAAGGTATCGAATTACCAACCAGGGAAACAATTTGACAACAGATTTGTAATTTCGTTAATTTCAATATTCCAGTTGAAATGGAACGAGAATGAGGAAAATATACTCATAACGTGGAAAAAAACCTCAGCTTGTAATAAAATAAACGAATAGTATTCGAATTAGTGACACTCTAACGAGAATTTTATGGTCGAAGCGAAACAACCCTACGAAAAAAAATACCAATTTATAAATTTCAACAAAGTTGTAGACGCGTCGAGGGGGAAAACGTACACAAATCGGATCATAAATCGAGCCCAAGTACCAGAAATACGATACTACCGGTGCGATTATGGAAACGAGGTGAAAAAAAATCAATTAGACGTATTTCATTAGGTAAAATCGTACGCCCGAGATAGATTATTATAATTAATTGAAATTGCCCAGCACAGCGGTCACCATTCGGTCCATTCGCGTGCATTTCTTGGAAACTTGCCGACATTTGCGAACACGGTTTAGATAAATTGTCATTTAACAGTCGTCTGTAATTTACGACGTTATTTAGATAAATTGGGAGATTGAATATAAACATATTTCATCAACGGAGCTCGTTAATGCGAAAAAAATGATAATGGAGATGGAAAAACATTTGGTTGCGATCGAATGTCGTCTTGATGTCCAGATACCTACCAATCTTCGTAGGTTCATCAGCAACATTGTTTTCGCAAAGGTGATAAAATTACGTTGCGAAAAATTGTCGAGATTTGAGTACCAAAGCACCCTGCTGAGTTGAGAAGCCTTTTGGTAAATTTATAACGACTTGATGGCTACGACGGTGCATAAAAGTTAATTGTTTCACGGCGTAATAAAACAAGCAGCGATTCATTATTTCGATAATTTTTTACGGCTGGTTTATGGCGAACTATGAAAGCTGGAATCTGCAGCATTAATTTATCAAGGTTAAACGTTGGTAAATTATTAATAAAAATTTCGTCTAAATATTAAAATACCTACTTATAAATCTCGGCGGCGTATTTCTTACCGCCATTTTTCCAGCTAAAAATAGGTATAAATTTCGTATAAAAAGAACAATTACCGGGGGTAATTTGGTTCGCTAGAACGAGTAGCAATTTAAGAGGCGATACGAATGTTGTCTTAAATTCAAAGTAAAAAGTAAATAAATCTGTTTGCTTCTCATTAGCGTTATTCTAATCGATTGGCGAACCAGAAGAAAAATTAACTCGGTCGGGGGTTTCTTCCCAAAATGGTACATCGCGGTTAATTTTTTTCAAATTCAGGGTACCTATTTGGAAAAAAAGCATTGAATTTGTCGATGCGCACGGTACACGAGGGAGATTTCGTTCTGCTGGGCTTTTTGTAAACAATGAACGACTAATGAGAAAAGCGTGTTAATTTTATTTATACCATTGAAACATTCAAATGGATTAAGCTTAACCAATTAAGGAGATACATTTTATAAATTAGTCGCGTCGGAAACTAATTTATTAAAACGTAAAAAAAAAGAGGAATTTGGGGTTCGCTTCCGCGTATTAGGATACTTTTTATGTACATTGTTGGTGGCTGGTTTTTGTGAAATTTCGGAGTCTGTGTCTGAATGAAAGTAGATATCGGTATACCTATAAAATACCGATTTTTTTCCCTCAACTTGGTTCATTTTCAAGTTAATCTTTGACTATACGGTATAATGGTAAGGTTATAATAAATGGATTCGAGAACAAGTGACGGGTATATTTGTTTTTCTTGTTTAACCGGCGCGTATATTGTGATTTAAAAAATGTTCGTCGGATGTTTAAATTTGTTTTATTCGTGTAGCTATTAGTCTTTACTAGATTAGATGAGTACTTTATCAGGTACGTAATTTTTCCTTTTCCCTATAATGAATTTATAAAACGAATTTGGAAACCGACGTATTAAAAACCTGATCATTTATTCGATTTCTATAATTTATAATCTGAATGCATCTAAAACGTAGGTAGATTTTGGATTGAGACACGGATATGGGTAATTGAAATCATTTACCAATTCTATACAATGAGAAATTGGCCCAAAGTGAAGAGTAGAGATCAAAGCATTCTTGAAAAAATATTTCTGAACATGGTTTTTCACTACAAATAAAAATTTTAAAAATGATTATTGAGGATGCGGGAGAACAGCAATTTTTTTTTAAACTCAACAAAATATTTTAAATTTTTTGAAAAAAAAAAGGAATCACTCCAACAATTTTGATTTCAATGCAATAATTTTTCCTCGTGAAAATATGTAAAATTTTACCATTTTAGGAGGACAAATTTCTTCCTGTGCTTTCGTTCTAATCGTAATCGAGGATTCGCAGCGGAGCCAAAGAGAAGGCCCCATGTGGATGATTTTTTTAAAGCCAGAGAGACTTGAATCAAAAATCTAAGAGTTGGAGCTGAAGAGGGGAGGAGTTTCCGCATACCTGGGGTGACCGGAAATCCGGAGCAAAGTCGAAGGGAAGATAGAAGAGAACCTCTAAACAATTTTTTTGGAGGTGGAGCTGGAGTCACTTTTTAAAAAAACTCGAAGTTGAGGCTGAAGCCGGAAGGACCACACCCCCTCCTTCCGGATCCCCGGTTTTAATCAATCATCAGAAATCAAAAGAAGGAAAACCTATCATGGTTTGAACTTTCTCATAATTATTTAGTGAAATAAAAAAAAAGTATTTTTCAGAGTTGAAATCAAGATCTCAGCAGATCAAAAAGATTTTCGTTTTTGGTTGATTTTCCAGTCAAGTTCACTTTTATGGATTGAAAAAAAATATTAAAACTTAGATACCGATTTTCAGCCAATTGAAAAATATCTTTAATTTCATCACTATCAGGTCTCCAAAAATAATCTTATTTTTTAATAATCAAATCTCAGATACCTGCCCTAAAAATCCAAAACTGATTAAAATCAAACGACAACATTACTTGAAATTGAACAAAAAAAGCGAATGAGCAATAATTCTAACTGTAAATTTCCATTCCTCAACTCAAAATAAAAACTATCGAATTTTCAAGACTCGGTAAACAATTTTATTGCATTTTGTTTTCTCAAAGAACACTGGTCAGATCAGAAATACATAGTTTATAGGTACATTATATAAAAGTAGGAAATGGCAATTATAGTCGGGGAGAGGAATTTTTGGATTAGACTCAGAATTTTTAGAATTTCCTTATTCAGGGAATAAAATGTGTAGGTGACAATAATCGGAAATTCAAAAAATGAAAAAAATGGGATTTAGACAAAAGAAAACTTGAAAAATGATGTAATTTCATTGACAGGATATTTCTAATTGCTGGGATATTTTATGGAAATGAATCGCAAAATTTTTTCGAAAAGATGTTTACTTGAAAAGCGAAAAAATGGGAAATTTTTCAATTGGGAGGAGGGTAAAATTCGCTTCCAAATTCCTTCTAAAAATCAGCTCTGATTATAACTATAACCAGAAAAATTTTCAGCCTCAAGATTTTCTGATTTGAATGAAGATCAGATGGAAGAAAAATAGCATGCCAGAAAAATTCCACTCATCTTTTGACAATTTTTATCTGTTGAAACTGATTTTTGAAATTATAGGCGCACCTAGAAATTAATTAAGGGAGGGGCTGAGAATTTGAGAAAAAAAGAGGAGGTGTCAAATTTCAAATTACTCACTTTTTACTCATCTTTCAGCCAAAAATCATCAATTTTTCCCGACGAATTGGGAACTTATTGAGGAATTTGTGATTTTTGGCTTAAAAATTAGTCAAAAATTATCAAATATCAAAGTAAAATGACTAAAATACCGTCTGAGCGAAGCGAGGGCAATTTTTTTTGGAAAAATACTATTTGAAACGCAAAAAATGCACTTTTTTAATATTTTTGAAATTTTTTTTTTCAAGCTTAAGAGGGGAGGGCTCGAGCCTCCAACCCCTTTGGGTGCGCCTATGTTTGAAATGTCAGTTTTATTGAGTAATTTGATTCGGTTAAACTTCACACATTGAATAGTGGGCGACCTTATCAAACTGATGCACTTGTAAAACAAAAATTTTGGTACTTTGGTTTGAAAATTAATTTTTTTTGGCAAATTTACATTTTCTGGTAAGATGTTATAATCAAGGAAATGAAATGTAAAATTGATTTCAGACATCTACCATAATAATACTGGTCAAAACTTCAGGGTTTCAGCTTTTGTAGCTGATTTTGAACGAATATTATCCCTCATTTTTTAAATCATAATACCTTCTCAACTTCTCTGGGTAGGATTGTACAAAATTTAAATATCCAAAATTCACCATAAAACGAAAAATCAATTTTAACAGCTTGAAATATTGATTCAAAGGTTTTTTTGACACATTTTTCTTCTTCGTTGAGATCAAAAATTCAAAATCAATGAAAATTATTGATTTTCAGCAGATGAAAGTCAGAATTGCAGAATATAGTGAAAAATTGCTGGAAAATTAGTGAAAATTTTTATAAAAGAAAGTAAAATTACTGAAAAGTGCAGGAAAGTCAGCGAAATTCTTTGAAAAATCAGAGAAATTTCGCTAAAAACTGAAGAACTTTACTAATTTTTCCTGTGCTGCAATTTTTATTTTTTTTTTCAGTGATTTTTTTACTGATTTAATTAATGAAAGAGTAAATTTCCTTTTCAATTTTCTAGAATTATTCGTAAATTCATTGATTTACCTTCAGACAATATTTTCTGAAATTTCTCAGCTGGAATCCAATTTTTCTCACATAAAAATAAATTTTGTTGATATGCCTGAAACGAGATATTTCTCCCAAAGATCGATTTTCAACAAGGCTTCTAAACATCCAAACTCAACTTCCAAATAAGAGCGGAAAGGAAATACCTCCGTTCCATAAAATATGCATCACTCATGCACACATGTTCCCCTAAAGGTCTTCTGATCCAAAAAACTACATTCTCGATATTAGACCAATAACTAGGGACTCGACATCCCACCCACACCGATTCCTACGGCCAAACCTCGCATGCGACAATACGTAAAAAACGAAGAAAATTTCATAAGTGACTCATCTTTTCGAAAATAACACACCGAGACAATGAAATAAACCGCAAATGAAGGTTATCCCATTAAAAATTCATGTATGCGTGTTTCGGCCGTTATCGTAGATTCATGTTTGTGTGTTTGTGGAGCTGAAAAACCGACAAAATCTTCTCTTTACACGTATACCTTGCTTGTACCTATACACACAACAGCATGCGGTTTTACGCGAAACTTATATGATTTTAGGGTTTCCTTTATTCCTTTACACACGTGATACTTGAAAGGTATAATATTAAAAGGGATATAACAGGGGAAAACGTAATATACACGAGTACACGTTAACTGACCATATTATTTAAGCATATGTCACGATATCATAGAACGATCGCAAGTGAAATATAATTTATACCCTTTTTTTTTCGACCAATTCATTTTTCTTCTGGCACAATAAATCGAAAATCGACATTCGAAAATTGGCCAGACTAAAGAAACTGCTCCGAAAAAAAACCATCCCTCGGGAAATTCTTGACAATTCATTAACATCTGCTGCTGACGTTGGAGAATTTTTTCACCGGTAAATCTAAATAAAAAATCTGCAAATGAGAGTGGAAAAAATTGCGCACCTGATATTTGAAAATTCAAATTCGTTTATTTTCTGACATCTATACGAACCTTTCAGCTCGTGTACGAATCAAAGACACAGCGTAGTTTTTTTCGCACGACGTCGAGAAAAAAAATACATGTCAGTTATTTCGATATGGCAGGTCTTGGAAAATTCGTCAGCATAGCGAATCGCTGCAGAAGCAGAACCCAGCAGTACGAGGAGCGAAGGCAGCTCGTAAATCTATAGACTTATGATAAACCGAAACCGAAAGGGAAGCCCACCCTTAAGGGTTATTGCCATATTTGGCGTTCACGTTAATTGGCAAGGTGATGCGGTTGAAACAGCATCTCTCTCATTAATTGCAAGTAATCCGGAGACTTTTGTGACGTTGACATGCCAAATACCCCTGCCAGACGGTCTCTAGCGCGCTTGTTAGTCGCGAGATGCCTTTTTTGGGCCGCACGACTCGCTACCCATACACGTCGGATGTAACGCTTTAGCGTTCCAGCTTCGCTGATTTTAATTATTCTTCATTTACTAGATTCTTTCCTCGGATAACCAAGATTAACTCAGTAAAACCGAGGAGAAGAATGGCTACCGTAACAAATGATTCCCATATTGATTCGAAATTCAAGGCGGAAAAGCCCAGCCCGTTGATAAGAAGATGACTTCGTGTATAACGACTTTTCTTTTTCTTCAACAAGTCCACCATATTGTAATTTTTTTTCGTTTTCATGTAATAACATCAGAATCGCATCAATCATTTTTAACAATACACCAAACCTGTATAAACTTTGCCGGACTGAATACGAACGTGGCATTATTAAACATATACGAAGGCCTGTCCAAAGTTTTATCTAGTTGGCTTTCTCCAGGATAATTTTTTTTTTTTTGAAAAATGTATCCGCGTCCGAAGCTTAGCCCAAGATGGACGTGTATTTTGCATCGTCCGCTGCTCCTGTCAACGCATTAAATGTTGAAAGCTGGGGCGATAATCCGGCAAAATAACGGGGCTCATATTTATTCCATACAACCATCGGTATCGGCGAAGCGTTGTAAAAAAAAGGCACCGTTTTATGTGTTTTTTCCTTATTCCTTATATAAATTCGTTCCACCTCATTCTTAATTTAAACAAACTTATCGAGTTTGTTTATTCATAGCACCATGTTATTTAAAAAGCGCAACCGTCGCAGATATCTACGTAGGTATTCTCGGAAATTTTTTTCAAATTGTAAATTTGCAGTCTCAGCCCTGGAATCTTATTTTAATAGATTGTTACGGTCGAGTTATTTTTTGCTCATTGGTAAAAGAATTCATTCCGTTGGTAAAATCATATCTTAAACAAAGATTGAATACCTCGGTTTCCAAAGAATTATATCTAAATGAATGAATTCCATCGAAAACGCTCGCCTCCCTTGGAAACTTTCATTTTCCACAATCACACAAAAGAATTTTTTCATTCGAGAATCAAAGAAAGTCGGTTTTGAATAGCCGAGTTCATTTTGTAATCAATCTTTGTTTTTTTTCCTCCTCCTCTGTTATATTAATTAAGAAAGTTGTCGGCGTTGTAAGACAAGTTTCTGACAAGAGGTATTAATTTTGCGCCAAACTATTCACCCGAATTAAGACGGTACCGATTTTTTTTTGCGCTTTTCTCGGCTATTTCCTTTACAGATGGCGGAAAAAATTATTAAAATTTTAACAAATTTTGTTGGTTTGCGCCGGAAACGAGGAGAATTTTTGGTATTTCAATATTTATCGTATTTGGAAGTTATTCGAGTACGAATTCTTTTACGAATTTTACGCCTTAAATTTCAATCTGTAAACGAAAGCCTACGCTGGCTGTGTTTTTAAAATATGTACAATTTTTTTATCCGAAATTATGAAATTTTTAGGTAGAAAAGGAGAGAAAAAAAGATGAAGGAAGGAGTTTCTTTACAAAACATGCTGAAAAGATTTTAGAATTTTTTTGCTGAGTTCATTTTGTTGTTCAAGTATTTTTCTTCGTTGGAGTAGAGAAAGAGATGATCATCTTTTCATTTCTTTTTTTTATTTTGCTTTTCACAAAAAACAATACGATCGTGAAACAGTTTTGATAAAACTACACAGCTAAGAGAAGATTGAAGTGCCCTAAATAAAATTCTCGTATAATTTTTGTTCAATTTTTGAAAATTCAATGTGTTGTTGTTGAGAAAAAAAACGACTATAAAAAATTAGGGATGATCTGATCTGTAAATCAGCATTCGAGACAATTGTTGAATATACCTCAAAATACAGTACTCAATTATCTCTTACTTATTTGAAAATAATTTTTTCGAAGGAAGCTTCCTGGCTTGATGGTGATGGGGGGGGGGGGATAAAAAGCGAATTTACGTCAAGTTTGCATTATATTGAAGAACTGTTTGGAATCCTTGTAAAACATTAAGCTCCTTAAAAAAATAACAAATTCTTAAGCAATTCAAACTGAGTACCTACGAAATTCCGAAAATTCAAAAAAATTGCACAAGGCACTAAATTTTAACACAATTTTATCAATAAAAATAATTTTTATAATTTTCATTAGACATCGATAAATTTCGGAAAAGTATGGGTATTTTTGATTTTTTATTCCTGGGTTACATTGGCAAAATCAAAAAAATTTTAATTAGAAAAATAATCAAAAACTCCGGAAAATTTCTAAAAAAATTCAAAAATTTTCGAAAAAAAGAGACTTTAAAAAAATAACAATTTTTTTTAAAAATATATGACGAAAAGCAATTTGAAAAATCGATTTGATTAGGTATAATAATGAATGAAAAATGAAATTTTGCAAAATTTTCTACAGATTTTAATTTTGTCTCCAATAAATGCATAAATAAGTATTCCAATTTTCAGCTAAAAGGTACCGGCGGTTAAGATAGGTGAATCTGCCCCCGAGCTGAAATTTGAAACTAACCGACGGAATTTGGTCCTTAGGGTCTGAAAACCACCTGGTAAAAATTTTGGCCCCCTACCCCTCCCCTAACCCGAGTTATGGGGCAAAACGTTACTTTTTTCAGCCTTTTCATTAAAAATTTTTATCTCCGAGAGTTTTCAACCAAATTTTCTCAAATTTACGTGAGTTATACTCCATACTGAGGGGTATTAGTGGGTGGTTTGAAAAAAATTTTTTGATGATTTTTTCTAGCCAAAAATCGCATTTTAAAACTTGAAATCGAATTTTCTACATGATGTTGCAGAGGTGCAAAAATGAAAAAAATATATATCATGTATCTAGTCCCTATCTACAACGTAATATTTTTTTCAGAATTTTTTAGGTGGGTGGAAGACCTTCAAAAACGCAAAAAACCGCATTTTTATCACGTTTTTCGCTCAAAAAATGGTCATTTTTGGGCGAAAAATTTTTTCGGGTAATAATATTCCAAGATACGTATTTTTACGCCACTTGCCCGATTTTCACTTCATTTCATTCTTTTTTGAATGATTTTTGCAATTTCAAGTAACCTAAAGCGCAAGAATTAAAATTGTATATTAGGGTGGAGTGAAAAAAAAAACATATCTTGGATTTCGACCAAATTTGGTGGGGTGGTTTACTTTAAGTGGGAGACCTCCCAAAAAAAATTTGAGCCCCCAAGGGGCAAGTGGAGGGGAGCAGGGGGTGCTCAAAGTGCACCTTCTTTTGAAAAAACGCTGTTTTTTATGTTTTTTTAGTCAAAAAAATTGCGTGAGAGGCTGTCGTAGCACTAAAAAGTTGCGATTTGAGTTTCTACGTCTCCCTGAACCATCGCCATCCTTCTCCGATCAAAACTCAGAGCGCTACCAGGGGGTTGAAAAGTTGCGGATTGCAATATTCCAATAATACGAAATTTTCGCGAAGCTGAAATGATTTTTTTTTCGTTGGGGAATTGACTGAAAAATTTTTTTTAACCACTAAAAGTAAATATTGAAGGAAAAATTTGAAAATTTTATACGCCAGTGCAGCCAACAGCGAATCGTAAAATTCCAAAATACGGAATTAAGGAATATCTTTAAATTGATCATTTTTTCGCCAAAAAATATTATGTAGGTATTTTTTTTTCCATCACCAAAAGTATAGGTATTTTGGAATTTTTTTGAAAAATTTTGTATGTCAGTGCAGCCAGTTACCAAATGTGACATGCGACACTGTGGAATTTACGTCGATTTGTCCTTTCAAGACAAAATGGCCGCTCAAAACTTTTAAAATGCCTTAACTCGGTAAAAAATGAACCAAAAATTTTGAAAAAAATTTTTAGGGTTCCTCCAACTCCCTAAAATTCATCTAAAAAAAAAACTCGAAACTTTTATCTACATTTAGCAAAAAACCACAAAAATACGAAAAAATCCATTGAAAAAACACATTTTGGCCCCTTTCTTCGAAAACACTTGCGCTAGGGGTCTGAAATTTTTTCTGGAATGTTTCCTCATCATGGTTGACCTTTTGGGGGTAGGAGCGGTCAAAACTGGTTTCAAGGGCAGATTCACCATACCTCTTGTTGATAATGATATTGGTAGCAACGTAAGTATTGTTGAAAAAAATTTGTTGACTACAAAGTGAATTTTCGAAATTTGAGTGCTCTGCTCATGCAAATGAATTTTTTGAAGGTAGTTCGAGCTACTGAACACAAATTTTCTTTCAGTGTTTTCCGTATGATAATTTTATATATAGGTGTAAGGAAAGTTACATATATACAATTTTAATTCTTGCGCTTTAGGTTACTTGAAATTGAAAAAATCATTCAAAAAAGAATGAAATGAAGTGAAAATCGGGCAAGTGGCGTAAAAATACGTATCTTGGAATATTATTACCCGAAAAAATTTTTCGCCCAAAAATGACCATTTTTTGAGCGAAAAACGTGATAAAAATGCGGTTTTTTGCGTTTTTGAAGGTCTTCCACCCACCTAAAAAATTCTGAAAAAAATATTACGTTGTAGATAGGGACTAGATACATGATATATATTTTTTTCATTTTTGCACCTCTGCAACATCATGTAGAAAATTCGATTTCAAGTTTTAAAATGCGATTTTTGGCTAGAAAAAATCATCAAAAAATTTTTTTCAAACCACCCACTAATACCCCTCAGTATGGAGTATAACTCACGTAAATTTGAGAAAATTTGGTTGAAAACTCTCGGAGATAAAAATTTTTAATGAAAAGGCTGAAAAAAGTAACGTTTTGCCCCATAACTCGGGTTAGGGGAGGGGTAGGGGGCCAAAATTTTTACCAGGTGGTTTTCAGACCTTAAGGACCAAATTCCGTCGGTTAGTTTCAAATTTCAGCTCGGGGGCAGATTCGCCTATCTTAACCGCCGGTACCCTTTGACAAAATTTTTGAAAACTTCAAAAACTGATAGCAATAAAATTATTATATTTAATTCGATACAAAATTTTGAAAAAGATGTTCAAAATGTAAGAAAAAAATGCTAAAAATAGGAGCAGGTTTTCAATTTTTTTTTTTCACAAATTGCGAATTTCAGCTGTGAAATTATCGCTAACGCTGTTTCATAGACTTTGCTAAACTCCACAAATTGTGAGATTTCTTCAGAACAAAATTTTTCAAAAAATTGAAAAACTAATACTTGGATGTGTATTTAAAATTGAAAATTCAAAGATAGATTTTTCGACTGAAAAAAAGTACTTTTCGACCTTGTAAATTACACTCTAAATAATGACAAAGAATCATCCAAAAAGTAGACACTTTCATTTTCACCACAAGTAGAGATGCCAAAGTCCTCCCAAGTTTATGGCGATTGACATTTACTCCCGTGAAATTTTCAAATCAATTTCTGCCTACTTTTTTGTCAGGGATCCGGAGGGGGGAGTCTGGTCCCTTCTGTCCTCAATTCTGAAATTTTTTCAAAAGTAGCTCCAGTTTCGAATCCGGCTCAAAAAAATCACCCAGAGGAAATCCCTCCTGCCTCCAGCTTTACTTTGGATTGTTCACCTTCTCAGACATCCGAAAAGCCCTCCTCTCTCTTCTGCTCCAACCCAAATCCTGAGATTTTCGATTCAAGTTCCACCAGTTCCGGCTCTGGTTCCAGGACTTTTTTAAAAAAATGCCTTCAGCTGCAGAAGAACCCTCCTCTTTTCTCTCTCCTCTATCCCGAACTGCTCCGGATCTCTAAATTTTGTATTCTCATCATCTCATCAACACATTCGGTATAATATCATTGATATCAAACAGTTTGGGGCATTTTTTTAAAAATTATTATTTGAACATCAACACTTATATATTAATCTTTCGAAATATGTACACATGATTTTGGCATAATCGAACTGAAGGAATGGTGGAAAAGGAGGGAGGGCAATGAGAGCATTCTTGATTAGAAAATGTTTTACTCGTAAATTGATGACCTTTTTTTTAAAAAGGGAAATTTTCAATTTTTGTTTTGAAATTGAAAAAATGAGAAAAACTGAAAAACTTCGGGTCAGGTCCAAAAAATCAAAAATAATTCCATTCCAATCGAAAATTTCTCACTTTTCTTCCTTTCAAAAAAGACCTCAGATTTTGGACATTTTTTTTCGTAGAAAACTGCAGTACTACGAAATTAAGACTCTGATCAACTAAAATGTTATTCTTAAAAAAAATCATAACTCTTTACATCTCTCTTTATCATCGACCCCCCCCCCATTTACTTGAACCTCATTAAAACCCACCGTCACATCTCCAAAACGGTAAAACCACAAAAAATCACAAACCGATTGCAACTTGACCTAAACACCCGATACCAATCTACGACCATACCCGAGCAAAAAATCTATCCATTATACGCCCAATTTATATGCTAATCAGCTTAATTAAACTCACGCCGCAGAATGTACTTAGAAAATCTCGTACACACGTTCCAATTACATACGCAAACTGTTATAAACAGATTGGAAGAGAATATCTAAGTATCGTCGTTATATAAAACAATGACTGGCGGTTCGGTAAATTATACGTATACGAAACAAACAATGGTAAAGATAATAGATTTAAAAAGAGAAAAAGAACTAGGAGACCCTGCGTATACAAATATATACCTTTTTTTCAGCGGTATATAATCGTATTTGGTAAATAAACTCGACTCAGAGTAAGCCATAGAGTCGAGTCTCATCGTACGAAATATTTCACTTTGGTAAATTAAAACCGGTTAATAAAGAAAACAAATAATCCCGCGATTGTAGAATTATTCGTGGCACGCCGCATGTCAATGTCTGATAGATTATAATACTGAGTTCAGCTCGGCGCTTGGCTCTTATGGCCAAACGAAGATACCTATACGTAGAATTGACAGCTCAAACGAATCATTAAGCAACAATACGTATTATTGTCTGCGGTAGGTAAGCAAAAGTGGATGTTTGCAGTGAGTTTGTTTGTTCAACCGATAGAGTAAATTTTTTATAAAATGTAGAGAATAGTTCAACTTTTTATCTCCCTTTTTTTTCGGTAGAAATTGAGTTTTTTTTTGGGAGCTTCGTTTATAGAATAATTTCGGAAGTGCATAGTTGTAGGTATAACTCTTAACCATATCTCGAATTTCAACGCTGCTTCGGGTTTAAATTATGCACCGAATGTCTCGAGGTCTTATCATCGTACATCTGTTCAAAGCTTCTCGATTTCTTGCCACCTTGTTACTTCTCTCGATCATCTGATAACATCCCACACGTCCCAGCTACTGCGCGACAAGCGAACACGAATGTGGCCCATTATTTATGAACGTAATTAAGTTTTATTAATGGGCATAGTAAATTACCTCGCGTATAAATTATATCGGTACGTTTGACTTGTTGAAACGAAAATAATCATTTTTATTCCTTCGACTTTGGTGTGATGTGAATCTGACGCGTGTAATTATAAGGTACCCAGAGATTAAACTGCTTTAGTCTGACAACTCGCCAATTCGTGCTGATTTTACCACACCGAAGATGTATTTTTGGTGCTGCATAGATGAATTATGTGAGATCTTAATTTAAATTGATGAAATTTACAACCACCAGCTGAGATGAAGTGTCAAACTACATCAGTCGTCCATGTTGGTAACAACGGTCCGCGGATCGAAGGCAGAAAAATAATGCGATGGTATCGTTGAAATTCAAAATAAGAAACAATACGATGAATAAATCAGTAAAAGTACATTAATCTTGTTCATTATAAAGGTTATACATACATATTGAAGATAACGTATAACCATGTTTCGCCGATATAATACACAGACCAGATCCGGACATAAATCATTCTTCATCTTGAATATCGATTAGATATTGTAAATATACATTTTATCCATAGGTATACCTTCTTATAACCCAGTTATTCTATGGTCGTGTTTGAAACCGAGAGGAAAATTTAATGGTAAAAATATCGAAATTATTTAATCCGATCATTAATCATACTCCTACAATCTGGTTCATTAAAAAAGACCCTTTTTTTCTTCGAGTTTTTTATTCCGATCCGCATAATTCAACGAACTTCTCCAATGTGCATATTTTCGTAATTGAAGCTAAGTAAGCATGTAATTGAAATTGGTGCCCAGGTTCAAGTACCTGATTTCTTCATTTGTATTCGCATTCGTACATTCGATTCAAATAGGTATCAAACCAGTTCAATCTTATACCTTTGTATAGGCACCTATCAGAAAAATATTCCGCTTTGCCCGGCAGCGATACATTGACGATAATTACTGCCAAATGAATCAAGCATATGGTCGATTTAACGCTTATTAATCCTTCTAAATTGACCATGTTCCGAATCGGTCCTCTTTAATAATGAAACTAGTACTTCTTTAACATATGTGATTGATCCTCGAATAGAAATTTCCAAGAAGGTACCTCTTGGTGCGAAGGATAAATCAATTTTTATCCGTACTGTAACTCTTCCATCATAAATCTTATCTCGTGACAGCATCTGTGGGCTCTCTGCTTAAATATCGTGACAATAGAAACTACCCTTGCGAGGTAAGTTCGAAGCAGCACGAATTAAAGGTAAATTTTGATTAAGCTGTTTCGAACACGTCGGAGACCTAACTCTATCACATCTTCGTTATCTGAAATCATCCCGTGGTGTAGAAATGAACGAGATGAGGAGAAATTACGAAATGACGAGTATTGCTTTTTGATTTATGCGAAAACACGACACGACGACGACCAAATGATCGCAGATGTCGCGTGCTCAAATATGCAAGATCGAGTATGGGTATATAAGATTGATATACAGCTTTCGAGGAGTATCTGCATCTGGGTATGATTTTCGTGGCGAACGAGAAACGTAAAAAGAAAAATGTGTGTTTTTAGGGTTGAAATATGAACGGTATTTTTGGATTTTTGGTCCTTAAGATGAGGTGTTGGTGGGTATACTGGTAAATTAACTGTTCGTAATGTGTGTTCTCGCGTCTTTCGGGGTGACTGGTTGATGCTGGGATATAAAACAGGGGTACTTTTTTCGAAAGGTATTTCATACGTGAAGAATGATTTGACCAAGGGATGTTATATAGCTGTTGACACGTCGAAAATTTACCAACTTGTAAAAAATGTAATCAACACGTCTCCATTTTCGACGACGGGACGATACCCCAAAAACTACAACGAAATCATTTTAGGTACAGTGGTTTCCAAAGGTCGTGAATTTTGGCGATTTTATCGTCAATTTTCAATTCTGAGATTTGGGTTTCGAGTGAATTTAGAAAAATTGAGAGAGTTTATTGGCTTTGGCGAAGATGTACTCGATCTTAAATTCTCGTGATTTTCTAGATTTTTCGGATTATTTTCAGACTATTTCATTTGCTTTCAAATTTTTTCAAAAATATTAAATCGAAGAAATCTTTCATTTATTTTTTGATTGATAAATTCAAGGAAAAGCGAAATGTTTAAAATCTTATTTTGCTTCTGAGATGAAATTCTTATCTACGAATTTTGAATTTTCTTGTTTTTCTTGCTGGTTAGACGAAACATTTTCCGGTTTTTAACGATAATTGGTGAGATAGTTTGTTTTGAACGGAAGAAATCACAGAAAATTTTTCACTCTCCAGTTTGCTACTGGGAACCTCCATTACCCCTAAAAAGATTCGATTTGAATTTCTTTCCTTTCTAGAATCATTAAATTCGAAATTGGACACATTTTTTAGCAGTAAGTACTGTAGAATCATTTTAGATAAACGTTTTGAAAAATTATAGAGATACTGCCAACGGCATTTTGAATTATATTGAGTACAATTTTCAAAAAATCCAAGTTGTTCATCTCATAACTTGAACAGTAGGCATAGGCGCACTTAGAGGGGACTCAAGGGGCTCGAGTAACCTTTTCAAGCTCGAAAAAAAAATTTACTAAAAAAATGCATTTTTAACTCTTTAAACAATATTTTTTAAAAAAATTTTCGCCTTCGCTTCGCATAAGCAGTATTTTAGTCATTTTATTTTAAAATTTGATAATTTTGAATGATTTTTCTGCCAAAAATCACCGATTCCTCGATAAATTCCACGTTTGTCAAAAAATTGATGATTTTTGACTGCAAGATCAATCAAAAATGACTAATTTGAAATTTGACCCCCTCCAATTTTTTTTATGCTATCCTAATTTTTTTTTGGCAGTTAGGTAAAATTGAAATTAATTTCATAGGTAGTGTTTTTTTTTTTTTAAATTTTATCAGAAATTATTATAAAAAACTCATCAAGAATTGTACAACAGGACCTAAAATTTTTGGGGCCAAATTGATAAAATCAGGGTATTGACCTACTGAATTTGAAAAATGAATATTTTTAGCCTATCATCATTTTCTAGAGTTTTCTTGTAATTTGCATGTATAATTTTCTTTCTCACTTTGAATTTACCCGAAAAGGACCCCTAAATGTTGAAAATTTTTGCTTGTGGCAGTCGAATCATTCAAACTCTTGCTTTTTTTCAATTTTCTTACTAAGAAGGAAAGAGAAATTCTTTTTTTTTTTTAGTTTTTCTTTTCAATTTTTTTGTGGGTGAAACGTCGACAGACACTAGAAAAAGTGAAGTTCAATTTTGACAGGAGGCGCAATTTACCCCCTCTCCCCAGCTCATCAACAAGATTTTTCATCATGAAAATATCAATATGACGGTGATTTTTTTTTGCTTTTCAAGCATATTTTTTCAGAAAAATTTGCAACTGCTTCGAATTAATAAAATTTGAAGAAATTCTGCCATAGAAAACCAAAAAGTTAATTCTTTCCAATTGATTTTCGGAGTCGAACTCACATTTTGATTCGTGACTTCACCTTGACCCTTGACTCCGGAGTCAATTTTTGGCTTTGGCTCCTTGATTTTGGAATCAAGCCGGAATTTGAGTCAATTTTGAACCAGGACGCCGGACTTCTCACTCTTCTTCAACTCTGAAGTGAAGTAATCTATAACCTTGAATTTCTGACTCTGGGGTCAAGTTGGGGTCAGTTTAATTCCAACAACGTAGTCGACTCCAATTTCTTGAATTAAGCCTTTGATTTTACACTAATCTTTCAATCAAAAATTACCAGAGAAATTGATCGGTAGGTATTCAAAAGGTTGAATTTTCCCAAAACCAAAAGTGACTGATTCAGAATTCAGATTCAGAGAGTATCCAATCAATTGCATGTTTTTCAAAAATCTCACAATTTTTAGATTTTTTTTTGCTCAAAATAAGTATCAGATTGGTTACTAAATTTTTTCCTAATTCAGCCTCTCCCTTAAATAATTTTTGGGTGCGCTTACGATTGGAGGATGGAGAACGACAATTTCATGATCGTCATCTTGATCATCATTAAATTCAATTTTATTGCATCATCGTATCGATATTTTTGTCGTTGACAGATTTTGAAAATTTTTAACGTACATACTTATAAGTTAAGATACGATGAACTGAAAATTCTAGGATTTTCCCCATTTGTAAACACACACACCTATTTGATGATTTCAACTCGATTTTCATCTCAAAATTCCGTTCCCTCCTTCATTTTCCCAACTCATCACCACAATACAATTTTTTTCCGCAGAAAAGTGAAAATTAGGCAGTTAAGAAAATTGATCTCCTATAAAACACAATCTCCAGATCATTACCACCCCATAAAAAACCCCTTACAGCGAATATTTCGACACCAATAACACTCCGGATGACAATCTCAAAAACTGATATTTGCACCGGAGCCAAATTCCATACACAAAACGATAGAAAATTGATTATCGAAGGGTTCAGGTGGGGGTCTTGGGCTTACGTGGGAGTACGCGGAGGACCGATAAAGCATAATAAAATACACCCTGTACTGGAGTTACACGTTGATAAAGGGTTAAAAATATATATAATCTCGCGTACGAGAAACAAAATCGTGTTCAGTGAAAAGGAAGAGATAACGTTTAATTTTTTGATGCTCTTCTTTCTACTTCATTAATCCTTAATGACTTTTCTCTCTTGTATTCGAGTTGTAAAGTTCTTCAAGTATAACGCCAACGTTGTCGGAGTTCGCGACGATTGTACGTTTTACACAAACTCGATGAAATATTCGTATAAATTGCAGGTTTTCGGCAAGAATTACCGACTTGGCGTATCTAAGCTATTAGAAAATGAGGTGTTTTGTCATCAGCCAAGTTCTCCTCGCTCTGTAAGCATTGGCATAACAAGTAACTTGAAAAATCTCCAACATTCGAGTCGATTACGAAACTACATAACTTAATTCAATAAAAACCCGAACACGATTGGTTAGCGAGATCTGGTCAGAAAAAAGATGCCTGTTGTAATTACGAGAAAGCAAGAAAATACACGATTCCGAGCTATAGGTGAATTGAAAATATCTAAATTTAATTTCATGTTGACTGACCTACGTGCGCGACTCTTCCCCGACTCCGGTGTTGTGTTTTATTCGAGCCCACGCACATTCGCTATGTTTCATTTCTTATCTCGGTAATATATCTTAATTAGAAAAATCGTTGCGTTTATAGCTCGGGATTGAAAATTTTTAATACCCGGGGTATACTTTTAACGAGTTTGGGACGTCGAAAATCAACTTCGTGGCCAGAAACGAAGGTAATGAGACCGAATTCGAGAAATTCTCGATATCCAAAATCTCTTCAAATTCGTGTATAAAAATAAAAGTCGAAGTCTGGAAAATAGTCCATCAATCATACGATACCGATGGAAGCGAGCTGCGTAAGAAGCACCTAAACAATACCGCAGACCGTGAGCTGAGAGCAAGTTCACCCACGTTACAAGATGCTCATTGCTCACTGCTCAGCTGTTGAATGTTTATATTTTATTTAATGTGCGGTATGCTTTCACCGGAGCGAGCTGGAATTTATGTTTGATCGATTAGCTTCGTTTAATATTGTTAGTGACGTCTTTTTGATGGGCAACCGGATAGCTTGTTTGTTTGGGCGTTCGACGAATAGACGAGACGATGCCATTCCTAAAAACTACCGCAAAGCTATTACGTAACCGAGACTTTGTATGTGTGGCTGATTAAAAAATATACCTTATGTAAACAATTTTCATTCACTGAGACCCAAGAGTTCTCAGAGTTTCGAATCTATATTTTCCAAACACGTGGATAATTATGCGATTATCGGAATCAAAAATCGAATATTTTCTCCAGAGTTTTTCTAAATTTCAATTATTCGAGGATAGAAACAGATGCCAGAAATGAGATTAGGTTAGGCGATAATTAGCGTACGTATTTCGGCTTTTCGTGTATCTGGTGGAATTTCATAGTAAATTTTGAGAAGAGGTACCATTGGCTAGGTTGATATTCGAGTACGTTTGTGAGCTTGAGAGACGCTGCATATAAGTTATGTAAATTAAATGGTAGTGCGTATTGTTAATGATGCCATATAATGGGTGGAAACGATATAAAAGATATAGCTGGAATATGCGGTAGGACATTACGGTTTGTCCACTTGTCAGATATTTTATTGGTGCGGCCCAGACTGGACTACTAATGAGGTTAGTTTATGAGCATCTCGGGTCTTTATTAAACCTGCACTCGGAGTATGTTTTACACCATTTAATACGAGTAAATAAAACTTGAGCATTTATATTTTAATATGTTTTAATGATTGTTGACATTAATCCCGCAAGTTTTCTTGTAAGGGCGTAATTAGACACGAGCTGATGGCATAGGAGCCACAGTCGTAGCCGCAGAATGTATTAATATGATCTTACATGTTGAGTCGCGGTTGGCAATGAGCTGCCTCCAGCAGGCTTCCCAAGTGCCACCGAATTGGGTAATGTTTTGTGGCAGATTGAAATCCAATTATTCGAGAATGGTGATGAAGCGAAGTCGAGGATGTTCGATGAGACCCCCTTGTAGAGTCTGGGCCAGAAAATCAGCAAGAGGCAATTTTTATTCGGTGGTGTGGAAAATCGGTCGTTTTTGAATTTTGATTGAGTCTTTCGAATCGTCATTTGTTCATAAACGACCTTTTTTTTTTAAGAGTCAGTTATTTTCGAAGGATTCATTAGAATGGAGATTCCATGTTTGAAAGTTAATGGAACGGAAATCGAACCCATAAAAATGACAGTGATGTGATATCTTCGAAAGTAGACCCTTTGCTTCGTTGAAAAAGTGTCGTAATATTTTTGAGATTTGAAAAACCGTTTCAGGGGTTTTCAAATGGTAGAAATCTTACCCTAATCTGCAGTTCTTTTTTGATATGAAATTTTTGAAAAGAAAATTCGGTAGAATAGATATTTGTGGTTGGGCTTCAAATATTGTAAATATGGAGGGGGGGTCTTCAGCCTCTACAAAAAATTTTAAAAACAGATACGAAACTTCTTCAATAACGGTTTCAAAAAACTAGCTAACTTTGACAATAAACGATCCCCCTGTATCCATTTATAAAAAAAAAAATGAATTATTGAATTATTCAGATTACCTAAATAAAATATTCTAGTTTAGAGAAAATTATGCTATAATTTCAACAGAAAATTTTGGCAAATTGGTATTTTATTGGTAAAAAAAAAAAAAAAAAACGAGGGAAAAAACAAGAGAAACTTTCATTAACAGTTTAATAAAATCTCTTTTTAATTTTTTCATAGGAATTTCAAAAACTATTTACCTACATTTTTCATAATTCGAAAAAAAAAAACATTTTAAAAATAATTTTTCAACTATTATAGATTTTTGAACCTATTTCAATTTTCAGAAATAAATTTCGAACTGATTTTGAGATCTTTCAATAAATTTTCAACATCACTAATGCCAGGTAAACCTATGTCCACCCACACGATTTTCTGATGAAGAAGCAGGAAAAAATTCTGACGGGCATTTGCTTTTGGTAGCATTGATTTTTCAAAATTGATTTAAATTTATTCATAATTACCTTCAACACAGTTCCGTCTTGAATTTTTGAAAATTCGAAAAAAATTCAAAAAGCGGATCCAAATAAAGATTTTAAGAGAGAATAAAATATTTTCCTCAATTTTTTGGGGTGGAGGGAGGGGAGAGGGTATTTTCTCGAGGAAGGCGAAAAGTAATCTCGAACTGCTATTGTCAAAAAATGGGGAAAAAATTCGATTGAAAAATGGAGCACATCGACTCACTAATTCTAAAAGTGTCCAAGTGTCATTTTTTTCAAAATTGAATTTTTTACAATTTTGAGTTTTATGAATCAAGCTGCATCAATTAAAATGTAAAAAACGTAAATTAATTAAGTAATTCAGAACTGAAAAAAATGAGATTAAAATTTACAAAGTCCATAAACGCAATGCAAATTATGTTACGTTTTTTGGGTTCCCTGTAAAAAAAATTAAATTGGTACAAAAAAATTAAATTGGTACTCAGAAACTTTTAGAATTATAGTGGGTCGACATTTGAATTGATTTTTCAAAGTTTAGCCAAATGAAATTTTTTTTTGCTTTTTACATTTCAAAACCTTTTGAAACCTTCTGCAAGAGGGAAATCGAATCCCTACTCTAATGAAACCTCCACTAGACAGATTTCTTCAGTCAAAAATTTTCCTTTTTCATCACTTCTATTCTATTAAATTTTGATTTTCGCCACCCTAAAATAAGGTATTTTTTTGGAAAATGGTAAATAAATCATAATATTGTTCCGAAAAAGAAAGAAAAAAAAAACATGAGAAAACGATTGCTACCTCTGTTACTCTCTGGACAAGTCCCTTCTCCATAGAAATCGTCTGGAGATTGGTTACAAAAATGGCCATTTCTGGTATTGATTTGTGATTATTCAAAAAATTTCCCTCGTTTTGTTCATGTAATAAGGTATCATATTTTTCATTTCGGTCTTCCTATTTTTTCGAAAAATTAATCAACAGATCACACTTCATTCCTCGACTTTTTATTACAATAATCTCGTTTTTTTTTTTTTAATTTTATGGTGTGACATCTTCACAGCTATCTACGTAGAATCTTTCTTTCTCTCCTTGAAAAAATTCAAAAAATTTCAACATTAGTAATTTTACCCGACCCTCCTCCTCCTGAAACCCTGCTTAGCTCGTTTTGACCATCCTTCTGAGATAACAACTTTTTCATAGCCTATCAAAACACACACTCTGAAATAAGGTAAGAAAGTTGAATTTTACATCATCGACGAGTTGAAAATCGAAAATTTTCTGACTTCATGTAATTTTCTTAAATTTTTTATAAATACAAAACATTTCAAATTTCCTGAAACATAAGTCATCACATTCACAGATTTTCTTGAGCAAACGTAACTTTTTCGAATATGTAAAAATAATGCTTTTTCAACACGAAGATTAGAAAAATTGCCCTTCTCCTCCTTCCCCTATTGCCCGTATGGTTTGGTGATTCTGATTCATGTAACGCAGCTTCATACTATTTTAAACCCGAGTTTTTTCAATTCATGTGTTTTTAAATAGAAAATCGATAACTCTGGGTTTTTCCAAAACAGGCCAATAGGTCATAAAATTTCAAAGTATGTAAGTACCTACTTATTTTTATGATGTTCGTGATTCATCCAATTTTAAAACTGGTTCTCACAAAAAAAAGCTCATTTACGAGAATTTTTGAAAATATACAAATTTTTTACATTGTATACGTTCACGAATCCACTATAAATTGAAAAATCAAGGCCTGGGCATGAAGGAAAAAACGCAATCCCAGCCGAAAAGTAATTAAACCAACGAAAATATCCATAAAATTCTTATCTTCAGATCAGTATGAGTTATTAAACGTGCAAAATTACTTACGTTTTGCAAACCAGCCATTCCTCGTTACCTCCATAACATTTCTCAAGTGTCATTAACACGTGTAAATTCCTAGAACAAAATCATCCGCAATTAACACTTGGCAAACTCAACGACATTAAAAATTCTAATCATACAAACTACAAGTAATTAAAAATGCTACACAACGAACCGGTTCTAAAATAACTCGAATGTATTTCAGAAGCACAACGTTCGCAATTTTTTTGAAAAAAAATCACAAAAAATCCCCACTCCGAAGTCAAACTAGAATTAAAACACGGTTCAAAAAAGATTCAAATACTGTTTTCGTAAAAGTCTACAGTCTGGTTGCACGCATTTTTAATTTTTTTTTTCCTCGTCTAGAAGTAAATTTAGAGTAAAGCGTGAAATCACGTTTAAACATTCTTGCAGGCCTACGATACCACGTCGTATGATTGGCATTCCCTCAGACGTAGGTATTTTCTTGGTAAGTATGCGTGAAATTGAGTAAACACGATTTTAGAGAAAAATTCCCTTACCGCCTAAATGACTTCAATTAATTTTAGCCTTTTTCTTCACCCAGCCAAAAAACCAAAGACGTATGTTATTTATCAAGTCGACGTCGTTAAGCTGTTGCATATACCTTACCTCGCTACCCGTAGAATTGAAATTCTCGCACATACGCGAATATTTTTCAATATTTTTTTTCATCACGTTTAGTAAAACAAAATGGCTGAGAAAAAATTTCACGTATAGATATAAATTTAAGGTAACGCAAGCATCGCAATTTTCAAGTTTTAATAATTACAAGGCTGCTTAAAGTTTTCTCATTAGACGACGCGTAGCAGGAAATACTTTGTCATTTGAGAACTGGCACTCGGGTAAAAAGCAACGTAACACTTTACGCCTGCATTTTAACAACTCCTCCCATTCGAGTCTGCTGTTAATTAGTTTAAAATGGATATTATATTATTATGATTTCGTAACGAGCCCCAGATAACCTGCTTGTAAACCGCCACTTATAAATAAACCCCCTGGAGTCGTCTTCGTCGACTTTTAAAATATATAGAACCTACCCCCGGAACGGTATCGGTTCCAAAACGACACTATTTCAAATATTCCCTCCTTTTCTCGCGGCTTTTAATCGCTTATCAACAAATGTTACACGTCACATGTCAAAAATTCCAGCCACATATTGAATTTTTGACTTTGAACGAAAACACGTGTGAATTTGAATTTTCCGGTCACGTTTGTATTAATTAAGAAAGAAATATTCTAATGTACCGGAACGTGTGTATCTCAGTACTGTAGGCATAAAAGTGGTGGATTTTTTTTCCACCTCGCCTCGTCGGTTACAATTTTCTCATTTACCGCAGAGGATTTTTTATATGATTTATTACATCCATTCGTCATTGTTAGAAATATTTTCCATTGACATCGGAGATGGTCGTGTTTATGTTTGTATAACATCTCGTTTCTTCGTCTCTCAGAATTCTTCTCTTGACTCGTGTTAACAAGTGGTAAAATCTCCGATCCGGAGGTGTAATTAGGCTAAATACTCCCCTCAGCCCTGCCTCGATATGTCTCGTACGATAACACGCTGTGTATTTATTCCTCGACGAAATATTTTTCTAGATGAATTATTGCGAGAGGAAATTTCCTCAACTCGTGTAAAAAATCTTTTCCTCGGTCGCGTGAATTTTTCAACGAGAATAAATTTTTCAACAGGTTTAAAAGAGCAACATGTTTGACATTGAAAGGGACATTCTCCGCGTTTACAAAACTTACGAGTAAACTGTGGCTAAAAAATAAACATTTACTTTAACGTATTATCGTTTACTTTAATTCGGATATCTTTTTTCTGGGTCCATAGCGGTGTTTCTCTCTGTCATTTTCTACGCCCGGCCATTAGACCATCCAATTTGACATATTTTGGAACCCGTCCAAATGTACGCGTGTTATTCAATGTAGCAAAAAAGTTTTACTCGGACATTCAATGTAATTATTTTGTTTGGTTGATTTATTACGTGTACCAGCGATTGTAAAATTTTATCAATGAAACGGAAAATAAATTACGTTAAATTTCAAGGCGTTCGGAGATAGATTAATGTAGTGATAAAGCGTGATATTTTACGTATAGTATTGAAAAATTGTGGCTTTTGATCTTAATCAATCGACCAAAACATAGATTCAATTTTTGTTTTAAATTCGTATCTTTTACGTATAGAGACATTGAATCAATAGCTAAAATTAGAATTTAACATTATCGAAAAATACTGCGCATAAGAAATAAATAAAATGTAGAATTATGGGATTGAGCAGAGAGATAGGATGATAGAAGAAGCGAAAAATGAGGAAGAGAAAAACGAAATCGACTCGATTTTATGGTGATGGTCTAAAAACATTGGTCAAAATGTACGTAACAAAATTTCAAACACACATTTTTCCGCGATTAGATTTGAATTATAAATTAGAGAAAAAAGATAAAACAAAGTGTGTAATAAAATTTTATCATCAGGGATCTCAGAAATAATTTTCCCTGATTTTTCCAGGTTTTCCAAATGAATTTTTTGAAATTTTCCAGACCTTTCTAATTGATTTGAAAAATGTACATTGTCCAATAATTTTTTTCTTTAGAAATCATTACCTACCTTTTTTGACCACAAAAACGAATTGAAATTCAATTCTGAAAATTTTTGACGCCACCTCCTACCTCCCTCACAATTGGTTCAAAAACTTGAAACCTTGAATTTATAACAGAAAAAATTTTTAATAAAAAAGAAAAATAGGCGCACCCAGAAATTAATTAAGGGAGGGACTGAGAAGTTGAGAGAAAAATGGGAGGGGGAGTCAAATTTCAAATTAGTCATTTTTGACAATTTTGACTGATCTTTCAGCCCAAAATCATCAAATTTTTTTTGACAAAGGGGGAATTTATTGAATCTGTGATTTTTGATTGAAAAATCAGTTATACGCAAATTTTTTTTTGAAAAGATTGTCGCAAAAAATATTTTTTCCGAGCTTGGGGGGAGGGGGTCGAGCCTCTTGAGCTTTCTCCTTGGGTGTGCCTATGAAGAGAAAATCTTGCGTATCGACCAAATGATGAGACTAAAAGTTCAGTCTGAGAATTCAAAATTTTCCCAACAATTCAATTCCTCTCCTCCTCCCCCCCCCCAAAAAACCCTCAAATTAAAAAAATTCCTCGAAAGGATTTTTTTGACTTGGCTCAGTAAATAATAGATCGATGAGAAGTAAATTTCAATTATTTTGATAAAATATAAAAAATTCGATGATCCCGAATGAAGCGAACATGTTTGCAAAAGAAGATTTTCGAAAGTTGAAAAATTTCATTACTTCACACCCCACAGTGAAGTTTTACAAAATGTGACCAGAAAATATGTATTCTGTTCCATTCCCTTCTTTTTCAAAATATGATGAGGATATCCTTATTACATTTCACCAGAAAGTACTGCTCAAAAAAACCTCTAGAAAGATCTTCAGGCGTAGCGAAGGAATTATTTTCGAAAACGTAGTAATTCAATAAACAAAAACTTGTGTTTGATTATCAACTGGAGGGAGGGATTTTTTTTTGAAAAATTTATAATAAAATGAGTCCAGAGAAACTTCAGATAATCAATTCATTTTTCTAAATTTTTACAAAATTCCAGCAAAAATGCCCAAATTTTCAAAATCTCCTGCTTTTCTAGACGGTCTAAATTTCCTGACTTTTTTCGGGTTTCTAGAGAAGACACCCTGATTATGAAAAATCAGAACACTTATGATTCTAAATGTTTCTTCAAATTTTCAAAAATCGATAGTCGAATTGGGCTAACTCAAGATTTAGGAACTAATATTCAGAACCAGATTTAGTACAGAGGAGACAGTAAAGATAGCTTTTTGTCATCCTTTCCAACAGCAATACAACATTTTGAGCAGAAATTTTTGCAATGAGATACTAATACCCATAACTTTTTTTTTGTTCAAGTTGTCCACCAAAATCCCCCCTCCTCCGCTTAAAAATATTAAAAATTAGTCTTTTCAGTTTTTTTCCAACTTAGTTCAAATTGAAAAATATACCTTTCCCTTCAAGTATGCAGAAATGTCCACACTGAAAAAAAATAATAATAAAATTTATCCAAAAAAAATAATAACGTGTCCCAATTCTCGAAGTAGGTAAAATTTATCATTTTTTTGAATAAAATTTATTCATTTTTTTGACAATTTTTTTTTTTCTGATAATAAATATTATTCTTTAGAACGAATTTCACCTATATTGTGAATTGAAACACGTTATTATTTGTTTTTTAGTAAAATTTATTAATTTTTTTGATAAAATCTATCTTTTTTTTGATAAAATTTATTATTTTTGGGGTAAAATGTATTCATTTCGTAACTTTTGTTTTTTCCGTGCAAATTTTTTAGATATTTTTTTCCACCTCGCGAATTTTTTTGTAAAATTATTGACTTTTTTGCTATCTTTCGAATTATTTTGAAAATTTCAACTTCCTCAATTCTTTCTACTTGGTCGTAGGGTTTCATTTTGTGGAATATTTTCGTTTTTGAGTTTTAAAGAAGTGAAAAAAATTGTAGATACTTCGAATAGTAAAATTTCAGCTATTTTCAATTCGTTTATGGACTGTGGTATTTTCGTAAATTTTGTTTTAATCTGTCGAAGAGGCAATTTTTTAATAAAATATGTACGTATTTGTACAAAGTTGATCCCTGCACTTTTGGCTCGACCGAAATCAATTTTGCTCAAATTATTTCTATGAAAATAAGATCGATCAATTGGTTCCTGTTTCTATGACAAAGCAGTCAATTTTCTTCCCTTATATTAAATTTCCTTCACCCATCACCTTCGAATTTACATTCACTTGACAATAAAATGAAGATGGAAAAAACCCATACCATAAAATCATTTCACCATTTTACGATCCCAAAAAAAACCACTTGAATTAACCAACTGGGACGTACATAGCTTTAGTTACATACACAAAGTGTTTTTCCAAACAGATGCTGATTCGCTCGCACGCGTTCATTGAAGCGTTACTTTTGGAATATTGTTATCAATGAGGAGCCAAGAATAGACCTAGATGATCATTTTAATAAGACTATACGCACTACGAGCTAGGTGTTAATTCAGGATCACGACCGTGTCACTTTTTATGTCACTTCGAATAATACCAATGGTGCCTTGTTAACATTACCCAACCTCGCCAAAGGGGGAGAAAAAAAATAACAAAACAAAAAATTAATAACAATAGCGCGGTTAACTTCGTAACCTGTCGTGTTACCATAATATTCTAAAACACGCATCATGCATTTATCCGCATATTGTCTTTGTTATGTCTTTTAACATGATAAGTAAGACAAGATTACTAAACAATGGTAGTCGTGAAATTATATTCAACTCGAAACGGATTACTTGTAGACAAATGCGCACGTCTGCTGCAAACAATTCATATGCATTTACTAAGTATTTACCATGTAGCACCTTTGATTGTTGAAAAACGCTACTCGTCTGGTATACGAGTAATTAGAGGCATCGCGAGAAAGCTTGAAAAATTCATCTTGGCTAAAAATATATACTATCGTCATTGTTTTATATTCATACTTTTTCTATATAAACATCGGGATACATTTCCCCTCAGAAAAAAAATCATCTTCGGTGTTCAACTCGGAATATAACCAGACCGGAGGGAGGTATCGTAAAAAAAAATATAAAAACTTGAGACAACGTAAACCAGAACACTTTAAAAAGACCGAAAACCCAGCATAATTACAATGTACGTATGAATATAAAACATCTCCAATATATCAAACACCGTGCAATTTAATGACACGTACGAAAAATTTATTACTCGAGTTTTCACACGAGGCGGCCCAGCCCGAATGTTGCAAATGTGTTGCCAAAACTATAATGTAATGCTTTGATACATGCGGGTTTCATCCGTCGCCTGTTTGTTTCGATTTAAAAACCTGACAGAAAATCGACTCCAGTCGCGAAATTAATTTCGTACGTTTGATTTTATTTCACGCCTGGTAGCTTTTGTAGCTGATACAGCATCAGAAAGAACCGATCCAATTGTTTACATTTTTTTTCCTTTTGCAAAAAACGAAGAGAATTTCCCTTAATCCCAGATTTAATTAATCGACTGTTTCGGAAGAAGCTTGGCAATAATGTTTGATGATCTTGGAGCCTTTTTTTCCCTTACAAGTCAAGGTTGTCTGAGAAAAAGATTTTGGAGGGCTTTGAGCTTTAGATGGGAACTTCGTCTTCATACACGAGGCCTAGAATTTGTATAGATGACGAGGAAAATGCAAATCATCACGTTCCCCTCCAATGCGTTCGGTGAAGCAAACGGAGGGGAAATTTTCGTACATATTTGACAGAATAAACAGCGACAAAATTTTTCTCAAAGGCGCGAAATTATTAGCCAAAACTGTGAAATAGCATCACCGTCGTTTAAGGGGGTGTGTAAATATGTCAGACAGGCGTCACTTGTGAATCCAATTATCTAACCCTAATGCTGATCCGCTGCGAATTTATTTCGTTTCGCTACCAATAAACTTAACGATATATCTATGTATCAGCCGGAGTTTCTTCTTAGTATAGTTTCAAAATAGATTTTTTTTTATTGTTAAATATTATACCGAGTTTTCAGTTTGTGAGGTTTTTTTCTCACTTCCTTTGGTCCTTTTTAAAGTCTTCTTTTTTTTTATTAATTGATGTTTACGAAGGAAACTTTTCCATTGTACGAGATCGTAAAAAATACTATAAACTCGAACCGCGCACAATATACCCGTTGCTATAAAAATATCAAATCAACAAGCAACTATTATTGATAGCAGAACGCCCCCTAGTTTTTGTACATGCTCTTTCGACCGCTGTAATTATGGAATTCGCGATTTGCCAACGTGATTCATTGAAATTTTTACTCCGTTTTGTAAATGGATTTTTTTTTTTCTCAGAAGTAATCATTTTTTGTAGGTACATTGAATAACTCGAACGTCTAATAAGAACTGCTAGTTTATTATTTAGTTTGTACCCGCGTCTTTACTTGTTCTGCGTACTTACTCATTATGATCTTCCTGTTAGTACGCCAAGTGAACTAAATTAGCGAGGTTTGCGATTTGACACTGACAGGGTAAAGATGAAGCTGCTCTTATGAGTAAATATCGGAGCTGTTTTGAATTCCTGTCTAAAAGTTATATGATTCCTTCCCCATGGAGAATTTCGTAAAATACCCTCACTACGGTGAATTTGATTAAATCGAGATTATTTCGAGTGGATTGAAAATTCGCAAAGAGCGGTGATTCCCAGAAGAGGATTTCAGTGTACCAATTGAATGCGATGAAGAGTTGAGAACACGTTGGAATTATCTCACGAAGGTGGTGGTTTAATTTCAGTACATTCTTGCTTTTCAATAAACAATACGAAAGTGAATTAAATATGGGGTAGAGTGAAAGAAACCATGTAGAGAATTTTGAGTTTGACTATCCGGCGTGCAAAGAAAAGCAGAAAAAGGCAGAAAAATGGGCAGAAAAGAGCAGGCATTCTCACTTTTTGCTCAATTCGACCCCCCTTGCGCGTCACGCATTGTTTTTCTGGGATAATTTCTCAGAAAAAGGCAGAATCCGGCAAAAAAACGGTAGAAGAGGTAGAAATTATCAGCAGACTCGAGCAGAAAAAGGCAGAATTCTGCTTTTCTTGCACGCCGGGTAAAATTGGTGATTTCAGGAAAGAGGATCTTCAAAAGTCTGCAATTTTCTGGTTTTCTATTAGCTCGAATGAAATTTATCCTATTTTTTAGTTTTTTCTTGCTTTTCTAACCAGCAGATAGCATGATTAATCAAAAACTAAAACTGAAATCGAAACTGAATACAAGATTCCATCAGGAATGAGAAATATAAGGGAAAAATACCAGTTATGGATCACTTTTTCTTTAAATTCATGCCCTTACGTAATTTATGAACCGATTTTTTTTGTGTGTTGAACTTAAAATATAAAGATTAATTTTTTCCCCCAATTTTGCTCTAAAAGTTTTTATAAGTACCTAGTAGGTACCTATAAGATAGAAACAAAAAATTAGCACTGAAATATCGTTATGGAGAAATTTTCTCGAAGTAATTTAAATTCTTTCGAGAAATTGAGATTGGGGTCAAAATCAAGTCAAGGGGTAAACTTTCATCATTTTTTGAAGTCGAGACTAAACTTCTTGACTACTTTCTTCCTTAATTCAACTTTCAAAAAAAAAAAAGAAGAAGACGAAACTATTTGCTCTGGTGAAATTGTGTAGTTTTTTCGGTCACGAAGAGTTTGAAGAACAAAATTCCCATTTCAAAAATTCAACTCTTATAAAATTCCAAATTAGAATTTGTGAGTTTTTTTAAGGGAAATTCGAGTCTGGCGATATTTTTCAAAGTTTGGATGATGATTAGACTTTGGACCCAAACGGTTTATAAAGTTCGAGAGCACTATTGAGAGGGGAGGTGGTGTGAGGACAATTGAACTTTACCTCGAGGTGTTTTTCCTTTGATAAAAAAAAACGTGAAATTTTTCATTCTCGTCCGATTTTTGCCCAAACGTTCGCAGCTGTTCCACCAGCCGTCCGAGGAAAAAATGACGGAAAAGATCGGAAGGTGACAAGCATTTTCAAAGATTCTGAAATCGGTAAAATTTCGGAAAATTCGCCTACTTTTGGTTTTAGATTTTAAAAAATTCAAAAAAAATATATTGTTTCATTTTTTAAAAAAAATAACGGACCAAAAATGAAGTCTGGTCTTCCGATTTCGCTCAATTTTTTTTGCGAGCTCCCCTGGGTGGTCTATTCACAAAACCACGATAATTTTTTTCTAACCCTCAAGGGGGCGGGGAGGTGGGCCTCGATATTTTTACGTAATTACGGTTTTTAACAAAATTGTCCAACTTTGAATTCTCATATCTCGAGATAGATTGTACTTGGGGTAAAACTGTTTACGAGGTCTGAAAGAGAACTGATAGGAGATTCAAAATCGATAATCACATTTGGAAAAGCTTCAAGTTGAACTTTGGTGGCAAAAGCTCAACTTTCATCATGAGAAAAAAAAAGAAAGCTAACATAAAAAATTTGAAAAACTTACAGCGAGTAGTTATTTTTGCTCTCTTTTCAACCAATAAATTTTCAAGATGAAGTCTTTAGACCCCTTGGGGGTACAGGGGTCCACAATTTCGACCAAAATTCAAAAAAAGTGAAAAAATGAAGTAGCACATCGATTTCTACTAATTCGAAGGTGCTGATTTCGAATATGCAATTCATTTTTTCATCTGACCCCCCTGAACCCCCCTATTAGCTCCCTTAAAGGGGGTCAAAATTCGAAAAAATGAAAATTGACGTGCGGCCTGTCGTTTGTTAGGTATTTGAAGATTCTGAGTTCGAATATTTACTTATTTTTTGGATTTTACCCTTCAATGCCCCCTAGCCCCCAATTTTGGGGATAAGTACGATTAAAAAATTAAAATGACTTGTGATATATCGATTGTCACTAATTTTGGGTCGTAGAATTCGAAAATAGACTTATTTTTCGATTTTATCCCTTTCATATTGCTCTAACCGACCCCCTTTCTGAATTAATTCTACCTATCTTTCGGTTAGAGCAGACAGAAGGCTAAAAACCTCCAGTCAGACTTTTGAAGATTTGTTTTGCTGGCAGTGCCCTGCTAAAGACAGAACTTCAAGTGAATATCTTTTCAATCATAGAAATTTTTTTATATTAAACATCAAAATCCTATCCTAAATATATACTTTATATTCAAATTACCCTACAACTTTTGTAATTGAATCAATGAAAAAAATCATTAACCAGACGTCATCAAAGCAGGAATTGAAAACCAACGCCTCATTCAGGGCATTCGAATACGGGTGGCGATGGCGTTTGTTAAATCGAGCTCAAGAATAACTGACATCCTCCGGAGGCAGGTCGGTCGTCGACGACCAACACTTTCAACATCAGAAGACCGACGCGACCAGCTCCGCAGCCTAGATGAATTGTCGGAAAGTTTAGCGGATCGTGTAAAACAATAAATTTCAAACCTTTAATGCATTTTAAATTGAGCGAATGGCCGTAAGAAAAGTACTCTCGCTCTTTTATCGTAACATTTTGTCGAGCAAAGATGATTAAATACGCGGTAACGTAGCAGACCGAATGCTTTGCAGCTTACGGCCGATCCGGCGGCGCGGTGCGGGCCGGCGCATATGCTTTTGCTACCATTCATTCATCATGTTTCCAGATAGGTTTACGCATTTTGTCAGGCTGTTGGTTTTTGTGATGGTACTCCGCCCCGTCATTTGCAACCCCCAAAGTACATGATAAATGAACGATTATCGTTATTGTAATTACATGCAACCACTATGCCCGATCCGATGATGGTTTTCGTTTCGTCGACGCGACGAGATGTGTTTGTTTTTTGGGAGATACGCTGAGGTGCTCACTTCTCACTCGTCAAGCGTTATTTGTTCACCGACGGTATATTACGACAAATGTGTAGCCGAGTTTTCGAGATGCCATTAATTTGTTCCTTTTAATTAAAAATTTCACCCGCTGGGTTTTTTTTCTCGTCGCGGCTCTCCCGGGTTGGTTTTTTGTGTTTTCGGTGGCGTTATAGGCGGCGTGAAAAGAAAAAAAAAGGTGTATAAGAGATACTTCTTAATTATGAATATCGCGAGGGCAGCCCATTTTTTTTCCTCCTGAGTTACCGCGCGCTAATGGATTCGGTCGTTGGATAATTAAGATTCTCGCCGATGAAGTTTTTTTTTTCTTTTCTATTCGATTAAGCATTTAAACAGTATAAGATAGTTTGGTTTTGTTTACGTAGTACCGCTGCGGAGCTGGAGTATTATACGTGTATTCGACAATGGCAAGAGTGGACCTTCTTCGCTGGTTTATCAGTGCTGCTGGTTCGCCTGCTATAGTTCCAAGGGACAAGCAAAAACAAACATACCGAATCGGCTAGGAAATTTAATCTTTTTGTTTGTCTTACAAGATATACGTTCAGAGTCTGCACTCCATTAAGCGCTATCATAGTTAAACCGCGTCCTTGTTGTCTTATTTACTTTTAGTTTTCGGCTACAGACAGTTTTTGTGATGTACGGTCGCGTTCGCTGCCGGTGCTTACGTTTATACCGAGAGTATTTTCTAGATATGGACAATTTACTAATCTACGTTGAGTATATCATAAGTACCCTCTCGCCAGCCGAGTTTACATTACCGGCCGCAAACTTTACTCGATAATTTGAGGGTTGCTTGTAAACAGCACTTAGACTTGTTTTCGTATACTGATTTATATAGGATCGGAAAGCTTGCCTAGGTTTCTCTCATTGCCCGTACTCCACCTTTTTTTTAAACAGAATGACGATGGTGATGGAAAAATTTTACCAACCGCTTGATTACCTAAAAGTTTTCCAGCATGGAAACGTTATTCGTGGTAAGCCTTTTTCGCTACTGTATGGGGATACTGATGGCTGTAAATGATAGGTTTTATCGGGACCAAATCCGCGCAACTTTTTGAGCCGATTAGACTAACTACGAAATAGTATAGAAAATTAGAAATACGAGTAAACCGATACCAAAATGTACCGATGCGACGGAGTTTTAATTTATCGAGTCTTTTAATCAACTTTAATTACATCGATGTCGGAAATACGCTTTGGATAATTTTTATTTCATTTTGGTAATTTCCAACCTATTTTTTTTTATTCGAATGTTACGTGGAATCATTAACTGTAGAATTGCATTACGATTTTTGTTTAGAAATATTTCTACAAAATTTCAAAAATTCCAAAAAATTGAATTTTTTTTAGATACATTTTACTGAATTGAAGAACTTAGGAAAGTAGGGTTTGATTGGTAAGTAAGTACATACAACATGGAAATACAAAACAGTCAAACTTAGAATTTAAATACCTTCATGACGTCGCTACTCACACCGCTGAATGTTGTTTCAAATTTTTTTTCCAAGCCAGAATATTTACGTCATGTCATTTTTAAACAGTTCAAGTTTTCCTATTTTTTTTTCTTCGTAATTTTCTCTACTGAATTTTTTCTTCTGTTATTTTTCCATGATCAATTTTTTTTCTCGTAGGTAATTTTCTCATCTGAATTTTTTTTGACGTAAAAGTTCTTCACTGAAATTTTTCCATTGCTGAACTTGCATCTTTTTTGAAAAGAATGATTTCTGTTTGATTGAATTCATGAAAATTTTGAGGGAAAAAATCGAGTTGAAAAAATACTGAGAAAAAAAGTAGAAATGGAGAAATTATTCAAAAAAAAATTCCGATGAGAAAATTTGTGAGAAAAATATTTTTTATGACGTCAATCAAACAGAAATTATTCTTTTCAAAAAAAGATGCAAGTTCAAAAATGAAAAAATTCTTCAGAAAAAAATTAAAGTGGAAAAAGTTGCGTCAGAAAAATTACTCTTGAAAAAAATATGAGAAAAAAATGTAGTCGGGGAAAAATAATATCAAAAAAAATTTCAGTTGAGAAAAATCTGAGAAAAAAAATGAGAATTTAAAAAATTACGAGGAAAAAATTTGGAAAACTTCTAATGACGCAAATGTTCTGGACTCTGAAAAAAAAAATCGAAACGACATTCAGCGGTATGAGTAGTGACGTCATGAAGGTATTCGAGTTCCAGGGTTGACTGTCTTGTCAAGATCATGGGATCTTTCTCGGCAAATACTTTGAAAAATTGGTCAATTGAATATTAATTTTCAATCAAATCCTACTTTCCTAAAGAAACTCGTATGATTTTGAATTGGGTTTAGGTACCGAAAATTCAGCACTTGAAGCTATAACCAAGAGGAGTACTGGGATTTGGATTTTGCGATTCATTTCGATTTTTCTGTTTCTCACATATGAGTAATTCACTTCCGAGGTGTTACATGCGGAATTGCGGATCCAGACCACTACCCGATCTCCAAATGACCTATATCGAAATTCATCTCCTAAATTCTATATAGGAGTGAGGAGATTAGGTTTTTGTAATTTTTTGCATATGATCGGGCGATTTTTTCGGAATTTAAACCTTCATAACTTTCCTTAACGCACTAAGTCAATTTTAGAGGCTGAAATTTTGACTGTGTAAGTTTCTTGTGATTAAATAACAGTCTATGAAACAGTTTAAGTGGCTGGTAGGGGCATAATTATTTATCACAAAAAAGTGTAATATTTCCAATGCGAGTGCGACCCCCACCCCTACGTATATGCCTGAGAATTTAAATCCCCTTAGGAGAAAAAATTTGATTTTGAGTCGAGGTTCCTCCCTGATTCTATCCCTTCTAGAAAGTCCAAACACGATTTTTGTTTCTGGGTCCCGATTTCCAAATTTAGGTTGCTTTTACATAACTAACTAATGAAGGGGAATTTTTTTTTGGCCGAAGTTTGCTTTGGGTGGGAGGCTAAAAAACTGATTTTTCGAGGGCAATAAGCTCGAGAATTGAAACAAAAATGGACTAATCTTAAAGAAAATTTTACGGCGAATCCAATGCCGCAAACCGCAGACCTTCATATTTTCTAGAAAAAAAGTTACAGCTCATTTTCTTCAAAATTCTGGGAAAAATCGCATTTTTTGGGCTTTTCTCGCGAAAAAATTAATTTGCGACAAAAGTAAGGGTTTCAAGGCCATAATGACCATGGCGAGAGTAGTAGAAAATTTTATGGCAAATCGAATGCCGCAAACCGCGGACCTCTATCTCTTTTAGAAAAAAAGTTACAGCCAATTTTTTCCAAAATTCTGTGAAAAAATCGTATTTCATTTTTTCACGAGAAAGGCACGAAAAATGTGATTCTTTCATAGAATTTTGGAAAGAATGAGCTGTAATTTTTTTCTAAAAAAGATAGACGTCCGCAGTTTACGGAATTCGATTCGCCATTAAATTTTCTACAACTCTCACCATGGTCATTATGGCCTTAAAACTCTTACTTTTCTCGCAAATTTCATCTTTTCGCGAGAAACCCCCCAAAAAATGTTTTTCATAGAATTTTGGAAAGAATGAACTGTAACTTCTATGAAACAGATAAAAGTCTACGGTTTGCGGTATTGAATTCGCCGTAAAATTTTCTGCAATGTTGGTTTTTTGCAATGCCCAGGCTTATTGCCCTTGCAAAATTGATTTTTTGGTCCCCCCTACCCTCCTCCCCCCAAAGCAAACTTTGGAGGCCAGGATTGAGCAAGATGATGTATTTTGATGTCTAGAATCAAAATTTTGGCATGAGAACCCCGAAACCGAGCATTTTTTTTGTCGACATGTGTAATCAGTCAAAACTCAAAAAAAAAATATTAACATTCAAGGGTGGTTTCTATATCCACTATCCAGCCTCACAAAAATGTGTAGACGGGTATCTGCAATTTAAAAACCTTTGTGCTTTTGAAACATACTTTCATCAAGCTGAAATAATAACTTAGCTCCACTCCAAAATACATCATAATATCATCAAGCTAATAATTTTCAATTTTTTCTTTTACAGCTCTGAAAAAGACATTCGAAACACCACCATATCCGACTCGAGTCGAAGTAGGAAAACAAGTAGAAATGCGATGTATTCCACCAACGGGCATACCGCCACCGAAAGTCTACTGGTTACGAAACAATCTCCCTCTGGATCAACCCGATACCAATATAATCCTATCCAGCGAAGGCCACCTGTTAATCAGTCAAGCCAGACTACAAGACACAGCCAATTACACTTGCGTTGCCGAAAATATCGCAGCCAAAAGACTCAGCGAGCCGGCCATGTTAACAGTCTATGGTAAGATGCACATTGTATTTTTTTACTATCGTCAGTCTCAGTACACAAAATTGAAAGATAATCGACTATTTATAAATTCCCAATCAGATAATTCGCGTTTTAAATAAAATCGCGTATTTTTAAAACGTCCATCCGTGATCGAAAATCGAAAAAATATTTACATTACAATACGTTTCGTTTTGTAAATTTGAATCTGATCCAAAACAGGATCGCACGAATACATACAATACGTAAACGTACGGTATATATGTATCTGTACAGTTGCAACGGTAATATTTCAATTGTACAATAATTTGTACGAAATTACTCATAAATCAGTCTGCGAGAAATTTACACACTCCAGTCAGAAAACCTGTGTTATTTGCTACTATTTAGTATCAACTGTACATACATGACCACATAATGTTCTCTCGTATTTGCTCGACGAATAATTCACTTTATGTGCGATAGTTTTACTGCATGACTTTTACAACTGTATTAATTTCCAAATGCGTTTTCAAAATTTCCTGCTGCATTGGGTAAAATAAAGTTTTCAACTTCGATTACGTAATATGGCGAGAGGAGGGTAGGACCGGGGTTTTACGCGTCTACGTCTATATGGGGGGTTCAACGACGACGTATTTTAATCGGCCAAACTTTTTCGACGTACTTTTACGATCATCTAGGGTCATTTAAATCTATTACACGGGGTAACTTTTTATCTCGTCTTTTATATGGATGTCGTCGGTCGCAAATTCACCGCTGTAAGATCGAACCCTGGATGAAATTTAAGACTATTATACCTCTCTTTAATTATTATACGACTATACGTGCCCATTTCTTCGATTGAGAAAAGGACACGATACCGGGTCGGAAATCGGCCATGTCTTGGAAAACTAACCATACAGATTTGAACATTGAAACCTTCCAAAGAGGTATTCGACACTACTTAAGTCTGCGTATTTAATTCCTTTTATACGCGTGCATCGTAGATAGCGAAACCCGATATACCCGAAATCGCAATCGAAATAGCAACTTGGGTTTTTAGATTAATTTCGTATTCTACGTAATATTTTATGGTCTAGATGTTGCTGGCATTTGAACTACAAAGCTTAGCGTTTCGCGATTGGTCGAGATTAAATTTTATTAAAATATTAACCTTAGTGCTAAACACAGGTATCCGAAATATAGTCTCCTTGTTTTATACCTTATCGGAATTTCACTTTGTGGCTGGAACGTGCTATAATTAAGAATTTAATTAGAATCGCCGTTAAAATATTTCGCCATCTTAAGAACACGGCGAGAGACGATTTTAAAATAGGCACCGACGTAATTATACTCGATTTCGAGGTTATTGCTCTTTCTAAGGCTGAGATAACGAGCAGCTTTTAGCAGAAATGATTCTGATCTTTATTGACAACATCAAGTTATATCGAGACCATTTTTATCGTTCGTTTCGTCGATTACGTACGCAATTGATAGTGATCGAAAATGAAGGCCGTGAAAGCTTTTATGACATAATTGATCGAATATCTATCTTTGAAATTGAAAACAGCCTGAATATGGTATACCAATTTTCAACTTTTAAAAAGGCAAATATCAAATGAATTATTTTACATCAGTTCAACCGGGTTTTGACATTTTGGCCCAAAAGATCTATTTCATTCAACATTTTTCAATAATGTCAAAAAAATTATTTTTTTATAGTACAACCCTCATTAAAACAACTTTTTAAAAATTATATTGCTATACGTTATCCACAATATTTCATTCGCAGATAGTAAGAAGGAAAAAACCTTGGTGAAAATATAAAAAAAAAATCTCATTCCTCATTTTCTTACTTATGAATCAGTAAAATGATCGAAAAATCACTGAAAAGCAGTCGGTAGCACTAGTATGAATTAGGTAGCAAAAAAATCACAGAAAGCTATCAGTGAAAAATTGCTGAAAAAATCAATAAGATACCTGAAATTTGCTGAAATTAGTGAATTTTTTTGAAAAATCCACTTAAAAATCAAAGAATTTTGCTGATTTTTCCTGAAATGCAATTCTGATTTTCTTCAATGACTTTTCACTGATATTTTATAAATCAGTGGAAAAATTGCAGGTAAATCAGTGAAATTCTTCGAAAGTCAGCGAAAATTTGCTGGAAATTGAAGAATTTTCTGATTTTTTTTTCATTTTCAACTCTTCACTTCCTAAATTTTTTTATATTACATACTTATTATTTTTTCAAGTTATTTTTTTTTTTTTTTATACTGGACGTGTATAATTGCCAAGATTTTTATGCCCAGTAGGTATAAAAGTCGAAATTTCAAAATTGAAAAAAACAAAGTTTCGTTGAAAGCAAAATGAAAATGTTTCGATTTTTTAAAAAGAATATTTCTTAAAATCAAATTAATTTTTAAACATGGTTAAAATTGTAAGCGGAATTGAATAAAACCCCCGATTTTCAAATAAGTTGAGAGTTACATTTTCATGTAAAATAAAACCAAATAATAGGATGATGGTTGGCACAGGATCGATACTGAAAAATAAATCGATTTTTGAACTCTACACTCACACAAGTTTTTTTTTAATTTTTTGGGCCGAATTTCGGTCTTCACAGAAGGGGCGAGGACGTCAAATCCAAAAACAAAATTTATATTCAAATTTTGCTCTAAATCATGGAGCATCGGAGGCCTCCATCTCTAAAAAATCCTAAAATTAAAATCATACTGAGTAATTTTCCATGATAAGATGTTTTTGATGTTTGTTTTGTTCTTTTGATGTTAATTTTGTCAATTTTGATGTTTATTTTATCAACTGCATTTTTTACGGATTTTAAAATTGAGCCGAGTCCCAAGAATTTTCCAGTATCTCAGAAAGGTCAACTTTTTTGCAGTAATGCTAAATTTTAAACGCGAAAATTTTTCATATATGTGATTGAATCTAATTTGAATTTGTTTTCTTCTGGTGCAAGAAGTGTACGTGAAGTGCAATTCAACAGTTGGTAAGTTAGAAGCTCTCAAAATTGAATACTTTCACTGGAAATTCACAATGTAAAGAATAGACGCCTTTCTCATTGGTTCCTAAATAGTTTTGGAAGGAAATAAGGGTTTATTGCACTCAAAGAAAAAAATTTGAGAAAATCGTAGTACCCACCTCAAGTGGAAAACTGGTTGAACTCGTATGGAATAAATAACAAGGGGACAGGGATTTTATGTTTTTTTCGAATTTTGAGGGGCCAAGACCAGAAATGAATGTGAAAGGACTTCAAAAAGGGGAGGTTAGAATCTGGAAATGTTTGATCCATATTAAATCCCAAGTTTCAAATTTTCATTTTTTTTCCGAAAAAGAACAATTTTTTTAATTTTTATGATTTTTGTATGCAGACAAATGACACCAAAAAACGTCATTTTTTGGAGGTGTTTAGAAAGTGAATATAAAAAATAATTACTTAGTATTTCATCGACTTTATAAAGTTAATTTTCAATTAATGAACTTTGAATGACCCCAACTCTTTTCATTTTATTTTAGGATCTCTCGGTTTTGGACGTTTTTTTGCAGTAATCAAGAGTATTATACTCATCAAAAAAGGAAATGAGGCAGAAGGTCGTCTTATTGTCTATCTAGAGTTAAAATCAATCTTACAAAATCGACCAAAACGAACGAAATTATCTTTTGTATTCACTTTGAAATATTCCCGAATAACAGTATTTTGGGCAGATACAAAAATCATGTAAACAGTAAACCTGAACACTTGAAGAAATCTTGAAAAATCAGAATTTCTTCACTGCTTAATGATCATTACACGACCAATATCCACTAAAAAGTTGAAGTTTTGAAGCTTCGAGCTCGTCTTAGAAGAAGGAAAAGGGATGGGACTGAACATGCACCAAAAAAAATTCAAATTTTTACCACATCTTTTTAATTCATTTCACAATTCACTATTCAGCATAGACCCTCGAAAATTTGAAAAAAAAAAAACTTGAAAATCGCAGAATCTTATAAATGACTCATAATACGAACCTCGTAAAAATATCTACTCAAATTAAAACCCTCTTCCCTTCCTCTGTCATCTTGAACAGCAACCACTAAATCATCACTAATGATTCTCGAATCATCTGGGTAAAAAAAAACCTCGACGAATAATTTCCAACATCGTCTCGTTAAACACCCACCACATCTTCATTTACTTCGCACATCTCCTTATAACCTTCGTCACTTCTCACGTCAATCCAAAAACCAACCATGGCATTCGTTTCCTATACCTCTGCCTCTAAAAATCACCTAATTTACACCATACAAGATTCCAGCGGAATGTATTACACAGGTTGAAAACACATGTCGCAAGTACTACACTTGGTGCTTTCGATCTCGCAGGCTAGAACGACTGGCTGGCCACCACCACCTTCTCCATGCTAATCGCCGGCTACAGCTATAAATTACCGAAATGAACCGTTAATAAAATTGCCTACTCGGTAAAACGTAGGCTACCGATAGATTAAGGCCAAATGCGTCGGAAAATTTGTCCTTTGCAGCCGAAAATTCTTTTACCTTTTGGAAGATTACCAAACAACGAGGCGCGAATCGGTAAATATTTATTCAGTCTTTTTTTTTTTCGCAAACAGCTTAAGGCTATCTTTATTACACAACGAAGCGGTCATTTTATGGACCTTTACGGCTTGACGTAACCGTAAAAACTTTTCTAAAAGAATGTACCTACGAAAGGCAAACTCTCAAATTAAAATATATGAAGCCATATGCCAGTTCGGCGAAAACAAGGGCGCAGCGTATAAAGGTTTAATTTTTTCGCCACTAAAAAGGATTTGTTTTTGGTATAAATTTACCGTCGCCGGCCACGTTACTATGTGAATATAATCTTAGAAAATTGCCATTTCAAAATGAACCGCATCCAGCCCCTACAAACGAAAGCAATTATAAAACGAAGATTTTATTTTTTTTGACTTTTTTTTCATTCTCTTTTACACAACGCAAACACATTACGTATGTTTGTTGTAACTGTAAAAAACCAACCAAATTATCAACGTTTACCCCCTAAAATGAGCTGGTTGTTGCGCTTTCATGTTGTGCCCGAGGCTAGCTCTCGATTCGTATCCTATGTATAAAGCACCCCTTTTTTCAGTTACAAATTTCAGCCCATTTGGATACCTTTTCCCTGCCATGTGTCAAGGCGACACGACGTGACGTATTTCATCGTTGTCGCGACGACTTGAAAAAATACAATGACAGGATAAAACGAATAAAAGTCGCGAATAAAAAATTCTCCGTTTTTACAAAAAACGGAAGAGGAATTTCAAATTTAGCGTTTCACATCCGTCATAAAAAATTTTTCCAAGTTTAAATTACCGAATTTTTTCATAATCTTTGCCATAGTCTATAAAAGAATAAAACTTTCGGAAACTCGAGAAAAAGATTGTTTGAAATATTCATTTGGAAATAAAAACGAGGGAAAAAATAGTCGAAAAATTTTCCAACGCTGAAAATGATCATTAGAAAGCGACCGAAACGAACAAAATTGCAATAGCAACGAAGCAGAACTCGATTATGGAATAATTACTCGGAACAGAAAATCGACGAAAGAAGACGAATATTTGCGCCTTTTCGTAACAAAACTCTAGCTAGCTATAAGGCATCCAATATAAAACTTTTTTCATCGGTGTATTATAATCGCAAAAAGGCGAAATATTTTCAATATCTCGGTATCCGGAGAAAATTACGAAATATTAATTTAAAATCGATTATAAACTATGGTAACATAAACCAGCCCAGCTATTTTCGGGCTGAAAATATTTCCTTGTAAAACGGTCGGGTACCTAAGAAATTCAGTACAAAACGTACCACTACTGAGACGAAGAAGATTGAAGAAGAGGAAAGGCGGAGAGACAAGAGTCGGTGGTTATGATTAATACAGCTCATTTGGATATTTTCTAGTATTCTTGAAAAGCAGCTCGACGTAGCGGCGAGTGTAATGTAAAATGGGCGAATATACACAGAAGGGGTGACCAAAAACGATGGTTTCTCTGTTGCGAAACTCATCAAGACCAGCTTAGGAGTTCTTTCACAGGCGACATACAAAAGACGTATTTATTCTGCTTTCATTCCTCTTTTCATAAGCTCGACAGCACAAGGCAACTTTTCATATAAGTTGTTCATCGAGACAAAGTGCACACCGTCTAGTAATATCAACATTAAACAGATGCTAAATCGCGCGTTAGACTTCTTTTCGGTGTAAAATCTACTTTTCCGACAGTAACAAAACGCTTCCGAGACGTGTATGTAATTTTAGTAAATTCCGCCGAGACGGTATATTAACCTTTCTCGTGCTAGACGTAGGGTATAGCGGAATGATGAGAGAAGGTTGCTCAGAGATGACAATGATATGTGGAATCAACGCAGCGAAAAAAGTTTTCGTGATAATTGTTTGTAAAATTCAATTTGGATGAACAGGTGAAGGGAGGAGGGGAAATCAACAGATCAGGGGCGGCAACTTAGAATTTTGTCATGTGTTGCCCATTTTGAAACTAACTTGGGGCCTTTGGGGAGGACTGATAATCAATCAAATTTTACTGATTTCCCAGTTGATCTGCGATTCTGTGACATTTTACTGCCAATCAGTGAAAAATTACCGATTCAATTAGTGAATTTTTTTTACCATGGAATCAGTAAAAATCAATTGACTGATTGACATCACGAAATCAGTCAAAATTTACTGATTCAGTAATGAAATTTCACCGATTGAATGAGTAAATTTTTCACTGATTCCTACAGTGACTCAATTTTGTCGATTTAAATCAGTCAATTTTGACTGATTCAAATTTAGAGAGTACTGATGGAAAATTTCACACTTGAAATTAGTGTAAATTTAAAAAATTGGGAAAAAAAATATGAACCCAAGGGTTTAAATACCCAATTCACGGCATTTTCCACAAATTTTCAATTTTTTTCATGTGTTGCTCAAAACGCATATTTTTTTTTTCATGTGTTGCTCGAGCACCAGAGCAACACGCAAGTTGCCGGCTCTGCAACAGATGGAGGGAAATTGAATTCAATGAACGAAAAATCGATACATTTTTTGAGAAACTTTTTCAGCAGCCCAAAAAAAATGAATATGGGCAAAAAATGAAGTCAAGAAACAGATTGTTTGAAAATTGTGATCGCGACTGAATCAAAACTATTATCAACGATGGCGATGATTCTTTAATATCGTTTCTTTCTCTTCGATTTTTTTGAGCTCAAAAATAGAATCTATTTGTCCATTTTTGTTTCAAAAAAACTTTCCTCGACAATTTTTCCAATTTTTTTAGACTGATTTTTCTAAATTTTCTAAATTCTGCAAAGATCGCTCCAAAAACCTCAAAATTGAAGAGAAATATTTTGGCTGTTATTGAATTGATTCCCAAATAATTCTTCTAAAAAAAAGACAATCGAATTGATTCCCACCTTCCGTTTACGTGTAATCGAATTGATTCCCATGTCATTTACACATGAAATCGAATTGATTCCCAGCCTATTAGTGTTAACCAGGAGATACCACGAGGAGGTTGGCTGGATCATCTCCCAAAAATTAAAAGTTGGAATTTTTTAGTAGGTGCAAAATATAAATGTACGTAATGGAAATAAAGTACTAAGTAAATGTTCAAAGTTTTGGAGGTAAAAATTTGAAAGATAGCTGGCGTACGAATTGTAATGAAGTTATTTCTTTTCTGGAGTATCGTCCCATAGCATCTTCAATGAACACAATTTTTTCATCTCTGGTTTTGGATTTTCGCGTCGCCATTGATCTACTTTTGATGTACGTTTCACATTGTATTCCGAGAAGGACGTCCACAATTTTTACCTCCAAAACTTTGAACATTTATTTATTTTATTTTATTTCCATTACGTACATTTATATTTTGCACCTACTAAAAAATTCCAACTTTTAATTTTTGGGAGATGATCCAGCCAACCTCCTCGTGGTATCTCCTGGTTAACACTAAGAGGCTGGGAATCAATTTGATTTCATGTGAAAAGGACATGGGAATCAATTCGATTGCATGTGGGAAGGAGGTGGGAATCAATTCAAGTGCACCCAAATTGGAGTGGGAATCAATTCGAATACTTTTGACGTTTTGGGAATCAATTCAATAACTCCCAATATTTTCACGTGAATATTACAGAAATTTTCTCCTCCTCTAGGTATAGGTACACTTGAAGGAAACAATTTTGCCTCGAGACAGATTTAGAGAACATTTGAAATCATACACACCCGGCATGGACAGAAAACGACGTGTCCCACATATCTAAAAATGTTTTTTTTTTTAGTCGTTTTTCAAAAATAAAAAAGATTTGAGCCGGAGCCGTCATATCAGTGGGCTGAAAAATTTTCAAACTGTCGTTTTTCAAAGAAACGACGGGTCCAACATGCCTAAAAATGATCGTTTTCGGTCGTTTTCCTAAAATAAAAAAGATTTGAGTCAAAGTCGTTACCTATTTCAGTGGGTTGAAAAATTTTCAAACCGTCGTTTTTCAAAGAAACGACAGGAAACGACGGGTTCAACATGCCTAAAAATGATCATTATTAGTCGTTTTTCCAAAATAAAAAAGATTTGAGCCGGAGCCATAATTTCAGTGTGTTGTAAAATTTTCAAACCGTCGTTTTTCAAAGAAACGACAGGAAACGACGGGTCCAACATTCCTAAAAATGATCGTTATTAGTCGTTTTTCCAAAATAAAAAAGATTTGAGCCGGAGCCATAATTTCAGTGTGTTGTAAAATTTTCAAACTGTCGTTTTTCAAAGAAACGACAGGAAACGACGGATCCGACATTCCTAAAAATGATCGTTATTAGTCGTTTTTCCAAAATAAAAAAGATTTTAGCCGGAGCCATAATTTCAGTGTGTTGTAAAATTTTCAAACTGTCGTTTTTCAAAGAAACGACAGGAAACGACGGGTCCAACATGCCTAAAAATGATCGTTATTAGTCGTTTTTCTAAAATAAAAAAGATTTTAGCCGGAGCCATCATTTCAGTGTGTTGGAAAATGTTCAAACTGTCGACCAGCATGGAAAAATTACGATAAAACGTACCTAATTTTTAATGCAGAATTCCTCTGTGTATTCGATTTTAACCAACTAAGAGTCGAAAATTGCAAATAAGCGAACCGAAATATTGTAATTTCAGCATATTTTTCAAATTTTGATCTTTTTATGCAGGGAGAAATGCCCGAATGAAAAAACCAAGACCATATTCCTTTTCATCAGGTCAAATTACTCCGATAACCATCTTTTTTTTCAATAATTTAGCTTGAATTTTCAAAATTCACTTTTTTCACTGATATTTCAAGGCGAAAAAACTAAGTAAAAGAAGTGAATTTTGAAACCTTGAGTAAAATAATCGCAAAAACTCGTCAAATAATTGGTGAAAAAAAATGAAATAAAAATATGAGATCTCGAAAAAAATTACTAGAACATTTTAAATGGAGTAGTATAAAAATGTTCAAAGTGTAGAACACATTTGATTCGAATTGAAGAGTTGACCACAGAGCCATTGAACTTGGACTTTGAAGACAAAGATTCAAAATTCTCAATACTTGACACATAAAAAATTTCAACTTTTGCCCTCAATCTTTCTTCTGGTAATTTTCCTATCATCGCAACTTCGAGAAAAACACGAAGGCGGTTTTCCGAAAAAGACTTCCGCGTAAACAAATCAAACTCCACGCTCGGATTATTTCTCATTCAGCCTTTTATTTCATTAAAAAAAAATACAAAACATGATTTTATGGCAGGTTTTTAGCCTTTCTACCCTTTGCAAAAAGTAAACAGGTATTGCTGAGGGGCAACTTTTAATATATTATTTGGGAATCATCCTACACATTTTTTCTTACGTCGAAACTTATAATAATTGGGTTAAAAATAGCGTCGACAAAATATCTTGCAAATCCACCTACATTTCTTGCTCTCTGATTAAAATAGTAAGCACAGTCGTGAAAAATGAATCAGTTTTCATTCTCAATCCTCAAACGACTTTTACTCAACATTTCATGTTTCATTTCGTCTTGACAATATCAACTTTGTCATATTAATAAAATATGGACACGACGTAGGTAGGTAAAATGCTTCTTCAGTCGGTGAAAAATTAATGTATTTTTTCGACAAGCGTACGTATAACTCAAAAATTCTTACCTTTTTCATTGGAAAATTTTTCTTGTAAATTGACGTAGGTTGTAATCCGTCGGTTCCATCGAGTTGCTCGAATGTGTGGATCTGGAAAAAGAGAGAAAAAAAGTTGTTCATTATTTGTTTATTCACTGGAGCCTTTTCTGGTTCATTTTTATTTTCCTGTGGTTTCTTTTACAAACTCATCCCTCTCTCTCAAAAAAACACGAGTATGATACCGAACCCAGAATAAAAAAAATTGGCAATTTCCAACAAAAAAAAACTTCGACTCAATTAACCTTCCTCATGACTCTCAAGTCTCGTCTCCCTCGAGATCTAAAAGGATTAAAATCAACGACCTTATACGGTGTCGAGACTAACAGGTCGTTGATAAAATATCGATATTTGCTCCGCAAAAAAAAAGAGAAAAGGGAAAAAGGAGTGGATTCTTATTGAAATCCGCCAGGTTAACGGGTGTAAGCTCGCAAATGTTCCGGTGTTGTATAAAGGGAAAGATATTAATATTCGTACGATCACCCTCGGCACACAGTCGATCTCACTACTTATAACCCGAATACCGGATCTGTTTCTCGACTACTTCATTTTGGCGCCCTTATTTTCTCTCTTCAACCTACCTTTCGCCGGTTTCGCGTCTATTACGATTCTCGTGTGTAGTGGTTGCCTGGCTGGGCCAAACTAATAAATTAAAATACTCATTGTTACCAGCGTGTTGGCGGATTATCAGTTTCACAGATTATAGAAAACCATTTAATTCCGCAAAAGCTGAGATTTTAAATTAAATTTTCTATACGAATGTCTCGGTCGATGTAAATTTCCCTGAAATAGGGGGTAGCGAAAAACGAGGGTGAGAAACGACGACGAGTCGAGGTTTTTATTTTCGTCTTAGTCTTTTATAATACCAGGTGGGTATGCAATTCTTTGTGGAATTGACATGTCCAATTTGGCGATACGATGGCGTGATTGGAATTGATGTCTTCGAAAATAAATCACCACGTTAGAGAGAAACAGGAAATAGAGAAAAAAAGGAAGAAAATTAATAAAGATGTAAATTATCGACACGTGTGCTTCGAGTGAAAAAAAAAAGAAGCAAAAACCACGTCTGGTTGGAAAACTTGAGTTATCTGTTTGCTGTATTAATAAAGTCGCCAAAGAGTGTTGTTTCGCTTAGAAATACATAATTGATCACCTCTTTAAATCTAATTGCGAGTTGTAAGTTATACTCGTAGTAATATAACGAAGCGAATAACCATGTCAGACGTCTAGCTCGATACTCAATCGGTGACCAGGATAAGGGAATCTGGTTACAAGACCCTATATCTGGGTAGCCCGAGCCACCACAGTACGTCAAAAATAAGAAGCGAAACTTTTCAAAGAGCGAAAGAATACCGAGCGTACCAGTAACGTGATTTGTTACTTCTAATTAATTAAGCAAATGAGTGGACGAGTGGCGGTTTGTTAACACGACGGCAGAATTAATTAAACGATCTACTCGGCATTAATCTTACAAACCGAACCGCCTTTCAAGCTCTTCCATTTGAAAACCTTAAAAGCGATGTCCTTCAGGCCAAAAGACCGCATAAAGCTTTCTCACGAAGCTGTTTACTCGCAGATACATCGGTATTTAATTAAACCGCGTAAATTAATGGACCGAACCCTTTATTATGCTTTAAGCCACTAACTCCGCATATAAGAAAGATTTGCGCCACCAAAATTTATAACCTAATAAGTAGGTATATCGAATTAATCGCATACATTATCGATGATTATTTCCTATAACGGTATGGTCCCTTTTTTTATCGCTATACCCAATGTCAATTCATTTCACCTCTTTCTGAATGTGCAAAAAAATTCATTCGTAGATCTATCTCTTTCTATTTTTCCTCTTCATCAATAAAATTTATCCAAAAAAATACTAACGTGTCCCAATTCTCAAAATAAGTAAAATTTATTATTTTTTGAATAACAATTTTTTTTGGTAAAATTTATTTATTTTTTGGTAGGTAAAATTTATTAATTTTTTTGGTAAAATTTATTCATTTTTTTGACAAATTTTATTATTTTTTCTGATAAAAAATATTATTTTTTACAACAAATTTCACCAATTTTGTGAATTGAGATACGTTATTATTTTTTTTTTGATTTATTTTTTTGATCAAAATTTATTATTTTGGTAAAATTTATTCATTTTTTTTTTGATAAAATTTATTATTTTGGGAGTAAAATGTATTCACTTTCATAACTTCTGTTTTTTCCGTAAAGGAGGAAGTAAAAATTCTCATCTGAGAGGTTAATACATCGGAAATAGTGTAGATAAAAAAGCTTTCAAAAGAAATTACGCTCACGCCGAGTATATACCTATAAGTACATACGAGAGGAATGAAGGAGGAGAAAAAAAAACAGCGTACCAAACAAACGAAACAACATTACATATATAACTTATACATATTTAATATTTAATAAAGGGTTCGAAAAACTACCCTTCGCGAACGTTAGGTACGTACTTTCTTTCACAGTGTAAGAATATAAGCAGGGAAAGTCTTACGAGCGTCATTTGCTTTTTCAGTAATATTTTCTCAAAAAACTTCTTCTCTTAACCGACGTACATTTTTTATTTTTATAATAGTTCTCGCTCAAGTTTGAGTAAAATTTCGCAACAACAATCAGCTTTGTTTTATCAAATTATTAAAGTATAATAGCTACGCCATCGTAGTTTCGTCGTAATTTACAAATTTTTTTGCTCAACAAGCCGGCATGGCGTTGAGAAATTATTGCCATGGGTTTGATGTTTCTACGTGTAAACTTTTCAAATTTACCGAAACGATTCGCGAGTTTGCAATTTATTTTTAATTTCAACGCGAATCGGGTAGGAGAGGTTGATGTTTCGCTGATTGTTACGTAAATGTAGGATGATGAAAGGTAACAGATTTTTAAATTGATGCCAGGGTTTTTGATATCGAGGTGGAAATTATCAACAGATTGATACAATACTTAGATGTGAAAGATGACTCTTTTGTAATACGTCAGTTTGATATCATGTTTCGGGTTTCAGGAATTTTTAAATTGAAAATAGAAGCAATTTTTTTCATTGCCGAAATTCTACGTCAATTAACCTCAAGTTTCGTACAAAAAATGTAACCAAAAATGTTGCCCAAACAAAACATTTTTTATCGACATAAGTAGCAACGAATTGAAGTTGATGTTATCATAGGGGCGAAAATTTAAAAATTTTCGGCTCAAACTTGATCGGATTTTGTTTTGTTATCTTTCCTTTATTTTTCAATCTCAAATTTTCTCAAAATTTCTGACTCAAACAAACTTCATTTTTTGACTGAAAATGCATTTTTGTGATTAATTTATGGAGAAAATCTGCCTATTTAGCCTTTTGTTCGGTCTATACATGGAAAAAGGTTCAATTTTTGGCATGGATATGCCTTACGTTAGACCTGAGGAAGGAAGGATTAATTTCAGAAATGTACTCTCTAATTTATAAATCAATGAAAATTATCGAAAATCATTGGAAAGCAGTCAGAATTGCAGCACAGTAATGAATCAGCGAAAAAAATTCACTGAAACCAAACAGTGAAAAAAATTGCTGGAAAATCAGGAATGTCAGTGAAATCACTGAAATTTGTTGAAAAATGAGCAAAAATGCAATGAAAATCAAAAAATTTCAATGATTTTTTTTAATGCTGCAATTTTTACTGATTTTCATTTTCAAAGATTATCGATCATTTTTATTGATTTAGTTATTAAATGAAAGTGAATTTTTTTCTGTTTTTCATTAATTTTTTCTCCATTTTAAACTAATTTTTCCAGTTTTTTCATCATCTTTTAAATATTTCATTTTTTTCTTTTTCGAAGTTCATTGCTTCTACCTACATTATTAAACAGCCTTTTAAATTGTTTCCTGCTTACCTACCCCGCCTTACGATATATCCATGTCAAAAAATTGAATGATCGATGACATAATTACAGGACTAAAAAACGTGATTTCCATTTTAAGAGAAAACAATAAAGTATGTAGGATATGTTTTTTTTTTTTTTTTTAAATGAAATATTCTAAGAATTTTTAAAAAATGGAAAAGTAAGAAAATTGAAAAAATTGAAAAAAAAAATCGAGTATACTCGTACATTGACATTTTAGTAAAAATTAGTGAAGTTTTGTCTCTTTATAAGTAAATGGGGAACACCCCCTCTCCCCACTCTAAAGTGAGTAAGTGCACTTAAAGTAAAAAATGGGTTAGTTTTTAACCATCGTGATGTATTTAAAAAATGAATATTTAAATGCACGCCTTTGTCCATTAAATTTAAATTTTTCAAAAAAATCCACAAATTTCTCCAAAATTCAATTTTTTAAAACTTTAATTGGTTTTTAATGAAAGAAGTGCCATGATGCCCTTGACTGTAATTTTAAATTCAAAAAAAAGGGAGATAGAAAAAACGAGAATTCGAAATTATTATTAATCAATATTTTTCTCCAATCACTCTCGAGTTGCCCTCAAAGAAAAAAAATATCAAAATGTTGCTAAAATTTTATAAAACATGATGAACATTATCATAAAAATTGCAAAAAATGACTTCTAAAACGTTGAAAAAGCAGTAAAAGTGGCATAAAAAAATTGAAGAAGTTGTTGAAATGCAATAAAAAATGTTCAACATGTACAAAAAATTGTTTAAAATTTTACAAAAAACATTGAAAATGTAGAAATCATAAAAATGTTATAAAAATAGTTTAAAAATATTGTGCTTTTTCGTTCTAAAATTAGTAATTATTATTTCGTTGAAAAATTGATCGTTTCCTTGCTCTTCCCCTTCAAATTTTGAGGTAAGTTTTTTCGCAAAAATCAAGTATAACCAACCTTCCTCAAACAATTTCAACACGATCCTCCACTCGGTTCGACAATAGCTCAAATAATTTCGCAATTTCAATTCGCGATGACGAAAAACGAATTTCACAATATTCACGTACGAGCCTTTCATACGTAAAATATTGACTCCGCGGCACAAATTCTTTATTTTGGCAACTTCCTCGACGAGATTGAAACTTGGTATATTTCCTTTTTTGAAATAAAAAAAACTCGATAACGCTCCGTATAAGCGTTAAATTTAAAATTTATGAGATGCGGGGATATTTTTAAAAAAAATCAAAGGGACGAAAAATATACGAATAAAATACACGTAAAAAGCCACACGTGCAAATTCTGGGGAAAAACAGGGCAACAATACGCATCGCAGACAATTCGCCGCATCGTTTAAATCAAACCACTACAAGGATGATTCGACAGTACGAGAGTTTATCAAACGAGAGAAATTTTTTACGCCAAATTAATTCCAATATTTTTCACTTTTTTTTTTGAATTATACAGCAGACGAACGAGGGCGAAGAAAAAAAACCTGCGAGGAAAATTGAAAACTTCATCGAAACATTACCCGAGCTATTTAAAATTCGTATACTTTCGAGCATCCAGACTGAAAGCAGATTGTTAAAATTTACCATTAACATATTTCATTTCGACTCGCGAATGCAGAAAAGCTCGGGTATTCTTGATATGGCGCCGCAGTAAAGCGAAATCTAATTCATTGTATTTATATTCGGCGGTTTTTTTTTTTTCAGCGACAGGAATCTTTTCATGTAGAGGTTTTTTCCTCTCCATCTTGGCAATCTCGTTTAAAAATAAAAAAAAAAGTGAAAAACACGATACGAATTTCATAACGTACGATTTTACTCGCCACAGAAGGGAAAAAATTGACAGTTGGAGCGACCGCAGCGACCAACGAAAGTATAAAAAATGTTAATGAATTCGGTAGGTAAGGTTTGGAAGAAAGGTATACCATGAATTTGGTAAATTAGTCTCGTATCAATATTAAATCAGCTTCAACCAAAATATAAATCTACCAGCAAACTCGACGTTTTGCCTTCTTGTCCTCCAAGAATAAATGAAATACGAATCCCAACATGTTTAAATTTATTCCAAAGGAGTTCAGAAGAAACGAGGCGGCGAAGCCTAGAAAAAAAATATGGGAAACTGATAAGAATCAAAAGCCGCATCAAGAATCAAGATTAATAGGCCTGTAATTCATTAGTAATTACCGAATGTGACGAATGATACGATATGTCGCCGCATTCTCGCGATTTATTTTTAGTCTGGGCGGTAGGAACGATGGAAAATATCCCTTTAAACGTTGTTTTTATTAAATAACATTCACCAAACGCGGTTTCGAATCTATTCGATGGTTTAAAATAAGATCTCGCTGTTATATTTCATTTAGGCATCGCGTTTGGTTTAATTCGTGAGAGCAGCTCTGGATTGTATACGAAACCGACGACGCGATGCGAGCAAAACCGCAAGACGGAGATTGCTGCTTTTTTTAATTCCAAAAAGTAATCAAATCGCGCGAAAAAAATGCCTCGTGGAGAACGAACGAAACAGTTTTCCAGTCACTGAATGTCAAAGTCGGTATTATTGCGGCCATATACGTAGGTTTTTAAAGCACATCTGGTTCACGTAACCCTCGTCGGTAAAACGAAGCGAAGGAAACGAATTTATCATTTTACATTTGAACTGTCAATGTCACAAACTTCCTTGGCCACATATTATCATTTCTTGTTATCCGAAAAAAAGTGACATTTTTCCGCTACACTTTACCGAATATTAAATTCGCGTTGACATTTCGCATATAATTTCGTTTCGATTAATCACCATATTCGGGCTAAAGGCCGATTGTAAAATGTTGCCCGAATACCCAGTCGAGTGACATGTAAAAGTATCACAAAAGATATTGCAAATCAAATAAACATTTTCACTTTCACCAGGTACGTGTTGGAAGGTGGTTAGGTGCTTGGGTAACCTCAAAGGTGAGGTATTTTTACCCTTAATGTATTCATAAGTCTCGTTGTGTCGTCTTGGAGCACTTGAGAGATTAATCCGGGCGTCTGGTCGATTCGATTCCGTTCAGGGTCCAAATTATTCGTCGTAATCGCCCTTGCTTGTGATGAATTAATACGCAGGCCATTACGTTGGCCATAAATATTAATCTAGCGGTATAATTATGGAAAAATTCTCGATATTTTCATAGGCTTTAAATTCGCGACGAACCCTCGATCTCTCATCGATGGCGTAAAAACAATACTGTGCAACGTAGCCGGTAGCGGTGATACGATAAACGTGCGGTAAATGACGAAGGGGAAGACCTTGCAACTTGCAGCCAACCCCATTTGGAAACGATGAAAGTGCGGGATTTTAGTTAAAAGGTTTAAATATGTTCTGTCTCCCTTTCTATTTAGTAGGATGCACCGCGTCCCGGCTGTTTCGCGATTCAAAGGTAATTTAAATGTCAAAAAATTATCAGCTTATTCCGCAATTCTGCTCGTCCATTGTAGTAAGTGGATTAAGCTCGGGTTAAAGACAATTTTCCGCGTTATGAGAGAATTTTCCTTCGATTAAATCACTTTCGCTGCGGAGCTGGCGGGTATCGATCGATTGGCAGCTCGGTAGAAAGTGTTTCACGAACACGTGAATTCATCTAGTTGAATTCAATACTATAAATATTGAAAATTTTCCAAGAGCGAATTGCAATGGACACTGAGAACGGGGGATTACAATACTGGAATCCCAAACTGCAATTTGGGAAATTTTTTATTCGAAAAATTGACAAGCAAAAAAAGACATTTCGCATTTTATTTGAGCAGTGTCGAAAAAAAAGTGTAGAAGGTGTGATAATAGGTATCCCCCCACCAGGATTAAAATTACAAATCATTCGATTCGAATTTCTTGAGATCTCAAATTTTCCAAACAAACCAAAATATGATTCGAATATCGGAAATCAAAATTTTGTCGATTTTTTGGCACAATTCGAAAATAGGTATAATTTGTTAAAATGAATTAAATACCGAGAACTTGAAGTGAAAAATTTGTATTTTTAAATTTAAAATTGTAAAATTTTCAAAAAAAAAATAAAAGAGCCCAATAATGGGGAATTGGAAATAAATCCCAAAATTTCGAATCACAATAATTCATTAAAAATTTTATTTTGAATTTTCCCAGATTTACGTTATTTTTCTCCTCAAATACTTCAGAAATAGGTATAATACCATAATTCTATTACTTTTCATGCATAAAAAATTTCTATTCTGATGTGCCTATTATTCTAATCCTGCCCATTACAAAGCCCTCGAAATTCAAAATTCAAACTCATTCACTGTAAAGCAGAAAAGTACCTATACAGGGTGTTGAATTGAAACCCAGACAAACAGCGAAAATTTTCTCTTATGGTAATTTTAGTCGAAATTTGGATTTCAAAAGTAGTCTAAAAAATATCATAATGGAAAACAGGACTGTAATAGAGCGTTTTTCAATCTTTACATCGATTTTTTTCAAGGAAAGAAGAACAAATCTTTCCTTTTTTCACAATTACAATCAAAATTCAAATAGAATGTGAGGGGAAAAACCGGGATTTTTCCGCTTTTCGTCTGGGGTTCAATTCAGCACCCTGTATGTAGGTAGTTTTAGTCTATTCTGTCAGAAATTCAACGGGAAAATATAGCCAATAATTGTTAAAAATTGGGAATTTTTTGAAAAAAGTTTCCCACAATTGGTAGGTAAATAATAATTACCTAAGGCGTTTCTACTCAGACATGTACTTCGTTCTCTCTTTCACTTCCATCCCAATTTCTTAGGGTAATACCTACTCGAAAAATCACGTTTTCAATTTTTTTTTTCAACGTAGGTAAACAATAAGTGGGAAAATTATTTTTAAAATTTTTTAAAATGATTTTGTTCAAAAAATCATTTGTAATGATTTTTTAACTTTTTTTTTTTTTAGGAAAAATGAATTGATTTTTATCACTTAGATTTTATTTGGCAGCGCTAAATTTTTAAGCTATATTGGCACTGAACTGACAAGCTGTTTTTTTTTTGCAAAATATGTAGTATGAAAAAAAGAGCAACTTTGTTTGCTATTTTATTAAATTTTTTTGGTTTAAATTTTCCTTACCAAATATAAACCAATCCAGGTTCATTAAGTCACTATTTTTTCAATCTTCGGTACCAAAATCAAAAATATACTACAAAAATTCAAAATTTGATTTACCACGATTGATTGGAGGGGGCACGGTGGTGGTAAAAAGATTGATTTTTCAAACAATGCACAGAGTAATTTGACAGGCACAGATGAATATTATGAAACCGACAATTACCTCAATTTCAGTATTCTAGAAAATAAATAATTTCAAATGGGGGTTTCGACAAAACGGCTTCCTAAAAAATTAATGGCCACGGTAACCTCGAATTCCGTCAAATACTACATTACTTTTGGCTCAGATTTCTACTCAACTCCGAGTATTCATTTTTCAAGGTTTAAGAACATACTAACAATAGAAAAATTCGAGATTCTGACTTCATTAAGTAGGTACCGCAAAATCGAAAATTAACCAAAAATTAAGTTCCCATGTTTTCTGATTCTATACATTTTGAGAATTACCACACCGTACAAAAAAATTAGAAAAATTAGTTTTTCTGAGAAGTTAATAATTTTTTTCACGTATTTGCCTCATTTTTTTAAAAACTATATACGACCGATTTTTTTAAAATTGTGTTAGAGAGAGTTTCTTTATATTTCACAAGAAGGATTTTTAAAGCTGTCAATTTTCCTTTGTTCAATTCCCACCCTTTTCTCAATTTCTAAAAACTTTTTTTTAAAAAAATAAATTTAAAACATTTCTAGAAAATTTATGCATGTATTATTTTCATCTATCATGAAATCTGGCCATTTTTCAATTATCCACAGATTTCACCACACATGAATCGGTGGTTAATTTTCTGGATAATAATTATCCACATATTACACATTTAAAAGTTTTGAACATGTAGAAAATTTTGTGGATAGGAATTTCTTATAAAAATTATCGGTTCTAGATTTCGGGGAAACCCATAAAACTGTGGTGAATTTTATGGATAATAATTATCCACATATGTATTTCACCCCACATGAAACTGTGGTTAATTTGCTGGATAATAATTACCCACATATTTCACCACACTTTTCTTGAGTTCCAGGAAACTCACAAAACTGTGGTGAATTTTATGGATAATAATTATCCACATATTTCACCCCACATGAAACTGTGGTTAATTTGCTGGATAATAATTATCCACATATTTCACCACACTTTTCTTGAGTTCCAGGAAACTCATAAAACTGTGGTGAATTTTATGGATAATAATTATCCACAGTTTTCACCACACATGAAACTGTGGTTAATTTGCTGGATAATAATTATCCACATATTTCACCACACATGAAACTGTAGTTAATTTTCTGGATAATAATTATACACACATTTCACCACACATGAAAATGTGGTTAATTTTCTGGATAATAATTATCCACAGATTTCACCACACATTTCTAGAGTTCCAGGAAACTCATAAAACTGTGGTGAATTTTATGGATAATAATTTTCCACAGATTTCACCACACATGAAACTGTGGTTAATTTGCTGGATAATAATTATCCACATATTTCACCACACATTAAACTGTGGTTAATTTGCTGGTAATAATTATCCACATATTTCACCACACATGAAACTGTGGTGAATTTTATGGATAATCATTATCCACATATTTCACCACACATGAAACTGTGGTTAATTTTCTGGATAATAATTATCCACAGATTTCACCACACATGAAACTGTGGTTAATTTGCTGGATAATGTTTATCCACATATTTCACCACACATTTCACCACACAGGAAACTGTGGTTAATTTTCTGGATAATAATTATCCACATAGGTATTTCACCACACATTTAAAAGTTTTGAACATGTGAAAAATTTTGTGGATAGGAATTTCTTATGAAAATTATCGTTTCTAGATTTCGGGGAAACCCATAAAACTGTGGTTAATTTGCTAGATAATAATTATCCACAGATTTCACCACACATGAAACTGTGGTTAATTTGCTGGTAATAATTATCCACATATTTCACCACACATGAAACTGTGGTTAATTTGCTGGATAATAATTATCCACATATTTCACCACACTTTTCTTGAGTTCCGGGAAACTCATAAAACTGTGGTGAATTTTATGGATAATAATTATCCACCGATTTCACCACACATGAAACTGTGGTTAATTTGCTGGATAATAATTATCCACAGATTTCACCACACATGAAACTGTGGGTAATTTGCTGGATAATAATTATCCACATATTTCACCACACATGAAACTGTGGTTAATTTGCTGGATAATAATTATCCACAGATTTCACCACACATGAAACTGTGGTTAATTTGCTGGATAATAATTATCCACATATTTCACCACACATGAAACTGTGGTTAATTTTCTGGATAATAATTATCCACATATTTCACCACACTTTTCTTGAGTTCCGGGAAACTCATAAAACTGTGGTGAATTTCATGGATAATAATAAATCTCAATTCATCAAGTTTCTCATTTTTGAGAAATATGAATTTAATCAGTTTCTTAATTTTTTCCAAATTCCTTTGAATCAATTTTTTTCATTTTTCCCAACACCTGAAAATAATTTCTCCCATACACTGTGCATACAACTGAAACATTTTAAAACTCCCCCTTCCCCTAACGTAAAATTCTATTCCTTTGCTCCAAAAATAGTTCCCGCTTATTTTTCCCTCAAATTAATTTAGCAGCATTCAGCAAAATTAAAAAAAAGTTCATTGCACACATAAAAAAATCAACTTAGAAAGCTTTTTTGTGAGGCTTTTTTCCTGCCACGATGCTAAAAAAAATCACTTTTGAAATCGCTGCGACGACGCGTGTAAAATAATGTTTCTGTACGTACAAATACGACACAAATCGTATACTTACACTCGTTTACGCAACTACATCGTCGTAAAAAGCTTTACTACGTATATAGGATTTTCGTGACCGAGTACTAACTATTTTACAGCCTATATCAAATTGACTGCTCGTATAAAACGCGCCATCTTATCTAGCACATTAAACCCTCGTTATAAAAAGTAAAAAAAAAACCTATACCGACGCGACACACAAGAAGTAATCAAATTTAAAATTTGATTAATGAAGTGCAACAGCCCAGAGAACAAATAAAAGCGTCGAATATATGCAAATGATGTGACACGACCGAGCTTGTTATTTCGTTGCAAAAAAAAAAAAATAAACACGTCGTCGTTATGGTGGTTCAACTCTCGGGAGAAATTTTTTATAGCACGGTTTGTCGTATTCGAATTTTTCAATTTCTCACCCACACGCGTCTCCGGCAGGTTTCGTAATTTCCACGCGAAAAACACAGCATTGGCAACGCGAAACCGTGATTAAAACCCAGGAGCGAATTTTTACTCGCCGACTCGTATTATACGTTTAATTTAAATGGTAAATTCTATAGAGTAATTCTTAATTCACATCTAATCTACATTTTAATTTGTTATTTAAAAAAACCAGTTGGCGATATGAGGTTTTTCTATCACAAGCCGAATGCAGATTTCCATAACGATTGCAATGGGCGATCACCTGGTTCTCCTATCCCTACTGGTAAATTTTTTTTCACGTATACGAAAATGGTAAATTGATTAGCCATAGCGGACCACCTCGTCAGTGCACTTGTTGCGCTTCTTTTCGTGTACGTATCCGCCTTAGATGTATTTATAAATACGTGTAATTTGAAAACATTTCAATTCTGGGTGGTTAACGTTTGAATAGTGATATATTACCTAGTCTCGTTCAATTAATACAAACCATAGGTAAAGTTACAGGTAGCTGGATTACAAAACAGCCTGTGTATGTTTTTCTCTCATCTCTCTTTCTCTGTATTTCACTCTTCCCACAATAAAATCGAGAAATGAGCTAAAAAAAGAAATATCGTTTCTTCGATCGTCACGAAACATATAGAATTGTTTTGCAGACAGCCACAGTACGTATCAGACTAGATCTTTGTTTCGATCCGGTCATTACTTAATCTCATATAAACAATTCGATTCGTTTGTGAGAACGCTCTTAAATATATTCCTCTGTTCTTTTGTTGTGCGCGCGGTAAATAAGCGCCGCTTATTCGAGGTATAGAATTTTCAATGAGCAGAATCGCAACTTTGAGAAGCGCCACAAACCGACAAAAGGACTCGGTAAACATCGAAAAGATTTCTACCTAATTAGCTCGCCAAATTGATGATTAACCTGCGCTTTAGGCCTTCTCGTTTAATTACAAAGATATACATTTCCTCGTATAGTAGGTAATAACCGGTGAACGGAAAAGTTTTCGTGAATTTTTGCGTTCTTCTAATTTGGAATTTGCAATGTGAACTTATTTATTGTCGAATTCGTTATATACGCGAATCAATAAAACTCAACTTTTTTTACGTTCGAAAATACTCGTATTTTTACGCATAGGCGATTCGCGTATGTGCGTAGGGTGTCCCACTTATGGTAACAATGTTTGCCTAAAACCATTCAACTGTGAATGGGGTACGCTGATTTGAAATCTTGGCAGGAGCAAAGGTCAATGTTCGTAGTCGACGTAACTGAAACGATTTTAATCGTTCACAATCGCGCGAATTCTCTTATTGTTCGATCATTAAAATTTTTATTTGGGTCGAATATGCTCGAATGGAACGCCTGTATGGTTTTTTTCGAGTGATGTCGATTCGTTGTGTAGAAGGCGATATTTTTGGTGTGGAATTAATTTATGGCGAATTTAAAAGCGTCATTATGAAGATATTTTAATTAGAAGTGGAGAAAAATAGTTTTAGAATCGAATAATACACGCTTTTAAAAAGTTATAGTTCTGAAGTAGATGATTTTTTAATCATCATGTTGAATGTAGGAATAAATTTGTACAAAAAATGAATTCAATGAGCACACAATTTTTAAATTCAATAATTAATCTTTAGCAGGTCTAATGAGAGGAGGAAAAAAGACAATTTTCTGATTTTCTTTTTTTTTTTTTAATAAAATCGATTTTTTGGATATAATTGTTTTCAATTTTTTGAGAATTATTCATGATTCAATCCGATGAAAATGAGTTTCAAGAAATATTAACTGATTTGTAAACCAGAACGCAAGAAATAAAAGCTTTGATACTTTTTCTAGAAACATCTGTTTCCTTAAGTTCAAGTTCGTCCTCGAAAGTAAAAAATTGGAAAACAGGAAAGATCTCAAAACATAAATTATTCCCAAAAAAATGTGTCTAATAAAATTTCATAATGAAAAAAAAGGACATTGACGGGACCATTGCCAGGTCATTTTTCAAAATTTTCACGATTTTTCCAAAGAAAAGATCATTTTTATAGGTACCTAATCATGAGAAAAATTCAAATATGTGACCCTGCCGGAAAGAAGGGACCTTGTGTGATGAAAATCAATGTCTTTATTTTCATGTATATAGCCCAGATTAGGTATCATTTGGACTAAAAACGAAAAAAACGAGACATCGATTTTTTTTCACACAAGGTCCCTTCTTTCCGGCAGGGTCACATATACCAATAGGTAACTCTACAATTCTGAAAAATTGAGCTTAGTAAAAACGATAATTCAATTTTTGATTCAGAAAAGAGAAAAAACAGAATATTTTGACATTTCTGACAAAAAAAAGGCAGAGAAAAAGCAGAACTCGCAGAACTGTTCAGCACTTTGCAAAAATTAATCTGCACTTTTTGTTTGAAAATCATTTTTTTGTAGGATCTTCCTGAACCTAGGTATGGAATTTTTTAAGAAAGGTAGAAGTAGGTACCTTTGAAAAAGGAAATCATATTCTAAATCATGGATCAACCATAAAATTGCCAAATTCGTAAAAAAAAAACTTACTTACAGTTTTTGGATATTAACTGGGAAAAATTCAGGGCTTTGAAATATTTGAAAATCTCAGCAAACCAATTAAATTCTTAGAAAAATTAGCAAACATCCACTGAAAATCAAAAAATTAGCTAATTTTCTCGGCGCTGTAATTCTGATTATTTTCAGTGAATTTTTACTGATTGTAAATATTCTTCACTTACGACATTTTTACAAATTTCATTATTTATATTCCTGCTAAATAATGCATTTTTTTTTTTGGAAAATTAAAATGAGTCAGGGTCGCGAAGAATTTAGTAAAACAGTAAAAATTTTAGACATCGACATCACATTTCAACTCTTCATTTTCTGAATAAAGGTTTAGAATTTTTAAATTTTTCAAAAAAGTTAATTTTGTTGGTATGCAGGATAAAAAATTCATATCAAAATACTTGGTATTTTTTTTTTACATTGATGTTGGTTTGATTTTTGAACATGGGCAAAAGGGCAAAACTGTGAGAAAAATCAAATAAAAAAATGGTTTTCACTGTAATTCAAAAATTAGACCTTCACTTGGTGTAGAAAGGAATGCTCTGATACGTCTTCCCCTCGATTTTGACGTAATTTTAGGATTACGAAAATTTCAACAATTCTGAAAAAAGGTTTCGAGTCCCAATCTCGAATGCACAAATCTATAAATATACTTAGAATTAAAATAGAATTTATAGTAAGTATTGCAGAAAACAATATTACCCAGTTCGAAAACGAAGCAAAAAATCTTGACTTTTTTACTTCACAATACTGACAATTTAACGATCAACAAAAAAAAAACTGAAAATCTCAATTTTCTTCAATAAAAAAAAGTTCTGAGAATTTTAGTTTTTCAATTTATAAAAAACTTTGTAAAAAACAAAAAACTGGATTTTTTTGATTTTTTTATGATTTAAATTTTCAAATTCAATTTTAGAAAAGAAAAGCCGAAATCATCAGACCCCTTCCCCCCTCAGACCATGCACAATTTTTTCTTACGTAATCAGAGTACTTAATAGAATATTTAAGAAAAAGATTCGTTGAAAATGCATTTTCGAAACGAATAACTTCTATACCAATTATTTTAACATTAAAAACCAAAATTTGATAACAAATCTAGGCAAAGACATCAGAATCGTTTTTTAGAAGGTCCCAAAGTTGGAATGGAGAATTAGAATATACAAGGTCACAAGGTAGAGGAGACAAAAAAAAATCATTTTTTCGCTCAATTGCCTCAAATAGTTCATACATGATTTTGTTTATGCCCGAGCAAAGCATTGGAAAAATAGGATTTTCCATACCCCCCAAAAAACATTTTTTTTTGTTTACGCAACAATAATCGTAAAAAATTCTCGACCTCAAGTCCGGACCCCCTGGACTCCCTTGGCTACGCCATTCGACAATGGATTGATAACAAATAATCACCAAGCAACTTCTTTTCTAATCTTCTAATTATTTTATTGTTCAAGAAACAAAAATCAACAGAACTGATGTCGAAAATAATTGATAATAAAACTACCAAAAATGGGTATGTACTTCTGCGATACTGGCTTAGAGAAAAAGGTAATAAACAGTAATTTAGCAGCATTCGACGATATCATTAGGTGCTCTTACTTATCTGTACGTACGACTTCACAATATTCACCAATGTATTACCAACTTTTTTTTGGAAGATTATCCCTATTCGTATACAGCATTACACCCGGATATCTCAATTTCCAGCCTGCTTAAGTGTTCGTACCGAGAAAAGTATTAAATAAATGCTTCACTTTGGCTGTCCAATATCTTATTTGTTTAGGTATAGATACCAGCGTTATTCGATTTTCGTCCGACATCATCAGTTAGCAGTTTCGATATGTTTACCATCAATTTATATTTTGATTTACAGCCCAGCCCGATGGTTTGTATAAATTGATAATGATACAGCGCATACTTTTTAGGATCTGGGGGTTCGGGGGGTGTAAAAAATACTACCTCGGTGCTTCGGTCTAGGGTCTAGGTATACAAAAAGCGCCACAAATATTTAAACTCGACGCTTAAATATTTAACAAACGATAACACCATGAATAGAAAAAGAACCGGAGAGAACGAGATCCATTTACGAACGAAAAAATTGCTCAACGGCCGGCTGTTTAATTTCCTTTTTTTTTTCACTAGGTACCTTTCTCTCTTTCTAACACGATATTAAGTCGTAATTTTAATTTTCAACGCCGAGCTTTTTTTCTACCCAAAAAGTTTATTGTTTCGAACGTGTGTAGGGTACCATAGAGAAAAGAAAGTTAAGTCGGAATTTGGTATTTTTTTTTTAGCCCACGTAGGCATACTCGACTCGGTGTATTCCTATAATAATTCGCGGCGCGGTGTATTCAACACCTACCAGAAAAGGCGTTCGTTTTGCGAATATATCGTTACCATAATTTAAATCTTTACACAGTTGAAATTGTAACGCTTGACGCTTCGTACGTTTTATTTATCCTGCGGCCTATTGTAATATGCGTTTCGGTGGCAAGGGGCAGGCTGCTGAGCGGGGGAATACGATGCATTTCGGTGGCGGGTTATTGTGCTGTGCAAAAGACCGAATGGCTTTGTTTCCGACTTTGCTGACTTCCACGGTTTGCATCCTTCCGGAATTCAGGTCTCGCTACTTTCTCCCATACAAAAGAACAATTCTTTCCTTTAAATTACTGCCGCCGCCGGTAACGGGCTAACGTTAATCCCTACTGTCAGCCATTTAGCTTCCGCTGTTTCTTCTCCGCTAAATACCTACGGTGGCGAAGGGATGAGGCGGCGCGGGGATTCATATTAATTGTCCAATAATACGTCGAGGCGCCTATAAACGAACGGACTTTGTGATTTAATTTATCATATAAAGGCAACGTCGCCAACATCGTACGTAGAATAATTTATTACCGATAGGTCATCGTATAACATCGAAATGAATTACGGCCTGTAAATTGAATTATATTTAGTGAACTATACGTTTCCATTGGCGATGGAGTTCGAATTACACGTTCGATGCCCAATTAAAAACTTTATAGGATTAACTGCAACTGTACAAGATTTCCGTGAAAGAATTCTCCAAAATATTAGAAAATATTTCTCCCGAGAACCTTCGAGAAAAATTACTACAGAAAAGCTAAATATTTTTTAATTTTACAGTTAACGGTGGCTGGAGTTCTTGGTCGCCGTGGTCAGACTGCAGCGAAAGATGCGGAAAAGGACATTACAAAAGAACCAGAACCTGTACCAATCCGGCGCCTTTAAACGGTGGCAGTCAATGTCCAGGTTTATCAGTACAGAAATCAGAATGCAGTGTACCATGTCCACGTAAGTTAATCTCTGTACATATACCTTTAGAATAAGTACAAATATGTATGTGGGAACGACGAGAAAAATATCGAGTACAATTTAACGATATTATCGGACTGGAACAAGGAAAATAATCCGTGTTATTATTACGTCTGATGCTCAGCCCGGAGAAAATATAATGAAAACAACTTCATTTCTATCTCGTTTTTCTCTCAGTCCATCCTCGTACCTCTTTTTTCTTTTGTCAAAACCGCAGACGCAACAGTTCATGACTGGAAAATAAAATACACGACGTAAAATTTCAACTTATTACGAGCGTTGTGTTTTGGTTTTGAAAGAAATCTCCGCACGTCAGTGTGTGTCTTGAAACGAGGCCTTTTTCTTCACTCTCCTTTTTTTTTCACAAAGTCATCATCCGTGATTAATTGTTAAATTCAAAATCTACGGGCTGGTTGGATTCGAGTATATTGATGGAAGTGGTTTTTATACACGTGACGTCAATTGTGAATAATAAAAGGGGGTAGAAAAATATAAGCTTAATGAAGTGAAATTTTCAAATGAAGTGCAAAAAATGATTCTTTAAGCAGTTTTCGAAAAATATGATACTCGAGTAATTCAACACGTGTAAAAATACCGAGCGAATAAGACAGTGACATGATGTGATAAATCTTGAGAAGTGGAAAGAAGGTATAGAGAAAGTATACATAATTCGAATATACTCAGGTACCTACTCCAATTCGTTGAATTTTCGACATAAAATCGATGAAAAAAATGTATAGAAGAAAAATTTGGAGGGGAAAGGAGAGGAAAAGAAAATAATTCTTTCTGCAATCTTTTCTTAAGTAACACTTATTATGTACAATCTTCAAGGCTTCGATGGTTTTCCTTTTCAAAATCTAAAAAATTACAGCCATATCTTTGAAAGTATGTTGTTTTCAAGTGAAAATGACCCCCATTTAGGTAATTGAAAAAAAAAAATCATTTTTTTTGAAGGAGTATGATGTTTGTAGAATTTGAACCATCCCAAGTACCTATATCTAAAGAAATCGTGAATTTGTCAACGAAAAGGTGGAGAGAATCCCTTCTCAAATGGTCGAAATTGTTGGTCAAGTGTTTAGAAAAATGAAAATTTTGCTTTTTAAATTCAATTCGTCTAAAATGTCCATAAAATATCCTTGTACGTAATTTAGAATTCTCTTCTCCCCCCTCAATTACGTCTTCTTCGATTTTTTTTTATTGCATATACCTCCAGTTTTCTATTCTTTTTCAATAATTGCATTTCTATCGCGTACATAATTCGCCCCAATCCTGAAAAGTAAAAAAAAAAATTGACAAAAAATTATACCTCTGTATAGCTTCCTTTAAAATCTTCATCTGAATCCGCAACGAACAAAAAGAAGGAAAGTAATAAGTAAATTTTAAAAATTGATTCTAATTTTCAAAATGTTGAAGAAACTTGAATTGAAATTGAAAATTTTGTAAGATATAATATTTTTCAATATCAAAATTTCCCAAGATTCAATTACTAGGAAAATTACTCTGAAAAGTTAATTTATAGCTCCCTTTAGTCCCTTTCATGAGAAATAAAGAGATTCGATGTGTCACAAATTGATGAAATTTCAACCTTTCAGTCCTCCTTATTATAGCTGAATTTCCTTCGAGATTTTTTTTTTTTTTTTCTTGAAAAAGACAGCCCTGAGAATTATTATCTTACCAACCCAAAAATTACAAATTATACATTAAAAAAGTTCGACAAATTCTTCAAAATAATGAAAGTCAACTTGATATTTCTCCCTCCCATCATAACTGGAAAAACCAGAATTTTTTCAATTGCTTTTCAAGTTGAAGAGTTTCTATGCATGCAGATCGTACAATATGAAATTTTGGAAAAGAGACTTAAAAAAATTTAATCCCTTCAATTTTATTTGAGAGGAAAAAAGATGGAAAATTATTGCACTCAGATAATTAATGTAGAAAATTTTACAGCTTGAAAACATGTTTTCTAATTGAATATTGAACAATATGAAATTAAATGGAATTTAAATTGTATTTCAACTTTCAGGAAAAAGGATTGAAAAATGAGAAATTTCACACAATTATTTTCAAAAAAAAAAAGTTCTATTTTTTCATTAATTTCTATAAAAAATTTACTGACGTAAAGTTTTTTTAAACGTTTTTTTTTTCTTAAAATTTTTTCATTTTTATAGACATAGGTAGGTATAACTTGGAGAAATCAAATTTGGAAATCAAAGCCTTTGAAGCTATGAAATAAATACCTAAATAAAAGATCAAGAAATCCTAAATTTCAATCACGTAACCACATTCATGTAAATGGTAAAATTTCTAAAAATAAAAAAAAAATTGTGATTGAGTTGTGGGGTTCTTAAATGTTATTGGTTAGGATGTGGCAGCAAATTTAAACTTCAATTTTCAAAAAATGTACTAATACCAAATATTAGTATGCAACTTGGGAAATAATTTATTTTCAACGATTTGCTCGCTTCGCTCGGGCAATAAAACTCAAAATTCGTCGAAAATCATTTCACTTTCCTAGTTGCATAATATACCTACTATTTTACAGGCAAATATTAAAAAATAAGATTCCATGCAGCGTTTTTCTGTTTTTTTTTTTTTTTGTTTTTAAATGAACAATTTTGAGGATCTTATGTTGAAAATTGGTGTGGAATGAATTAAAACAGAAGTTGTGAAAATTTGAGATTTTTGGCTAATATTCAACTTTCTTACCCGTTCCCTTGCTGACAAGCGCTCAAAGTTTCAAAATTTTAATTTGAAAAAAATCATACCCGTATTATCTAAGCATTCTCAAACCACATTGCTGATTTAAAAAAAAAAAAAAAAAAAACTAATTTACCATCATTATGAAAAAAAATTGATAACAAATGCAATATTTGATATTTCGTCAGAAGGAAGGGCAGAGTTCAACATTCAACAAAAAATTAATATTTTTACTTCGTTTTTTTTGAGGTAATTTCTCAACAGTTTCTGACGATGGCCTATAAAATTTTGAAAATATTATAAACCTCAATTTTCCAGGCTCAGATGACAATGGATAGATTCCTAAGCAATATGGAAAACAATAATTCTAAAATTTTGAAATTTCCAACTTTCCCTTCTCTCTCAAAAAATCAAGAAAAAAGGAAACACGTGCCACTAAATTGTACAACAATTCGATCTTTTAAATATAATGTACCGCAACGAGGTACTAGATACCTACTTCCCACTTCAACTGCACTTAATTATCAGTGATCGATAACAAATCCACCTCTCCAAGTCTCCACACGCATTACACAGACTATAAAACGAAAGTTGAAAAAATGAAACAAAAAACTTCCCAACTTTTACCCTCCTTCCACATATACAAGAGGGTTTACCGTGGATCTCTGCGGGTGACGGTGTAATTTGAAATAAATAATGATTGATGCACCACGTTCGTTGCCTTTTTCAGCCCTCGAGCCATCATATAACCTGCATCTTCCATGTCATTTTCACAATTGATATGACGGGTAATTAAAACGAAAAAAAAGTCAGGTTCACCGTCGCAAAAGTAAAACCGGAAGGCCAACATAATATAAGATAACGGATGAACTTTCGCAAAAAAAAAACAAAAACGTAAAAAACCACCAGCTAATCTTTGGTGAAAAAAAAATATGCATCGCAATGAAATTAAACGTATGAAAAATTATTCTTTTAAAAGCGACACTCCCTTCTCTTTCTCATCTCCTAAATAATACACCGAAAAAACCCCAAATTGGGCTTTTTAATTCCGGACTTTGTTATTTCTAAAGGTTAAAAAAATGGTCGGATAGAAATTTCCCAACTATAAGACGATTTTAAACGAGAAAAAAATCAAAATTCCGGTATAATTTTTAAGCTTTTTAAACCCCGTACCAAAATAACTTTCTTCTTTACTCGGTCTAACTTGGAAAAAAACTTAACAACTTTGAGGATAAAATTAATAAAACTTAATCCGTCGTCGAACAAAGTTTACTACACCAATATTCGAATTTTAATCGCAAACCTTCTCTTTAAACTTGACAATTTTCTCAGGCTTCCTCTGTATCAGTTTCTTTGACGTAAATTCGTTCGATTTTTCGAACTGGTTTTTTTTTTCATTCTATTTCATAGGTATACCGAATAAGAAACGAGGTAGAAAAAAAAACTTTCCGAGAGAATCTTTCATGCCTAAAACACAGCGCATCGTTTCAAGTTGGCAGCACAAAAAGCATAATCAAATATTTTAACGGAGAATAAACGTTCGACGAATTTGCCATTCATTCGTTAACGGTGCATTGAATCCGGTAAAAGATTTTTATTTACGGAACCGAAGCAAGGTTTTTCTTTTGATTACATACATTTAGCTTTGATGGGTATTTATAAATATACATTCTAACGCGGCGCCGCGCCGATTCAAACGAAATGACGGATGAGCTTATAAACATATATTGGGAGTACGGAGATGAGAATTAACCGGTGAAAAAACCCGACGCGACGTTTCTCCCCGCAAATGCCAAAGGTACCGAGAATTTGGTGGATAAAAAGTCTTCTCTTTTTTTTTACTCTATTTACAACCTTTATGACGCGTGCATTTCCTATCCATTCACGTGTACCGATGCGAAGCATTTTCGGTACTTTCAAACAATACCACGCCAAATTAAAAACTTAAAATCGAATTCGCGCGAAGCAGCCAGCAACGCTTGCTGAGAAATGAAGATTGAAACATCCAATGAATGATCGAATGAAAAGCGAACGGATTGGAAAGTACTTAACTTTTCCATTATCAAATAAGGGTAACAGAACACATCCCTTTAGTCTTCTTCTTTTCACTAAGGGATAAACCGTAGTGATAAATCGGCCAGAGTATCTCTCCTCGTTCCACAGCATCGAATACCTCTGCTCTATCGATATACTTTAAGCTTCTTCCGTTGTTTGTACTGTTCGTTTCTCACTTCAATACGTACATTCCGCCAGAACATTGGCATCGCGATTACACAATGACTGCCTGATTCTCTCTTTCCTTCACCACAGTCAGCAATTACCTTCGCGCGAATACCTGACGCCGGGTCAGATCCTCGAACGAAAAACGTACTCTATGAACCTACCATCGAATACGAGGGGAAGTGCGAAAAAAAAAAAGAAATGGATTGGATACAACGGGTAAAACGTCGTATATAGAACGAATACTTTCTTCTCGGCAACACAAAACCGTAATATATATAAATTCCCCTGATTGAACAATGCCAACTATGCCAAAAGCTCTCCGAAACGTCAAACCGTTTATTTCATTTATGTCTTTTCCAATTTAGAAAACTCTTTTTCACCGCGTAGTATCAATTTTCATTGAATTCGAATTATTTTTTTTATATTTTTTTTTTCAATCTCGATCAAATCGTTTCCTATTTCTGATGTTTGGGGTTCTTGCTGCGAAGTTACCAATGTTCCTAATATTTCTTCTAATTACTCTTCTAATTTAGAAAAATTTTTATTATTTTTTATACTATTTTCTAACGACTAGTTGACGAACGAGGGGTATTCCAGGCGTGAGATTAAAATCGTGTTTGTTTTATTAATTAGCCCAGCGTAGGTATTTAAATGAATAAACAAAAATTTTCCAAAGGGGAGTGACGTATAATGATACCGCGTGTGTAAATGCTTCTGCGTGACGTATTTCTAAAATGAGCCTCCGAATGTTTCCTTCTATTTTGTAGTTTATAATATTCGCCAAATATCCGCACGGTAACCTGTCTACGAGAAAAGTTTTCAAAATATAAGCATTTTGCAAGTTGGTAAAAACGAAGCGACATCAACGCGTGGATATTATTCGCATATAGGTAGATAGATGTTTGAATTTCATTCTCGCGTATTATTTTATTCGATAAATGTAATACTCGAATGGAAATTTGGTACATTAATGTATTACCAGCGTGCAACTTGTATAACTCGAGATTGCATGTGTCACACATTAGAAGTCGTTTTATTTTCTGACATTGGTATACTTAACATTGTTTCTCTGGCGGAGTTGAATGAATTTATACGTTGAAACGATCTTATCGTAGGTATTTAATATTATTGTTATTAATATGAAACCATTAGCCGGCAAATGCGATGTTCAGTTTAACTGCGCTTAATGAAGTCTTCAAAAAGCTAGTTTCGTTTTCCTTCTTTTTACTCTGCTGAACTGCTTACCTAATATAGTCGCAGAATGTTTTCAACGAAATTAATAACTTGAGTCGTTTATATGGTATTCAATTAGGGAAAATTACGTTATTTTAAAAAAGAGTGGGTTTTTTAGTAATAAAGAAGAGGAATTTTTCAAATTTATGATTATGGTTTCTCTGTCGTTTTACAAACACGACGAAATTATTTCATCTTCATCTAAATATTTATCAAGTTATGTTACATGCATTTTTTTTTTTTATTAAGTTGATCTTTGAAAACGATGTCGTCGCTGAGAAATATAGGTACTTAAGAGTGGTAAAAATTATCAAGAATGGTAAAATTTTATGAATGGAATCGAATAATAAAAATTGAAAAATTTATTTCAGAGTAGAAAATGATTTGATAAAAACCAGATGTTCGTGAGAGGAAGATAGGAGGAAATGTGAAGGTAGGTCAAGTCATCTCCCAAAAATTGCGGTCACTAAAGATTTACCAATGCATTTTCAGTTGAAAAGATACGCTTTTGAAAAATTTGCCAAGTTTTCGAGTTTGAGTCAGGAAAATGAAATGAAATATTTCAACTAGACTTCTAATTCTTATACCTTGGTAGTTATAGTTACTTTTACTTGCCAATTTCATTATTTAGTTCGAGCCTGATCAAAACTAGCTAATAATTTTTAAAATTCATTTTCTATTGGCTTCTATTCTGGCTGATTATTTTGAATAATAAGTAATGCTGGGAAATGGAAATGCGAAAAAATTCATCCATAAAATGAGTACTTAGCTAGTAGCTACCTACATCAAGATGTCTAATAAAATTTCAAACACAAAATGCAGAAATTCAATTCTGTATAAATTTTAGAAATTTTTCTGAAAGACTTCTATCAGTAGGTAAAGTTTTTTTAACCCCTCCCCTCCCCGCACTTCATAATAAATAAATACTCGTTAAAGAACAGTAGGTAGTTTTGGATTTTGCACAAATGGCTCCATTTGAAAGGGGAAAAAAATCATAAATTATGATGGAAAATAAACAAGATGAAAGAAGAAAGTCGACGCAGTTCAATTTTTTGACTATTTTCACTTGTTAATAAATTCCTGATTCGGAGAAAAAATAAATGGAGTTGAAAAATGAAAATTCTTCTTGCTCTTTTCATGCAATTTTTCCGATTTTAATTTACCAAAAAAAAAAAAATCCCATTTTTCGATTAAAAAATTCAAGCAAAGATTAAGATGTGAGAAATTCTCGCAATTTTCTCTTCTTTTTTTTTTGTTAATAAACAGAATGTTTTAATACGAAAATTAAGAAACTTTTTATATCGGTCACAGTACTTCAAGACTTGCTGGTCGCCTCGATATAGTTTTTTTTTTTCAATTTTTTTTACTAAATTAAGAAAAAAGGAGTTTGGCCCCCTCCCCTTCCCACCACCAGTACGATTCTGGAAAAGGACATGATAACAAATTGATAACAATAATTCCAACTCTTAAAAAAATCAAATAAAAATTCATACCAAAATTGGAAGTACTTATCTATTTGAAATAATAATAATAATAAAAATACTGTAAACTTTGAATAAATTAGAAAAGCAATATGACTTTGATTTAAAAAATCGTATTCTAAAAAAATTTCATTACTGGCAAAAAATTCGCAAAATTGTTTAAAAAAATTTTATCTTCTTTTTGGTCATCTCTTGTTTTTGGGATACTAAGCAATGGCAATGGGCATAATATATAAAAAATTAAAACTTCATCTCCAAAGATCGATTAATTTTGAGTAAAGTTTCAAAAATACGTATCCAATATTGTTAGCACTTTCAGCCAAAGTTAAGACAAAATTACTAGCACAATTGAAGAGAAACAGACAGACAGACAATGATTTTATTTTCGAAATACTTACAACAGTAATTGATGCAATAATTACTTATAGATCACGGTCCCCCCGTAGTCCAGTAGAATTAGCGAAAAAAATAGGGCTATAGGGAAAATCTAGACGGCAAGCTGAATTTTGGTATACTGGTCCATTTTTGTGTCCCGAACACGAATCCGAGGTGTCCGGTCGCGTCCGGGGGGTGGAACCCCCCTTAAATTGTGGATCTTTGCCCCCAAAACAGGTTTTTGGCCCATATCTACCAGAATTTTGCTTCTACAGCAAAAATGGGGCCCGTTAAGTTATTCTACGTAAAAATTCCTATCCGATGACTTTTTCATGGTACTCGCGACCCCAAGGGGGCTGGAGCTATAATTATCCAAGGAAAAGGGGTTTTCTTAAAAACAGTTTTTGCTGAAATATGCCCAAATATTGATTTTAATGCAAAAATGGGGTCTACAAAACTTTATTGACATAAAATTACCTATGAGATATTATAAAAATATGTGCACAAGCCCAAGGGGGCTGGAGCCAAAATTAATCGAAGTGAGGGGTTTCTAATTTGACTCCAAAAATCTGTTTCATTACTTTCCGATCTTGAAGTTGAATCTGCAAAAAAATTTAAAAAAATACTGTTGGCCCCTATATTGAATGGCAAAGTCAACCGAGGAGTCCTTCAACCCCCCCCCTCCATAATAGGGTGTTTCACTGTTACTAAATGGTAAGAAGCAGATGAGGGAATGATTCGTAGTTTTCCAGCAACGAATACCGGTTTTCTCTAGCGACATGGGTCTGAAATGTTTGCCCTTTCCCCCTCCCCTTCGTTGATATCCCATTTTATTTTATATCCCCACAATTGCAAAAAAAAAAATTCGGTAATTATGTTTCCACAAAAGGTCAGTTGACAAGTACAAGTCTTCAATTACAAAATTTTGTCAAAGTCATTATTATAAACAGACTTTTGAGAATCCAATCTGAATACCTACAATCATTGAATTATCGTCACTACCATAAACAAATTATCTCCTTTACCACCACTGCTATGTTCATCATCATCGTCATAATCTTTGGAATCCCCGGAATCCTAAATGACCTTACTTTGTGAAAATATAATTACCGAAATCTTTTTGCAATTGTGGGGATATAAGATAAAATGGGATATCAACGATTCATGCGTCATACTTCCCTACTTACTTACACTTTTCGTGAAAAATATTATTCAAGAAAGTACCGAGTTGGACTGATATTAGAGGAAGGGGAGGGGGAAAGGGCAAACTTACTAGGACAGTTCTGCAAAACATTTCAGACCCATGTCGCTAGAGAAAACCGGTATTCGTTGCTGGAAAACTACGAATCATTCCCTCATCTGCTTCTTACCATTTAGTAACAGTGAAACACCCTATTATGGAGGGGGGGGGTTGAAGGACTCCTCGGTTGACTTTGCCATTCAATATAGGGGCCAACAGTATTTTTTTAAATTTTTTTGCAGATTCAACTTCAAGATCGGAAAGTAATGAAACAGATTTTTGGAGTCAAATTAGAAACCCCTCACTTCGATTAATTTTGGCTCCAGCCCCCTTGGGCTTGTGCACATATTTTTATAATATCTCATAGGTAATTTTATGTCAATAAAGTTTTGTAGACCCCATTTTTGCATTAAAATCAATATTTGGGCATATTTCAGCAAAAAACTGTTTTTTAAGAAAACCCCTTTTCCTTGGATAATTATAGCTCCAGCCCCCTTGGGGTCGCGAGTACCATGAAAAAGTCATCGGATAGGAATTTTTACGTAGAATAACTTAAAAGGCCCCATTTTTGCTGTAGAAGCAAAATTCTGGTAGATATGGGCCAAAAACCTGTTTTGGGGGGCAAAGATCCACAATTTAAGGGGGGTTCCACCCCCCGGACGCGACCGGACACCTCGGATTCGTGTTCGGGACACAAAAATGGACTAGTATACCAAAATTCAGCTTGCCGTCTAGATTTTCCCTATAGAATGTTAATTCTGCTGGACTACCGAGAGACTGAAAATTAAGAATTATTATTTGCAATTTGGATGCAATTTTCTACGATTTTCTTTCGATTCGGTTAATACACTTTTTCGAAGAGGCAACTTCTGCAAATTTTTTAATTCTTACTTGATCATGAGAATTACAAAAATCTGATTTTTTTTTTCTAAAAAAAAAAGTAAAGTAAACTGTCTTTTTGCTTCAACTAGTCTAATTTTGGTTCAAATAAAGGTTTTTTAGTTTCATTTTCAATGTTATCAGACTTTTTTGTTGTTCATTGTAAAATTTGTTAGTGTTAATGTTTTGAAATTCACTCAAATACTTTTATTTCAGAACTTTTAAATACAACCCTAGAGAATAGAAAACAGATGAGGAAATTTTCTCCTCCATAATGGCAAGTTATTTTTTTAGTCAAAAAAATTGATTTAGGTAAATCAAAAAATTTTCAATTGAATTTTTTTGATGACTTTTAATTTTTAGTTAGGTATTGCATAGTTGATCAATGTAATCTCGGATACAGAAACCATCTTATAAGGTGTGAAAAAAGAGTTTCTGAGTTGAGGTTCCTTCCTGATTCTACCCCTTCTGAAAGGCTCGAAATATTTGTCAACTCAAAAACCAATTTTTGACACCTAAGTGTGGCTTCTGTATCCAGGCTCATAAAGTATGTATTTTTTTCTTTCTTTCGTACTTTAAGTGAAAAAAATCCAGAATTTTATCAAATCAGAAACTTTTGTTCTTCCGGATAACCTCAAAATATTGATTTTTCAACAACCACAACTCAAGCTGAATTGCAAAAAATTCACAATACTCTTGACACGCCAGGAAAAAATTTCATAATGAAACGCCTTCCTTTTTATACAAGTAGGTACCCATTATATCAAAATATAGGTACATTTTTTGTTGTTTAAATTGCATTTTTAATACGTCAAAAAATACACAACGGGGTAAGAAATTCCTTCTTTTTTCCTCAACGTAACATCTCGGTATATCTTCTTTCGAGTTTCTCTTATTCTGTTAAAATTAAAAGAAATAAATTAAATTTGCGATTTATATAAAAAAATGTCATCCTCCCTTTGGCATTCGTCGTTCCACCCACATTTTGGAATCTCACGTCAGTGCGGTAGGTTACTTGTACGTTGGGTACCAGGATCGTTTATTTTATTGACGTGCTCAGTTACGCATTACCTTCGCGAACGGTTTCGTACAGTACGATACGATCCAAAAACATGCGAATTAAACGATGAAAAAATTTCGAAGTGTCGGTAGGAAAAAAAACAAAAACAAAAACCGCCTCCAAATATTAATTAAAGTTTTTCGAAACATTATCAAAAAAGCGAAGAAAAACGTTTATCACGAGGGAAACCAGGGGCAAAGTTGCAAGTTGGTGAAAGTTCGACGGCGGCAGCGCCACGCCAGTTAAAACTACTATAATTTAAATGTACTTTAATTAACGACGAACGGCGCTAGGTGACTTGTGGCGCTAAAATTGAAATACTCCGCATCGATAAAACTTTTTCTATTTATTAAATGGCCACGTTAAAAATGACATCGTTGCGGGTTCGATACAGTACACCGGTGGTACGGAGGGCACGAGGTGCCACGAAGAGATGCGAAAAATCAAAATTATGCGATGCGACGATGTAGGTATATCGCGAATAGACGTTGCGATTCTTATTCGGCGTATTTTTTCACTTTTTCTTTCTTGTCAGTCCATTAAAAGCGGCAGTTTAAATATCAAGTTTACAGCGGCGGAAAAGCGAAAGTTTCTGATATAGGGGTACCTTTTGTCGCATTAAAACAATAACTTCAAACGACAACTTTTGCTGGTTTTATGATAGCAGCGTTTTATATGTTATGGTATGCGCGCCAAGGGCGCAGGGCAGAGCGCCTTTTGGCATTAGAGGGTGTAACAATGATAATGTATTATGTTCGCAACATTAAATATAATACAAACCGTAATGTAGTTGTTACCACCCGCAGGCTCCGCGGGTGCCAACAACCTATACTCGGCTCGGCCCGATAAACGTTCGAACTCGAGTATCGTTTCAGTTTCAGGTTTTCGACATCGAAGGGTGCTAGTCGTGATTCAGTTTTGATCGTTTGCCAAACTGCCATACTCGGATACCCTACTTTATGGGACTAAAATCGCGCCACGACCGCGTTAATTTCTGTAACCGAAGGAGAGAAAAAAAAGATAGCTGGTCGTTTATAATCTACGTAGCTTACGAGGGACCGATCAGATATGTTCCTCGCCAATCAGCTCGAATGGTTGCCTATGTTGAAGTTCCTCAGTCGCCTACCTCCGAGGCGCATGAATTTCATCTGACACGGGCCTGGTTTTTTTGTGGCAGGGCTGCCAACATGAAAAATTTGTAGTAATGGAAAACAAAAATTTCACAATTTTGAAAAACTAAGGTGGGGGTTGGGTAGAGGTGGATAAAGCGAGTAAAAATTGTTATACACATACATTGCCTAACTCAAGTTTTGAAGGGGCAGTGACCCAAAAAATATTCAAAATTTGTTTTTTGATCAAAGATTCTTGTTCTGCTCCTTCAAATTTCGAGTTCGGCAATCTGTGCGTATTACAATTTTTACTCACTTTATCCACCTCTACCCAACCCCCACCTTAGTTTTTCAAAATCGTGAATTTTTGTTTTTTCATTTTTTTGATCAAAGATTTAAATTCGAAGTCATGAAAAAACAAAAATTTCACGATTTTGAAAAACTAAGGTGGGGGTTGGGTAGAGGTGGATAAAGTGAGTAAAAATTGTAATACGCACAGATTGCCGAACTCGAAATTTGAAGGAGCAGAACAAGAATCTTTGATCAAAAAACAAATTTTGAATATTTTTTGGGTCACTGCCCCTTCAAAACTTGAGTTAGGCAATGTATGTGTATAACAATTTTTACTCACTTTATCCACCTCTACCCAACCCCCACCTTAGTTTTTCAAAATTGTGAAATTTTTGTTTTCCATTACTACAAATTTTTCATGTTGGCAGCCCTGCCACAAAAAATCCAGGCCCGTGTCAGATGAAATTCATGTGCCTCGGAGGTAGGCGACTGAGGAACTTCAACATAGGCAACCATTCGAGCTGATTGGCGAGGAACATATCTGATCGGTCCCTCGTTAGCGATATACATTCAGTAACCAACGTCGAAGTCGCAAATCGTTTCGTTCGAGTGGAAATTAATTATCATTTTCGGATTATTTTTCGCCTTCGAACTTTTTCTTCGACCCACAAAGTGTCATAGACTCGTATTAATTAGCTGATCTCCTGGTAAAGGTCGCCAGCAATCGTCAGATTATTAAAATCTATGCTTAGTAAACCGCCCTTACGAAATCCACACCGTCGTATCTCGTGGCTTCGACTTATACGACTTACACCCTAATTTTTATACACTGGATGCCTAAAATGTATAACTTGGAAATTACATTTCTATTGTATCGAATACGCAGCGCCTAACTCGTTTCGTCGTCGACTTCGGTTCGGCTTTGGGAATTTGGAAAATAAAGAGACGACGAACCTCTTCCGCGACCTTCCACCCCCGCAACCAATTCTTCATCGTGCTAAGGGTTTCTCGTCCTATTTGTTAGCGTATTAGTCGACGCGATGATCTCTTGGGAACGAATCGCTAAAGAAACGCCTCTATTCGCGTGTATTATCGTTATCAAATTTCTATATACATGTTTATTGATTTTTATCGAACAGACTAGAATTATTAACTGTGCATGTAGGGAGGCTACGGTGACGATGTAATGAAGAGGGATTTTCCAGCATTGTATAAGTATTTGTAGATTGTGCTGCTGCTTTAATATATTCCGGATTTTCGTCGACGTCGTTAATAATACGAATGTAAATGTAGCGTCGTCCGAATCGCTTAAATCTTGTCTAATTGAAATATTTCAGATCCAGGGGGAAATTGAGTGAGAGGAGATTGTTGTAGGTTTATTTGAGCAGAAAAGAATCATTTTTAGGTTCGTGGGTTTCAATTTTACTCTCTTTTTTTTTACAAAGTCTAACCGCCCAATAATTGAGAAACCCGTTATTATTGGTATCCAAACATGTTGGGGGGGAGGGGGTAAAGTTTTTGAATTTGAAAAACTTTTTCTGGGAAAGCGTAACAATTGAAATTTAATATAAAATTCATTATTCGATTCGAGTACCCTCTCTCACTTCCCCACCACACCCATGATCGTTTAAAATTCCCCCAAAAAAATATATTAATTTTGTTCATTTTTGCAAAGTCTAACCGCCCAATAATTGAGAAGCCCGTCATTATTGGTATTTAGACATGTCGAGGGAGGGGATAGAGTTTTTTGAATTTGAAAAACTTTCTCTGGGAAGGCGTAAGAATTGAAATTTAATATAAATTTTATTATTCGATTTGAGTACCCTCTCTCACTTCCCCACCACACCCATGATCGTTTAAAATTCCCCCAAAAAAATATATTAATTTTGTTCATGTTTAATTTTATAATGGTCACAGATCAAATTTGCGAGGAAAATTAAAACGAAAATGACAGGCATGAAATCAAAATCTTGCTACCTTGATGGATTATCACAAATTACGAAACAACGTCGATAATTTATCTCAAATCAACAGTAAATTACCGCGAACTTATTTTTTTCATAAAATTTCAGATTCATAAATATGGGTAAATTATTCGTAAATTACCGTAAATATGAGAAAATTACCAGTAAATTACCGTAAATATAGGTAAATTACCAGTAGGGTGAATTACAGTAAACATGGATAATTAATAAACAATCTATGTGAATATGGGTAATAAATACGAATAATTGTTAACAGAAGTAAATAATCGTAACTACTAGCAATTTACCGTAATTATGGGTAAATTACCGTAATTATGAGTAAATTACTGTAAATATGAGTAAATTACCGCGAATATGGCCAATATGGGTAAATTACCGTAAATATGAGTAAATTACCGAAAATACCAGTAATTCGCCGTAAATATGGCTAAATTACCGTAAATACTAGTGATTCACCATAAACATGGATAAATTACTGAAACTACCAACAATTCACCGTAAATATGGGTAAATTACCGTAAATACCAGAAATTCACTGTAAATATGGATGAATTACCGTAAATACCAGAAATTCAACATAAACAGTGGCGGCGCGTCAATGTAATCGCTGTAATCGCCGATTACACTTGAAAAATCGAAAAAAAAAAGTTTTTAAATCTTGTTCATTATTGTTAAAATTATACTGAACCAAGTGCGTACGTATTTGAGATTAAAAATGTCGATCATTTGTATTGAAAAAAAAAAAAATGAAAAATGAAAAATCTGTACTCTTCTTGTATTCGCGTTTCAGAACGATTACAAGAAACTCGTTCACAACCCATGCTCGTGCATTTTCGTCTGACATTCGGCACATTTCGTACCGCACGTTTGTAATCGCTACAGAAAACGATTACGTGTGTAGGACTTTTGATTGAAAATAACGCGCCAGGATTTTTGTTAAAATTTATTTCGACTTTTTTTTTTTAGGGCTATTGTAGTCCTTTGCTATCATTTAAAATAAATGAATAAAATATTTTTTACTTTAAAATTTTGAGTTTACAAATTAAAACCAAAAGATGATTTTATGACCTCAAACACATGGTTGATTGAGAGTAGTGTAATCGCTACTGTGAGCGATTATTCATGAATTCGAATCTTAGAGACGGCGTTCTAAAGCATTTTTGAGGACCACATTCTTAGGTGAATGATACTTGAATGTTCCTCGGATAAATAATGAATTTTTAGGCCAATTCTTGGAATTTTTGAATAGGAAGTTTGTAATTTTTTGATGATGAATCGATTTTTGAAAATCTCATTGTTCAATTCGAATGAAAAATTTGTATTTGAGGCTTCCCATTGCTTTTCTAAGAAATGTGAAAAAACATCCTGTATGAATATGGCCTTAACATTTTTCACCCTAAACTCAAAAAATGAATTTTAATGATGCTTTTACTACATTTTTTTGTTGATAAGCCGATTAAATTTGACCCATTCTATAGCATCAAAAAATTTCAAATTTTTTGATCTTATGGTTGAGTCTCCAACAAATTACGATTACAACCCGAAAAATTCACGCGCCGCCACTGAACATAAATATGGGTAAAATACCGTAAATGCCAGAAATTCACCAAAAATATGGGTAAATTACCGGTAATACATACCAGCAATCCATCAAATATCGGTAAATTACCGAAAATTTGAGGAAATTACCGCAAATACGAGTAAATTACCGAAAATGCCAGTAATTCGCCGTAAATATGGGTAAATTACCGTTAATGCAATTCACCAAATATCGGTCAATGATACATTGATGATTCACCAATAACTGTCCAAGAGCTTTAGCAATTTAAGCACTAAAAATTACAATTTCAACTGAATTCAAGATAACTACCATGCTTCTCTCCTTTAAATCGATAAAAAGTCGCTAAAAAAAAAAGTCAGAATCACATTACAGAGAAATCAGCAAAATTCCTTGCTTTTCACTGGGCTTCGTCAATTTTTCAAAACAAAAAATTACTGATTTTTTAGCAAATTTCATATACTTATTATACTGATCTTTTAGTGAATTTTCACTAATTTTCCAGATTTTTTTTTCATTGTTAGCTTTCAGTAAAAATTTTTCACTGGTTTATTTTTGTGCGGTAATTTTGAACAAGATTTCAAAAAATAAGTATCATTTTGAAAAAAAAAAAATCGAGTGTCCTCCAAGAATTTAAGCTAACTAATATTTTCTCATGATGACAATATCAACTTTCAATTGGCAATAAAAAATGTAAGTAGGTGAACAAATTTTTCAGGTATTTTGTGAGTCTAATCGTTGATCATCTCGAATTGAAAAATGCAAAAAATTACTCAAATATCACACGTTCAAAAGGAACTAAATCGCCAGAGACTTGAAAAAAAAAAAAGTTTTCTTCAATATCATAATTTTTATCAAACATTTCGGCTTCATTAAGAACCGAACGATTTTTCCAGCGTAAAAAATCATTTCCAATTCCATTTCCTTTTACTTCCTTCGCGCCAAGTCAAATGTCAAATTTCAGGCAATTTCACTTTCACTTGAACACCCCTCCGCCTCCTCCTAAACTTCTTCAACTTGAGATTATTTTGTCCAAACACGAACAAAAGAGCAACTATCTTTTACGAGAATAAAATTCAAATAGGATCATTGGAAAACGGATACAAGTGCGACCGGTCCAGGCGATTTTTATTTTTTTGAAAAATAGCTCGTTATTATTTTATACAACGAGAAAATGCATTACGGTAGTAATAAATTACCGTAGCTTAGTGTTTTTTTCGTACTTTTAATATTATAAACGGTAATAAAACGTTAACAGTCGTACCGGAAGGGAGTCGGCGATTCCGTAGTTCGTAGATATTCCCCTAGTTTTGTACATGACGAAAAGGACACAGGGTCCGGCATAGCTCGGCGGTAATGGCCATTTCATAAAATGTAAAACAAATGTATCGATATATAACCCACAAATGACGTTTATATCGTCAAATAAAAAATCGTTGAAATCTGAAAATGAAAGGCGAGCTTTGTAAAAACCCATCGAACTACGTAAACTTATACCGGGTCGGTTTTCTGCGAAATTCACCGCGGTTAAATCTGTCCTTCGGTATTTCGCCAATGATATATAAAATCTTATACATCCATAAATTGATCGCATATGTCGGTTCTTATTTCTGGTGACATTTTGTAAATGTTTTTCTCTTATCGTTGCTGGCTCGACGATCCTCGGGTCGTCTTGATTCCGTGTATCATCAATCATGTTGCAAATAGCCATACAACAGGAGTAGTTCGAATGGAACGAGAAAATATGATTATACGAATTGTGTTGTGATTGGTGGCGATATCGAATTCTAACGCAAAGGCTTTTCTTTATTAATTGTTTCCAGCGATATTGATACTTTTTCAGGAGATAGGGAGGGGTAGACGAGTAGAATTGAAATCCGGATTCATTTTCCATTTGTAAAAGTGCCAAAACTACGAGCGTTCGGTTGACGGTTGTTGTTTCGCACGTGTATTTACGATACCATAATACGATACGTAACGTCTCCTAGACTCGTGTCGTGAAAAAGACGAATTCTCGGGGATCACGGTGAATGGTGATAAATGGCACGAGTGAAGAATGTAATTATGCTGCAAGAATTCGAAAACGACTCGCTTTTGGATTCCGACAAACCACAAACAATTGTACGAGTACATATTTGACATTCGTCGTATTTTCTCTTGAAAATTAACCAGTCTCGGCAATTAGTTTACCTTTATTAGCTCGTTGCCTTTTAGGAATAAGGCTGCCATATGTGGCTGATTTTCTACCACACATCCGTACCCAGTTGCGAAATAATTAATGGAAAAATACGCTCGGTTCGAGGGTAACAAGCGAAGGCGTTCGGGAATCACTCTATAAAAAGCTCCACAACGAGTAATTGGGAATGCATTTTACTGGTAAAAAGTGATTCGACGATTCAGTGTGTTGGGAACTTGGTATTCCAATACCGATGGAAACTATTACAATTCCTCCAACTACCATTTTTCTTCTATTTTCGCCTAACTTTCATTCGAAGGGAGAGAAAACCGCAAAATGAAAATCCAATTAATTGAATCTGGACAGGGGAATGATCATTAGTATATCTGATGCACTCATTAGTACACTACGTTCAACATAAATCAGAAATGTTGGCTAAACGTAGGCATAGCCTTTGTTTAACCTTTTACCAGTGTGCTCGGCGCGGCGCTACGTCAACCCTTCGCCTCTGTATTGGCGCGGGCGGCGAAACGAAATTCACGCTTTTGTAGATTTTTATCGTTCGCATATTAATTATTGAGAAGAAGTAAAACGAGAACGTTTGTATGCGATATGCATATAAAAACATAGCTAGGGTCATTGAATATAGGGGGATGCCACCTCGACGTCCGACCCTTGCCTCTGACGCTGACCACTAGCTTCGTATATGGATGGCAGTTTCAATGATATCGCATGGAACTGGCACACACAACTAAAACGGCGTAAATTATTGCTTTCTGCTCCGTGCGAACGACTTCTTCTCTCGCTTTGGCACCAAAGGGTGATATCAACCATAGCTGCAAATTATTTTAACAATCGAAAACGCCACGCCGCCGGTACCGAAAACCTTACCAGTGCTGAAAGTTGAAGTACTACCGTTGGTGAAAGAGAAATTCAAGTACATAAAATTGCGTATCCTTTTATCAAGCACGCTCTTTTTGCTAGATTTTTTCATAACTCTGAATCGTGCAAAAAAAACTGTCGCTTAATGGCTTTAAGTATAGGTTTTGATAATTGTGACTTCGAGGGTTGAATAAGTACTTCTTTCCACTAGCTTTAGCTATTCGATTTGCAACTTTTTACCATTTTATTCCCAAGTTAAACGGATGCTAATGTGTAGCAAAAAAAATGATGAATGCATATTGACTAATGAGTACCTACGATTTTAACGTTTTTTTATTTTTAACTTTTTTATTCGCGATTTCTATCGAGTGTTTGACCATTTAGCGCGATATAATTTTTTTTTTACGGATTCATTTACCGATGTTACCTTCCGACGAGAAGACTGGAAAGTTTTCGTACAAAGATATTTTAGGAGTATGGGAAATATCCAATAGTCGTCAAACGATGGGGAAAAAGTTACCCGATAATTACAATTCGATGATTTTTTCCAACAATGGCATTTTTCCAACGAAATTGAATAACTTTCCATTTGTTCGGTTTTTTCCCTAAGCTTTATACGTGAATTACTATAATTACACGTCTAAAACAGAGTTCATTATTGAGAAAGAAGTGAAAAAGTGAATTATTGGAATTACGTGTATATTAGACGAGAAAATTTCCAACAAATTTAATATTCCTTTTATATGGATACTTATTACGCTTTTGGGATCGTTTTTTCCGCGTCGGAATAATGGAAAATTATCGGAAAAGTGCGCTTGTCGTGATTTTTGTAATTTACGATAATTATCGACCAAGTTTGAAAATTACTTTAGGTAAATCAGTTGATGAAAACTCGTATCATGATCCTTTTTTGAAAAAAAAAAAGGTATGAATTGAAGATGTCATGAAAAGCAATACCAATATTACCAATGCGACTAATGGTCTTTACTTTCAAGTTTGAAAGAAAAAATCATCTCATATCATAAAATGAATAGATATGTACTATGCATGTATTTGTTCATGAATTGAAATTTAAAATTAAAAAAAATACATGGGTGGGTATTTTAAAATTTGAAAATAATTCAAATTCAATCTGAGAAATTTTTTAATAAATGGTTAGGTAATCAGAAAATGGTTTAGAAAAAATTTCATCCATAGGTACATATATCTAAACCAAATCAAGATGAGAAAGATTAAAGGCTTCAGTAGCCTTAAGTAGTCAAAAATTTGAAAAAAAAATTCAAAATTTAAGCATTGTAACCAAAAATATCAAATTTTAGAAAGAAAATGCTCTCATAGCACATACAAAAATAATACGAGTAGAGTAACTTCCAAGAAACAAAATCGAAACAGTCATAATTAAGATAACGTACCTACTTATTGGCAGGTATAAAAAACCTCTAAAACCTTCAAACTTCTACTCTCTCATTCTGAATCAGTGAAAAGTCATTGATGAATAGTCGAAATTGCAGCACAGGAAAAATCAGCGAAATTCACTGATTTTTTAAAAAAGTTTTCACTATTTTTTCAAAGTTTTTCACTAATTTTTCAGCAAAATTCAAAAATTTTACTGATTTTTCAATGAATTTTCAGTGATTTTTCTCACTGATTCGTTTTCAGTGAAATTTTTTTACTGATTTTCTCCTGTGTTGCAATTTTACTGTTTTTCAGTGATATTCGATAATTTTCACTGATTCTTAAATGAGAGAGTATCATAAAAAATCCTTCAAAATTTTCAATTCACTTTCATGTTTTTTTAAATCCAAGTATTAGCAATAATTTTGGATGAGAAATTATTCATTTTCTCAAGCAATTCCTGCTTCTTCACCCCCGCCCCCTCAAAAAAAGTTGAAAACATTGTAATTTGTAATGTATCTATCTATGTTAATTGAAGAAAAATCCACTGCCCATCTGTTATTTTTTTGTTTTGAAAATCAGAAGTTTTCAAGCAAAGACAGTTTCCGAGCATATTGTAAGTATATTTTCAATTTCCGCTCTCCGTTTCCTGAATCAAGTATGGTAAAATACCAGTTGTGGATCAGGCTACCAATTACGGATCATTTTTTTGACGCGCTCTACGTAGGACTAGGATTGTCTACTCGAAATTTTACCAACATAATATTGTAGCCTGAAGTCTCAGCTTTCAGAAGATATGTAAACGAAGCATTTTTCGTGTCACCAAACCGCTTGTAGATTCATTTTAGTAAAGTGAGTCAAATTTTTAGTCAAAATTTCGTGTTTTTTTCAATGGTTAATGTTGAAAAGAGCAAGTAATGATATTTATATTCAGTTTTTGATGCGGTTGCTGGTGATTTCATGTTCAGGGAAGTACTATGGACATATTTTTCGCGTGATCAACCCGTTTTACGAATTTTGAGTGTCATTTGCCAAGCATCTAAGAAAACGTAAATTTGAACCAAAAAAAGTGGATTTCTTCACCAAAATCGTTTGTTCCGAGATTTTCGTCGTGTTTTTATGTATTGGGTGATTCACATTGTTAAATCCGCGCAGTGAGATGCCGAAGTGATTGTGATCCGTAATTGGTAGCAAAATTTTTGATCCATAATTGCGAATCAAAAATTTTGCTACCAATTATGGATCGATCCACAATTGGTAGTTTTTCAACTTCGGTTTTTTAACAATTTGTTGATGAAAATCTTTGAAGGTCATCTTTATTATGTTAGAAATACAGCCAGAGTGGAGAAAAAATGCATCACTTCGATTTTATTTGATGATCCGTAATTGGTAGAATCCGCCAAAAAGGCGTATTTTTTCTGGGTCTTTCAAGCCTGCATAAAAAATACTTGAAATAGTTTTTTTCAAAATTCAATCGCGCTACTTTGTAGAGGAGAGTCCAACGTTCATTTTAAAAAAAGAATCACCAAAATTGGTTCATAAATAAAGTCAGGGCACGAATTCAAAGAAAAAGTGATCCATAACTGGTATGTTACCATATGTTGAATTTTTTCCAAAGAAGTGTAAGTGATAAAGTGATATTTTGAAATAAAAAACGAAGAATAGTAATAAAAGTGCTTCAAAAGTAACAAATCACGAGTAAGATGCATGAAAATTAAAAATATTTCAATCAAGTTCATTTTGTATGCATTTCATTTGGGATTACAGCTGAAATTATTCCAGAATTATTTCCTATCACAGCGACGAACTCGGAAAACTCGTCGTAAATTTTTATAAATTTAGATTTTCCTTTTAATTTGAGCCAACTTGAGATTTTCTTATGCAGGATAAAACTAAAATTATCAGCATAAAAAAAGAACTTGAAATTTCAAAAGTTTTCTGATTTTTTTCAAGTTAAAAGCAAAAGTCTTAAAATTTTTCAATCAAAAAAATTTTTCATAGTCTCAAAATGATTTATTTCTATCAATTTTTCGATTGAAAATGCATTTTTTGATTAGATGTACTTTCTGACGACGTCCTCTCCTCCCACCAAATTTTCTTAATACCTCCTGTTGAAAAATCCAACACTTTTTTCTTAGAGTAAAAAATTCAAATTTGCTCACTTACTTTGGAGATGGGGACAGTAGAGACAAAACTTCATGACTTTTTACTAAAATGCCAATAGATACCTACCGGGTGCTCGATTAATTCTGGACTCCCCCAGTACTTTTTGTGGTAAAAATTGTGAGTTGGCAATACTTTGTATTTGTTTATTAAACAAAGTATTACCAACTTACGATTTTTAACACCAAAATGTGCTGGGGGAGTCCAGAATTAATCGAGCACTCGGTAGGTACACTTGAATAGGTATTAATTTTTTTTTCAACATTTTAAACTATAAATGGGTATAAGTACTTTTCTTGGTTTTTTTCTACTTTTTAATTTTTTTTTTTTTTTTTGAAACATATCCTGCTTTGTGACTTATTTTTAAAATAGGTATCATTGTTCCTGAAATTTTTCAACATTTTCAAATATTTTTTTCTGGTTTGCTTATTTTTCAAAATATTTAATTCACCCTTTCCCTCCCCCAGCCTCAACACATATCCACGTCAAAAGTAAAAATTCTGAGGAGTAGGTAAGTAGGTGTAGATAGCTAAAATGGATTTCTATTCTCGGGAGGGGGATTTCGAAGTTATTAAGGAGGCTGAACAGAGGCGGTTCGAGCATAAACTTTTAGGGGGGTAATGATGTTCAAAAATGCCGACTAAAAAATTCAAAATTGCCGAGTAAGAATTCTGAAATTTTACAATACGAGAATTTTTTGTTTCAACAGATTAGTTTCGAAGATTATATTATGTAGTTTTAAGGAGAAGAGAAGGTAAATAAATTTGTCCCGAGCGAAGCGAGGGAGAAAATTTTAAGCGGAATACTTTCTTTAATTTCAAGACCAATAAAACAATGTTATAATATAAATTGATTATCTAACGCGAGTAAAAAAAACCGACCACTCGTACTTAGAAAATGTTCAAAAAGAAAAACAATAAGGTCGAGCGTAGCAAAGCCAAAGCTTTTGAAAAATTTAATTTCTTGACTTTAAAAATGAGTTTTGATGAGAAAAAATTTGATAAAACAAGTTGAAATAATGTAGGGGAAAAATATCATTTTTGTTGAATTTGGATTGTTTTAAAAGTATGAAAGAAAAAAAAAACAATGAGGCCGAGCGTAGCGAGGCCGAAATTTTTCGAAAATATCGGTTTGGAAAGTAAATAATTTTGAAGTTGGATTGTGTTTTATGAAAGAGGACTACAAACTTGAAATTTAGAAAGGCTCAATTTTTTATTGATTATGCTGCAAAATTTCTAAAACTTTTTCAATTTGCTGACATTTCTGAGATTTTGCCGACTCACCTTATATTTCCAAAATTTTGCCGACTGAAAATTTGTCTGGGGGGGTGTTACCTCCCCCCAAGCCCCCCCATCGCGCCGCCCCTGAGGCTGAAACACGATAAATAACTTTTTTCCAAAAAAAAAACAAGTTTTATTGATAGGGGTTGACAGAAAAATCGAAGAAAATTTTTTCATTTCATACGAATAATATCGATAGATAACATAATGATTTTATTCTTCATCCAAAAAAAATTATCCAGCTTCGCTCAAAACAATAACTTTTAATAGACAGCCATAATTTTCAAATCGAGTAATTCGTACCAAAAAAAAGTAATAAAACCGACACTTGGAGCGTATAAATCGAAAATGATCCAATCGAATGGTAAAATATCGCTAGTGATTCTTTTTCCAGGCGTAAAATTTGTGAAAAAAATAGAAAGAAATCGAACGTAATAAATTCAATAAGTAAAAAAATACCTTCACGGTTCAGTTGCATTTACCCCGAATATTTTGTACCCGTTTAGAACAAAAATTCACAATTTTTCGCCGGCAAAATTATTCCATTTTACAATCTCAACCTAGGCGCGAATATCTTACTCAAAAACAATCATTTTCAAAACCTACACACATACGATGTAACAGAAGATAAATTCGAGCAAACAAAAAAAAACTACACCGCGAAATAGAGAAGAAAGATAATAGACGAGAACTGGCTTTAAATTTGAACCATCTGTTGGAAATAAAAGAATTTTACACGTTTTATCGTTTTCAACGCTGAAAATAAATGGTGTCCTTTTGTTTCTGCGGCTATTTCGACCGATACATTTTCAAACGTACACAACTTATTTTATGGATACGCGGTACACCGGACTGCTAAAAATATATCTTTTTGCCGCCGTTTGGAAAATTATTTTACCAAAGTGGAAATTTTTTATGAAAAACTGAATTACGTTGCGAGATGAATATAAGTGAATTTTTTGCGCCGGATCGCTACGTCGCTATTTTTCTTATACCGAGACGAGTAAAAAAACTGAAAAAAAAAGAATTCGTAAATTTTCGTATCCACTGCAGCACGGGTTATTTTTCAAAGAATATTTATTGTTATTTACCAGAAAGATTCTAGTTGCTTTGAGTTCTTTACATTTTCTTTAGCTCATTAACATCTAATGCAAGAAGTTATTTACGAAGTATTCTATATAAAAAACAGGATATCCCGTTTGCTTAAAAAGTTTTAAGCCTTTAATGTTGCTTTTTTTGCGTGCTTTCTGTTTGAATCGTAATTTTAAAGCAGTTTATGGACTCGGAGTTGAGTTTTTTTCTTTTTTTTTTCTGCCATGCTATGTTGTGTATAATTTTTTAGCTTTTTTTTCTCTCTTTTTTCTCTCGATGTGCTTATTCATCGCTAAGAGATTATTATATGTACTTATAGTCTTGAAGAGAGGATTAATTCGACGGGTTGAATCGATCGTCGTCTATACGAGTACCTTTGTAAAATTTTATTTTATTTGAGAAAACTGCACGAGTTCGTTTGTTATGTTGCGGTATTATGAAATTTGGAATCCGATTTTATCGCGATGTCAGTGACACTTTGTGGAATCATCTGGGTAGATTTTTTTTAGAAATCCCGACGTAGCTAGACGAGATTGTATTTTCGCAAACCATGATACGAGATTTCTATGAGTACTTTCATAAGGGTAAATTAATTCAGCGGAAGTACGAATATCATTTCGGCTAATGGGGTTACGTTTATCTGTTGTTTTCTGCAATCGTATACACATAAAATGACTATACAGAAGAAAATAAAAATCGTTATAAATTTTGGAGAAAATACGGCGCTCAGATATGTGCTACGAGGTGGGCTGGGTGTGCGTAGAAGTACCTATACTTCTTTTTTTACCGATGTTTCTCCTACTTTCAGTAGAGCAGCGAATTTCAAACCTTGGAGCGTAAATACGTGTTTGGTGTTTGTACTTTTCAACTCCAAACTGGCGGAAATTTAACGCCGCTTTTGAATTGCAACATCGCATCAAGTCGTACCTTCACCTACGAATTCGTGTATCGAAAGTTAGGCACACGTTTATCTGCTGCGCGATTCATACGACCGGAAATATAAGTCGAAATTATCGTTTACCCAGCGAAAGATATTAAATTTCGTCTCGGCGAAATTCGCATTTCTCGTTCGTCTATTTCAAACATAATGAATTTTCTTCAAACTCAAAGTACACAAGGCAAAATACTAGTTTCAAAAATTAATTAATACGTAAGAAATGAAAATACGCTGGAAAAAAAATGGAAAAGTCGAGATAAATACAAGCACCTGAGATGAAAATTGAGTTTATACGTTTGCAGCAGGGTTTGATTTTACGCGTCCAGAAAATTCTATTTATTTTACACCTATTCTAACATAGTTGTTTTATATACGCGAAATCGTTTGAAACTCGATTGAATAATTCATAAGTTGTTCTGGGTAGTTTGGGCGCAATGACTGATGTCGGCTATTTCGCAACTTTATACGCTCTCCATCGCATTACCAAAGTCTATCAGATTCTCGTAAGTTCATTACTTCGCACCTTTTAACGCTCTAGCGAAGGTTGCGAGAGGAGGAGAGGAAAAAAAAGCAACCACCGAGGTATATCAGATAAGCATACCTACATCGCCATTGCTTCCCAATTTTGCAGCTAAAATATTACGACTAATTCATAACTAGGTCAGTATAATAGCTTAAGGCGTTAATTTCGGAAAAAAATTTCCAATTCGAATCCGGCAGCGCAGCGTCTATCGTTGGTTATTTCGTATTCAGCCTGAATTATGGTCATTTTTCATGGTAAGATAATTTTTTGGCTTAATGATGGCCCATAAAGAGTACCGCGTTGATGGAAATTTTATTCGTATTTTATTGCCATCTTTATGGTCAAAAATTTCGCCCGAAATGTATAAGTAGAAAGCATTTTTTTACACCCTTTCCTTCAAAACTCCAGCACCCAAATAATGGCCTGTTTATTCTACGCTTTTAATTAAGAAGATGAATTAATAGAGCTAGACAGCGTTCAACAAATTGATACTAGAGATAACCGAGTTACAAGGATGGTTCGAATTATATCTGAAGAATGGCAACAATTTTTTATACCCGGAAAATTACCAAGATAGAATTACAGATGAGGTTCGAGTGTTTGCGAATAATGAAATACCAAAATACGGATGTTTAATTTGTTTTGTATGCAAAATTTTGCTAAAAAAGAAATTTAAAAAATTTTTATTTCTAATTCAAATTTTGAGAAAGTTGAGAAGTTTAATTATACAGTGTTTTGAACAGAAACTGGAAATTTTTGACTAAAATCTAATTTTTTTTTCACTGAAAATGAGACTTTTCCAATTTTTTTGAATCAGTGCGAAAATCATTTTCCTAGAAGTCTTCATATTTTAAATTTTTTAATTCGAATTCAATTTTTCTCACAAAAAATTCGATTCTGTCTCAACAGAGAAGAGAGAAGAGACAGTCGAATTTTGCTGTTTCTGGTTCAATTTAACTTCACCGAATGATGTAGTGATAATTTTGTAAAAAATCGTTGAATGTAACACGTCTAATCACGACTCAAAACTTCGGCATAACCCACTAAGAACCTTATAAAAACTGAAAATATATGACCAGGCAATTGAGTAATACCAGCATTTTTTTTTTTTTTTTTTTTGAGGAGTGTTTGTCTAACTCAAAAAAACTCATTCATGACAACTCAATCATAAAATGTAAAAAATTATACCGGAGCATATAATCCAAGAGATTTTTACTTCGCAAGACTGGAAATTTCAATAGATTTTCCAATATCCAAATGTTGAAATTTTTTATAGAAGTTTTTAAAAAATTATTAGGAATCTCGAATTTTATGAAAATGGTTCTCATGATTATAATACTCAAATAGGAAAGTGTATAAAACTTGTTGAAATATCGATAAAAAATTGAAAAAACCGGTTCCACCAAAATTTAAAACCAAAAAGGAAAAAATTTGTATTTTTTGTATTTGTTTGGATCGGATGATTTCTTAAAGACCTAGAACAATTGTTTTCGTTTTGTTCCAATAAACAAAAATTTATAATTTTTAGACTTTTCCTTTAAAAATTTGTATTTTTTAGCATTTTAAAAACAAATTTTCTCCATTTAATACTTCTATCGTATTTTCGTAATTATTAGTAATCCTGAAAAAAACGTTAATTGATGAAGTGATGAGATGTATTCGAAAAATTGTTATAGAAATAAATTTTAATGTTTCAACTTGGAAAATGGTTTAAAAGGAAGCATAAATTGAAAAAAATGTAAAATTTTTAGGAAAATATTATAGAATTCTTACAAACTGTAGAAAATGTAAAATGAAATTGTTCAAATTCTGTTAAAAGAGGCACAGAAAAAAATTGAAAAACTGCTCATTTATCGACCGAAAAATGTTCAAAACAGATCGGAACGTTTTGAAATTATTGTTCCAAAATTACACAATTATGTGGCGAAATTCATCATTGAAATGTCAAAAAATTACGTCATTGTCATTCAAAATTTTTAAAAATCCATTGCTCTCTCCCCCAACGTGATATTTTAAGTGATAAAAAATGTCGAGAACACAATATCTCATCCAATTTCAACCATTTTTTTTGCATTCACCGAATAATATTGAGAAATGAAGGAGCAATGTAGTTTATTATTTTATTAAATGTGAGCCTAGATATAAAAACTACCCTTAAAAACGATTTTTTTTTTGTTGAAATTCTTCCTTGATTTTACTTCTTCTGAAAAACCCTAAATCAAGGTCTACTCGAAAACCAATTTCACATCTAGAAAGCGGTTTATGTGTCTCAGCTGACAAATTTTCAATATTTTAATTACATACACTTCACGAAAATTCCAATATTTTTTCAAGACGAGAACAGCTTTTGCAATTTTAATATCTTTAACGTAAGATTTATTTTGAATGATTTTATCTGTTATCTTGGAGCATCAATTTTTATTTCATTGAAAATCAAATTAATTTTTAAAAATATTGTCGACTCCTAAAATACATATTTTCAGACAACTACATTTCTTTCAAAAACGGGTATTTTTCTATTTTAGGTAGCTAAAAATTTACAAGAATATTGGAACCAAAATTGCAACCCAAAAACTTATAGGTAGGTACATCACTAAACATACTGAATGGAATTTTGGATCTGATATGCTCAATAGAAATTTGTCAGAGGCAGAAATGAACTTGAAAATTCTTTTGTAAATAAAATTGACATATTGATATCTTGTCAAACTTAAAAACACGAAGAAAAATTGAAAAAATACTCCGAATATCTGTCAGGTTAAAAAAATATCTGATGTGAGAACAGTTAGTACGTAACCTGAGGAAAAAGATTTTTTTTTCTCACGTTTGACAAAAGAGCTAACAGCAAATCAGAAAGTCATTTTCACATCTAACAAGTTGAATAAAAAATCGCTTTCATGTTTTCAATTCATTAAAATTAATTGCTCAATGAAGGAAATTCGTGATCTATCCATGATTTAAAACGTGTACACCATATAATTTTTTTTCTTTTAAGAATACTGCCCTTTCTGCCATTACAATCGAAAATATCTAAGATAAAAATTTCTTTGGATATACTGACGTGATCTCAAAAATACTTTTGAAAAATTAATTTGGAAAATTGCATATCTAGACTTCACTAGAAATGAGAAAATTAACCAGACCCTAAAAAAATGCTCAATTTTGAAGTCGAAAAATTTGAAATAAGACCCATTTTTTCAACTGTGTTCTATACCTTACCTAATTTTTTTTACCAGAACACTTCGCGAAAATTAACGTGCCAATTACCACAAAAAAAATTGACACTTTAGTACCTTGATAATTCGAAACATTTTCATCATATCATGAAAAAGGAAATAGAATACACGAGACAGAAGAAATCATTCCCTTCCACTCACCGCTCAGCCTCATTCCTCACATAATGAACCCATCGTCGAAAAATTTCAGCATCTTGTAACTAACGCGAGTAAAAAAAACTATAAAAAATCCTCGAACCGAAGACACGGCGCTAATTAATCAACACCATAATACATCCTGCTCCTTAATTCAACGTAATTTCGTATACTTTTAATTGCACGAGAAAAATCTCCAGCGCAGCAGACAGCCCTGTAATTAAATCCATTTAAGGAGCGTAATCTAAGGACAATGTCTGCGGAAAAACACGACACCGTCGAGTATTTTCACCTTTGTTTACGTATTTAATAAATCGCGGCCATAATTCATATAAAACGATAAAGAGAGCGGTACCGAGATGACGACAAATTTGTGGACGCGTATATAGCTCAAATAAACCACAAGTTGTTGGTATGATAAATAAAATATTACACGCGGAAGATGGCGGCGTGCCGTCATCGCAATGTGTTCGCGGGTCGACGATGGCAATACAAACAGGCGATAATTTAGCCCAAGAGGTGGCGCAGCGGGTACACCGAGATCGGGAATGGCCGGAGAGAGGAGGTGTAAAAAATGCTCGTATATTGTCGATAACAAGTGTATTAATTAAAAATAGAAGAGCATTTAGGAACGCGGCGGATAAGAATAGCGTTGTAAGAGGCGGGTAGTTAGGCTCAATGATTAAAGGCTGGCTATATTTTCGAACGTACTCGTAAAAGAACAAACTATTCGGTCGGTTATGGTTTACGTGTGTACACTTCCAGTACGCCTATGTGCCATACACCGAACACGTAGTGCGGAAAAGTGATTATTCGTTACTGGAGAGAATTTGCTTTTAGCAACAATAACCATTCCAGATTGCACCGATTCATCATTTACCGTTATTATGGTTTACTGCTTCTAGTGTTTAACTCAAATGAGGGTTATAAGTATTTCTCGGTACGCGCGTAAAACAATAAAACAATACTCCCCTTGTGGCACTATTTTCGCGAACCTTTCAAGTGATTTATAGTTGGATATAAATTAGTTTTTAAATAGTTTATAGTTGGTTCGGCTTTGATTGCGATCTTAGGAGCCCTCTTTGGTCTTCCGTGCGTTTAGTTTGCGGTCGCGAGGTGCTGTGTTTTTTTACCCTCCGGCAGCCTCGATCCACGCGATAAGATTTTCCAACGTCTATTGAAAATTTCCTCATTCTGGGCTGCATATTTTAATGAGCAGCTGATTTATATAACATTTTATAACCGTATCTTTTCTTTACATTGGTAAAAGAATTTGCACCCGAAACAACGTAATTACTTTCCACTGAAAATTATCACCTTTTTGGGTGAGAAAAATATTCACCTTGCGATGAATAAAAATCTTGGCGAGGTATTTCATTAAAAAAAAAAAAAAAACAAACAATTTATTCGAATATCACGCAGTTGAGAATCGATCCCCTTTCCGGGTATGTTTAATTTTAAGCCCCCAATATAGTTCATAATACAAGAACGCACCCATTGCAGGATGAAAAGAGGGATAAATGATTTAATAATTGAGTATTACATGTTAATAGCACATGTCCGGTATATCAAAGACACTCGTTAAAATAAACCGATCGCGGAAAAAATATTCCTAGAGGGTTTTGCAAAATATACCATAACCGTTTAATAGGATGCTATTTGATCGGAGATGTTGGATTTCGGTTTCGCTACAAGAAGACTAATCGGTCTCCGCAGATGAAACGATTATCTGCCAAATTATCGTCGTAGGTACGTGACTGGCCTTGCGTGCCTTTGCCGCTGCTGCCGAGCTGCGGTCTCTAGGGAATGGCACAGATACCCGGCTTCGAATTTAAACGTCGACGAGGGTTTTTTAACGTATCTGTGTTTTTTTTTGGGCCGTTGATGCGAGAGGAAAAGTGAAGCTGGTGTTTGAAAATTTAATACGGTCTGTGCAACGTGAACTGGAGTACAGGTTTTTAAGATACGGAGCTGGGTGAGCCGAGGGGTGGAGGTAATTGTGGAATATGAAGATTGATAGGTTTCCGCCGGTGAAGCGTGTGGGGCGCGAAAGTGGCGAATTTTTCGGTTAAATATTTACGACACATTTGCAAATTTGAATTTTTTTGCAGAATGGATATTTTTGAGTTTAATTCGGTAGTGAGGGTCGAAATTGGGTGAATTAAGAGTGAGGTTAGATAGGAGGTGGAGAATATGAAATTATTAAAAAACAGAGAAATTGAAACGTATCAATGACATGTTTGAAATATGCATCAATTCTACTTGAATTTTACGTGGAAGAAGTAATCAAAGTGAGAATCAGGGGAGGGGGGTCGCAAAAGAACTTGAACCAGATCTTCAAACATTTTGGACTTGAAAACTTAATTCAAAGGGTCTATCAACTTTTACTTCGAAAAATAAGTCATAGGTAGGTACATGTAAAAAATACTGATAATTTTCAAAAAACCAAAATTTTTTGAAAAAATTGACGTATTTTCAATCAAGTTTGTACCTCTTATTCGAATTTTCGGAGAAAACGAAAAAAAAAAAAATCAAAATGAATAGGAAATCTTGAAACCCCTAATTAGAATAGTGATAGAAATTTTGCAAATATTGATACATTGTTTAACGAACAGGAAAAATTGGTAAACCGTAAATAATTAGAGCCTAGGACTATGGTTCGGTGAACTACAAATACCTACACTCAGAAAATCTTCAAAATTTTGATGGTTATTCAACAAAATTTACAAATTTGGGAAAGATTTTCTTCTCTTAATTACGACATTGATTCTCTCTCTTATTACGAATCAGTGGAAAATCACTAGAAAAATCTTATGATTGTGACACACAGGAAAAATCAGCAATTTTTTTCCATTTTTCAGAGGATTTTCCTTGATTTTCAAAGATTTAAACCAATTTTTCAACAAATTTCTGATATTTTAATGAATTATCAAAGAATTTTTATTGATTTTCCAGCAAATTTTTCACTGTTTACTTTCAATGACTTTTTCCAGATTTATTATTGTGCTGCAATTTTGGCTGTTTTCCAATAATTTTTGATAATTTTATTACCTACTGATGTATAAATGAGAATATTGGTAAAAGAAATTGAAACTGCAGAAAAAAATTTTTTCAAGCTAAAATTTTAAATCTCTACGTTTTAAATAAAAATTGGGCTCCATTTGCAATCGTGCTGGCATCATAACTAAATTCTGTGTAGAGAAAATGAATTCAGAAATTTTTTTTTCACTTTTTTCAAAAAATTACAGAAAGATAGACACCCAAAATTCAAAAATTCCAAGATGTTTTCCATGAAATTTATCCCTTCCTTTCCATCCATGAAGAATTTCATAAACATTTAAGACTATTTTTTATTTCAAGAAAACTGGAAAAACTGGTGGTTTTTTTTTGGGGGGGGGGGGGGGGGGTTAAATTAAAGGGGCGAAGGAAAGATATTCAAGAAGGAGAGTTTTTGCTCAGACGAAAAGAATCACAGGATTTCAGATTTTGAAAAGTACACAAGTTATTGATAGAAAATTAATAAATTTAGACCAGAGCAAAAAAAAAAACAAAGAAATTCTTAAAAATGAGGTCACTAAAAGTTAAACTTCAACCATTTTCCAAACATTTTTGCTATGAAAGAGGGTCCGGAACTCCAAAAATTTATTTTTCCCCTTTAAATATACTTTTATCTTTGAAACTTTTGATCAAAAATCCTTTTCTTTTTTTTTGGTGTGAAACGAGATTTTTTAATTACATTTTTCAAGATAAAATCAAATTTACAATTTTCTAAAAGAAAAAATAAAAAAACTGGTGTTTGATTAGTCATTTTTGCTAAAATGTGACTTTTAGTGACTGAAATTGGTGATGCCACATCATAAAAAAATTATTGGGTGATAATTTTCTACATTTATGATGTTTCAAATAAGGAAGGGCTTGTGAAGTTTACTTTGAATTTTTCAGCAAGCTGAAAAAAAGGAGTTTTAAGTAGGGACATTTATCGTAAACTTTGATAAAAGATAAATTGGAAGAGTTCAGTTCGTTGTAGGAAGCGGAATTGCATTTTCAGTCAAAAAAATTACAAGAGTAGGGACGTTAAGAATTTATAAAATATCAAAATATGTAATTAATTTAAAAATATTAATGACGTATGTGGATGTAGAAGTGATGAAATTATTGATTGACACCCCCCCTCCCCCCCCTCCAAATTGACTCCCTTGACCAATTCATTAGTAAATATTTCAAATTTCGTAAAGCAAGAAAATTTAAGGTCGGAGAGAGGGGATGAAATACAACAAAACTTGTGAATTGTTCATTAGATCGAAAATCAAACCAAAGGCTCATTTTGCTCTCCTTCAGAATCACCTACTTATACAACCAAGTCGATCAAATCAACCCCACAATACAGTATCATAGTATCAGTTTGAACCAATTTAAAATTATATCCCAGCAGCTCATTTCGACGAAAAAATCACCACCAAAAAAAAAAAAAAAAAACAGGAAAAACTACTCCGACTTGGTAATTGTCAAAAAACACCACCACTTCACGCCGCAGAACGACACGAGAACTCTAATAAAACGAAACTTAAAAACATACGAACACTCAGCGTGTTAATTCGCGACGGCGACGACGACGAGACAAAAAAAATACATATATTTTTACGAGCATTTCGCGGCGGAAAAATCTTTTATTCGCGACTCGCAATACGAAACGTACTGGAGATAAAAATCCAGCGGAAAATCATCCCCTATAAGTATTTACATTTTATTGATACGCAGGCGACAAACATCTTAACGTTATTTATTCTTTTGCAGCCGTTGACGGTCGCTGGTCATCGTGGTCCGAATGGTCGGAATGTGACGCCGATTGTAAACGTTACAAGAGACGTACTTGCGACAATCCGAGTCCGGCTAATGGCGGCAGTAATTGCTCCGGTAAAGAAACGCAAACTGCGAGCTGCTCCGGAGGATACTGTAGTTCGGCTGGTACGTATAATCACCCATTTAAACTACCTTTCAATTACCTTTAAATGTACGTTAATGGGTATATACGGTTTCGTATTCACTTTGTAATTATAATTGACTACCGAAGGTGCTCTGCTTGAGTTTTCCAACCGTATCGATTTTCATTTTACTCGTATGCTGAGTTGGGTTGGTAGGACGCATACACCTTTTGCAACTTGTACCAACGTAAATAAGCGTGTAATCGAATGTCAGTCCGAATATGTGTAATGGATATATAATGAGGTTAAGTGCGGCCGGTAATTACCTTCATTAATATCGGAACGCGCTGAAATAGCAAAACATGGCTTAACCGTGTTGGCCAGAGAGGTCTTCGGAGGGGTGATGGCGTTGGTAATTAGGGTAGTGGATAACGAATACCATATGTGCATTGGTTACGGCAACCTTTGCCTCAATTATTCGCCTGATTACGAATTTCATACGTCAAAGTCGTAAAGATCTTTGAGAAATGTCTCGCCGGTGAAGACAGGTGTTGGAAAATATGGCTCGGTTGGGTCGTTTATCACGCCTTTGTCGATATTCGTACTTTGTATCGTTCTGTTTTCCGGTTTGGGTTAATTTTTCTCATTTTTAGTTCTTTTTAGTGTCTCAAGAGGGAGAGGGGGAAAAATTTGGTTGCATTTTCAAGTCATAGAAAAATACCCCAAAAAATTTAATTCAAAAGAATTTGAAAAAATAGAGAAATCGGTTTAAATTTTTTTTTTATTTTCTAAAAAATGAGCAATTTGATATTTTATTCTGAAAACTGAATATAACACATACCAAACTACATAAATTTAGCAATGTTTTAGGAAAGTGACAAGATACATCATGGTATTTCTTTTGAAAATCAGAAAAAGAGGAACTTACATTAACCATTCAGAATGCAGCACAGTGTTACATCAGTGAAAAATTCACTAAAAGAAAATAGGTAGTGAAAAAATTGCTGAATAATTGGTAAAATATCCGAAATTTTTTCAATAATTGACAAAATACTTTGAAAAATTAGCGAAATTTCGCAGAAAATCAAAGGAGTTTGCTGATTATTACTGCGCTGAAATTCCGACTTTTCATCGTTTTAAAATGACAACGATGATATAAAAAGTTGAATTTTTTACAATTCTGTACGGGACCATCTCAACCATCTTCCAACAGCGGGTTTCAGAGAAATTCCAACTTGATCCCAAAAAAGTCGTCAATCCATTAAAAATCAGTATAGAAAATTGGTCAGGAAGTTTTTTAAAAAATGGTATAAAAACATGAAAACTCGTAACTTTCCAAAAAAAAGAGGGTTAGAAAAAAAGAAATCTGAATTTCCAAAAAAAAAGAGTTTTCAAGTCAAAAAACACCTTTTCGTACTTTCCCCCAATTTTGGTTGAAATTTTGTCCTAGATATTTTCTTTGACTGGCAGCTACGTAATTTATTTTTTGGACAGTCTCTCGTTATAAAAATGTTGTCTGAAATTAAATGGCAGATTTTGGAAGTATTTTTCATGCTGATCACAGGGAAAAAGTGAAAAATTGCAGCACTTGAGAAAAAGCCTTTCCTAATAAAGGTCGAAAATGGCCTTTGACCCAGAATTGGTCAAAATTGACCCAAAATGTTACTTATGGTCCAGAAACATCCCCAAAAAATTTTGTCCCCCTAGCCCTATTCGTTTCGGAATTATCACGCTTATAATGTCGAAATTTCAGCATAATTATGATATCTCTGGAAGGGGAAGGTAAAATTTTTCGAAATTTTCACAGATTACACATCTTGTTGGGTAGTATGAATGAGAATTTTTTTTGAAAATTTTCGGTTCACGCATTTTCTCTATTTTTTTTTTTTACATTGAAATTTTCAAACAAAATTTTTAAAAATTTTGGAGGTGTCATAGCTGTAAATTTTTTTATTAGTTCGACGAAGTGGTAATTTATCACATATATTTTGTTTTGAGCCCTGAAATTGGGTGCAACGTGATCAAAAAAAATCAAAACCAAAAATAAACGTGATTTTTTACCACTTTTTTCGTGGTAACAAGCAAGGTATCCCAACTCAAAGTAAAATTTTGAGTCAAAATAGTCATAAATTGAAAATACATCATTAAAGATCCCATTTCAAAAATTTCAAGTGCTGAAGTGCATTTCTAGAATTTTGAAATTTCAAAAAATCCGCAAAAGTTCGAGAAATATGCAGGCTTACATATATTTTATTTTTTGGAATTTTCCATTTTTTAGGGATGATAAATTGTTGGTTTCGGTATTCATCTATGTGTGATTTGCGGCGGATTACTGTCTGTATTACTTGAAAAAATCGAGTCTTCCATTATCTATTACCCCCCCCCCCCCTCCGCAATTTTTCATTTAGGATTTGAAGGATTTCACAAAATTATAAAAAATTAATAAACTCGAAGATTCTGGTAATTCTCGTTTCCTAGATATTCCGAACAATCCGAACAATAAATAAGAAAATAAGACGAATTAAAAAATTTTCCACGTTCTGTTTGAAAAATTCCAAATTTCGAGGAAGAATTGTACCGAATAGATTTCCATCTCGCCTTTTCTTTCCATTCATTTTATTTCAAAATACAGAGTATTTGAAAAAAAATACCTTATACCATTCCAATCTACGTATTATTACATCTCCATATATTAAAAAAATAATTTCAATATTTCAGGTGGCGGACGAAATGATTTCTACGATCGTGACTCGCAAGATGAAGGTAAATATTTGAAAAAAAAATTACCATAAATTTTTCTCGCAGCATATCCCAATAAAAAGAGCCCGGAGTTATCTTAAGCTTCTAAAGATGAAAAAATTTCCGCGATTTGCTCGATTTGACTCGTATAAAGAGTAAACTTTGGGTGAAAGCGGTATAGGAATAATAGAGAGACGAGCAGATAAATGCGTACGTACATGCCGGAAGATGAGGGTTGCATAGGTGCAATTTGAAAGGCACTCGAGCGCCCTCTTTTATTAATATATATAAGTCTGAAACACTCGGGCGCTATTTGTTATTCCGAACGCATAACCAGATAGTCTTTGATTTCCTGCTCTTGAAAAACTCAACGTGGTAGGTAGCGCGGCTTTAATATCCATTTAAATAATGAAAAATCTTCTCGGCGTGCTTCAACCCTTTTTCCAGCATTTTCTCACGCGTCCCGAGTTTTTTTCTTTTCGCTTCTTTGCGCGTTGAAAATTTTATTAGATTTGTAAGCGCCGCTCCAGTCGAAGCCTATGGGTGGGCGAGGGGTGAAGAGGTGTTCAGCGGTATATTGTATAGTATGCCATAGAAATCCTCACGGTGTCGTGATTGAGTTCGCGGCAGCAACCAGCGAGCTAACGTCTATTTCGGATTATAAAATTTATTCCAAATATTCGATATGAATTTTAATACGAATTGCCAGCGCGAATATTAAGGTAGGCGATAATTTAGCAAAAGCGTGAAGAAATTTTTCTACAGCTCGGATTACTTTTCCATGTTTTATGCTGCCGACGACTCGACGTCTATATTACCGTATGCGAACCGTTGTTAGGCTTCTTTTTCTTTTTTTTTTTTGTAGTATCGACAACTTCCTAGCTATGCACAGGGGCTATAGCTAGTGGGTTTAATTAACATTTCGTTGGGTACGTAACGTATATGAGAGCAGATGCAAATACGAAAACGAATTTGGTTCTGGATCGGATACGCCTCGTAAATAAATTACAGATAAAAAAGCTTCGGTGCAGTTTTAATTAAAGGACTTGAATATCTCTGGGGTGATCCGAGACTCCGAATTTCTTTAAAGACTCCAACAGATTTACTGATTGCTTTGGTAATTTCATCACAAAAACTATTATTTTTTAGCCCAATTGACCAATTTAGCGATTTCATGACATGACGATTCAATCGATTTCATCCTCAAAGTCAAAGAGCTTTTAAAGAAAGGGATACCCCAACTCAAAGTAAAATTTTGAGCCTGAACGAAAATAAGTCAAAAATACACGAATTTTGGCGAATCTTTGATATTTCAAAATTTAAAATCACCTCATTATTTTGCAAAAAATGAAAATTTTACGAAATCAAAGAAACAAACTGAAATTTTATACGTACCGTACCCTGTTCTCGACCTTCAGAATCGATTGAAAGCGATTTCAAGACGTTTTGGAGCCTGCAGAAAAAATTGGAACTTTCCAGTGCTGATGGAAAAAAGTCCATAAAAATGGTCCATCAGAATTTTAACCCTTATAATCGCGGAAAATCAATCTTGATGACCTATTTGATCGATTAAAGCAGAATTTTTCGTAATTCCCCCTTTGAGTTCAAATTCATATTTTTTGGCTGTTGATTTTTTTAGGAAAAAAAAATTGTTTTCTGTAAAGAAATATGAATTTGAACTAAAAATTACGAATTTTGGGAAATAACTCTTTATTGATCAAATAGGTCATCTACATTGGTTATTTGCGATTATATAGGTGTTTAAGTTCAATATATGAACCATTTTTATAAGATTTTCTCTAGTCCTGAAAAATTCCAGGATTTTTTGGAGTCTTTGAAACGCCTTGAAACCGCTTTCAATTTATTTAGGACCTTTTTATCGACAAATTCGAAAAAATATCGACAACTCCAAAAATTAATCACTCCATTCATTCCAACAACGTTTTCAAAATCACCATCGATATAGTAACTCCAGAACTCCAATGTTTCGGAAATTAGCCTCTATTCAGTTCATCATCCCTCAAACTGTACTTTCCTCGACCATTCGAACTCACACCAACCAGCCAGAAATCGCCACTAACATGCTAACTAGATGAATCACACAATCGGAAAAACAGTCCTACATCCAAAACCCCGATTACCACAATGGAACCGGGACTTCTTGCATCGTTCGACTCGCAATCCCGACTCCAGCTTCCGGTCGCGCTCATCAACACCATCACACGCATGCCAACCCTATTGGAAACTCTCGAAGCGTAAAAGTGCGCTCGGTAGCTCCTACAACTGAACTTTTTTCTCATTGTGCCATCTGACAAAGTCGTATAATCTAATAATCGTTTACGCGAAAGACTACACAGAGAGATGATGCACTTGCAACGCGACGTACAGTGGAATTATATACGCGAGTACGAGTAATTCCGCATAAGGCAATATATAAGTCGATGTCGTCGGATCCTCCTACAATTCGTATAATGACCTGATTTGAATACAAAGCACTTTTAGGCTTTCCCTTTGCTTCGGTATTTACCGCCAATGGCTCAAAACGACACCTTAAATGGTATACGGAAATTACAAAGGAATTGAATATTTTCTTTTCGTTTTTGAGTCGTGATATTAGCTGCGGTATTTGGTGTTTAAGAATAACAGGTCATTAGATCGTGTGCAAGTAAGGGTTTCTTCGGTTCAACTACCGCCAAATTTCTTGAGAGAAGAAATTAATGAAAAAGAAAACATTAATTGCATATTCAATTTTCGCTTATGAAAATTTTTTAGAATAAAGGGGAGAATTTTTTGAAATTAAATCGTTTCGACCCCAACGTTGCTGAATTTTCGTGAACGCGCAAACGTTCATCAAGTTAGTATAAAACCAGGAAAAAATCATTCAACTATATGGTGCGTTTAAATTATTTGAGATTTTGAAAAAAATCCAACGAGAGCATAAAAAATACTTATGGCTGAATTCCACAACGAAAATATAACAGATGTTGAAACTTCGAGGTGGTTGTGGCCTTGTGGGGGAGGGGGGTGCTTCTTCATTAAACATAATACCTAGATTCATAATTCGAAAAAAAAAATTAAATCGAGAAATTTGATATTGTGATCATATCTTGCATTAAAAAATTTGAAAAATTGACCTTTGATTCAAAAATCATGAAAAATTCCAAATAAAAAATTGTGAAAATTTCTTATTGAACACTCTCCCTACATTACCTTTGGGGTTTTCAAAAAAATTGGAAAAATTTTCACGATAATAATTATTAAAATTGAGTCAAATATGAAAACTTGTTGCACTACAAAACAAATTTAATTGTCATAAACTACTGTTATTTTTCTTTTTTAAAAAGTCACGAAAATCAGGACAAATTGGTTGTTATTCAAAAATCCAAAAATGATAAAATTCTACAAAAATGACGCATTAAGATGTTGAAAATTGTGAAAATTATTACTGAAAGCAAAGTTAAATCAAGTAAAAATTATTTTAAGTAAATTAATGACTTCTTCGTAACCTTTCAATCTTCTCATTTACTTCCCCCCCCCCTCTCTATGAAAACCCCATTCGATATTCAAAAAAAATTATACTCATTTTAACCTTTTTTTTTTAAAAAAAAAAATGAATATAGTTTTGAATTTTTTTTCATGTTATGAATTTTTAAAAGTATCTGCTTATCTCTGTAGGTACTCTCTCATTCTGAATCAGTGAAAAGTCACTGACGAACAGTCAGAATTGCAACATACCTAGGAAAAACCAGCAAAATTCATTGATTTTCAACGAATTTTCACTGATTTTTCAAATAGATTTTCATCAATGTTTCAATTAAATTTATAAATTTAACAGACTTTTTAGTGAATTTTTACTGATTTTCCGGTGATTTTTCTCACTGATTTATTTTCAGTAAAAGTTTTTTCAGCGATTTTTTTTTGTGCTGCAATTCTGACTGTTTTTCAGTGATTTTCAATAATTTTCACTGATTTATAAATAAGAGAGTACATATTTTGATTTTAAAAAATGATTTTGATCTGATTTCATGACTTTTTATTTTTGAAGAGGTACTTCTTCTCGTCTTCAAGGAGAAAAATTGTTTTCCAAATCGAAAAAATAAGTTTCGAATTTAAAAACTGATCTTTTCAAGAGGGAAAAAATGAAATGAACCACTGGATTTCAAAAAACAAAATTTTAAATTTCTTACCCCCCCTCTCTTCTTTACCATCAACAACAATTTTTAATTTCATCTCTGTTTTTAAAAAAGTTGTCAAAATTATGAATGAATTGGGTAGGTACATACATTGAAATAATTCAAAATTTTACGAAAAACATTCACATGGTATTTTTACTGATTCAGAGAAATGAAAAATCTTACCATTTAGGACTTATTTTTTATATTTTAGGACTATTTTTGGTTTCAAATTTGGTCAAAAAAGAATCATTTTTTATCCTTCCATGGACAAATTCAAAAAAAGAGAAAAATATTGAATGAGTACTCTTGCTATTTTCTGATTTCTTGCTCATAAAGTTGAATTTCTGTTATTATTTCTTTTTCTTTTTTTTACCGAAAAACATCGTACCTGGTAATGTTTGAAGAATTGCGAAAATTTATGAAACCTAATCAGACAACTTGACTGGTACAAATTTCTATTTTTATACTTATTTTGAGTGATTTTTTGTTCTTTTCTACAACTTCCCTAGAAACCAAGACAACATTTCAAAATTATCGTTGATTTCTATCGTCCTGATTTAGGTTTGTCAAGTATAATTATTCTCATTTTATGGGCTTTTATCGACCTTGAAATTGCTATCCAAATTCTTCAATTTTTACAAATATTGACAATTTCAGAATTTTTGGAGATTTTCTCACGAAATTTCATAAATTTTTATTTCATCTTCGACAATTTTGATCACCTTGTAAAAAAATTTTTACATTTTTTATAATTTTCATAATTGCAACCTCTATTTTAAACCTCGAAAATTTTTTCAAAATTTTATAAAAATATTTTGATATTTCATATTGAATTTTAAGGTTGTGTAAATTTTTTTCCAACGATTCGTATCAAAGTTATCAATCAATCGATCCTTCGAAATCAAAATTACACATAAAACTACTACTCGTTCTATCACTCACCAGAAAAAACAGCCGTATCTCCTCGATCATCAAACATCCGAACTAATCCACCTGTAAACAAAAAAAGCAAAACAACCCTCAAATTAATACCGTTTGATAAATCTATATCCGATTAATCAGACATATTAAAATTCTTCGGCAGCACTTCTGACACCAATTCGGAGCACTTCGCACCCGTAGGATAAATCTATTAAACGCAGACGTCAGACATTAAACGGCGATAAAAGTAGACCAACGAGCTCAGGGGTAGGCGCGCGTTGGAGAAAAAAAATTATTCAGAACGTGTGCTATCGAGAAGACAGTGAAAATCACTTAAGAATGCGTTGAAAAACCGCATGCGATCATAAATCAATTCGTTTTCTAAGATTAATATTTAGGAAAATACCGCCCTTTTTTTTTCTTTTCACGCCGCTCCGCGCGTTTCGCGCCGCGACGCAATGAAAATAGATGGCTTTTTACACGTCTACGCTGGCATCGCATCGGCTGCTTAAAAGCACACAGCAACGACGACGAACGACGCTTTCAACTTCATGGTAGCGATTTGTTTTTAAAAGCGGTTCCACTTTTTCGCCGCAGCAGCGTGCTTTACCTTTAGCAAGCCATAATATCGTACAAAAGATGAATTAAAGATGCCATAACTTAAAGATATCTTTTTCAGGCCAACTTTTGATAATAAACATAATATATACGACACGTTGCTCTCTTTCTTCGTGTTATGTCGGTATACAAACTCCTCGTTCAGAGCTCTTCTTCTTTCTATGTATATGTGAGGGAGATTTTCGCAAAACAAGAAATTTACTTGTGCCATGTCGTTCTCTCTTTTTCGCATCTCCTCTTTTGTGAAACAGCCCGCCGAGTTCGCGTTTTGCCAACAACTTATATACCGCATAGAAAAGACGCGAGTGATTTCTCTTCCATAGTGCTCAACCTGCGTTGCATGAGTGAAAACTTTCGCCCTTTCGACGAAAGACGGTACGACGTATCCGACCAAAGGTTTTTTATTCCCTAACTCCCTTCCTTTTTGTACATGCAGTTTAAAGGGATACGGAAAACGTACAGTGGAATGCGAACGTAAACCAGCACCGATGAATTATTCGCGAGGAAATAGCGTAAAAAGAAATAAAATGACATCTCGTACAGGGTTTCACCAAAAGACTGCAAATGTCACGAGAGTACCCACCGACCCAAGAAAAGAAGCAGAAAAAAACAGGCAATTACTGTCTGATAATAGATACGCGAAACGTTGTACAACAATCAAGCCAAGATGAGCACTGCTGCGCCATTCAATCTCTATACATCCTCGGTATAGAAATACGCGGGAGGAAGAAAAAAAAATACATGCGAGATATACGAGAACCTCGAACATGACGTAACAAATATTCATATACGAGAAAAAGAAAACCTTGGTAGATTCACCATCATACGATATTTTTGAGAGAAAAAAAAAGTCTTTTATCGAACAACAACAATATATACAAATTCTTTATCATTTCGAAATGAAATATCGTCTCGAATTTTCCGCAAATACTTCTCGAATAATCAAGCCAGCAAAAATGACGCATTCAAGATGAGAATATTAAAAAGGTATACAATGTTAAAAAATTCCGCAACGGAGACGCCGCGTCGACGACGCAGCATCATCCTACGAGTATACCCATGTCCTGGAAAAACTGCTGTCGCAAGAGTCCGTCGCGATTTCCAATTAATTTTACGAATCGTGGATGTAAGTATACGTTCCCTGTGTTGGTGAAATAAAAATATTCATTATTTTTCACCGCATTAACACGCATTTGCAATTTAAATCGGATAAAAAATTATCGTCTCGGGAGTGAGACAAAAATTAACGATGGAATATATCTTACGAACGAGTGATTTTTCTCCTACCCTTTGTATTTTTACTCGGATGCACTCATATAGTGGCAATTGTTACTGTTCGCTTAATTAAATAGGTAAGAAATCTCTTTAATCAGGAGTGGCGGGTTTGTATGAGTGGTTCGTTCATTTTCTGGGAACGAATCGTTCAAGATTGAGTAGGTACCTGACAATAATTGGTATCAAATATCAATATCAATAATGAAGGAACAGAGTTTAAAATTTCGCAAAAAATGGAGATTCAATTGGACTATTTTAAATTTTTTCCCCAAAATTAAAAAGTAAAAGAGATGCCATCCTCCAAATTGAAAAAATAAATGAGCAATTAGAAAATAAGTAAAAAAGTACTTTGGAATTTTATGCAAGGAAATTTGCAATTTTTCTACTCCGAGGGGGGAGAGGAGAGGGAGAAATATGCAGAAATAAATTAAAATTGCCAGAAGTGGTTTATTCGAAAAAATTTTCAATTTTGAAATTTTGATGAAAGGCTTTTTTTGTTTTTTTCAACTCCAAAAACAAATTTTTCCATTTCTTTGAACTCAAAATAATTTTTTTTTACAAAACCACCGCGCTTCCAAAAAATTTTCTGAAAAAAAAAGTCTCTAAGTAGCAAAATGACAAATTTTCCTCTGCCCTACTGCCCTTTTGGTCTGGCTTTATAGGAGGGGAGGGGGGAATAAAACTTGCACTACTTTATAATAATAAAAAAAAATTGAAATACTACGTTATTGTTCATGATTTTGTGGTGTCATGATATTTATCTAGGTACTGAATCTGAAAAATAGAAATTGTAACTATTTTATGAAATTTTCTCAACGTTTTTCATGCTTCAAACTTTCCCAAAAAAGAACTCCTCCCCCTTTTAATTTATTCAAGTTTAAGGGAAAATGTTGAAAGCTCTTGCTTTTTGCGAATCAAAAAAATTATTTTCGTTACTAGGGAGTAAAACGCTACTTTACTTCCTCTCGCGAATTGCTCGAGTGCTTAAATTCGCGTTTTTCTCCCTCTATAACGAAAAATATCGTATGCAACTCGGGAGTAAAATGATTTTCGACAATTTTGATTCATTTCCCTCGCTTCGCTCGGGCAATAAACCTCAAAATTCGTCAAAAAATCATTTTACTCCCTTGTCGCATAATATACTATTCTATTTTCTGGGTTTTCATGCCAATTTAGATACATGCATAAATACATTGATGAAAATATTGGTAAAAATAGGAGAATTAATGAAAAAAGAACTGTAGGTACCTAGACCTACTTACTTACATGTAATTGCATTTGTGGAGAAAAAAAAACATTTTAGTCGATTTCAAACCCAATATCCGCACAGAAAATGTTCACAACCTATTGAAAAGTTCTCAATTTTTTCTAGTTATTTCCAGTTTTTTTGTTAAAATAGTTAGGTTTAAAATTTGTTACTTTCTCTCCTTTTTTGGGGGAGGGGGGAGATGTGGTTTCAATCTTCTAGTTCCTATATAATTAAAAAATTTTAGTTATAGCACCTATTAATATCTTCGCATCTTTTCGAACATTTTAATACAAAACCCGAAGTTCTGTATTCCTTTCCCTCCCTCTCTGAACCTCATCTTGAGTTCCATAAGTGAAAACTTACAAGAATTAAATTTTTTAATTAAAAAACCTAGAAGCTACCACTTTTTCAAAAATTTGAGTTTTTGTTTTTTTCGTTTAAAACATTCTGATTTTGGAAAAAGAAAAATTTCCGAAATATACTTTCTATCGAATGAAAAAAAAACCTAACATAATATTTTCAAGCGAAAAAATAATCAATTCAAACTCAAAGTCGATACCTATGAATTTCGTATTTTGGGATTTCAAGATTCGCTGTTGGCTGCACTGGTGTATGAAATTTTCATTTATTTTATTTCTAAATTCACTCTCTAGTCTATGTGGGTGAAAACAATTTTTTGTCCAATTACTCGATGAAAAAAAAAAATCATTTTAGCTTAGTGAAAATTTCATATTATTATTGAAATATTGCGATAAGCAACTTTTGGACCCCCTGGTAGCAGTCTGAATTTTGATCGGAGAAGGATGGCGATGGTTTAGGGAGATGTAGAAACTCAAATGCATCATTTTAGTGCTGTGACGGCTTCTCGCCCAATTTTGATTTTCTAAAAAACACAAAAAACGGCGTTATTTTCAAAAGGAGGTGCACTTTGAGCACCCTTTGCTCTCCTCCCCTTGCACCTGAGAGGTTCAAAATTTTTTTGAGAGGTCTCCCACTCAATGTAAACAACTCCATCAAATTTGGTCAAAATCCAAGATTTTTTTTCACTCCACCCTAATGTATAAATCAATAAAATTGAATCTTACACAACCAAGAATTTTCTTTTTGAAGCCTATCTCCAATTTTTATGCATTTTTTTGAGCACCTCCTCTTTAAGGCTTATTTTAAGTTTCAGAGATGAAAAAAGATAAAAATTAAACAACTCTCCTCCTTACATTTTACGATTTATCTCAAATGTTTCGATTTTTTGAGTTTTGAGCTGTTTTTCAGTGACTTATTTGAGATATGAGGTTAAAAAAATGGTAAAAATTGAATTCAAAACACTCAAAATCCTGTATCTGGAGTCCTATCTCAAGCTCGATTTTTTTTCAGCTTTAGAGCTCCTCTGTTGAGGATTATTTTTGTTCTGCCAAAAAAAATTATGAATATTGAAAGTAATAAACAAGACAACCTTCATTTTTAAACCTCTAAATTTTAAGCACTGAACCTCTTCTAATTATAAGAATCAAACTCAACGCACTTGAAAACCTACCTCACGTTTAAAAACCAACTCGAGTCTTCTAAAATTTCGAGAAATAAACCTACTTTTTTGCATTCGTTTTAGAGAGTTGGATCATCTTTTTTCAGAATTAAGAGATTCTTTCGTACGTAACCAACGTCAAAAAAAATTAAACATTTGAAAAAAAAAAGGCAAAATCAGCCCACAGAGAAAAGTTGAACGATCGGGTCAAAAGTTTAGGGGACAGTCGTTCCATGGTTCAATATTTATACATAGCTGAATAGAGAGATTTACATCACAGCCAATGTTTTTGATATCTCACCACGCTACTCCCTTTTCTGCCCTGGTTAAGCCTTTTAATCGGATCAAATCAAATTTCATATCAACACGAATAAAGATACATTTCACAAATTTAAACTCGCACTATACCTCGTAATCTGATGGTAAACCGCTACAATACCTCGAATTTAACATTCCAAAACGGCGACATTATTTCTCGTCATTTCACACAAATGCTGAAAAATACCGAAACACAAAGCATCAGTCAACCCGACACCTCTACCTGCGTATTCCCCTGTATAGAAATTTTCACGCTATACGCCAGTCGATACGCTAATTCGTACAAGTTTTTCGAGCTGGATTATAATTTCATCGTTGGCGTGCAAACGAGCGCGAATATTTTCCAACAGTCGTCATCAAGGGGTACGGGAGAAGTCCAGGGGGGAATTTGGCAAATCCGAAAAACAAAATGCGAATAAAATGATTATAACGAACGAAACCGACGACGATGAGAAAACGCTCTAAAACATTTTAATGTCCTTTTGTTCTTAATTAATGAAAATTAAACCAGCCGAGCGTCGTATTTCAGATAATCTTCACAAGGCGGGATAGAATATCACATAAAGAATCACCTATATATGCATATACGAGTATCTAGCTACCCCGCATACGTTTACGTACCTAAAATTGTCGTCGACAACGTCGTACCTAAAAAACTTTTTTTCTTTTTTTTTTTTAACTACAAAGCGAAATTATACCATCGCTGTTTAAATTTCTATACACCGAAAAATACCTAACCGACAGAAGAAAGTTACAAATAAAGCCGGAAATCAGCGGAATCCAGCTTTTATAATAAAACTTACGAAATAAAATTTTCTCTTTTGGAGTCATCGTTCTACTCGTTCGCGTGTACTTTATTGTTGTACATTTTTTTCCCTCCCTGGCTTGGGTTTTCCGGTAACGCGACTGTACACATTCGTAATCAGATATAAAAGAATTTTACGGAACTTTTTCATATATTTCGTGCCAAATTTGCAAACCTGCGGTCTGATGGGTTCCGCGAAAAACAGCGAAGTGGGGTAAGACTACCAAAGGCACTAGACATCAAGGTCTGATCGTATTCATTTCACGTCCAAAACAGATGCAAGTTTTGCCCATGAAACGAAAGAGATCCATTTAAATTTAGTCGGTAAATCGCGTTAGATAGCGGTTTGAATTTTAATTAACGGGATCGATGTAATCCTCTCCCTCATAGTCTGCTTGGAAGAAAACCTTCTTTATTAAGAAAAATGAAGGGTGAAACATTTTATGAAATTACACCCCTTCGACGGCTGTTAAGACGTTCTCTTTTCTATCCTATCCGCCGAAAAACAATTAAAGAAATGAATAATCGTCGCCATTAAAAAAAATAAATAAGAAAAAAAAACACTAACCGGAGCTCTTTCCATCTCACTCGACGGGTAGATGCATCGCAGATGAGAAAACACTGTCAGAGGTAAGATAAAATATTTCTTAAAATAAAAGCAAGCGAAAATATGCGTTTGTCTTGCGGTTTATTTATTTTTAAAATACTGCGAAAAAATTAAAATGAATAGAAGGCGTTAAAGTGGAAATACTTTGAATAAACAGAGAAATAATAAATGAAAAAAAAAGAAAAACCAGCCATACCCTGCACTGACGGTTTTCTTTTCGAGCTGTACCCCGGTTTTATTAATTTTAATAATAAAAAACTATGGGTATATTTGAGTAGAAGGCGGATTAATAACTTTCATTATTCATGAGATAAGTTTGACCGACATACGAGGATATTTTGCTAAAGCCACATTTTGACAAGTAAATTCAACACCTTTTATGATTAACGAGACCGTTTTCACGCGAATAAATTGCTCTCGAGAAAGAACTCGAAAAACTTGCTCGGTAAATTGCAATAACAATAGGTAGGAAAATTTTTACGTGGAAATTTTTTTCGCTATTTTTCTATCGCGAGTTCATTTTTTAACCTGTAGAAGATTAATGATGTGAGAGCGGTTTTTTTTTGGCGAGGCACAGAGAAGGATTTAAATTCGGATATTTGAGGCGTTTCGTTAATACCAACTTGTGGTGATGGATTAATCGCCTCGAAGACGTTAACTATTTGTATTGATGAAACGCCTTCATTTTTTCTCATCTTTTTTATTTCCTGAGAGTTTGCGGCATGAAAAATGTTTCGAAGTAACAAGTGTACGAATAAAATAGAAACAATAGATTCGAAAAATAATTCCAAAGTATTGAAGGTATAAATATGCTTGTCAATTTTTTCGTGAAATTCAAGTTGTAAAAAAATGCATCTTTTTGTAAACTATCAAAAAATGCCCATAGAAAAATGTATTTCTAGTCAAATGCCATTTCAAAAATACTCGCAAATCATTCTGATTCTGAAGCAATTTAAAATTCCGAAAAAAAATTAGAGAAAATTTAACAAATGGGGAAATAAAAAACGTTGATCTTTTTAGAAGGTTTTTTTGTAGTTGTTGCTCAGTGTATTTGGTATCGAACAGTGAACATACGTGTTAGCTCGCAAATAGCCTTTAATCGACTACCTTAAATTATGTTCCAAACAACGTTGAAATTTAATGGAGGGTTAACGTTCTCTAATCGCTATACCTATAGCCGTTAACCAACTCTAGCGCGATATTACCTCGACCGACAATTTTAATTCCAAATGTTCACCTATATTTCGAAAATTACTCCTCGAGTCCACGTCTTGAATTGCAGATAAAACGATAATAAAGGGAAATGGCGAATCGAAAAATTATTACTTTTTTCCCATTATTTTACTTGAACGTCATCACCTTCTTGAAAGAAACGATTAGTATGTGAGTAAACCCCCCCCCCCCCCCATAAAAAAAAACAGCTAAGATTTTTTCAAAGTGCTTGGTACCCATTTGATATTGATTATTCAAATGTCAACTTATGAATTGACCTACTCTATCATTATTTATAAATCGGTGAAAATGAATGAAAATCACTGAAAAACTGTAAGAATTGCAGCACAGTAATAAATCAGTGAAAAAAAATCATTGAAGGTAAAACCATAAAAAAAAACTGCTGAAAACTAGTGAAAAAATGCAGGAAATCAGTGAAATTCTTTGGAAAATCAATGAATGCTTTCATGGAAAATCGGTGAAATTCTTCGAAAAAATGTAGGTAAATACTTAATTTTTAGGAAAAATCAGCAATAATCAATTAAAAATGAAACAATTTCGTTGAGTTTGACTTTTTTCAAGGACTTTATTGATTCGAAATGAGAGTGTAACCTAAACTACATACAACTGAGGGGAAAAAATAAATATTTATGCTGCTCTCTCGTTTTGAATCAGTGAAAAGTCACTGATCAATAATCAAGATTACAGCTCAGGAAAAATCAGATTTTTTATTTTGGTTTTTACCGGATCAAAAAATTTCATTAATTTTTAAAGATTTTACTGACTTTTCAGTGAATTTTTCTTGTTCGTATTTTCAGTGAAATTTTTTCACTGATTCATTACTGCCCTGCATTTCTAATTGTTTTCTAGTGATTTTCGATATTTTTCACTAATATAATATGAGAGTATGAGAGAGTGATCATCCGTGACTCTAATCGAGATTTTAATACGTGAAAAGGATTCGTTCAAATCGATTTCAAAAGTATTTGAGAAGAAGAGTGATTCGAAGCAATTTTCGATGATCCCGCATTCGAAAATTTGGACGATTCGTGTTTGAAATTCAAATATTTTTTTTCATAAGACCCTTGTTGTTTTGTTTTGTTTTTTTTTGCTTTTACATTTTAAATTGGAAAAAAATCCAGTCGAGTGGTAAATTTCCAATTTCTAGCCCTCGGTAATAAGTGACAAGTGACTAAATAGATTTTTATTTTCGAATTCGGGACACAACTAAAGATGGCGCAGAATTTGAATGTTTTAAAAAATTTACAAAATTTTGATTCGAACTCGTGATTTGAAAATAACACAGGTCGACAAAATAAATTTCTGTTTCTGGGTTCTCATGCCGAAATTCTGTTACTAGACATCAAAATACATCACCTTGCTCAATCCTGGCTTCCAAAGTTTGCTTGGGGAGTGGGGGGCCAAAAAACTGATTTTTCGAGGGCAATAGGCCTGAGCATTACCAACAAAAATTGAAAAAAAAATTGTAATGCTCAGGCTTATTGCCCTCGAAAAATCAATTTTTTGCTCCTCATCCCCCAAAGCAAACTTTGGTCAAAAAATTTTTTTTCCTTCATTAGTTACATGAAAAAAACCCAAATTTGACAATGAAAACCCCGAAACAAAAATCGTGTCGACCGGTGTAATGATTCGAATCATATTTTAGCTGATTTGTAGGGTTAGGGCTTTACAAAATTTCAAGCCGTCAAAATTGACAAATAAGTCTTGATTTGAAATTCGAATCATTTTTTAGGTAATTTTGTCCAATATTGAATGGGCAGGGATCACGAAAAATTTTTAATAAGTTGAATTAAACATATTACTAACCTTCTTTAATTTTGAAATATTGGTAAAAAAAAAAAAAATTATTAGGGCACGTTACGTTAGTTTCAAAATACAAAATTCTTTTCATGCCCAAGACATAGATTTTTTTCAAGAATATTTTTGATTCCTAATCAATATGAATTAGTACCTTGTCCCTCCAATTTTAAAATCAGGAAAAAATTGTCAGAAAAACTTGATCGTGATTTTTTTTTTCAAAATTATTCAACTGTCGCAAGACTTTGATAGCTGAATTTCAGAAAAAATCGCTCTCATTTTTCAATTTCTTGAAAAAAAAAAAACTCAAAATATCACTTTAAAAACACCTTTTGAACTACCACGACCAAAGCTCGTCAAAGGCATAAAATTCACAACCAAGAGCAGATACTTTTGGCCAATCTGGGATCTAATAAATTACCGAGTCGATTAATCCGAGAGGATGTTTACGTGTATGTAAAACAAGAACCTATACGAATCGTGTGTTTGGCGCTTTGATTACGGTTAGATAATAAAAAGGCCTTTTTTCGTGTTAAAATTTGTTAGGTGTTGAACGAAATATAAATTAATCATAGAAAGAGGAAAAGTTTACAATGTAAATGTTTAATGTTGGTTGATAACACTTAAAAACACAAGCCTTCGTTGACGAGGGGACGGTGAAGGCGGCGACGAGGTAGTGTTCGCATGTTAAAACTTACTTTAGAAACGAGAAAGCGCGAGGCTACGACGACGGCAACGGCGGTGCGAACGAATGGTAGTTTTTAAACACCTTTGGTATATATACGAGCGCGCGTAAGAATGAAGAATTATGGTGTTTGATCACGATAAATACGATAAGAAATGGGAAACGTTTCGAGAATATGGTATTTGGCGATTTTTCCTTTTTCCTTAAATTACAACTCGATGCCCGATGCGTAACTTTCAAACGCAGGGCAGGGGTTTTTATTGTGTACACATTAAGACCACCTTCTTTGGTCAATCAGACGAGTTCGGTTTTTCTACGCAAATAACGAGAAACGAACAGAAAATTGTAGCTTGAAAATTCACCCAGCTTGGTGAAAAACTAACGGAGGGTTGTTAAATTGAAATTTCTTTTCGAAATGTGCGTCTATGTGAAACATTGGAGTAAGAGGAGGTTCAAACTTACTATAGGTTTTAAAACCGCAGAATGTAGATATGCCTTTTGTACGTACACATGCCTGTGCAGTATACGTAGGCTTGGAAAATAAAACGTTTTTGAAATATTCGCTAATAAATCATAAAATATGCGTCGAATTTGAGGACTTCCAAATCCCATTACACTTGGAAAATGCCGTCTTTCTAGTCCCGAGCGCGTCGTAAATATATTTTTTGCCTAAGTATAAGAGACGCTCGGTCGGTATATCCGAGAGATATTTTGTGACGTAATTTTTCGGCGAAACTTAATTTATTATTAGTTTTGTATCGAGTCGTTTTAGATTTATTTATTAAAGTTTGGACGTGTTTTTTGCCCTCTTGTTGCAGCTTCCAGATCCGATGTTCGATCTAATATTCCTTTATATGTCGGCTTGGCTGTAGCCTTTTCCATGTTTACCGTTGTTATTGCCCTAGTTATTAGATTGTTGAAGAGGAAGGATAGAGATCACAGCATGTATAATATGGCTAATTCTGGTGAGTATGTAATTATACATTGAATCAGGGATAGAAGATAAGAGCAGGATAATATAAGGTATTTGTTCGATAGTTTCAAATTGAATTTGTCAGAAAAAATTGATAATTGAGACAAATAAATCTAGAATATTCAGATAACAATAGCACTACACAAAAATAGAATATTGAGCTCTTCTCAAATTGCTAATTCATGCAGTAGCTTTATTTATCTGCGTGCCGGTAGGTATGCCCGCGCCCCCTCTTCACCAAAAAAAAAAAATAATAATAATAATTGTCAATATAATTCATTTTACCTATTATACTTTGAAGTACATTTTCATAAAATCAGAGAAGGAACACTCATTGGGTTGAAAGTACATAGGTACATATTTCGATTATTTATTGAAATGCTGAGAAAGAAGGAAAGAGAGAACCGAGAGAAGAGGATGAAATTTCAACCGTAAGAGGATTAAGTATATTTATAATTTAGAAAAATTAGACAGGCGGTGCAGGAAAGGGTTGTAAAAAAAAAAAATAGAGTAATTGATTTTTACCCCACCTTCACCCCCAAACCCGTTGTTTTTGAAATTTTGAAATCAATTACCTATTTTTAAATTGAATATCAAAAAGGATGAATTTTTTCCCCTGTACCTCTTCTTCTTTCCTTATATACAATTGATTATTTTCAAAAGAAAATGAGTCCTATACCGAAGTTCTGCAACCAAAGATAAATATAATATACAAATTTCAACATTAAAAACACATTTTTCCAATCTCCCTCAGCCTACATCTTCTTTTCACGTGGAACTTCGAAAAATTTTCGCCTCTGTACTTGGTAACAAAACGGAAAATGACATAAAAGTTGACTGAAAATGATAACTGATGCGGCAGTTTTTGTATTTTTACCCCATTATTCCAGAAATCATGATTCAAGGACCTAAAAATTTCTCATAGTACAGTTCTGTAAATTCGGTTTTCAATCATTTATAGGAGTCAGCTATCCAAGGACTGATGGAAGGGAGAACAGTGACTCTGCGTCATCGAGAAGTTGGTAGAAGAAAAAATACAATTTTTAAAAACTTCAAAAATGTTAATTTGGATCTTCTCTCTTGCTCAGCCATTCTAGAAGATATCTTAGTCTTTCAAGTGACCTGATTTCAGATTGTAAATGGAGACTTTGATTTTCAATCATGATTCTCAATACCAAATTTACATATAATTAATTAGAATCAGCTAATTTTTCAGCTCACTAACTGGAATATTGTGATAGCGAATAAGGAAAGGGACCTCTTGATCGAAATCTATTACTTTCTGCTACAATACTGTTCAAACTTCGAACTTTTCAATTTAACTTGAGTGAAAATTAAATAAATTTTCTAGCTCGATTTTCTTCGCTTAGAAGTTTAATATTTCGCTCAATTTCGAAGATGAGAAGTCTGAGGCTGGGACTTGTTCTATTCGATTTCTGAGACGTTTTTACATGATATGTGGTGACTCACGTAAAAAAAAGAGACTTTTAGTTGTCATTTTTTCGGATTTGAGTTCATAGAACTCTTAAAAATCGATTAAAACCATTCGCAAGATTTTTAGACTTCAATTGCCCAAAATTGAGATTTAGTACATGCAAGTAATTCTTGAAATTTTTTATTCAAGAAAATTTACAAAAGTTCAGTTTATTAAAACCGAAAGTATTTTTTTTCAGATTCGGGTTTAGATAACCCTGAAAAACCGGCTGAAACCAACTCCATAGATTCTCATATTTCAAAAAGTGCCCTAAAATTGAGATTTGATTGAAGCATTCTCAAAATTTTATCCAAAAAAAAAGCTTTTAACCCTTTGGTGCCCGGCAAAAAACTGACGGATGAAATTGAAAAATTTTCACGCTGATGAAATGCACCAAAGCCCAATAGTAGAAAGCCAAAAAAATATTTGCTTCGGGTGAATTCATTGATTTGGAAATGAATAGTTTTTAAAAATCTTTGAAATTTGGCTATATTCGTTTCCAAATCTATAGAAGCTCCAACTGAAGTGAAAATTGCGCCAAAATGTGATGGACTGCAAATTTAATCAAATAGTATGAAAATAATACGCATTTGTTCAAAGATCGAACTACTAGAAAAAGAAATCGGAAATTTTTTCAAAAATAAGTGGAACCTTTTCCGCCGGAAATATCAAAACTTGATCTTGCTGGAAGCAAAATTTTCCGATATAAAAATACTTTGTGGGAAAACCGACACATTTACAGAAGGAAATTCGTATAAGTATTTAATAATTTTTGGAATTCAGATTTCAAGATCGTACTAAGGCCCATTTAAATGCATAGAAAAATTTATCGAAAAAATGAAACATTTTTTTCCGTTGAAAATTTTCACTCTTTATTAATTAATGAAGAGTTAACTTCGGTAAGAAATTATTTTTTTTCCCAAATTATAAGTACATGATTTGGAATATCAAAAACAATTTTTTTGGATTTTCTTTTTTTGAACAAAATTTATTAATTTTCTTCAATTTTTTGTCAAATTTAGCCTTGAACCTCAATTTCCAAATATTATTCAATACTTACACAAATTTCCTTCTGTAAATGTCTCGAGTTAACCACAAAATATTTTTCTATCGGAAAATTTTGCTTTCAGCATGATCAAATTTTGATATTTCCGGCGGAAAAGGTTTCACTTTTTTTGAAAAAATTTTGGATTCATTTTTATTTATTTTTTCTGGTGATTTGACCTTTGAACTAATACATATTATTTTCACGTTACCTTACCAAATTTTCAGTCCTTTACATTTTGGCGCAATTTTCAGGTCAGTTGGAGCTTCTGTAAATTTGGAAACGAATATAGCCAAATTTCAAAGATTTTTAAAAGCTATTCATTTCCAAATAAATGAATTCACCCGAAGCAAATATTTTTTTAGCTTTTAGCTATTGGTCTTTGGTATATTTCAGCAACGTGAAAATTTTTCAATTTCATCCGTTAGTTTTTCGCCGGGCACCAAAGGGTTAAAAAGTTTATTTCAATGAAACTTCAAACACGTTTTGTCAGAGTGAATATGGCCCGACCCAAGAGAAACGACTATAGTTCCGTGGTGGTGGCAACCCTGCTAGCAAGTTGATTCGAATCCTTATATAAACTCTGCGTTAGCGGAGTAAAACTAGTTCCGAAAATACCTCGAACGGGGTAGTCACGTTGATCGATCGAGCTGCGGCTCGATCGAACTCGTTTTTACTTACTTTCGAGTTCCGAAATCTACGTTTGAGCTGGATGATGCGTTGCTCGATCGAGCTTAGCCTCGATCTGGCGCGTTTTCAACCCTCGAACGAGTCAAAATCTAGTTTCGTTTAGGCTAAGTTTCGAAGTTTCGATTTTACCCCTAATTCGAACATACGTGTCGTCTTAACATCTCTTGCTTCGGCTTGTACGACGCCCGGCTAAGTCACCGGAATCGGACTTAGCCGGGGACGCGTAAATATCGAATCCGGCTCGATTTATTTACCCGTCATCGGAATTCACCCGCGATTCCATCTTGGTCCCTCATTTCGATGGGGGGCCCATGGGGATCCTTCAAGGTACCAGTGCACCTAGGCCTGGATAGAGACCCTGGGACCTCGGTGGAATTCGCCACTCGCGAGATCGGTTCCCTCCGCGGAGATATCCATCCGGAGATATCCTCCGCGGCGTCGTTCCTATTCCCGCCGCGCGAATTCTTCCACACGTTCAGAACAATATGATCCATCGACCCCCTTGCAGCTCCGGCGAAGTAGGGGACGATGGAGTTCAGCTCAATACGATGGCACCGATCGGGGAGGTCTATAGCTCCTTTCGCCGCCGCCTCCGCAGCCAGCGGCGTGGCGTCGAATTGAGTGTAAAATCATCTCGATCATCGCCAATTTAGATCCATCCGTAACCGTAGGTCGCGGCCGTCACTCACACACACATACAGGTACGATTAAATACGTCGTGCAAATATACGCTTGTATCTGTCAACCGTGTTTTTATTCGTTCCAACGTGCGAGACCCCAGACGGGCCCCGCGGACCCTCGGCGAAGGGACTTCCTCCTAAATATCCTCCGGGAGGTAAGTCCGTAGAGCAAGATCGGGAACCTGGTGCGCACCAGTGTAATGGGGAAAGAAGGACCCAACGGCCAGAGGACTCGTGAGGAAGGGGACAACCCTACCGACCCCACACTCCCTCCAACGTCCTCCGTAAGCAGTCCATTTCTTTACCACCCCGTCCGGCAGAATCTTCTCTACATAATGGCGCCCGAAATAACGTGACTCTCCAGACTACGACTCCCACAGATGGCCACCTGTGCATAGGATAAAGAGGCTGGAAGCACATCGGACAAAATCCTGTATGTATATCTTCCGATTTTCCACCAATCCGCAAGTCGGAAGTATACCATATGTTCGTAAAAAATCTGAAACAAGGTAAAAAATTATCCATTTAGGCGTCCTAAACGCAAAATTAGGTACAAATCGCATATGGTAACGTCTATATTTATTATATCATTATTCAAAATTTTGTCCCCAAGCTCTAGGCCTCCGGACTACAAAATTTTTCGCACCTTAAGTGCATAGAAATTAAATTTAGGCGTAACTGACACCGTAAATAGTGAAAAAATGTAACAAAAATGTTTTCCTTAACTCCATATCACGAATTACTAGTAATGATTACAGTTAAATTTCCGTGACGCGGAAATCTAGTAAATACGATATTGTAATTCCTATCAAATATCCTTAAAACGTCCTCCCCACTGTAACAGTTCGTGACGGAAACGTGCGACGTACACGGCAACCTCAGTGTATCCTCAACCCATTTCCTCAGTCAAACCACAAATTCCTTCATTTTTTCTCTCCCTTTATGGCGAAATACAGCCACAAAATTTTATACATCGTAAAAACAACACCAAAATTCCAGGGATGGCGACATGATAGATGAAGGGAACGCGGCATTTCCCCCGTTCTGGTACCGGATATTGGGCCCCGAACGATGTGGAATCATGTGATTAGGATGTCACCTTTTCGCACCATATCACAATCACTGGCTGTAAGCATCATAAATGCAAAAATGTCAAAAATTGCGAAATTTCAGGCCATAAAATTCGCATAAACACGTCACCCAAAAATCAAACTTTTTCTATAAAAATCCTGGACAATTATCAAAAATTGTGACGTCAATTCGGAACTAGGCACCTTAAGTGCAAAATAGAAATTTTTCATTTCGAAAATTTCGGACTATGTACCTTAAGTACACCATAAAATATTAATTTCGGCCAAAAAACGTGTGAAATATCAAGGTCATAAAAAATTCACACCAAAACACGAGTCAAAAAGTAGAAAACTACACCCCCCCCTTCCTGGCCATTAACGTAACGTAATTAACGTAAACGACATCTCAAGCACAGAAGTGCTCAATAATAATAACTTACGTCATCAGAAATGATGAAAATTTCCGGATATGTAAAACTATGTATATAATCCGATATCAAATTATCAATCATACGATCTGATAATCTGATATTTCACATTTTTATGTGAAAATTAATTATAAGCCAATAGTCTCACTTTCTATAAAGTGAAAAAACCAAAAATGCACCACTTTTCATCTGCCAAATGAAAATATCGGTACATTTCCGTTGTAACGTAAAATCATGGCAATTTTATTAATTCGCCAGTTGAAAATGCGATGACCACAATAATTAGGTATTTTTTGTTGGCAGCAAGAAAGCCTTTTATTATGCTCTACGCATTCATTATCTACTCTTTTTCATACCCAAAATTAACGAACCCATTTGTGGCGAAACGAATTTATTTCCCACACCCTAAAAATTCATAATGGACTAACCCACCCGAAAATTCGAAAATTTCAGGCCCTTCTTCTTCAAAAATTAAATAACCACTCATTTCGAACACTTCTATCTACAAAATTAATTACCACAACCTAGAAAATCGAAATCCAAAATTATTACTCAAAATTCATAAATACACTCATTTCCATCTTGACAATAATTTTTTCGACCTTCAAAAAATCAAAAATCACCAAACCATCATTCAAAATTCATAAATTCATCCACTTTCATTTATTTCAAGTTTCGATTAAAACAATCTTACTCACGATCTAAAAAATTCAAATCTTCTAAATTCCATTCAAAAATATCAAAATTAACACTTCGATTACCAGAACCCTACCCTCTCGCAAAAGAGAAAATCAAAATCCATAGACATAATTTTCGAACCACATAACCCCTTTTTACCACCTAAAAAATCATAATTCTCAAATCTTTCGATCAACAATTCAAAATTCACTATTTCAAGCTACGAAATCTTTTTCTCAAAACTAAAAATCTAAAAATTCATTATTTCATCTGAAAACTCAAGAATTTACTCCGATCAATAAAATCTTTTTCACTCACAAATCTTCTCTCACGATCAACATCAAAATTTCACTCAGCAAAATTTTTAATAACCAATTTCGAACTAGGTAACCCTTTTCACGACCTAAAAAATCAAAATTTGCAAATTTCCACTAAAAATATTCAAAATTAACACATCGATCATCGAAATACTTCCTCAAAATTAAACATATCAAAATTCACAATTCCAAAATTCATTACAAAATTCATTAATTATTTCGGATCAAAGAAAATCTTTTTTCATGACATCGAAAATCAGAATTTTCAAATCTACATCAAAAAATTAAAAAACTCAATTCTTTGGCCATCACATCTCATTTCGAACATCAGAAAATATCAAAATTCATAGTCACCTTTTAGAAATTCAATAAAACCCTTTCGATCATCAAAATTCACATTAAAAATTCCAATAATCAATTTCGATCAACGAAATCTCTTTTTCCATGACATAAAAAATATCAAAATTTCCAAATCATCATTCAAAAATCAATATAACGTTTCGATCAACAAAATTCACTTTCTCCTTTGGAAAATATCAAAAATTACAATCTCATTCAAAAATTCAATAATTTATTTCGATCATTACCTTCAATCAACGTAACTACTATTCTCATGACCTATAAAATCAAAATTCTCCAAAAAATCTCCAAAAATTCATTTATTTAATCAAGTCAAAACCCACTGATTCGATCTATATTTCGATTCGATATTCAAAATTATATTTTTCGCCGAAAATAATGGTAACCCTGTTTCCACTTTTCAACCGAAAAATAAATTGTTGGCGCCAATACGATTTCCGGCCCAGCATGCTCATTCAGACCAAAAATCCATCGCGATCCAAATTCTCAGTTTAGATCTTCTTTCTTCCCCTTCACTAGTCCAATGCGCAAATGGTTTAGTCAATATTCACATTCAGAACAATAGGCACGATAAAGACAAGTCAATTCTTTTCAAAATATTTTTCTTAGAATCGTAAATCAATTCTTCACAACAAAGAATCAATTATTTTAAAATCCGTAAAGATGACAGCAACCTGTCAATTTAATTCAAATCTATTGTAAACAAAAATGTTGGCGACTTTATGTGCAAAAGCCGCCATGTATATCCGCTTCATTATTTAAGCTTAAGGCATACTTTTTTGGTACAAACGCTTTCACCCCTTTGAAACTCAAAGGACGCTTCTTTCTATTTTTAACGGTGGCGGTAAACTATTGTTTATACAAATGTATGTACATCGATGCACCTTTTTTCACTCAAAAATACATCCGTTTACGATTTTCAAACAATACTTTTAACTCATTAAAATTCAATCTATTGAAATTACATTTCTTGGCAAAATCAAGATTTCCTACATTTTGGTACACTTACGTTCACCCCATTATTTTCAAAAAATCGAAAAATCAATTAATCATCGACCGTTTCTCACATAATATCACGGCTTTGACAGCTCCGGAAATCAAGATTTTCACATTTTGGCACACTTACGTTCACCCCATTATATTCCAAAATTTAAAAATCGATTAATCTCTATAAATGTCATCTTGAACTTGACAGCTCCTATAGATTTCGGCAAACTTCTTTTTACCTTTTCTATATATTAAATGACACAATCAATTGACTTAATCAATTCTATTGTCTTCACTTGTATCACAAAAATTCCTGATACTTTTACTAGGAATTGACCTTCGAAATCTATGTACATACATCGGTATATTTAGATTTAAGAATTTCCTTGTAAAAACGGAAACGACCGTATAGAAACAAAACAACAACATCGTGCGATTTCTCAAACCTAAACCAACCCAAACAATAAAAGGATCGCATTCGCTATTCATAAAAAAGAACAATCCATTGAAATCTCAACAATAGAACTGGTCATCCCAAAATACACGACTTCAATAACCGGACTATTCCTCAACAAATCAAGCTACCTAAAACTCAAATAAATAAAACCCCGTTTTCAAATTCGAAATCATTTAACGTCTTTCTCTTCTGCCATTTGGTTATCAGCAAAGATTGCCGTTTTCAACGTTTACCAAGTACACCTAGCTATCTGGTACACTCTTTCTCTACTTTTAAACGCTGCTTTTAAAACTCGCGCTTGACTAGATCTACCTTTCCAAGGTTAACTTAGTCAATCTCGTATTTCTTTTTCTTCTGCTTTTAATTATTTTGTGAATTTAAATACTGCAACAGTACGTGTACAACGACGACCGCAGTAAATACTTTCACATTTTTACGCTTTCCAAATCAGTTAATTAATTCCGCGACTTATAATTTCGATTTTTTCATCCAAAATTAAAATTCCGAAATTGTGGACTGCAACAGTACGTGTACAACGACGACCGCAGTACACAATTCTATACTCTGCATTTCCGCGACCTATACATCGCGACCTACTATTCTTTGCAAATTTTCTTTTGAGCTTATAAAAACTGTAGGAGTAAGCGCGCAACGACTGCAGTAAATAATCTCATCTTCAAAATTTTAGCGAATTAATTAACGTACGACCTATTATTTCGGCAATTTCCGTTTAACTTCATAAGAAATCAAAATTTGAAATTATAAGCTGCAACAGTACGTGGACAACGACGACCGTAGCAAATAGTTTCACACCGCAAAATTTTCGCGAATTAAATACAGCGTCACTTTCGATCTAATAATTTTCTGAATCAAAATCTAAACTCATTTCGCAAAATTTAACCAAATTTTTGGCCAAAACTCAACAATTTTCTGAAAATTGCGACAGTACGTGTACAACGACGACTGCAATTAAAGAGAATTACAAAATTTAATAGAAAATTTTCGGCTAATTCCTACAATTTTCTGAAAATTGCGACAGTACGTGGACAACGACGACTGCAATTCAAGAAAATTGCATTTTCCAGATAATCTGAGATATTAATTATCCGTTTACGTTCTCCAAAACAAAATAGGCATCAGACACGACTGGGAAACAGCGGACTTGATACCTATACCTCTCTCTTCCTGATTTTTTGAGAGATCCTATAAATTTTTCCACATACCATCCTAAAATTTACCCAGCCTGAAACGAGAAGTTATTGCCAATCGGATTAAAGGCTCTCTAAATTCTTCTCCCCCTTTCAAAGTCACACAAAAAAAACCCCTCTCTGCTTGCAGAGTCGGTAAGGCCCAGTTGGTCAGCGTGGGATTCGAATCCGACTTAGCTGATCTCTGGAATTCATCAGTTTTCCTACACCACTCCTGGTAGTGGACCATAAAAAACACCTTTCTACCTCTCAAAAAATTCACACGTCTTCATCCAAAATTCCATTAATTGAAAATTTCTCAATTATCGCAAAGTAAAATTCTGAAAAACCCCCTCTATCCAATTTCCACGACTCGTTAACTCCTCATTTTCCTCAAAACAACTCGAAATCCTTTTTAGCCGAACTCTTTGGATAAAAATTCAAAAATCTCTCACCCTTTAACTGTACCAAAATTTCATTAAAAATATTTTTTTTCGATCAAATTTACGCCTCTGCATATTACTCGCATAGTTTACGTCGTAAAAACTTGCTTGAATCGCCAAATACCACTGGCACTGATTCTAACTCGCTATCAATCCGCTCAACACATCTGAGCCACGAAAAATTCTAAAAACATTTCTTATTTCACTACTTGAATAAAAACCCAAAATCGTCAACTCAAAATCAACAATTTTCAAGGCAATTCTATTTTAAACATCGTATAAAATCTCCAAATCAAAAAATTTCAACAAGCTTCAATTCTACACTTACATCAAAAATGTCTGACGTACCTCCCAATACACCAACCCCTCAAGGCTCCCCCTCTCTAGATCAAAATACTGACGACTCACAAATTGTACCACAATCTTTCCCAGACTCTCCATTTTTTGATACAACTCCTGAACGAATTTCTCCACAACCTTCCACATCTAAAACACCTCCAAAATCTCCGATTCTTGAACCCAAATCTAAAAAACGATGCAAAGGCATAGCTTCTTACATTCAAGATATCACAAACCACTCTGAAAAAACGGAAAATCCCCCTACAGAACAAACTAAAAACGAAATTTCGGATAAAACACCCTCTCCGCAAGGCCCCCTTAACCCCCTCGAAATCTCAAAAACATCACAAAGAGAAACAGCATTCTGGAACGCTAAATTGACCCTAAATGTACTTTCGGTACCGGAAGGAAAACAAAAAGATATAAACCGAATTTTGGACATCGGGGCTCAAAACGTAGACTCAAAACTTCAAATTATCGAAAAGAATCTCGCGAATGTAATTACAAAAAATTATTCCCCCTCCCAATTTCGAAAATTAAGACAGAACGAAGCAGCCCTCAAGGCTTTCCCAAATCTGAATTCAAAAACCTGCTATGTAGACGACATCCTCTTAAACGAAAAACAAGCAGAATCCATAATTTTTGAAGCCGAAAAATTACTACGTAAAAAACACCACGCGTATCTAGACACCATGGTGACCGGAGACACCATGCAGTCAGTCCTTTACCAACTCATTAGGGGCTCCGAAAATGTTATTATGCGCGTCTCCTATCAGTTCTTACCCCATCAACGAAACTACTCGGTAGCGAATAAAGAAATGCTCAGCCTCTTTCTTCATCTGCAGAGCCTTCCATCCTGGCTCAACGGACAATATATTCACGTCCGCACAGAACTAAAATCGATCGTAAACAAATACCGCTATCTTTCAAGAAACAAAACATCGAAATGGTGCGACGAAATCGCAAAATACAACCTAATTTTCGACCTAGAAACTAAAAAAGAATTATACGAAACTTCATCTCAAGATGATGAAATCGATGAGAACATAAATCGCCTCTCAAACCTTTTGGACACCCATCAAGAAAGCATGAACAAATTTGATTTTATGACAGAAAAATTAATATCATCAGCGGAGAAATACGAAAACGAAATAGATGAAGTGAAAGAAAAAATCACAGAACAGCAAGAGGCAATAACAGAAACAGATTCCATTTTATATAATCACGACTACGAAATTCAAGGACTAGCGGAAGGGTTAGGAGACCTGGCGCACGAACTCGCAGACTTTAAATCAGCCACATCAAATGAAAAAACAAAAACTACCTCCGATCTAAAAGAAATCCGCGAATTAATCGATTCAAAATTCAACACCCTAAAAACTGAAATAGATAACGTAAATTCTGAAATAAAATCAATCCAGAATAAAACACAAAATCAGGATAGTATTGACGTCGACCTAAACCTGATACACTCAAATTTTTCAACCCCTGCGCCAACTCTCAACCCTAAAGCCTCCTCATCACCTTTTGAAACTCCAAAAATTAATGACAAAATTGAAAAATGCGAGCTAGAAAACGAAAATGATTACGATATAGACTCGGACAAAGAAAATTACGACGATGAAATATTCGAGCACACAGAGGTCCCCGACCTACCCGTCAAGATTCATCAAAAATATGCTGTAGAAGACAGCGATGTACCAGAATGGCTAAAAGCCATAAAATCCAGAACATTTTTCACATTTTGGGACCCAGTAAAACAAATGGGTAAACCAAAATCATTCCTACTGAACATATCTTCCGATTCAACCTTGACTATCGAATTAAACTCCGAAGCCAACGCAAATACCATATCAAGAGGCACCCTAAATAGCATTCGCGCAACTGTTCCAGTAAAATACCACGCATCTTCAGACATAGGACTCCCATTTTCTCCTTTCATACCCAGCCCTCTTTCCGAAATTGCAATAGTACAGGGAATGATAGGTACCTACAACATAAAAATCCCTTTCAAAATTATCGAATCAAAAGAGCCGACGTGCTACATAAGTAAAAACGCAATAAGACAACTTCGTTTGGACCACCTAAATATCACAAATTTCGAAACCCTAAAAAATCAAAATTTTTCCCAAACCCAAAATTCGGATAATAAAAATTCTCACGGCACTGAAAATAACTCTGAAAAAATTAACAACGATCAAACAAAAACAATCTCGAACCAATTAAAAACAGAGCTACAAAATCACGATTTTGACAAAACTGACTCCGAAATTGAGGATATTTTCTCCAATAATACTAAAACATATCACAAAAATGAGAAAATCGCCTCACCTAAAACGACAACTGATGACAGCGAACATAATCACGGCCTAGTACCCTTTACCTACCAAAACAAAATTCAAACTAAATACCTACCTCACGATCAAATTACCCTAAAAATAAATGAAATAGAAATAGAAACAATCCTAAATCCCTCAAAAAATGAAAACATCATAAGTAAACACCAATCAGACAAAATTTTGAATAAATACCCACAAAAAATTCTTACGACGTACATAAACGACAAACCAACCGCTATCATCAATTGTACCTTTGGCATATCCCAACAAAAAATTCAATTCACGATTCAAAACACCTGTCTCAAATCATTCTGCACTATCGGCGACACTACAATAAAAAACTTTGGAATAATAATTGAAACCCCCGAAGAGATACCTATCATTTCCCCAAAATCGAAAACAATACCAAATATCCTATCAAAATCATCAAAATCCTCATCATCTTCAACCGAAAGCATCCACGACACAGGCGACGAAATGCCCGACCTAAACGAAGTCAAGGAATCGATAAAAAACACAAAAATTCTATCCACTGACAGCCCCGACTGCCCAACCTATTTACAACCCACTGAAAAAATATTGTCACCACAAAATGACAATATAAACAACGATAGTAAAAATACTACGACGCCAGAAACCACAGAAATAGCGGATTCGATCCTATTAACAATCTCCAACAAAACGACTCTCGTCTTGAAAACAAAACCGGAACAAACTAGAAATATCATATCCGAACACTCGCTGCAAGATATAATGCAGAATACACCACATGCGGTGGAGATAAATGTGAGGAATATCCACAAAATTATTCTACTCGAAGACCACTCAACACCATTTCTCTCGACTCGTAAAGCTTTCATAAAAGGCACCGTAAAAGGCTACAAAATAAAAATCCCGTTTTCAATCATCCCTCTCCACCAACCGTTGTGCTATATCGGTAAAAAATCGATAAAAATACTCCAAACCGAAAATCTGAAAAAAGAGGCTCTAGAAAATCCCAAAATTATTGCTTCTGGCTCTTACCCCCCTGATAAAAATACAAAATCTATAAAAATTCAAACCGATTTGACTTATCTAGACACGGACGACGTAACAAAAAATCCCACCCTTAAACCAAAACCAAAAAGCAAAACCTATCGCCCATTTGACAAAATTTATTTCAAACTCGATAACACCCTTACGATACCACTAGTCATAAACCCATATACCGTGCACAACACCATTTCAAGATCAATCGTTCGAACCATTGAATTACTATTCCCCGGCGCAATAATTCGTAACGACTTTATCAAAGAAATAGAACTCACCTACGAGAATCGACCAGTTTCAATAAAATTTACGCCCTCCGATCTACAAGATATCATCGGTCATATCTCGACTCAGACTCTCGAAAAATTACAAATTCCATACATATTTCGGCGACAATTTGATATTCAAAATACCCCTGATTTAGAAACCCCTACAAGACCAAAATCCCAACCCGAATTTATACGACCTCCACTTCGCGAATTAAAATCCCGTCATGACCAAAAAATTGCATACTCGACTAAATATTACCCCAACGACTCTGATTCATCAAATTAAAATTTTTCCCGTATCAAAAAATACAACACAAAATTAAAAATCCCAAACAAAACCCTTCAGGAACCCAAAATTAAAAAAAAAAAAAACGTTTGAACTACAAAAATTCTTCTTTGGCAACACTGCAAAAAAGATAGGACAAAACCCACCTATCACAAAAATTACGCAAGTAGCACACTCTGAAAAGCCAAAAACAATATAATTTTTATTCCAAAACTACAAAGCCAATAAAAAATTTCTAAATCAATTTCAAGAAAATAAAAATACGTGCGACACCGACTTTTAAACTTGCAATATTTTTCGTCACTTTCGCCATTTGTAAAACCTTTTTATTATTTTCGTTTTCGCAATATATTCTCGACTATTCGCAAACATGTCAGACACGCTCTACGATTTGGAGGTATGTACTACTCACTCATTAGATCAGCTAGCATAAAAGTTAACAAAACCTCCCTTCCAAAAATCATCCGGCGACCAAAACGCACACCTTTTTACAATCTCACGACCTCAAAATTACAAAAACATTACCTTCTCGGCCAAGAAATAACATTAATAATCACCATCAATAATTCGACCCGATCATTTTCTACCCCTTCTACTTTCAAAAAACAACCCCTTCAAAATACGTTCGACCACCCTTCTCGATAGCAATCAAAAAAATAAACTACCAAAAATAGGATCGATATAGCACAACTTACCAAAACTTTGATAATCCACCCAACCAAAAAACACTCCGATCACAGAAATTCAAAAATCTTCACATTTCCACCTCGCCGCATCATCCAATTTTCAACGCCTGAAACATAAAAAATTAAAACAATCAGATTAAAACATGAAAAATTCTGTTTTAGCAACGCCTGCGTCACTTAAAAAATTCAAAGAAAACAATCGAAAAAATCATTCGAGACAACGAAGAAATTGACAAAAAAATCCAACACGACATTGAGTCGACGGAGGAGGCTATCAACGAAATCATCTATTTTCGACCCAAAACAAAAATCTATACAATAGGCCACACAACCATAACCACGACGAGCGATCAAATCCAGATCTATATCAAGCAAACACTACTTGCTGGCGATGGTTTTATATTCGAAGCGGTAAAATTACTAACGGAAAACTCTCGATTTGAAAATTTCTTACAAACGTCAACGCTATACAAACAAAATATGTCATTCGAAGAATTGATCAACCCTTTGAGTACCACAAATTGCAACAACGTGCTAATATCCGCCTCAAAAGACAAAAAACCACATGAAGAGACTGCATTTGATATCGAAACCATAAAAAACATCCTGGCGGAAATTGGAACTTCAAAATTAACCATACTGGCTCCGCCAATCAAAAATCGTGCTCAATGGGAAAAATATACCGAGACAATCGCAAGACGGACGAAAATAATAAAATCAATTGCGTTCCTGCCAAATTCGAAACCTGAAACGATCTTTGAACACCTCATCAATACCATCGACCAAGAATAACTACCCCCTCTTTTTCTATATCCTATATTTCTTTTTTTCTCTTCTTCTTTTTTTTCTTTTCTGTAATTTTTATTCTTATTATTATTATCTTTACTTTGTATCCATCGCTTAAATCCAGTCATAACCGAATTCGAAAACAATTTTCGTTTAATCACTCTATTTTTCGCTTTCTCGCTTCATTCATCTCGCGCATATTCTTTTTCTTTTTCGTAATTATACTCTACTCGACCGAATAAAATTTATTTCATATCAACAACAATCCTTTCTACAATCATCTTAAAAAACACATCAAACAGCACATCAAAATTCAACATTCTTGGCCATTTGTATCAATCAAAATCTCAAAATGACAAAATTTTATACGACTTCAAAATTGTTTTTAGAAACTCGCCACCTGATTGCATATGGGGCAGAATATCATTCGAAAGATTCAAAATTTCAACTCAGTTTATAATTTTGACGTCATATTCAAAAAATCAAAATCAAAATTCAATCAAAATTTCAAAATACAAATGAGGTCATATAAAAAAGAAAAATAGAATCAATACCTCAACAAATCGCTAACTAATCCTATACAAAAAGGTTAGCACAAACAAATGCAAAAAGTGGAAACGGAGAAAAGCTCACGTTTCAAAAATTTCTAACATCCTATACAGAATCATCAAGAAATCAAGATACGAAGAACATGAAGATAGAACGAATGAGAAGAAAACCAACACCTCAAAATTTAATTCAACATCTTCAAAATTCAAACGAAGTACAAATGGGGCAAAATTCCAATCAAAATTTGAAAAACTTTCTGACTACATACAAAAATTTCCAAAAATTATGAACATTTGATTTACCACGACATCAGAAATAAAATGGTAAAATGATATGCTCGAAAACATCAAGAATGGGAACCAAAATTAGAAAATTTTAGTCCACACGAACATCAAGTTCATATGGGGCAGAATTTTCACAATAAAATTCACAAAACCAAAATTTCTTTTCTTTATTTATTTTTTTTTACTATTCGGCAAAATAAATGAAACATCTGTCATTTATCCAAAATTTTTCTTTTTCTTCTTTTCCCCTTCTTGGTATTTTCGACGTCATCAAAAATCAAAAATATTTCTGATACAAAAAATCGCCCATTACCATCCCAAAATTTAAACGTTAGAAAAACTCACGCGATCTCACTTTTTGAAAAACCCACAATCAAAATTAAAACATACATGCGCCGTAAAAAACTCCATATAGGCAACCATTTCGATCGAAAATCATCCCTACGCGCATATGGGGCACGCCATAGGCGATTTTAGATTCTAAAATTCGAGAAATATCATCAAAACTGATTCTTACCTTTTCAAAATTAGAAATAGCCCAAACGACGCTGGCATATGGGGCACTTGGACTCCAAATTTGATTATCGACACCATCCAAATTCTGAAACAAAAAATTCACAAAAATTATTACACCAAAATTCGACAATCAAAATTCACTTTTTTATATTTTTTTATTAACCAGAAAATTTCTATTCATTTATCGGCACCAAAATACATACGACGTGTAAAAAACCTCACCTTTCGCAAACTAATCAAATTTTTTACAGCAATTCATCAACTTGGAACCAATCAACCGGAGCCATGGAACCTGGAACCAATAAAAAGTAACTGTATCTCAGCGCAGCTGAAAAATAATACTTCATGATTTTATACGATAAAAAATTCTTTCATCTTTTGCACGTCATGCTTTTCTTATTAATAGGTTAAATATTACAAAATTACTAATTACCTTTCGATTTTTCAATAGTCCTTTGACACCATATTCTGAGTAACCCATATCAACGTCGCAGAAACCACCATAAATCGGCGTGCTGAATCAACCTATAACAAAAAAGTGAACACTATAACACCACTATTATCACCACGTCGATACTCACCATTTGATACCATCTTTACCTTCGACCATTGACATTCCATCGTCGGCACCTGTAACAACAAAAATTTAAATTAGTATCTGATCACATGTCGTATTATATATTTAGTTTCAATGTACATACCTATACGATCGTTTCTTATGCTGATGTCAGCAAATATGTTATTTTTACGTCTCCCTATACACCTGACGGCTGCGACAAATTAATCATAAGCTTCCCTCGCTTATATTTTTTTTTAAGGTTCTGTACCAAACCGCGCATACACCCACCCACTTAGTTTTACAATTTCCCTATTCAGAGCTCTACAAAATCAAAATTTTCTTATTTTTAATGCAAATCTCACAAAAAAATAGAAAAATATTTAAAAAAAAAAAAAAAAAAAAAAAAAAAAAAAAAAACAAATGTAACAGAGTGCGTGAATAAAAAGACAAAAAATGTAATAAAAATAGTAAAACGAAAAAATCAAAAAATACGAAATGTAACAGCGAGCGTGAACACAATTATAAAAAGAGATTTGCAATTCCTTTCCCCCCATCAAAATCAAAAATCATTTGTAAATTTCCTTTTTGATATTTTTTACGTCTCATAAATTGTAAAACCCCACTTCAAGAACCATATTAACCCCCGAGACAACAATAATATTACACAACCCCATTCTTTCTGTGTTCGGAGCTCTGAGTAATTACTTACATATAATTGTACATAATTGTATATACGTAACCCCTTAAAAAATCGTAAGCTGAACCCTGTACGTGCATGGAAGAATTCGCGTCCGAATTTCGCAAAATTTCTCCCCCTCCACACAGTGGTACCGTGACCACAAATCAAAATTTAACAAGGGTTCAAACAGATGACTTAGGGACACTTAACAACCAGTTTTCTATCAATTTTAAAACCATTTCTAATTGTCAAAAAAAAAAAAAAACATACCATCAAATCAAAATTTAAAGTCTAATCAAAAACATCAATTTTCTTTTCTCCATAGTTCTTACGCCGTAAATTTTATTGTCATTTCAAAATACGGCGTCAAAATTTCTGTTTAGCTTAACATCTGTTTAGCACAATATAAAGTCATCCAGCTAGCAGCACTTTCGGCCCGTCGGCGATCCCTTTCGGCCGTTCCGAGGGTCAGCAGACCGCAAAATTTGTATCATTATTGAATTAAAATAAGCCTCACCGGAATTACCGGACCAAAATTTATTACTTAGGTTACCACCACCCACAGCAAAAGTCGAATGGGGCAGGGACCAATATCCTCTCTATGGAACTTAACTTTGACTACAGCACTAAAAGTTCGACCTTTACTATGGGAGGTCAGCTCCCCTAATACAGCTCGATGGGGCATATGTCAGAGTGAATATGGCCCGACCCAAGAGAAACGACTATAGTTCCGTGGTGGTGGCAACCCTGCTAGCAAGTTGATTCGAATCCTTATATAAACTCTGCGTTAGCGGAGTAAAACTAGTTCCGAAAATACCTCGAACGGGGTAGTCACGTTGATCGATCGAGCTGCGGCTCGATCGAACTCGTTTTTACTTACTTTCGAGTTCCGAAATCTACGTTTGAGCTGGATGATGCGTTGCTCGATCGAGCTTAGCCTCGATCTGGCGCGTTTTCAACCCTCGAACGAGTCAAAATCTAGTTTCGTTTAGGCTAAGTTTCGAAGTTTCGATTTTACCCCTAATTCGAACATACGTGTCGTCTTAACATCTCTTGCTTCGGCTTGTACGACGCCCGGCTAAGTCACCGGAATCGGACTTAGCCGGGGACGCGTAAATATCGAATCCGGCTCGATTTATTTACCCGTCATCGGAATTCACCCGCGATTCCATCTTGGTCCCTCATTTCGATGGGGGGCCCATGGGGATCCTTCAAGGTACCAGTGCACCTAGGCCTGGATAGAGACCCTGGGACCTCGGTGGAATTCGCCACTCGCGAGATCGGTTCCCTCCGCGGAGATATCCATCCGGAGATATCCTCCGCGGCGTCGTTCCTATTCCCGCCGCGCGAATTCTTCCACACGTTCAGAACAATATGATCCATCGACCCCTTGCAGCTCCGGCGAAGTAGGGGACGATGGAGTTCAGCTCAAGACGATGGGACCGATCGGGGAGGTCTATAGCTCCTTTCGCCGCCGCCTCCGCAGCCAGCGGCGTGGTGTCGAATTGAGTGTAAAATCATCTCGATCATCGCCAATTTAGATCCATCCGTAACCGTAGGTCGCGGCCGTCACTCACACACACATACAGGTACGATTAAATACGTCGTGCAAATATACGCTTGTATCTGTCAACCGTGTTTTTATTCGTTCCAACGTGCGAGACCCCAGACGGGCCCCGCGGACCCTCGGCGAAGGGACTTCCTCCTAAATATCCTCCGGGAGGTAAGTCCGTAGAGCAAGATCGGGAACCTGGTGCGCACCAGTGTAATGGGGAAAGAAGGACCCAACGGCCAGAGGACTCGTGAGGAAGGGGACAACCCTACCGACCCCACACTCCCTCCAACGTCCTCCGTAAGCAGTCCATTTCTTTACCACCCCGTCCGGCAGAATCTTCTCTACAGTTTTTCTCAGAATTTTGTTTTTAGTGTTAAGGTCCCTTTTTTCCTGAACCACTACAAATGTCAAAAAGAGTGAAAAACGAAATTTGGGTCGGAGAGGACTTTTTCTCATTCAGTAATATATAAAATTTTGAAAGAGTCAAATATAGGTATCTACTATCTACCTACTCCTAAAAAAAATGTAATCAAATTACAAAGTTTAGCTAGTTCGATGATATTTATCTGAATTATTTTATATCAAGGAAAATAAAATCGTTTGACAGGCACAGTATTAATGTGTCACTTAGGATGTGTCGAATCATTTTATGAATTCAAAATATGTACCTACATTGGCCATTTTTTACATAAAATAGTAAAATTGAGTAGGTGTAAATCTACGAAACATTACAAACTTCCACAAATTCAATTCTTATTTTTACTTTCTGAAAACTTGAAATTTTACCTCACTTATAATTTAATCGACAGTAAAATTTTCAGTTAGAACAAAAATAAATTGAAAAATTACGTCTTAAAAAACCCCCAAATTTGAAATTTAAATTATATGAAAGATCATTTTTCAAATTTTAAAATACTTCTATCGCTCTGCAGGATCATAATCAATATGGGGAAAAAAACTGAAGCTTTTATATAGGTACACAATATATTTTTGACCTTTCGAGTCGATTGGACGCAGGTTCGAGACATTTTGAAGCCTCCATAAAATTTTGGTCCATCATGGAAGAAATCCCCATAAAAATGTTCAAGTTGCTAAAAACACAGATTATTTTCATTTGCGACCTGACAGTAAGAAATTTTGGAAAATTATTTTTTAATTGATCAAATAGATCACCAATAAACGTAGGTAATCTGAGTTTTCAAATGCAGATGTTCATCTGGACCATTTATATGGGCTTTTCTTCATTGCTGAAAAATTCAAATCTGGGACTCTAAAATGTCTCGAAACCGCTTCCAACCAATTCAGAAGGTTAAAACAAGGGTATACTTACTTACTTGATCAAATTTAAGATTTTTTCGTTGATAGATCAAAGTTTTTTATATTTTGCAGAGCGATGGTACAATTTTAAAATTTCAAAAATTCGCCAAAATTCGAAAAATTAATTAATTTTTTCGTCAACCGCCACTGAGATACCACCCTTATGAAAAAAGAGGGAGAGGGAAGGGGATATGCAAATTCAAAAACAACGATGGAATTCATCTTTTAGCGACTTGACTTTTGATATCTTGTCAATTTTCTCTGACTTGTTTTAAAGCAAAAGAAGAGGGGTGTGAATCTATTCCATTTCACAACATCCTCTTATTCAATTTTCAATCCCTCATCTCCAGGGAAACAAAACAAATGATTATAACTTTTTTAAAAATGAAACAATGCTTGGAGTCAGAAAGAGTTCGTAACGAAGTCAACAATACGCTTGATCTGGTTAATTACGACAAATAGAAACCCATATTGATACAATAAGAACTACCTAGCAAAAAAAAAAAAACAAACAATAATAAACATAACAACGAGAAAACCATCCCTAAACTCCCTACCGCCAAGCCCATAGTGATCATAAATAAATGCATAATTTATACCTCCGCACAAACCGCCGAGAAATAATTAAAACGAATGAAACGGTTCACAACGCAATGAATACTTGTTGGATGTAAATAAAAGAAAAATATTTAAATTATCCAATAAATAATATTCGCCACGTAATACACGTAACAGTCTTTGAATTATTTATACGTCCGGATTTACTTTGAAGTAGGTAAAAATAATAATTTCAAACGCAAGAGTACGCGACATTCTTCGGATAAGTAGGCACATACAGCGATACTAACATTACTTTTTTATCTTTTTTTTTCTCTCGTTTCATTCTATATGACGTAAATTAGGTACGAAACATACCGTCTAATTAAAGCGAATTTGTCCTAATTAACGATGTGATAACATATTTAAACGACGTAACCTTTAAACTGGAATATTTTATCGGTTGACAGATTTCCATCCGGAATTTTTCACCGAAGATGATAAAAAAAGTTACCACTGTTTGCAACAACACACTCCGGATCATCAAGCCGCCAACGTGAATCACACAGTCGTCGTACCTTTATCAATACCGTCCTGCTACGAATACCCTTTCTGCGACCAGAACAAATATAATTTGGCGAAAACATGCAGCGAGCATCATTACGACGTGCCATATTTAAATAATGTTACCGGTAACTCGCCAACCACCTCGTCGACAGCATCTGTTCAAGCGGATACTCATACCACGTCCAAATCATCCGAATCGAACCGCAGTCTCAGCAGTTTTACGTGTTCGTGTTAGTAGTACTTATTAGGCTTAAGATAAACTGGCAGTCATCTTTGATGGAATGTCATTTCGACGTAATCTCGAGAGACCCGACGGGGAAGAAACTCTTAAAGTCTTTTAGTTAAATTGCCGAAAAAAATATATGACGGATTGTCAAGATGACGGCCAAAGTTGATGCTTCGGGAAGGGATTCTATAAAAGGGGAAAACGTATGAAGACTTGGAAATAATTGTTGTGTTTTTGGATTTCAGCTCCGTCGCGTCAAGATTCGTGTTATGATTTATCAAACAGTAGTAAAAGCTGCTCGATGGCGCACGCTCAGTATCCCTATCATTGCGAAAATGTCGAGTATGGCAATTTCACCGTCACCAGCAATGTCTCCGGTTCCGGCGGCCGGCTCGCATTACCCGATTTAAATGTCTTTCTTACTATACCCGAAGGTGCTATTGGACGCGGATATAAACAAGAAGTGATGTTATCTGTTCTACAAGAAGATAAACATCGGCCTCGATTATCTGGTAAATTTTCATTGAGAAATTTAATACGAATGAATTAGCGTAGGAGGAAATGGTGTGGAGAATGATATAGGGATTTGGATATTTTTATCCCATGATATCGGATTTAAATTTTGAGAAAATGAAGTTTGAGTCTACATATATTTTGAATTTTAAAATTTTTTTATGCAATAAATTTCAATATTTGGGACTCGTGCAGGCAAGGGGTACCTAACAGGGGCATAGCCAGGGGGGTCTGGACCCCCTACCCCTGAGGTCAAGAATTTTTGTGAAAAATGTATTTTTTAGACATTAAAAAAATCTAATTTTATCAAAGCTTCGCCTTCGCTTTGCTCGGGCATTAACAAAATCATTAAGAAATGCCTTTTGAGCATTAAATATCCAATTTTTTCGAAGCTTATGGATTATTTAAGACTAAAGTGCAAAAAAGACCCATTTTTACTCCTCCCTGTTCCCCTCCCCCTAAAAATTACTCGTTTTTCAAGTCTCTGTACTCATTTTGCACCCACCAAAAAAAAGCTTCCGACCCAGACCCCCCCTTTCGGACTCTTCTGGCTACGCCACTGACCTAAAGTCGGATTTTTCGAAAATGAGTTTTTTTTGACAAAAATGATAGGGGAGACTATAAGGAACATTTCAAGACTTGGATGAACATCCTAGGTTAATTTTTCAGTGAGGTAGAGACATTTGAAAATTAGAAAATCATAACTTTCGAAAAAAATAAAAATAAAAAAACACCTTTAAAGCTGCGTAGAGGTCTGAAATGCTTAAAAATTCCAAAAAAGAAATTATGAAAAAAATCTACCAGTTTTTCATATTTTTGGCTCTAGCGAAAAATTATGTTTTTCGACTTTGGGTGTCCTTTACCTGCACAGGTCACATTTTTATTTTACTCAATTATTTTTTACTTAGAATTGAAATGAATTTTTTCAATCATTTTTAAAAATCCATTTTCTTAAAATTTATTTGCTACCTAATAATTTCATCTCATCAAATTATAGACAAGCAAACGCAGCTCAGCCCAATTGTAATGTGTAGTCCAACCGGGTTCACATTCAAGCGACCAGTGATCATCAGTTTTCAACACTGTGCCAGTTTGAAATATGGTCCTTGGAATATATCAGTTTTGAAAAGTGACTGCCCCGTCGAAAATACCGCTCCAATTTGGCAGGTACGTTTTCAAATAAATCACCGTGCCATGATTTTAACTTTTTTCAAATCTAATAGTCTTGTCTGTTTTTGTATTTCATTTCCTCAACAGAAAGTTGTCACTTTGGGAGAAGAGACGATAAATACGCCCGTATTTACACAAGTCGATCATAACGAAGTGTTTTTGGTAACGGAAACGTTTACAAGATTTGTACTAGTTGGAGAGGCGGCGACACCTTTAATTACCAAGCCAGTCAAACATCTCAGACTAGCTGTATTCGGCGTGTCACCAACGCAATCGTCTAATTTATTGGAGTACAGTGTCAGAGTTTACGTTATAGAGGATACGAAACCATCTCTTGAGGTATTTTTGTAGTATTTATATGCATCGTACCACCACCACCACACCCCCCCCCCTCCAAAAAAAACAACTTTCCACTTGACAGTAGGAACGTTTTGCTGATAGAACTTGAGATAAAATATTGACAGGATATTTTTTTCAAAAATATGTAATTGAAATCAAACATCAGGAGAAAAAGGATCATACCTATTAAAAAAAAAGAAAAAAAAGACCTAATTAATTATCAGAATAGGTACTTGACCCAAAAACCAACTTCGTAGAAGAAGAATTTTGGCACTTGAATTTCAAGTATAATTTTTCGACGTAAGATATAAAAATTTAATGTTTTTCAAACTTTCAAATTTCATTTTTATATTTCAGAATGTGAGGGGACAGGAGGAATTTCTATCTCTATGTAGATATTTTGGTCAATTTCATTGTTAAATAAAAAAATTAAAAAAAATCAGCTTCCATCGAAATCTAAGAAATAGACTCAGGAACTCAGAATATCTGAATCTAGTCCAAAGGTTTGGATTAAAAAGGACAAGATTAAGTGAGAACAGATGATGATGAGAGACGACATTTTGTGTCTATGTTATCACTTAAGATGTCGAAAAAGTTTAAAATTAAGTAAGTAATGCATTTAAAATGGCCCCTCGAATTGGAATAAGGTGATAAAACCTAATTACTCTGTTGAATAAAATTATTCATATATTTGAAAAGTATTTTGAGATCTTCGAAAATAATTTGGATTGCTTGTAATGTTCAAATTTAAAAAAAAAAAAACCTATCCAAAACATTGACACCAAATAAAATATAAAATTAAAAAAATTCATAATAAAAAAGTGAAATAAAATTGAATTACCTAAGTATTTCATTCATTTTTTTTAAATCATCACTTTTTCATTTCAGGGAGTCGTACAAACTGAACGTAAACTAGGCGGTACTCTCGTAGACAAACCAAAAGGTCTACTATTTCAAGACGGAGGAGCCAACCTGTGCTTGAATATCGAAGATGTATCTTACGGCTGGAGATGTAAACCTCAAGCTGATTATCAAGTAAGATACAGCATAAAAAATACTTTCTTACTTTCAATCAAACGATATTAACAAGAGTTAATGTTTACAGGAAATACCATTTCATCATATATGGAACTCGACGCAAAATAATCTTCACTGTTCATTTACATTGGAGAGAATAGATAGAAATGCCAGTTTAGTCGCATTTAGAATATTAGCTTTACAAAAAGGCTGCCAAACTCATAGACAAATGTTTAGGGTGAACGCAGACGTTCTTAGTGATTCTTCTTCATCTTCCTCGTCGTTGGTAAGTGAATTTATATTCATCAAAAATGAATTATCTTAGTTTAAAACTCGACTTTTTAAAAAATTGAAACATTAAAAATGTTTATTTTCGGGGCAAAAAGTAAAAAAAAAAAAAAGAAAAAATTTGAAAAACTACTCTGTCATTTATAAATTAGTGAAAATGATCGAAATTCACTAGTAAACAGTGTGAATTGCAACACAGTTATTAATAAATGAAAAAATACTTACTCCAAAATCAGTAGAAATCCACTGGAAAGTTTGTAAAATCTCCGAAATTCTACTTAAAATCAATGAAGAATTTTATTGATTGTGTTGCAATTTTGACTATTTATTAGCGACGACTTTAGTTTTACTGATTCAAAGCTCAATCGATAAAATAATTTTTATATTTTTTTCCAGGTTCCTAACAGTCCAGTGTTAAGTGTAAATAGTAGACCAACCAGAACAGTAACTAGTAGTAGTGGCTGTGGATCAAGTGTTACAACATGTGATCAATTACCATTTAGGTAATGAAAAAATTAAAGAATTAAATATTGTATACAACACGCCATCAGTAAATGGTTATGAACGGTTTTTTAATGAATTAATTTTAATTACTTTGCAGATTTAGTAAGTCATTAAGGAAACAATTATGCCAATGTTTAGATCCCCCAAATGCTAGATGTAACGACTGGAGGATGCTTGCCCAAAAATTAAATATAGATAGGTGAGAAATACGTCTCGTTTTTTTGTTTTTTTTTTTCTTTTCAAAAAATCATGCAAGAATTGATTAAAAACAACGTTACTGTTCCAGATATATCAATTATTTCGCTACCAAACCAAGTCCCACCGATCATATATTGGATATTTGGGAAGCAAGACATCGAGAACCGACTGCCATAACCGAATTATTAAATATATTTCGAATAATGGGACGTAACGATGCGGCATTGATACTCGAAAAAGAATTAGGACCATGGCTGTAAAAATGATTAATCTCCTCTGTTGTAAATCTAAGTTTTATATGTAATGTACCGTACCTGTCTTTGTATATACGTACTTTTATACTGTACTTTTGTATACAATGTTTATACTTATATCTACCACAAGCGAACTTTGTTTTAGTGATAGTAAAAGCGAGTTTTCAAATGATAACGTTGTTTTTGTTCCAAAAATATTGGTACGCTACTAACGATAAGATTTTATCGTTTTTTAAATGAAAATTAATTTCCCATGTTGGCAGAATCAATTTGAAATACAAATTCATCAACGAGTTCAACAAGACGATCGGAACGATGTATCAAAAGTCAAAATTCAGTCAAATGTGAAAATCAGGGACTAACATAGATTAATACAAAAACATTAATCTACAATAAATACAACACTAGCGTACCAAGGAACAGTACCTAAAATGAAAATAAAACAAACCTCCGCTCCGCAGTCCGCTTACTTATATCAAAAATTCGTACTCCTATCGCGATACACCATTTTGATTCATGATACTAAATTTCAAAAATAATACCAAAGTACATTCTGTCTGATAGCATACTATGAATATTCATAAACCAAGATAATAATGCAAAACATGTAGACTATCTACAACACAAGATATGTATGTAGATGTATGTAATGTACTTACTAAAACATCTCTGCACGGTCCATATACCAGAGTTTCAGCCGTCAACGGCGTAGTGTTATGTCGCATTCTCCTTCATGCTCAGCGGTCATCTGAATTCATCAATCAAATTTTACATCAAACATAATCATAAGTTCATAACCAGAAGGTCTAAAGAAATACAAGGAATTGAAATGCCAATACAATTCAATAATAACATTTAAAAAAACTTACTCTACTCCACTTCGAAAATTTCTCGCTGAATGTGATACTGGAACGACAGATGATATCGGAACAGCTAGTAGCTTTGGGAAGTATCGATAAACGCTATAATTTGAAGTTTGATTTGAAGCAATGAGTTGAGTCAAACATAGCAATTAAAACATACTTAGACTGTTTACACTGCTGGTAAATGAACTTATGAAGAAAATAATAAACCCGATTTAATTGTATATCAGTCTTCGAAAGTTGATGGCACGGCGGCACGCGGCACCGGTATTTTGGCTTATCAAGATCAACACTTCAACGTCTTCGAACGTCTTCAACTCTTCAACAGATACATAGTGATCAGTGATGTCCTGTTGCTAGAACGAATAAAGCACGGGAAAACACCTCAGTGTGGCCACCATTCTGTAACTTTTATTTCGTACGTCGGTGTACGTCGGTAATCTTAATCTTACCCTTACCAGTACCTAATCTCACACTTTGACTGAACCTAGCGTAAATTTGACGAGGAATGAAAATTTATAACGAAGTAAGTATACCTACTTGAACCGAATACGCATTAAATTTACGCATTCAATTGAGGACCGTTTTTCCAAACTGAGCTAACTTGCAAAAAGTGATTTTTCAGGAAACACAAAAAACTGTCCATAGAAAAGAGTAATAATTTTTTGAAGCTGGTAAAAAGACTAATGTAAGGAGGCTACCTTTCGACATCATGTGGCCTAGGTAGAATTTCAAAATTTTCGAGTGTGGCGCCATGAGAATCGGAAGAAAATGAAAAATAACGAAGTTAGCTCAGTTTGGAAAAACGAAAAAGCATATTTTGTCTCTGAGCGGCACACAACTCGCACAAGTATCGGATTTTTTTTAAGTCGCTCATGTATGGATGGAGGAGAACACTTTCCAGCAAAAAAAAAAAAAAAAACTTCAATTCCCTGTACTGAAATTATAACGATTTTCGATGATTTTCGCATTTCAGAACGGTTTTGGTCACAGAACAACACAAGTAACACAGGTAGCGAAATTTTGTTAATGCCATCTGGTGGCAGTGTATTTCAACTACCCGAATCCGTCAAAAGGTCAAAAACGTCAAAAAAAAAGTTAGCTCAGTTTGGAAAAACGGTCCTCAATTGTTTCATGGCTCTTAATTTGAATCTGTTAAAATTGACTGATTTAAATCATTGAATCGATAAAATTGAATACCCGTTGGAATATTACTGATTCAATCAGTGAATTTTCATTACTGAAAACTGAATCAGTAAAAATTATCAAATTTCACTTTCAGTACTTTTTTGAATCAGTAATTTTTCACTGATGGACAGTGAAAAAATGTCACCAGGGTTGGTAAGCCAGCCGAAAGCTTGAGCTTTAAAATTTGAAAGGCTAAAGCCAGCCAAAAGCTCTATTTTTTTGGCTCATTTTTTTCAATATTAAAAAAACATCAAAATTTAGAAAATTTGACGAAATTCAGGTTGGGAAAATATTACCGCATTGATGATTTTTTTTAAATCAATTTTTAGCAAAATAATAAAAATTAAAAAAAAAATTTTAGCGAAATATTTGAAAATTGAAGCGAAAATTCAGAAATCCTAAGGTGAAAGCTGAAGCCGAAGCTGTATTTTTTAATTTTTTTTGAAAGTCGAAAGCCGAAGTCGTATTTTTTTCGTAAGCCTAAGCCAGCCAGTCGCATTTTTTAATACGGCTTACCAACCCAGCCTTGATTAACAGAAGAATCAGTGAAATTTGAGTGATTATCAGTAACTCAATTTTCTCTATTTCATCAGTCAATTTTGGCAGTTTTGACTGATTCAAATTTGGAGAGTGGTGATTTTTAACTGAAAAATCAGTTACAAATTATCAAATTTTAAAATAAAAGAACTAAAATACTGCCCGAGCGAAGCGAGGGTGAAAATGTTATGATTAAATATCATTTGAAGAGTAAAAAAATGCACTTTTTTCACGTTTTTGCAGTAAAAAATATTTTTTCCGTGCTTGAGGGAGGCTCGAGCCCCTCGAGCCCCTCTTCCCTTGGGTGCGCCTATGTCCGTATTGAAATATTTTCCCAACTTTCAGATTTTTCACTTTTAATTGAAAAAATTAAAATTGAAAAAATTTTAATTTCAGTTGTTAATTTAATTTCAATTTTCTTACTGTTACTTTTTTCAATAAGCCAACGCAACGGTCAATTTTAATTTGTTTCTTAAAGAAACTAAATTTATACCTAAGTCTGAATATGGACTGTTGAATTATGAAATATTTTTGGATGAGGCATGGAAGTTGTATTTGAAAATTGAAATTAAATGAATTAATGTTCAACACGCAACACCCTTACGGTTTCGTTTCATAAATAACTTCATCGTTATTTAGTTGATGCGTTGATGTCAAGTACCATGTCGCAGGTAAAATCAAAGAAAACTCTCCAGAACATACGACTCAACACCGACGCAGAAAGCCCCCTAAAATCCCGATCACAATACCGTTTTCAGGGTCCAAGTCTGGGGCTTGGTTTCTAGAGAAACGGTTTCGGGTCTCGGGTTAGGGCTTCGTAAAATAAAGTTTTTTACGTTTCAGGGCGTGAAAATTGAGCTTCAAAACAAAATATTGGAGCTTTTCGGGGCTTGAGCCGTACCCCTGTGACGTAATTGCATTATGCAATTCTTGATGGGCGAATAACAAAAATTTGTACCTAGTTGTTTGCCTAAAACTACGTACATGCCTAATGTCTATCAAGTCATATAAAATAATCGAAAATTTGCCCATGCAGGATTTACGAATACCTGCTCTCTCATTCTGAATCGGTGAAAAGTCACTGATAAGTATGTAGTCAGAATTGTAGAACTGGAAAAAGCAGCAATGTTCACTGATTTTTCAGCAAATTTCATAAAACGTACTGGCTTGTCAGTGTATTTTCACTGATTTTTTAATGATTTTTCTCATTGATTTGTTTTTTAGTAGGTAAGAATTTTTTCACTAATTTTCTCCTGTGTTGCAGTTCTCACTGTTTTTTTTTTTTAGGGATTTTTGATGATTTTCTCTGATTTATAAGCTTGATTCTCGATTAGAGTGGCCAAATTTTTGGAGCCATCAATTTCTCGTTTATAAATATGATGAGTAGGTATTTCTTCTTTTTCGTTAATTTTAATGAAGTACTTATCATAGGTGCATAGACAAAATTGCTGAATAATGGTAATTGTACAACATGAAAAATTGAACCTGACTTCTAATATTAATTTCAACCATTTCCACTTATTGGATTAGCAATGAAAAGAAGTGTATCCAATTTCGGTATTTTTCAAGCGAGAAATTGATGGTCTCAAAAAGTTGACTCCTGCAGTCGAGGGTCTAATTGACCTATAGAAAACCTGGCACTCAGACATCTTCAGTTCTTTAATAATTATTTTTTACCTGCATAAAATTTCATATTTCAAAATTCGTAAAGAAAAACGTTAAGCAGATAGGTACCTACTTGAAAATAAAAACGAATGTTTTTCACACACCGTTTACATGCGTAGGTACTAGTATTTGCGTTTTGGTTTATTCAAACATAACCCATTGAATTATTGCTTTTAGTACCTACGATCTTCGTCACATCTGAATAAATAAACTTCATGGCGTACCTAAAGTATTTCATTTTTTTGCAAACTACCTAAGGTGTATAAGAGAAACAGCGACAAATTTTCGCAGTCTCTTCATCAGATATTATCTACCTCATAACGTCAAAATTTTCGATTTTCCTGAGCTTTTGTGTAATAGATAGTTACATTTTCAAATATGGTGAGAGTAGCTCCAATTCTTTTCTGCTCTATGTTCGTCCTAATGGGTTAGTTTTTTATATAATTTACTTAATACATAACTGAATTAGGTAACTATCTAAAACCATAAAACTTTCAGACATGGTTGATTTTTTTTTTTTAAATAATTTCAGTCTGAAACATTTTGTTTGTATATGTATTTTGAAAGTATCATATTATGTATAGATTCATTCTTTTCTTTTTCTTTCCAATAGCCATACACTATTGCGCTGCTGTCCCCGCCGGCAAGGAAAAAAAAAGTACGTGCATACCTAACCTACCTATATACATATTTTCCTCGGTACTCGTTAATCATAGATTTAAAATTTGTACCTAATGCATGAAAAACCGGTCCGGATCCAAGAAAAGTAAAAAACTGTAATTCTGACATAGATTAAATTTTGATTAGCGATTCTAAATTAATTTGAGTGGAGTACCTAGTTCCAAATTTTCTTAAAATCGTCTTCAGGAATATGACAAAAGAATTCAAAGTTCGCAAAAACGACCTAAATTGCTGTATTTGGCTTAAATATGTCGCGGCTGATTCGAGATTTTCTTGGTAGCTTGCCTGTTGGATCTAGGCCTGTGAATGAAAAACACTTTTTTAAAAATAATAATAATTTTTTTTTCATCAAACCGCAGGTTGGATGCCATCACTTTCTTTTAAGGGATCTTCGAAAAGTAATGGCAAAGAAACGGGTGGCGATCCTAAAGCTGCTCCAGCTTCTGGTAAACAAATGGTCCAAAGTAATCCTGCAGCCCCAGTTACCGGAACTGCTGGTCAACCAGCTGACCAACTTTCGGGGGACGTAGGTGGTTATCAGTCAAATGGATATTATGTACCTGTGCCCGGAAGTAATTATAAACGAATAATTTATAACTTTGCAAAAATATAGTTTATTCATTACTTAGAACTAAGTATATAACGATGTTCGTCCATATTCTTTATATAGGTGCAGGGCAACAAGCTTATGTTGATGTTGATGCTTTAGAATTGCAAAGTAGAATGTCAAGTTTGTATGGAGGAACGCCTCATGTTTATTGATAACGTAATATGGAACCCGGAAAAAATCAATCGGTTTTTAAATACGATTAAGTAGGTTAGTATAAAATATAATAATACCTACATATTTAAATTTTTATGTAGGTACCTAACTAAATATATAATAATTATGTAAAAGTAAAATAGGTATTATAAGTTAGTAATATGTGCTTCTCTAGCGGCCAAAAAAGTGTGGAACCGTGTGGAAGTATTTACTACATGACATGTAAATTAATACAATGCAAACTTTTTTTTTCTTTGGCCGCTAGAGATGTATTATACTGTACGTACTTATAATACCTATCAATATATTTTTCCTAGATTTCATGCGTCCAATTGATCTTAGCACTCTCTTCTCCCAACAAAATTCCGCGTTTTCCAATTTTTCGTACAGGTGAAATTATTATTTTTATGTGAATAAAATAAAAACGTCAAGGTTTTGGTGATAATAATTGGTGGTTTTCTTTGAAAATTGATTAATTAGAAAAACTATATGTATTTCCATTGGATAACACTGATTTTCAATCAAATTCATGCCTATTGTGTTTCATTATTTGAAAATGAAAAATTTACTAAAAGTATCTAACTTCGTCATAATTCATGATTAAAATACCTACGTAATAACCCAGGGAAAAATCATCAGGTCTGATCAGGCCTGAAAAATGGCCGTTCATGAGCAGGTATGATCATACCTGATCAGACCTGATCAGGCATGAACAGGACAAAAAAATTAAGGGGTTTAGGTATGATCAGACCTGAGCAGACCTGAGCAGACCTGAGCAGGCATGAGCAAGACTATTATACGCCAGGCCTGCTCAGGTCTGATCAATCGCGGCCATTTTTCTTTCCTGATCAGGACTGATCAGAGCTATTTAGTCATGCTCAGACCTACTCAGACCTGATGACTTTTCCCTGGGAAGTCTTCTTGTATTTTCTGCGGAAAAAAAATGAATATGGGAAACTTACGCTGAGGGATGCAAAGAACAATTGGACACGTGGTGTATTTTGATCTAAGTATTTAATAGAATAAGTAACCATCACTAATCTACCTATTTACTTTTAACTTTTCACAATGTATTAAAAATACGTTCTTATTATAGAATGTTTTGTAGGTAGGTATTAGGTAAATACTATGGTTTTCCGTTCTTTTTTTGTTCTCAAATTTCGTTTCTGTTCTTATTCTCATTCTTCAAAAATCATTCTCGTTGTTCAAATTTCGTTCTTTTTGGTTTTTGGTTCTTTGTTGTTCTTATAGTTCGCATAAGGAAGTAAGTAGGTACAGTTGGTAAGTATTTATTATTAAGTTCAAGTTCATTATTATTATTATTATTATTATCGTAAATACGCGTAAGTTTTTAAGCGCAATGGCGCACCTATTCTCTCATTCTGACTCAGTGAAAAGTCACTGATATACAATCAGAATTGCAACACACAAAAGATTAACAAAATTCGCCAATTTCTAGCGAATTTTTGCTGATTTTCCAAAAAATTTCATAAATTTTACCGTCTTTTCGATGAATTTTCAATTTTTTATCGATTTTTCAGTAATTTTTTTCACTGATTTATTTTCAGTAAAAAATTTTTCACTTACTGCGCTGAAATTCTGACTGTTTCTCAGTGATTCTCGATAATGTCCACTGATTAATAAATGGGAGAGTATAGCTGTTTAGTTTTCAATAAAATTTATCCAAAAATTTTGTTATTTTTTCGTTTTTATTCTTGTACCTACCTACCTACCTACTTACTTCATAAAATGTTGAATTACATGTTGGAAAAAGTATCTATAGTCACATCAAATAATGTAGCACTTTGAAACCAATTATCGATTTTTCTATAAATCTGGTAATGATAACAATCATTATTTTCGTCCATCATTACTTCAACTGAATAAATGCTTCAAACGCGTGACTGGTCGTTTCCAGAGCTATTCGCTTGTACTGGCTGTGTATCCAAGCAAATGCGAAATCAGGCGTCAGGCAGAACGTTCGGGGAAAAATAGTCACTTTAGTGACTATTTTTTTGAATGAATTTTTCAATTTTTTTCTCAAAAATAAATATCCCTTACTTGTAAAACTTTGAAAAAAAATTTTGATTCAATTTTTCGCCATTTTATAGACTTTTAAAGTAGTGATACTTATGCAATTATGCATGGTGTAACGATTTTTTTTTTCTTTGGAACAAATTATGATAGGTTGTTGTTGATCAAACCATTCGAATATTTTATGAATTCACCCTTCTCATACCAAAATTTTGGAAACTCCGTCGAGATCATCTATCTTTCTAATGTATAAAATTTGGTTCATGCCAAATACCTACCTACCAAAGTGAATTGATTCAGGATTCAGAAATGTGAAGGAAACATTTACAGAAGCAAAAACCTATCTACCTACAAAATAGTTTTTCACCAGTAAGTATAGGCATGAGTGTACCTATTGAAAAATCAAATATTGCTACAAAAGTCAAGAATATGAGTTTTCAATATTATGTGTAACGCGATGCGACGGTGGCGAAGCAAAGAAGGATGTCCGGAAAATCACAGAATTAAAATATTTTTTCAAAAAAATCAAATCATTTGATTTTTTGCTCAAATTATTAAAAAATTCGCGATTTCTTGTACACCCAACAGGAAAATTCTACGAAGGAGGGAAAAATTATACGTACGCAACATGTTGACTATAGTACGAATGTGGCAAGCTTCCTACATTGCCAAAAATTTTATTGTCAACTTGTGTAATGCGAGTTTTCGTAGAATGAGTTAACTATTTTCTATCTCCTGATGTATGTCATGTAAAATTCATAGGTACAATAATTTTCATACCTATCTATTAGTCCAAGAGCCCACTTAGGGGTGAGGGAGTGGTACCTGTTTTTATGAATTGCTGATAGAATCCCAAATAATGGTTGTAATTCGCGAGATTACGATTTCTTCAAAGAAAATTTGGGATTCTATCAGTAATTCATGAAAACAGGTACCACCCCCTCACCCCTAATGAAAAAAATATTGTCATATTCGAGTTCTACGACCCAGAAAACATATATTTTGATATATGACATGCCCATAAGTATGAGTTTGTCAATGCACCCCTAAGCCCCACCCCTCCTAAATATGACATTTTTGTAAAATTTTTTGGGTAAAAATTCACCCTTATTCCTGAGTGATGCTCAGAATCATTTATAAGCAGTTTTCAACTCAATTTTTAGACTTTTATGGAGGTTTTACCTAAAATATGCGAATTTTTCGAATTTTCACCCCCTTTTACCCGGTCTGCCGGGGCTTGGGCAGCACTTACGGGTCGGCAGACCCACATATTCGTATTCAGCGTGAAAAATCCTATAATTTGACACCAATTTCGACCATCAATGTTTTCGGCCGAAAGTTCATGAAAATTGTGAACTTTTGAGCTTTTGCTGAACTTAAAAGCAGCAGCTGCAGATCGGCAGATCGATGGTTTTCGAAATAGGGGCTCATATACTAACTTTTGGGACAAGTCCCAGCTTTCAATTGTTTCGGCCCATTTTTGGTGGGTGGGCTCTCAAACTATATTGAATGTTGACTCATAAATTGTTCTTGCATGTAGGTAGGTAACCGTGATTTTCAAAACAGAAAAAGAATTTGTTCTAGCTGTGACGCAATCGGTACCGATTCATCTTTATTTACATAGTATATATACCTGAAAATCTTGAAGGGAACGCACCCCAAAATAATTTATGAAAAGCTGTGCAAATAAAAATCTGAATATTCGACTAGAATTACAAAGAATACGAATTTTCAACACGTTTAACGCGATGAATATTTACTCTTAAGTATACTACAAATCAAAATTTTTTTCAGGCAAAATCAAGGTATGGTATCGGTATCTAAATTGAAACTTTGAAGTTTTCTATACATACGTCGCGTCGTTTATGCAACCTCTCTAATTAATCGTTGGACCCCTAATATCTCTGAATATTTTTTCAAGAGTAAAATTAAAGTTTAATTTCTTTGGTACCTACTGTAAACTGAGGGCTTACATTTCAAATATGCAGCGCCATCACAACTTTTTTTCGCTGAAGGGACAATACTTACCTACTTAATGAGTATTGATGAGTGACAAGAATAAAAAAACAAGTCCTTCTGAAATACAGCGACGTTTCCGTTCCTTGCTGAATATCCTTCCATAAAAATTTTCATGATGATAAAACATTTATGCCTATGCCCTTGGTTGAAAAAATGTAAAATATATTTAAGTCTAAAATTTTTCTAGAAAATTGAAATTAAAATGACTTGATGTTCACATTTTTCACAAGTTCTTAATTCGTAGTCTAAAAAATTTCTTTCAACGTTAAAATTCTTTCCCATATTTTTTCTCAGGTCAGATACCATATTTTTTTTCAAATTGGAAACTTGAAAAAATAATAAAAATATAAAATTAGAAAGAAAATTAAACAGGCCAAAGTTGTAAAAATTCTAAGAAAATTTAAATTCAAAAATTCACCGATCGAAAATTTTTTTAATTAGCAGCCTAGGTGAGCCTAGGTCTAGTTAGTGGAAAAAAGAAATCCGCAGTAACCAGCTTGCTGAGCCTGAGCTTGCTATAAAAATAAAAGCACCGGTTGGCTGTTATGATTTTCAGATTTTCCGATTTTCGAAAACAATGAAGATGAGTTTCAAACAAAACAATATTTTTTTTCTTAAAATGTAAATGTTTGAGGCTTTGGTCTCGTCTATGTCTTTCAATTTCATTTTTCACGTGTTTTTTACCCAAATTTTCAATTATTATTATTATTTTTTTCATTTTCTAATGAACTACGTGACGTTATAACACTTAGCCAACAAATGGAAAACGAGAATTTCTAAATCCAACCGTTGACGTCACCGTTACATCTAGCTGTGTTCATGCTACAGCGTTTTGGTGTGGTAACATTGTTTGTGGAATGTGTTTGTTGTATTGTTGTTTTTGTTTTCAAAGCTCGCGTACCGCGTTTTTCTCGATCACTCGGGAGGACAGTGATTGATCCCGTTTTGTATTTATCCCGTCCGACATTGATCCCGTTAAAAAAAAATTATCGAAAATAGCGAAAGTCATTGATTCCGTCCGACATTGATCCCACCCGACACTGATCCCGTTTTTAAATATATATCAAAAATAGTAAAAGTCATTCATCCCGTTCGACATTGATCCCGTCCGACGTTGATCCCGTTTTTATATAAATATTGAAAATAGTAAAAGTCATTCATCCCGTCCGACATTGATCCCGTCCGGCATTGATCCCGCCAATAAAATATAAAGATCCCGTTCAACATTGATCCCGGATATGAATCACGAAAACTTGAACCGTATACCAGCAGGTAGACCTATGAACCTGTTTAGGAAAGGGATGCTAATTTCGTTCTTTTTCAAAGTAATTCGCAAAAGGTGAAGGTGTTCCCAAAAATAATTGCTCTTGCTGTTTCCTTCTTTTTTTAACCACACATATCTCGTTCAAACAGATGTTCTGGAGTGGTGAGTGGTAGTGAGTGGTGCAGCATGCAGTGCATTTTTTATTTTTTATAGGGATTTCAACGAGATTCTCTATTTCTCTGGCCAACAAGCGCCTGCGGCGCCTAATTGCAAATTCATCGAATGCGTCAGTATTTAGCTAGCGGAAACAGGTTTTGTATTATATTTTCGTCCAGCCCGTGTACATTGATACAATAAAGGCCAAAATAAAAGAAGAGGGTGTAGGTGTAACTTGAAAGACATTTCGATATGGGAAATCGCATTCAGATGGTTAGACAAAAGAAAAGAAACGTTTATATTATAACGGTGCACGGTGGCTGTAGAGTCGTGGACTCGTGGAGAATGATAGGCGACATTTTTTTGGGAAAGGAATTTGGCTCTGGTGTTTTGGGTCTTTCTTGGCGGGTAGTTGCATTGTTAATTTGTTAGCTGCTGCTTTTCTCTTTTAATGCGTATTATATGTGGACGAAGGACATACATAGAAATCGAGCCGGCTAGAAGCGTGTACGATGTGTGGTGGATTTCACTTTATAAGGCAAAATTGCTGAAATTAAGATAGGAGTGAAAAATAAATTCAAAAAGGTCCTACTTTGCCATGTTAATCAACTTTTGCATCTATGATTGTGACTTAATTTAATAAAAAAAATTAAACTTCAGAGCAGAAAAAGAGAGTTGTTTCAATTCTTGATTACCTATTTGCGTACCTATTAACTTTTTTAATCTTTTTAAAAATTAATTTTATAATACCTAATAAAAAATTCAAAAGCATCAGTTTGATAAAACCGTATTTAAGGAATAATTTAGGCTATAAAGAATTTTTTGCTTAACTTCACTTTTCGTAAAAGGTAATTGAAGAAGCGGAATTTTCGGAAAAATGAAATACTTCATATTCTGAGCAATAAAAATTTAATTAGCTGAAACCGAAAGTATGTTCCTAGTATCAACACGAAGTCGCAAAATCCAAATTTTATGAACATTTTATCCATAGGGTCAACCTAATTCCTCATTTCCTCCATTAAAATTTATGAACAATCATTCATTTTGATCGCGTATTGTGTAAAGCTGAAATTTTTTGCAAAAAATTTCGACGAGTGGATCGCTGATGTAAAAATACAGACGTATTCAAAATTTGAGCATTTTTGGTTGGGTAGAAGTCGAAAAAATTCATTTATTTACAATTTTTATAAAGATTTTCTGATTTTCTTGAGCTTCTAGATATAGTGCACTATGTATTGTATCCCGTGACTCTGTTTTTTCTCTTCAAACGTTATTTTCTTCCAAATTTCAGTCTTTTAAATATTTTTTCAGTTTGTACCGTTCATATTGCGTTAAAATTAAGCACACTGCTGTATTTTTACATTACCGATGTGTACGTGGGATTTTTTCAGAAAAAATTTCATTTTCACAGTACGAAATTCGAAAATAAGCACAGAAATTTCAGTAAGGGCATCGGGATAACTCCTACGATAAAATTGAACAAAAATTTGGACTCCGAGATCACAAGTTCGGGAGAAAACATTTTCAGTTTCTAAAAATTGAATTTTTTGGCCCAAAATTTGGAGATTTAAAATTTTTTGCGAATTATTTTCTTCTCAATATAAAGAAAACTACTGTGTAAATCGAAAAATTTATAATCACTAATTTAATTGAATGTATTGGTTTCTATAAGAGTAATTGGTTTTTAATCCATAATTACCTACTTTTTTAAATCACGTATATCTATACCTGTGGAATAGGATGAAAAATTCAAGTGGATACTTATTACAAGCCCGAAACCCAACCAAAAATGCTCAAATTTTGAATACGTCTGTATTTTTACATCAGCGACGCATTTGTAGAATTTTTTACAAAAAATTTCATTCTCATTGAACGAAATTTGAGTAGAAGTTCTGAGGTAACTCTTAGTTACTCTGACAATGAAATTATGCAGTAATTTGGTTTTTGTAACCTCGTTTTAAGGAGGAAACCTATTGATTGATTTTTCATGTCCAAAATTGGAATATTTTTGATTTCTTAAGTTTTTTTGTTTTTTTTTTTTTCAACAAGAATATGGAAAGGAGTTAGTAGGGTGAAAATTCATAATTAATCATCATAAACTTTTCACGTTACTCATATCTTTTCTTAAATTCTAAAAAAATCACTTTTTTAAATTGATTTATCATCACAAAATAGATATATTTTGAAACTTTCGAAAATCATTAGGTAGGGTATTGAATTAATTTTGTTGAGCGCAACAACAAAATTCCAAATTGAAAAATGAATCAAAATTTTTGAAAAAAATTCAAACATGTATCTACGATTTCGCTCTCATTCATAGGTGCAAAACTTTTTTCATTCTTGATTTGCTATTTCGACATTTCGATGCTTATGGGAAAATTTCAAAAAATTCTTCTTTCTTCTTTGAGCATTGATTGCACAATATTGTGATCCTTTGGCCCGATTTAAAGAGAAGAACTTGGGTGATCACTCGGATGAAAAATTCGAATTTTACTCCTCACCTTCACCAGGTCACTGGTTCCGGTTTCTTGAAAAATCTTACAGGCATCAGAAAAATTCGGTAAAAAAAAGTACTCAGTTACTTAATAAGTAGGTAAAAGCATCGAAAAATTTTCCCAAATGTGCAGAAAAATCGAGTGAAAAAGATTTTTGACACATTTTTAAACTGAAGTCATGCTCGATTTAATAATGTACTTAATTGCCATCTCGATCTGACCAACGGTTTGCTCATAGATCACAATCAAACAGTCAACAAGATGAAAACAAAGCTAAAAATTTCGTTTTTCAATCAAGCCACCAATTTAAATAATTCTGCAGAGATGTATTTTCATTTGAAATCCAATTCGGCAACCTACCAATATTTAAAAAATTTCTAAACTCAAAATTCACGCTCTTTCCAAAAAGTCTCCATATTTGAACTCCGTGTAGCTTTTCAGCCCTAAATAGGGCCTGTTCGGTCAAAATAGGGCACAAAAATCGAAAAATTCCTCCTAAATGTGAGATAAAAATGAGTGAATTTTTTTGAACACATCATTTTGAAGCTGAAATTGTGCTTGATTCAATAGTGTCATTACAATTTTGATCCGACCAGCGGTTCGCTTAGTAATCAAATGAGTGTTGAGGGGCAGAAGCAGATATTTTTGCCAAATTTATAACCACATTTTTCAATTAAGCGATGTGTTCATTTCAATTTTGTATAGATTAATTTTTCATTTTTAAAAATCGAAATCGACGAGCTAGTAATGTGTATTTTATATTTTTCTAAACCAAAAAATACAAAAATATTTCCTTTGATTCAAAATCTGACTTCTTGTGCTCCTTGTACTCAAATAGCAAAAAAAAATTGGAAAAATTTCTGTAATAGAAGAATTCGGTGATACAGTATCATTTATTATTCTTCTAAATTTGTAGGAAGAAGTCTTCTTATGTTGGTTGATTATGTAGAATAAATTTTGAGATTTGAAATTAAATTAAAATTGCATTGCAAAAGTGACCTGTATTTAAGGAGGCCTGGAGGCCATTAAGAAATGTATTTTTTTCAGAAGTCAAAAAATAGCACGAAAAATGAAAGATTTTTTCAATGCCAGCAGTCGGCAACGTTCCTCTTATTTTAAAAAAAAAAGAGCTATCACGCTATCAGTCATCAAATTTTTCATTTTTTTTTCACCCTCCACATTTTTGTACAAGTTTCATCCTTGCCAATGTCGTTTTTTTTGTCGCCCATATGGTAAAAAAAAAAAAAGGGAAAAATAATACCTTCATTCTTCATTGTACCATTTTTTTTTTTTTTTTTTTTTTTATAGAATTCACTAAGTAATTCAGTTCTCATAGTCAATATTATTATTGACGTAAACATCATGGGCTGAAGATGGATCAAGTAATCCGGAGTTCCGGACCCGAATAAATTAGAAAATAAATAAAATAAAATTAATAAAGAATGAAATAAAATAACAAATCTTTGCAGTTTGCACATGCAACGTTCAGTGCTGATTCGTTTACTGAGGTATACCGTATACCCCAGTCCGCAACTGAACAACAGTGGATGTACTTGTTTTCGTGAAATTCGAAACAAATGGGATCAATGCAGGACGGGATCAATAACGGACGGGATCAATGTCGGATGGGATCAATGCTGAACGGGATCAATAACTTTTTCTAATTTCGTTATTTTTATAAAAACGGGATCAACACCGGGTGGGATCAATGTCGGACGGGATGAATGACTTTCACTATTTTTTATATATATTTAAAAACGGGATCAATGTCGAACGGGATCAATGTCGAACGGGATCAATGACTTTCGTTCTTTTTCATATTTTTTTAAAAACGGGATCAGTGACGGACGGGATTAATACAGAACGGGATCAATAACATAGTATCGATAACTCGATCTTTCAATATTTTCAATTTTGTAACATTTGCGATATTATTTCATTTATTTTTGTATATTCGGGGTTGATTTTTGCAAAAATCGTATAATTGGTTGTATTGTAGTGATTCGTGCTATTGATGTGCTATGTTATACCTATCTTGATATCAATCGTAACAACAGAACTACCGGAGTTATGAATATACTTACTCCGTGGTACCGGGTACGACAATTTGAACGAAACAATGAAACAGTAACTTATTTATAGGAAGTAGATTACCGTATTCATATTTTATCGTCGTTCGAAAATGTTGTGTAATTGTTTAAGCAACACGTACTAAAGAATGCATTATCCTCTTGTTGGCACTCACCCTCTCAGGAATATCAGAATTCAGAAATCAGATCCGTAATCTGGAATGTAGATGAATCATCTAAGGATCAAGGAAGCTTCCTAAACGTAAGTGATTTAATCTCAAGATTTCCTGAACAATTGAATTTAAATTTGATTGCATGCGGTGTAGGTACGGTGTAAACGTAAAGTAATTAATGCTGCTAGTGGGATGTATCTATTTTATATATTTGACAGAAATGTTGCTTGAAACGTTGAAACTACCTAGCCTCTGAAGTGTGATGAAGTAGAATCATGGTTTGAAAAAAGTTTTCATTGAGTTAATAGCACAGTGTTTAGAGTTATCACCCCGATATCTACTCCTACTGAGGTACTGAGTTAGGTAAATAGATTGAGATATGATATTCAGATTATGGTTTGTACTTTGTAGAACGATGTGTAGAAAATACATCGTGAGCCAAGTTGATTATCAAAACCTGGTTGAATCTCTCTAAATTGTCCAGCGAATGGTGGATCAATTTGATATTTTGCGCACTGGGAGTCTTTAGATGGTACACCTAATTTTCGAATTGAGTGAAGTTATATTTAAAGCGAAATTTTTTACTCTCTTCACCTAGTATTTCTAAACTTGTATCGTAGGTAGTTCTTCGATTTCCTCTAATGTATTGCATAATGTGTGCTATGTAGTAAGTACGTACTTATTCGACTAAAATAAAAAAGAAGAATTTCATGTTGAAGTGACGCAACGTTATCGTTTTATAGAATTCTCAAAAAAAAAAGTTCCAAGTATGATGCCCCATTGAGCTCAATAGTTTGTTCTCTGAGTCCTGATTCGTTCATTATAGAAAAGATTTTTCAATTTTTGCAATTTCATTTTCCCAGCTAAAATTGTGCATCGTAATGTTTTGTTTATTTAACTGAAATAGTTAATTGAATTATGTTCAACTTTAGTTTACTTAATTAATTTTTTATACTAAAACTTGAATTTGAGTTTATTTTTTGAAATATACATTATTCAAGATATTAACGAATATAAATGTTTTTTCTTGTTGAAAAAAGTGCATCAAACTTTTCTTCGTATGATTCTTTCAGTTTTGAAAAAGGAATGTAGTTGATGTATCAAATCCTATTTTTTAAAAATATAAACAAGTAAACGTAATCTTATAGTAAATCAGCAGTTATAAGATGATTAGTTCTTTTCTTTCGATAGAATTCACCAATTTGTACAATTTAGTTTTTATTTTAGTCAAAGAAGGATTCATTTAGTATACTTTTTAAAAATTGCAACTAAAGAAGATTCTTATTTGTCTGAATTATTTGGGAACTTGAAACCGCGTTAAGCTAATACATATCATTATTGTCGTAACATTTTTTTAGTTAGCACATTTATTTTGAAGTTTTGTGTTTCGATTTATGCAGTTCTCGTTTATTTTTTAAATACGAATAATGTTTATAATATTTTAAGAACAAAAGAGCCCACGTAATATTAATTTTTATTTTTTTTTTTCAAATTATCATCATAAGATTTAACGTTGATAAAAAATATTGGTTTTGACTTTTGATTTCAAATTATGAAAAACAGTAGAGAAGCTTTTTTTTTTTAATTTTTATCAGAAAACTCGATTGAGGGAAGGGGTGCTAAATAAGCCACTTTTTTCTTTTTGTAATAAATTAAAAAATTAATGCCTATTTTGATGGTTTTTAGTCAACCGCAAACATAATATTATGAGTACGAAACTCTAAATCTAATTCCACGTTATTAAAGGGGTTCTTTTTTTCCGATTTGTCTGTTTTATCCTTTGAAATACTTCAGATTCTGATTACCTCTTTTGACCAAATTTCTTCCCCCTGTCAAAAAAAAATCATTGATTATTATACCTAGTCACTTCATCATCTGGCCTTTCGTTAGATTTAAATTGAAAAAAAAAATACCATTGTAGAATAATATTGTGTCTAATTTTTTCCCCGTTGTTTTTTTTCGACTGCTGTTCAATATTTTATAAAATTGCGATACATTCTTAATAAGTGGTTATGTATTTGTGGGAACTCGTACGTTGATGGTTGTTAACGATCCAATCTCCGAAGTTAGGTAGCGTTGCGCTAGGGTTTTACTTACTTGAACGGGTGACCTGACGGGAAAACCTAGTGTAGTTACTTTTTTTCGAAATCAAATAAATTTCTTTTATGTAAGATTCTTTTTTTTTTTTTAAGAAATGTATCATTTTTTCTATCCGATTACAAAAATTTTTTAATCGTACTTTTTCAATCGGAAAAATTATAAAACCCATATTCCAAAGGAAAAAAGTTGAAAACTTACTGACTATAAAATGTAGGTAGATGAAATCACACAAAAAGGATATTTATTTGACGCTCGTAAAAAATTTAAAAATTACGGACATATTGTTATATCACTGTTACAAAATATATTAGGAACTTTTTCGATAATTACGTAAATGCTTCTTTTATTAGATTAAATGTAATATTTTGTTTAGCTAATTTGGCAGTAGCTTGTTCAACATTTTTAGTTAGTTTTTTTGACCCGCAAATATAAAGCGAATAAGATGAGCTGGAAAATGAATAGAATTACCAAAATTTCAAGAATAAATTATGATTTATCTTCAATAAGTATTTAGATAGAACCTTACTTCAAGTATAAATGATGCCAAGATTGTAAAATATTGATCCAGTCAGGTCTTCCAATAAAAATTCTTCTTCTAAACATTTCATTTTTAATGACTTGCTGCAAAAAAATTGTGATTAGATATTAAAGTAAAATCGTTGAACTGAGTACTCTCCATCCTAACGATTCCTCCTTCCAAGTGAATCTATTTTTACCTCAATTCTGGAATTGTCCTTTTCTTTAGTCACGAATATTTTATAATTGAAACGATCTGGTTTATTACTGGTCCAGTTCTGAAAAAAATGATAAAATGAAAGTTTCGTGTTTCAAAAAAAATAATAATTGAAGTTGAAGAGGTTTTTACTTTGTTATGAATATCGATCAAAAGATTTTCAACCCAAGATAAATAATCCACGTAAGGTACCATCCAAATAATATGTATTCTGTATGGATACTCAAAAGTGTCCCAAAATTCGCTACAGAAATGGATAAAAAGTTGAAAATGAATAATTGTGACCCTGCCGTAAAGACGGGACCTTGTGTAAAAAAATTCGATTTTCACATTTTTAATCCAAATGACATCGAATCTGGACCAAACACATAAAATAAAAATATCGATTTTTTTTTTACTCAAAGTCCTTTTTTTACAGCAGGGTCACAATTAGAGTGGATGTTAATCATTGATAGATGAGTCATCGTTTTTTTTTGTTTTTTTTTTTTACCTTAAATAAGTCAATATGGATGCTATAGGAGTGATACCAATACCATTGGCGATGTAAAAAGCAACTTTGGTGTTCAAAATATCACTCAGAGGACTAAAAAAGGCACCATCTACCAAGAATCTGAAAGTTTTTTCTGAATCAAATTCGTGTGTGCTTTTAGATTGAAAATTTCTTATTAGCCCTTGATAATTATTTTTTAAATGGGAATTCTTAGCCCAGGCAATCAAGAAAAAAGTTCGAAAAATCGTTGTATCAGAATGAAATTCATTCGTATTCAAAATTAGTAAAAAAAAGGACCTAAATATGAAAAACTAAAATTCCGATCATCACCATGTCTTACAATGTTTTGAAAATTTTTGATCCACATTTATCCTACTTTTTCATGTTGAAAATTTCAACATATATATTTTTTTTTGGGGAGGGGGATAAGGGTGCCAAGGCTGGAATTCTCCCCATTTTTTTAAGTGGCCAAGCATCTATAGTATATTTTTTTTGGATTCCACAATTGGATGCAATATGCTCAAAAAATCAAAAACAGATACATTTTTCACTTCTTTTTTAAAGGTCTCAATCCGTTTTAATTTTTTGAGCATGTTGCGCCCAATTTTTAAATTCCAAAAAATGTATATTGTGATTGGGATGCATGACCTTTTGACGAATTTTAATATCACATCTTCCCGCCATGACACCCCTCCCCCTCCAATTTTTTTAAATTTCGAAATAAAAAATGGAAAAATGTGAAGCAATAAATTTCAAGAAATTTTTGGATAAATAATAATGTACTAGCTGACAAAATATTTATAATCTGTGAAAATTTCGAAATTTTTCATCCATTGACGTGTTGAATTTTCGACATAAGGTGTAATTAATCCCAGAATGGTTCGGTGCAGGAATATAACATTTTTTGGACGAGTTTTCTGTTAAAGTATCATTTTGGGATACTCTTGACTGATTTTAGGTCAAGGGCCGTTTTTGGCTCTTATCAGGAAAAGACTTTTTTGAAGAGAATTTTTTTTTAGATTGCCTGGACCAGCTCTTCAATATCTTTCGAAAATTGATATTCGTCAGTTATCTGAAATCGCGATAATGACACGTCACAAACCTAATATTGTCGTCGATACAATTTCGTTGATTACTCAGCTGGTATTCGATGCTATCCGTGGTGTTCAAATATCCCGCCAAACATTCTAAAACGAGAAAAATTAAACAATAGAGGTATAAATTGAACTACGCGACGCTACGTCGACACCGGCGGCAAAGATGAATAAAAAAAAGAATTTCATTACGTACTAGTCCAATCACCACATGCTTTCATGAGTACAGTAATGTCTGTTTGCGTATGCTCTTCGTTATTGGACTATAAAACATAAACCATGAACCAGTTACCATTAGGGCTCGCTATTTTTAAATTTTTTTATAGATACGTCATGTACGTAGCATATCTTACCGAAACTACCGTGAATGGGTGCCACTCGATGGATGAAATTTTTGGACATTGTAATAACACGTACTGTAAATATTGAATTAATCTTTTCACTTATTTCTAAAAATCGTGAGTTAACCTTAGGGTATGTACAATATAATACGTATGTACATAAAAAAAAAGATTCGTACTTGAGCTGGACTTATGCTGATGTTCGTTCGGCCTGTTAATGTCAATTCGTAAACGTCCCCGGGTAATTTTTTAATTTTTTTCAACCTAAAATATAATCGGTTGCGTGCAACGATGCGATAAATTAAATCAAAGAAGTAGACTCCCATTGGTGGCAACATCCATTTCCAACTCTTGAATAAAAAATAGTAGAATTTCTAATTAACGCTATGCCTATATGTATGTTTCTGTATTTTTGGTAAAAATAATTCGAATTACGAACTTGTATAGGAATCGGATTAAAAACGGGCTGCGTTGTACAATTTTTCAATTCGCATCCGGGCACGTGCTCGTTCAAGTTCGTCTGCTGTTTTAATATTTTACTGAAAGATGAAAAAAAAAAAAAACGCGAGTAATATTGGACGATGATAAAAAAAAAGTAGTAGTTAGGTACCTCATTGGATGAATTAAATATAAAACGATGAATGGAAGAAATAAGTAGTGAGCCGTAGAAAACAGAACGTAATCTTTTTTCCTGGAATATGGTATTGAAAATACACTCATAGTGATTAAAAATATAACCATGAGTAATCCGCTAGCTCCTGAAACTGTTTATTACTTTGCGTATGAGTTTACAAATTGGCTGACTTGCCATTATTTTAACTTCTGTGGGTCACTTACTGCTTCGGATTAACATGTTAAAAGGGTTCTAAAAGATAACAGAATAATTACGTTATTTTTATGAATCTAGATGCAAATGACGAAATGAGGAATATTGAAACAAATATCTACCTCGTATTGGTAAAAAGCCCAATTAATTGATAGGTATCGATGATTGTAATGTAACGAGGCATTAATAGCATTTAAAATATGACCAACGGTATGGAGAACTGTAAATAATATTTTTACGAGCCTTTTAATTAAGATGTTAGTACAATATTTTAAATTTATCTTTGAACACCTACACATTCATAAGCGCACCCAAAAATTATTCAAGGAACGGACTGAGAATTTGAGAAAAAATGTGAGAGGATTAGTGATGCTGGAGTAGTCAAGGTATTTTTGGTAGGCAGATACTATACCTAATTACAGATTTTGAGCCAAAAAAAAAAAAAACTTGAAAAATTATGAAATTTTTGAAACAAAAAATCAATCCTTACTCTTCTTCTAAATTAGTCGTTTAGTGAAATTCTACTTTTTTAAATCAATGAAATATGTAAATTTATTTAAAAATGAATGATTTTTTTTTTAAATTTTTCGTCGATTTTTTTTGTCAAAATAACTGATTTTTTTCTTGCAATTGAATCATTTACAGAAAAATTAGCAATTTTTGACCGAAAGATTATTGAAAACCCACTTATTTTCAAAGAAAATTAATTCACTTACTTGAAACCCAGTAATTTTTTTCTGATTCCAATTCAGAGAGGTACATTTATTCAAGAAATAGAGGTACTAAAATGCAGTCTGAGCTAAACTGGGGCGAATTTTTTTGAAAAATTGTGTTTGGAAAGTATAAAAACACATTCTTTTTTGACCTTTTCATGATGAAAAATCTCCTTACGAAATGGAATCCGGTTCGAGTCCCATCAGCCCCCCTACCCTTAGGTGAGCTAATGAACCATACCTACATACTACTTAAGGTCAATGAGTCTAATTGAGAACAGTGGGTAATGGAGAACACAGTAATGAGAATACCGTCTAAAAATCTCTGCAATCATCTAAATTTGAAAATTTTGATTTTGGTGATCGTGAATACACGTAAGAAAGTGAGAAATTTCCAATCAAGAGTTTTACAGGGATTTTTAGTGGCGTTCTCAATTACCCTGTTCTCAATTAAAATTGTTCTCAATTAGAAACATTGACCTTACTAGATGCAATCAGAATTGTGACAGCCATCGTGACATGAATTTTTTGCACATTATAAAGCCAATATTTCAACAAATTTCGATTAATTAAGTTGAAACTCCTATGTAAATACGAATTTACGAGCCGGCAAACTGGTAAAAGTATTAAACAGCAGTTGAGATTCAATACTGAAGCAGCTCCTCGTGAAACAAATAAACCAACCTGAAATTATAGCAGAAATTGGTGATAAAATTTGGAAAAATATGTGTAGGCAATATGTAAAATGATTTTTGAAAATTTCACCTACGCCCAACATGTCCCTCAAGTAATAGAATTCCGGTTCGGAGGCGTAACAGAAATAGCATTCGGCGAATACGAGAATATTAACCAACATCCAAATTAACTATGGACATAAAAAATTAAAAAAAAAAAAAACTGAAGTGCTTTCAAAAATAGAATGTGTAATTTTAAAATTGTATGAAACTGTACGTACCAATAATTTCATATTGCATGGTTTATTGATGCCGAAAAAATATTTATCGAGTGTGATTTTTTTTTCAAATTCTAACTAGTCACGAAATTGAATTTGGCACCGGTTTCTGAATGAATGTGAATCATACTGCTCGCGTCACCTACGTTTGATTTCAAGGAAGTTACTGTGATAAGAAACTGTAGTCCTGGAAGTGTATGGTAGGTTACTCGAGATAATTCTTCGTTCGATGATATGCTTCGTCGAAGGATTGATATCGCCATCTATATTGCTGTTTTAGAAACATTGTTCTTCGGTATCGTTCATCGCATTTATAATAGTTTCTAGTTTCTACCACTTTCTGTGAATGTAGTTCAATCTTGAATTAGCATTTAGAAATATCTAAAGAGTCGATCTAAAATTATATTTGATTTCGGACGTCTGTCTGCTTCACAATGGGTAACCCAATAATACCTTCATCTAATTTTCTAGTTCGAGGTTTTGATTAACATGCCCAAATATGGAGAGTTTGAATGCATATCGATGGCTTTGCTGGAATTGAAGAGTTTGATAAAAAATAAAGTTTCATGTTTAAGTTTTTTTCTCCATAAAAAAGTTGAAGTATTCCTCTCCCCTCGTCCCCTCAGATTAGAAAATAGGTATTTTGAAAGGATCAGAAAATTTTAGAGCCAAAAATTCCTATCATCTTGCTGCCTTCTTTCCTTAGATACGTTGAAATTCTCATCGCTAGGTTTAGGTACCAAAAATGATTAAAATTCAATAACATTTATGTGAAAATTTTTTCAATTTTTTTATGCCAAAGTTTTGTCCAAAAATGAAAAAAAAAAACTCAAGCTGCTGTAGCTTTGGACTTGATGGCACAAAACAATTTTTTCTCAGAATTGGTGAATGATTTCAATTTAAATTAAAATCAAATGAACGAGGCGTTTATGGAGGAGAATTGTAGAGCAGAGGTAATTTGACATGAACGAGATCACCGAATTCAAAAAATGGTATAGTTGGCTTAGCATAAATTTCAACCATCTCGGTATATTTTCTGACAGTGAATTTTATGTTGGAGGATTTATAAATATTGTAAAAATTTATCCGGGGCTAATGCATAGACCTACCCCTCTTTCCCATAGAAATGTTGTGTGCTAAAAATTTTGGTGAAAAATAATGAACATTTTAATTTGTAAAAAAGCTAAAATTTCAAGTACATACCTATTACCTACCTGATGTTTTACGATTTCATGAAGGGAAAATTAAAACTAGTCGAATACAATTATTGATTTAAAAAAATGCGTGCAGTGAAAATTGAATGAACAAAATTAATTAATCTGAAAAAAAGTCGAAATCGTGCCTACACTATAGATATTGAGTTTAGGTTATTTAAAAAGTACCTGTATGAATGTTTACCCATTTTATGTTTTGCAAAAATTGTAACTTTTTCTAGAAACCTTTTTCTTTTTCCATTGCTTATTTTTCTGTTGCTGAAAAAATGTAATTTTTATGACTATAATAGGTTTGAGTACATATAAAATTGATGGAAAAAATATTCATTTGCATCACCAAAAGTTCAGAACCTCAGAACCTTTTCACTCTTCTTCGATGCTTTTTTTGTACGAAAAAAACATAATCTCACGTAATAAAATTAATTTATTGAAATCATGTAGACATAACCTGTACAATACGATCATTTTCTCTATTTTATTTTTAGTAAAAGTTCCACTGAAATGGTTTTCTATGCGATTATATAATGCAAGTTAACAATAATCTTCTTTGATCATATCAGCTGCTTTCTCAGCCATCATTATAACAGCAGCGTTAGGATTAACTGAAACTAATTTGGGCATAGCAGATGCATCCACGACTCGTAAATTTTCAATATATTTTACTTTCATTCGAGGATCGAGCACAGTTTTTGGATCATTTTCAGCTCCCATTTTATTCGTACCACCCGGATGATAAAAACCGGTTAGAATTTGTTGAAATGCACATTTCCAATATTCGTCGCTATTTTTTTCGAATTTTCTGCATGGTACGTAATCGATAAATTCGAACTCAAAGCCCGAATTTTTCAAAGCTTCGGTTTGAGAAAATTTTTCCACGAATCGTACCCCTTTGAGTAACGATTGTATGTCTTCGTCGTGTCGTAAAAAATTAGGGTATATTTTCGGATAATCTAAAGGATCGGTAGAGTTCAATTCCATATATCCGGTGCTTTTGCTTTCAGATAAAATTAAAATTATGAATATCAAATCCGACTGGTTGTTGTAATCTGTGAAAAAACTAGCCGATTCTTCGGATAGACCGAACATATTGTATAATTTATGCTTTTTATTCAGAGTGTTCCACATGGTTTGATAAGATATCCGCATTGTCATGAGTTGTATGTCCGGATACGAGGTTCCGTCATTTTTTGTATTCACAAATGCCATTAGTTTCGTTAAACCCATCGTAGCTATGCCTTTCTGGTATAAAGCGTAGGTATCTTTGATGAGCTGAAACGATTCGGCTTTGATTTCTTCAGGAAGACGATTTTTACGATCGGTGAAGATCAATCCGACGTAGCAGGGGTGATCTTGATAATTCTGACCGACTGGCAGATCAGCCACTAATGGAATTTTCAATTCATTTAGATGTTTTTTTGGTCCTATTCCTGATAACATTAATACTTGAGGCGATCCTATGGCACCTAATGATAAAATCACTTCTTTTGTAGCCTTGACGATGCAGATTTTACCATCAGGAGCCATAACCTCGACACCAATAGCCTTGGTTTGGGTTTCATCAAAAATCACCCTTAAAACGGTCACATTTCGCGCGAAATGAAAATTCTTACGAGGTTTGGTAATCGAAATAAACGCCTTGTAGGTACTGCATCTTTTACCATCTCGAGTCGTACTGTCAGCGGACCCATATCCAACAGAAACAGGTCCATTTAAATCATCCACTTTTGGTAAATTCATTTGAGCGAATCCTTCGCTAAAGACTTTTATGGCTGGATCGGGTGATTCGTAAGCAGACACTGTTAAAGGCCCTCCGACATGATGAATCGAAGTATCGACTGAAAACCCTCTGTAATCTTCCGATTTTAAAAAATATTGCTCGATGGCGTCGTAATTCCAACCGTCACAGCCGAGTTTGGCCCATTCATCGTAATCTTTTCGGTGACCTCGGAGGTAGATGGCAACGTTGATCGATGAACACCCTCCGGATACTTTTCCTCTAGGGATTGACGATACGTTTCCTTCGAGACCTTTGAAAAGGAACTCGTCTGGTTGGGATACATATTGGTAATCTACGTTTGTTTTTAATAAACTTGCCCATAGGATTGGTGTTTCGCTTAATGGCGGAGGATCGTAGCCTTTTTCGAGCAGTAAAACTTGCCATGATTCTTGTTCGCTGAGACGGCTTGCCAATGTTGCTCCTCCACTACCTGCCCCAGCTACGATGAAATCGTATGCGTTTGAATTTTCGCATATCTCTTTACCGTAATCGACCGGGTAATCTGAATAGTCGAGACATTTTGATAACTTTGTCATCCATAGCAACAGTACGATGAAAGAAAACTGAAAAAAGTAATAATTCAAATCACTAAAAAATCGTTAATTCATTCCTCTCCCCTCGTTAGTTTTCTTAATCTGAATTTAGATCTGCTCGACTTTTTGATTTTCTTTTGTGGAAAGGATTCAAGAGAGGAGGGAAGGGCAGGGGCGGAAACTTGGATTTTTTCCGCATGTCGCAAAATTTTAATCATGGAAAATTCACATCGGCGGTGGCGGCTCGTTCTAAAAAATTTATCGGCGGTTAAGGCGCGCTATGTTCAAAATAACGGCGGCGGCGGCGGCGTCGTCAACGGTGTAAAAGTGAAAATTAAGAAAATTTGCCAACTTTTATTTTGAAAAAATGAATGAAGGGTCGAAGCTTCAAATTTTTCATAAGAATAGTATTGTTGCTCATGCCCGAGCGAAGCGAGGGCAAAGCTCTGAGAAAATTTGATTTTCAATGTCCAAAAACGGCATTTTTATGTTTTATGACAGAAGCCGCCGTTCATCAATCGGCGGTGGGTGGCGGCTCACGCCGTAATTTTTCAATTTCGCTTCGGCGAGTCGGCGCGCCGAAAATTCATCGGCGGCGCAGATCTCTATTTATCACATGTTTACCCTTAGCATACTCGAAGATGGGAAATCACAATTCTTGAAATTTCGGTATTTTTTAATACATTATCAAATATTGAAGATGTCACTGATCAATATCATTTAAAAAAAAAAATTAATATCTGAATGAAAAAGTTTGAAAAAAAAAAACATTTTTTTGACAAATGTTTGGCATATCGCAAACAATTTGAGTTTCGCAAGAAAATTTCGCATGTCGCCAAAAAATTTCGCATGTCGCAAGCGACACGAAAGTTTCCGCCCTTGGGGAAGGGGAATGAGAAAAATAGACAAAATTTCATTATCTTTGTCAAGGAAGGTAAAGGCAATTTTTTTCTTTCAAATGTGTAGTTATACGTGAGTCAACGCTTAAAATTCAAAATATTCAAAAAAAAATAACTAATATTAATAGATGATACGTGAAAAATAAATGAAAAAGAAATTTTAGGCCTTTTGGCTCAAAATGATTGAAGCCAAAAAGAGAAATACGTTTGTAATTGTAATTGTTTGAAAATTTAAACCTCGTCTTGGAACATTTTGGGTCGAAATCAAGATAGATCGAAATGACATTCAAAGATCCCTTTCGATCTGAAATTATGAGAAGTAAAGTTTGTTTTTTGAATTTTGATATTTAAAAAAAAATCATGATTTTTCTTCATGGAAAATATGAAACCGTGAGTTAATTAAAAGGCAGAAGGCTGAAACTTGGTGGCATGTAGTATTTTTGTCCTCCCAAGTCGATTAGAAGCAGTCTTAAGTCGATCTAAAGTTTCTAGTGCAGGATGCTAGCTATCGCTTTTAGTTTGAAAAAATCAATGAAAAAAGACGAATATAATTTAAATACCTGAATAGGTACTTACCTAATTACTTATAGACTAAGAATAGATCTTACTCGGTTACTATTAAAGTACATATGTATAACTGTTACTTTTTTTTTTTTAGAGAAAGTTAAATGTTCCCATTTTGTTCAAAAAAGTTAGGTGCCTACTTTTTTGAAAAAAATGAATTCGAAAATTTTCAAAATTTTTGATATTTATTCGTATAACAACGTTAATTTTTTTTGACTTGTAAAATGACGAAATGTCAGCTTTTGGATTCTTTTTTCTTCAAAAATTTTCATCTTGGCGAACTGGAATTTGAAGATCTTTTTTTTTTATCCTAAACAATTTGAAAATTTTCAAGTTGAAAAATTTTGTTCTTTTTATCACTCTTTAATCAGAAAATATATTGGCAATCTCGAATGAAATTTTCAAAATTTTACGATTTTTTGGAAGGAAAAGGTCATTTAAGAGTGTAGTTTTTTTTGGAAGTCAAAAAGTAGCACAAAAAAACATTAAATTTTGTTTTCTAGTCAATTTTTTCAAAATTCATTTTGAAACATAAAAATGCTTGGAAAAATTTTCTGAAAGCTCCAGATCGGTTCAAAACCACTTTCAATCGATTCGAAAAATAGAAAATGGGGCGTATATCACATTTATAGTTAGGTCTCAATTGTACAAAAAAAGGCTTCCGCGCGCAATTCGTGTTAAAATTGATTTTATGCTTGAATCTTGTTCTAGACACTAGTACAAATAAATTAAGCGCCTATGCCCTTTTTTACCCCTCCCCCTCTCCCCAGGGTCCACCCCCCAATATTTTAAAGGCGTACATCGCCTAATTTATGGGGCTAGAAAAAAACTTCTCACACAAAAGTTGTCCCTTGATACCTAATATATAATTCCCCCTGATAAAAAGTCATTTTGGAGCAACCCCTGCCCCTCCAATTTGGAAAATGTGTTTTGGAAGAACACCAAAATTACGTTTTTGACCTTTTCAAGGGAAAGTTTCAGGGGTACAGCAAAATTTGTCATGACCAAAAGTTTTCAGAATTAAATTTTCTATTCCATGAGGTATAACACGACTATTCCTCCCCTCCCCCGCCCCCACGTCAAAGAATCTACCCCTTTTAACATTTCAAACGCCTGTATCGCGTAATCTATCAACTCTGCTGAACATTTTTTCGAACGAAATTTTTTTCTCAACGCCTTATGTACAGTTTACTCCCCCATTAAAAGTCATTTCGGAGCGACTCCTACCCCCGAAAATTTGGAAAATGTGTTTTGGAAAAACACCAAAATTACTTTTTTTACATTTTCATGGGAAAGTTTTAAAGATTCAGAAAAATTTGTCATGAAAAAAGTTTTCAGAACTGAATTTTCCATCCCACCCGGTATAACAAGTTCCTCCACCTTTCACCAGCATCTGATAATCGCCCCCTCCCTCCTACAACATTTCAAAAGCCTGTATCGTGTAATCGATTGACCATGTAAAAAATTTTTAGAACAAAAGTTTGTTTTTTCTCAACATTCAAAGTACAATTTATTCTCTCATGAAACTTCATTTCGAATCAACCCTTGCCCCTCAAATTTGTAAAACAATACGTAGATCACACATGCGTGTTGGGTAACCCGCATATTCTTGCTGTATGTATGTGGCATTTTTGATGATATTCTCCGTAATCTCTTATTTTGTAATTGAGTAGATAAGAGTTTATCAGGGATGCGCCCCCGAATGATTTTGCTTTTGGATTTAGGGGCTTAGGCTTTGATTGGGGATTGAGAGATTTTGGTTTGGGTTTCAGGGATTACTGTTTAGGGATTGAATGAAATGTTCGAAGCTTTCCTGGAGTTATGAAGGCATTGAGAGCCGAAAATGGAAATATTTTAATCTAACCCAATTCTCCCAAACTGTTTTGACCTCAAAATTCAAAATTTAATTTTCAACAAACCTTGCCCTCGAAACACCATATTGTCGTTGATTTTATAAAAACCTCCTATGTGACTTTTTTTTCAAGGACTCTTTTCAAACTTGTTGGATTCATCTGGACGAGCGTGTTCGTTGAAAGGGGCTCCGATTTGTTAAAACTAAACAATTCATTTTTTCTTTGGTCGATTTGGCTCGTCATGACCAATCCAATAAGCTTCTCTGAAAAAAATGTCACGTAGGAGGCTTTTATAAAATCAAACATTTCACACAAAAAAATGATTTAAAAACTATTGTACTTTTTCGTGAGAAGTCCAAGAATTTACAAATCCAATTTTTTTGCAAAATATTTGATGTAACGAGGAAATTATCGCGAGATTTCACAGACCAACTAGAAAAATCTAGACTTCAATACGATGTTTTGAAGCAGGGTTTTTTGAAAATCAAATTTTGAAATTTGATGTTAAAACAGTTTGAGGAAATTACTTTTTGTCATGACAAATTTTTCTGTACCTATCTCTGAAACTATCCACTGAAAATGTAAAAAACGTAATTTTGGTGTTTTTCCAAAACACATTTTCCAAATTTTCGGGGGTAGGAGTCGCTCCGAAATGACTTTTAATGGGGGAGTAAACTGTACATAAGGCGTTGAGAAAAAAATTTCGTTCGAAAAAATGTTCAGCAGAGTTGATAGATTACGCGATACAGGCGTTTGAAATGTTAAAACGGGTAGATTCTTTGACCTGGGGGCGGGGGAGGGGAGGAATAGTCGTGTTATACCTCATGGAATAGAAAATTTAATTCTGAAAACTTTTGGTCATGACAAATTTTGCTGTACCCCTGAAACTTTCATGAAAAGGTCAAAACGTAATTTTTGGTGTTCTTCCAAAACACATTTTCCAAATTGGAGGGGCAGGGTTGCTCCAAAATGACTTTTATCAGGGGTAATTATATATTAGTTATCACGGTAAAACTTTTGTGTGACATGTTTTTTTCTAGCCCAATAAATTAGGCGATGTACGCCTTTAAAATATTGGGGGGTGGACCCTGGGGAGAGGGGGAGGGGTAAAAAAGGGCATAGGCGCTTAATTTATTTGTACTAGTGTCTAGAACAAGATTCAAGCATAAAATCAATTTTAACACGAATAGCGCGCTAATGTACAATTAAGACCTGACTATTAAGCCTTCTACCTACTATTATTGAATCAAGTTTTAATATTTTGCATGGGTCATTTTGAACTTTCAAAAACTCATCAAAAATCAAGAAACGAATTTCAACCCCCCTAAAATTATGAGTCTTCGGATGCTCTTCTAATCTATTTTAGTGTCGATCCAAAAAAAATTGTTCGTTTGTATGCCTCGAGTAGTGTATCGTACATTACTATAAAAATATTCGTGTAGATATTCTAAAGCACATGAGAAAAAGTTGGAAGAGAGAGAGGCCTGAACCAGAAAAAGAGAAAAAATCAACATCAAATTCATGTTCAACAAGCTCGGATCATTCGATGAGAAAGCATGTTTATTATTTTGATTTTTCAACCTAGGTATTTGAAATTTTTTTTAATGTCAACTAGATCCTGAATACAATTATTTCTCTAGAAATTTCACTGAATTTCTAATCAAATTTTGGGTTACAGAATTTTACGTTGAATAACTTTAGCCCTTTTTTTTTTTTTTTTTTGTAAAATAAAAGCATTTTTTGCGAGTTAGGGCTGTTTAAAAATTGAAATGACGCAAAAAAAACATTCAAAAAATCAATTTGCTGAACTTAAATTACTTGAAAATTTTTGGGAAAGGTGAAAATTCTATTAAAATAATAGCATATGAAGTCTTAACAATGGTCATTAAGTAGGTACCTGAAAATCTAATTTTATGAGGTACAATGATCCCATAAATGCAAGTTCCACCAAAATCAAAATTTTCAAGCTGAAAGAAAAGATTGCCATGCAAAATACATTGTTTTCGAGTAAACATTTTCTGATCTTGAACTTGATCTGTTTTCTGAATCAATAATAGAGGCAGTTCAAGTGTAGGTATCTTTTCGATGACGATCTGGAGAAAATTTTGAAGGACTTTCGCCAAACTAACCCCTTCGCATAAATTGATTTCAATTCCTTTGTACTTACCATTTCATCTAAACAATTCGGTCTCACATTTGACGTCAATATGTTGCTTGATTCGCGAACTATGAGAAACTACAATCCGCGAACATGTACCGACAACCATTACGAAAATTATTCGTAGTTTGTTGTTCAGTTTTTCCCAACTTAGACAAGGCACGCTGTACAAATATTATCTGCATGAACCTGTCATCGCATTAAATCGTTAAAGATATATAACCTGTTTGGCGCAAAAATCACTTAATTAATTCTTCCACGCATAATTTCTTACTTAAAAGTTTTCGCATCAATTAAATTAAAAATATAGTATGGATTTTAATTGTAGCTTCGAGTCATTGGAAAAACATTTCATTCAATTAGGCAAAGAAATGATATTGAAATCGGTTTGTAGGTAACCAACATTGTGCGTATTTCTCTCAACGAACGCTAGTACATCCGAAAAATAAACAAATGATTAGTACTGATGATGCTGCTACAAAGCAATACGTAGTTACATGCAATACCTATACCGATATCAAATTTTACGAATATATTGTGGGCACTCGATGAAATAATTATTTAATCGATGACCTTGCAATTACCGTTTACCAATTGACCATTCTTAAACAAAAGTTTCGGTTTCGTTTACCCAATGAATATTTTATCGGCGAAATTCAAGTTCAATTCATTTTTAGAACTGTATAAAACATTCCATCAATTATGTCATGGTACAGGTGCGTATATCTACAAAGCACATACCTATTACATAGTTAACCTTGAACTTCATTGAAGAGACATTGAGAATGAAATTATGGCCTCATTAAAAAAAATTATCGAGTTTATTTTGTATCAAAAATACTGTAAAATTTACGAAAAATTCAACTAGTTTCACATTCGTGGAAAAATTTTAATCACAGGAATCTCTCGAACATGAATTTTCAATCTTTCCGTAATCTTCTTTAATTAAATCAGCAGCTTTCTCGGCTAACATTATTATGCTTGGGTTCACGTTGACGGAAACAATTTGAGGTATCGAACTTCCATCAACCACACGTAAATTATTCACCTGTTTTACTTTCAGACGAGGATTTAATACCGCCGAAATGTCATCGTCGGATCCCATTTTCGCACTACCCACCGGATGATAGAATCCGGTGAGAATTTGATTAAAAGCACACTTCCAATAATCATCGCTTTCGAAATCGTATTCTCGACAAGCTTCGTAATCAATGCGTTGTAATTCTAAACCAGCTTTTACGATTGGTTCGGTTTTGGCGAGTTTTTGGATATAATGAACACCTCTGAGCATCTTATCGATATCTTCCTGGGTGCCTAATAAATTAGGGTATATTTTTGGGCCATCTTCGGGGTTGGTTGATTTCAATTCTATGTGCCCTCTACTCTTACCTTGGCAGATAATCAATATCAGTAATAAAATATCAGTTTTATCGTTCCATTTGGCGAACAAGGCGGAGGTTTTTTCGGACATTCCGTATAAATTATGCAATGCACTTTTTTTATTTGTTGTTTTATGTAAAGATTGGAAAGGTATTCGAGCAATGATGAGCTGAATATCGGGTTGAGGCGAATTATCGTTTTGAATATTGATAAAAGCTTGTGGGGTGGAAAAACCTATCGTACCTAGTTTTTGTTCGGTCAGATCTTTTATATCGTTGATCATTTTTATTGATTCGGTTTGGATTTGAGAGATGGATCGATTTATTCGATCGGTCAGTATCATACCTGCGAAGCCAGGATGGTCGTGGTAATTTTTACCTACCGGTAAATCTGCTATCACTGGAATACCTAATGATTCCAAATGTGTTTTTGGACCTATACCTGAGAGCATAAGAAGCTGAGGTGATGCGATACTGCCAGCAGATAGAATAACCTCTTTCAAAACGTTTATAGAGCACGTTTTTCCATCTGCCAAAGAGACTTCTACACCCTTGGCTGTTTTTGTTTTTTCGTCAATAATTACCTTCCTTACAAACGTATTTCTGGCAAAAAAGAAATTTTTTCTGGATTTAGCCAACGGCACGTATGCTTTAAATGTTCCACAACGTCGACCATCCCTCGTGCTACTATCTGGGAACCCAAAACCAGCTTTGAAATCGCCATTCAGGTCAGGAACATAGGTCAAATTGGTTTCTGCGAAGGCTTGCAAAAATGCAGGTATAGATGGATCGACGGAATGTAACGTTGATACAGTCAGAGGTCCACCTTTGTTATGATAAGTGGGATTGTACTCCCTACCGCGGTAATCTTCCATTTTTTTGAAATAAGGTAATACTGAGTCGTAATTCCATCCATCGCAACCCATATTTTGCCAATCGTCGTAGTCTTTTTGAGACCCTCTTAAGAATATTTGAGCATTTAAGGTGGAACTTCCACCGCTGGATTTACCTCTCGGTATCGAACTAACTTCGTTGTGTAACCCTTTGTATAAATTTTCATCTGGTTCTGATTGGTAGTCGTAGTCCATGTGAGTTTTCAAATTTTGAAACCAGTTCGATGGGATGTCGGTGTGATCCCCGATTTCGTCGCTGCCTCGTTCTAAAAGTAACACGTTCCATGATGGTATTTCGCTCAATCTTACCGCTAATGTCGATCCGGCGCTTCCGGCCCCTACTACAATAAAGTGAAAAGGGGTATCATTTTCGCATACATTTTGGGCGAAATCGGGTGGATATGTGGTGTCTGAGGTAACGCTGTATGCCAGGAAACAGCTGATGTAGAATAAATGCGAGAACTAGAAATGTGGAAAAAAAAATTTCGAGGTTGATTATGGTTTAATTACTTACTCTCTCGCTTATAAATCAGTGAAAATTATCAAAAAGTACTGGAAAAGAGTCAGCATTGTAGAACAGTCATAAATCAACGAAAAAATTTGCCGGAAAATTAATGAAAATTTACTAAAAATCAGTAAAATATCTGAAATTTGCTGAAAATTCAGTGAAATTTTTTGAAAAATTTGCTGAAATTCGAAGAGTTTCTCTGATTTTTGCTATGCTGAAATTCAGATTTTTTTCAGTAACATCACTGATTCGAAATGAGAGAGTACTTATAGAAAATCACTTGGTGAAAATAACAAAATATATACGTACCATGTTGGAAATATTTTATTTTTAATTCAAATTTTGGCAACGGGTTGGAAAAATTCACAGCGAAAAATACCTATGAAAAATTTTGTATTACAAAAAAATCACGATATTTTAAACTTGACTTTCCTTAAAGTAACTTGTGTTTGAAAAATGTCTCTTATTATGCATGTCCTCTTGCCATTATCTTGGCGACTAAATGAATGAATTTAGTGCAATTAAGGTAACAATGTGGAACAACTTGAAATACTTAATCATTTTCTTAAATAATGCGCCTGCACTTTTTATTATTGTTTGGGCATTGCAGTCAAGGATCAAGTGCGTAATTGTATTAACAAAGAGAATAAGTTAAAATCAGGTCTCACTAATTACCTGGATAGGTACCTATCTAATAACCATATAGCGTTATAGCCAAATTCATTGGTTTATTAGCTTATTTTATATTTTGTAGTGCCTATAGATAACCTTATTGTATATTTTTTCACGTCGATGGATATCGACAACTGGTACCTAGGTACTTTCTCATTTAGTCACCAATAATAGGTACCTACTCGCACATGCATTTCAGTAAAATTCTAAACGTAATTTTTTAAAGAGAACGAAATTATTGAATAATGTAAATGATCAAATTACCCAAAAAATGAGAAGAAAACTTGAGAAAAAAATTCTCAATCCACCACTATCGAAATAAATAAGCGTTGCGCTTTGAAAGAACTACATTTTCAGTCAATTTACATTAAAAGCGACGCACAGATTATTATCGATAAAATAAAAAAATCACGAATGTACTTTTTATAAAAATGCATTCGCTTCAAGTTCACATGATTGGATTGTATAACACTTCGAGATATACCTACTTTCACTCTAATGATTTTTTTTCAATCGTAAAGTGTGACAATTTATCGAGTAATTCCACTTTCATACCTATTCGCATAATTATAAATTAATTTATTCGTAGAAAATCAACGTAGCACGTACATACGCTGTAGTGACTACTCAATGAACTTCGGTTGATGTAAATGATGGATAAAGGTCAAATTATGCTTTGAAATTAGGTAATATTTTTGATATGCATTGTATTCTTGATAAATAGCTATGTGATCAGAACAATGTCTGCAGAGTGTCTGCTTCCGTCTTTTAAAATAAATCTTCATTTTTGAAGATACCTGTGTTGTGAGAGGAAATTTTTATAAGGTCATCTATACCTAAGTACTTTCGTAAAATACTCATAGAAGTATAGTTCTCATTTTTATACAGTATGATACAAAAGTCTTGTCCACGAAAAACACTTCATGATATCTCGAAACTGAAAAGAGATATCGGGATGATTCAAACGGCAAAATGTTCCTGGAGACAAGGACATCGGAGATTGATAGTCAAATTTTCAGTTCTACCTACAGGGTGTCCACAAATTGAGAAACCGGTTTTGGTTAAAAAATTGGGGTCTGGGTTTTTCATGGATTTGAAGTCTACACACTGAGACGATTAAAATGTGATAATTTTTTTTCGAAACCGGTTCGAAAATTTGCAACCGGTTGTTGAAAATACCCCAAAAATCGAGATTGGAAAAAATTTTCCAAATGAAATTTGTAGAGCTTTGTAAGCCGAACATTGTCAGTGAACTCATTTTTTGAAATTTCAACAACAAAAAAAGATATGAATTTTTTTTAGATTTTTAACGGTGCGGTGTTCAACATTCATTTGAAAAAATTTTCAAGTTTTTTTTTGTTGTTGAAATTATCAAGTTGCCGAGAGTGAACCGATTCAAAAAATGAGTTCACTGACCATGTTTGGCTTACAAAGCCCTACAAATTTCATTTGGAAAATTTTTTCCAATCTCAATTTTTGGAGTATTTTTGACAACCGGTTTCGAAAAAAAATTATCACATTTTAATCGTCTCAGTGTGTAGACTTCAAATCCATAAAAAACCCAGACCCCCATTTTTCAACCAAAACCGGTTTCTCAATTTGTGGACACCCTGTAGGTAGAACTGAAAATTTGACTATCAATCTTCAATGTCCGTGTCTCCAGGAACATATTGCCGTTTGAATCATCCCGATATCTTTTTTCAGTTTCGAGATATCATGAAGTGTTTTTCGTGGACATGATTTTTGTGTCATACTGTATTAAACAAATCCAAATATTTTTGATCAAATAATGTTGTTTAGTTTGGATTTCGTTGAAAAAAAGGAAGGTAGGTTTATAATTTTTTGAGAAAAAATTTCAAAGTCAAAAAAATGAATTTTTTGAAATTTGTTTGGCAACTGTCAAACGATCTGTACAAATTTAAAAGTGACCTAAAAGTCAGTACTTACGTAAATTACATCACACAAGATATGATGTACGTACTACGTAGTCAGGTGCAATTTCACCTTTATCGTCATTTATAAATCAATTCATCGAATACGCCAATGTATATAAATACATACATAAAAGCAGCATTGTATTACCGTTATTTAATAAAATTTCTGAATAAAAAAAAATCTCCCACACCTATTGTGCAAACAAAAAGTAAAAAAAGAAATACCTCTGGCAAATTTTTATACCAATACCTACCACTGAATTATAATATAGAGTTCAGTGATACCCACATCAGCATGCATGTAAAATCAAGCAGTACCCATGGGTTATAGTAGGTACCTATCTTTTGTTTTTTACAGAGGTGTCAGCGGTTAAAAAGTGCTGCATTGACAAAAATTAATACCTAGGAGGCTGGCAATTAGCAATTTCGTTTTAATTTTTCAAAGAAACCAAAATGTTTTAGTTGTTTATTTTCCTTTAGCTTAAAAGGACTCCTAAAATTTAAGAACTTTTTACTGATTAGTAATCCTATGAAGTGTCGTGACATAATCGCCAGACATTAGATAGTGAAAAAGTTAGGAAATTATCGAAGGAAAAATATTAAAAAATATGAGTGAATAACTTATTGATTTTTTAATTCCAAGCAAAGAAAAAAATTGAGGTAAAATTTTGCCACCACAGCTTTAAGATTATTAAAATCGCTTGCTTGAGTATTCAAGAAAAATAGGTAAAAATAGCTCTAGGATGCTCATCTAGCGTAAAATTAAATGTCTTGGTATAAGCATTTCTATATGAAGACCACACGGAATGAACGAAAAAACCCATTTTTCTAGTTTCAAGCTGAGGTTTAACATTTTCAAAATGCTCTCAAAAACTGTGATTTTGAAAAAATAATTGACCCGTTCTTTCTGTGTGCTCTTCATTATGTAGAAGCCGAGTTGATAGTACGAGTAGGTACTTTCATTTTGAAAATTTGGATGTCTACCTATGGACATCTATTATCTATTTTTTATTGACCTCTTTCCTTCGACAATTTTTGGATATTTATTTGCTGGAAAATTTCCATTCCCTTCCTTTTCAAAAATTTTTATCTAACACGATATCTCAGTCGATCATTTTTGAAAAAAAAAATTTCGATTTATTTGTAATGAAGAAATGAATGGTTTTCAAAAATTAATGATAATTTTTTATTTGAAATTTCACTCCTTACATTCTATTTTTTGTATCTTGTTTTTTGGAATGTCAATAAATCTGAATATGCAATTTTAAGCATAGTTATTTACTTTTTATTGAGATATGTAGGTATGGTATTCTTTATAGTTTATACTCTCTTAATCTGAATTAGTCAAAATTGACTGACCAAATCGACAGAATTATGTCACTGCAGAAATTGGTGAAAAATTTTCTGATTCAATTTGTAAATTTGTAAATCTGCAATTTTTACTCAACTACTGAAATAAATCAGTAAAAATTACCAATTTAAAAATAATAATTTACAAATTGAATCAGTATAATTTGTTACTGATTCGCAGTCAAATTTCTATGATTATAACTGTGGAATCAGTGACATGATTCCGTCTCTTCCAATAAGTCAATCTTCAGATTTTGACTGATTCAAATTAAAAGAGTAAGTATGGCTCTTCGTTGAAGAACACCTAATAAGTACGTGTACGTATGTAATATGTATGTACTGTACATTGATTTACCAGACCAAACTTTTCTTTGTGAATATGACGTTATAGATGGTTAAAACGATAAGAAATCAGATACTCGTCGTTTCTTTATCCTGTGAAATATGAGTGTAATTTTTCTGAAGCATTGCAAGTTCAAAGTTTGAATGCTAAAAAATGTCCAAGCATCTTCAATAGACCTGGATTTTTGAAGATATCTTTGAAAAAAATTGATCATTCAGAGATGAACAGAAACACACGAATTTTCATTTCTCAGTATGTACTTGAAGTATGTCTTCACTTAAGATTTCCCTTTATATCGATTCGAGGTGTGAAAATTCATGAGAAAAAGGTACTTTTTCGATTATTTAAAAAAAATCTTCAAGTTTTCATCATTTTTTTCCTTGGGGGCGAAGTGAAATCAGAATTATCGGTACCTAGATGAGAATGTTGAAAATTTTCAATGGAGATTTTTTTTTTCAATTTGTTCTAAATTTTTCAGACCGTTATTTTTCTAAAAGAAAAATTGTTTTCACTTTTTCAATGTAAAGTGATTTTTAACGACGGAAAATGTATTTTTGTCATTTAGGTATCATCAAAGGTTATGTACCTATATGAAGTCAAAAGCCCCCCCCCCCCAAAATGAACAATTAATTCATTACACTGGTCGATAAAAAATTTTTTGCTTTGGGTCTGAGTTCTAATGCCAACATTCTGATTCTAGACATCAAAATTCATTATCTCGCTCAATTCTGGCTTCCAAAGGTTGCTTTGGTGGTAGTGGTGGTGGTGGTGGTGGTGGGGGGTGTCAAATCGAATTTTCCTAGGACAATCAGCGAGAGCATTGAAAAAAACACGTTGAAAATTTTTTTATTGTCGTTCGTGCTTATTGCCCTCGAAAAATCACCAAGCAAACTTTGGTGAAAAAAATTATTTTTCCCTTCCGTAGGTAGTTATATAAAATCAACTTAAATTTTGCACGTTGTCGACTTGTGTTATTGCTGGTATTCGTAAGTATTCTGATTTGAGATTTTTTTACTGCCCATGAAAGTTGATATTTGTTGGTAATAGTTTGAAAATAGCGTAAAATCATCACAATATCATTTTATTTTTACAAAATTCGGAATAATTGATTTCAGAGATCTCAAAAAAAGTCAGCAGGTAAAATTAGGTATTTCTCACATAAAATTTGAAGCGGAAGAGGAGATATCGAAAATCATATTCTTTAAAGTTTTTTATGATCTTGTTTGATCATATCAGCAGTTTTTTCGGCGATCATGATTATTGATGGATTGGTATTCACGGAGACAATGTGTGGCATTACACTGCCATCGCAGACTCGTAAATTTTGTATATTTTTAACTTTCAAACGTGGATCCAATACCGCCGTTTTATCACATTTTGCACCCATTTTAACGCTACCGACCGGGTGATAGAATCCGGTGACGACTTGATAAAAAGCACATTTCCAATAATCATCGCTATCTGGTTGATATTGCTGGCAAGCTTTGTAGTTTATGAATTGCAGCTCTATACGAGCATCAACGACATGTTTGGTTTTAAACACCTTCTGTATGTATCGTATTCCACGAAGTAATTTATCCACATCTTCTTGGCTTCCCAAAATATTAGGGATGATTTTCGGCGGATCTTCCGGGTTGAGGGATCTTAGTAGCACTTTGCCTCTTGAACTGCATTTACTCACGACCAGCATAGGAAACAAGGTATCAGCTTTGTTATTCCATTCGGTGTATAAATTGGAGGTTTCGTCGGAAAATCCGAAACAGTTATACAACGCATTCCTTCCATTATACGTGTTTAAAAATGATTTGTATGGTAGCCTCATCCAAATAATTTGAAGATCGTGATTATGATCGCCATCGTTACGAGTATTAATAAACGCCATCAAATTGGTCATTCCCAACGTTGGTTCATTTTTATCTACGAAGTTCATCATGTCTTGGGTTATTTTATCCGATGATTTTTTTATTTCTTCGGGCGTACGATGTAAATTATCAGTGGCGATGAGACCCATGAAACCGGGATGATCGTGGTAATTCAGGCCTACTGGTAAATCGGCCAGTACTGGAATATTCATCGATTCTAAGTGATCCTTTGGACCTATTCCCGATAACATTAGTATTTGAGGCGAAACAATTGTCCCTAATGAAATTATAACTTCTTTTAGAGCTTTAATTACGCAAGTTTTGCCATTCTTTAATGAAACCTCGACACCGATGGCTGTTTTGGTTTTTTCGTCGATGACCACCTTACGTACCAAAACGTTTCGAGCAAAGAAGAAATTTTTTCTGGGTGTTGCAGTTGATACGTATGCTTTGAAGGTGCTACAACGTCGTCCATCTCTCGTAGTGCTGTCAGAATAACCATAGCCGACCTTTACCTCAGCATTATAATCAGGAACGAATTCGAGGTTCGTATCGACGAAAGCTTTTTCAAACACCGGTACCGCTGGATCAGCCGAGTACAGAGGAGAACACGTCATAGGACCTCCTTTATGATGATAAAAAGGATTATAATTTCGACTTCGGTAATCTTCCATTTTTAAAAAATACGGTTTTACGGATTCATAATCCCAGCCTTCGCAACCCAAGTCTCTCCATTCATCGAAATCTTTTCGCGATCCTCGTAAAAATATTTGAGCGTTGATTGTCGAACTGCCCCCGCTCGCTTTACCTCTCGGTATCGAGCTGACACAGCCTTCCAACCCTTTGTAGAATTTTTCATCCGGCTCTGATAAATAATTATAGTCCAATTCCGTTTTCAAATTTGTATGCCATAAATAAGGTAACTCGGTGTTGTTATTCACATGATCACTTCCTCGTTCTAGTAGCAAAATATTCCAAGATGGTTCCTCGCTCAATCTAACCGCCAGCGTTGATCCAGCGCTACCTGCGCCTGCGATAATGAAATGAATCGGAATGTCAGTGTTTTCGCATAATTGACACGAATAATCGGCGGGGTATTCGTAGGTGTGTGATTTTACATTGCACATTTGCAAACAACTAAAGTAAAATAAGTGCAAAAGCTGAAAAATAAGTGATTTTTGTTACACGCGAATTTATTTTAATAAAAATCGATTTGAAAATATTTTTACATACCAGATTGTAAGCCTTTGTCATAAGCATCGTACTTTTCATAGATTTCATTTTAGTAGCGAAAATTACGAATTTGTCTCACTTCAAAACGAACATGTTGAATGAACAGGGTTCTTCAGTGGAATAAAACACGAAGGTGAAACAACTTACCCAAAATCACGACATACTGGCGGAACAGTAATAATTTTTTTTTCAAAATTTTACGATAGATAATTTGTTTGAATTTGACAATTGAGGTAGATACAATGTGTTTGCACGAAACCGCATGCCAATGATTATTGAGCAATGCCAACAATGGTACCCACACTGGTTAAATTTCAATGCACGTTGGTATAGGTACTGGTAGAACAATTTGCCTGAGGTATTTCCTCTTTTACTTTTGTTTGCACAATATGGGGGATTTTTTTTTTTTAATACAGAAATTATTAAATAACTGTACCGGCGGTAATGCTGCTTCCATTTGTACACATTCGCGTAGGTATTCGACGAATTGATTTATAAATGACAATAAAGGTGAATTTGCACCTGATTACGTACATCGTATCTTGTGTGATGTAATTTATAGTGATGTCAGTGGTAACGATATTATCGACGATAATATCGATAGTTTTGTGTTTTTCCGATATATCGGTATATCGATAGTTTGTCATTGAATATCGATATTTCATAATTCACCAAAAATTCACTCATTAGCGCGATTTTCTGACATTATTCGAATCTCCAGACATGAAATTCTCGAAAATAACAATTACTATACCATTTTTTTTCGTTTTTCTTTGATTAATATAAAATATTAAATGATAAAAAATTGTTTTAATAATTGATTATTGCGAAATAGCTAGAAATAGCCATTATGCAGGTCTTATTTTCCAATAAACAAAATTTATGAAAAATATCGATATATCGATAAATTATCGATAGTTTGCTAACGATATATTGTTGATATCGATAATCTGAAAATATCGATAAACGACATCACTAGTAATTTACGTTGGTTCTGACTTTTAGGTCACTTTGAATTTCGCACAGATGGCTGATTAGAGCGTGATTCGATTCGAATTAATTAATTATGCGAATGTTGAATTGGTCGGCAGGTTTTCGGTTCGAAAGATTTTTCTTTCAATTTATACTAATATGTGATAATGTCTCTCGAAATCTAAATTATGCGTAAGGTAAAATACCAATTACTTGTCGAGGTACCAATTACGAGCCGCGACTTTGAGCCGCTATCGTTAGGTTTCATGTTGACCAAAAAAGTCGCCGTTTGCGGCAATTTAAGTATAGAGCGGAGTTTTCTCTGTCTAACGAATATAAATATGATATGTACTTTCCATTCCATTTAGCCCAAGAATAATCGTATTTCCAAGTGTCTTTTTTTTTTTTTTTTTTTTTTACCAAGAATTACGTTTTTGTGAAGTTCATGTCTCAGTAAAATTTGTTTAAAATTGAATTACCTATAAAAACTATTCTCAAGAAGTCCAGTTTTATTGTATGAAGGGACTTCCTAGGAATTTTTTTTTAGTACGATCAAACCAATTTTCTTATTTTTGATTTGTTTTGTGGGTGAATGAAAAAAGTGCCGAATTTATTATGCCTTTAAAAAGTATGATAATTTTGATAAATACGAGTATCATCTATTTCGACTGAGGGTTTTCAAGAATTTTTCATCACCTTGAAAATTTCATCCGGACCGTAATTGGTTTGACCCGTAATTGCTTGTCAAAATCTGTAATTTGCCACTGAATTTCTTTGAAAATCCTACCAATTACAGACCAATCCGTGATTGGTAGTTTTTCAACTTGTGTTTTTCGTGAATCTGATGGTCAGAACAGTTAAATATGGTCCTTCTGATTTTGAAAATACAATCAGAGAAGAAAATTTTTTGCTTAAGTAAGTTATTCCGTGGCCCGTAACTGGTAGAGTTTGAAAAATCGCATTTTTGAAGACATGTTTTCAAGGAGCAAAACGAAGTGGGTGAAACTTCTGGAAATTTAACCCTCCTAAGTAAAGGATGAAGGTTTGAACTTTATTCATAAAAAAAGAACAGTGAATTTGGTCCATAATTGACGATTTTATGGTAATTTCAAAAAAAGTGATCCGTAATTGGTACTTTACTTTAGACAATAAACGTTGAATATCGCACGAGAAAAAACTACCTACAAAATTCGTTAAATATATGTGACCATGCTGTAAAGAAGGGACCTAGTGTAAAAAAAAAGTCGATGTCTCATTTTTCACATTTTTGGTACAAATGACACCAAATCTGAACCAAACACATTAAAATGAAGATATCGATTTTTTTTTTACACTAGGTCCCTTCTTTACGGCAGGGTAACATATAGTGTTTGTGATAACTGATAAGTATAAGATATCTCGGTCAAGTGCATGAAGGGGTATTTTATTCATTCTTCAGATTTTACCTCTAGGCCATTCCAAGCCAATGTGTTCCAAAAATTTCACATTAAAATGGGTTCATTCATCTTATCCGTTTTTTTTTCAAAGAAATTTCAAGAATTAAAGTAAAATATTCCTCTTGAGTCTATTTTTGGCTGTGATAAAGCTACCTATCCAAAGTTTTGGAAAACCGGATTTTCAATTTTTAGCTTCATGGAACTCGACCAATTTCCAACTTGGAAAGTTACGATCTTCATATTCACCAACCATCAGACCTTTGAAAGAAATGTTATGAAAATTTTGAAAAATTAATCGCATAATTTTTAACTGAATTTTTCTCCATTCATTCGAGGAAAGTAAAATAGTGATTATCGTTTTCAAAGAAGATGAAAAAATTTCCTTGTACTTCTATTAGAATAAGTATACAAAAATAACAGAAAAAAATTGAGCAGCGTTTTACATTGATACGATTTGAAAATTCCTGAATATTTCGATTAATGGTAATTTTTTCCTAGTGTAAAAATTCATTTTTTTTTTCATAATTTCAATATTTGATGTCTACGTACGTATTACGCAATGGAATTTTTATTTGAAGTCTGTAATTTGCGAAAATAAACAAATAGGGTAATTCATTGGATACCGTAAAAAATCGGGAAAATTTTCGAATAAAACTGCAGATTTTCAAGTGAATTTGAAAATGTTCAAAATTTGTTTTGAGAATAACAATATCACAGAAAAATTTCCATTTGGAAAGAGAAATAAAATTTTAATCCACTAAAAACATTAGTAGGTATGTTTATTTGTTTGTTTGTACTCTCTTAATCTGAATCAGCCAAAATTGACTAATGAAATTGACAAAATCATGTCACTGTAGATGTGTAGATCTCAGTGAAAAATTTACTGATTTAATCAGTGAATTTTCATTCTTGAATCCGTAAAAATAAAATTTCAACGATTCAATCAGTAGTCAATTACTGATTCAATAGTAAAAATTACTGATTCAACCAGTAAATTAAATTAAAATTTTTACTGATTCAGTTCAGTAGGTAGTTCAGCAAAAATTACGGATTCAAAAATAAAAATTCACCAATTGAATCAGTGACATGATTTCGTCTCTTTCAATCAGTCAATCTTCTGATTTTGACTGATTCAAGTTTAGAGTGTAAGATTTTTTGGAGAAGTTCACATTGGCAAATTGATGTTTTTCACAATGTTTTTCCTACGAAGCTACCCTAACCCTTTCCCTCTCCAGGGACAAAAATATGAAATCCAGTTTCAACTTCCTCTTTGAGGTAAAAATCTTCAAAATCGAGGAAGAAATTTGGGTAAAAATCAGTTTGAAGAGGGGAGAGGGGGGGGTGAATAGGAAAAATTTAAGAAATTATTACTTCCTCATACTGATAAAAAATGAAAATACCTTATTAATTCCTTTGATGACCATATCCTTTTTTTAGATATTGGTTAAAAAATAGGGTACAATCATCATAACATTATTTTATTTTTACAACATTCTGAACAAGTAATTGATTTTTTTTCAGAGAGTCAAAATTTGAAGATTTACTGACTGAAAGATTCAATTGATAAATTTTTATTTTTGAATCCGTAATTTTTGCTCAATTACTGAAATGAATCAGTGAAAATTTAATTTACTGGATAAATCAGTAAATTTTACCATTGAATCAGTAATTAACTATACGGATTGAATCGGTGAAATTTTATTTTTACGGATTGAAAAACGAAAATTCGCTGATTGAATTAGGAAATCTTTCACTGATTTCTACACATCTGCAGTGACATGATTCAGTTTTAATGATTCAGATTAAGAGAGTAGGTAGGTAGAATTAATCCTTATGAAAAGTGAAGAAGAATGATATATCGAAAATGGCTTTGGTTAAAGTTTTTTATGATCTTGTTTAATCATATCAGCAGTTTTTTCGGCGATCATAATTATGGATGGATTGGTATTTACGGAGACAATATGTGGCATTACACTGCCATCACAGACTCGTAAATTTTGTATACTTTTAACTTTCAAACGTGGATCTAATACCGCCGTTTTATCACATTTGGCACCCATTTTAACGCTACCAACCGGGTGATAAAATCCGCTGACGACTTGATTAAAAGCACATTTCCAATAATCATCGCTGTCTGGTTGATATTGCTGGCAAGCTTTGTAATTTATGAACTGCAGCTCTATACGAGCATCAACGACATGTTTGGTTTTAAACACCTTCTGAATGTATCGTATTCCACGAAGTAATTTATCCACATCTTCTTGGCTTCCCAAAATATTAGGGATGATTTTCGGCGGATCTTCCGGGTTGAGGGATCTTAATAGCACTTTGCCTCTGGAACTGCATTTACTCACGACTAGCATAGGAAACAAAGTATCAGCTTTGTTATTCCATTCGGTGTATAAATTGGAGGTTTCGTCGGAAAATCCGAAAACGTTATATAACAGATTCCTTCCATTATTCGTGCTTAAAAATGATTTGTATGGTAGCCTCATCCAAATAATTTGAAGATCGTGATTATGATCGCCATCGTTACGAGTGTTAATAAACGCCATTAAATCGGACATTCCCAACGTTGATTTATTTTCATCGACGAAGTGAATTTTGTCTTGAGTTATTTTATCCGATGATTTTTTAATTTCTTCTGGCGAACGATGTAAATTATCGGTGGCGATGAGACCCATGAAACCGGGATGATCGTGGTAATTCAGACCTACTGGTAAATTGGCCAGTACTGGAATATTCATATTGATTCTAAATGATCTTTTGGACCTATTCCAGATAACATTAGTATTTGAGGCGAAACAATTGTTCCTAATGAAAGTATAACTTCGTTCAGAGCTTTAATCACGCAAGTTTTGCCATTTTTTAAAGAGACCTCGACACCGATGGCTGTTTTGGTTTTTTCGTCAATGACCACCTTACGTACCAAAACGTTTCGAGCATAGAAGAAATTTTTTCTCGGTGTTGCAGTCGCTACGTATGCTTTGAAGGTGCTACAACGTCGACCATCTCTCGTAGTACTGTCGGAATTACCATAGCCAACCCTCAATTCAGCATTAAAATCAGGAACTAATTCGAGGTTTGTATCGTCGAAAGCTTTTTCAAACACTGCTACCGCTGGATCAGCCGAGTACAGAGGAGAACACGTCATAGGACCTCCTTTATGATGATAAAAAGGATTATAATTCCTGCTCCGGTAATCTTCCATTTTTAAAAAATACGGTTTCACGGATTCATAATCCCAGCCTTCGCAACCCAAGTCTCTCCATTCATCAAAATCTTTACGCGTCCCGCGTAAAAATATTTGAGAATTGATTGTCGAACTTCCCCCGCTCGCTTTACCTCTCGATATCGAGCTGACACAGCCTTCCAACCCCTTGTAGAATTTTTCATCCGGCTCTGATAAATAATTGTAGTCGATTTCGGTTTTCAAATTTGTAAACCATAAATATGGTATCTCGGTATTATTATTCACATGATCACTTCCTCGTTCTAGAAGCAAAATATTCCAGGATGGTTCCTCGCTCAATCTTACCGCCAGCGTTGATCCAGCGCTACCTGCGCCTGCGATAATGAAATGAATCGGAATGTCAGTGTTTTCGCATAATTGACACGAATAATCTGCGGGGTATTCGTAGGTGTGTGATTTTACATTGCACATATTTGCAAACAACTAAAGTAAAATGAGTGCAAAAGCTGAAAAATGAGTGATTTTTGTTACACGCGAATTTATTTTAATAAAAATCGATTGAAAATATTTTTACATACCAGATTGTAAGCCTTTGTCATAAGCATCGTACTTTTCGTAGATTTCATTTTAACCGCGAAAATTACAAATTTATCTCACTTCAAGACGAACATGTTGAATGTACAGGGTTCTTCAGTGGAATAAAAACACCAAGGGGAAACTACCTACCGAAAATTACAACATAGTGGCGAAAAAATGTCAAGTAGTAATTTTTTTTCAAATTTACGGCAAATAATTTGTTTTAGTTTGACAATTTAGGTGTAGATACAATATTTGCACAAAAGGGCACGCCAATGATTAGTGAACAGTACCCAGGGTCGTTCTGAGGGCATATTGCCAATGAGGAGGGAATAATTTTTATGATAATTCCTACATAAATTTAAAATTTTCCCAACTACACATATGAGTAAGCGATACTTTTCAACTAAATACCTAGGTACTCAACTCTCTTGAATTTTATGTCGACGGCACGCTGCAGCGAATAGAATTGAAAATTTTGGAATTGAATTCAGTGTTGAAACAGTCTGACTTGAGGAAGGAGAGCTATGAATACCAATATTCAGGCGACGAAATAAAATTTCAAAACCATTAAACTCCATTCCGTCCTCTTAGTTATTTTATTTAGCGCAGCAAGGCCAAAATATTTGAAAAATTTTATTGATTTTTTGTAGTTAAAAAAAACACACCCAAAATTGATTAAATTTTCTCAACTTGAAAAAATGAAATTTTGAAATATGGATCATGTAATTCTGCTTTCTTATTACAAAAAAAAAAAACAACAACAACAACGAAACTATGAAAGCATGAATGTTCAACTTTTCCATTTTGGAGAATAATTGTATAAATTGTAAGTTTTCTCAGCTTAAGAAAATATTAAAATCTTCAAATTGAAAAATATGAAAATTCTACTTGGAAAAACATTAGTATAGATAGATAGTGAATTTTCCCAAGTTGAGATAACTTGCTGTTTTTATTCATATTTTCCCTATTTTAAGGTCGAAACAACAAATTTTCCCAACAAAATGCAGAAACATCCCAAGGGGGTAACTACCTCCTTCCCCTATCGGCACGTCCGGGTCCCTGATTTTCGTTGTATACGCTTAGTTTTTTTCTGAAATAAAGTCACTTTTTGGCGGGAAGGTACAAAAAAATGCGATTTTTCTCACAGAATTTAGGAAGGTTCAGGTTGTCACTTTATTTTAAAATGAGAAAAAGGTCTGCAATTTGCGGTATTCGATTCGTCGTAAATTTTCTACATCAGACTATATAGGTCCAAAAAAAATATTTGTAAATTTTTTCTTTATCTTGAATTTAATGTACTCAAAATCCCTCATTTTTCGAATTTCCTTCCCCCCCCCAAAAAAAAAACAATTTTTGAAAGTCACAAATGAGTAGATTGGTGTGTTTTGATACCTACCTAAAATCAAAATTGAGGTATTAGAACTGAAACACCGAACAAAATTTTTTTGTCAATTCGTGTTACCTGCCGTAATTTTTGAAAAAAAAAAAATTATATAGAAATTAATAAATAACTGTACTTACTGGTGATAATGTTGCTTTTATTTGTACACATTCGCGTAGGTATTAGATAGGTAAATTGATTTATAAACGACAATAAAGGTGAAATTGCACCAAACTACGTGCATCGTATCTTGTGTGATGTCATTCACGTTGGTGCTGAGTTTTAGGTCACTTTGAAATTAGTAAATCCAAATTGTGTGTTGGCAATAAATGTTGATTATCGAATGAGAAAAAAAGTACTAATTGCGTTAGATATAAAGTGTTTGTGATATAAAGTATCTCGGTCAAGTGCATGAAGGGGTATTTTATTCATTCTTCAGATATCATCTCTAGGTCATTCCAAGCTAATGTGTTCTGAAAAAGTCACGGTACAATAGTTCAATTGAAATTCGTGCTTTTTATGTGCTATTTTTTTGAATTCCAGAAAATATGGAATTTCATATTGAGCTTCTCTCTTTCCAGTTTCCAAAAAAATCGAAATTTTTTCGAAAATTCTATTCAAAATTGTCACCGAGTATTTTGTATTTTTATAGGTAAATGAGGAGGACAATTTTTTAAATTTGAAAATATTCAATTGTCTGTATTAGAAAGGCAAATCGAGAACGAGAATTTTCCAGGAAAAGGCGTCAAAGAGTAGAAATTTATTCATCAATTCAATCAACATTTTAGAACTAAAAAGGATCGAGGATTTTCTCGGAACTTTTTTCAAAGCTACCCAAATTTTTATTGAAGCTGTTTTAACAGATTCCAAACAGAGCTTAAACCCCCTTTGAATATACTCTGAATCATTTACTTACTTTTAATTTTTTTTTATCCTATGGTATTTATAAATTGCATTCGTTGTTGGAAAATTCTTCAATCATTTATGGGGTTAGATAATATGGAATTTTTAGGGCTAAGATTTTTCAGTAGGTACCTATGCTTTTGTTTTCCTTTTAAATAAAAACTTTAAAAGCGTGTCTGAATTTTTTTTTAGAACTTGCCAATTTTTTTTTGGAGCTACCCAAATAAGGTCCAGGAACCCGTTAAAATACAGTTGGATTATGGGTACATTTTGCAGTTTTTTTTTTTTTTTTTTTCAAATTATGTTCTCTGTAAGGTTGACATTTCATTAGAGTATGAAACACGCAAAACAAACATAGTATATTTTCTTTTTCATAATAAAGTATTTAATGATAATAACGAATGTAATCAAAACATTATTAAAGCTTACATAATCCGTAATACATATGATTGTTGTATAACTTCATATATACACGAGTGTTGGTGTACAAACATGTATAAGGGGAGTACAACCGACAATATTTTCTAAATGTTTTTTAATACAATTTTTTTTTTTCAAATATAATCTTCGCAAGGATTTTATAATTTTAAAAGTAACATAATATTCGATATCCATCCTATATTTATTCGGTTAAAATATAGTAACAGATCAATAACAATTAATAGTAACTAAATACTTTAAAATTTAAAATGGGAAATAAACTAAGGTAACAGTGCAGCGTAATTACTACGTTCACTAACGTGTTGAAACGTGAGATTTTTTTAAAGGGTAGATTCTCGAATTTTATGAGCGGGGTACATAAATTACGCCAGTAATATCCAAGCTAAAGATACGATCGAAATTCGTATTTAGTGGGCCTGTGACGCCGTCAAAGTTGAAAAAAAAATTCAATTTTAATACGAATTTTCTTTTTATTTATCACAAATGTTTTTTTTTTTTTAACGGAACGTTATACCACGTTGGTAAATTGCGAAACCTTAATACATATAATTTCTTTGTGAAATCACAGCACTATATTCCACGCTGAAATAGGAAAATATTTACTGTTTCAAGTGTTCCCATTGTAACTCAGTTAGTGGATGGTTTTTAAATTTTCAAGAACCATTTTTTTTTTAAATACACGTTAATTATTTCATTTCGTTCGTTTTTTTTTAATAGTAGCGTTTTATTTATCACTCGTTTAATTTACTTACAATTGATTAAAATTTCCCAACGATGTTCGAATTATAACACATCTTTTGTTTAACTTATAAAATAATTTTATGAACAATGCGGTTATAATTCGAAAACAATTTTTAATACTGGTTACTCTTAGGTACCTGCATCGACACACATTTATATAGCAAACACATGTAAACTTATTAAAAACATTAAAGCCGTTTTAGGCTATCTTTTTAAAATTTATTTACCACACGACTGTTTTAACTCAAATTTACGTCGTAAGCTCAAAAAAAAAAAGAAAAGAAAAAGAAAAAAAATGAAACACGTTCGTTCGTACGTAGTTGTTGTTTAACGGGAAAGCATAAAGACCTAAAAATAAAACAAAAAGAAGGTACATATAATACATAATACGGTTTTACGGTTTTGTACAAATATTCGATATACAGAAAAAAAAGTAAATATTTGCGATTTTTTTTTTACTCTAACGGTAACCCATCCTCTTGAATTATTCTTTTCTACATAATTATTTTACAATCGCAAATCGTTATCGCAGTGTTTTTTATGTTGATGTCGAATGTGCAAAATACAAACGAAGAAAATATTACTAAAAATAATCTAAAAAGCGTTATTTTTTCAAATTTTTTCCTCTTTCAATTAATTTTTAAAAAAATGACAAAAAAATATAAACCGAACTACAACGATTAAGTTGAGCAACGCAGAAAACACTTATAGTAGTTAAAGTGATACAAGTAATCAATTACATAAAATTTTTCGAGTTTTATGTATTTGTATATTCGTCTCGGTGATATGCTGGTATCTTTGAACAAAATTTTTCGATTCGTGAACTAAATCTCGGTATCGCATATCACCCTGTTTGGGTAATAAGAAAATTTTTTCGAATTTTTATAATTTTTCTTTTTTCGAATTCGGTTTCCGGACCAGTGTTCGACTTTCCACCGATGTACTGGGTGTTTTGTTCTTTCGAGGTAGTGTTAAACTTTCGCCCATGTCTCGAGGTTTCCAAACTGGCGAGCCTGTGAAAAATTCATCAAGTGTTAGAGGTTTTGAAAATGGGTAATGGGTTGAGTCTTATGATGATGTAGGTCTATACCTAAATCTTTGACAATTGGAGGTTGGTAGTTTTCAGGTTGTTGAGAAGATTGTATTAGGCGAGCTTGGCTACCTGTACTGCCAGTCGATAAGGTGGAAGCTGTACTTAGTGTTAGATGATTTGGTGTTTTACCCAAAGATTTACTTTTTTCACGAATTGTCGAACATTGGCTGTCGTCTTCTCCTTCGGATTTAGTTCCCGGATCGTGATCTGCTTTTGATTTTGTTGGTGGTTCTGGAAGTTTAAAGATGAGTTTTGTTTTAGCATATTGAATCTATGATCTGTTTTGGGAGAGGAAATTCTGAAGGAAAATGATTGAATATTGTTTTTAATCGGAAAAGAAAGAATTTAAGGTTTAAAGAGAAATTTCATTATTTATTTATTTTTTTTAAAATAAGTACATACTTTCAACGTTGCTTTCGCTGTGTTCAGTAGTAACAGTAGATGAACGCCTCTGAGGAGGTTTTGGTGGTATCTTTTTAGGCTTGACTGGTGGATTTTGCATTGTATGAGTCGCACTGTCTGTCATCTTTGTTGGGGGGTTCTCCGAAGGTAGCATTTTATCGAGAGATTTTTCAACTGCAGAAATAAAAGAAGATTTGTTATCCAATTGTACAAAAAATCAACGGTATTCAAAATTGAATAAAAATTGATGACTCTTTACCAGGAGGTGCTGACATCGGTGTCCTTGGAGTCATTACATTTATTGGAAGTTTCGGTATTTGCGGTGCTTTGTTTGGTGGAATGTTCATATTTCGTACACTTTCTCTGATCGTTTGCCGAATAGTTTTGATGAAAGCGTTTCGGAAATCGTTTGTGCTGTGAAAGATTTAATTTTAATGTTTATTCAAGATTAGAAGTGAGAGAAGTGGGAGAGGGGTCAAGAGTTGGAACGATTTAGAATTTGAAAATCATCAATGTAAATAATGAACCAGTCATTTGCAAAACCTTGTAAGTTCATGTGAGTTTGCATAAAAGAATACCCTTAGAGGGTTGACCAAATTTTGACCCCCTAAGGGTGGTTTTTTACAGGGATGTGTACCGTTATTTCTGCGGTATCGGTATCGGTATCGGTACCGTACCGTAAAAAATACCGGTATCGGTATCGGTATTGGGATTATACCGCTAAAAATACCGGTATCGGTATCGGTATTGGGATAATACCGCTAAAAATACCGGTATCGATATCGGTATTGGGATTATACCGCTAAAAATACCGGTATCGATATCGGTATTGGGATTATACCGCTAAAAATACCGGTATCGATATCGGTATTGGGATTATACCGCTAAAAATTACCGGTATCGGTATTGGTATTGGGATTATACCGCTAAAAATACCGGTATCGGTATCGGTATTGGGATTATACCGCTAAAAATACCGGTATTGGTATCGGTATTGGGATCATGCCGTAAAAAATACCGGTATCGGTAGCGGTATCAGTGTCAGGATCATACCACAAATAATATCGGTATCGGGATTATCCCGCGAAAATACCGGTATCCGCATCGGTACCATATTTTCAACATTCTTCCAAAACTTGAATTCTTTTGTTTAAAATTTTTGAAACTTTGAACTTGTTCTAAAATTTTTCAAAACACCGAATTTTTTAATCAAAATTTCTCCAACTACCTACCTAAAATTGAAAAGTTAGAGAAAATGAAAAATTTCGAACAAAAATCGTGGTATATACATATACATTTTAAATGCTGAAAAAACGTAGGATTTGTAAACATTTTAAATAAAAAAAATTGAACTTCGAAAAGTGAATGAAAATATTTATATAAATTCATTTAAAAGGAGAGTTGAGAAAATTTAGAACTAATGTTGAGTGAAACATTTTTGAGAAAAAATCATGAGATTAAAAAAATTTAGAAAACATTCATTATGAAACTTATTCGGAATTTGAAAAGAATTAACAGAAAAATTTGAAGTTTTTAAAAAATGAAAAAAACAGTTTTGATTGACTGTTTTTGAATTTTGAGGAAAATTACAAAATTTGGTAAAAAGTTTTGAGAAAATAATTTCATGATTGAAAATTTTTTAAAGAAAGGTACAAAGATTTAGAGAAAAAATATACAATCTAGAGGTAGTGGAGGTGAAAAAAAATTAATAAATCGAAAAAAGTTTAAAAATAAAAATGATTTAAGTATTTTTAGCGACATTGAAAAAAAAAAATGTTGAAACTGTTGAAAGAAAAATGAACACTCACACACAAACGAGAACGAAACGATCGTAATCTTGAGAATCGCTCATGTGTACCGTTATTTCTGCGGTATCGGTATTGGTATCGGTATCGTACCGTAAAAAATACCGGTATCGGTATCGGTATTGGGATTATACCGCTAAAAATACCGTTATCGGTATTGGTATCGGTACTGTACCATAAAAAATACCGGTATCGGTATCGGTATTGGGATTATACCGCTAAAAATACCGGTATCGATATCGGTATTGGGATTATACCGCTAAAAATACCGGTATCGATATCGGTATCGGGATTATACCGCTAAAAATACCGGTATCGATATCGGTATCAGGATTATACCGCTAAAAATACCGGTATCGGTATCGGTATCGGGATTATACCGCTAAAAATACCGGTATCGGTATCGGTATCGGTATTGTTCCAAAAATACATTTGGTACTGCTAACGGTAGCGGTACCATGCAAAAATAAAATACCGGTATGGTATCGGTATCGGTACAGCTTTTTCTTGAAAAAAAAACGTTTCGGTATCGGTACTGGTATCGGTATCGGTATCGGTACACATCCCTGGTTTTTTATGCAATCTCACATGGACTCATGGGGTTTTGCAAATGACTGGTTTCTAATATTATCGTAATCTTCTGTTTCTTTTTTAATTAATTTTTTTTTTCAAAAATCTACCGCAGAAATGACTTGAAAATATTTCTCTTGAGAGGGGGCAGAATTATTGAAAATTTCAATAACGCATCAGAATTTTCTGCAATTTTTTTTGAAATTTTTTTTCAAAAGTAATCCATTATGGAGAATCAGAAAAAAATTTCAACTCGACTTGGGGGTGTTCGAGTGAGCATATTGAATTTAATAAAAATCAAGAAAGCTTTGAATTTTCCTTTCACCAGAGCTGAGACAAAAAATTTAAAATTTAAAATTCAAAATCTAGGCAATGATAATATTTAAAAAAATTGAAAAAGTGATTTTGAACTTTCAAACGTTTTTATTATGAAATCTAGCCGGATCACGTAACGCAACAATTTTTGAATTTTGAAATAAAAAATTTGAAAAAATGAGATTTAAAATAAAAAATCCAAAATCCCTTGCAAAAACGGATTTCAAATCCGAAATCCATTATGAAAGTGAATTCAAATCCAAAATTCGGATTTTGAGATTGTTTGGATTTTAAATCTAAACCGGTTTAAAATCTGCCTGGAGAGCCCGCCTCTAGGTTTTTCACCCTGAATAGCAAGCGAATCATTTTTTAAATAAATTTCTAGTGATTCTTTGTTCACAATTTGTTGGATGAAAAATTTAAATAAAACGTTAAATCAGGAAATGATTTTTATTTTTTTCTGTGCAGGAGTTTTTATTGCAATATCAATGTCTTTTTTCTTTTTTTTTTTGATTTTCAAAATTGCCAAAAAATTCCAGTAATTTGAAGAATGAGAAGAAAAATATGTTCCCTTCTATTTTAATTGTAGCTCTATTCCCTCCTTAATTTTTTTTTTCAAAATTATCATGTTTGTATGAAAGTTTGAAATCGAAGATTTGTAATTCAATGTGCTTATTCGATTCTTTTGTAAAAAGAGTTTTATTCTTCAGAAAATCCTATTATTATTTTTCAATTCTAGAAATTGAAGATTCGTCTCAATTCTCAGAGTGGGAGGGTGGGAGAGGAGTCCAATATTCAACTACCCAAATACACTAGTTTTACGTATTTACCTATTTGACAGCAAATATACACGTTCTGATCGTCTTTGAGGATGACATCTCATATGAACTAATTCCCACAAGAAATGGTCTTCACCTTCCTTAGCTATGGTTCTCACCTGTACATCTGTTACTGGTATCAGCACCTGATACCTGATTATCTCCACATCTCCTCCTTTGTTCGTAGATACGCTCTGTAAATAAAAGAAAAATCGTTATTTTTGGTAAAAAAATTTAAGAAGCTTTCCGTGGCAACATTATTATTTCATACCATTAATTTTTTCTTTTGCCTGATACGTTCTTTACACAGGAAGACAACAGCTGATTTGAAAACGAAGCACATGGCATGTAGTTCCAAACCTTTTTTGATTTTTCCAATAAAATCGGAAATATTGATCCATTCTACACCACCGTAATACAATAAGTCGCCAGGACTGAGATCAATGGGCTAGAAAATTGATTTATTATAAAATCGAATTTTTAATCCAATTTTTTCGAGGTTGAAATTATATTTACTTTTTGATGTTGTCTGAACAGATGATCGAATATTGCTCCGTATTCTTCGTGTATCCTCTGCATTTCATTAATATGTTCTGCTACTTTTTCCATACCCTTAAGAGCCTCTGTAAAATAATTTTTTATTCATTAGTTATGCGAATGATATCGTTGATGAATATCAAATAGGTATTGAATTTATTCTTTCAACGCACCAACTAAATGTAAATGTTCGTCGGTATTCGGATCAGTCAGATTTCTCAATTGCTGTAAAAGCAACGGGTACTTCAATATCCTTTGAATTGGCTTAATTAGATATGATTCTAAAGTAGAAGAATGTTGCTGGCGTGGATTACGAGCAGCAAGGAACTCTTGTAAAGCGTAATTACCCTCGTCTGTGGAAAAAAATACGTGTTATTCAAAATTTTTTTTGTTTATAGAGCACCATAAAATGGTTAATTTCAGAATTACAATAGGTACTTACTAGGGTTTAGAATTTTTTGAGCTTTGGAATGACTAGCACAGAACGAACTATATAATTTAAAATGATCTACGTAGTATAAAAATGCGCTTCCAATTGAAAACAAAATATTCTGTAAAAAAACAAATCAAGGGAATGATTAAGAAATTTCGAACGATATCTTAGAATTTATCGGAATAATAAAGGGGTACCTTAAATTGACTAGGATGATCGAATTCGTGAAAATGTACTTCGGCTGCCAAAGCTTCGTTAAGATTTTCCAAGAATTGATGTTGGAAATTAATAATTTCTAAAATATTACCAAATAAAACGCTAATTTCGGCTGTCGTCAAGAATGTCTCTTTTTTCAACGGTTCTAAGTAGTTTTCTAATAGATTATTCAAATGCTGTTGACAAATAAAAACATTTTGGTTAATAACATGCCCCAAAAATTCTGATCGATTGGAAAATTGAGAGAAATTGAAATTTACCTTAACGTATGTTCTCTCAGTTTCTATTAATTCTAAAATAACCTTCCTTAATTTCTCAGCATCAGTTAGAACTTTATTTGGGGTAGTAGCTGTGTGGAGTTGAGACTGACTACTTAACACGCTACCCGTAGGACTAGACCTTTCGGTTTCCACTGGCGATCTACAGAATCCTGTCACTTCTCCGGCGCTCTAAATTCAAAAATATTAAATATTGATGTCAATACTATAATTTTTTCAAACTGGATGATTTTCAAAGTCACCTACCTTGACTAAATTTTCAATTTCTAGTGAACTAGCACGAGATGGTTGCTTGCCAGCTTCAGCATGCGTATGAGGAATAGTATTTGTTTGAGATGAAACTGTATTGGCGTTTTCACGAGGTATTGGTAACTTCTTGGAATGCCTAGGATGAGGCTCTACTACTTCAGTCTGCTGATCTTTAGCTGTAAATGTTTTCAGACAAAGGTTATATTTTTGAATAGATTGAAAGGTTATTGTAAGAAGAATTTACTCACTATAACAAGGAGCCGGTACAATTAAACCGGAAATCATTTCTTCGGATATCACAGGCGGATCAGTTGGCGGAGGTGGGCAAACTAAGGATTCTATATCGTCGGTATTGCGTAATATACTTGCTGTAGTTGCTACACTAGGAGGTTCTATGCGTGATGATCTCATCATCATGCATAAGCAAAGTTCTTCCTGGAGTACTGATTCGATGTACATCATATCTAAATCACTCACGATCGAGCTGTTGATCACCATTATTTCGTCTCCTTTGATTATTCCTGAAATAAAAATTTAAAGTTTGAATGATTGATTTTTCAAAATAAAATATTTTCAATGGAAGTAGGTTACTCTCTCATTTCGAATTAGTGAAAAATCACCGGAAAAAAGTCAGAATTGAAGCACGCGCAGGAAAAATTAGAATTTTTTTTTGATTTTCAACGGTTTTTAATTTTTTTTTTTAAATTTACTTGAATTTTAGTGAATTTTCATTGATTTTCCAGTAAGTATTTTTTTTCACTGTTTGCTTTCATTGAATTTTTTTTATCTGCTGATTTATTACTTTGCTATTATTCTGACTGTTTTCCTGTGATTTTCGATATCATTTTCACTGATTCTAAAAATAAGAGAGTACCTTGTGAAATAAATACGGGGGAAGGGGAAGAGGGACAACCCTCTTAGAAGCCCTTCAAAAAATAATTTTTATGTACCTATTTGTGATTTAAAACTCATATTTTTCAATCACAATAATGCATTATACATTTTGCAAAAAAAAACCATTGCTTCACTTGAGCTGAATTTGAGCTTTCCTTATTTTTTGAAAATCGAGACGTATAGATAAAAATTAAAAAATAAATCCAAATCTTACAATCTATAAATATTTTCTCACAACAATTTTTCTAATTCAAAGTGAGTTATTTTCAGCGCTTGGGCATTTCTTTTGAGTTTTTCTGTCTGACTATGCGCGAATCCGAATATTTTTACTCTTTTTTAAAGTTTACAATATTTCTCAAAATCAGGGTCTCATTTCATTCAGATCTCTTAAGCATTTCTTGCAAGAATTCTTCTGTTTTTATATCTCAGTTTTTTAATCATCAATTTTTGGCTGCTGAGTTATTTTGAAACATTTTTTGTCTTCAGGTAAAATATTCCTATGTTGGAGAATTCTTTCATTTTTATCTCCCCCGTCCTCATATGTGGAAAAAATGTCTAGTTACGTTGTTAAAAAATTACCACATGAAAATTTGTGACGTCATTATTGAAAAAATGATTGAAATTGAAAAATGATACCCAGAAAATGCAGAAAAGGCGACGTTTTTTAATGCTGGAAAATTCCTCTTCAAAATAACATTGGAAAATTCCTCTTTGCAAAATTATTAGGGGTTTGTTATCTATTTTTCTATACTGAAAATTCTTTCGATATTGATCATTTCCTCGTCTATAAAATTACTGCTTGGTTACCAAATACTTTTTCAGAGTGGAAAATTTTTATAATCAAATTTTTTACATCTTGTTAGGTACTTATTGTTTTAAAATGTGGCACGTTGTTTTCGACGCCAGGTAAACTTCTCGTCGACATTTTTTCACTTTACGGTTTCGCTCGTTACCAGAATTCTATTTTTACTCCTTTAAAAGTTCATTTCGAAGCTTTTGATCGCATCCACGCGGCATTTTTATGTAGCTTCGAAAAAGTATCAGGGGAAGGGGAAAATTCAACTCAAAGTGGACTCGTATATTACAGGAAATTCTCGGCAAATTTCTGCTCCCATCAAAGCAGCTTTTTCGGGGTAAAAATTTCTTTTGTATTTTATAACATGCCGATCCTAAAATATTAGAAGTGATTTTCCATCAATGATATGATATGTCAAGAAAAAGATGTCAAGAAAATGTATTATAAAGACATGTTCGTCGTACGTACAATACGCAGGCATACAGATTTTTCTCCATTTTTTCTCCAAATATTACGTTGAAAACGAATACCCAAGTCGAGGCTTTTTTGCCTTACCTATCGCGATATAAAAGCTATTTGTCATTTCTTACGTTGAATTTTCCATTTCATTAACATAGCTGTATATTTTTTCGGTGTCGCAGAAACGATAAAATTGTATTATAATGAATGTTTATTACGCTAGTGTTGAAAATGAGAAAACATTGTCTGTAATTCGACAATAAAGAAAATCCAGCGACTGAATTATATTATTTTGAGCAACTTGAATGAAAAAAATTGCTTTTTGGAATGCGAACAGGGCGCATGGTATAACATATTTATATAATTTCACTATGTGGAATATCAAGTGAAAAAAACGGAGGAAAATGGTCTCAGAGTGTACACATTTGTGCTGCGCAGAGACGTACGTATTTAAACGATGAAAATGGCCAGTTTTTCAAAACGGATTCGCGCTAACCCGGACCTGTAAATTTAACGAATGTTATTTCGTATAAACGCTCACCATTAAGCACAGCTGTTCCCTTGTCTTCTACTCTGCTAACCCAAACGCACAATTCATCTTGCCTGTCAGTGTTTTCAATCAGTTCTGCTTCCACAGAAAAGCCCCACATGTGATCCACGCTAGTACGTACCAGTTCCACTTGATATAGTACTTTCACGCAGATTTCCACTATTTCGTGTGTGTTTAACTGAAAGATATTTTTATTTTGTTAGATTTATCGTACGTGTGGTGCGGTATCGGTAGGCTACCTAATCCGTATGAATTTGAGCACGCAAACCGCGTAATACGTATCGTTTGATCGAGGATATACTTACATATGTTTCTATCAGATCTGACCTATGGGGTACGAAATAGTTATGATCTTCCATGTCTTTTCGTTTCTTCACGCGAACAAAATGTTGCATCGGATTTAGATTTTTACGTAAGCAAGCGCTGGCTATGTATTCTTCTACGGTCATCGCATCTTTTAAGTATATTTGAGTTGTCTGAAAATATAAATTGAGATGGTTGTTGTCTTAATCGATGATGAAACTTGGGATACGAGCTTGGAAAACTAACGAATCTGCGAAAATTGCGATTCAGGTTTTATGAGAATGATTGTGGTATGAATTGAAATTTTTACAAATTTTAAGTGCTCATTCTATGAAAATTATTATTTTTTGGTGACGAAGTGTCATAATAACGACCAAATTCATTTAAAGAATTGAATATTGGATCACGCTGATCTAGGACTTTTTTGCTTTTACGAATAATTGTAGCTCCAGATCACTAATGTGAGTTTACTTAAATACCTAGCTAGAAAAAATTGATTTTTTTCTCGATAATTTTGTTGAAATTTTTTCACTACTCTCATTAATTTTGAATAAGTGAAAAGTTGCTGATATAGAACAAGAGTAACATCGTAGAGAAAACAAGTCAAATTTAGTGCTTTTCAGCGAATTATCAAAGATATTTTGAAGAACATCGCTGATTTATCAATCAATTTCTTCGTTTATTTGGCTATTTCCTTCCATTAAGTTTTATTGTATTGATTTCTCTCCAGTGGTATCAGAATCTTTTTTTTGGGCGGGTACAGAATGAGTACCGAGACTTAGAATACCATACGAATTTTCGGGGGGGGGGGCGGGCAAAAAAACATTTTTTTTGCTCTGCTGTTTCAAATAATTTAAGAATCGTGATTTTGTTCATGCCTGAGCGAAGCGAGGGCAAAGCTTTGAAAAAATTGATTTTTCAGTGCCCCAAAATGCACTTTTTTCATATTTTAATGCTTTGAAAATGCATATTTGATGTGATTTGGAGAGGGAGGGGGTACAATGTACCCTTTGTACCCCACTTTTCGACGCCTCTGTTTCCCTCTGCGTTGCAGTTCTTGAATTAATGATTTTGCGGTGGATTTTCGCTGCCTTTTCCAGGAAAATGTGGGTGATTTTTTGTAAGTAAATTCAGTTTGGGTTTTTGGTGATTTTTTTGTTTGAGAATTTTCAAGGATTTTTAGTTTTGTAAAATTGAAAAAAAAAGTTCATCAGTTATTTTTCCAGCAATTTTTCTAGAATGGCATGGTGTTATTCATATGAAAAAAATTTTAAAATGAAAATGGTGCGTCCATCAAGTCGTAAAAATGAAGTATGTAACCAGTTCCGGATTAAATTTTAAAAATCAAAAATTCAGAAAATTGAAAAATTATTCAAAAAATGAAAATTTTCTATAATGTCCAGGTACACACACATCAACTTTTTATTGGAGGGAAGAGGGGACTATCGTAAATCGCAAAATGGCGGAGCAAGGTCAGATTTCTCTAAAAATAACTTCACCGAAGGACACTTTTGAGAGGTTCAGGAAGAACATTGAAAAAATGAAAGTCGATTTTATTATTTTATTTAGGTATCTATACTTATTTAAACGCACTCGAAGGATGCTAACCGAAACTAAAACTTATAATTTGGGTTTTTGTTTATTTTACTTTTATTTTTTTGAAGTTAGGATTTGTTGGGAGCAAGCGTTGAAATTGAATTGATGAAATCTGATGCTGCATACTTTAAAAAAATATAGGTAATTTAGCATATAAGGTATTTGTAATTTTTTCGAGAATTTTTGTCGCGTTTTCATTTTTAAGAATTTTTTTGATCATCCTGTTGTAAAAAGAGAAATTCCAAAACTAAAGTTCAAACTTACTCATTTCTTGGAGGGAACTAGAAAAATGACTAATAGGTATCTCAATTCTTCAATTTGTTGGAAATTTAGGATGTTCGAAGTTCCACAATTTATTTATGTAACCGAAACCGAAACCGAAATCGAAATGAAAATTTTAAAACCAAAACAATTTTTTTTTTCATTCCTGTTTAGCTTTGGAATCATTTTTGAAAAAATCACAAAAAAAATTGGAATAGCAGATTTTTGTCTCCATCTTTTGAAAGCTCGGCAAATATATTCATCTGTATGGGAAATGGGTTGCCTATTCATTGGATTGAAGGGGGAACCGTAACATAATACCAGTACTCTAAATTTTCCAACGTTTTCTTCGCTTACACCATTCACTAATTTTTATAGTGACTTTCGAGCTATTGCAGTTTCAAATTTAAAACTTTAAATATGCTAAATTACCTAGATGATGTTTATATGTATGATACATCAACAAAATTGGGTAACTTTTTTCAGTTTCAAGTATCGCCGAAAACATTTAAAAAATTCAAAATTTTGATTTTTTTTAAAGTCCTAAATTTGAAAATTTGTGGACCTCGATGTTTGATAATAATAATACGTAGGTATATTTACTCGTGAAAATAAACATTAAAAAAAGTATACTTATGCTAAAAATCAATTCGTTACGATAGGCTGCCAGATTCGAAGTAGCTTTTGCTCATCAGTAACTACATCTCAAAGTCAAAATCTTTCTAATACATAGACATTTAATTTTTAAGACGTCCTCAAAAGTATAATTTTTCAAAACAATCAAATTAATTGGAACGAAAGTTGTAAAAGAAGTTATAAGGTTTTCATTCGAGCAGCCTACTTCAGCCTAAAAATATTTTTCAAGAATCCCAATAACGGTTCCAAGAGGTTGAAAAAGATCGTCGAAAAAAAAAAATACCTCGACAATATTAATCTTTAATTTTGAACGAATTCAATCGGTATGAAAATTCAATCGCGACACACGAAGTCTTACAAAAACTTCACGTAATTACTTTTATAACAAAGATCAAAAATTCTCCGAGAATCAAATAATACAAGTTTTTTTTTTTTTTACATCGCCGAAGAAGTAAAATTTCGCAATGTATTTCAATCATTTCGAGCGTACACGAGACAAAGGCGAAACTTTCGACTGAATAAAGCAGAAAAATCTTATTGAAAAATTCGCGACGCGTATAAGGATGAAGTTTCGAGTTTTGAGGACATGTTTTTCGCTATTGTTTTTGCAATACATTACATTGATTTAGGTCAACACGGTATCGCATAAATTTATACCGCTAATATACGTAACAAAGCGACGTGTACGTAGAGAATCGCAGTCGAGAGGCGATAAAATGCAAAATGTAAATAAAAAATACACAAATTTTCCCATAGATTAAATTTTTCTTCGACGAGCTTTTATAGGGTTCGGTTCGGCGATGGTATGATCTCGTTTATGAATAAATTACCGGCCCAGCGTGGCGATGTCGCCGATGCTGATGCCGGCGGTGTTATGACGTCATGGTTTTTATTGCAACGATTTTCCGCATACTCTTTAAGTGGACATCCGGTTACAGTTTGACCTGATTTTCATGTACGACCGGGCGACATGATCTATATACTGCTATCCTGTTTAATGTCTGGTATAATGAGAAATTAAACAATGCACAGTTTTATATTCGTAATTTATCGTTGCACCGGCCAAGCTGACAGTTTCGTACGCTTCGGAATACGGTTACAGCCTTTACGTATCGTATACGTAAAGTACATCGTACGTACGTATAAATCACGTGGTTTATGACGGAGTTATTTTTCAGAAAACTTGGAGGCGTGACGGAGGGATATGGAAGGGAGAGAGTACCTCAAATTTTTATAAAAATTCACAATTTTCATTTTTTTTTTTTGAAACTTTGACCACTTTTCCAACTTTTTTCTTGCAAATTTCTCAACTTTTCAAAATTTTTTCAGAATTAAAAATACAGTAAAGGTCGGGTTTGGAAAAAAATCATTCTACTCGTAATTTACGACTTACTAAAAAATGTTACGAAATTTGATTTTCAAAAAAATTGCAACGCTTGAGAATGATTTTTCCATTCAATGCAAAACTAAAAGATTTGAGAGATGGAAAAATTCTAGAAAAATGTTCATACTATCATTTAAAAAACTTGAGCTGGAAAATGGAAAAAAATTGAATTTTAGAAAATATTGAAAAAAATAAAGTGAAAGGACACTTCTGTGTTTTTTTTACCGATTTGAAAAAAATTGAAGACCAAACGAAATCAGGAAAATCAGGACTGATTGAAACCATAGGCTTACCGTTACCCAGAAATTGATTAAGGGAGGGGCTGCGAATTTGAGAAAAATCGGGGAAGGAGGTAAAATTTCAAATTGATTATTTTTCACTGATCATTCAGTTAAAAATCATCAATTTTTTTCTGACAAACTGTGAAATTTATTGCGGAACCGGTGATTTCTGACTCGAAAATTGGTCCAAAATTTGATACCTATTAATTTTTAATATGGAAAGACTAAAATACTGCCCGAGCGAAGCGTTGGCGAAAATTTTTGGAAAAAATACTGTTTGAAAAACAAAAAAAAAAAGTACTTTTTGAATATTTTTGCAATAAAAAAAAATTTTTCCGGGCGGGGGGGGGCTCGATCTACCTGAGCCCTCATTGGGTGCCTATGACTGAAACAGTTCCTAATTTTGTAGGATGTCTTACGAGTTCTGCTCGTACTGTTTTTGGCTGAAGGGCCCTGCAGCTGCAGGTCCTGCAAAAGTTCTGTTTTTGCACTTTTTCAGTTAAAAGTCCTGCTTTTTTTTCAAATCTGCTGTTTCATTTTTCATTTTTTTTTTTTTTTTTGTTGAAAATCATCAATTTCTCTAATCTCGGTCCTCGCTTTGCTCGGGCATATAGGGTCTAGAATTTGTATAAGAGATAAGGATTGAAAATTTCATCTTCTTTTTAATACTTGAACATTGATTGAACAATAGACAAATTTAAGCTTTTAAAGGTCTTTTTCTTGAATAATTTTTGTCGTCACTTCCCTTGGGCTCAGTTAATTTACAACACTTATTTTCGAAATTATGGTATGAATACTTTTCCTTTCCAGTCTAAACAATTAATATTTTCTAGTATAAAAAATTGTTCTTCTCATTTATCAAAGGACTCGGTAACGATCTCAATTGGAATTTTCAAAAGTGTTTCGATTTTTTCGGAAGAAGATCAAGTGATGAGTCTAGAGATATCGTTTTTTTTGGGGGGGGGGGGAATCAAAATATAATTTTACATAATCAAGAAATTCATATGCTTTAGAAAAAAAAAGTTCTTTCGCTTCACTTGGACCCAGTGAATTTATTTAATTCTTCTTTAAAATTATAGTATGAACTCTCTTCTCGTTTCTTCCATCTCAGACCATAAATTATGTTGAAAATGGTTCTTCAGACGTATATCGGGGGTGGGGGTGGGATGGGGATGGAGGATGGAGGAGGTTAAGTAACAGTACCAAGCATATAGACACATGGAATTTTTTGTTAGGACCAGCGTTCCAAAAATTCATTCCAAAAGGTCAAGCAAAGTCAAGCTTTCTGCTCAACAATTTTTCTGAGACACCTCGTTTTTTTTGGGAGAAGGCAATATTCATTAGTATTGATTTTGAAAAGTAATGTTAAAAATACTGTTAAGGTTCTGTTTTTGGGTCTTCTGTTTTGGGAACCATCATCAAAACAGTAAGATGCATATTTTCAAAATTATGCTCAAAACCAAATTCTTGGGGGGAAAATACAAAACCAAAGTTATTTCTAGAACTGAATTAGTAAGTACAAAAATGAAATGAACCAGGAAGCATTTTTGATTACAAATCATAATAAGAAATCAAAGTGAATTCTAAATTTTTTTTTTGGAGCTGCCTAAACTGGAAAATTGATATCTTACAACAATTTTTTTTTACCCGGCTACTTTCATTCGCCTCCTAAGACAAATATATGCAATCCAATTTCAACTTCTTGTTCGATATGAAAACTTTCAATTATTGGTAGGCTTTGAAAATGATGAGGATAAGAAAACTCAACAATTCTGTAATGTAGATTCGTTAGTTGTGCTCGTATCGTACTTGAAAAGGGGTAGTTTTATACGATAAATTATCTTGTTTGGTGATTAGGATCTGCACTTGGGGTGATACCGTACCTGATTATCTGGAAGACTAACTTTAACTGTTCTTTCTTCATCTCTGGAAGACATGGATAGAGAACGTCTACTGGAGGCGCTATTCGAACGTGACAACATCGGAGCTCTACGTTTCGTCGAACCTCTACCAGCTAATAAGTTATTTAATAAGGAAGGCGATCTAGAGCATATGTAAGCGTGAAAAGAAGACACCGTGAACACTCCGAGCTTGTTAAGCGCGTGCTTCGTTGGTCTAGACACGTGAGTCAGAAGATTCTGCAATAAAGAAGCGAAAACGACAACGTAAATATATTTTATAGCTACGTATACGTATCTCGATCTAGGTATACAATACATGGGTATATTTCGTCAACGTCCCTCAAACTTGGGTATACGTAAAGAAAAGCTGCTCGCGAATACGTTTCGCGATGCCGAGCTTTTTGAAATTATGTTCGTCAAATACTCCCTTATCGTTGTATTGACGCGTTTTAAATATTTACACGTGCGTCTTCGTTACTCCAACTCTTGACATGTAGATTCGCCTTATATGCGAAAATATTGAAAGCTCGGATACGTATATACCTTCTCTTATTTTTTATCCTGCTCCCTCGCTCCCTTGTCGATTACAGTATACATATAGATACGCATAATGTACTAAATGTTTGGTTCTAATCGACGCCAGTGCCGGAGTATACGTAGTTATGTTGTACGTCCTACGTATACGTGTGTAATAATCATTCCAACGTGTGTGCATAATGTTTACTAATCTCGTGTAAATATTTGCCAATATGTGTCTGCGAAGTCGTTTTCAAAACGGCTACAATATATGCAGTGACACGAATATCGTACAATGCTCGCTAGAGTTGGAAATGCAAGGTATCGCGAATGTGATTTTAATAATTTCGCGTCATTGTGATTTTTGAACCGGAATTAACGAATGGAAATTTAACATTTTGTTAAACGCTGGAAAAAAATTGACGGGGTGTTGAGGAAATTTCTGGCGAAATAGGACAGAATTCTAGAAAAGTTAAGATATAATGGCGAAAAAAGGTTTTTGAATTGATTTTTGATGATAGAAAAATAGTTTTGCAACAAATACACAGGGTGTTCCAAAATTGAGATAGACCAGTTGCCTATCTTGAAAATTAAAGGGGCAAATGCTGCCTTTGAAAAAATCACGTCAAAAAATTTTCAACCATGGAAATTGGGAATGGATAGCAGCACTTTAAAAACTGAACAAATTTCCTCTTCATGTCTTTTTGCCAAACTTGAAAATTGAAAGAGCTGCCAAAAAAAAAGGTGATCAAAAAAGTCTGGAATTATTGATTAAGCAAAGAAAAAGATAGTACGTTGAAAGCTAAAGAAAATTTGTCCCATAGACTTTTCCTCCATATCAAAAATAAAGGGGCTAAAACGCAATTGTCATTCAAAATAGAGAGAAAAGTTGAAAATTTTTTGTAATCCATTCATGTTGAGTAACTTGTGGTTCCTTTATTTTCAATGTTGGACAAAAAATCGCCAGAACAAAATTTTTTCTTTTTTAACGTAATTTTTTTTAGAAACAGCATCTGCCCCTTCAATTTTCGAGATCGGCAACATGTTTATCTCAAGTTTTTTTATTGGTATCATTTTATATCAAAAAAAGGAAAAAAATCGATCGACGATTCATACAACATCTTGTAGGTATAGGAGGTACCTCCCCAAACACAAGTTTTATACAAAATTTCGAAATTATGATGAACATGGGCATAATTTTTGAGAACATTTTTATTGAATAATTATGTTCACGTAGATATTTTCATCAAAACAAAATCATTGGAAATGATTTTCGAGGTTATGGTTAAAAATTTTTAAAAAACCTTATTATGCTTCATTTTTTTTCAAAAATAATGAAGTTTAGTGGGTAGATGTATATTTTTGAATCGAAATAAAATAATCTGGAAACATCTTCTCACAAATGCAGTGTGTTTGAAAATTTCTAAAAGGTGTAGACATTTTTTGCTGAATGGAGATAAATCAACTTATTATACATATATCAGAAAGTCAGAAGCTGGAAAATTAACTTGATCAGAGAGTCAGAATGACAAGAAAAATATCAGAGAACTAAAACTAGATTTTTAAATTTTGAAAACAAATTTTTATATTTTTGAAATTAACTTAATATCAGAAGTCAGGATGGGAAGAAAAAACATTCGATATTCATGTAATCAAAATTTCCTTTCAGAGAAAACTTTACTTAATTTTTTTTATACTTTCTTTAAAAATCGTAACAGATTTCCATCTTTTGATGACTTGATCTATATCTACTACAAAATTTTATAGAACTAAATTTAGAATCACTTCGATGTATCTATTCATTCTATTTTATGTCTTTAAAAAATTCAGAAATCGAATGGAAATGATTTCAAACCTCTATCTTTAAAGTTGAACAAGGTATTCAATTCTTAAGCGAAGGAAATCAAACTTGAAATTTCAAAAAAATCAAAATTTTTACTACTCCAAACTTTGAACGTTTCTACAAGTAATTTTTGGTCTTGAGAACTTAATATTTTCTGTGCCTCCTCAAACAACTGAAGTAGCAGGGTGTCAATTGTTTTATCAAACGATTTATAAAGATTTTTGTATAAAATTTCCCTTGGAAAATTTGTTGATGACGATTGGGTTTCCTATCTTCAGTTTTGCAAGTAGGTTACTTACTGCAATTTTTTTTTTAATTTAAAAAAAAAATCATGAATATATTTTTGAGAATTTATGATTAATTCTTCCTTAATTTTTGAAGGAATTATCTGATAAAAAATTTAAATCTGATGGAAAATAAAAATTCTTTTTGAAATAATGTCGAATTTTGACTTCGTGAAAGCACCGAAAAGTATTACAATGCAACATTTTATTTTAAAAAATGCTGTAAATTTTTGGAATGTTAGAAAATTTAGTCGTTAAGTTTTACTGTTTTCTATAGAAATAATGCTAACAGGCTGAAAATTACACATTCTCGAGATTTTTTTCAGTTGCATTGAAAAATAATCCTATAATCCAGATCGAAATATTTTTTCTATATATGAAAATAGGTACTGCATCGATTTGAACTAATTTTTCAAAGTTATACAGAGCATCTCTACTTGAAAATATTACCATTTCAACGAGTACTGCATTCAAATCCATACTTATTTCTCTTTAGATATAAATTTCCAATCCGAAACTATAAAATTTTGATGCAATTCTGGAAAATAATTCGCATCCTTCGAAATCGATTTCTCTTTCAAATTCATTAATTATTTCGCGACAGAGAGAAAAAAAACTCAATCGTGAAAAACTCATTCTGCGAAATATTTCTCAAAAACTGCTAGAAACGTATACGTAAAAAGCCTCTTTAAAATCTCCATCAAAGTAAAATCTAAGTACATTACGAAAATGGTGCACAAAAGGAAACTCAATTTGTAAAACATGAATTTACATAATTACGCTCGAGTAGTGATACGTTTAAAGCCGGTAGAAATTTTCAAATCTTTGAAAAGCTAATAACAAAGTGTATTTTCTCATTTCGTTGAAGAAAAATTTCCTCCAACTCGATGCGGCAAAAATGACACTCTACGCAATATCTATACGTCTGTAAAACCATTTCCATGTATTTTGAAAAAACAAAAAATTACATTATAAAAAAATCCGCCGGTAATTTTCTCCCTTCTATTTCCATTCCCGAAGGAAAATTTTTTCGCAATGGTGGAAAAAATGGCGACGTGGATTATGGCACAGGAAGCTAGGTAGCGCAAATTTAAATATTAAATTTTATACCGAGTGATTGGTGTTGTACTGAAAAAGAAGAGAAAAAAAATTGCCATAATTTATATAAAAACCCCGGCGATAAATTCAAGTATCCAATGGTATAAAAGTCAACTGGACGGAAGACCGTAAAACGCAGAAAATGACCAACTCGAGTTTGGCACGATCCCAATTCGCGCCAACATAACTCGGTGAAACCGTACGACCGCACGGTGGGCTAACAAGTTTTCATGGTAGCTTTTGCGATTTCGAGCTGTGATAACCGAAGTGAAATTAATTTCCAAGCATTGTGCAGTTTTTTCTTTTTTTTCCGATAGTACAAGGAAAAATTTTTCAATAAGTTGATGTATTTAAAAAAAATCAATTTAAAAGCGACGTTATCTTTTTCAGTTTTTACGATATTTATGGAGGTCGTACGAGCCAAAAAGTACATATAAATTTCCCAATTGAAATCCAATACAAAATACGCGCACAATTATTCGCCGACTCTTTTTTTTTTCCTCTCTCGCGTTCTCTTTCTAATACCACGTGAAAACCTAATCTCGCTAGATTGATGAATCGATTGCCTCCGGAGAGCTTTTTTTCAAAAACTCAAATAACGACGTGTACCAGCCACTATGCAGCAGACAAATACACCGCCAAAATGATTAATGACCATACTCATACAACAATATTCTTCAAAAATTCGACCAGCACTAACTTAAATCTTGCTCTATAAGTAAGATTTTCTATTTACTTTTTTTCTTTCGTCTTCTTCTTGGCTGTTTGGCGCGTTCGCCGTTTCACGAAAGCTAAACCTATTTAGCGAAAATTAAACGACATCGTTTTCCAACACCTACATTTGACGGAAGAGGCGCGGCTGGTCCAATAAATTATCAAAATAGAATCCCAACGCGAAGCGTAATACGCGCGAAACTCGTCTGCTCAATGGTTTCGGTTATTTCAAAAACCAAATTTCGCCGTTGAGGCTTTTTTGCCAAGAATCCTTTGAACACGATTGTGCATTCGTAGTTGATATGGTCTTCCATATCGAAGCCTTTATTAGACCTAAAATGGCTATAAATTAATTCTTCGGGTACGTCCCACGTCGTAGGGAAATTTTTTTTTACCAGAATAAAGTTTCACTTTATTGTCAACCGAAATTCCAACCAATTGAAATATCAAAAGATTAAATTGATGTTGGCTGGTAATAAAGAAATTGTTCTCTATAATGAGTAAGTCTGGAGTCTAGACATGGAAAAATACACCGAGACGGTTCTCAAATATGTACTAGGTACATTAACTTTGAAAGTTTCCCTCTGCAATAATGTAATCCAACCGTATAATTAAAAAGATTTAATCAATTACAGATAATGAAGCAACCTGAACCAATAAAAGCGGAACATTTTCCATTACTAGTTCGCGTCGGTCGCTTCGAGTGGTGGAAGGAAAACACGTGTTGAAAAATCCCGAGTCAATTTTAATGAAAATGCTTTCAACATGACGGATATTCTTCGCTTAATAGAACCACCGATGTTCACGGTATGTAACAATTACATTACACGGGTTGGCTTAATTGTAGTTATCTCATCGGGGACACATTAGCAAATTGTTACGCTATTTTGACGCACCCGAAATCGGTTGCTCGATTATGCTATTTATTAAGCTTAATGCTAATTTATGTCTTGAACTGCCGAAACGTGTATATTATATGGTCGCATCAAGTGGTGGCCCTGCTCTATACCGTCGCCATAATTTATATCGAGTGGGAGTTTCCTGATTTAAAGATATACAGCTTGGATAAAATTTATCGATAAATTAATGTAATTGCCCAATAAGGATGATGGGATTGTTTTGGACACGAAAATGCGTGCGTATCTTCATTTCCAACCACGGTGACCGAATTCGTGTTTAGATAGTTGAATGGAATTTCGAAAGAATGTTTCGCAAATGTTTACTTATGGGATAGAAATTTTTTTGTTTCGTTTATTATTATGAGATAGATTGACCAGAGAGACAGATTGTATCGTAAATGAGAAAACAGAAGTGATTTTTGTGAAAATAAACCCGAAAAAACATTGACTCGGAAAAATAAATAAAAAATAATGTTTTTTGCGAAATAAAAATATATATTTTTCGAAAAGCGATGAAAAGTACGAAAAAGTGTGTCCTGTGACATATCGTTGAAATTGTGTGATTGATGACGTTCGTTGATACTACATCTTGGTTTTGTTCGTATAGTACTTATAGGTTCAGTGACAAGGGAGAAATAGCATTTCATCAGAGTTTGAAAATATTTCAGCGAATGCTGAAAAAACAAAATATTTACCTACTCATTGTATTTTTCACCTTTTAAATGTGATTTTTCGAAAAAAAAGTTGCCCTCATATTTATAGAACTGAAGTAGGTACCATTGTGTTTATTTTTGGGAATTGGGCGGATACGTGTATCTCTGTCTTGAAAGTTTTCTTCTAAAGTTTTATTTTTTTGTTGAAATTTCATTTTTTTAAATTTTCTGGCGCCACCCTGGTGGCATCCTGCATGTTTTGTCTTCTATTGCGCTGTGTATTGTGAGATTTTTTTGGAATTGCCCAAATTGGAAAATTGCTGCTTTTAAAAAAAAATCCTATGCGAGTATCCTCACTTCCTTCCTGAACGAAAGTATGGAATCCAATTTCAACTTCTTGTTCGATGTGAAAATCTTCAGTAAGGTATGTTAATAAACTTGGGCAAAAACGTTTGGGGTAAAAATGAAAACATTTCCCTGAATTTTTAAAAAAATACCTACGGCATTCCTTATTGAGCTTCTCTCCTTCCAAAACATTTTGAAAAATCCAAGCTGAATGCCATCATTTTGAAAATTTATTGTTTACTTGAAGTTTCCTAGCCCGAGTGAAACGAGAGCGAAATTTTTTCAGAAGAAAGTGTGTCTAAAAGTTGAAATTTATTCGTTTTATTTAATCAATATGTTGGTACTGAAAGGAAGATTTTCTCAGAACTTTTTTTGGAACTGCCTATTTTTTTTTTTGAAATTATCCATTAATTACATACATTTTTTGAGATATCCCAACAAGACCTGAAAATCCCTTAGAATATACTTACACTGTAAAAAAATTCTAGACACTATATTTCTTGATATTATCTTGATTGACAAAAAAATCTCTACTTGAGAGAATGTGGACTCAAAGTAACATTAGGCTGCTTAATGTTCCACGCTTTACTCTTGGACAGGATCGCCGCTTTACCGCTTTATAAAAAATATTTGTTTTCAATATCAATAATAGCAAGAAGTTGAAAAAAATCCATGAAAAACCTTCGTTTCCCTCTGAAATTTTCTCTTCAATTTAACAACCATTTTTAAATTTTTTTTGAAAATTCTTTGAGTAACTTTTTAAATTATTTTTTTTATTTTTTCATCGACATCAAAAGTTCTACTTTTACAATTTTTTTTTGTTTATTTTTGCCTAGATGGTGTTTAAATATTGATTACATCGATCTAAATATTAGATATGGCCCTCTTACCAGACTTGAAAATTACCTATGTTATAATTATTTATTTTTTAGAACACATCACTCAATACATTTTTTAGAAGGATTTTTTTTGAATAAATACTTACCAAAACTGCCATATCTGAGAAATTTAACCCGAAACTATATCGTCCTTCTAATGCTAAAAGGTCGTAACTCCAAAACTTTACTTTTTACAGGAGAGACAAAAAACTGTATTAGGTACTTGAGATTTTTGAATTTCGTGGAAGAGGTGTTGATTTTAATATGATTTTTTAGTGTCGAGAATGAATTTTCAACTGTTATTTTTTCAAAATACCGATTATTAATTTTCAAAATGAAGTTACGACCTTTTACACTGAAACAAAAAAATTTTTGGAGTTACGCCTAGTTAAAAATTTGTATTTTGAAGCAAAATGATTGAAAATTCATTCTAAACGCTGCAAAAGCATAAGTAGGTATTAAAATCGTGAAATATTTCACAAAATTCAAAAATTGTAAGTAACATCATTTTCTATTACTTTTGTGAATTATGTTCAAATTTTCGATTTACTACCTCTTTGCATTTTTGGTGGAGTTAAGACCAAAAAGTTTCAAAATTTTCGGAATATGGAGTTACGCCAACAATATTTTTTCTAATTTTAAAGATTTGTTTGATGTTTGAGCTGAAATGATTTTATTACCAGATGGAGGACGTCCCATAGTTGCCATTTCAGCAAAAACTAAAAAATTTTTAATTTTGGAGTTACCACCTTTTAGCATTAGAGTATAGACACTTTATGTACTTTGTATGAAAAAATACACTACAGAAATTAGCAGATCACTAGATGCTTTTTGAATTCGTCTTATTGGCTCTCACAGAGCATTTGCTTATCGTGAATTTTTGAATAGAAAAATTGTTGAAAACTAAAATGTTGCTAAAAATAGCTAAAATTCTCCTTCGAAATATTTCAAAATAGTTCGAAAGCAGCTAATTTTTTTGCCATTTTCGCAATGAAAAAATCCATAGAATTAGCGAGAAAACCCCTCGAGTGGTGAAATTCGCCTTGGGTTGAGTTGCGAACGTAAGAAAATCTCTATCAAAAAAATTTCGTCATTTTTCTTGGGTCTTTTGCTGCCAAAACAAACGGAAACCGAATGGCTTCTAAAAAAAAGTTGAAAAAATTTCTTGTTTGTTGATAATTCGTCTTATTGTCATTGAAGAGTAAAATATTCCTGATTTTTCGTAATTTTTTTGGTGTGTTTTATGACTTTTGTACCCGAGTGGTCAACATTTTTTTCTGCAGATATTTTGGAATTGTATTAAAAAACGATTAAGTACACCAAGTTCGATTAATTTTAGGAGATTGATTTTCAATCTAGATAAATCAAGGACGGGCTCTACACGATTTCATTTTCTAAGGATTCTTAAATGGTCAAAATGAAAAATTAAATTTACGCTACCCCTAAGAAAACCTGAATGGTATTTGGTGATTTTTGTTATGCTTACGTCGAACCTTCCCTCTGATAACAGAATAAGTTCAAGTCGATAAATTTTTTGCCTTCTTGAAATAGGTACCTAGATACCTGCATGTATCAGTTAAAGCGTTCTTTCGTCCTCAACACTGCTCAATTTTATTTTTTCCATCAAACACTTTTGAAATGATTTTTGAACTATTTCATGGGTTGATGGACCTATAGTTGTCTAACCCCCCCCCCCCCCCCGGCCACCACCAAAAAATAAAAAATTTCTGAACAATTCAATCAACGCCCTTAAAAATTTGAACCAAATTACATTTCATCGTAGCAAATATATTTCAATATTTCTCCCTTCTCACCTCCTCTCGCCGAAAAACACAATAATGAGACAATACGCTGAATCGTCGAGATGGATAAGGTATAAGCAACGAAGAAGAAAGAAAAATCGGGGTAAAACTTTTCCAACATTCTTCATCGCTTGAAAAATTTCCAAACGAGCTGGTAAAATTTATAGTTAATGTCAGATTCCGGTCTTTTGAAACATTAACTTTGAGGGAGAAAAAAAAAGAGCAGAGAAAAAATTCTAAAAGCAATTAAGTAAGTTTTCATTGTAAAGGAAATTTTACTTAAAATTCGTACTCGAGGAAAGAAAAAAAAAATTACGAGACCTATTTTCCGAAAGTTTTATTCATTTAAAGTATGAATATAATCCAACCACGATATGTAATTTCATTCTTTTTCGCAATTACCCAGCGTGTCGGTTGATGTTTTTTTTTTTTACAAAGAAACATAGGTTATATGTAGGTATAGGTATGAACAGAACACCAAGTACATACTCTAGTAACAAGGCGACCAACACTTGGAATAAAAATGCAGCCTCTCGAGTTATACATTCTTGATAAAAAGAAAAGCTCGTGTCGAGGCATTCCCAATAATGTTTCCTCGCATATACTTAAAAACCAGAATCTCGCAGTAGCTTTCAAATACCTTCCTCTCTGCTCTTTTTCACTCTTCATTCGAACGTAGGGGTATACCTTAGGTGTATTAATTTCGCTGGCGCAATTCAAAAATAAACTCGCCGAATGCTCTAATCACAGCGAAAACTTGATGTGGTTTACAGAAAAATGTATATTATTTACGACATCGCCTAGCATCGAGCTAAACCGCCGTAATTTCGCAAAAGGGCTGGAATATGTACTTCTTGCTAAACCAAGCGCTCAAAGTACATGGTACCTCTTTATCATTGTATAAGTGTTCTCGAATTTAATAGTCAAGGGAAAACTTGGCTCGCTAACAAGAAATAAAAGTCTCAACTTTATCATGTGCGGACAAAGTACTCTGGAACGAGATTATTATTTTAAACGTGCGACGCGATTTGGCTACCGTACTTTCAACGAAAGCTTAAAACAACCAGCAGCTCGCAGAGCGTCAGAACGTAAACATGTCGAGTTTTCGTGAAACGAAAAAAAAAAGTCCAAGAAAACCCTCTCGCAATTACCGGCGTTATAATCAAACAAATTGTTTTAAACCTTTAACAACGTCTCGTCGTTTAACACACGTTTAATCCGCAAACGTATTCGAAGCTGACTACAAAAAGCTTAGCTGTGGAAACTTCTTCCGAGCTGAGCTTCGCTACTGGCGTATTTTTTTGGCGGGGTTGAGAACGCCAAACGACGAACCGTCATTTCTATAAATCATAACGTATTAAAATCACGTCACACGAGTGGAAAAATCCAATAATTTTTTCGTTCCAGTTTGTTCGGGCGAGATTTACGATATAATTCTGCACCTGGATACGACTGGCGTGTGTAGGTACCGCAGAGAGACGCGCGAAATTACAAAATTCATTCAATTTCGTGACATTCGTCGAAGGGGAAAAGGTAGGATACCATTACACAACGATGCCATCGTATTAGGGGGGATGTTGGGGGGAAAAAATGCTCGATGGTGGTGTTGAACCGGCACATTTAACGGGTTCGGTGTTTCGTTGGTTTTGAGCGACAAAGTTGGATAATTAACAAAACTAAACAAACGTGTACTTACTTTCGGATTGGGTAATTCTCCATTTTGAAGGCTGGAAATGTAACATCTTAATCGGAACTGTTCGCAATATAATCTTTCCATGTTTTCCTCGTATTGCATAATTTGGTTGCTTAACTGCTGTTTCATATCCGGATCGGAAACGACACTTAGTTGTAATTCTGCCATGTGCTTCATTTTGTGATCCTATAAAACCATGTTTTATTCATAAATTCTTCGTCGTAACTTACCATGCAGAAATTTCCATATATCTTTTCGACATTTTAGTTTACGTGAAAACTTTCGCTTCTTTTCGTTTATCGACTTTTTCCTTCTGTTTATGTATTTCATTTTTTTTCACCCTTACCGCGTCTCTACTTCTTCTTCGTAAATTTATGAACTGTTTAATATAAGTTTTCCTTTTTTTAGGCTTCGAGAAAAGTGAACGAAAGGGAGAAAAAAACCAAGGAAATGCGTGTTTACAATTCGAATGCGCGAGCAAATAGCCCGAATAATATTTTAAATTCATACCCGATCCCTTTGCCTGAGAAATTTTTTTTGCTCTCTCTTTCCATGCTCTGCTTGTGTGGTATAGCCTTAGACAAATAATGAGGTTATATTTTCGATACCATGGCGAAAATATTCGGTTCGTAACGCCTCCAGCACACCTCGCATTTTTCATAAACTTTTCCACTCTGTTATTTCAATTCGAATTTATCTAATCCGTCTCCTGCAGCGACGAAATAAAATTAATGTCGATATCATTCATTTTCTTCTTTAATTGTATTAGATTCCTTTAAATGATAAGTTTCGCTCGTGAAATCGCTCTTATTTCGAATGCACCGCTGTACCGCACCGTCGTAAACTTTTATCCTGCGAGCGAAAATTGGCCAAAAAGTTTTGCCGCCTTCTATAAAATACTTAAATTCCAATTATTCGCCGACAGATTTAGTTAAAAGCGAATTTTTCCTACTCTTTTGTGATTCTCCGGCGAAATTAGTACCGATAATGCAGGTCTTTGACTTCGTCTTTTGTAAGCGTCGTTGCGCTGCTGCGGAGGAAATTTATGTCTGGGGGTTTTCCGTGATTTTTTTCCACCCTCTTCTGTGGAAATATCGCGGATTATTTAACGTGCAGTTGATAATCTGAATGTGAGAATGAGATTAAATGCGGTATCGGAGATGATTAGTGGCTAATTCGGTGTGCTCGAATTGTCATCGGGTTTTTTCTGGATGGGAGAATGGGAGAAAGGGTTTTTTCAATTTTAATTTTCTTCTATGATAATCATTGTAGTATTTTTTTTTTGATAATTCAGTGCTCGAAAGATTATTTAGGTAGGCACCTATCTGAATCATTTATCGATTCGTCATTTCGATGTTTTGATTTATATGGCAGGAGTGATAAATCTATGTATACTGTTGATTTTTTTGCCAATTTGAAATTCAATTAGGCCAATTCAATTAATTTTTATCAAATTACTATTCAATCTCGTTAATATTTATTACAAAAAATTCACGATTTGAATAATTTTTCAGAGCTACATTTCCGAGTATTTTTTTTCAAAATATTAATTTTCTTGCGTTGTAAAAATGGAACAGTTTTTAACAAGAGTTGCTTATTGGAAACAGACATTGAACCTTAAAAGTTTATGTAAATTTTTTTAATAATTTCTGTGTATCACTCCAAAATTGAAGGAGCCAAAATCAACCTCGAAAAAACACAAAACATTCGGAATATCTTTTCCATTTAGATTGGTAAGTAAAAGGTTAAAGGTTCATTCAAAAATTAAGGTAATAAGGACAATTAGAGAAAAGCTAGATGAACCGAGAACAAAAGGAAAATGTATCAAATTCTGCTTTAATTTTTAAATTAATCAATATAGCTTTCAAAAAATTTATCCGTTTTCCCTAAAAATCATGAGAAAAATCTCTCCTACTCTTTCCCCGCCTAGCCAGATGAACTTCAATTTTTAAATGTAGCCAAACAAATCTACGGAAAACTGTGCATATTCGCTGTGTTACCCATTTCAATGGCAAAAATGATGATTCAATTTTTCAATAGTTCATTTCCCCTTTCAATTTCATAAGTAGGCAACATCAGTGGCGTCTGAAGCTTTTTTTTAAGGGAGGGTGCGAATTGGGTATAGAACTTGAAATACTAGTAGGATGAGGGAAGGGGTAAAAAAGAACGTTCCTTTGCAATGTTGGTTCAAAAATTATTGCTTTGAAAAAATTAAATTTTTATGCCCTAAACATACATTTTTTCATGCTTTAAGAATAAATGCGTTGAAAATTCCAATTTTACCCATTTAAAATAATTTTTTTTCTGATTTTTTTCAACTCAAAATATTTCCTACTCAAAAAAAAGATTTTCCCTAAAAAGTTCCCTCTTTTAAACATTTCTCGCCCCTACCTATTTTTTTGACCGAAAACACAAATTTTCCAGTTATGATGAAAAGCTGCCCTTTGCACCCCTTACATCCACCCAGACGAAGCTGAAGGAATAAATAAGATAAGAGCGTAAAAATGATCATCTCTAAAATCAAAAAGCGTAATTTTCAGTAACATTTTTTTGAGGATTATTTACTTGGCGGTTGATCTTGATTCTTGATGGTATGAAATGACTTTCTGGATGCGTTGTTTAATTTGGCTGTTACAGTTTTCATTTTAAAATCAAATAGGTACCTGTACTTTTTTTTTATGAGATTAGGTGTTCTTGTGTGGGGGAGGGGGGGAGTTGATTTATCTATTTTTTTGTAGAGGAAAAAATCTTTGGAACCAAAAAACGTTACCTACTCGACTTTTTCCTCATTAGATAGGTATTTTGACGTCGAGGTTCTTAAACGTTTGAATTTGCATTGAAATTATTTTACTGACTTGCACTTTTTTGTGGGATTTCGAATTTTGCGAGAAGAGGGGAAGTATTAAAGTTTTAAATGTTTCAATTTTTTCCTTCATTTTTTTTATCGTGAGGGGGAGGGTTTATTCATCTTCGACTTATACTTTTATAGATATTTTCCACGTTTACAAATTTACTAATGATCAGCCTAAGATCTGTATACAAATCTGTAATCAGATTCAAAGTCAAAAATGGCTCAATTTTCGTATTGGTAACCTTCATTTAAATTTTTCCAAATTTTTATCCCATTCCATTAAAATAGATTTCTACTCGAACTCGCGTCAAGTTAATGATACAACTTCCATCCTATTTTTTTTTCCTTACACTTATACGCCGCATAAGTCTATTGTGAAAAATGATTGAACTGAAAATAAAGCAAATACACGTGTATTGATTGAAACCAACTCGTGTATCGATAATTCATTCGATTTATTTTTCCAATCCAAAAGTAGGTTCGTTTATTAATCAATTACAAGTCTAATACGTGACGTAAGTTCCTTACATAGGAATGAACTGCCAAGGCATCGTAGTCGTCGCCGTCGTCGTAAAAAAAAGAGGAGAAAAAATTCGCCAAAATGTCATACGCAGTTGGTTTTTACTATATACGCCTACGCATAAACAAGGTCTTCGGCAATTTTTTAAAGAACTTGAGAAGTACATATTCGAGTTGAACGATTTTTTACACACGTCCTCGTGTATACTACAGTGTACCTGTCAATAGCAAAAACTAATCAACAATTTCACGTCACAAACAATTCTATATTCGCTCGCAAATGTATATCACGTCATATTTACCGCTAAATATCACCCTTAATGTCCTCGTGTTTCGTGGTGACTGGTGACCCATTCCATATAAATTCGAACCAAAAAAAAAAGTTGAAGTTTCCGATTTCGTTCTACGGGTGCCCCTGTGTAGATGGTCTAATGAAATTGCTGTTGTTGAGAAATTGTAATTATTTCCATTGTAACCTTCGAAGGGACTGGGGAATAAATTTTGTAATTTTTGAGGAATTGCAATTTTTGTCGGATTAAGAGGTCTATTAGCCTAGCTTCACAGTTATCACAGGATTGAATAATGACATCAAATTAAAAAAAAAATTAAGTAAGTAAATAAAAAATTTAATAAAAATTTTTATTTTTATAAGATAATTCAACATAGTTCAAGGTATCTAACAGGTTGCAAAAGTAGTGAATTTAAAAATGGGTCATGCAAGTAATGAAAAATTAGTGAATTTAGAAGAAAGGACAATAAAAAAAAAATGAAAAAATCCAAAAACGCGAAATATTTTTTTTCAATTTGAAAAATTGTTCATGTTTGGTAAAAAGAAGCAAGTTTTTGATTTTTTTTTGAAATTGGTAGGACTGTCGTGTTGGAGTATAAAGGTTTTCTTCCAATTTGAATTTTTTCTATAACAAATCTGATCTTTGTTTGGTGCTGAAGGTTGAATCGATTTTTTGGTTGAGGGAAAGGGGGTTCAAGTTGGAAAAAATTGGTGAAAAAAGGTGATGAAAAGAATTTTCCAAAAAAAAAACAAAAAAACGTTGATACAAAGTAGTTGTTAAAAGCGAATCTTATTCGAGGTGAGAATACAATGACATGGTGTCTAACGGGCATGAAAATCATGAAAAACATGAAAATAGCATGAATGTCGGTATAGTGACATGAAAACATGAAAATGGCATGGACTTTGATCATTTTCGACAAAAAGCATGAATTTCTGACCCTTTTCTCTTGGATTTTTAAATCGAAGAATTGCATATTTCGGTCTCGGGGTATTTTTTGGGGCAGATCATTATCCCATCCTTTTTTTTGTTGCAGGATATTTTATGGGGTATTTTGTAGACATGTAGACTGAAAAATATAATTTTTTGGTTGTAGTGTATTTCGTGTGGCGCTTCGAATGGCACCCCACCCATACCCAATGTTATGAAATATTTTGATTTTGGGGTATTTTATGGGGCATATTATTACCCCGCCCATACCCCAAATAAAAATCAATGTTTTGGTTGTTGGGTATTTTGTTTGCCAGATAATTACCCCACCTACCCCAATTAAAAAAATCACAATTTTTTGGTTGTGAGGTATTTTATTGACCGGATCATTACCTCACCCTTGAGATATTTTGTGGGCCAAATCAATGCCCCGCCCATCCTCCAATGTAAAATCAAAAGTTTAGGTTTTTGGGGTATTTAACAGGACAGAAAATAACCCACCCATACCCCAATGTGAAATGAAATATTTTGTTTTTGAGATGTTTTTTGGTGCAGATTATTACCCCACCCATACCCCAATAGAAAATAGAATTTTTTGGGTCATTCTGTGGGACATGAGCAGATCATTATCTTACTCATACCCCAATTAATAATCAAATTTTTAGGTTATTGTTTGGTTTTTTGTGGGATATTTTGTAGTCCTGGTTTCCTCTCCCAAAATCCAATGTAAAATCCAATAAAAAATATAATTTTTTGGTTTTAGTATTTTTTGTATTTTTTTGTGTGGCATCTTGGGGGGCAGATTATTACCCTGCCCATGCCCTAATGTAAAATAAAATATTTTAACCTTGAGGTATTTTGTAGGTCAGATAATTACCTCACCAATAAAAAAATATGATTTTTTGGTCGTGGGGTATTTTGTGGGACAGTCTTCATACGTTCCCTAATCCTCCTCCCTTTCACCACCTGCTTCCTTAATGGAGTCAAAATTCAAAAAAAAATTCAAAATCATATGCAACCACTCGTGTTTTGTTAGAATTTGAGGTCACCAAACTTGAATATCAGCATAATTTTTCGTTTTGGTCTCTTCCCACTCCAATCAAATGACTCTCCAATTATATAAATGAATTAATGGAGGTTGTTGCTTTAAACAATCGAAGGGAAATCCTAAAAAAATTGAACGAAATCTGTAGACCAGACTTCGTTTTTGGTTCGAGTTGACATGGAAATGCTGTACCACAGCTGAATCTATGAGTAATTCGAATTCAGTCAACGTGATGATTTAGGACCTATACCTGGCTAATTATACGACAAAGTAGTCTCCTTTGAGTCGAGAAAAAAAACTCTTTGGATGGAGCTTACCGTCAAACAACGTGCTGAGAAATCGAAGCAACGTTCGCGACAAGGTTCGAGGAAAAAATAGCCGTTAATGTTATATGAACACAGTAGTAAGTGTAAGTATAGTAAAGAAAAGGCCACAAATTAAATTACTTAAAGGGCTTTTCTATTTACGTACAAACTAATGACATTTCAGTGAAAAATCAGAAAACTTTTCAAATTAAAAAGTGAAGATGGAGCATGTTGGCAGATTTTTTCGCTTAAATTTCGTGTGCCACTGTTCTCTCGAACCGCCTAAATGCAAATAAATACGAGAAAACTGGAATAAAACTTTACAAATTTGTGATAGGCAATATTAGTCGCAGACAAAACTTTACCATTCGAACTTTCTTGCTTTTTTTTTTTCGTAAAAAATTTTTTCTCCTTCGAAAAACCCCAAGTCGTAAATAACGAGGAGAAGGTTTTGAATTTTTGTAATCTTCATTTTAGTAGCGTCGTCGTTTCTGCCGCAGTCCGGCGCATGGCGCGGAGTACACTTCGGTGTGAAATTATATTTTTAAATTTCTCGTTTTAATATCTTAAGGCGATGAAATTTCGCCGCTCGTAAAATATACGCACCCAAGTCGCGGAAATAATTACCGAGGCTTTTACGCGTTCGATGAACGTTGAAAAAACAGCGTAATTTTGGTCAAGGTGAACATATGCGTTTTGCCCTCTCTCCGAGAAACGCCACAGCGCCGAGGTAAATTACTCCCTTAACGATAATTACTTTAGTTTCTCTCGCGCTACAATTTTCAAAACCGCAAACTCAAGATTACACGAATTTCAGATTATTCTACAAACTATACTGTACACATAATTCCCTCAATTTATAAATTAATTAATAATGTCATTTCGCTCGTCGGAAACGTTACAGCGCCGATTTATCATACCGCAAAACCAGTCGCACACGCAATTGGCGTTTTCTCGCTGCAATCGAGCTGAGGCAGCCGGAGGAAACCGCATCGAAGGGGGAAAAAAATTATACCGAAGTTGAAATCATCATCATCAGATATAGAAGAAACTTTCATTTCGTCGTTTCGCCAAAAACAAGTAATTTAGTTAAAGACGAAGAAGAAGAAGAGTACGGAGACGAAGAAAAAAAACCTAATCGTTATCGCAACCATCGTACAAGCCCCCGAATCAGTCCCAAAAACGCTGGCACGAATAACAAAACGACGTTTTTTATGTAAACATTTCCCGATGGCGGAAACTAATTCAAAAAAGCATCGAAAACAATTCGCTACCGAGCAGAACAATAGATTAACGACAGCTCGCCCGAGAACGGTTTTAAGTGTACACATCGAAAAAACACTTACCGATTCTAGAGCTTTTTCGACTTTAAACACTTCTTCAGATAACAAATGAAACGTTCCAGTTTTTCCGCGATGTCTTGCGAATGCTGCCGCACAAGCCGAATGAATGCTGTTTATCCAGTTTTCCAATTCAACTTGACAAGGAGCCTGCGAAAAACAAGTCAACTTACTAGTTATTTTTATTCGCGTATTTGCGCTACAAAGCGTCACGTTTATACAAATGTACTATATTATCTATTCGAGTGTCATCTAAACCGCTGTGCCATGAATCCTGATCCTGCGTTTATGCTGTTTACTGAATTTCCATTTAATTGCCCGAATGATATAATGCTGAGGAAAAAAGTATAGCGAATGATTGGGGAATTGTATTAAATCGAGGAAGAAGTAGAGGTGGAGATATCTTTGTGGTGAAGAGATAATATCCTGTACAGAATGATGTTTTTTTTTTCTACGTCTGTATGGATGTTTTTTTGACAGTTTGAGTGTCGAAGGTTTTTTTCTATTTTAATGTTTAACATAGCATGGTAGTGTTATCGGAAAGTACATATTCTTTACTGTAAAGGTTCCAACGCAACGTCCGAGTAGGTGTTTGCTTTTCGGTGTTTCGTTGGATCAGCAGGATGTACAAATTCTATTGCGAGTGAATTTCAAGCCAAAATTTGCACTATTCGTTAAAATGATGCGCAAATTATTAAGAATATTGAAAAATTTGTTCGAAGTAACGTTTCTATTATTTGACTAGCCGTTTAACCCGTCCGTTCTGGACGGGATACCGTGAACTTCTTTTTAAATCGAAGATTCCTTTTTGAAAAACAACCTAATGCACACTTTTTAAAAATAGAAAATTGTGTCATAAATCAATCATAACTTTAAATCAAATATCCCGTTAGATTCGAACTTGAAACATATTGACAAAAATCTATCAAAATTCAAAATCGAACATGCCATTACATTTGTGGCTATAATTATGGAAAACATTGTATCAAAATTCCAAGTCGAGTAACATATTAGATTTATGCCCGCAACTTTGACAAAAATCGATCAAAATTCATAATCAAATACTTATACCATTAGCAAGTATTTATGTTCAGTTTTTTGATTTTGTCCATTTTTCTCAATCTTTTTTTGCACATACATACAAAAAATGCATTTGAACAAGAATGATATGTAAAAAAAATTAATAATAATAAATAAATAACGACCCGGTATGCAAAGAACACGAAAAACGCCTGCGTTACGCAGGCGTTTTCTTGGACAAAACGCAATTGCGTTTTTGTTGCGTTTTTGGCATCGAAAACGCAACGAAAACGCAAAAGACAACTAGTTTCATCTCATTATCATGCCAAGAGAAACTCGTTTGACCAGTCAACATCACCTTCGACAAATGCAAAAAGTCGTTAAAAAGTCATTAAGTCTGCGTTTCTTGGCTGCGCGTTTTGGTTGGAAAAAACGCAAAAAAATCGCAAAAAAAAACCGCAAAAAAAACGCAAAAAATGTTTCCCGGGGAAGTACAATAAGTACATGTAGAAATTGTTACTGAGGTATATATGTGATTATTTGTGGTTTTATGAAGTTTGTAGAATCGGTAATTTTAATGGCTAACTTCTATCCACATAATTTGTCATGTGTTCAAACCCTTCACATGAGTGGTCAAATACATGGATAATCGTTATCCATGAAATTACCCACAGCTTTATGGGTTTCCTGGACACATAAGTTCTATGAATGGATATTATCCATGCGATTTACCACAGTTCTATGATGTTTGTATGACCGATGATTATAATGGATAACTCCTATCCACAAAATTTGCCACATGTTCAAACCTTTTACATGTGTGGTGAAATGCATGGATAATTATTATCCATAACATTAACCACAGTTTTATGGGTTTCCCCAAACTCTAGAAACGGAAATTTTTATGGAAAATTCTTATCCACAAAATTTGCCACATGTTCAAACCTTTTATGTTTGTGGTGAAATGCATGGATAATTATTATCCATAAAATTAACCACAGTTTTATGGGTTTCCCCAGCTCTAGAAACTGTAATTTATGTGGAAAATTCTTATCCACAAAATTTGCCACATGTTCAAACCTTTTACGTTTGTGGTGAAATGCATGGATAATTATTATCCATAAAATTAACCACAGTTTTATGGGTTTCCCCAACTCTAGAAACAGTAATTTTGATGGAAAATTTTTATCCACAAAATTTGCCACATGCTCTAGAAACGATAATTTTGATGGATAATTCCTATCCACAAAATTTGCCACATGTTCAAACCCAGTGTTACCAAGCGTAGTGATTTGTCACTACTTGTAGTGATAAACCACCTCTTTGAAAAAAAGTAGTGAAAACGTAGTGAATTATCACTTTGTAGTGATTTTTCTTCAAAAAGTGTAGTGATTTGAGTGATTTTCACTGATTTTTCTTCAGAAAAAGTGATTTTAGTGATTTTTTACACTTTCTGTTTCAAATTTTCTTAAAATGGCATTTTTTCAGTACATATTGACGTAATTTTTCAAAAATTTTCGCCCTCGCTTCGCTCGGGCAATATTCTCCATTTCTATTTCCTGCAAAACTCATCAAGTACTTACCTACTAGTTACTAGTTAATACCTATTTAGGAAGATAATTCAAAAAATTTGCTATTCAATCATTTTTCGCTCTGGATTCTGGATAAAAATTTAGCCTAACAGGCTAATCTTATTTTTATTGATTTCAGGTTTAGTTTCTATTCCAGTATAATTTAAATAAATTTGGTAAATTACCTATTTGTGTATTAATCTAAACAACTTCACATGAGATTTAAATGATTGTGGTATCTCGTACCATCAAAGGTACCTATTCATATTCATAAAAGATATTGACGATATTGTAGAAAAATAGTGGTATTTTACAGATTAAATAGTGAAATAGGTGAGTTTTCAGGCGATATGTAGAGAAAAAGGGATTTTTTAGGCAAAATGTAGTGAAAAAAGTGATATTTTAGGCAAAATGTAGTGAAAAAAGTGATATTTTAGCATTTTTGGGTGTAGTGAAAAAAATCACTACTTTTTTTCCTGAAAGTAGTGATTAATAGAAAAGTCACTTGGTAACACTGTTCAAACCTTTTACGTTCGTGGTGAAATGCATGGATAATTATTATCCATGAAATTAACCACAGTTTTATGGGTTTCCCCAACTCTAGAAACGGTAATTTTTATAGAAAATTCTTATCCACAAAATTTGCCACATGTTCCAACCTTTTACATGTGTGGTGAAATGTATGGATAATTATTTTCCATAAAATTAACCACAGTTTTATGGGGTTCCCGAACACTTGTTGAGACAAATCTAAATAGGGTTGTACAGTATGTACATATATTTTTGTTTCAAAATTTGAGGCGTGACATGTCACACTTCAATGTGTACCTACTACCTCCCCACAGTGTATTTTTGCCCCACTAGACTATAGTAATTTTATTTTCACTATTTATGTAGTAGATACTCCACTATAATTTGTATTGACTATTGAGTTTTAATTAATTTTGATGAATTCTTGCAACTTTCATTTTCATTGTGTTTTTTTTTTTTTTAAATTTTGGTTTTCAGTTTCAATTTCCTGTTTGAGGGCATGTTCTCTCTGTTCATTCTCTATCTTCTTTGCCAAATTGGACAAACTCAAGTTCTGCTTCAAGTAAGTAAGTATTGTTCCTTTTTTTAAAGAAAATTACTTATAAATAGCAGATAATTTTTTCAAATTAATTTCAAAAATCTTTCGATGGGTTATTCAAATGTCGCTGTCGTCGAAAGTGAAAGATTAAAATTCGCGTCGAGAAAATTAATAATTTCGAACCAACATTAACATAGGTACGATACGATAATACTGCATCAAATGGAATATACGTATCTGCTTATTATCCCTAAAAATCATATTTCGCCGCAGGTCGATAAAGTGCGAGCCCCACAGCTACGACTTTAACTTGGTATAGTCCTACTTCACGAACAAAAGACATTTTCAATTCTACAGCTCGAGCCACTCTTTCGGCTCGTTGTATTTAGAGAACTTCCCTCGTATTAAAATTTAATGTTAATTTGAAACCCACATTTATGCCTCTATTTAGTAACCCGACGGCCTACAATATTCATGTACTTTCACAACCATTCGTACTTTGCCAAGTAGGTATATAAGCGTTGAGATCGAATTCGTTATTCGAACCAGAGAACTACTCTACTACAAAAATATTCCCAGGTGGTGCGGCGCGGAGCAGAACGGCGGCTCTGCGCTGCTTAGCACAGTATCCCAGAAAACATTTTTTTCCCTTTGCAAAAGTAAAAATGCCACGATCTTTATAGAACAAGGTCGATCTTTGATTTGAGGCACGTATTTATCAGATGCTTATCAACGTTATCCGGATTTCTGTAGGCCATTTAAACCGCCATTAGGGTGAAACTTTTCGGTAGTAAATTAACGTAGAAAATTTCTTATACATAGACCTATAGCTGGTAAAGGTTGCTGGGAAACTTTTTGAAAAATTTTTCAATGTGGTACGAGTCACATAAGTTGCAAAATTCACTGTAGAGAGTTGGAGTCTGGAAATATTTCAAACTAAGTATAAGGAGGTTATACTTTCTTCGCTTTTTTTTTTTTTGTGGGTTAAAAAAAATTCGGAACCCGCAGATAAAACTCTACGTATACCGAAAAACCGGAAGACATGTTAAGAATGGCGAAAAAATTATGACACGAAATATCGTATATGTCTTTTAAACGTTGCACACGGCCAATAAAAAATTCTTTATTATCTTAATAAATACGTCGAGGGAAATTTTTTATCGTTTAAAATATTATTTCGCGAGCTCGCGTTAGCGAGGAAAATCCGCTCGTTTAAAGTCATCCTTTAGCATAAAATGCGAAAAAAGGCGGTGGCGGCCACGCGACATGTCAAAGGTTAGCTAGTAACTAAATATTTTCCTAAATCCTTTTTCGCGATTCTTAATCATGGTTGATAAATGTTTAACGTGTGTTTTTCGGAGTTAAAAATAAATAGGTACCGAATAAATAATCGAATCCTCGAGTTCGACTTGTTTACATGATATTATGTTGGCGCGTATTTCAAACTCGCAACCCTACGCTAATTGGGGGCGTCGGAAAGCTATAATTTGTCAATACTAATAACTATATTTTTCTTCCTCGCGTAAAGCTTACCGTAAAAGGTCAAGCGATATTCAAAAATTACTATGATTCTATCTTTCAGAAATATTTATGAAACAGATTTCATTGGGGAAAAATTTTGCCCAGAGCTGTGACAAGGGGAATGAGAAGCAATATATTTTAAATTGGGCAAAATGACGCTTTTTTCGATGAGAAATTTTGTTTTTTTTTAGGTGCTGAATATACGAATTTTGAGTCAAATTTTGCAGTCACCCACAGGTGTAGGGATGAGGATGTGTCGAGAAAATTCTATGTAGCGAGTAATATGGATGAATCTGAATTTTTGAGGTGATAAAGCTCGAATTTGGCTACCTTTTTTGAGGGGTAAGGGTGGGGATAGAAGTTGAAAAATGGTTTAGAATTCGAAATGTTGTAATTTCAACGCGAAAAATGTCGAAATCCATGTTTTTAAAATCGTTGGATACAAATTCAAAGTCAAATTTTGCATAAATCTGGATCTCTTCTCCTCGGGTAATTTTTCTGTATTCAGTTGATAAAAATTTACCATTTGTACTTGAATTTTCCCAAAATTGTAAAATTGAACTCTTGTATTTTCAATGATTTTCTATTTGTAAGATTCATCATCTGTACCTAATCATATTTCATCACCTTTGGGAAAATTCATCCTTTGTGCCTACATTTTTCAAAATTGGAAAAGCTCAACACATTTTCGTAGTTTTCTTTATGAGTTTGTTTCCATATTTTCCAATCTTAAAAAAGTTGAATAGTTTGGTTTTTTTTTGTTAAAAAACCGCTAATTTTTTCTTCCTTCTACATATAATTCCCCCTCCTCACTTCACGTACAATAATTCAATCTAAAATAAGCAGGTATCTATGTAGCTATCTACCTAATCCAAATTCTACAAAAGTGTTTTCTTTCATATTTTTCCCCGAAAATTTTTTCACATTGAGAAAAAGGACTTTCACCATTTTTTTTTTTTACTGTCAAAAGCTGAAAAAAATTTACTCTCAAGTTCCTTTTCTCATGTACAGCTTTTGGACTTACGCCACGCCGCTTCAGAATTAAGGTTTTCAATTTTATTAAATCTTCTTTAAAACGTATTTTTGATGTTTGAAAATGTTTATCAAAACCTCTGGTCCCACTGCGTCAATAAATTTTGCGATAAAAAAACATGAATGAGTTTTGAGGGGGAGGGGGGGGGTCGGGTAAAAATCTTATTGTTGCAGAATCGTGTAGATAGAAACATTGGAAATGTGAGTCGGTATTTTTTTTTTTTAATACTTGCTCCCCCGCGCCCCCTCTCCTTTAGAAAAATGACTTCGTTAGACGCAACATTTTCCCTCCTTGGAAAAATATTAATGTAAACGGTACATTTTATAAATTGAGTGAATAGCTACTGAAAAATATCGCTGAGGAAGTAGGTACACTCATGTTCAAAATTTCAGTTGCAGAAGTTCATTTTTCAAGTTTTTGAAATCTCAAACCCAATCGCCCTTCAACGTATAAAAATTTGATCTCATCAACGAAAAAAAAAAATGATATACACTTTTTTTTTGACCTCCCGAATCGATTAGAAACGGCTCATAGACTGATTTAGGGGAATAGATCTGGAAGGGGGGCTAATCCCAGGTCGATGACATCGAAAAATTCTTTTGGAGGGGAGCAAACTGCAACGTGGGTACAAGGACTTGAAATACCAGAAAAATTTTACGAGAAAGAAGCAAGATGCAGCATTTTTAGACACTGCCGTCTTCAATGATTTATATTGCGATTTTATGCTTTAAAAAATTGAATTTTCAATGCCCAAAAAGTAATTTTTTGGTATTTTAATGCTATCAAAATTCCTATTTTTGATGTTATTCTAGGAGGGGGGAGGGAGAACATATTCGCAAAAAGTGGCGTCGGAAGCTTTTTTTGAGAGAGTACAAGTGAAGACGAAGGCATGGAGGACCAGAAGGAATTTGAGGCTTCCTTTCGCAATTTTGCTTCAAATGGCGAAACTGTGAAAAAATTAGGTATTTAATGTCCAGAAAAGACATTTTCTTCTTGGTACATATAACTTGGAAATGTTCGAAATCAAACACGAAAATTTTTGGAGAGCTAGGCCCCCTGCGCCTTCCTTAAATCCGCCTATGAAGCGGTTTCAAAACGTTTTGAAGCCTCCAGTAAATTTTTAAAATTTTCAGTATAGAAGAAATTACCATAAAAATTACCCAATGGAATTTGAGCTCCTAAAACCCCGATTACCTAATTCGTGATCTATTTAATCGATTGAAAAACAGTTTCCCAAAATTTGTAACTGCCGATGCCGGGTCAAATAGAAAAGTTTTCCAGAAAAATTTACAAAATATTTACTTCCACAGTACACATCGAGAGGAAAAGTTGAAAGTTTATGGGTACCCCAATTTTTCACTTCTCGAATTAATTGGAACACCTTTGAATGCTGTAAAATTATGTAGTTTTTCAGTTGACATTGATTTTGGGCCTTTCAAAAGGAGTACAGAATCCAGAAGGAATCTCAACTCAAATTGCAATTTTTAAAGCTCACGGATGGTTTCTGTATGAGGCTCTCCTGGCTCATTTTTCGTCCTCCTAAATACCTTTAAGTAAATCTGATCTTGAAAAAAATAAAAATAGACGATGGCGATGAAGAAGACCGTTCGACGTGACGGATTTACAAGACGATAAACGTTTTTCTTGATTTTTCGCCATTAAATCGGCCCCATCCACTTGTCCAATCTTCTCGCTCAAATATTCGCGTCAAATTCTCGCTCGTATATCTACATCAAAGCGCATCGCAACAATCAACTTCGACGTGCAAAATTTTGACGAGTAAGCGTGTTAGAAACCAACGCGTCGAACGCCAAAGACCAACATACGTTACACTCGGAATTGTATTAATTACAATGGCAAGAAGCCGATGGTTTTGACATCAGAATACTCGCCCTATCAGCCCGAGTGATTCTCTCTTGATACGTTTTCTTCTATAGCTTCGAGTCGATAAAGCTACCATAAATCATCGTAGCACTTGACAGCTATCTTCGCCCCCGGTTTCTCACACTGTCTTTCGATAGCTCTCGCTGCCTTTGGAAATTGAAAGAAATAACCCTTCGGTGCGTTTCGATATGTCGGTGATGTTCGCGAACGCGCCTGTGTGTCTCAAAAAAACATTAAATTAATCCGTTGCCGGAGCATCCCATCTTCGTCAATAACCTGCTCTCTTTACTCATCTCTCAGTCTTTCTTCCACTCCATAGACCTACTTGTCGCCTTCTATACACCTTGGCACAATAAGATACTATATTTTAAATCATCTCGTTCTTCAGCGAGTTCATTAATTATTTACCGTTGTTTTATACTGTTTAAGAAAATATTAATTATCAAAATTCGACGACGAGTTAACGCTGCGCCCCCGCCGCCGCGTCTCAATCTACGTCGACGACGCGACGCGATGCGCCTCGTCAGGTAAATTCTAATAAATGTACTACCCCTGGCCTCCGTAACGTTTGGGCCTACCTACGCGCGACTCGACGATGAGAAACACTCATTTAAAATTCAATTTCCCTCTTACCCAACATAATTCTTATTAATTGTTACTAAGTACACGCGAAATTTATCAACGATACCGAGATTATACTACGTAACACAAAACTTGGTAATTTTATTAGATGCTTTTCAATATTAAACGAAATCCTTTTCAATTTCGCTCTAATTTATTTGAGAAAATTATACGAGGCGCGAAAATGCACCGCAATATTATCATAATAACCCTGCGTGTCCCTTTATCAGCCTTTATATAAATGAATCCTTTACCCTAATCATTTTTGTATGTACTATTTGTTCGATAGATTTATTCTACAAGCGTGCTCTAACCTACAAATATTTACCTACTAAAATGCGCTGCTCCGGTTCGCGCAGAATGTTATATTATGATGAATTTATTTCCGAAAAGCTCCTCTCGTCGATTCTCCGCCGCCGTCGTAAAATACCCTCGGTATAATATGTCAGCGTTGTATATGGACCTAAATGGGTCAACTTTTGCGATGCACGTGAGCTAATTTATATACCCGTCGCCTCTTTGGTGCAAATGGTTTCGCAAATAGACCAATTTAACGACCCGGAGGGTATCTTTTGTTGGTGTCTGTTTTTTCACGTGCTTTGAGGGTGTTTGCGAAAGAGTTAGAGTGAGGTATTTCGTATTTTCGTGGACGAAAAAAGGTCTAGAAAAAGGAGGCCGCCGGCCGTTGCTTTGGACCTTCCTTTTTTTAATAGCCTGAAAAATAATGAAGTAATTTTAGCCCAAGACCTGACTTTTCAAGTTTGTTTTCAAAAGTTTTAAGAATAGCTAAAAATTTCTGTGTTTTTTTTTTTCAACAACTGTTCAAATTGGTTCAAGAAATACATGAAAAATTGAAAAAATCGAGTTCTTAATTTTTTTGGGGTTTTGGGCTAATTTAAAATCAGTGAAAACTGAGCAATAAATTGGATTTTCGACCAATTCTGAGTTGTTGATTACAAGTCAAATGTTTATTTCAAGTGTCGAGCAATCTTGTCTCAGTGTCATTACCTCAGAAGTCATTTTGATCGTCTAAGATGATAGGACCTTAGCAGTCATTTTATCAAAAGTCATTTTTTTTCGATTCGGGTTCAGGGAACCCTTACAGTTTGATTAAAACCATCCTCAAGGTTCCCAGACTTTGCAAAGTGTCCTGAAATTTACAAGATTTTTTTCAAAATATCATTCAAAAAAGCTACCAAAAAGTTCATATTACACACCTCAAAATGTTGATAAATTCTTACAAACTCTAATGCCGAACCGTATCCTAGTTCACAACAGCCTACTGGTGTAAAAATTACCCAAAAATGAAATTTCGATTGAAATTTCTCAATTTTCAACTTTGATTTTGGAATTAAAAACTTTGAGAGCGTTTTCTAGGAATTTTGTTTTCATTTTCATGGACCCTTTCTTCATTGACGATTTTAATTTTTCTCAAAAGTAAAATGCCCATAAGGTCTACCATTATTAAAAGCTGAAGTCATTTAAATTCAGTTTTCAGTACCTAATCATAGAATCCGTTTTTGAATTGCTGCACGGAAAAAACAGAAGTTACAAAAATGAATACATTTTACCCCAAAAATGAACACTTTTTAGTTTTTACCCTAAAAATGAATACGTTTTACCTCAAAAATAATAAATTTTAATCAAAAAATAATAAAATTTTTTCAAAAAAAATAATAACGTGTCTCAATTTACAAAATACGTAGGTAAAATTTGTTCTAAAAAATAATATTTTTTATCAAAGTTTGTAAAAATAAATGAATAAATTTTACCAAAAAAAAATTATTCAAAAAAATTATAAATTTTACTTATTTTAAGAATTGGGACAGGTTATTATTTTTTTGAATAAATTTTATTTCATTTTTTTTTCAGTGTTTGGTTATCTCAAGGCTGGACTAATGGACCCCCATCATAGGAAAAAGAAAAAAAAATGAATTCATCTGTTTGCTTACCAGTTACATTCATTTTCAATAAATTTTGCTTTCGAAATTCAAGGTACTTCCATACCAGAGAAAATTAGAGCGTTTCTAAATTTTTATTCAAAAATTTTATTTCAAATGGAAAAAATGATCCAAGTTGAAAAATTCCAAATCGAAATTAAGAAAAGTTGAGCTGAAATATATCTACAAATATGTTCAATATTCTGCAATATCTTGATCTATTAGAAACCTTCAAATCTCATGATTTTTATCTGAAGTGTAGAGGTACCTTATTTTCATTTTTAGATTCGAGCAAATTTTAAAAAATTGGGATAATTGTATTGATTGCGAGTTTTGCGTTGATTTTGAATTATCAGTCATCATTGTTTCAAAAATCATGGTTTCGAATTAAAAATGTACCCAAGAAAATTAGGTCAGATGATTGAGTGTGTGTGTGAGTTTAAAGAAGTCAGAAAACAGCTTTGATTGAATTTTCAATGATGGTCCAAAATTGGTTCAATTTTTCTTCGAGTTTTGGATTTCTTAACAAATTTCAAAATAATACCTACTAAGAAGGGTTTTCTATCAATAACTTACGAATTTCCTGTTTATTTTTAGAAATCAGCTTTTACAGCTTTTAAATTAAATTTTCGTAATGAAAATTGACACATTTTTGGGGTTCACTCACCCTTTTTATTTTTCATGCAACTACGAAAATTACAAAAAATATTGAGTTTTTTAAAGAATAATTGATATAAAAATGATTTTTTTTTACAATTTCTACCGAAATAAATATTCTTGGTCATCAAGAAATTGTTAAGTGTAAAAAAAAAGTACAAGTTTTTGATGTTTAATTTTGGTGCAAACCCTGATTTAACCCAGATCTTTGATTATAGATTTTCACCGCCAATTTCACTCTTTGCGAGTCATAGTCACGAGTAACAATAAAAAGGATGATACACAATTGAAATTCTGTTAAATAACTGTATTTTAGTTCAAAAAATCATCTAAATTATTGAAGAAATTGTAAAAAAATTGTTGAAATTCCATAAAATTTTTTGCAAAAGTTAAAAATGGAAGCTCACCATGAGCATTGAAAAAAGGCAATATTTTTATCTTCCATCACTTCTTTTTTTTTTTCAAAAAATCACCGACGCGAATAAATTTTTAATTTTACATCTTTGAAAATTGATCTTTTTGCCGAACAATATTCATGCAGATTGGACTTGAAAATTGTATGTAGATATTTTTGTACTTCGCACAATATAAAATTTGCAGTGAAACTGCCTTTTTATTGGCACTTTTCATTCCTAAAATGCCTATAAATCTTGTATAGGTACCTCCCAGCTTTTGTACGAGATTTGAATTGCTCGAAATTTTTCATCCTTTCGCGCATTTCTTACTCGTAAGTATTGTATTAATTCGGAATTATTAAATCAAAATTTAAATTATTCGTCTGGCGCGAAAGTTGCGAGCGGCAGCGCAACGCAGTCTGCGAAATGTCCAAATTTTAAATACTCGTAAAATATTTAATACGTTCTTAGTTTATTTTTCTCGGGCCCGCTTGTTTGAAAAATACATTTCCAAATGTCACTTTTCAGCGCCTTGACGTAAGATATTTTTCACATTGTGTCTTAAAAAGTTTCGAATATCTTGGAAATTTTCGCAAGTTGAATTTAAAGCCCTTTTATTTAGCTAATGCGAAATAATTTTCATTCGGAATAGAGATTTACGGCGTATGATGAATAATTCGCGAATTTAAAATATTAATTCGATTTATATTTCGAATTCTTTTTTCTTTTTAAATTAATTTCTCGTTTAGAATCGAGATACGAGAATGCTTAACAAGTAGAGTATCGCGCTGGAAAAATGTCGACGATTGTACTCGCGGAATGGGTTTGAAAAGAAATATTACACGCGGCTGTAGATTCGACTTATTGTTCGAACATAAACGTATCAAAAGACACGCTTAATTAAACTAATAGAATCGGAATGGTTGATTTGATTAAATCCGTAATTAATTTCGCGTCTCTTTTAATTTCCTATTTTCGCGTGAAAAATTAAACAATGTTTGCGTACAGCTTTGGTTAAAAAATTGTCGGCGATGTATTGAAATGGGGTGGAAAAAAAAAGGAGAAAGCTGCACTACTTATGAAAACAAAACGTCCATCAATCAAGTGACAAAATTTCGATAAAGAAAAACATTAATTCGTTCATCGCGTTCGCGAAATTCTTGGTAATAAACTATTAAAATAATTTACCGCCTATATAATCCGAAGAATCTGGAATAGTTGCCGTCAATAGGGGGTAAAACGTGAAGAAAATAATGGAAAATTATAAAGGCGCAATAATATACATGGCGAACTGTTGATTGAAAGATGAAGGGTTAGCCGCCGAGCTTCGAGCCTCAGCCACATGGCGTTCAATGAAAAATAAATTCCTTTTTGACACGAACCGTCTTCAAAACATTAATAAATTAGCCTTTGTGTTTAAGCACTTGTCTATCATGCTATACCCAAAGTTTACTTTTCAAATTTTCTATAAATATTGTATCTCTATTCATTGTGTCGAAGCCGAGCACCCTCGAAAAAAAAAGCCAACTCCCTCTTATACAAAAACCTCGACTATATTTAACGCTCGTTATGTTAATTCGTAAATGAAGTGCGAATTATTTTTGAATTTTACACGTTGAAAAACAAATGTTTGCTGTGTTTCAACTTTTCGCTTATAACACTCGTGTAATTAACACTATCACAAATGAAATATTACAGACGTAAGTTATTCCTTGTATTCCCTCGGCAAAAATTTCTTCAATAAATCAAGTAGCGGCGCGTGTTCGCGTACCGACGCTTCAAAAAGGAAAGGTATTAGGAGGATGTTTTGTTAAAATGGTAGAAAAAATTTCTTCATGGGAAATATATCGTTAGATCATTTCGAAACTTTGTAATTTATAAAACTTACCTCCAAGGCATAATTTTTAATAACACTTTTTTCATCTTCATTTTAGGCTGAACTTTTTTTCAAAAAAAAAAGTTGTAAGCTTTTCGCATGTTTCTAAATCGATAGTATACCTACCTGCGAGTTTTTATTTCTCTCTTTTTTTAATATTTATATTGCTTGATTTTTTTTTTTTCAGCTATCGTCTCTTTGGCGTACGTAATTTCCATTCGTCTGTATCGAAAGTCTACTGAAAGCCTATATTTCGACGAAGCTATCGAGCAGGTTTCTTCCGCAAATATGTAAAAGTGAGTGTTTTCGATCCTTTTTCATTTTGTACTTATTATATTGACGTAGGTATAAAAATTATTGAAAGAAGGAGAATATCTGAACTGTATGATTTTTTTTATTCAACTTTTGAAATGCCTAAAAAATATAGGTTCGTACAGCGAAGCATTATGTTGGTGTACTCGATTTTCACGATAAATTTTGTGAATGAATTGGGTGCCTGATTTCAAAAATAGGAGAAAATGGGGGCTTTATTGCTTAATGTAAAATTTAATTTTATTCAGACCCTCCCGATGAAAAAATTTCAGATCTGATAATCTAATTATACTAAAATCCAAGATCGAAATTTTATTTCATGGGGAAAGTAGTATTGGGGCATCTGTCTGTAATTCACAGGCAGTTTTTCAACATGAAAAATTGCTGGTTGCCAAATTCCTAATTCGGGGTTTTCATTTTCATCGAAATAAGTAGGATGTTTAATAGGTAAAAATATATTGGCATTTTTTTATTATTTTTTTTTCAGTGTCCCTTTCCCTAACAATGTCCCACTTTGTCGATCCTAGTTTCGGAGATACAGGCGTTTTTCTGAAGTTGGGTTGAAAATGTCGATTTTGGGATTTTTATCATTTCTTATAGAGTCAACCCTGCTCTTTCGAATGCCGCAAACCGTTTTTAATTCCGACCTTCCGTTTACGAACTATGAGTGAATACCACGACTGAGAAAATGAAAAAAAGTAAAGGCGAGACTAAAGTTCAGGCAAGGAAAAGAAAAACATCGAAAACTGCCCCTTCCACCCCCCTCCCCCACCCCTCGTAAAACCCGTCGAAATAAGTAATTCACTACTTATACTTATTATATTATGTTGTACTTCACATTAAAGGGATTACTTTTGTTGTGAGTTCATTTTTTCAATGAAAAATAGTTGCAAAACTTTAAACGCGTTTTTCTCAAAACTTTGTTTTTCAATACCTCAACTTCAAATGGCCATAACTCCGAGGGTTTTGGACCCAGGAGGCTGAGGGAGGTCTTATTCGATGGGGAATTTTGTCTACTATAGCGTACTGGTCTTAACTCCATACCGACAATGTGGGACCTTGTTAGGGAAAGGGACACTTTCTAATTTTTACATGTTTTTGCATGAAATATTTCTAAATTAGAAAGCAATAAAAAATAAATGAATATTTTTCTGGGATTTATTCCTGAAATACCAAGGCAAAAAAATAGGTAAGATAATTATTTATTTATTTGGGAAAAAATTTATATCGAATGCTGCCCGTATTACAACACATCAGTATAATTTCTTTCAAAATTTCTTGGATTTTTTTGGGGGAAACAGGAAGACTGCGACGGGACGGGTGAGAGAAATTTTATAATAGGGCAAAACCTTTTTTTTATTGGAGGGGGGTGGGAGGAAGGAGAGGCCAAATTACTTTCAAAATTACTCACATGAATAAAAGTTGAAAAAATTTCTAAGCAATATAAAAAACGAACAATTTTAGTTCTTTTTGTTTCAAGGTACAGTTTTGATATTTTTTAAAATTGAGAGTAAGACTGCGACGGGTGAGAGAAATTTTATAATAGAGCAAAACCTAATTTTTTTGGGCAAGATTTTTTTCAAAATTACTCGCTTATGAAAAAACAAGTTGGAAAAAAAATTGCAGAGCATCATAAAAACGAACAATTTTGTTGTGACTGGGATAGGACGGGTCCGCTGCTCAAATAAATAAGGTTAATTATTCATTCGCAATCATTTACATAAGACGGGTTGTTGAATACCTGAAAAAAATTTCTGAACAGTAAATTTATTGTGAATCTCTCCTCTTCCTCCTCCCAATGAAATGCAATACCTTTTTAGCGTGGTCTCTTCCTTTGACAAAAATATGCGACCTTTACAGGGAGAGGGTACTTGAAGTCGGAAAACATATGAAAAATGGGTGATTTTTTCAATTTTTTTTTGCATATGCATTTGCAAGCACATCAGACCATTACGCAGCTTTAAACGTTTTTTTTTCAATTTCTTTTTTTTTGAAAGTCATTATTTTTATATTTTTTAATTTTCAAATGCCTCTATCTCACCAAAACATTGACCTAAAATGCTCATCCAAGTCTTAAAATGTTCCTCATGGTCTTCCCTATCATTTAAGCCAAAAAACTAATTTTTAAAATATCCGACTTTAGGTACCTTTTCCCTGCACGGGTCACATATAATTGAAAGTCTCTTCATATTTTAAAATTAGTGTATTGCTACGAGAGAGGTAAAGTGATTTTTGACGAATTTTGAAGTTTAATACCTAAGCGAAGCGAGGGAATGGGAAATAATTCAAAATCTTTGAAAATCATTCACCTCTCGGGTTTTTTTATAAAGGGAGTAAAAGTCTAGGTACTTTTACTTCCTCTATTTTTTTTTCTATAATGTAGAAAAAAATTTAAAAATCGTAATTTTGAAAAATACAGGGGTCGGGGCCCCGAGGCGGACCATACTTGATATTAAGCAAACCCCTATCCCATCCGAAGGATGGGTTTCCCACTAGTATCTCAAAAATGTCCCAATCTAATTTTATCAAATTACATCAAATCATATCTCATTGTATCAATAATTCATTCATATCTGAAAAAATTATGAAGGTTCAGATCCAGTTTGATATGATGTGATCAAATTACATCTAATTTGATAAAATCATATCTAAAAAAAAATCAGATGTAATTAGATGCCTATAATTTGATTAGGACATTTTTGAGATCAAATTTTATCTGTTTTGATAAAATTTGATCTAAATCAGATATGATTTGATACGATTTGATCTAAAAAATTTTCATCGTGCTCAGTCAATAATTTTTCAACCAGACAAAATAAAATTACATCTACCGTACTTCAGGAAAAATTTTCAATTAGATCTGAGCCAATATGATCAATGATTTGAACCGGTTCATTTTTCCAGGTGATTTTACTAAATCTGCCAACTTTTTGAATCCAACTTTTTGAATGAAGTTTTCGGAATTTTACACATCCCAATTCTAAAAAAAAATTATCAGTTTTCTTCGAATTAATTTCACTGTAAAAATTCTTGAAAACCCTTGTATTTTACACTTGAGAAATTCAAAAAATTCTAAAGTTCGTAAGTTGGCATGTGAAGAAACTGAAGAAAATTTAAAATTTACTCAATGAATACCATATTTTTAATCATCTACTGAAATATCGAGATTTTCATTTTTTTTTTTTTTTTTAGATTGGACTTTTGAAACGATTTTTTTTGAAAAGTTAGGTACCTATCCAAGTATTTTGGATTGATTTAAATGTGAATTTGTAATTTTTTTTTGCTACATATTTCGGGTTTGGCTACCGCTGTGTGTGACAATGGATTGTAGTGCGTTGGAAGGTATTGAAAAATTTTTGATTTGATAGGGAGTTTTTAAGGCTGGATTTGGGATCTGGTTTGGTGTGAAAGGTGCATCAAAAGTGGTGTTTTTTTTTTGATTTTCGAAGAATTTTCATTTTCCCATAATTTTTGTTCCTAACACATTTCAAGGAGACACAGATGCACTGAAAATAATTTTCAACTCGAACATTAAAATTATCTAGGTATAGAAAACCTTAATTTTTTCAATTTGAGAGCAATTTTTTGAGAAGATCATCTCTATGCCCAAGAATTAATGCATTTGCATAGGCTTAAATCCTTTGTTCGAAAAACCCCTTATTTCTCTCACTCAAATTGCATAATTTAGTCGGAAGCTGCTCATTATTTCCATTCCCAAATTTTGAGCCATTAATGCACAGTTGAAACAGAATATTAATTATTTCCAAAAATAGTATTTTTTGATGGAAGAATAATTTTTTTCCGAGTAAAATATTTTTCATCCCTTTCTTGGTAGGATTATAAATGTATATTTTTTGTTCTCCACGCTAGGACTCCTTTTCTGATTCCGCTTGAAATTGCCATATTACCATTACCATCAAAACAAATGATTAAAAAAAGACATTCTAAAGTTACCTTCATCATTGGCGGATAATTTAAATTTTTTGTTTCTTTCTTCCTCTCATTCCCTTCAAAGGGTGCTTGGATAAGTTGAAAAATTGATGAAATGCATGGCTTGAATTTATTTTCGCGAAAATGTTCCTTGGTTTCATATCTAGGGGCAATTTTGTATTAAAGGGTACCGGCGGTTAAGATAGGCGAATCTGCCCCCGAGCTGAAATTTGAAACTAACCGACGGAATTTGGTCCTTAGGGTCTGAAAACCACCTGGTAAAAATTTTGTCCCCCTACCCCTCCCCTAACCCGAGTTATGGGGCAAAACGTTACTTTTTTCAGCCTTTTCATTAAAAATTTTTATCTCCGAGAGTTTTCAACCAAATTTTTTCAAATTTTCGTGAGTTATACTCCATACTGAGGGGTATTAGTGGGTGGTTTGAAAAAAAATTTTTGATGATTTTTTCTAGCCAAAAATCGCATTTCAAAACTTGAAATCGAGTTTTCTACATGATGTTGCAGAGGTGCAAAAATGAAAAAAATATATATCATGTATCTAGTCCCTATCTACAACGTAATATTTTTTTCAGAATTTTTTAGGTGGGTGGAAGACCTTCAAAAACGCAAAAAACCGCATTTTTATCACGTTTTTCGGCCAAAAATGATCATTTTGGCCGAAAAATTTTTCGGGTAATAATATTCCAAAATACGTATTTTTACGCCACTTACCCGATTTTCACTTCATTTCATTCTTTTTTGAATGATTTTTGCAATTTCAAATAACCTAAAGCGCAAGACTTAAAATTGAATATATGTAACTTTCCTTATACCTGTATAAAATTATCATACGGAAAACACTAAAAGAAAATTTGTGTTCAGTAGCTCGAACTACCTTCGAAAAATTCATTTGCATAAGCAGAGCACTCAAATTTCGAAAATTCACTTTGTAGTCAACCAATTTTTTTCAACAATACTTACGTTGCTACCAATATCATTATCAACAAGAGGTATGGTGAATCTGCCCTGAAACCAGTTTTGACCGCTCCTACCCCCAAAGGTTAATCATGATGAAAAACATTCCAGAAAAAATTTCAGACCCCTAGCGCAAGTGTTTTCGGAGAAAGGGGCCAAAATGTGTTTTTCGATGGATTTTTTCGTATTTTTGTAGTTTTTTGCTAAATGTAGATAACAGTTTCGAGTTTTTTTAGATGAATTTTAGGGAGTTGAGGAACCCTAAAAATTTTTTCAAAATTTTTTGGTTCATTTTTTGCCAAGTTATGGCATTTTAAAAGTTTTGAGCGGCCATTTTGTCTTGAAAGGACAAAGGTACAATAGAACTTTTTCCCCAAAAGATGTGTCATTCATTTTTATAAATATACCACAAAAATTTCAAAAATCAAAGTGGTAGAGCATTGTCAAAAAATAAAAACTAACCACCCCTCGCATGTAGCGGGTACAGTAACGTTGTATGTATTTCCCACGGCACTTTCGTGGGAAGTACAATGTTCACGGGCTCATAACATGTCAATGAAGAAATTGAAAAATAGCCTAGTTATTTTTTGGTCTGAACCTCGAGAACATTGAGTGAAATCTGAATTATTATGACTATGCCCTGGTGAAAAACTCAAAAACGAAGAAAGCAAAAATATGAAAAAATCGAAATAATTCAACTTATTTCTAAAAACGAAAAAAATGACCAAGTAGTCAATAAAAATGTGAATAACTCCGAACAGTTTATTTTTAAAAATGAAAAAAAAAAACGTGTCATCGGTAAAAAAAGAAATGAAGAAAATCGAAAGAAGTAAAAAAAATTATAAAAATTGAAACAACTGAAGCTTCCATTTAAAAAAATGACCTCAGACCATTTTGAAAGTTTCACCTTTGGAGAATTATTGCGAGAAGAACTTGCAGGAAGAAAAATTCAAATCGAAGTTGAGTAGAGAAATGCCAAAGGAAATGCAGAATAGCAAAAGTTAGGAATAAAAAATTGTTCGGTTTGGAAGAATTCACTAGGTACCTCATATTTTTGCTAATTTGAGTAATTTCTATATGCAAGGAACAAGGTAAGGGAGGAAAGTTCATTGAAACGAGTTTTGACTGTTCCTACCCCGAACAGTAAACCGTAATAGGAGAACATTCCAACAAAAATTTTGAACCCTTTGAGAAAATATTTTTCTTTTTTTTTGAGACTTGTATTTTTTATAATAAATGTGGGCCCGTGATCGTCGTACTTCCTACGTGAGTGCATGCCGTGGGAAATGCAACGTTACTGTACGCGCTACATGCGAGGGGTGGTTAGTTTTTATTTTTTTTGACAATGCTCTACCACTTTGATTTTTTTGAAATTTTTGTGGTATATTTATTAAAATGAATGGCACATCTTTTGGGGGAAAAAGTTCTGTTGTACCTTTGTCCTTTCAAGACAAAATGACCGCTCAAAACTTTTAAAATGCCATAACTTGGCAAAAAATGAACCAAAAATTTTGAAAAAAATTTTTAGGGTTCCTCCAACTCCCTAAAATTCATCTAAAAACAACTCGAAACTTTTATCTACATTCAGCAAAAAACCACAAAAATACGAAAAAATCCATTGAAAAAACACATTTTGGCCCCTTTCTCCAAAAACACGTGCGCTAGGGGTCTGAAATTTTTTCTGGAATGTTTTCTCATCATGGTTGACCTTTTGGGGGTAGGAGCGGTTAAAACTGGTTTCAAGGGCAGATTCACCATACCTCTTGTTGATAATGATATTGGTAGCAACGTAAGCATTGTTGAAAAAAAATTTGTTGACTACAAAGTGAATTTTCGAAATTTGAGTGCTCTGCTTATGCAAATGAATTTTTCGAAGGTAGTTCGAGCTACTGAACACAAATTTTCTTTCAGTGTTTTCCGTATGATAATTTTATACAGGTATAAGGAAAGTTACATATATTCAATTTTAAGTCTTGCGCTTTAGGTTATTTGAAATTGCAAAAATCATTCAAAAAAGAATGAAATGAAGTGAAAATCGGGTAAGTGGCGTAAAAATACGTATTTTGGAATATTATTACCTGAAAATTTTTTCGGCCAAAATGACCATTTTTTGAGCGAAAAACGTGATAAAAATGCGGTTTTTTGCGTTTTTGAAGGTCTTCCACCCACCTAAAAATTCTGAAAAAAATATTACGTTGTAGATAGGGACTAGATACATGATATATATTTTTTTCATTTTTGCACCTCTGCAACATCATGTAGAAAACTCGATTTCAAGTTTTAAAATGCGATTTTTGGCTAGAAAAAATCATCAAAAAATTTTTTTCAAACCACCCACTAATACCCCTCAGTATGGAGTATAACTCACGTAAATTTGAAAAAATTTGGTTGAAAACTCTCGGAGATAAAAATTTTTAATGAAAAGGCTGAAAAAAGTAACGTTTTGCCCCATAACTCGGGTTAGGGGAGGGGTAGGGGGCCAAAATTTTTACCAGGTGGTTTTCAGACCCTAAGGACCAAATTCCGTCGGTTAGTTTCAAATTTCAGCTCGGGGGCAGATTCACCTATCTTAACCGCCGGTACCCTTTGATTAAAATTGTAGCACAAAAATTGAATCGTATCCCTTTTTCCCAAAATCGTTTTTTCTATTTAAGCGAAATATCATCCGAAATAACTCGGAGCGGTTAAAAAAAAATCAACATTTCCTTTTTCTTGTTCAATATTCGGTGAAAAAATTTGATGTTTAAACTCAACTCATTTGGGATCACGATAACCTTAGAAAGTTGATTCAGTGACTTCAGAAAATCTCATTGAAGTTATTTCGCGATATCACATATTTCAAAAGAATCCATGGAAAAATTATTTTTGCATTCATTTTGTTTTCAGTAAGTACTAATCCATGACTTAAAAGTGATTTTTCCCCCTGTTAAAGATTTTTTTTTTGAAAGAGACAATTTTGAAGCTCGAAAAGGGCCAAAAAAATCTTCCACAACCTAAATACCTACCTATACAATGTTTCTGTACTAAATGGGTTTCCTTGTAAAGATAATCGACCAGTGTCCTGATGACTTTTTATTGTCAAATTTTGAGATAGAATTTTCAAGTACTTATTTTATTTGTTTTACTCATAAGTGAATCAAAAAATGCTATTTTTGCCATTGAAATCTTTTTTGTTTAAAAAAATAATCAGTCGTGTTTTTTGGCTGGTGATAATAATATTTTTCAAATCATGTAAATAGAGTTAATTTAATTCAAGATAATTTTTATGCTTGTGTTTGGAATCACTCAGTGGTGTATTTTACCTGACCCTGTTGGGTCGAAAAAGAGAGAGTTGAAATAGCAAGCGTGACGAATCGTGTAATGTCACATGATTTGTTCATCCTCTCCTTTCTTTGAAGTATGATCACGTATACAGACACCCTCGAACCAGTTTGTCTGTCTATCCCTTATTGGCCACAGGGTGATTAAATATTTGTGGCCGAGGGTTGAGACTGAAGCTAGAATGTAGTGATTCTATTGTCTATTGTATCCATAACGGCAGTTAAGCGGAGAACTGTATGTTTTGTGTGCTCAGTGCATCTTGTGTTTATGTAACTTGGTCCTTCGTATTTCTGTATTGCATGTGTGAAGTTGCCAGTATGGCTACGTCTTTTTTTACCATCATTTTTGTTTTGAAAATTAAAGAAAAAAATCGCAATTTTTTTGTCTTGAATTTTATTTGAAATTTTATCCGTTTTATCTCACAAACTAATCTATTCTTGATTTTAAAATTCTCCTTTTTGAAAAAACTTATTTCTTGGCCAACTTGAAAAATTCCTATTGATCTTAGAAAGAAATTCGCAGTCATATCTTCGTATCGGAATATTTCATCATCTCCAAAGTTGAAAATTTCGGCCAAATAAGCCTCTTTTTCTAGGCAAAATGTATACGAACTTTTTCAAGTACAATATTTCCGGTAATTCCGCGTTACATAATAAAACTAGCCCGGATACTTTTCGAGTATCAATGACATTTTTGTAGACTTTGGCGAATCCATAATTCAAACAATGAAAAACGCGGTCATAAATCTGCGTTCTCAACGACTTTCTGTTATCTTGTTTTCGTTATCAATCGAGTTTATGGCAAAAGAAAGTAATAAAACAGTTGTAAAATGGATCGTAAAACCAGTTCTTGTTTCGTTGTAATTTTTTTGGCAAACTTCGGTTCGAGGGGTTCTTTTAGAATTTTTGAAGTACATATGTGAAGACCCCAGACACGTCGAAATGGCGATTCATCAAGATGATGTTATTTATACGTAGCATACTGTTCGTTATATGCAGATCGTTTTATAGAAAAGCTTTTATTGATACGACTGCGACCAGGCTTGTTTTTGATGTTTTCGTATAGTCCATTAATACATTAGAAGCGCTCGACATAGCATTAGTAGGCAGGCCTAGGTACATCTGCGTGTATACGCGAAAATGAGTTACAAAATTTCAATACGTATTGGCAGCCGGGTACGCGTTCGGATAAAACATTTATGAGACCTATTCGCTATACGACTGGCTAATACACGAGTGATTGTACGATGATGGTAGTCTGTCTGTATAACGTACAAGATTCGTAGATTATCGAGAGAGAAATTACTTAAACCTTCGGGGGATTTGATGTAATCCTAAAAATGACGACCATCGTTTCGCTATAACTCGTTAACTGTTCTCTAAAACAAATTACTACCATCAATGTAATAATATTTTACTACATTGTAGCTTCGTCTTTCTATGTTGGTTTTGAAAATCGAGAGATAATTCCGTACGCGGCTGGTAAAGTCATCATTTACGATTCGGTTGCGCAATTTTCTTCGATTATGTGTTTATTAATTTGGATATTTTCTTTCGCCTGTTTTGCCTTGTTCGTGAATTTTTTGGGATAGAATTTTCCATAAAAATTGTATTTTTTTGAGATATCTTGAATGAAACGAGATCGAGACGCGACAATGGTCCCGAACATTCAACAAGCGTTACGAATAAAAAAGATATACAAATATAGTGTAATAAAAATAGATGGCAATTGAAGAATTTCATTTCCTATTATTTTCGACATAGATTTCGAGTGAAAACATTTTTTCGTCAAGAAAATAACTACGGAGATTGCGTTGGCTATCAAACAAAGCATGAAATAATATCACTGCTGAGGGTAGGTGAGCTCGGATGGTGAGAATTTTTTCGCCGAGTTTCGCTAACGCATTGTGTGTAATTTCAATTTGAAACAGAGCCGGTGGGTGGAAGAGTCTGGGGAGGGGGAGAAGGTAATAAACGGCACCGTAAAAGGCTTTGCGTTGGCGGATCAATCACACAGACACCTTAAGGCCGACTATCAAAGAGACAACGTATACGTAATAGCTCTTTGAAATTAATTTGGTGCGTAGTCGTATAGTTTTCAAAGAGGGGTCATCGTAGGTCCACGATTTTCCATTCGGCAACACCGGTAGTACCGATTTGATAATAGAATTATTTATAATTTCAATTTAGCAACAGTACAGCTTTATAACAAACGGCTATCGGAGGCCAGCCGGCCAAGATAACCGTGTACGCAGAAAGAGACCATCTTTTGCTCGTAATTAAATCGCTTGTTAATCGAACTGATAATTTTCGCGTTTCAGATTTCAAATTATAATTGGTAAAATTATACTAGAACCGAACGAGGAATTCGACCAGTCTATCCCTTTGGTGTTGTGGCTTTTTGTTGAACGTTTGGGTCCCAAAAATGATGATTTTTTTGATAATGTTTCATCAAAGGATTGAACTTGAAAGATATCGGTTTTATGATGGTTGGGTTGAAAATCGATCTTTTATTTAGGTACAAATGCTAATCGGTTTTTTAGTCTATAATGATGGGATTTTTATGTGGTACAGATTATAGCAAGAGAAAATCATAATGATGTATTCAGATACCTTTTGTGGAGAATAAGTTGGAATTTCGTCCCGCCATTTTTCAATCCTATTTTTGAAACGTAATTTGAATCGGTGGCGTCGGAAGATTTTTTCTTGGGTGGGTGAAAAATGGGTACAAAGACTTGAAAAATCAGAAAGATTTTCGGAGAGAGGGCCAAAAAAGAGTATTTTTTCGCACCTTTGCCTTAAATAATTTATAGAATTGTGATTTTATTCATGCCCCAGCGAAGCGTAGGCGAACCTTTGGGGAAAAATGGATATTTAGTGCCCAAAAAAAGAATTTTTTCATTGTTTTAATTCTTTGAAAATCTTTCTCTGATGTGATGGGGGGAGGGGGTGAAAAACACCACTTGTACCCCACTTTCTGAAGCCACTAACTTGAGCAGTTGATCAATTAAGTTTTTACATCAAAAAAGAAAATGTCAAAAATTAAGGCTAAATTTTTTTTTCGGCCATGTTTTTAGGAAATGATTATTCTTGGTTTGGAAAAGGTATTGCAGTACATATTGATAAGAAAAATTATATGGTGAAATTGAATAATTCTTTTTCACGAATTTTTTTTTTGATAATGGGTAATTGGGTATTTTAAAAACGTTGAATTTTAATGAGGAAAAATATTCACTCGGTTCCTTAAGCGTATCCAGAAATTAGGATACAAATTTGTTCTTGCATTTGTAGTGATTTTCATCCGAGTTGGAGTTACAGGCGTTTTTTTTGCTCCTGTCGACCAAACATCAACTATCCCTCCAAAAAAAGGTCAACATTCGTCCAAATGCTCGAAATTGAATGATAAAAAAACCATTCGATTGTTCATGACGAGAGGATTCCAAAAATGTATTCGTTTTTGCATTTTGAGCAATTTTTGGCCTAGTTACAGGCGTTTTTCTTCATCAACTATTCCCTCCAATAAAAAGTCAACTTTCGTCCAAATGCTCGAAATTGAATGATAAAAAAACCATTCGATTGTTCATGACGAGAGGATTCCAAAAATGTATTCGTTTTCACATTTTGAGCAATTTTTGACCGAGTTACAGGCGGTTTTCTTTATCAACTATCCCCTCTAACAAAAAGTCAACTTTCGTCCAAATGCTCGAAATTGAATGATAAAAAAACCATTCGATTGTTCATGACGAGAGGATTCCAAAAATGTATTCGTTTTTGAATTTTGAGCAATTTTTTCTTCATCAAATATCCACACTGAAAAAAAAATAATAAAATTTATCCAAAAAAATAATAACGTGTCCCAATTCTCAAAATAGGTAAAATTTATCATTTTTTTGAATAAAATTTATTCTTTTTAGTAAAATTTATTCATTTTTTGGACAAATTTTATTATTTTTTCTGATAATAAATACTTATTATTTTTTATAACAAATTTCACCTATTTTGTGAATTGAAACACGTTATTATTTTTTAAAATACATTTTATTATTTTTTTGAATATATTTTATTATTTTTTGATTAAACTTCATTATTTCGGTAAAATTTATCAATTTTTTTTGATAAAATCTATCTTTTTTTGGATTTTCTTAATTTTTGATCGAGTAAAATGTATTCATTTTTGTAACTTCGTTTTATCCGTGCAGGCAGCAAAAAGTCAACTTTCGTCCAAATGCTCGAAATTGAATGATAAAAAAACCACTCGATTATTCATGACGAGAGGATTCCAAAAATATATTCGTTTTTGCATTTCGAGCAATTTTTGACCGAGTTACAGGCGTTTTTCTGCGGCGCCGACCATCCATCAATCAGCCGCGCCGGGTGAAAAGTCAACTTTCGTCCAAATGGTCGAAATTGAATGATAAAAAAACCACTCGATTATTCATGACGAGAGGATTCCAAAAATATATTCGTTTTTGCATTTTGAGCAATTTTTGATCGAGTTACAGGCGTTTTTCTTCATCAACTATCCCCTCTAACAAAAAGTCAACTTTCGTCCAAATGATCGAAATTGAATGATAAAAAAACCATTCGATTGTTCATGACGAGAGGATTCCAAAAATATATTCGTTTTTGCATTTTGAGCAATTTTTGATCGAGTTACAGGCGGTTTTCTTTATCAACTATCCCCTCTAACAAAAAGTCAACTTTCGTCCAAATGCTCGAAATTGAATGATAAAAAAACCACTCGATTGTTCATGACGAGAGGATTCCAAAAATGTATTCGGGCAGGGGTAGATTTGCCTATCTTGACCGCCGGTACCCTTTTCAAAATCATTCAATTATTAAGAAAAAATTTTAATTCAGAATAATACTTCTATTTAATAATAAAAAAAAGTACAAAATTTTACAAAAAAATTATCCTAGAACTCATACCAAAGAAAATGATGAAAAAAAGTATATGTTTTTTAATATTTTAATACTTCCCTCGAGTATGGCAACCTAACAAATCATTCCACAGAGAATTAATTGCAAGCTTTATAATCGGCATATAAAGGTGAAAATCGGATTTCCGGGGTAAAAGTGAGTTTTCTAATGATTGAGGTTATTATTAGACCATAATAACAACGTTTATCCAACCGCAGTAAATTTTCATAAACGATACCGAAAAATGAGTCTGAGAAATCCGCCAAACAAGCAAATTCGTTCTCTTTCGGTCTTACTTATCTTGGTTTAAAACCGACGAAAATCGTGTCACTCATGCATAAATCTGACGATGAAAAGTTACATCCTATCAGACGTTATTGGTTTGACTATTAAAAATTTCCACCGCGAATAATCTAAGTATTTACGTTTTAATATAATACTTCATTAAACATCAATCTTCCAGTCATTAAGTTTCTTGTATTCGAGCTTTTTATTATACGTTAAGAGGCCTAAATTTGGCCCCATTTCATCAACTATATACCTACGTTTATCGACTTCGATTTACTATAAACTCTACGTCGGTATAAGAATTTCTCGAAAACCTCCCCGCCCTATCGTTCACATATGTACCCTCGGATTAAGATTTTTATCAATGGTCTGCTGCACGCGATGAAAACTAAATTCTAATACCGTTATAAGTATACCTGGCTGTTAAGTGAAAAAGCTCTCGGCGAGAATCTACTCTTGAATAACAAGCCGTTTTGTTTATTTTTATTCGAATTTAAAAATTCGCTGATTACGAGAAGTACACTTTCGAAAGATATTTGTCTAATTTGTCGCAATTTTCGCAGCACCTTCGTTAAATTTTATCGACTTGTTAGTTCGGAAACAATAACAGTTTCGTTTGGAAGGATTTTCGCAAGTTTTTTTTCGCTTTCGTTTCTTTTCAAGCCTCTCCTTTTCTCACTCGTTAACGTTGTTACGTCTATTTTGTGATAATAAGGTAAACGAATACCTACGTAGAGCTACGAAAACTAGTACCTACGCGCGAAATTTTCGCACCGGACTCGGGCGAGACCTCGTTTCGTGAAACATTTCACGTTTTGCAACATCGTTGTTTACATTAATGAGAAAATTTAATTTCGTAAATTTACGAATATATACGACGTTCAATTTTTTCGTGAAAAGGTTTGCGTTCTTCTAGAATCGAATTTTTCTTTTGCCGAGCATTAGCAGGCTGGGTTTTCCGTCGTTTTTTTCGTTTTTTGTTTTTTTTTTTTGAATAAATAATACGCTACGAATAAATTATTCGATAAAAGTGAAACGTCTATGAATTATTCGGTCGTAAACAAAAAAGTGAAACTTGAAATAAACAAAGGCGCAAAAAAATACGCGCCGGAGTCGAAAAATGTGCGCCATAAAAAGAAAAGCTTTTTTGCGGACATTTTCTCGGCGAAAAGTTTACGACAAAGGTTGCCTTCTTTTTTGCCCAGTATAAACTTTCGCCGCTGTAAATTTACTATTGGACTTGATTCAAGAAATTTACATTTCGTAAAATGCATACTCACCATATTCGAGCTCCCAAAGGTTCGCCCAGAATACCAAATTAATTACCAAAAGTGGACTTTTATCCGTCATCGGATTTTTATACAAAAGCGACCGAACCGAGTACATATCTTCTTAGATCGTCGAATTGAAAGTATCGATTACCGAGGAATCGTTTTACTAAATTAAATTAACAGTTTAAGAGATTGCGAGATATCGATGGCGGCGGATTTTATTTACTGCGAGGAAGAAAAAAACGAAGGCTCGAAATCACTCGAGAAAATAATAGAATTATAAATTTCTCATAACCGATACACATGTTTCTTCTACGCTAAACTTTTTCTCGTTGCTCCGGAAGTGGAACTTTTAAAAGAGAATAAGCTGTAACATTCGCGATTTTTAAACACTCGCAGAAAGTCAAAAATTCAAACTTACTCTCTACACGACTTGGGCAAAGGAAAATTTGCCAAGTTTTTCCCCCTTCAACAAAATGTTACTCTCAAAGGCGTACTTTAAAACAGTCAAGTTGAGATGGTATCGTTGGATCAGTATTTTACACGTATAAAAAAAGTGAAGAAAAAAGTCACAAGTATTGAAGCTCCTTAAGAGTGGCGAAATACGACGCAAAGAATTCGTCTCAATTCATGTAAGAAAACCGTTTGAAAAATTCGCTACCTTACAAATTTCCTCAATTGTTATTTTTTTCTCGTCGAAAAAACTGGGGAAATCTAACAATCTTGACTTTTTTATGTTGAAGAGTTGCTCGTCATGGCGTATTTCTGAAAACATTCTTTGTTACATGAAAAAAAGTGAATGAAAATTTTTTGGAATTCAATTCTCTGCAGTTGACCATTTCAACAGGTTCAGTCAGTTCCCCCATACCTTTATTTGAATTTTCACGAAGTCATGTCGAAAAAATCCGCCTGCTTTAGGGAAATCCGTAAAATGATTTTCAATTGATCTGGAATGTTGAAAGTAGATCTATTGATCTAAAATGTGCACAAAATGATGATAAATAATACCAGGATAATCAATTTGGAAAAGAGATGCCACGTATCCGGCAATTGTGACCTCAAATACATAAGTGTGATGTTCTATAGAGGGTGAGAAAAGAATATCTACCTGAATGATTCAAATCGTAAAATAAGGCTAAAAATGAAGAAGAAGAATAAAAATTTTTGAAAAATATTTGAGTTGGAAAAAAGAAAAAAGAAAATTGTGAATGAATTTTAAATCATCTCTTATACCTAGGACGTACTGAAAGAAAAAAAACATTGAAAAATGTTCAATTTCTTCATTGAAAAACGAGCAAGAATGATTTTCAAAATATGTTTGTGTCAATTTCAACTGTAAGTAACATTGAAATTTGTGGAAATATTTTTCATTTTTACTGAATTTCATGAAATATTTCGCTGTGTTTTGGAAGCTTCCATTTTATCGAGCTTTCTTTTCTCAATTCTCGTTATTTTTTCCAGCATTGTTTTTAGAGGAAATTAAACTGTTACAAAAAAACGTCTAAAAAAGCGAAATTACATCAAACAATTTTCAGGAAAAATAAACAATTTTTTTAGAAAAATATGAAATCGTTTTCAAAGAAAAAACCCAAAGAAAAATTAAGCAATTTAATTTTTTTAAAAAACAAGTCTGATTCTTTAGAAAAGACCGAATCATAATCAGAAATTAAAAAACAAAAACAAACCACTATTGAAACCAACTACCTCCAAAAATCTAGCTATCATCTTCAATTAAAAAAATCTAAACAAAAAACCCATTTTCAAAAAAACCGTCTCAAAATATCAGACAGGTTTAAATTCATCTTCAAAAAAACAACAACAACAAAACGAGCAATTTTCGAAAAAATGAAAGAAAGTCAAAGAAAATTCAGTCGTATTCAGCAAAACAAAAAATCGATACCTAAAAGATAAATCATTTTTAGAAAAAGAAAACAGCAAATCCAGCTACCCCAAGAAAAAAAATTATTATACTTAATCAGGAGAAAACCATCAAGAAAATCGTGCTACCTTCAGAAAAAATACTATTCATTTTCAATTTTACGTTTTTCAAAAAAATCCAAACACTTAGAATCTCTCTTTCTCCTCAAAAAATCATGCCAGTTTCAGGCAAAAATTTCTCTGAAAAAGTCAAGCAGTCTAAAAAAAAATTCAGATTCATCTTCACCGAACAATCTTTGTGAACAAACGAAAAATCAATCAACAAAAAATCGAGCAATTTTTTAGATAATCTACTCCTTTTTCAAAAAAAAAAAAACATCAGAAAATGTTTCTTAATAAGTAAAGAAATAAAATCAGTTTTTCTCAGAAAATAGAAGGGAAAAAAAACCAGTTACTTGGTCATAATCAATTTTATTTAACTATGACGTCAGTTGACAGCCTAATCAAAAAAAAAATTCGAAGTTAAGTATTGTGTTTAGCAAACGAAATCAAATAATTTCAAAAAATTGGAAGATGAATTGTTTTTGTGTTTATCTGAAACTACGCCTGGTTAATCTTCTTTCTAAAATTACTTTTCTTTATTCTTTGCTCTAATTGTCAGGTCTGTATTGTTTTTCAATGATTAATGCGGGTCCTAAAAACGATTTTTTTTTTTAAATGTAAAAAAGGTGTTTTTTGCTCTCTGAATAGCATTTTTGAAAAATTTTTGCTCTCCCTTTGCTCGTGCTTCAAATAAGTTCCCTATTTTTAAAATTTTCATTCGATTTTGACTACCAAAAAATGAAAAAAATCCTCCCTTCTTTGTTTACAAATGTCACTTCAGGTCCACGCTCAAGTTTATTCGAGTAATGAAGATAGTTTTAAAATTTTTTTGAAAACGGAGGCCAAAATGGTAGACTTTATCTGACGGCGCTTCTAATTCCGTATCAATTAAAATTTTCACTCGAATCTGGGACAAAAATGGTTCAATCGTCATTTTGCTACATTTTGCGTTTTTCCCCTTACGAATTTCCTAAACTGTAAAAAAAATCATGCTTTGTTTTTATCCCGCATTCAATCAATTTTTCTACCTTTAAAATACGTACAAAAATAGAAAATTTTACAAAAGAAACGTCTCGTTAAAATTCACGACAAACCTCCTCAAATACTTGAAATTTTTCCCATCGAGGTTTTTGAGAAAATGGAATACGAAACGACACGATGCCATACGTATCGCGTATCATTTTTCGATATACTTTTTTACACTTTTCGAAGACGACGAATTCTTGGGTAAATTTTTCGTCGAAAACGCCGATTACCTTGTTTTGATTTCGGCGCACATATTTTAAAAATCTGAATTATGTTCGGGTTACATGGTTGTATAAACATTCTATCACCGATACGAAGACGAAGAGATGAAAGAAAAATAAATATTAAAAATCTTCCCATTGTCATGGTTGTTTTGAAAATGAACGAAAACTTGTTCCAACATTTTATTATCGAAGCTCGAAGTTTTGGAATGAGGAGACAGACGCGATAAATTTTCAGGTTCAATTATTGTACGAATTTAGGAGTAAAGTTCACGATGTAAAATAATGCGAGTACCTACGCATTTTGTATAATGTGCTCGATTGGAAATTGTGTAGGTGGCTACTTTTTATTCTCCAGTAAAATGATAAAAATTACGATTTAAATTTTCAAGCGTAACGTTGAATAATGAGTTAAATTCGACGTTGGAATAAAAATCATATTTGCATAGTTCGAATCGATTTAAAAGGTGAAAAAAATTACCCGCGTAATGAAATACATTTTTTCGCGGCACTTGGAAAGAAAATTCGAATTTAATTTCGAGCCGTTGGCTGGATGAAAAAACGAGAGGGAAAAAATGACTGTAAAAACCGATGTAAATATAACGCGTTCGATGATTGGTAATAAAAATATACACGGGTATGGGAGGAATAAAATATAGACGAATAAAAACGAATACCAATAATTCGTATTTCCATTCGGAAATTTGTTTCACTTCATCAAAGTATAAGGAAATTTCGCTACTGTGTGTGCAAATTCGAAACAGCATAACGTTCAATTTGAAATACTACGGTAGCGTTTCGTTGACGAAGGAGGGGACGGAAAGGGTATATTTGCGTATAGCTCCGTACCTAACGTACAATTCGCATTACGAAAGAAAAATGTGTCGACTTATCATATCATCCGGCAACAATTAAAATCCATTTATACGTATCCTATTTAGAAACCTAGGTACGATTCATGGCACAGTGGAAAGAAAACGTTACATAACGTAAAACGCCAACGGTGACAATTGCCATTATGAATTGTCCAAAATGTGAAAAGTTAAATTACCTGAAACAAATAAGCGTCTCCGAAAGCGGTGCTCAGGCAAAATATATAATCTCTTTTCGGGTGTTCAGGAATCGGTTGCATTATGGCGCCATCCACGATGATTAAATGCTTCGGAGCGGCATCCGGCGAATGTCTTTCTCTTGAGTCGCACGGATAAAATAACAGCGTCGTGCCTTTCAGACAGACCCAGTAACCTTTCCAGCCTCGTTTTCTCGCTAATTCTATTTGTTTCTTTTTCCTCAGCAGCCACTTTTTCACGCTTAAAAATCTGCAAACAAAAATTTAACCCGCAATAAGTGACAGTTTCGTGTGAGCATGCTGCGGGCCCACTCGGCCGAATATTTTTTTTCAACCGCAACTAGAATAAAATCGTGTAACAACATTTGTATGTACGTATCCGACATTCGCATGATTTATTGTCGGCGCGCCGCAAAAAAATATAAATTGTATTCGAAGAAAACACGTATGCGAGAAAATTACGCTGGCCTGCGGAGGGGCCCAGCAGAAGGGAGACGGATTAGCGCAGAAAAAGCTTAATAATTATTATATTACGAGCAATGGTCGTGTAATTCTAATGCCCTATTTAAAAGCAGATCCCAGCAGAATTTCAATGTATCGCGAGTACGTGATACCGAAGCTGCGAATGTACGTTTCGAATGTTCCCCGCTGGCCCCCCGATCTTTCGAGCCCTTCAGACAGAACGCCGATAAAGTTAATCTTCATTTTTATCGTATTCGTCGTAATTATTAAATAAATATGGCGCTAATTTTGAGCTAGGTACTTGCATTTTTGTAGGAAAATGACCGATGTTTTCGCCCTTGCTTTTAGCTTGGTCTGACGATGAAATACGTGATTATGCCGATATGAGAATGGTACGATGTGTTTCGAATTTCAAACACGTTTTTTTTTCTCTTTCTCTTTTTTTTTCTTTACGTTGCTCGTCTTTGTACGAGGCGTTAACAATATGAGATAAATTTATCCAGTTTCATTGAAAATTTAAATTTAGATTTTAATCTTTCACTGAAACGCGTTTCGATTACGGATCCGAGATCTCTTTTTTTCTTCGACGGTATGTAAAACCATACGAAGCGTTGCGATATTTACGGCGAACTGGGTAGGCAATTATTGTGGCTTATTATTATTCAAAGCGTGTAGAACTGGTAACTATTTCAGGACTGAAAACAAACGCATCCGTACTGCAATGCAATGTTCGGCATGTGCGTAGATAATTTTTCATAGCATCTTATTTCATTCTGTTTCCGATTTTAAAAGTTTATATTTTATGGGTTAATCACTGCGTGGTTTAATTCATGGGTCTATTTCTAAGTTGATATTATTTATTAGGAGGGTTTTTTCGCGGATAGATTATGATTGATTAATGGCGGAGCCTTTGGATGGTCATTAGTTATATTCGATGGAAAATTATTTTTTGATTTTTTCCACTCTTCGGAGTTATTGATTGGAAAAAATAACTTTTATTAAGTTTCAGAATTCAGATTCCTAAAAGCGAATCATGATTTATGTCATATTTGATAATTCAAAAATTTAGAAAAATTGAAAATGCGTTATTTAAAATTATTTGTGCAGTTTTTCTGGACAGATGACGATATTGAAAATACCCTCACAAGAAGTTATCTGAAGAAGTTGTAAATTGATTTACATAAATTTCTGAATGAACGTCTGATTCTATAAAAATGGATCTCCCCCGCAGTGGTGCATGAAGGCTAAAATAATTAAAATATTTGAATATATTTTAAATTGTTTAGATTGGAAACTTTTTCAAGTTTGAAAATTTTTTTTAGCAATTTTCCCTTTCCCTTGATACAAAGTATACTTAAGTGAAGTTGAAATTTCTATGAAATTATTGAATCTGGTATGGCAAGGTTTCTAAAGCGTTGATTGGCAGTGGAAGTAGAAAAAACGTTAATTTTTTCATCAAGTTTTTAACAATTAATTTGATCAGATTAATTTTTTGAAGATGATTTCACAAAGAAATTTTTGCCTTAGCTTCTCTTCGGGTCAATAAAATAACTCATACAAAATCATTGTGTTTTTCAAAATTTTTCATCAATTGTTGGTTTTATGACGCAAACTGAAGAAATTGTGAGTTATTTTTTGCTTGGAGGGGAAGAGGAAGTAATCAATTATGAAAAATCTCCTAAATTTTTAGTTCAGAAAAAATTAAATGCTCAATCTTGTGATTTCTTAGACACATTAAAATTGTTTCATTTTAATGAATTGTTGATAAATTCTGCTTTAAAAAAATTATCCTCTGAGAATTTTTTCTCAATATTTGAATTCAGTGTTTCAAGTATCTGTGTATGTGAGTAGGGAAGGAGGGGTGTCTAAAAATTTCAAGAATTTAATAAAGTTTCTGAAAAGTTAGCAAAAACTAGTCATTTTTAAAAAGAAAAAAATTTTTAGACATAATGTGAAAGAACAGTTCATTTTTCTTGGAAACTTTGAGAAAAGAAATGTTTTTTGGTGTAACTTAATGCTTCGTTCGTAATGAGTAATTATTATCCTTGATTTAAAAAATGGATTTGATTATTTCTTTGCATGGTTGTTGTGATTTCAAAACGATAATTTATTTCCAATGAAAGAATACCAAGTACATGAATTTGAAAATTTTTTAATTTTTTGTATTTTTCTGCATGGCGAGGATGTTTAGAGGCTCAATAGATAGTGAAATGTTCTAATCTCTGTTTGGCCACGAATAAGGTGAAAATGTACGTTTCTTAAGCGATAGAATTCTGTTTTAAGGCTTATCGGAGAGCAAATTCCAATTTTGCCAGCAAAATATACGCGAAGGAAAAAAAGATGTAAAATTTGAATTGAAAAAAATTTACAATCAGAAAAAGTTGTTAGTGTTCCTAGATAGGAAATTTTTCATTTCTTAAATTTTTTCAATTTTATATTTTAAGAAAAAATCAACTTCAAAATTGCGTTGAGTAATTTATTTCAAAAAAAAAAAAATCGTAAAAATGGTATATCAACAAAAACCTCGAAATCGCTATCAAGAATTTTGGACACAAAGTTGGTCAAGTAATCGATTTTTTTTCAAAATAATCTGTTTTCAAAGAATAGGTAGGTGTAAGTGTTTTTCTTAAAATATTTTTTCTATTTTTTTTCGGAGAATGGATAGTTTTGCAATGTACTTGGGCACTCAAAGCGTATCTGCATCACTTGAATTTCAAAAATTATTTTATTTTTAGGTATTATTTTTCCCCAAAAAATAGGAACTGCAGTGGATGAACTTTCAATCATATTTTTTTTGTAGGTGTTAGGATTAAAACTTAATTGTCCTCGACTTGTAAATTCATATGAATGACGAAAATAATTCATTGATCATTCTAGAAAAATTGAAAAACGACATTTTGAGTTGCCAAGTAAAGAAACTGCTGCTGTGACAATTTTTTAGCTCTTTCGACAAAACTCAATTTCCTCATGAAATTTTTTGTGTAGACTGTAGAGTTTCGATCTACTTATCTAATATTGTAGAAAGAGCTTTTCTACAATGATTTTCAATTTTTTGAAAAATATGGAAATTGCTCTCATTATTTCATTAAATAGTCTGCGTCTATTTCAATTCCTACGTATGGCTTCTTTAGTTAAAGAGCTTTGTAAATACTTACTCGACAAATTCCTAACTCGAACAAAAATATCAAGTAATTTTCATCGGAAGAAATAAATTTAGTGAATAAGTACCTACAGCGTGGGAACGAGAAATAGGACACAACAATTTCCTTATTAAAACCCAAAGTCAATTTCTTGTCCAAATGGAATATGCTAATGAGCCTAGTTTGTTGGAAAAATATCAAAAAATTACCATAGCGTTCATTTTTTTCGGTCAATTAACATATTGCAATCTGCTTTGCGGCGGAAAAATTACTCTAAATGAGTGAAATTATTCCACTTAATGTGTATTTTTTCCATCAACAAAAAGAAGTACCTACTTATTCGTCTATCAAGTATACATCAAAAGTTCGATTTTTCATATACTCGTTTCGTTAAAAATTAATTGAGAAATAATTTCTGTTGAGAAATATTTCTCAAAAACAAAATCTCGTCGAGCTTTGAAAACGAGAAAAAATCAAATCAACGAATTTATTTATAGATTTTCAAAAGAAAAATTCCTCCTAACGATGAAATTTGTTGAACTGCGAAACGTACCGTCGAATGATGAAATAATTGAATTAAAGTTAATGAAATATTTGTTGGAGAAAAAAGTGAAGATACATCGATGAGCAAATTATTAACGACGTTCGTACTTGGTTTTACGTTAAACGTTTCGTTACGTTTGGCAAGTATATGGCGAAAATTCGAAATAGAATTATAGTGGCGACAAAACACCTTCCATCCAAATAGTAATTTGACGTAATTATTCGATTTGATAAGGAAATGAAATTCGCCCACACTGGAGCGCCACGTTTTGAAAGAATTATGGTAATTGATTGTCGGTTCTGGATTTTAGTTCAACTGAAAATGTTAATTTTAAACTATAATCGAGGTAAATACTATCGAGCCACGTACACGTGTCAAATTATTTCATAACGGTTGAAAATCATTTCGAGTACGAGTCAGAAAAAATTAAAACTTTCGGCACCTTATTTCGCCTCGATTTGAATTTGCAAAAATAAATGGTTCGAGGGTTGGTTTTTTTTTTACCAAGTAGGTAAAACGATATCTATACCGCAGGTTGAGTATCACTTTGTTTCAGTACCATTAAAATATCGTCGTGAAAAACGACTCGCGGTGGTTATATTTTTCAATTTTTTATATCTTTCTCGCTGGCAATGAAAAAAGCATTTTTTGGGTGTTAATATTGTGTAAAATTTTTTTTCACCGTTTTATACTTTTAAAAGCTACGAATTTAGCCCACTTTTGGGTATTTGCAATAAAATTTAATTTAACAAATGCGGCGTAGTACGGCGTAAAAACCGCCGAAATCGCGAGCAGGCTGCGTTTGTAGTACGCTTCGAATTTATTCGCAATCAAAGTGCCTTCCGCGGGTACGAACCTTGTGCTCTCTTCAGATATTCGCTGCTGGCTAAAAACTCACCTTAAAAATGATTTTTATCCTGCAGCCGAGACCTTATGGTAGGAAAACTCGGTCTGTGTCTGTTTAGAGCGAAAATATGGAACATGGTAAATAAAACAAGTTTCAAAGAGGTGGTACTTGGGTGCCACTTTCGTAGCAAATAAAATAAATTTATTTCAATCGCACTTCTCTATACTTACTTGTGTCGCACGCCCACAATACACTCTTATTACCATCAGCTGTCGCGATTTATCCTCTTTTTACCTCCTACATAACCCATTTAAAAATAAATTCGTGTTTTCTACGTACACATACTGGTACACTTATGCGAGAAAGGGAGAAAAAAACCTTGGGCCATGTTATTTGTCCCCTCAGCTGTTAAATTATTACATCCTTATTTACCCGGTAAAAATTACAGTGTACCTCATCGGAAAAACATTTCAATAGTGGACCAGCTTTTTTGTCCAGATTTGATTTAAACACCGAGCCGGCACCATTTCCGCCCTTTGCCTTTTTATTCACTTCGTATGGTATGGAAATTTACCCGGTAATATGTAAACTGTTTTTATTTTCTTTATCAAATTTGTTTCCCTTGCCGACGAATGTTTATTTCGAAGAGTTTGCTTTAAGGTATTCGACTAGAGCTTTTTCCACTTCTGCAGACTCGTATTACCGCATTACTTCTGCAACAATTACGCTAGCTCTGACGTCAGTCTCCGTCATAAGGCTTATTTTATAACTAATATCCGTGAACCTTTACTCATTTCGGTATTTTACTACTGTAATTTAATTGCCGAGGGTTGGATTTTTTCTTCCAAACCATACGTATACATAACTAAATTGTGTTTGTTTTCGAGCTTTTCCTCAGGCTATTGTCAGGTTTCACGTGTAATCAAATATATAGGTACGTTGCTTTTGCAGCTTTTAATTATATAGCGATGGGGTATGTAATTTTACGTGTAACTTGAGCGATTTTGTATTGTAAGTTCGTTATTCGGTAGTGAACATCGATTCGTAGGAATGAAGATGAAAATGATCGGTAATTTTAAAAGAAGTATAGAATTTTTTGAATTCTATTTAAAAAGTTCGAATGTGAGGATTCATCGAGATTCATTTTGAATATTAAACTTGAATTAAATGATCTTTTCGGGTATTTAGAAGAGAGAAAATAGGTGAAAAATATATTTTGAATTTTTAGCTTTTGAGAAATTCTTTGCTCTAAGAATAATGACGCTAAAATCTTAAAATTCAGGATTTTTTTTGAAAATATGGAGAATTTTATTAGCTTAAAGATATATATTCTAAATTCAGGTTTGCCCTCGAATTTCAAATTTTGAATTCTGGATAAAATCATCATGATTTGTACTCGACTGACGTTGCTTACATATATTTTTCTATATTTTTTTTGAAAATTTTGTGATTTGTATTTATTTTTTACGAGTGAAATGATAATTTATCAATTAATTTTTTTGTGTTGTAGGAACCGATCCAGGACGATTTCATGTGCCTCAGTAAATCATTTGCAATTTACCGGTGAGTTGAAATTCCTAATACATAGTCAATTGCCAGAATTTTTTTTATTGATGCTTGTTCATTATGAAAATCACAAAGTTTTTAAAAAAAGAAAATGAAAAAACATTTTCCAGAAAAATGAATTATGTACTTGAAAACAAAATCAAAAGTGGGTACCGAGTAAAAAAATACTTTCCTTTTTTTAGACTATTTTTCTAAATTATACTAATTTGATCAAAATTAATAAATTTTTCTCTGAAAAATGAAAAATTCAGATAAAAATTTTGAGAAAAATATTTTTAGTTGAAAAAGAAACGACCACAAATTGTTTATTTTCCCAACTCGTTCCTCATCCGGTCTTTTTACCTAATGACCATGAAAATGGTGCACCTTTTTAAATCAATGTTGACTTTCAATCTCGAGGAATGAAAAGTTTTTGAAAATGGCTCTTTTTGAATTAAAGTTTTTACCAAAAATTCCAGTTAAATATTATATGGATATGTGTGTGTGGGGGGGGGGTTACTTCTGGAAAACCAAGTTTTAAAAATCAATAACGCATTATGACATTTCGATAGCTTTAAAAAAAATTAACAGATTTTTATAAATTCGAAAATATTTCAAAAAATCTATAGGTATCCCATGACTTTTAGTCGAACTTTCGAAAGCTTGGAAAATTTTAATAAAATGATCAATAGTGTTCAAGAAAATATTATAAAATAAAATAGAAGAGATTTTTAACCAAAAATTTCATTTCAAGTTTTGAAAATTTTTTTACGAACTAAATGGTATTTTCGTTTAGTTGGGGAGTACAATTCCAAAGTGGGCTATCAGTAAAAAAAAGTGATTTCAAGATAATTGTGAAAAACTTATCGCTGGGTTTTAAAAAATTTTTTGAATGAAGGTGGCAATGAAAATTGGTAGTAGAGCCTTGAGCCTTCGTCGCTGATTTTCTGGAAAGTTTCGTCATTGGAGTTGCAGAAGGTGAAAACGTTTTTAAAAAACGTGATTTTTGACCTCTTTGGAAAAAATTCACTATTTTCTCATATTAACGAGAAAGACAAATATAATTATGTAAGTGTAGACCTATGGCCGGTTCCTCGATTATTGGGGGGGGGGGGGGTATAATTAATGGTATGTCTATATGGGTCTCTCAAGACCATTTTGATGCAATATTGCTGATGTTGAGCCACTCTAGAATGAATACCTGCGCATCAGTATTGTAAGGATCAGTATTTAGCACCAAAAATAGCATTGCCAACTCGAAAATCAAAAATGTTCTGTAAGGCCCCTTCGGAATCGATCTTCTCAGTGGAAATTATTTTTAAAAATTAGAACAAAAACATTCAGAAAGTTGTTATCGTGAATAGGTATCGAATATGTTTTAGAATTCAAAATGTCAGATATTCGAGTTTATTATTTTCGTTTTACTGATTTTCCAAATCGATGAGAAATTTCAATAAATTATAGAAAATGATGAAAATCACGATAAAAAAAAAAGTTTTTGCTACTAAGCAAACTTATATACCTACTTTGTATGTATAATACTTTCTGGAGATTCCAACGAATTATGAAAAAAAAAAATTGTGGTAGAAATAATCGATTTGAAAGCATCAGATTACTTGAAGATTATGCGATACTGATTACTGAAGTATTTAAAAAAATTTCTATACCAAATAAAAAAGGATTTTTATAGCTTAAAAAAAATTTAAAGGGAAAAAAATACTTGACGAATTTTTTACTTTTTTTAGTTCAAAATTGAAATTAGAAAAAGATTTTGTGATGTGAAATTTTGGATGAAATTTTCAAAGTATTTTTTATGGGATCTATTTTTAAACTGTTGTGTTTTTTTTCCTTATAAAACTGAGCATTGATTTTTGAAAAATAAGTGGAATATTTTCAGGTCATTCTATTTAAAATTCAGAATTAAGAAAACCCCTGTCCCGTAGCTTAAAAAAAACTTTAATGCAACTTTTGATGATTGAATATGGATAGATATTGCATAAAAGTTGGGAAAGAAATAAGAAAATAAGAAATATTCGTTTTGACCCAAGACTGCATATTTTCCTCCTTCGATAAAATACCATAATTCCATATTCCCCAGACTATTTTTTAATTGCACATTGTGATTTGAAAAGGTTCCCCGAAGTTTTCCTTTTTTACCTACGCCAGCAAACAGATTGCGTGTTAAACACATTACACTTATTCGAACAATTGATAGTACCCCGGTGTACATTTGATTTAATAATAAAAAAAAAACCTAGTGGAAAACACGTCATTCAATTCATATTTCAATTTTACTCATGTTTATTTACACGAAAAAAAATAATTTGCATGTAAAACCGAATCTCGAAATGTTACTATACTTGAGGCAGGAAAGCGAGAAAGCTCGATAAACCTGATACAGAAGTACCATAAAATATTCACATATAAATATATTATATAGGACGAGGTGACGAAGTGGACGGGGAGTAGGAGAAAACATCCATGCACATTGAATTTCCAAGTAATCGTTGGAAATGTCGGCGGCGATTTTTATCACGATATGGTAGAAAATAGTGTAACGTTTTCGCCTCACATAGATATAAAAATATTAAATATTTTCGGTATTCTAGAGCCAATCGGAGAAGGTTTTAAATTTGAATAAAATGCGTGTATCTAAACGAGTGTGCGAAGAAGGCGAACGAAGTTGAAAAATCGTACTTGGCCGAAGGGCTTTTAAAACGAATAAACGTATAAGGGCGAATAGGTGTGATAAGGGAGAGTATACGGATGTAACCTGCGAAAATGCATCGAATCAAAGTACCAGGACGATGGGGGAGGGGGAGAGAAGTGTGTAACCGGCGAAAGTGTTTCTTTAGTGTGGTTTTAATAAGGCGGAAAACTTATAAAAGACATATGTGAGGAAATTGTAGTACGTCTACGTATATATACGGGTACGTACGTATAAGAAACGAAGGCAAGGGCAGGTTTTTTGCTTTTTGTAAGATGCCAGGGTGAGACGGCTCCTGTGAGTCGTGAGCCGGGATAGATGCGAGAAACGAAAACATTTGGGCAAAATGTATCCATGGAAACTCCGTAGTCAATAAATCTTTAGTTAGCGGCGAGCGAAAGGAAACGATACTATCATTCCTATCCTGGCCCTCCGCCATCGTCGACTGCAAATAAACATTTTTAAACGAACTCCCGGCCCTTTCGCAGTTTAAGAATAAATCCTTAAATATGTTTCCCGCACATATACTGACAGGTTAACCGCACAAATCATTACTTACTTTTAAGCTAAAAATGCAAGCGCAATGCCGCGTTCTTTCTCCCATTACAACCGGCTTCATAATTTTATAACTTTAAAGCTTTTAGCTCCAATTTCCGATATGTTTTTATTTATTTTTTTTCCTTCGCGGGTTTCGTCTTCTGCTACCACGAGCGAGTATTCGGCTTCGACTCTTTCGCTCTACAACGTATGTATATGTAATTTTTTTTTTTGGTATATTTCTTTTTTCTATTTTCACTTTTTCCGTCGGTTTGATTTTTATATTGTATTATTATGCTCGTATTCGGGGTACGCGAAAACTGAGACATATTCGAATTCGCGTAATTTTTTTTACTACATTTAACACAACGCAGCGTCGTACTGGTAACTTTTTTTGCCTGGTAAATTTACGTACGGCGGTTAAATTTAAGATTTTTTTTCTCGCCTTCGAGTCGCTTATGTGCCTTAAATGTAGTCGTATTTTTTGTACGGGGTCTTTTGCAAGTCGTTTAAATAGGAAACTTTTTGCACCTTTTTTTTTTCCTCGATCTCATCTGTACGTCTTCGTCTAAGTATCCGTGTGTCGTGCAGTCCCCTCTGTGTTTTATCGACGTAGATGTGTGATGAAAAATTCATATGATGGGAGGAAAATGTTGGAGCTATGTTTTGTTGATAAGAATTTTATTGGTGGGGAAATTTTTCTAGGATTTTTGATCTCATTATTTTTTAGATACGTAGGACGGAAGGAGTTGGGATTATTTTGCACTTTCGCTGTCATTTGGTCAAAATGAAACATACTGAGTCAAGTTTTTAGAGGAAAATTTCAATTCAGATATTGACCGATGAAGAAATCATTTCGTTTGATTGAAAACATAGAAAGAACAGATTTTTTGAAATTTTGAACATAGGTAATTCCCAATCTTTGGGACGTTCTATATGAAAAAGGTTAAAATTGACAATTTTTTCAAGAACTAATAGATTTTTTGAAAAAAGAAATCAATAAGATTAATTTTGAAATCGGTAATTTTAGGTATTTTTTGTTATTCCGTTGAAGTGTTGAATAAACTTGGCATATTATTCAAATTGGATATAAAAACCACCTTTAGGTGTCAAAAATTGGGTTTTAATGTGATAATTTTTTCTGACCTTTCAGGAGGGGTAAAATCAGGTTGAAACTTCAACTCAAAAACCAATTTTTCACATCTAAGGGTGGTTTCTAATTTTCTATACCCAGCAATCCCAGCGTTGCAGTCTTCTTTTATTAAAAGAGTACCCGGGAATTTTTTTTTTATAAAATTGGATCTGAAAATGCGTGATTTTTTTGATCCAAATGGATCTAAATGGATCCACAGATCCTTTTGGATCCAAAAAATGACCCATTTTTAGATCCATTTGAATCTTTCCAGATCTTTTCAGATCTCTTCTTAACTTTTTAGATTCTGGATCTAATTTTACAACCTATCAAATTTGTTATTCAATTAGATCCAAAAAGATTCAATTAGATCAGATTTTTTCAATTTAAAGAGAAAAATGTCTTTAATTGGATTAATTTTGATTTATTTGTATCCGCTTATATTCACTTGGATCCATTTGGATCCGATTGAATCGCGCCATTTTTTGGGTTCAATTGGATTATCAGAAACAAATTGGGTCTAATTTTTTCCCCGGGTATCCACAAATTTGAAGAAAGTTTTAAAAATTTTAATCAAAAGTAAACTGCAAGAAGATCCCGTGACCAAAATTTCAGGTGCTGAAGTGCATTTTCCGAATTTTGGCGAATTTTTGTAATTTCGAAATTACCTCACAGCCTGCAAAATATCAAAATTTAATCTACTCGTAATCTATGAAAAAAGCTCAAATTTGGTATGTACCTTATTTTCGACCTGTTAAATCGATTTGAAGTGGTTTTGACACGTAAGAATTTTCCATCAAAATTACCGTTTCTGGAGTTCGGGGAAACCTGTAAAACTGTGGTGAATTTTATGGATAACAATTATCCACAAGTTTGACCACACATGTAAAAGGTTCCAACATGTGGCAAATTATATGGATAGGAGTTTTCCATCAAAATTGCCGTTTCTAGAGTTCGGGAAAACCCGCAAAACTGTGGTGAATTTTATGGATAACAATTATCCACGAATTTGACCACACATGGAAAAGGTTCCAACATGTGGCAAATTATATGGATAAGAATTTTCCATCAAAATTGCCGTTTCTGGAGTTCGGGAAAACATGAAAACTGTGGTGAATTTTATGGATAACAGTTATCCACAAATTTGACCACACATGTAAAAGGTTCCAACATGTGGCAAATTGTATGGATAGGAATTTTCCATCAAAATCGCCGTTTCCGGAGTTCGAGAAACCCCATAAAACTGTGGTTAATTTTTTGGATAACAATTATCCACAAATTTGACTGCACCCATGTAAAAGGTTCCAACATGTGGAAAATTATATGGATAGGAATTTTCCATCAAAATTACCGTTTCTTGAGTTCGGGAAAACCCTTAAAACTGTGGTTAATTTTTTGGATAACAATTACCCATGAATTTGACCACGCATGTATGTATTTTTGGGCAGAATTCGATAAGTTTCATACTGGAAATTTTTATAAAAATTCCATCTACAATAACCCCCTCCTCTCCAATTTTTACCCGAATTTTTAAATTGAAAACATGAATACTTATAGACCCTTTAAACCGAAAAGAATAATTCTAGGTCAAACTGGGATGAGGTCGAATGCTTCATCTACTTCGTTTACATTATTAAAAAGCCTATCGTACCTACTCCCAAAATGTTGATTCGGGAAATTAAAAATCAACAAACGGTGACTTTTTAATTTTTTCCAATTATCATTTCTCCTGCCTTCCTACAGGTAAATTTGGTCGACCTAAAAATTCATCATCGTCGTCCACAAGAGGAAAATTATGTGTATCTCTCGAATACTCCGCTCATTCGACGCCAAGCAAACTCTACATTGAAAAAAAATCCGTTATATCATATCGTTTCACACAATACCGCAATCAAGCGGCGTTTTTCCACTTGGTCTACCTAACGTCTAGACAATTTTTCATTTCGTTATATTTTTTCCATTAATTCCACCTCGAAGCTTCGTCCCGTCTGCGAACGTTGGATAAGTGTTTCAAAATCGATATGTACCACATCAAAGTACGTATTAATGTTGCAGATTCATCGTCGACTATTATCATTAACAATTTTTCAAGCAACTGTAGCGTTGTGTTTGAAATAAAGCCCGAATCACATGTATTCGTATCGTGCTATCATTGGTGTACAACACTGTATACCATTGAACGACGACGTATGTTATTACGGGGTTTAATTTCGTTTCGAATAAGATTTTTTCTTGATTTTTAAGCGATTTACTTTTTTCTGTCGCCTTTTTACGGGGTTCGTCGTTGTGCGAGGAACATTTATCATAAACGAACTGTCTAGATGTTACGTTTCGAATTTCGGTATTTTTTTTCTTTTTCTTCTTTTTTCTTTAAATATGGAAAAAAAAGCGTCAACTTTGACAGACCATTAGTTTATAACGATTGCGTCAAATGACGCTGATACTCGAATAAGAAATGATTTTGTATTCTGATTCGAAATCTATGATGAGATTCGTGCATATGTGTCGGGTCACGGAGTGTTTTATCGTTTGGCTTTTTATGGCTGGCAGATTTTTGGAGTGTGAAGAACTGAAGGGAAATGGGTTTAATGGGGTTTTGAAGTTTTTTATTTTCAAGTTGGCAGATGCAATTTTGTACTGTTAGTAGGTATGAGGATAAAATTTGTGGAGTGCAGTTTGAATTTTTGAATGATTGGAATGGGCTCGTAGTATGGAAAGGAACTTCTTGTAGAGCATCGAAAATTACACTGGTTGCAGAAAAGCAGCTCTTTGGCTGATGAATTTGAAAATTATGATGAAAATATGTGACCTGGCCGTAAAGAAAGGACCTTGTGTAAAAAAAATCGATGTCTTCATTTTTCGAGGTTTGGTTCATATTTGATGTCATTTGGACCAAAAATGTAAAAAATGAAACATCGATTTTTTTTACACCAGGTCTCTTCTTTCCGGCAGGGTCACAAAAACTATTTTTTTTTTTTTCAAATGAGTTTTAATTTTGTGGAAAAAATTATATTTGAAAAATTCAAATGTAATACATCAATAGGACCCGAGAAGAAAGTCGGTGTTTCTCTGCATTTCGATCGATTTTTATTGATTCTTATTCAAAATTCACTATGAACAGAAATATGATTTTAAAAAAATGTCCGAATTCATGATATAGAATGAGTGTTTTATTCATAAAAAAAAATTAAAATTCTTAAAAATTCTCAAAAATTGTGGATACCTAAATGAATTATTATCCCTAAAATTTCTCCATGGTTTTTCCTGAAGTAAGATGACATTTGCGATGAAAATAATTTTCAAAAATCATCCCATGACTTTACCAAGCTTATGAGATTGGAGAGCGATTTTTTCGAACTTTTGAGGCTGAGATGATTTTGGGAATGAAAAGAAATCCCAAAAATCATAGATTGATTTTGTGATGAAAATTGTTTTCAAAAATCATCACATGACTTTTCCCTGATTTCTAGGCTTGAGAGGACCATTAATCTCATGAATCATTTCACCCGAAAAACATTTCATGATTTTTCTCAGGAGTAAGATGACTTTTGTGATGAAAATCATTTCAACAAATCATCTCACGACTTTTCCAAGCTTTTGAAGTTAGAACGAATTTTACAAGTTTTTGAATCTGGAGTGCTTTTTGTGATGAATTTTCACCTCAGAAGAGTATTAATTAAAAATTTGTATAATAGATTCAATTCTGTTGCTATGTGTAAATTTTGCATTGATATTTTATCCTTGGTTTTCAAAATTTTTACGTTTCACAAGAAAAAAATTTCATTCCAAATTACGATGCAACATCATTTTTTTATTTCTAGATTTTCAGAATTTTTTTTTACTAAAACATGAATTTTTAAAAAGTGATGTTAGTCACTTGGTCTAAAATGAAGCATTTTATCCTTTTCCAAATTTGGTATGTTTTCTTCATATGCAGTAAGAATTTTATCTTACTAAATCTATTACATTTCATTAATCGGTCTCAAAGTTGTATAATTACGAGTACCTATGAAAAAATTGTGGAAACAGAAGCTTATACTTATTTTTCTGGAAAAATCCTCATCAACTTCACCAATGAATTGAATACACAATCTTAGAAAAAAATTTCAAAATTGATATCAACAAACTAAAATTTGATGATAAAGTCTTTAAACTGTGTTAATTTAAAAATCTGAAATTCCGAATAATTTACAATACATAGATATACGAGTATTTTTTCTGAAAATCACAACTCCAATTCGGCAAAAAAAAATACGAAAATTGGCAAGATCTTCGGAGAAAGACGAATTTTTTTGGCGAAATATTCGAAATTGGAAAGATTTTAGAAAATTTAATGGAATTTTGTTTTACATTTCCTTTCCCACCGACAGAAAAGGAATTTCTTCGAAAAATGGGACAACATGCCAAAAAACCATGAAATTTGCGCATAATTGATTTATTTGGCTGAAATGGCAATTTTTCAAAATCTTCATTTTCACTTTACTCGACCTTGGTATATTTTAAAATTCAGTTTTATTTTTTCAAATATCGCTATTTCTTCTCTTACAAAAGTTATGGGTTGGTAAATTTATAAATTTTCTGAATGTTTCCATTTACATACTTCGATGTGTTTCTAGGAGTTCATGATTATCGAAGTTTTCATATTCTCAACTTGCTAAAAACTGTCATTTCAGATTGTAATCCGTCAGTGTAGCCAAATCGCTTGATACATCCGACAGAGAAAAAATAAATGTTGAAAACTTTCTGATTTCTTATTTTTCAGTAAAGCAAATCCTTACGTCTTTTATTAAATTTTTTCTCGTCGTAATTCTATTTTAATCTGCTCATTCATGCCACTCTCGTCTTTGTTTCGAACCACCGGACTGTCTTAAATATCCAATTCGAGTCTAAGGAATAAATTGTATTCATCGAGTTCGTCAACTGCTAATACCTGTCTCGGAAGTGACAACATCTCCGGCGATGGTTTAAAAGTTTTACAAGTATCGGGTGACACTTGGTGTTAATTAGCGGCGATTATGAATTACGCGCATTGAACCGCGTTTAACGATTAATTAAAGACCGCCTACTTTCGGCGTGATAAATGGCGGTACACGCGAAGGCTCTCGGTTCGGATATTCTGGCTGATACGAGATTAAATCAAATGCGCCCGGCAAGTTGAACTACGACGACGACTTCTTAGTATTTCGGGCAGATTTCCAAACTTTCGAATGTATTCGTTTCGAGGTTCGGAGTACCGTATAAGCGACCGAAGAACGCTATATCTGCTGACTATGATCAAAAGCTTTTTAAAATAAATTATTATTCGCCTCGTTATCACCGAGACGGAGTAAAAGAGAGGTATTCATATGTACGCGTAAAGAGAGGAGATGTTTGCAGCAGCTACGAAGGAGAAAAAAAAGCAAAAAAAAGTAGCTGTAAATTGAAAACGAAACAGTATCGCGCCGAGCTCGTTTAATGATTGTTTTTAGGAGAGGCTCTGGCGAAAAACACGCTGTGTGAACTCTTCGTGTATATACAAACAACGCCCGAGTTTCCCTATTATAATTCCAACGTTGAATAGTTTTAAATAGGAATCTGTATCAATGCTCGTTTATTTATGTAAATGTCGCATGTATACCCGATTCTCTTTTGTTGTTTAAGATGTATTCGAATGCATTCTCATTGTCTTATATCCTTGTGAACTTATCGCTTGAATTATTCTTTTTACCTTCTAAGGCGTGTTAGGCAACGTAGACCCAGATCTGACGACTATGGTAAGCTTTGGGCTCTGAAATGAAGTATTCGTTTCGCCAAAAGAATTTAGTTTCGAGTTGGATGCCAAACATTAAAGAAGTTCGATGATGTGTGAGTATGCGAGCTACTCTTTGACGTTGGCCTCTTATTTGAATTTGCATTGGAAACTAAACCTGCATATGTGTGTGAAAATTAAATACAGAGATAGGAACTCGAACCCTCGATTTTTCTGGGGAAATATCAATAAGAAAATTCAAAAAATTGTCCAAAATGTCGAACCCTCGATTTTTCTGGGGAAATATCCTCAAAGAAATTCAAAAAATTACCCAAAATGTGAAATTGGAAAAATATCAACACCTTCGTGTAATATACGATTTTTAACACCCTCATGTCGTATTGGTAACTTCCAAACATGAAATAGGTACTCAGGACGACGAAAATCATCGAAAGGATAATTGCGTCATGATTTAGACCCTTTTTCTTCGGCCATTCCTCTCGAAACACGGTACGTGAAAAAGGCCGATAACGTGAATGGTGATAAATTAAGTATAAAAGAAGTTTCTTTCAAGTTTTATGAGTGAGTGAAAACGGCGAAAAAAATATATAGGAAAAAACTTATCAATCGTTAAGGTATATAGATATCGTTCGTTATTCCGGCAATTCGCGCTCGCCCTGCGTCGTGTTCGATATTGGAAATAAGACTTGTAGCGTTCATTGTTTCAGAAAAATAATTTAGCCAGTTTTTTTTTTTTATGTCAGTCTTTAAAACGTTCTGCCTCTTTTACGTTCCGTTTTTTTTATTCGACTCTAAACTGCAAAAAAACTTGTAAGAGGTGGACTTGGCCCTACTGACTATCCCTAGAGTGGTGTATGTGGATGCACTGCGCCGCTCGCCGGTAGTCCGCCGGTACCCGGATATCTCCAGGGTACCGGCAACGAATTCAGTAGCAAAAGTGTCGGAGTGACGAGTTGTACATGCTTACGTGTACGGCTCCGTTGAGAGTACATGCCCATTCTATCAATTTGTCTATTCGTGTGTATTATTTTTAATAATATAATTTGTGTTTGTTCGTGATACGTGCTAATAAACGTGTTAATGACTATTGTATGTCAAGTTCTTTTCTTGTAATTCCGATAGTATCAAGTGCGACGGTACTTTGATATTTATCATTGGCGCCCGGCACGTGTGGGTAAAGAACGTGCATAAGTCGGCCAGCTTATCCACGTAAACTGACCCACGAGGTGGTCAGCGAACCCACCGAACCCCCAAAAGTTCATCAACTTTTGGGAAACTTTCGGTTATTCAGCCGGAAGTTCGCGAGGTATTTTTCAATACCTTGCATCGCCATAGGCGAAACCGGGTACACAATCGCTATTGCCTTTGTGTACCTTATCCGTAGATTTAATTAATTATAAGAAGTGTTATTTTTAAGTATAATTATAAGGCTAGAAAATATACGTTGGCTATAGCCACGTATATCGTAATCGTATGCTGCCATTGCATCATACGATTGTAACGGCCAATCACAGCGCAGCGTTCCGCGTCGGTTACCCCGCACCGTTTTTTCAGACGGCAGCTCGTATCCAACGCATGGAACTAGCTACTGTGCAACGTAGATATACGGCACAGTAGCATCTTTTAACTCGTGTGATTATAACGGCCGAATTTTGCGGTTAATTAGATCTAACCTGTATGTAATAAATAAATACAGATTATCATCGTGTATTTATTTTTGATTGTGTGTATTTATTCGCGATCCCTTTTTGTGGTGTTATTTTTTCACTCTGTTTCAGCCAACTGCAAATCTACAATTGACTGAAGAAAAAATTACGTTTGAATATTTTCAAAACGTAATTAACAGTGTAAAAAATTCCGCAAATTATAGCGAATTTGATTCTGACTTCGAAACGTGATTTATCAACCACGTTTCAACACCCGGTACTGACAATTCGCGATCTATTTTATCGCCACACTGTCAGTGGTTCTCAAAATATTCAATAATTATCATTATTGAATATTTCAACGTGTATAGTTTTATCAAACTATACAACAAATCAGCATGATTAGTAATACTGCTGATATGAACCGGATCGATGTCGATGCCGACCCGGCATCCCAGGTCGACGTTGACGCCACAGGTGACGCCGGCACGCGTCCTACGCGTCATGCGGCCACGACGGCCCGTGAATTGGTACACAATATCACCCGGCCGCGGTCGTATACCAGGAAACGTACCTCCGGTGCCAATTTTCATCAAAATGGTCCGGAGGAAACGTTAGAAACAGCTGATCAGCTGCAAAACGTTACAAATACGATTCCGACGCCGGATGACACGAATGCGACGCCATCGCCGCCGAACCAGGTTAGTGTGGCCGGAAATATCTCCGCCTCACCAACCACCCCGACTGCGAACCCCTCGCTGATAAATCACGGGGGATCAACAACTGAACGTGTAACCATTGAGGACGACCCTGTCAATGAAGAGGTCGATCCAAGTGACATGAATACGTACTCAGACGATGACGGAGAGCGAACTATCATGCCTGGACTCGGTTATGGTGACCATCTCCTCCATGAGAATACTCAATCGAAGGAGACGTCACCGAACAGCGCGCTCCAGACCATCGCGGTGCCTGTAGATGTACATGCAACCGAGGTGGCATCTGGTGCCGCCTCACCAACCGGCCAGCAGGTAATTACGCTCCAACGAAGTCGTCTCAACTTGGATACGAATATCGCTCAGATGCCTCAGATGGAATTATCGAGGAATTTCGACAGTATGATTGAGGCCATGCAGACGATGCACTCATGGCTCAATCAAGAGCGACTCGCCAACCACTCACGAGTTGGCAACCTGGAAAACTTAATGATCAACCAGTACCATCGCAGTATGGCCAACCACAATGCGATAGGCAAGGTCACCGATGTCCTGGCTGATCACAACGCCCGATTGGAGAAATCTTACGCGAACGTGGACAAGCTGTGTGCTATGATGAGCAGCAATGCCAACAGGATCGCCGAAGTCGACCAAAAACACGAATTCGCGATTTCGCAATTACGTAATGAGACTGAGGAACGATTCCAGCAGGTTGAGGAGGGAGTGATCACTTCCTCCAGCAACCAACAGACTCGAATTGAACAGACGGCTACAATTGTGATGGACCTTTCCTCACAATTGAAGAAAACTCAGGAAGAGCTCAAAGCTTTGAAACAGGAGGGTATTCCCCCCCGTACTCAAAAAGAGCCCTACCATGGTACGTCTAAAATGTCGAAATTGGCCCTCAGTGTTGAAGCAATGAAGGCCAACGACATTAAATTCGATGCTGGCATGAAGCATCATCCACACGATTTCGTCGCAAGATTCGAAGCATACCTCGCCGGAGTAAATTTACCCGACGGGCAAAAATGCTCACTTTTTCTCGGATTGATCGAAATCAGAGCGGATTGGGTCGGCGATCATCGGCACTGTACTGATTACATCGAGCTCCGAGCTGCTTTTTTCAAAGAGTTTTGGAGCTCCGATGAACAACAGGCAGCGTTGAATTATTTCCGCAGACATTTGCGAAATGCGCCGAACACTCGGACGCTCGCTACTCGGTTTTTGAACTGGTACCGAACGTTTGAGAATATGGACTCGATCACCGACACTGATATAATCAAGATCATGTACAATAAAATGCCTGCTTCAATGCAGCGGCATTTCGATGACCCCGAACTGCGTACTAGTAAGGAGCTTTTCAAGGCCAAACTGCGCACCGTCAGTGAGGACCGAGATTCCTCGTCCCTTGACACAAAGTGTACCCTCGATGAGGGAGTGGAGAGAGCGGTTATTCAACCCAAAAACACTCCCTCCTCGGGAAAAAAGCAGAATTACGCCAAGAAAAGCAACAAAAACTGGCCTCCTTTTGCGGGCCAAAAGGAACAGAAAACCACGAGTAATGACTCTGGTACTGCCAAACAAAATCCGCGGACACCGTCCCCGATTTTGAAAAAAGCAGTGACGTTCCAGGAACCGCAAAAGAAACGCCAGGTCCCAGTTCAAAATGTTGAACTTGGACAAAGCGAACCCGAAACCGACGTCGACGAATCCGCAGCGAAGGATGTCGACTTGGAAACTGATCTCGCCATATCATCATCAGACGATGATTTGGGAAACGAGGAAAACTAGGGGCAGATGGGCAATCCCCTAGTTCGAAATCCGTGCCCATCAAGTCGATCGAAACTTCGGACAACAGTAAGTCGGAGAAAATTTCGCTTCCGAAAAAACCTCTGAATACTGAACCTCCGAAGAAAATTACCGAAAGTGAATTGCGTGATTTTGCGTTCATTGGCGATGGAATCAGTCATTTCATTCGTCGAGCAGAGGGCGGGGAGAATAATCTTCCCTCGTACCTAAAAAACCAGATATCTCTGGAAAAACTGCTCGAAGAACTCGAACCCGCGCAATTCACACGTAAAAAAGCCATCTTGTCCGCTGGTCAATTGGAATTAAATTATTCCAAAAAACCATTCGAAGTAGTAGAAAAAGAACTCCGAGCGGTAGTGGATTGCCTCTGCCGCAAAGGATTTGAACAAATCGTTCTGCTATTTCCTGTGGTTAAACCGCGGCTCCAAGGCGAAAAACCGGTAGCACGGCACCGGTATGTCAGATATAGACGTATGTACTCTCGTCTTACCCAAGACGAACGTATACAGGTCTGGCATGCCCCTGCTCAGTGCTACTTGGAACTGGAATACGCCAGCGACCTCGCCGGGAAAAAGTATCCTCGCCCGGCGATAGATGCAAACTGGAATATTATTCCGCGTTGTAGCAAGTTCAATTTTTCGAATACGATCAAGAAGTGGTTCATCGCCAACAACACCTACGGCGAAGTTCTTAATGCGTTACGCAGCGAATTGTTGAAATTCAACAAAAATCCGCGCGCAACGCCAGCGACCACCGGCCCGTTGAATATTCGGTACGATAGCGATGATATCTATAAATCCGATATCGACGCCAAAGAAAAGGCCGAAAAACGTAAGAAACAAGAAGAATTCTACACGTTACGACCGGAAAAAACCATGCCGCCACCAGGCATGAAACCGCCCGACACCTCGGATTCGAGTGACGCGGAACATGGCGTTGATTATACAACACATGCCCGTAGGCGAAAACTCGTTAAAGTTGCGCCGGCTTCGAGTGATGACTCGAAACCTGCAGCTAAAGTTGCGACGGTGCCGGATAATAATCCGAAACCTGCAACGAAAACGAAAATTAAGCCGATCGATCCCGAGGATGTCGATGACCTTAACGTCGTTTTTCACTATCAAACTGCTCGCGAGAAAGTATCTTCGAGCAGTAGTAGTTCGTCGGATAGTGACAACGACGCAACCGATGGATTTCAAACGGCTTCCGAGAACCACGGCCCTTCGGTGCGGATAGTTGATCCCATCGAAAATGCCAAATACTCGAAGTCGCGAAAAATCCGAGAACTTGATCCGATCATTCGGAAACAAATCGTAACCGAATCATGTGAGGATCCGACGTGTGTGGTCGAATTGGAAATCCAAGAAAATTCGACCATCGCTGCTCAACTGGACACGGGGGCACTCCCCAATGTGATGTCTCATTATTGGGTGAAGAAAATCACCGAAGAGCACCCCGACAACATTATGTATATTCCGTTGTCGAGACCTATCAAAATGAAATTGGCCGATGGAAAGCTCGTTAGCTCCATGACCCACATAGTTTTGGTAGCGTTACATTTTGGCGACGTACCGATGGTCATGCCATTTTATGTGCTTGATACGTCGGCGTCGATTTGTATCATAGGTCGACTTTCGATGAAGCTATTGCACATCGAACTGAGTATTCAGAACGGATATGCGTATTGTAAACAACCAGGAGCACCGAGACGTACGAAATTACGCTTCATGGAAGGAGGCTCCTTCCAAGGTGCCGATATCCTCCATGTGAAGCTACCGAAAGCGTACGAACAGGAAGCCATTCACCACACACAGAAACGGACTCAACATGTGGATTGGTTACCTCTCGACCCCGAGGACCGAGATTTCGGTCCCGAACAATTCGCGAGAAAACTACGCGAAGACCTCAATCAGGCAGTAAAAGACGGCGGTATTACGCAGGAGGTAGCTGATGAAGCATACGCGGAGTTGATAACCTTCTCGGACTGCTTCAGCAAATACCCAGGAGCGTACACAGGTGAACAAGTCGATTTCAACTTTGTTCCGGAGAAAGACCGGAAGAAAGATTGGAGAGGCGAGAAATATCGCCCTTCGAATAAGTTGAAAATGCTTATTCGAAAGTCGATAAAAATCATGCTGGCGCTCAAAATAATCCGTCTGTCGAAATCCCACTATATCAACACGTTGGCTCCCGTTTTAAAATCAAACGGGGAGCTCCGCCTGTGCCTGAATGCGGACGAACTTAATCAGTGGCTCCAGCGTATGTACACTGAGCCACGCTGCATAGAGACCATCCTTAACGAAACCCACGGAAACTGGTTCAGTACCTTGGATTTTGTTGCTGGCTTCTGGCAGCTGATCTTGAGCGCTCGCTCGAGAAAGTTCACCGCATTTCAGGTCGAGGGGCAGGTATACGAATTTAATCGTATGCCGTACGGCCTCAAGACAGCATCGGCGGAGTTCATACATATGATGAACAAGGTGATCCCGATTGGCACCAAGGGCGTCCAGACTTTCGTCGACGATGTCCTCATAATGGCCAAAACGTTCCGGGAGATGGTGGAACGGCTTAAGGCGGTCCTGATGTTGATCAGGGCCAATGGCCTCAAGCTGAACCCACTAAAAACCGCTTTATTCAAGCGGGAGACGAAGCACCTTGGCTTCACCTTAGCCAGCGAACAGATCGGCAAGCAGAGCGAAAAGGTCCAGAAATTCGCCGATTTCAAGAAGAAACACACGAACAAAAAGGGTGAATTCGCTCTTAAGTCCGTGAAAGATATACAAACCCTCGTTGGATTAACAGGGCTGTATAAACGTTTCATTCCTGAATATCAGCAGATTCTGGCGCCGATTCACAAACTTACTGAGGCAAATGTGCCCTTTAAGTGGGGTCCTGAGCAACAAGCTGCTTTTGAGCGGCTTGAAGCTGAATACATCAAGGACTTTAAGCTCCGCCCACCCGATCCGAAACACGATTTGTACTTGGAGACCATGGTGACTCACGACGCCATGAACTCCGTTTTATACCAGACCATAGATGGTAAGGATCAAGTAGTTATGTTTACGAGCTACTCGTTCCGACCGCACCAGAAGGACTACACCATTCTTGATAAAGAGATGCAGACTCTGGTGACGACCATCCATAAATTGCAACCGTGGCTACACGGTCAGCGAATTCATGTCCGTTCCGACCTGAAAGCCGTAGTACGGAAGTTTGAGACGATAATCCAGACTCACCGTAAGGCGGCCGGATGGATCACGGAATTAAACGGTTATGATCTGGTATACGACATTCGTCCTCCAAAGAAATACCTATTTCGAATAAATGCACCAGAGCTTACTCTGTGCACGATTGAAATGGCTTTGGATAAATTAGATTGGACGAATATCCAGCCATACGCCGTAGAATATACGGAGACAATGGCCGGAGACCTTTTCTCCAGTCTGGACGATTTGTCGTCGTTCCAAGAAGAAGACAAGGCTTGCGCGAATATTAAATATTGGCTGACCAACGATTTCAAGGCAGCCGATAAAAAGTCGCAAGCGAAACAAGCCCGATACCGGAAAAAATTTGCCATGTCGACGGATTCGAACGGGCGACCTCTCGTAGTTCGAACTTTCGAAAATGGCGAAGTTGTTCCGGTCATGCCGCAGGACCTTTTCCGCGACACCATCGACTACCTACACGATTCTTACGGCCACGTAGGGCCTGCGAAACTCGAACAAATCTTCAAGCGTTTGTATTTTTATCCAAATGCGATGAAGTATATTCGTTTAATTTGCAGCGAATGTATCGTGTGTAAGATCAACAAGAGCTACGTATCTAAGAGAATTCTCGAGTACGCTCAGGTTGAAGCTTACGGCATCGGTGACGTCATTTCCGTAGACCTCTTTGGCCCGGTAGGAGGTACCAAAACCGGTCCCCGTTTCCTATTCGTGGCTAAAGATGTGTTTACTGGGAGATGTTGGTTACGTACGCTCAACAAGATTAACAACAAGAATGTTTCTGGCGCAATGGAACGCGTAATTCAGGACATTCAGAGCCACAACATCTCCATCGGAAAAGTAGTCTCAGATAATGGGTCTCAGTTCACCAGCCATCGCTGGAACGACCTATTATTGTCACATGGTATCGACGTACGGCACACTACGACGTATAATCCGCAAAGTTCCTTGGTTGAACGGACCATGCGAATAATTGGGGACAAGCTTCGTGTAAAACTCAACGAACGATACAATCCGAAAGGTAATCACCACGGGTGGTATCAATATGTTCACGAGATTGAGCTCGAAATCAATAATACGCCGACGCCGTACAATTTCACCCCGAACGAGGCCTGGGGCATTCCTAACGAAATCTCGAAGGGAGTACCAACCCCGACCTCTCAGTTCAATTTCAAACACGAGTTGAAGCAATTGCTTGAAAATTCAATTCGAAAAGAACTGAAGTCAACGACCTCAGAGGATTTGTTGATAAACAAACTCACTGAAAAAGACCTGATTGTCGACGACGATGAGTATATTCGAGTCACGGCCGACGGAGCGTGTTCACGCAACGGCGACCCAGACGCGATAGCGGGTATCGGTATATGTTTTTCGCCGGATTCGGTGAAAAATGTATCCGAACGTATCGAGATTCCGGGCTTCCCCAACTCGAACAACCTAGCTGAAATAATCGCTGTCAAAAAAGCACTCGAAATACTCGTCTTCAATGAGATCAAAAACGTGAAAATGTTCACGGATTCGTTATACGTGACCAACGCATTGAACCTCCATATGGAGCAATGGCTCTCAAATGGATGGAAAAATGCCAAAAAACAGGAGGTTGTGCACAAGGAGCTATTTTTAGACCTTGTGCAATGGACCAAGAAGTTTGAGAAATTTCAACTTCACCATGTTAAGGCCCATGGTCACGAGATAACGAATATTTTCGCAGACCGTTTAGCGAAGAAAAGTGTATACACTTCGGAGCTAAAACGGCAAAAATTGACGCCATGTCCGACAAAGAAGCGATTGAAGCATATATTCGTGAACGTCGTAACCTTCAACGAATACATGACGAGTACATTTTCAACAAAAAACATGGCGACCCAACTCCACTGCAGAAAGGAGATATCGTTCTGCTGACGGAGCATAAGCAATCGACAGCTCTTAAAGGGATTTCCCAAAAATTGCTGCCGAAACGCTTGGGCCCATATTTTGTTACGAAAAGGGTCACTCACAATTGCTACAAAATTGTCGAGAACATGGAAGATACTGTGGGTAAGGTAGTTAGCATTCGCCAACTATCTCTCTTCCTATCGGCTGCTCAGCGCGACGAGCTCAAAGCGGAATGCTTGAAATCTCGCCTGAGTAACCAAAAACTGGAAGAAAAAATCCACAGTTATCTCCACGATTACGAGAAAATAGGCTCTGAGATATCTCCCGCAGCCTTCAAACGACCAGTCAAAATCTCTGCCGAACAAATTGCCAAGGAAGCGGCGGAAGAGATACGTATCCGTCGCTCAGCCAGACTTCAGCAGAAACGGGAAGAGGGGGCGAAAAGAGTGGATATTTCCGCTCAAAAACCCCCTCCAACCCCTCCTGTGCCGCCGGTGAAAAAATTCACTTCAGTTTCAAAGAAACTGAAGAAAATGAAAGAGCCGGAAAAACTGGACGCCCTTGTTGATAATATCAAAAAGGCAACAGTAACACCGACGCGTTTCAAAAAGGTACAGGAGGCCGCGGAAACTCACTTGAGCAATCGCTCAAGAAGAAAGCCGCGGCCAAAAGTACCCGATTCGTCTGTTTCAACTGATATATCAGTTGAAAAAGCGAATTCGAAACCGTCAAATGACGTCACGCAGCCCGTACCTGCAGCTGACGTCACGAAGATGCATCCATCTCGTGACGTCAAGAAAAAAACAGGTACTGCTGACGTCACAAAGCCGAAAACAAGGTCGACCAAAAACGTCACAGCGCCGACTGACGTCACGAACGCGAATCCGCTTCCTGATGTCACGACAGCGAAACCATCTGCTGACGTCATAAAACCAAAGCGCAAGTCTACCCGGAGAAAGAAACTTACGTTGCCGGTAGCGATGCTAAAATTCCTGGACAAATTTGAAAAGGAATACATCGCGAAAGTATACGAAGAGGAATTCTCCGAGGAAAATTACGATGACTCCGGTTATTCAACCGGAGAATCGTAATTTTCCTCACAACGACCACCTTGCGCAACTCAATTTCGTGCCGCCATGTGTGGTAACACTGGTTCGGTTACGAGATTGACGCAACGCGCACCTTCACCCTAACCGGGTGGTCGCATTTCTATTATTTCTCTTGTGGTGTTTCTTGCTTCGGAACATTTCTAATTTGCGTTTTCGTTTTTATGTACCATTTTTGGCGATTTGTTGTGCAATTTATATTTTATTGTGTGTATTTACCTCGTGTATGATCATACAGGGGTAATTTATATCGATTTTTGTTCTGATACGTGGTGATTATCATATTTCGGTGAGTACCATGTTCTGCCATAAAATGGCTATGTATTGTAAAAATATATACTACTAGTATGTAAAATTGTACTAATATTATGCCGCCGTGCTTGCCCGATGTGATATCTCACATCGGGCATACATCAACGGCAAAATTAGTACCTCGTTTGTATATGAGTATGGTTCATAAACCATACCTCACAGTGTGAAAATATAACCGAAATCGAAGTTCAGCCGTATTATTATACGACTGAAGTCGACAAGGGGCATTTTCTGCTGTGTGAAAACGTATACAAATGCCGTAGCTACGTATTCTGTGTACTTTACTTCGATCATCATCGAAGTAATACACAGCATAGGTAGCTACAGCAGGAAAAAACGAGTAAAAACAGACTAGATTCGTATATTTATTTCCTGATTGTGTAATTTAGTGCTTGTATATTTTCGCTGCGATGTGTAATTTTCATTCGGCAACGTTTAATAACGATGTATGCGTACTATAAATGCGTATTCTGCGTTGAAAATCATTTCATTTTACATACGATCGTATGTAAAATATTGAACGTTGCTGGAACATGAATTGCGCAATAAAATGTGCTTCGCCAGACAGGCGCCGAAAAACGGGCTACGTGATATCTCACCAACCGTTTTTCACAACCGCACATAGATGGCGCGCGCATACGCAGCCCGGCTAGTTTTCACTAACCGGCACGCATGCCGCCACCATCGCAGCGCTTCATCGTGGCGTAAATGTACTATCACGTTATCAATGTTGTCTGATAGGAATTTTTATCAATGTGCTTTCGCATCATTCTAAATTTCTATTTTCGATCTCTGATTGTTTACAGAGATATCACTTGATCGTCACAAAACGATTGTTGATATCTCACAATTGTTTAAAATTACGTTTTGGACATGGATAATTCCGATCTCGAAATTGAAGAAATTTTTAGTTCGTTTAGATTATTATCTGACGAACTAGAAAATCGTGTAATGTCGCCGCAGAATTCATCACCTGTCAACGACGGTTCATCGAATGATATTTCATTCGATGAACCGCCAAATACGCCGCGACGGTTACTAGTAACAAAATCTAGATCGCCGGCGAATGCTGATGATGAAAAATATCGTTGTGTATGGTTATCACCGTTCGATGAACTTCATCTTATTGGACCGGCGAAATCAAATAGAGTAATTTCACGTGTACCGGAGGAAATCTCCTCCGCGGACACTGTGATTTTACCAAAACAAGGTGATTTGATTGATAAATCAAACTCGCCGGAGGGACCGGAACGAGAGCTATCGCCCTCGCCCGCCCCCACCCCCGCGTTTGATTTTTCCCATGGCCTATTAGGATCGTATATCGATGATGTTAATTTTACGTCAACGTTAAACGATATTCACGATTAAGTTGTGTATTCACACTTTACTAATTTCGTGGTTGTATTCCTTTTATCCACAGATCATGCAGGCTATGGTAACGACGATTGTATGCAGCCGCTGCCGCATGAATATTACGGGAAAGCCCCCGAAGGAGCTTTTCTCCCACTCGACCAGTCCAGAAGATCTCATGGCCATAGTGTATGGTGCGGAGTGTATCCACCCGTACCATGCACTATGTGCCATGGATTTATACATCAAGGCTCTACGAACGGCAGAACAAACGGCGCAATCGTCGGGCCCCCCCACACTTCCCTCGCCACGCGGATATTTCCAGTGTCGAGTGGATGGGTGCCGGACCTTCATTAAATATGAAGCCCTCCGACGATCTGAGCCGATGGCTGCGAACGTGTACATCGGGGCGGAGGCGGTTCCTCCCCGATCACAACTCGAAATATTGAAAAGATTCGACGACGTGAACCGCCAACTTTCGGAGCGAACGTTGCAGCTCCACCAATCGAACGCTGCATATCAGGAGCTCCTTCAGACACGCGACCTGCAAGTAGAACAAGTTGGCAAGGCTACTCAGCTGGCCGACGATCTCGCCAGGGCGTTCGCGATGTCAAACCCCAATTTCGACCGCCAGGCGTTCATCCGTGCTCGAGATCTCGGCACGGATGCCATGAATGCCTACGTAGCCAGTATCAGCGCACCGACACGACCGGCCGGACCCGGACCATCGTCTGCTCCGACCCCGTGTTCGGCCCCGCTGGTACCACCGAATGTGACTGATCCGCCGACGCAGAAAGACATCGCCGTCGCCGCTGCTTCCAGCGCGCCGCCGAAAAAACTTTCGCTGCGTAAGGCTCTGAATGCGCCGAAGGTACCGAAACAACAGTCGAAACCGTTAAAGTCGTGTCTGAAGAAAACGATTTCGAAGGAGACCGTTGCACAGGCTATCGCCGGTGCGAACGACGATCTGCGCAGCGGGATATCTCCCCTGTGCAGAGATGTATCGGCACCCGGACGCTCGCCGCTAACGAAACCTGCAGGCACCGGCTTATCCGATTTGCCAGAACAGATGCAGGATTTCGTGGCGAAATGCAGCGCGGAACATAATAGGTTGGTCGCTAAACACCGTAACGACCACCTAGGGCGAAATTTTTCGACGTCGCCTGCGCGCTGTGCCCGGAAAACGTCACGGTCGCGTAACCGTTCGCTATCGGGAACGCGTTCATCAACCGCTTCCAATAACGACGCTGCGCCATCGACTTCAAGCGGCTCCGGCCGCATATCACGACGCGACGAGCGAATCTTCGGTCTGACGATGCCAAAAACCAGCGACGCGGAGCGAGCCTCCTCCTCCGCCGCCTCCGATGCGAACGACCTTCAGCAGCTGTTGATTGACGCCGCCGAACGTGTACCTGGTCCGGCTCTCACTCCCAAAATGGAGCGCCGCGATGGGCTTCCGATACCGGTGCCGTTGATCGACCAGCCGGTACCGCCCTTCTATGGCCCATGCGTGCCAACCAACCAGAAAGTTGGCGAATTCCGTTTGGCGTCATTGGGTGGGGAGCCGGTGCTGTTCGCCGGAGAATGGATGCTGGCCGGCGACAGCGTACCGTTCCACGCCATTCGTGGACGGTTACGTAAGGTTTTGTCCGACCCGTCGCGCCACACTTCTATCGCCGTGAGTTCAACATAACTCAGTTCATTCTCGCCATCCGGAAATTCAACGCTCTCCCGCCGAAGATGATGATCGCGGCGGGGGGCGCCGACACGCGTATATCTACGGGTGCCGCTCAGATTCCGGCGCTGAACGGTGAGTGGACCCGGCTCATCGATACCTGCCGGAGACTGGGGGTGATGGAACTCGTAGTATTCAACCAACCGGAGGTGGAAGATTTTCCCCTCCGGAGTGAATTTAATATGACCATCGCCTCCCGGTGCCGATATGCCGACGACTGGTCATATCGGTTCGCAAACGCTGGATATATCCGCGACTGCGGCCCCGGTAAGGTATATAATGGATCCGTCAACTTCCGGACCCAGGACGAGAAAAAGATGGCGACCTTCGTCCACATCTTAGCCACGGATCCGGAGCGAATACCGGAACTCCTTGATCAGGAACGTTTAGAGCGAGAGGCGCACGATATCGCCGACCAGGAGCCGGTGATGGCCGCTCCTGGTCCCGATTCGAATTCGACCACCACCGAAGAGCGCGGATCCGCCTCTTCTGAGAACACTCTCGCCGCCGGTACGCAGATGGAGCAGTCCACCGACAACGTCGACGAGCGCACCGTGACGATTGAAGACGATGATGTATCCATCGCGTCCGACATCGCCGCGATAGATTCCCTTGGTACGCTGGAGTCGTTGGATAACATTCCGCTCCCCCAGCTGCTTCAAGGTGCGCCGCCGGTGGAAGTTCCGCTCCCGCCGAAGATTCCGGCACCGGAAACGATCGAAGAGGTTCCGGAAAGCTCGTCCTCGACGCCGGCCGACGACAATAATAAGATGGATTGATTTTCATCGTCCATCAGCAGCGAAACCGATGATCATCGTTTCGCCACAAATCGTCGTCGCAATATCGAATTCGTCATTATAATTTTCGAAATTTGCCGCCTTAAAATTTTCGATCTGCATTGGCCATCGCCAATGTTGGATTCAACGTTGGTAGCTATTTCGAAAAAACTCGTCGATCAGCATTGACTATTGCCAAAGCTGCAACTTTCGTCCTCGTAAAAAATCTCATCGATTAGCACTGGCCATCGCCAATGCTACGTCTTCGTCAAAAATCAGTAGCGGTCATTACCCTACTGATACAACGTTACTGATAATTAGCGATATGCTAAAGTACGACTGTTTATTAATATTCGTTCTGTAACGTTCAACAGTAAATTATCTGCGATTTTACGTGCGTCGGCCTTTTACCATCCCATTCGTTCGCAATTTTCCTGATAAAAAAGCTCGTCAGCATTTTCTATCCAGCTAAATTCCGTTCGTCTGTTTCCTACGTCGTCCTTGTGTTAAAAGTCATACGAAAGCCGAATTTTTCAATTCGAATGCTACGTTTTGTCACTTGGCGTCGTTTCTTCGAGTATATAAAGTATTCGTCGTCGCCGTTATTGATCTTCATCACCGTCGTCGTCGATACTACAACGTCGTCGTCACTGTTCATCGTCGATATTTACTGTTTTCACCGATTGCGTCGATTAAACCCCCGATTATGTCAAACGCCCTCATTATTGTGTCATATATTTACGTGTACGTAAAAGGTCGTTGACCTATTTTCATATTTTGAATGTTATGTTGACATGCTAGTCTATATTTGTTCCTTATCATGTCGTTATTATTTCATAAGCTCGTTTACTTTCGCATCGAAAGTTTTTTCCTTAATTATAAGTTTATTTTTGCATTTTTTCTTTCGAAGTCTAAATTTTTGGTATTTTTTATGGGTCGTTGATACCCGGTTACCTTTCTTTTCTTTTGGTTTTTTGTATTATGTGTGTTTTACTTGGCAAGCCCTGGCATTGCGTTGATCAACCAATGCCAGGTTACAAAACCTCAACGGAGCCAGACATCCGAGTTGGATATCTCCACTCGGAAATTGGTATTGATCTTCATCAATATCAACCGGCTCTATCGCCAAATTTTCAACTTACTCTCGATTGATTAATCGAGAGTAGTAAAAAACTCGCACCCGACCGGCAGAGGTTTATCAACCATGCCATAGTAAAACGCTCTGATTCGTCTACGTATGCATATGTCATTTTTCGCATACTTTGTATGTCATTTTCGTACGATTGATCAATCGTATGAAAAGCCCGTATTCGTGGGCAAAGACTACCGTGCTCCGCTTCACCACTCGTGCACCAAAACCCAGTAGGAAGTCCGAAGGGGCAGGGGGTGCGGGGAGCGGTAGGGTCCAGGTTTCAGTTCGCGCTTCCCCCCGGGTTTCGCGGCGGACTTCTCCGTCGTGAAGCTCGAAGGGGCAAGTGTAAGAGGTGGACTTGGCCCTACTGACTATCCCTAGAGTGGTGTATGTGGATGCACTGCGCCGCTCGCCGGTAGTCCGCCGGTACCCGGATATCTCCAGGGTACCGGCAACGAATTCAGTAGCAAAAGTGTCGGAGTGACGAGTTGTACATGCTTACGTGTACGGCTCCGTTGAGAGTACATGCCCATTCTATCAATTTGTCTATTCGTGTGTATTATTTTTAATAATATAATTTGTGTTTGTTCGTGATACGTGCTAATAAACGTGTTAATGACTATTGTATGTCAAGTTCTTTTCTTGTAATTCCGATAGTATCAAGTGCGACGGTACTTTGATATTTATCAAACTTAATGTTCCGCAAATCGCCGGCTGTACTTTTTGCCTCGTCTGCGTCTTGCTCGAGAACTCGTTATTATACCAGTCGATGAATTATTTTTATGAGTTGACTTATTCGAATTCAGTGGGTTTTTTTCTTCGAGTGATGAAAAATACATCGTACTTGGTAATTTGTTGATGCGGGAAATGGCTGAATTTATGGCGTTTCTCGCGTGCGAAGTGGAGAGTAAAGTTGAGATGAAAAGTGGTGTAAAATCGAATGTTATCGTCGTAATGGCTCGTTATAAGATTCGTGTCAGTGTGTTAGTGGTTTTTTTCAATCAGCTGGTGTATAAAAGTGCAGTTTTTACTGCTTTTTTATTGGGGTGTTTTTAGTTAATTGTATGGGGTTTGAATTGTAAATTAGAGTGAGAATTGGAAGATTTTATTGATTCATTGTGCAGGTATTTACATTTGGGATCAAAAATTGGTTCGAAAGGGAAGGGAAAAACTTCGGCATTTTTAAATGAATATCGGAAATTTTCAGTGTTTTGGTTTAGAATTTTAGATTTTTTCGGAAAAACACCCATCTCACCAAAAAGCTAAAATTTCAACGAATTTCTCGGTTTTGATAATTTTTGAAGAATTCTGAGTGTAAATTAAGTAGATACCTACTTTGACATTTTTTTTGAAAAAAATGATGTTTTTTGAACAAGTTCTTTCTTTTGGAAACTTGATGAAAAATTGCTTACATCCTTTTCAAAAATTGGCCTTCTAAGACCGAATCTTATAATTTTCTAATGTTTTTAAATTTTAATCGAGATTTCATTTCTAGGGTATTTCAAAATTGATCTACAAGACCTGAAAATTAATTTTAGGTGTTGAAATCAATTTGCAAATTTTTTGGGTAGCTTAACGTGAAAATTTAGCTTTTTGGTAATTTTCAGACAAACAATTCAATAGAAATTCTTACTTTCATTATGATTTCCATTTTGTTAATCTATTCTAAAAACATCAGGAATTCAATTAAATCGTTTTCCAACTTTTTTGGATTCTGAAGAAATTCAAAAACGTGTTACTATTGGAGGCTTCGAACTGAGATTTTTTGATATTATTTTGCATTCGTGACTTCTATTCTCTCATTTATAAATCAGTGGGAACTATTGAAAATCGTTGGAAAACAGAATTGTACTTGGAAGAATGATAAATCAGTGAAATTCCTTCACTGAAAGCAAATAGTAAAAAATTTCACAGAAAGAAAATTTCAAAATAATTTAACTAAAAGCAAATGGTGAAAAATTCCACCATAAACAATTGATAGAAAAATTTCATTGAAAGCAAAAATAATGAAAAAATGCTGGAAAATCAGTGAAAATTCCTTGGAAAGTCAGCAAAATCAGAGAGAGCCTTTCTGCTGAAGTGCATTTCTCGAATTTTGGCGATTTTTTGAAATTTCAAAATTTGAGAAATGCACTTCAGCAGTTGAAATTTTGGAAATGGCTTTTTTAATGATGTACTTTCAATTTATGACTACTTTGACTCAAAATTTCACTTTGAGTTGGGATACCTTGCTTGTTACTACCTAAAAAATCACGTTTTTTGGTTTTGATTTTTTTTACCATGTTGCTCCCAATTTCAAGTTCCAAAAAAAAATATTTGATGCATAACCCTCTTGGCCAAACTAATGAAAAAATTTCCAGCCATGACACCCCAAATTTTTTTACAATTTTTTTTGAAAATTTCAATGTAAAAAAAATTGAAAAAATGTGAACTGAAAATTTTCAAAAAATTCTCATTCATACTACTCAACAAGATGTATAATCTGTGAAAATTTCAAAATTTTATACCCATCCCTTCCATAGATATCGTGTGTTTTCGACACTAAAAGGGCGATAATTCCGAAAAAGGTGGGGGTAGGTTGTCAATTTTTTTTTGGAATGTTTCTAGACCATAAGTAACATTTTGGGCCAATTTTTATCAATTCTGGGTCAAGGGCCATTTTCAACCTTTATTAGGAAAGGCTCTTTGCTGGAAAATCAGTGAAATTCTTTGAAAAATTCGAAAAAATATACCCTGAAAAGCGAAGAATTTTCCTGACGTTTCCTGTGCTGCGATTCTAACTACATATGTATTCATCACCATCAATGATTTTTCAATGATACAGAACAAATGAAAGGGAATTAAAATAGGAGATAACAAGATAAAATGAGTACTGAATTTTCCCTTCATTTCGTTGAATCCGTTATTTCACCAAAATTTGTAAAGTAATGAAATAAGGTAACATACCAGTTTTGGATCAGGCTACCAATTACGGATCATTTTTTTGAGGCGCTCTACGTCGTTCCGAAATGGTCACCAAGGATTGATACCAACATAATCGTGTAGTCTGAAGTCTTACCTTTCAGAAAATATGTAAACTTTGCATTTTTCGTGTTATCAAACCGCTTGTAGATTCATTTGAAAAAAGTGAGTCACATTTTTAGTTGAAATTTCGTATTTTTTGCAATGGCGATTGTTAAAAAGTGTAATTAGTGTTATTGATATTTAGTTTTTGATGCGGTTGCTGATTATTTCATGTTCAGGGAAGTACTATCGACACATTTTTCGCGTGATCAACCTGTTTTGCGAATTTTGAGTGTCATTTGCCAAGCATCGAAGAAAACGTAAATTGGCACCAAAAAAGTTGGATTTCTTCACCAAAATTGTCTGTTCCGAGATTGTGATTAACATTATTAAATCCGCGCAATGAAATTCCAAAGTGAAAGTGATCCGTAATTGGTTTGATCCATAATTGGTAGAAAAATTTTCAATTTTCAATATGCGGATCAAAAATTTTCCTACCAATTACGGATCGATCCACAATTGGTAGTTTTTCAACTTCGGTTTTTTAACAATTTTTTGATGAAAATCTTTGAAGGCCATCTTTGTAATGTTAAAAATACAGTCAGAGTGAAAAAAAATTGCATAACTTAAATTTTATTTGATGATCCGTAATTGGTAGAACCCCCTAAAAAGGCGTATTTTTCTGGGTCCCTTCAAGCCTGCTTGAAATTGTTTTTTTCGAAATTCAACCGCGCTAGTTTGTAGAAGAGAGGTCAACGTTTATTTTTAAAAAAAAAATCACCAAAATTGGTTCATAAATAACGTCAGGGCATGAATTTAAGAAAAAGTGATCCAAAACTGGTATGTTACCTTATACTTGGTTTTGTTTTGAATTTTTGATATTATGAAAGTCCTTGGAGACGAATTTTCATCGGCTTTTTCATGTTTGCCAGATTTTTGGTAATGCTGCATATTTAAGACTTTTCCTCGATTCCACTCGCAAAAAATGTACACCCAACTTTTTTTTAACGTCTATTTTTTCATTTTCAACAAATATTTTTGTCAAAAATCAATTGAATTTTCAAAAAACCAAAATATTTTGAAAATTCTACCGGTACTTGAGTATATTTCAAAAGAAATCTGGTACTGGTAATAAAAAAAGAAGCAAAATTTTTTCAAGAGAAAAGAGGGAACAATTCCAGTTCAACGAGGAAAACATTGCAAAATTTCTCATTTTCAATCTTCCTCTGGGTAAAATTTTTCCCCAGATCGATAAATTCAATTAGAATCAAATTCCGTATATTCATTCATCACGTAGATATTATTTACCCAAAGTATACGTCATTTCGACACCGAATTCGATATGTTTCAATAATCTATCAAAGAGTTCGAATAACGTGCCAAGATAGCAAATTTAAAACGAAACTATAACAGTTGGGTATCCATATTTCTACGTAGGTACCTATTCATAGATACAGGTACACCACGCAGGACCTACATCAACTTTCGTAAACGATTCATATCAAATCGAAATTATTTCCAATGAAAAACATCTCCGGTATTTAATTTGAAAAAAAAAGTAACAACAAAATAAATAACTTTTTATATAAATTATGCCGAAAGGGATTAATTTCTTGGTGCCTTGTGGTATCTGCATTATTAGTCGTCGGTCTCTCACCATACTTCAGGTCTATTCGTATACCGAGAACGAACATAATCAAAGGCTTTGGAGTAGAAATGAGAACGCGTTAAAAACGTCAAAGTGTTTAAAAAAGTATTACGAAACGAAACGTAAATAATGTTTGAAATTGAAACGAGTATAAGTAAATAAGTATTATATGTATACGAAGCATAGATATAAATTTTCAAAACATAAATATATACTACTAGTTTATTATACGAAATGTCAGGAAAAGTTTCATATGCTATCTACATTTACGTTGGTTGGTGCTTTCTCTTAAATAACGTTAGGTATAAAGCACACATGGGGTATAGAAAACTCGTCATTTTAATTCGCTATTTATGCCGAAGCATATATATTATACACCTATTATGCATTTACTATAAAATGACGTCATCATTGAAATGAAAAACAGAAACTCTCATAGCATCAGGGATCTACTCGTGCTTACGAGTATCCAACTTACATATGTATACGTAGGTGGTGTGGTATTTTGTAATACATCGCTTAGGTGATGGCGACGAGACGAAAACGTTGAAAGTTAATTAATTCTCGTCGTCTTAATGATAAACAATTGAAAATTCACACTGCGGAATGACATACCGAGAAGGCAATGAGGTCGTACACCGAACATATAGTATCACGTCGCCT